>CM067370.1:38339404-39734149 GCA_034401795.1 Chaetoderma sp. LZ-2023a | reverse complement strand
ACGACACGACGATGTTAGAGTGGTCAATACGCTGTGCCTAGTTAATGTGATCACCTGGCTCAATGAGAGTGGTCAATACGCTGTGCCTAGTTAATGTGATCACCTGGCTCAATGAGAGTGGTCAATACGCTGTGCCTAGTTAATGTGATCACCTGACTCAATGAGAGTGGTCAATACGATGTGCCTAGTTAATGTGATCACCTGGCTCAATGAGAGTGGTCAATACGCTGTGCCTAGTTAATGTGATCACCTGGCTCAATGAGAGTGGTCAATACGCTGTGCCTAGTTAATGTGATCACCTGACTCAATGAGAGTGGTCAATACGCTGTGCCTAGTTAATGTGATCACCTGGCTCAGTGAGAGTGGTCAATACGCTGTGCCTAGTTAAGTTTAATGGAGGAATACATTTTTAGCTATGCCACGCCCATCCAGCTAAGTTCCACTCACGCTTTGCCCGTGTTGGGATCGATCGATCCATGCACTCAGTTAATCTCAATTTCCAGAAAACTACGGGTAAGCTGTTGAATATTTGAAACAAATTTGATTGGGTGCTGTTGTTGCCTATGGCAGCAACAGCTCAATCAAATTAGTTTTAAAATATTCAACAGAATGCTTATTACATAATAAAAACATACAATTCGTACAACTTGACTGAGTATTAAACGTTTAAGACGGACTAAGTCGCGTCATTCATGACGTAATTGATTGTGACATCCTACATGGGGCGTAGTGGACTATCGCGTCATATGGTTGACTGAGAAAACTGGATTCCTCCATTCATAGAGTGTAACAGTTGTAGGTATTCTCGAAGGCACATTGCCAATACCAGCATGGTGTATATGTGGGAGTGATATTCCTGGCACACATACACACCATCACATACGATAACATCTCATTATTCAGAGCGGAAGTGTGAGAATCGTTGATCTATTATCTCGCAGTCAGGTAAGACCAGGGTATGTCTATCTCCCATAATGCACTCCCATTATAATAAAAACATATTGGTATTTGAGCAGGTGGAAGGGTGTTGATTCTGAAGCCAACATCTGACAATTTAGCAATGTAACGGTTACGTATACAGCTGCGTTATACCACCCATCGCTATACCACTACCTCACCTTTATTCCGTGAAACTATATATTTATGAGGTTGCATATCTTAACATATTATTCATCAACAACTTCGGTTGAATTTGCTACTTAGATTATGATTACTGTATGTTAACGGGTTTCCTTAGAATGACGCGAAACGCTTTGGTGGGTCAATATGAGATATGCGCATATTATATATGCAGGGTATACGTTAACGTTAAGCAGAGTGTACGTTAACGTTAAGCAGGGTGTATGTTAACGTAAAGCAGGGTGTACGTAAGGTGAACGGCGAAATACCTTGTCTTCTGTACTAACACAACAAGTATAACCTGGCATTGATTCATACTGCCCCCCCCCCCACCTCCCAACCCTAGACATGTCTCTTAGGTGTCCAACAACAACAAAAACAGCATAATCTACCTATGCCGGGTATATAATCGTCTAAGTCAATATTATTCGGATGATGACTTTCTGACTGTTAGTTTGTCTAGTTATTCCCAAGTCAGTCGTGAAACGCGTATGGATCACAAAGCGATAGTTCTTCATAGATTATGCACATCAGCTTTGACCATAACGCCCCGGTAATACACACCAATAGCTGACTAAACTCGTACTTTAATAGTCCAATCTATCCCAACCTACCAGAAAGCAACCAAGACGGCTGAATATTTAGATAATTTCATGGGAACTTGAGATTTTATTGGGGGGGGGGGGGGGGGCCATCAGATTACTTTCAAAACCAGGTGCATTGACCTTGTAACTCTTGGCAGCCCAGTGTCAGACTTGAAGACGGCTATAAGCAGAAAAACTGTTGAATATTTTGAAACTGGAACCTGTTGTAGAAATATCTCCCAGTGAAAATATCAAACAGAACATTCTCTGCATCATAAAGAATCTGAAGCCACAATCATCCCTCACCATTACAGCTGTGCATGTTCGAGCGGCGGTGCTGTGAGCCTATAGAAATATAATAAGCGTAGAAGGGACACGCACATATCGTCACTATGGAACGCGTTGTCCCGACCTCCAGTGAGTAAATTCTCTTGGGTAATTGGAAAAGAAATTGAACAGACGCAAATTATGTATATAATTTTATCAGAAATAAACTTGTATTGGCTATATTAACCTGACACTTTATTCGACTACGTAATAGAATTATTAACAAAAACATTAGTTTGGAGACTATGTTAACATACTCAACTGAAATAGCCATTCTACGCTTATTAGATTTCTATGTGCGAGGCCGAATCATCTTCGCTAATTCCCGATTCAGGGAGGTTACTGGCAATCGGCGACATCTTGCCTGACTAGGGTGAACGAGTTATCTAACTTGTCCAAACGAATTAAACGCAGCTCAACAGCTAGGTTCACGAACTAGAAACACACTAACTGACAGCTAAATCACCCACCCACGCACCCTCTAACACCATGCATGTGTGTGTGGCACGATAAATGAATAGCTCGTGTATCCAACATCAGGCAACATGACAAGTATAGGCTTTACTTAATTGAGTCACCTCACCATAGGAGCACATATGTTTACTTAAATGAATAGTCGCTTAAGTTTTAACTTAAAATAGATACGAGAGTAAATTAGATAAAACGGCACCAATGGGGGGTGGGGGGGGTGGGGGGGGGGTGAAATATCTTCAGGGCAATCGTCCCCGGTACGAACCGCCCTGGCCACACACAACGCCACGTACCCTCTTCATCGGAGTTCAGCGTCCAATGTTCATCATCATCAAAGTGCGTATCACCGCCTTTATCCTCGCCCGGGAAGAACGCATGAGCCAACACCTTACCTAAAACATAGAATAGCATGGCCTTATCATCCCATCTGATTAAACATCCGGTGTAAAGCATACGCTGGCCCAGTACCGACCAGTAACCAGCGTTGTCAGAGCAGAGTCTGTCAGCCTATTCCACAATTAACGCATATTTATCTGGAGAATCATCGCATTCCATAGAATTGCATTAGACAATCTCTCTCTCTCTCTCTCTACCTCCCTCCCTCCCTCCCTCCCTCCCTCCCTCCCTCTCTCTCTCTCTCTCTCTCTCTCTCTCTCTCTCTCTCTCTCCTCTCTCTCTCTCCTCTCTCTCTCTCCTCTCTCTCTCTCTCTCTCTCTGCTCGAGGCCCCATCCCACCCGCGCACCCATCACCCCATTCGCCCCGTCCTCCCTCCCCCCCCCCCCCCCCCCACCCCCCTCACACCCTCGCTCTGTCACACACTCACCAGTTCCGTCAAATGGATAGCCATCATGGTGATAACGTCTGGCGAACCTAATCCGAATATCCGCATCACCATGCATCACCTCTGTGAAGTCCATCTGCGTTACCTTGGCCCACACGTGCAGGGGCGTGGTAGATGGCCGTGCGCACATCAGACACGTTCAAATCTGGCGTATAATCGTGGATCCTGAAAGGAAATATTGGAATAAAGTCATGACATGACTATCACATATACTGCTGGATCTTCTAGAAGTGGTTCATTGCCACACGTGACACACATTAACGACGACGACGACGACGACGACGACAACGACGACGACGACGACGACATCATCATACAGCAGCAGCAGTTGTAGCAGTTTCAACATTATAATTTAGACGTAATTTTGAGTTTAGTTTTTGCTATGAGACCTAGTAGGGCCTAAACCTATTTTGATTTGGGACACGGTCTAATTTGCATTTCCAAGATTGTTTACATTGGTTGCCAGTGGAGGCTGATTTTAGTATGTTTTTAATTGCTAGCATAATATGGAATTGTTTCAATTTTATGCAATGTTTCTGATGCGTGAGGGATACCTTCTTGGCTTTAGGAATTAAGACGTATTTGTAAATGTTTCAAAAGTAGCATGCATTAATTAGACTATATAGTGAATGTCTTGATAGACTTTGCCGCCTCTAGCTGCAAGGGTCGTTCATTAACAGTAAGAACATGGATGGTGTATTGTTTACCTAAAGCTACACCAGCTGTAGCGAATCTTTATCTCTCTCACGAGATAGAGAGAAAAACAGTTCCCCGGAGAACCAGAATAAACAGCAGGCTGGACATAAAATGACGATATGTATGGTTGCGGTCAGTGCACTAAAGTCATAATAAAGCTTGCATACACACTTTATTCCACTTCACTACCGGGTCAGGAAGAGGACATAGGTGATAAGCAGTTTCACTGCATTGTTTCCTACAGTTCTATATTAGACTATTGGGTATTTATTGTGAAAAATATTCATATTGACGCATTATGTGCATAGCGTCAGCAGTCATTAGCGCGGATGAGTGATCATAAATAACTGCTATAGACCCTATAATAATTGATAAAGATCTCATGTGGGTACCAGCTACAGTCAGTATACTACATAACCGTCATCACAGCAAATCAGAAGCTAAATAGCACACATATTCTCTACGCGCTCTCGGGTAGGGTGTGAGTGGTGGGTGTATGTGTGTGGTTAGGAATGACATATTAATGAGGCAGACATAATGACAATGCCACACACGGTGCATTAATTGCTGTTGGTATAATGTCATCTGCTCTAGCATACACACCCATCCATTAGCAACACGCACACATAAAAAACAACGCAATCTTTATGATGTAATACGGAATATTCTGAAACTAATTTAACTGGGTTCCAGTGAAATCTGTTTCAAACGATTCAACAGCTCTTGTGTATAGTTGTCTTGAAATTTAAACCACGACTGTGCAATGGTTAAACACTTAGCTGTTGTGCAGTTTGATATGACCTAATGGAAGAAGACGGAACACTTCCATAACAGTGTTGTAAATTGTGGATGTCCCTGCCCCAGACAATACCTTCTTTTAAAGATATCGGGTTTTTTAAATTGACATCGGCTTTGTTTTGATTGTTTTGGGGGTTTCAGGGGTGGTTGGGGTGGGATGATGTGGGGGTGTGACGGCTGAGGGGTGAGGAAAAAGAAAGGGGGCGGAATAACGCGGCGTTGAGTACAAAGGTTAACGTGATATTTTACAGGAAAGATAACCGGTATGGTTTACAGGTTAGGATAATTACTAAACAGAGATCGTGACCTGGACCAACGAAAAAAGGATCTACTTATAAGATGTTAAGACGAGTCTCGCATTTAGGAACTAACATGTATATCAGTGGAATGAATGACTATAGCAATACAGAGTTGATATAGGCTAACAACTAACTACGATGCAATTAGAAATATCCTGCTGACGATACACCAGGGTTAAAATGATTAATAAATCTATGATGGAATTGACTGGCAGCCAAACAGGAAATCGTGCTTAGAATGAAACCAACAAAAGTGATACTCCTAGTGAATGTATCTTACAGGAGAGGGTATTGTGCCCGTTCATCGCCGTTCTTACAGGAGCGTGCATTGTGCCCGTTCATCGCCGTTCTTTGTTTCCGTATCAATGGAATCTGTCTCAATCGGTCTGTTTATACCACTCTGTGGCTTGCGTATAATTCGACTGTAATGAGAATTGGCGGCTCATTTTTCTCATCCCCTAACTGTTCCTCATCCCCTAACTGTCCCTCAGAAGATAACTGTAATTTAATCTTCAATATCACATCAGAACAACCAGCGTCAGTAACTGACAAGATTGACGGCTCATCAACAGTCACGTGACCTATCATTGTTACATTATTCAGTTAAATTCCCTTTAGAACGTTAACTGGCTGGCATATATTTGCATGGAATATATCTCCAAAATTGCGCATTAACGTTACCCATGATGCTAGCAACATATATTGCAACATAATCTGTAACAAATCACCAGAAAGCCACAAATCCCTTGATGACTGAAGCCAAAATCGAGGTGATACCTGTACGCCACAAAGGAGGTGAGTGATGAAGGCACCTTATATCTGGGCGAGAAGTGGAGGAAGAATCTTACCTCTATAGTTTAACTCACATTGTAGCATTACAAATCATTTTTTAGCAGCAAAATTAGTTTTCAAGCCTTGGAAGCTCTGGATTCGCAACTCCACATGAAAATCAAGATGCGAGTAAAAAAAATATACACGTGTGTCAATAATGATATTCTACGGTGAGAGGTGGACAGCTTCAGAGGCTCTCGCGCACAAAATCAATGCTTGTCCTCGCAAACACATGCGAGCCCTCACGAATCATCCACCGCTGTCCACACAGCGTAATGGACCGTTCCAGTTTTAGTTGTGCCCCGCGCATCACTAGCTACGCTCCACCCACACTTCGTCGTGTTGGAATTGATCGATCCCCGAATGCCCTGACTATCAATTTCATGAAAACTATACAGCTAAGTTATTGAATATTTTGTTACTAATTTGACTGGGTGCAGTAAAATTAGGCAGCAACAGCGCCCAGTCAAATTAGTTACAGTCTTCAACTATGCGTTCGCGGCGTACTTATCTACGTCATTGATTATGATGACGTTCTATACGTCACGTAGTTGATTATGACGTCATATGATAGATGGATACAGTGGAAAGGTCCATTATCAAGCTCAGCGCTTAAAGCACTGTGCAATAGAGTTCCACACTCTGTCATGGTAGCGCAATAGTGAGGGTAAATGTTTGAACATGTTCTTCGAATGACAGAAATACACCCGTTCAGAAAGCATGGCGGATTTCAGCAGGCCTATTGGTTTCGGACAGTTACCAGACAAGCGCAGGACGCCATAACAACAAATTGTTATGTGCTTTGCGATCAGACCGCAAAAACGGAATCTAAGAACACTAAAAACGGTGTAGAAAACTGAAGAAAACTCATTCCAGCGACATATTAGATCATGTAAGAGTGGATTGTAGTTTTACTTTAGATTGTCCTACTCTACGTCCGTCTGCCCATCCATTTGAGCGGCCATACATCCGTCCGTCTGTCCGCCCGTCTATCCATCTACAGCATACCTCCTGAATGGAAGAAGGAAGAATGAAGGCAACATCCAATCATATTGTGGCTGGCTTGAAATAATTTGTCAAATGTCTACGTCACGGGCCACTAATTGCATACCAGCATACACATTGTTTGTCATAGGCTCTGTAATGCAAGAAGGTAGAATCCAAATCTGCCAATCAATTTGTATTGTGGCTGTCTAGATCTAGTTTGAGTTTCAGGTCGAAAGGTTAAATATCCAGGTTGTGTCACTAATTGAATACCGGAATACACAAATTTAAGAGCAAAGTATCTAAGATCAAGGTGGACCACTAAGTGAATTGGCAAAGCTGAGCGGAAATACGCGCGTGAGTCAGCACGTCCCGCGCACGAGTGCACTGTAGTGAGTGCAGTTCCATAATCATTAGTGTGATACACAGTGTGTATTCGCTATGGAACTAAGTATGATAGGAAATTTGACAATGATGACAGCAATTATTTTTAAAGCTGTTATAGTGTTGCTGTCAGCTGTCCTAACACTGCTCTCTAAATTAGCAACGTCCTTCTAGACTTGCTTGGGAAAATTCTGACATGTTTGCTGCATCTGTAGACCTATAGGCTATTGGTTAATTCTATGAAAGCAGCGAGCGAATATTGGTTTATAAACTCCAGTTTGGACGCCTATAGCTTGGTATGGTGAGGAGAGTCCGTATAGAGCCACCAGCTTGATGCCTTCACATCTGTTTAGCATTATGGGTAAACAGGAAGTAAAGTATGCGTTTGGCGGGAGGTGTGAGGTTATTGGCAGTGGTTTGCGCCGCTTAGGCCAAAATCATCTGCTCTGTTTGATGTAGCATATAGGTACAAGTATGCAGAACGGACTCCTTTAGGGGCCAATTTATTTGCGAAATATAACACTTTATACAAATATTCTTCGATTTTGGGTCAAGGAAAACCCCCGAAATCATGGTATTTATTTTCTGACACAAACAGAATAAAACTGCTGCTAAATTACATAAATTTCAGTTTTCTTCGCTAACTCGCATCCACTATATAGCCGCGCGGTTGAAATTTCACTTGATTCAGATATTTGGTAATATTACAAAATAATTGCCCACATAGCGTCGCATCTGGTAAATCTTACGTTTGGGAGCTTCAACAGTAATGGTTAAAAGAAACTGTGTCAAAATAGAGAATACAGATCTATATTATCAACCAAAGATATTTCTTCCAGTCCATTAGTTCTGAATGTTCCAGCAGCCTTGCTATATATAGTTCTCTTTAACATGCCCGGCCCGTATTTCAGGCACATAATTTTCGATCCGCGTTTTATATTATGGTAAATTCGCACTTTAGGTAATACCTCGCAGACTCCCCGCGCAGTGACATTTCAGAAATGTGTGCAGACATTACTAGATATCCCGCGAACACGCAATGTTACAGATATTGGCAAAAAAAGGGGACCTATTTCTAACTAAGACCCGCGCATTTCAAGCTAAGATCCCTCCCACCCCCTCCCCCAATTTTTACGTGCTTTGGAATCCGAATTCCCCCAATCTAAATTTCAAGGTAACTATATAGGTGTAAGCTGTTGAATATACTGAAACTAATTTGACTGAGTTGTTGCTGTCTATGGCACCGACAGCTTTCAGTCTAATTAGTTTCAAAATATTTAACAGAATGTTTATTAGCTTGTAATTTCACCAAAGGCATACAATTCGGTCACTTTTTATGGACTTTTTATTATCTTGACGGAAATATGCCATTTTGATTTTGACGTCAGCTATCACGTGACGTATTTGATTATGACGTCAGATACTTCAGTGACAGATCGGATCCATCCATTGAGATATAATCATTGATCAGATCTGGGGTATCTAAATATTTTGCTTTTTCATAATGACGTGTTTCAAATCAAGTGCAATTACATGGCATGGCCATGAAGAGCGTATGATTCATTTCTGAAGCTGATTTCGAGTTTACAATTCTTCCATAGTCATAAATAACATGGCGCTCGTGATTATCCGAGATGTACACTATCATTACGCATACTTAATTACATGTCTATCTCCATGGTAATGATATCGGGATTGATATAAGTATTCTATTAATAGATGTTTGACTGTCGGTGGCTTGGGCCACCACCTCACTGACTGTTTTTATGAACCGTTGTTATGGTGTTGTGGACTTGTCCTCAACATGTTTCATGTCGTAGATTCAGAATATATAGTAATAATAAACAATTGATAATACTTCTACAAATATGAGAAAATTGTCTTGGGTACAAAACCACAGCCGTCTGTCTGATAGCATCTACTCTGGTGTTTTCCCTGTGGTGGGTACAGTGTTGTTGTAGTTGGTATATTGTCTGACATTGGCAGGCCAAGGTGAGGATAACTGATCCGTATCTGACTTACAAAGGTGAGACCTATACACAGTAATTTGTAAACCACGAATAGAAACAGGTTCTCATGCCAAGATACAGCATATGCCTGTTCTCGCCAGTGAGTGAGTGTTAGCTATAAGTAACCAGACTAATAGTTAACATGGGTGAATGCAGAGGGTACATGTATGCTGATTAGGCACTGATAGATGCCTGCTTGTACGGACAGAAGCCAAACACACGATGTATGGGAACACACGTTAGTGACTGGAGGGTGTTCTTATAATGACGAGAAGAACCAGGACGACGACATCTAAAAGACGTATATATTCTGTGCGGATAGTCACTGGACTGCGTTTGTTTGGTGAATGGTTTTGCTAAAACGCGTTGCTTTTTAACACGTCGACAACTTATACGAACTCCCATCAATTAACTCAATAGCAATCCTCCTGATGGTGAAAAGCACAACCACGTCGCGTGCTATGTAGACAACTTTATATTTCCAGAAACTAATTCCAAAAAACGTGATGGCAGAAATTTCATCAGACACATGCCCCTAAGTACTGCGTTTTGTGTAGAAAGAAACTGAAGTCTTGATTATTAAAATGCGATTAGTTTCAGCGTCATTCGCCTAGTAACGAGCGGAAATTAGTTGTAATAACACGATATTAACGTTTCTGACTCGGTGCCATTCAGAAATAACCTTTTCGTCGGCAAACAACATCGGCATCAACAACATTAGTGATTAGACGGCATCCTACTGTCTGCTGAACGCTGCTCCATCAAAAGTATGGGGAGGCGGCATGGCAGTTTGGCACGCAGAGTTATATTCAAAGATCCCCGGTATATGGTTGTAAATATTTGGTTCGATGCTCAATTTATCTTCTCAGAAGACATAAAATGATAAACATCCATTCGCCATCGGCCCGTGCTATATGGAGCGATGTGGAATAAATTCACTAAAGTTGGAGCGCAATCAAGAAAGTGCGCTCGCTTTCTGACAGTTGTAATCTCGCTTGTACATTAATAACGGGCCATCACGCGCTGTATAGGGGGAAAGATGATTTGATTTCTGCTCCGGCAATTGGCCGCAAGAATTGATTACCCACGCTTGTTTGCGAACCCATCAAGGCACGAACTGGGTGGCGCTATCTTGTCATGGAAAGCCAGGACAGCCGATTGTTCACGCTGATTTGTCAGGCAATATAAACTGGTGTCTATTGGTCAAGTCTGCCATTACATAGTGTTCTACAACACGAGTAGGACGGGCTAATCAAACAAAGATTAGCAAATTTGTACTTGCAACCACGTCGATGAGAAAGTCTGCGATTGTCTCCAGCAACAGCCACTGAGTCATTTCAGAAAACTGTCCCGCAGCAAGATAGATATGCGAGCTTGTAACGGTCTAGGAAAACTTCTGACCAATCATCGTGCAGCAGTTGCGAGCGAGAGAGACGATTGATAGATAGGACATACGATCAGCTTTGCAAGTCGCTACATCACAAACAACCATGTAACAGCACCCTGGCATGACATTTGCAAATATTCAGCAATTAATCATGCGACAAATTCACCACTATTAGCACTGGGAATTCAATAAAGCGCGAGGCACGTTTTTAAAGCGGCGGTGTTGTTGAGCCTGGTAATTTGTAAGCTGTATTGGCTGACATTGAGAAAAGATGGCGGCGAGGAGAGACTAGAGAGGGTGTCATTCATTTCACCACAGATTTTGCTATCAGGAGAGTAAACTTTACATCCCGACATTAATCATGAGCATTCCCGCTAGATGTCCACAAATATGATGTGCATTAACGTTCGTCAAAACACCCCGGGGCTGGGGATACAGTATGCTACATCTCAGATACAACTGATAATGTTCTGTTGAATATTATGTACATAATCGGATAGGAAGACATTGAAGGCAGCAATGTCTTCCAAACCAATTATGTTCAAAATCTTCAACAGAACATCTGTTATATCGTCTTCAAAATAATTGCGCTAACTAACATAGTTGACTAATTTGATGTGTTTTAAATATGCGCTGACGTCTGTGTATCCGTATATGTCTTCTTGGCCCAGAATCCTGCCCCTAATATATGCTATGCTGGGTACCGTATGTATAATATCGTGGCCCTAGCCGACATATCATGTGCCGTATTCACGCTCGAGGTCACAGCTATACAGCAGACATGGCTTGAACAAAGGTTCTGGCAGACAGAGCGTGTACCAAATTCCACATTCCACGCGCATAGCATATGGTGACGGGTTCCTGGCAGAGACAGGGTTCATTTTGCCATAGTTAATTGTGCGTGCGTGCGTGCGTGCGTGCGTGCGTGCGTGCGTGCGTGCGTGCGTGCGTGCGTGCGTGTGTGCTACGATGTGGATGGAGTATTAGTTTCAGTATGCGAGACTCGGGGTAGGGAGGGTGTGCGCATGTGTTGTGGTGACCAGTGTGGCACACAGGCCCTATCTATCTGTCTCAAAGCCGCCGTCCAGATGCTACTCTAGTCTAGAACAGCGTGGTTTTGATGTACATGAGGCAATAATAGGCTATATAATTGTCGAGGTATGTGTAGATTAGAATTTGCTCAAATTGAGTTGAATTGTATTTGAACTCTATAAATTCAAACAACAGAACAGAACCCACCCTATTGAAATTACTGACTCCATCCATATATGTGTGTATACATCGTCCAGTATTAGAAATATAATTCTGCAGCATGTCATTGTATATATATATATATGTGCGTGCGCGTGCGTGCGTGCGTGCGTGCGTGCGTGCGTGCGTGCGTGCGTGCGTGCGTGCGTGCGTGCGTGCGTGCGTGCGTGCGTGCGTGCGTGCGTGCGTGCGTGCGTGCGTGCGTGCGTGCGTGCGTGCGTGCGTGCGTGCGTGCGTGCGTGCGTGCGTGCGTGCGTGCGTGCGTGCGTGCGTGCGTCAATTGTCTTATTCCAATGTTGCGATTCAATAAGATAAATTCGAGGCTTATATAGATAACATTTAAATAACAACACCTCAATAAGCTAACATGAAGATAATATACAGGTACCTACGGCAAAAGGTACAGGGAGATGTCATACCTACGGCAAAGATGTATGTGTACAGACATGTTTTATGCAGCACGGTGCATGTTGTATAAAACATGTAAGCCATTGTTTGTCAGTGTTTATCGAGAACAAACTGTTACATACAACAAAGAGCACATTCTGTCATATTTATTCACCTTTTAACCCTCATATCATCAGCCAAAACGTAACTAAATACCCATTTGCAGACCATGAGGTTTTGAGATGATATGCACGATGATTCATCTTTAACACTTAAATTTGTTTAAATTTCTTTTATAATTTTCTCAGAAAATGCCAATTTTCAGACCAAGAGAAGAATATTCTTGAAAATATTACCACTATAATGACTGGCTCGATAACCGAGCCAGTCATTACAGTGGTACATTTTCAAAAATAGTCTTCTCTTGGTCTGAAAATGGGCATTTTCTGAGAAAATTGTAAAAGAAATTTAAACAAATTTAAGTGTTAAAGATGAATCATCGTGCATATCATCTCAAAACCATTAACCCCTCCAGTGATATAGGGGTGTAGGAACATACTTGGACCTGGGGGAGGCTGGCGTATGGGTGGGAGCAAACATAGGAGGGTGGGCGCTATAGGGGTACACTATAGGAGAGGGAAACCTGGGGGATACCCCCCCCCACCCCGTGTCCCCTGTTCCTCCGCCTATCCGATACTAGCCACGCTTGGTAGAGATTCGTGGTTGGGCGTGTTCACACTAGAGGCAGTCCGGAGTAACGCCATAGGTCCGGTCTAACTCTCTAGTGTGAACACCACGGCTACAGTATAAACGTCATTTTTAATATGAACACTTGATATTAACGTGAAACTGTGATTGAATACGAGACAAGATGAGACTGATTGACGGGTATATTGTAAGAAGTTCACATATTGACCGACCCCTGTAGTGATTTGGCCTATATTCTGCCATCCTTAATCACAATTGTAAACCGTTGTACAAAACTGCTTAATGGGTGAAAATTGAATATATGAGAAATTTATTATCCTCCCCGCTGAGAGTATTTCAGTAAAGGTGATTTTAAAACTAGCATGTGTCGAGATGGGGGCCTTCAATTCCTCCTAGCTACGGCCTGGTTCTGAATCGCTGTTTATTCATTCTCCCTGGGGATCCATCACACGACCATTGAACTGACTCGCTCAAAACGGAAGTATGCGGACGTGGGAAAGACGACGTGGCACATGTGGCTTCCATAGCATAAATTAGCATCCTTCTCATGAAATATGAAAAACACGCGATTTAAACACCGGGCTCATATTCTGAAAAATAGCTTTTAAAACCGGGAATGGGTAATTGAACTTTGTACCGGGGAGTTATGAAAGTGGCTGCAATAAGAGACATTCAATACCACGTGAAAAATATAACATTTTTAGTGTGCGTGCGAGGAGAGCAGAGGAGAGGAAAAGAGAGAGAGGGAGAGAGAGAGAGAGAGAGAGAGAGAGAGAGAGAGAGAGAGAGAGAGAGAGAGAGAGAGAGAGAGAGAGAGAGAGAGAGAGAGAGGGGGAGGGAGGGAGGGGAGGGATGGAGAGAGAGAGAGAGAGAGAGAGAGAGAGAGAGAGAGAGAGATGACGATGATGATGAGTAAAAAAGAGTTTCAGGGTGGTTTTACGTAGAACAGCCTTCTAATAACATGGATCTAGATATGGCACAAAAATAAGTGTAATATTTATAATTAGGATGGTGGTGGTTACAAATTTTGATCAATGTCGTGTTTCAGACATAGTTATCAGGATGAGAAGTCAGACGACCCGTATTTCCTCATTCAAGCAGGTTGTGATGATGTCTAGGCATGTGCCATCACAACCAGGCGGAATAAGGAAACACATGGCCGAGGCAGCACACCCCGGACAGCAGTACTCTCCATCGCCTAGACGAACGTTTTCAAAGCGATTCCAGGACTCGTCATCGCAGAGACGATCGCTTTCAGAGCGATACAAGTACTCGTCATCATAGAGACGGACGTTCTCATAGCGATCCCAGAGATTCTTACCTGCAGTCACATGTTCTCTTTCGGTTCATGGTGACCCTTGGTGAAATAGCAACATTACAGTAAATATGTCTATAAAGAGAACTAGCTTTTGGGCCAAACTATACTGATTCTTTAATGCGACTCCTTGTCATAAGACATCCGCCTTAAGGAACCAGCATATCTCTGCTACCAGCATCTATTTACCATAACAAAAGACGTGTGTCTTTTGCGGCCACTTTTTGAAGGTCCCCGCAGTCTCTCTTATAGACAGGTGTTACTGTATACTAACTAATGCAATATGTACATGCAATGCACAGTTTGAAGATGACTTAACGCTTTCATTACGAAGCCGGGCAATACCGGAGCAGTGGTTTTCAGAAATGTCCATTTGCAGGACATTTAAAGACTATTTTTGAAAATTTACCACTGGAATGGGTGGGTCAGTCATTTCAGTGGTAAATTTTCAAAAATAGTATTCCTTTAGCCTGTACATGCACATGGATTCAATAAACAGATATCTTGATGTACTGATCCCAGTCAATACATAAGATACTATGTACAATAGAAATCTTACTATGTTAGTATAAGATTTCTATGCTGTGTACATGCACTGACTATATGACGACATTAAATAAACATGGTAAGTCAATGACTCATAACATGATTACAAACCTGAATGTGAGATGCCTCTTTTTCCAGTGTGACGGCGCTAGCGTAAACCGCTTCTTTCTGCGTGACAGTAACTGACCAGGGTGTGTGATGTCCAGGTTCCCACAGCGAGGCTTGTGCATGAACTCCAGTGTTCGATGGTCAACCTTGCCCGTCTCTGGAATTCTGGCGAACCTCTGGAACCTCTTGATGGCATAGACCAGCTCTGATGGTGCCAGCAGGTTGCCCGTCTCGCGAGTCGGTCCATGGAGGTAGCCGAACTTTGAGAGGAAGTCCTGTGTGTGAGAACAGAATATGAACGAGGATTAATATAAAGGCGGTTAGGTTCACAAGGTGGTGTACGTGTGCTGGCTACTAAGCGTCATGTGGTCCTGGATCACTGCAGGTGCGAGTCATTAACGACGCATAGTGTCGACACACAGACTATGCACTGATAACACAGGTTATTGGGCCGGTATTGGGCCAATACATGCCCAGTAACCTGCGTATAAATCAGAGTAGAACTCGAAGCGCAGTACAAGTCGCAGACTCCTAATATATCGCAGCCAAACGAGAGAAATGTTAAGCATGAACATTCATCGGCAGTGTTCACAAACAAGCCTAATATCTCCATACTGGCAGGGTCATCAAGTAATCTAAAATGCAAGTGAGTGCGTGTAGTAATCTAAAATGCAAGTGAGTGCGTGTAGTCCGCCAGTTAGCCAGCCAGCAAGCGGACTACCAATCAGTTTGGAAGCGAGAAAATAGTCATGAAATTAATAAATTGTCAACAAATGGTACCGTTTCTATGAAAACCTGATATGTCATGCAATATATTATGTTTCACGATTAAATTACCGATGCTCGACAGTCGACTGATGGACATGCCACACGAGGTCGCGCTATGTACATTCTATGATACACTGCAACTAACACTTACACCATCTACAATGAATCTAAAAGGCGACCACGTGCGCACATCGTCACGGTGAAGACAAGCATCTCTCCAATGATCAGCTATGTATTCGTGCTCTGTTCAAAGATGGCTGTTCAACTAAACTAATGTATGAATAATCTCTGTGTGTCATTGAAAACTTCTTCCCGACACTGCATGAATGCTACAGACTCGGCTTCATCAGCGGCTTCCAGTCAGCGACAAGCACATGCCATCAGTCCGGATGAAAAACTAACATTCGAGCTATTGAATTTCAACAGGAAACGGGAGCAATTTAAGAGAGAGAAATGTCATTTTAGAAGCAAAAGTTTAAGTTTTCGTCAGCAAGATTGCAACACACGATAGGAAAAAGATTGCCACTCCCTGCTCGGATCTGGTTAGACACGACAAGTCAACGAAACTCGCATGATAGCAAACCAACAGTCCAAACAGATTTTCTCCCTTCAAAGTTGTGCTGAAGTAGCCAGCACAAACATACATGAATTTTGTGTTACGATAGTGACTTCTCAGCTCAGAATGATTGGAGGGAGATATAGCCGATTTCTTATCAGTAACTAGAGAAATCATCCCCAGACTTTTCAACAAGATACACCACTGCGCTATATGGGGGTGGCATGCTTAGCGCTTGCGTATACGAGCGGGGGAATCGAGGGTGAAAATGGAGTCTGTCTATGGGGTAGCTGGCTATAGCATACCGTCCTGTCAACACCACGCCCTTTGCTTAGTATCAGTTATTTACCGACTCTAAATACATCGTGAATAACATACCCATGTGACATTCTGTTATTGCAGTTCAGTATGCTAACTGGCGCTTAGTCTGCCCATACGTAATCGTAAGCTGTTCTTGTCTAAAACAGCAACGTCTTTAAAACATTTAGGTATTTTTTTAATAAAAGAAATAGACTAACAATATCAAGCTACAACAATCTTTTTTATCTTGCTGGGTAGATGTTGGAGGCCATGTGCATCTTCTGAGCTCCAGGAAACGTTAATCATGACAAATAGTTACACATCAGATCACACAGTACATGATCGTCCTACACCGCGACGTGTAAGTTTATTAGCAAATCTGATGTGGTGAATTCGACCATGAATAAGCATTTTATAGGCGTATACATACAGGCTCCATGGCGAACATAACTACGTTCTGGATGGCGCATCTTGTTGGACCGTATGTATGCCTACCCGTTACAATGGCGTCGATTAAAATCAACGTTGTTTAAGACAGCGTTGCCCGAGACAAGTTGAAGTTGACTTTTTATTCTCGCAGGTCTTACAAGGCAATGAGGCGAGCGTATCAAGTAGCTTATAGCTTTTGTCAAATTGTGAGCCACACACTGGATTAATGCAGTTTATCTATGCCCCGCCCGTCTCTAACATAAGCTCCACCCACGCTTTTCCCATCTGGGGATCAATCAACCCCAGTAATCTCTGAATCTCAATTCAAGTATACATGCAGGTAAGCTGTTGCATATTTTGAAACTATGACTATGTACTGTTGTTGGCTATGGCAACAACAGCACGCAGTCAAATTAGTTTCAAAATATTCACCAATGTTTATTAACTAGTAAAGACAAAATTAGTAGAATTTGACGGACTCTTAAGCGTTTAAGACGGACTAAATCGCGCCATTCATGATGTAATTGATTATGATGTCGGCCTGCATGTGATGCAGTTGATTATGATGTTAAATGATTGACTGACAGACTGGATTCCACCATTCACGTTCTAACGAACTGCCCAAATGGACGTTTCCAGTTTATCCATCAATCATATGACGTCATAATCAAATACGTGACGTGTAGGATGAAGTCATAATCAATTATGTCATGAATGACGTAGACGCCACGAACGCTTAATTGATGACGGACTAAGCGTTGTTGTTCGAATTGGATGTCTTTACTATTTAATAAACATTCTGTTGAAAATGTTGAAACTAATTTGACTGGGCGCTGTTGCTGGCATAGGCAGTAACAGCACACAGTCAAATTAGTTTCAAAATATTCTACAGCTTACTCGTATATTTTCAGGAAATTGATAGTCAGAGAGTTCAGGGATCGATCGTTCCAAACACTGGCGAAGTGTATGTGGAGCTTATAGCTATAGATGGGCGGGGCATAGCTAAAACTGGATTCCATTGTGGTTGACACCAGTATATCGGCACTCGTAAAACGTAGCTTATAGTATTTAATATCTATATTTCGTAGCTGAAACTATATGAATACGCCTACCTTTATAAAGTGTTCGGTCCTCTAAAGCAGGCCGCATTGCTGATGGTTGATACAGATCTTCTGGACATAATGTATGTTCTATACAAAGCTATATCGCATCTTCAGATGAACAGGCAGACTGACTAACTGACGATGAGACAGCCGCGGTTATAAACATTACAACAGAACAGGGAAGTATAACTAGTCATATCTAACTGTATACACTCTTCCGGCTAGTCAGGCAGATAACCATTCCTCAAATCCGCTTTGCACACTTACTCGTTTGGTATCAGAAACATCATCTGTCATACGGAATAGCTAAGACTATGCTGAATGATCGTAGTTTAAAGACAGTTTGACTGAAATTAGTTGCTGACTTGCTGACATGGCCAGCCGCGGCAATAAGTCAAATTGTTTATCGAATATTTCTCGTTTGTCATATATGCACTGCTTATTTTTCTCTAAACTTGGGTTCTGTGATGAATTCAGGATAGGATGTGTTGTTAAGAGGATTGTTGAACAAAAAGGGGAGTTCATGAATCTGAACGGAAAGGATCTAGAATATTCAACTACAGATATCAAGTTTGGTTATCTGAGCCCAACAGTCGCGGAAGAGATCCCGGCATAAGTCCGGCTATAATGATAAACACGTTGTCGTGCCACTTAAAGATTATCAAGAAAAGAAATAACAGATTTCCTACGCAACCATTTCTACGCTGTTGCAGTACTGCGTGACATTGTGCTATTAAACTGCTAAGTCTACATAAGCAGGATTGGACGTAGATGGGTGGGTATTCACGACGCGAGGGATAACTTTAACCCTTCCTGTATTTGAGATTGTCTGCAGATGTGTGCAGCGATACTACAAATATGTCCACACCGGACAGTGTGTAGGGGCATTCAGTGCGACCACCAAGGACACGAGGTGGTTTGATAAATATATCATAGGACGAAATGATGGTGGTTCCTTATGTCTCGTGGTATGTATTACCATTGTCATGTACGAGTCATGTACGATCAGTGCCGCGTGATCATCTACGACCAGTGTCGGGTGGCCGTCTACGACCAATGATAGGTCGTCCTGTACGACTAGTGCAGGGTCGTCCTGTACGACCAATGATGGGTGGTCCTGTACGACCAGTGCAGGGTCGTCCTGTTCGACCAGTGATGGGTGGTCTTGTAAGACCACACGCCTTACAGAACCACCATCATTTGACCCTGAAATATACGTACTTATAGATAGGTTTAACTGTATATATGAATTGTACCAGTGTGTCAGTAGGTATTTTACTCATCCTGATAGATAACCGTGCTATAATTCAGGTATTCCAAATTTCCATTAAGCTAGTCAGAATGAAAATAAGTCGGGTTTATGAGGAAGTGGTTAAGGAGAGTTGGAAGTGAATACATGTACTCATTTAAGTCAGAACACGATAAGTAAGTTGTCAGGGAGAGAATCCATTTCTGAGTATGGCTAATCGAAACAATGAATTAAAGGAACTTAATAATACAACAACAACAACAACAACAACAACAACAACAACAACAACAACAACAACAACAACAACAACAACAACTTGAATACGGCCGGAGGTCGGAGAATGAGTCTTGGAAAATGGACTATGATGTCACGCACAAACGTACTTAACACTCAACTCAAATTTCCATCTTCCAACCATTGACTAGAACTCTCCAAGTTTTGGAGAAAGAAATACGTGTAAATCAAGATTCGGTTAGGTTGTCCCTTTTCCAGATAGTGTGAATCGTGGTGACGTCAAACCTACATCCGATTAACCGTCCCCGGTTTAAATCGCCATCTCCCGTACCATAGTACTATCAGGGCAAGTTAGGCAAAGTATCCGCTAAGACCAGTACGTAGTTTTACGCTACCTGAGTTAAGCTCAATGAGGAAGGGAGGGTAACAAAGATCATCTGGAAGGATAAACCAGAAGGATTCGGACAAGGGAGAGAGAGTTGAATGAAATGTGTTGTCCCTGAATAATGAGAAGTGCCTTTTTAAGACTAGATAATGTACTTAACCAGTACTAACTGGCTCTTAACTGAATAACTGATAGGGCCTATATGGGACCTACATGGGTGACGGATAGTCTCTATGGGATTGGACAACGATTGTTGGCAGGCGTTCTTTAGAACAATGATGGGTGGCAGCTGGCCTCAAATATTCAAATATCTGATTGGGCATAGACATTTTAAGAGCTGTACGTATTCCTACAAACGTGATTTATTGCTGAAACAAGATAACGACTGAAACAGCTATATAATCATGGTATCAAACAAAATATTTGATAATATAACAAAACCAGCTAAAACCGATCAGTGAGAAAGTGGAAGATTATTTCCAGAAAAATGCGTGCTTGGCATTGGCATTCCTATTGGTATGATATAGGGTGTGTTTGCCATTAACTGTCTGATGGTCGCTGCGTTTTTGCAGACTACATATTCATTGGGTTAACTGAATATATGCTGAATATTTTGAAAACAACTTGACTGAAACTTGTTGGTGGCTAAGCTACCAACAACACTCAGTCAGCTGATTTTCACAATATTCAGTATGTCCAGGGATATTGCCCATTGAAGCCTTTGTCTGGTGGCTTACAGCTGTCAGTCAGTTAAGCACTATCACGTGGGAATCGTAGCATAAGGTATTTGGATAGTTTTATTGCGTAATTTTCGTATGTTCTGCCAATCTTCATTCCTGGAACTCATTGAGGAGTACATAAAACCGATAACTTATGTAATAACGTAAGAAGCGGATACAGCATGCACCCGTTGGATATTAACACCCCCCAGTTTCACCCGGGGTGCAGCACAACCCAACACCAGTACCACTCATCACCAACCACCATCACCCATCCTCACCACCACCACACATCACCAACATCGTGCTCTACAGGTCACACACTCAGTCCCTTCATACACGTGTAAGTTATGCAATAACTCATAAATCATAATTCAATCAAGACTAGACTTACATCATGAAACATATAAGGCCCTGCACAGTCTACACAGCCAATGTGCACGCACTCACCGCATCCCATGGACCCGTTAGTGGAGCCGTGGTGTACATACACCCTCAGGGAGCATCAGAAACAGAAAGCGGGAACTACCGGTAATGACGTGCGGTCGCTGAATATATATGTCCGTGACTATAGGAACATTATCACGGTTATTTCCTGAAAGGGCTACAAGGCCAATGTAGTACAGTTATAATTTAACACATGTGGTACGATCTCTTAATAAACGCGCGCAGAATGATGTTTTTAGAACAGATCTAATTATCAACATTTTTCAGATCTGTGTCCACTGTTCAGCCACGCATTTCATGTAGCATCATTATGAGGCTCGCTAAAGCACATTGCTAATCCGAGACAGGTCCTCCGAGCTCAGGCATTTGCCATTCTCAGGACATTATTTTTTAATGTACATGGTTACGGAGCGAGGAGCCGCTTAGATATAACCGTGTGCGAGAAACCACCCTCTTACGGCCCACGGGATAGTAGTAGTTCCGCAACGCGGGTGCACGCTTTGCCAAGGTGATCAATATATTGTACTACAGGTTGTGGATATCTTTAACTTAGGACATTTAAAGACACTGTGAATTCATTTTGGTAATGCTGTCCTAGATAACACCGGAGGTGGGTGGGTTGGTGGGGCGGTGGAGCGGTGGGGTGGGGTGGTAAAACACGTGGTCAGTCAAAACCAGTAGGCCTACCCGCGGACGCACTGAGCAAGTGAGGGTCTGACCTGGGTAGGAGTACTGGTGGGCTAGTGAGGTCATGACACCCTCATTAGAGACGCTCGTCCATGGGATCCTCACAAGGCATACTTTTGAAGACATAACGCTTTCCTACATTCTGAGAAACATACAAGCTTGCATACATTGATTAAGAATGGCGCGATACAGTTTTAATAGAGGGTTTCTGCCACCACCCTCTTACTATAGAGCTTTAGTCATTCACACAAAGGAACTTCCGCTGAACCCCGCATTTCGCTGAACGCATGTAATTAACCTTGAAGTTGGTGGAGCCATGAATTGATACTACAAGTAGAATGCATCCATACACAAAGATTGGTTAATGTATACACAAGACTCATAGAGCTAAAGCCCAGAAAAGAATTAAATTTTCAATCATGCTCAATGAACTGTGACAGTAGGGCATGTTGACCTACTTTTGACGATGACAACCAGGTAGGCTACAATGTTTCCATACACCAAGTCTGGTTACTGTATACAAGAAAGTCTCTTGGAACTACAGACCTGACAAGTAAAAGCTATGATGTTAATGGAACTGGTAAAAGTAGGTCACTGCACAGTGACCTACTTTTGATACATTATACGCCTTTAGCCTACAACAAAAATTGGCGACGGACGCACGGACACAAGTACTCATAGATGGATGACCGGACGCATTCGCCTACTGACAAAGCGATTACTATATACCCACGCAAGCGGGTGGGGGGGGGGGAGGGTTGTTGTAAATGGAGGGCCTGCAACACCTCTGGCCCTATTCAGCCGGCCACAGCTGCAGCTCAGTAAACTCTTGGAATCGTTACGATAGCTGCTACATGTGACCGATTACCGACTAGGTTCAGTGAGATCTTCATATTGAAATTTGAAAAGTGAAATGACGGTCCACTACGGTCAAACAAAGACACTCTCTGGAGAGCGGACCGTGCCTGATAACATCCCGTTTATCGGTACACGTGACGAGTCAAACATAAAGACATTCATCAGTAATTTATATCCTATTTGACCCACTGTTAATATCAACAATAATAGAGACCACCAACCCCCACACCTGTAGATGCTGGCTATAGCAATCTATCATGACCCACTCCCACTACAGGTGTGTCCTGCCAAATTACCAACAATATTCACCGGGATATTTTAGTACAATAAAAATTCACCAAATACATAGAATTCGTATGCAATAGTGCTTGACTTTTCAGTTTTCGTGACGGAGCTATTCGTAATTTTGATTGTAACGTCAGCTAACTAGTGATTTAATTGATTATGGCATCAGCTAGTTGAGTAACATATAGTTTCCCTCCATTGAATATGTGAAGAAGTGTGATGAACGGTTCTCATTTTAGCGGCCTGTGCTTTATTTATCTCGCCTTTGCATGCCGGGTGCATCACGTGTCGGTCCATTATCATAAGTTATTTCTTCTAATTTCTTAACAATGCAATCTGTTTACACACTTGGACAGATATAAAGTACGCAGAAACATGTATATGCATATAAATTGCGATTTCGTACAAACACATAAATCATAACTACGTTAAACGTGTAAGTCTAAAATAGGGATGGTGTTATCAGTGTGTATGTGTCACGGTATTGATTGCCAAGCCACAGCGGAAATGCCATTGCAGTGCCTCAGCATTGATTCTCAGAGATTGTATGACCACCACAATAAGATCCTTTGTTGTTTATCTACCACCTTTATTATCTCTGTATGAGAGACTATTTTATGATATAATTAAAAATACGTCTGCTTAGTTTGAATGCGATTTTACTGAAGGTCGTTGCTGCCATAGGTAGCAACATCTTCCGGTGAAATTGTTCTCAATATAATCAACATGTTTCATTAACGTTTCCTTTATAATTGTTACTGTATGTATTTCAGAGAAGGTCAAGAGGTAAATGGTTCGTCTCAAAATGACTGCGAATTTTGTATAATCTTGTCATAAATAGTGTTGAATATGTTCCGCAGGCCTCTGGTGGTCATTTCGTTTATTATGGATATCGCCTGTATTGGAGCCATATGCTCCCAGAATTAATTACTGAGACTTCTTTTCTTTACAGCGTACCCCAAGTGACCAATATAACGGGGGTTAATTAGCCAAATCTAACAGAAATCTGTCCCCAAATGTCAAGTCACTTTGTCTGGCCCGTGTTTCTGCATAAAAGTGATTTATACGCCTCCGTGTCTCAAAGAACACCAAGGGAGACAACGGCTACATTCGATGAATGACTAATGTTATATGACTAATACAGAGTTGAGGCAGATTTGAGTAGTGTAGAGAGTTTGAATGGCCATTTAATGCCTGTTAGACGTCAGTGTAATCATTACTAACCATTGGAACCCCAAAGAAAACATACACACAAAATGTACAATTGGCAGACTATTATAATGTTCTGCTTAAATTTGAACGTTTTGACAGCAGTTCAATCCGATCTGAGAAACTTCGAATAGAATTCATATATTCACCATGTTATATGTGCTTTGTTTCTGATACATTGGAACTCTGAGAGGCTGAAATTGCCAGTGCCCATGAGACCTTACAAGGGGCACGGCACTTACTCAAGACTTATGTATGCTTTAAGATTTTGCTCATTGTTTTCAAAGAAATAAGTGTACAGTTAAATTTTATCAGGCAACAACACCATTCGGTCAGCTCATTTAGAAACACTTTGATTAACATGGTCGATTATTAATGTCCTTGAAATTAGTCTACTGTCTAGATATGGGATTAGAAGTGATGAATGAATCTTAATTCTGCTCGGCTTCCGACGACAAAATCACCCCAGCATGCGCGAGCAGAGCACGTGCAACAGTCCGGTGACATGAATGTAGCATACACGTGCGGTATCTATGGTAACACCGTAACAGTAGTTCATGAATCAGCAGCATAGAAGTCTCATGCGCGTGAATATGATGAGTGAACCTAACCTATGATAGGCCTATGCATGTCTGACAGAAATCCTAATATTTGAGGTCGATGGAAACTAGTTTGCAGCCACTAGTTTGCAGCCGAATGTAGCAACAGGTCACAGATAAAGTTTCAAAATATTCAACATAATAATTCTTGCGTCATAAATACTGTGAGGTTTCCTGTCTGTGGGGGTTAAAGGTTAATGAAGCGCCATGTTGTGCCCTCTAAAAGCACGCGCACTGTCCTTTACAAACTGTCTTGATACCGAGATATAGGCCCTAACATCACCATTATAATAATCCTTACGTCACGGTCCAAATCAGAAATACAAAATATTTATTAAATAGTAAAGACATACAATTCTTACAACAACGCTTAGTCCGTCTTCAATGCGCCTTTCCAGTTTATCCATCCATCACGACGTCATAATCAACTACGTGGCGTGTTTGATGACGTCATAATCATTACGTCATGAATGACTCGATTTAGTCCGTCTGAAACGCGTAATAGTCCGCCACGTTGTACGAATTGTATGTCTTTGCTCTTTAATAAACATGCTGTTGAATATTTGAAAGTAATTTGAGTGGACGCTGATAGGCAGCAACAGCTTCAAGTCAAATTAGTTTCAAAATATTCAACAGCTTACCTGTATAGTTTTCTGGAAATTGATAGTCAGAGTTCAGCGATCGATGGATCCCAACACGGACTAGGTGTGGGTGGGGCTTAGCTAGAGATGGGCAGGGCATAGCTAAAACTGGAAAAGTCCATTAAGCGTTCGTGACGTACTTATCTGCGCCATTCATGCCGTCATTGATTATGACGTCATTCTACACGTCACATAGTTGATTATGACGTCGTATGATGGATGGAGTTTAAAGCTATGTTTACTGGATACTCTTGATGCCATGAACAACTTTATTTCCAAGTATCAGTGACAATTATTTTGGAAAGTTACCACAGTGATGACTGGTTTGATTATCATTTATTATATTATTTTTTAAATATACTGACTGACGGTTATTGCTCTGTCTCAGGAATGATAACACTTGTCAGGTTTCAAAATGTCGATAATGGCAATGTTTGAATTATCTCGTGTGCTAGGTTTATTCATGGGTTTATTCCGTATCTTAAACTGTTCGACATATGTGTAGGCCTAACAATGAACCAGACACGCTTATCAATTGACACATCCAGCTTTTCAGTCAATCATATGACGTCAGAATCAACTACGTCACGTGTATGCTGACGTCATACTCAATTACGTCATGAATGACGCGATTTAGTCCGTCTTAAGCGCTTAATAGTCCGTCTAGTTGTACAGTAAGGGGGATAACTCCTCTTGCTTCAGTCTGTCATATCACTGAAAACTTCAAAAACATAGTGTGTGTGTGTATATATCTCCCAAATGTATCAATGATAAAAGAAATATAATATACATGGGTGCGAATTTACCCACTTAATGAATACCATGATACCACTTCTCTGAGACTGAGTATCCCAGCTCTTTCAGGGGAGGACCCCAGGTATGCTGATATTCAAATTCAACACATCGTTGAGATCAAGCATAGTTTTCACGAACCGCTGGTGAAATAACATAATTTCACCGCCGTTGAATGTTTATATATATACTTCAGATATGGTCGCTGAACACATTTAGATTGTAGCAATTCCACGGGGACTAACCACCCCACACCCAACCCGCTCCCCCTGACACCCAATAAAACTCCCTTGCCAAATTCGCATAGGGCTCCAAATACGCTCGCGGACGTCCATGCATGGATGTCCCTTCCCCATTCTAGCGCCACTGTAATAAGATATGGAAGTTCTTTAAGAGCCTCTAGATGAACTCACATCTTGCGGACCATCTTTAACCCCTCGTGTCAACAGCGCCTCAAAGCGCTCAAAATACTACTTCCTATCAATCAAACATTTTGATGGTCAATATTTTTCAAGATATTTTCATTTTAGATAACTATTTTTGTAAATTTACCACTGAATTTCTTTTCGACCATTAAAGGGGTAATGGTAAAGAAAATTAGTTTTTATTAGAAAAAAGTTTTTACTTAGTCAGTGTCTATCTGCAGGCCGGTTACCGAGCCAGTCATTATAGTGGTAAATATTCAAAAATATTCTTCTCTAGGCCTTTCAAATAGCCATGTCTGAAGACCACTGCAAAGTAGTTTTTTGGTCATGTTAACCATTAAAGGGTTAAGTTGACAAAAGAGGGTTAAGACCCTAAAAATGAACTGAAATCGTGTGAAATCGTGTGAAATCGTGTGGACCATCTTTAAGACTCTCTCTATAAAGATGAACTGCCTTGATCGTGTTGACTATAATTTCAAAGTCATTCGCTGTGGTTTCTAGTGGTCCCTACACGGGTGCCAGTGATAAGTCCGGGTATTGGAAACCTATCACGGGTTTAAACGGCATGCTAAAATGATAATATACTATTTCCCTGTGCATTGGTGTTCGTGAATAACCTTGGCATATACATACACACACACCCGCGTTATTCATGTGCTACTGTTTAACGCTGTCTATAGATCACAGGCAAAATTCCAGGATGAATTCACCTATGCGTGGCGGCTATGTGCGCTATGTTATTACATATAATCATATCTCATAAATATACCCAATAATTATATGCAGATGCTCCGAGCATAGAAGGAGTGATGCTATTACACGCACGCACGCACGCACGCACGCGCACACACACATACGCACGCACGCACGCACGCACGCACACTATATATACTTTATACGCAAGCGTATTTGGAGCCCTATGCGAATTGGGCAAGGGAGTTTATTGGGTGTCTGGGGGGGGGGGGGGAGGGGCTAGTCCCTGTGGAAGTTGTACAATCTAAATGTGTTCAGCGACCATTTCCGAAGTAAATATATAAACATTCAACGGCGGTGAAATTATGTTATTATACACGCACGACACACACACACACACACACACACACACACACACACACACACACACACACACACACACACACACACACACACACACACACACACACACGCACACGCACACGCGCACACACTGGTCGGCCAAACTTTGACCTTTTTAGTCTTGGCGCGGTGGTCCAGTGGAAAGATGTCTGGTTGCTGATGCTATGCGGAGTTGCAGAATGGCGGTTCGATCACCCGGTTGGGAGATGGTGATCAACATATTAAACTAATGGGTGCATGACTGTCGGCTGGTTAGCGCATGGAAATTGAAGCCGCACGTTGCCAGTGCGACAATAAAATAAAAATACATGTACTGCCAGAGCCGTGCTGGAGTCAGAGTACAATAGGCGTAAAAAGCCTAGGATTGAATCGTGGCAGGTGCATCCACAGATAGTCCCATATGAATCGTCAGTGTGTCAGTGTATCAGACATGTGGTTGCTGATGCTATGCGGAGTTGCAGAATGGCGGTTCGATCCCCCGACCGGGAGATGGTGATCAACAAATTAAACTAATGGGTACATGACTGTTGGCTGGTTAGCACATAGAAATTGAAGCCGTACGTTGCCAGTGCGTCAAAAAAATAAAAATACATACATACATACATACATACATACATACATATATACATAAATAGTGTGCGTGCGTGCGTGCGTGCGTGCGTGCGTGCGTGCGTGCGTGCGTGCGTGCGTGCGTGCGTGCGTGCGTGCGTGCGTGCGTGCGTGCGTGCGTGCGTGCGTGCGTGCGTGCGTGGTGGGTGGGTTCCCCTGACCGTTGCACTGGGCACAATTGGGTTTCTAAGGTGTCTACTCAAGCCCCTCTTGCGGGTTATCAGGGCTTCCATTAATTTCTAAACAAGGGACTTCCTGGGTAATAGTTTATTCAAACAGAAAACATGGAAGTTTAAAATGGTTTCCCATACATGCAATATGTACCATTATTTTAAGTGGAGCAAAATTGTAGGAACTCCAGGACTTTGTTAGTGTTTGTTCTGGGATTCTAAACATGAACTTTGTGATTGTAGTACCCCCAGACTTCTACTAGTGGAAGCCCTGCAGTTTATGAAATCACAATCGCTTACAAATTAATCAAAAGTACACCATTATTTATCTCTCCACGATGTCGAATTTGCTTGAGTGTAGAGCGGGGAGGGTCTCACAGTACTACTGTTTTCTGTGCGGACGGCTCAGGTTCACCAGCAAGAAAGCATGAACTAGGATCATATCAGATGTGCCAACCAGAAATATATAATATTTGCAAATTGATCAAAATACTGTGAGTGATGAATAACCGCCATCTATTGGGTAAAATCGTGTTGCTGAAAACGGTTAGCGATACTGCTGTCTAGGATTTCGTAAATACCCTCGTTTCATTGGCTAATTACGTGATTTATTAACTCTTTCGCCGACAAATCCGTGAAGAAGTGAATTCTTTCGGATGCATAGCATATTCTGTTGAATATTTAGAAGCTAGGCTAATGTTACTGGAAGCTGTTGCTGCAAAAGGCAACACCAGCTTCCAGTCATATTAATCTCAAGATATTTAACAGGTTTACTGTGTTACTGTCCTGAAATTGTGATATGGCGAATTCATCGAGTTAAAGCTTGTTGCGCGTGATATAAATCTCATTCTCAGTTGTCCCAATGGCTGATGCTCTTCGTCTCGAGGTAATCACGTATTTGGACCCGATTTTCACATATTTTACAAGAGACAGTTACAATACATTGGGACGATTTAGCTTGTAATCAAAGTATCTGGCGCGTGAGAGTTAATTAGAGAGCAGAATTTACACGGCGACTCATTAAAATTAAGGTGACAGCACGGACCATTAAATGGAATAGCGATATGTACAGCATCGATACAGGTAGCGGCAGCAGTGGAGGCTAAGGGCAGTGCCGCAGCAGCAGTAGCAGCAACAGCGGCGGCGGCAGAAGTAGTAGTAGTAGTAGTAGTAGTAGTAGTAGTAGTAGTAGTAGTAGTAGTAGTAGTAGTAGTAGTAGTAGTAGCGGCGGCGGCGGCGGCGGCGGCGGCAGAAGTAGTAGTAGTAGTAGTAGTAGTAGTAGTAGTAGTAGTAGTAGTAGTAGTAGTAGTAGTAGTAGTAGTAGAAGTAGTAGCAGCAGCAGCAGCAGCGGCGGTAGCAGCCGTGGCAGCAGCAGTCTATCAAATCTGGTGTTAATGCGCCGACGCCGAGGTCATGTCTCCGCGTTATCGCGGTGTCAGTGATACATTAACATTAACACCGTGACTTGACCTCACTCACTGTCCATTATAGACAGGTTCACTGGACATTTCAGTAGTGCAGCAACACTTCCTCTATTGCAAACAAATTTTTTAGGGAGAGAGAGTTTTGCGTGAGCTTGCGTGCGCGCGCGCGTTTGGCGGCATGTGCGCGCGCGGTTGCTTGTATGCGTGCGTACCTGTCTGCGTGCGTGCATGCGTATTAATTAGTGCGTTCGCATGTATGTAACTCACCAGGACATTTTTCTCTCGTATTGCCTTTGCAGATGTTCTTGCCCTCCTTAAAGCTGCACACTGACACGTTGGTAACAATATCACAGATACTAGAGTGACTAAACACACTAATGTACATAGCAACGACGATGGTGATGATAATGACGATGACGGGTATATGAAATTAGATACTCTCCTAATGATAGCTCTGTGACTGAAATAAAAGTTCCTGTTCCTATCACGGGTGATCCTCCCTAGTCCGTCCCCCTGTTCGCGAAGGCGGTGGGAGGGGTGGCGTATATGACTATATAATGCACGGGCAGAATCGCATGTCACATGCCCCCATCGGAAAGCTGGATTGTCCAGAGTGACATCATCCTGGTATGTACGCACACAAACTGCAGGGCCAGCATCAGATGCAATCTCGTCATTAGCAGAAAGATTCTGGCTATATTCCATACTCCTCACCGACACCCGCATCTCTTATATAGAGATATTGTGTGACGCCTCCAATAATTATCATATATGGCTAATAACAGTTAGACATCAATAACTAATCTAATTCCCCTTTCCTCTCCCTCCTGCTCCGTGCCTGCCCGTCTCTACCGATACCCTCAGCCTACCAACTAGCGACGGTTACGCAGAATTATGATAATAATATTCCGTCCTATAATACTGGCCGTAGCGGTTATCCGATAGAGTGTCCGATACAAGTGACTTTCTCTGTATATAGTCTAAAAGGCACGGGTAACTTTCCCGTATCGGAACGACCACCAACTCTCTCACTGGTTATATCGAATATCAACTTAAGACAACTTGATCAAACGTGTAACTATATATGAGATCCCACAACTGCGAGCTGTAGACTTGCTAATGAACTGAGCTCAATCTATTTAGGCAAAAATAATATCAGATATACACCGAATCACACACCGCAGTTACTTATAACTCAATAAGCGTCTGTTTATGTGAGCAAATATAACAAGCACGGAGAAAGTTCATTATCGAGAAGCACGCTAAAGTGGCATCGTTTGTGGGCAAACTTTCTAAAAAATTGTTCGAGTCTGAACGGAGGTATTGAGGACAAGCAGACGTAAAACATACCATCGTAGTGGTAGTGGATTACGTGAAGTGCCGAGTAAACACAGGAGGAAATGGACACATATATCCGCGATAGTAAACTAGTTATTATGGTACTTGAACTTTGTTAACGCTTTCAATGTGGTCCTTCTATCGCCCTCACTCAGTTCTCGTTTACACATTGGTGACTTGCTAGCAAATGACATAGAAGCACATATCTAGTTATATATCAACACTGACCGTCACACATCGAGTACATTGGAGGTGACAACAGAATTCCTGCAACACGGTACCAATTTTCACTCGATTATAACTTTAATCCCTGGGGAAACGTTGGAATGTATGCAAGACGAAGTATTATAGAAAAGCTAAGAGAAACTAGATTTTTGATTGCGATACGTCTGGCGACTAAGGTCCGCGAATACTAATCACCATGCTATTCCATAAGTGAGTCAGGGCAGGAAATGTTGTGTTGGTGTAAAATAGATCCTTTCTTTGATGCGTGCATCAACAGCACTGAGTTAGTGTGACTGGTGCTGATTACGAGTCTAATGCACCTTCCGTTCTCAGTACAACGTGGAATGTTGTTCCAGAGACTGGCTTCCGGCTAAAAATAGCTGGCAATCTTAGAGAGCAGCCGTTATCATCAGTGCAGGCAAGCCGCTTGTTTTCACGCCGTCAGAAGCACTAGTAGTGGAGGTCTTGTTGTGATGCTGACGAACTCACGCAAATAGAGGATCAATTTCAGCTTTGTTCGCTGAAAATCCTGATCTGCTAAATGTCTTCAAATTAAGCTTGAAGTTCAAATTAGGCTCGAAGCCAAGCCGAAGCCATTTAACGAAAAGCTCATGTTTCCAAGAATACAATTAGCAACCCGTTAATCTGGACCTAATCCCATCAAGGTGACCACGGTAAAAGCGTATTTAAAAAAGCAGCGGTCTTTTTATATATGTTGCCCGTATTACTAGTAAGGTTTGACGATAGTTGATTAGTTTGATCAAATTGCCGGTGGTGGTGGTGTTTATTCTAAGCATCGGGGTTAACATGGCAGACATCTGTTGATACTTATCCTCAATGCCCTCTTCTTCCGGCCCTCTCAGAGCGCTCCCTTCCTTCCACACGGCGATGGCGGAAGAAACACTCCCGATGCTTCATTAACGAATCTGCTCCATTCACTCATTAATAATGCTGCTTAGCCCGCGTGACTGGTGGTCGTAGTTAGGCAAACTCACACATATATAAAAATAGTACCGTATTTATAGTATCGTTTTACGTTTCCCATCAATTCACCGATATTTTATTTTCTCAGGATCTAAAATAAATCACAGCTTTAGCAAATTACATGCTAGCCGCAAAAACCCCAAAATAAGTACAATATCACGCAGAGTACTTTGACAAAATAGTGGAATTAAATATGGCAAACACGTTACAGTAGGCCTACAGCTCATAACTAAGTTAACGTGCTTCCAAAACAGAAACATGCTAATTGGTAAGAAATGCCATGTTGAATATTTTTAAACGTAATTGGCTTGGAACAGCCTTAGGCATCAATGTCTTCCAATCTAATTATGTCAAAATATTCAACAGAACGTTTATTTAGTCTTGGAAACATTCTAAGTTATTTCCGAGCTGTACTGTACTGAGCAGAACCTACACATGCAGCAAAACACAACGAGCATGCCAGGTGCACACACTGACAGATTGAAGACGAATGCTGCTGTGAGATAACACAAGTACCAACGTGATTCCAGCTCGAGTATTCTATGTCAGTTTCTCAACAGTCTTGCAACATTAGCAAACTGCAAGTGCTTGTTTTTTCTCTCACGTTTCAGCAGATGCTATTAGTTGACCGACCACATGGTCCACACCAGCTGCCAATGCCTTAAATGTTTGTCATCTGTGGCGCTAGCTGGTCCATTCTTCTATTACACTGGCACTCTTCAATCAACTCCTCGTGTTGACCTTGAATTTACTGTTCAGCCACGCTCTCACCAGTGTTCTTAAGTAATCTTCAGGCCTTCAATCTTCAAATGAGAATTGCATTTCTTGACATTCGTTATTCGCATGCAATGTATCTCCAGGTTCGCTATGCACACTACCTTCAAAGACTATTCAGTTACTATGCCCGCTACACTCTGTCGGACTGTTGGTGACTCACGCCGACAATAATGCATTAAATATGCATCGTTACCATAGATGTCCCGCCAACCAGTCACCATGAAGCAAACAAAAATAGACAAAGAAAGAAGACCCTTATAGGAAAACTGCATTATATTATTATTATTATTATTATTATTATTATTATTATTATTATTATTATTGTTATTATTATTATTATTATTATTATTATTATTATTATTATTATTATTATTATTATTATTATTAATATTATTTGAGCTGCATGTCCAGCGTGTATTATGTATCAGACGAGATGCATGCGTGTAATCCTCCACGTCACACATGGAGAATATTAGTGACAAAAACCTGCCATATCCCATGTGGAAATCACATAAGCAGCGGGGTCTGCATATGGAGAAAAGAGACGCGACCGCGGTAATTGTGAAGAAAAAACCTTCAATTATCCTCTTAATTGTACGAAGCTGTGTGGCAGCTTTTAGCAGCTGAGTTTGTCATTCGCGACAACAATCGTTTCTATATCATCACAGTTCTTAATAAAAGAGCTTGACAATGTATCCGTGTGACAGAGTGATGCTGCACACGCATGCGCGTGCGTGCATTGTCAATTGCGATAGTTATCCAAGCGTGAAGCTGTTAAACTGATGTCGTCTGCGCGAGTGATAGCCTGGTGACAAAGACTAGTAACGCTAAGTGTAGTAAATATTGATAATTCTGGTGACGAACATTTTAAGATAGTTAGGCCATTTCTAAGTCCATATTAATTACCTCACAAATATAACAATATTCTAATATACACTTGTGCTGCTGAGTTGTTCAAGTTGTAGAAGGCAATATTCTTTCCACGTTATATCCTAATAGAAACTGGAATGCAATTAGACATCGGTATTGCTGTAAGAAGTCACTGGCAATGGCAATGGCAATAACGGTCTATATCAACGTCGTTTTCGCATCACTCTGTATTCTAGCAGCCGCTATACGAAAACATAAACCATTACTGCATTAACATGGGTTAATAGTTTGAAAAGCTTTATCTATGTTCAAACACGGAATCACCTGCACGGATCACGGAACAGCGACTTGTCAGAGCTCGGATTGTTATTGGTGATTTCCTCATTTACATTCTCCTCGTCTCGCATTATTGTCACAACAATAATCGGCCCTCACGTGAGTCAATACAAACAGTCTATCCAGACATCAAAGCGTATAATTACAATACGACAGGTGCGAGAGTAACGATTTTCTCTCAATTTCACTATGTTTCTGAATGTGGCAATCTTTATGCTTCCAAGCGAATGAGTAGTCTGGATCGATGCTTGACAGACAGATAGTTAGTCATTCATTCAGAATGACTAACCAACACTGCAGACTCTAATACGTGGCCTTTGGTTGCCATGACAACCATAAATAACTACTACTGCCGCTAGCCGCCATTAGTCCCTCGAGAGTCTGTGCATGCTCTCTAATGACTCTCACGTCCATTACCTCCGAGAAGAGAGCATCATGATGATGATGATGATGATGATGATGATGATGATGATGCTGCTGCTGCTGCTGCTGCTGCTGCTGCTGCTGATGATGATGATGATGATAATGATGATGATAACGATGTAGACCTTGCAATGATACTATATCACCAGTCATGCCATTATTTCTTCATGTCACATCCTCGTGAAAGTGAACAGTTTTCACTGCTGCGATAACATGTCACACTTCTATAACAACTGCTGAGGTGAATATTGTGTCACACATCGATAACAGCTGCTGAGGTGAACATTGCGTCACACATCGATAACAACTGCTGAGGTGAATATTGCGTCAACCATCGATAACAACTGCTGAGGTGAATATTGCGTCACACTTCATTAACAGCTGCTGACGTGAATACTACGTCACACCTTGATAACAGCTGCTAAGGTGAATGTTGCGTCACGCTTCTATAACAGCTGCTGGTGTGAATATTGCGTCACATTTCTAGAACAGCTACTGAAGTGAATATTGCGTCACTGTTATAAAATACCTGGTGTTTGAATATTGTGTCTGTGTTCTAAAACGGCTGCTGAGGTGACTATTGCGTCACTGTTGTAAAATAACTGGTGTTCGAATACTGTGTCAGTGTTCTATAACAGCTGCTGAGGTGAATATTGCGTCACCGCTCTATATTATGTTACGTTTCTACAAGAGCTCTTGCGATGCATATTGTGTGATCTCTGCTGAAAGATGCTGATGATCGTCTCTGCTGAAAGATGCTGGTGATCGTCTCTGCTGAAAGATGCTGATGATCGTTTCTGCTGAAAGATGCTGGTGATCGTCTCTGCTGAAAGATGCTGGTGATCGTCTCTGCTGAAAGATGCTAGCCTCTTAAGCATTGATAGATAACGCTTACACGGTTTAATGTGATTTTCTAATCAATATGATCCCCGATATCGATCAGGCATCCCCATTATGTACTAGCCTACTATATTCCTGAGGTGGCTTCATGACACAATAGCTTGCCCTGGTTAGTGTTGTGTCTAGCTTGGCTATATATTGGTAATATAGTTTTTACACAGTAAACAACATATTGAAGCAGAATTGGTGTAAGTTAGCTAGGAACTAAATATGCCAAGCGGACGCTCCAGCACTACATGAATTCATGTATTAATTTACACTCACTAGAACTTCCTGCTAACAACTAAAACACAGAATAATATTACAAAACAATGCTAAGAAATAGTTTTCAGATTACAGCTTTCCGTCACTGTCCATCCACAGCTGAGTGTTCTCTGAGTCGAGGCAGAAGCACGTGTATATTGTCACGATCCGCGGTCTGGCGGCCAGGTGGGCTATTCAGTATTTTGCTACAATACCTTTACCTTAATAGTTACATGTCAATCCATTATACCAATCTATTTTATTTATTTATAAATTTTTTCACAACCGGTTTCATTATTATTTTGACCTACTTTCACCATTTCGATTAGCTGAATATGTCTAATAATTCAAGACGGTCTGCGGGGTTTGTATACTAAGGATGGATTACCGAAAGTTCAACATTCCATGTGGTCGATGCATACAGGCATATATGACGTGACTGGTGTCCAATTTGAATGTGGCGGTTTTGAAAACCTTTGCTGTATTCATACAACAACAGCTTTATGAAACAATATTTACAATGCGCACATAAATTTCTACGTGAACTAGAGACTATATTCACCATAGTTTAGGGTTAAGTCGGTTATGGGTATTGGTATGCAAATGCGTGTCTGCATCCAATCTAACATTGACACACCTGTGTCTCGGTCCAGACTACATTAGCATTCACGTCGCGCAGTCCGCCATTCACGAGGCCATAAGCAGCCATATCGTGACTATTGTGACAGGACACACGCGCTGACACTTAGCAAGAAAACGCACGTTTTTGTTCAACGATTATCAGTACTAAACAATTTAAACATAATTTATATCTGATATTACACAATTTCTTATGTAATAAACGACATCCAGAACCAAGCTCCCAAAATGAATTATCAAATGTGTGCAAATAAAACGATTGAAACGCTTGAATCAAAATCAAAATTAAACGAAAGTATTGATTTAGGTACATGTCGTGAGATTGTGTCGTCTTACATGATTTTGCAAACAGACTGATCATGGAAAAGAATAACTGAATTTTGACTTTGCTGATAATTCAAAGATGCGGTGTGGTAGAATTCATCCAATGTAACACATCACGCGGGATACCGTGCACCACATGAACAGACATGGGCAGATTGTTCAAGGGTGGTGATAGTGTGGGTGTGGATGAGACGCTAAACTAAGTTAACTAAACCAGGTTTTATTGTGATACTACACCTGGTGTTATCCATTCACATCAAATCAGTGTCACTTAGCACGGATTGGTTTCAATTGGAATACGGCACCAAATACCCTATTTATTTATAGTTTATTAAATTTATTAACGGTTGAGTCAATATTTTAATGGTAAATCTGAGCTTATTTACGGCCTATTCTGTGTCTGGTAATCGCGCCATTGCATGGTTAGCGGGCGCGCCATGACGATGATCTGGTATTTGTTGCCAGCAGTCGGTAACGTTTGAAGCCGTTGTTCAGAACAGTTGTTTCGATTTGACCCCCTGAGTCGGCGCTAAGGAATCCATTAGGGATTTAATGTGGTCCTTTGTTCAACCATCTCTCTGTATGACTGGACAGCACTACATACAGAAAGTTCAGTTAGTTAATTTATTCTTCAAAATTCGCCTTTATGCTGTTCCCAGCAGCTGCTTTAGATAACAATAACACCGTGTATAGTAACACAATCCTTTATGACACATGTTTTCTCAAAATTACGCACAGTTGCAAATACCATTCATTCATTCATTCATCTATCCATCCATCCATCCATCTGCCCGCCAGCCCGCCCGCCCGCCCACACGCCCGCCCTTCCGCCCGCCACACATCCGTCCTTTGGTTGGTTGGTTGGTTGGTTCCTTCCTTCATTCATTCATTCATTCATTCATTCATTCATTCATTCATTCATTCATTCTTTCATTCATATTCGTGTTGTCGTTGTTGATGTTGTTGTTTGTATATTGTAATCTTTATAGCAATCTGCGCAGTACAAAATTAAATTGGTTTAATCATTGTAGCCCAATGTTGCAGCAAATAGAGCCTAGACGATGTCACAACATGGCTCGAAACTGATGCGGCTAAGGTTTTAGCAGTTACAATTACAATTATTAGGCATAATATAATTAGAATTAGGCAATTATGCCTATAGATCACTGAGACGAACATTGCAATATAATCATTTCACGATTCCTCATTGTGCGTGCGTGCGTGCGTGCGTGCGTGCGTGCGTGCGTGCGTGCGTGCGTGCGTGCGTGCGTGCGTGCGTGCGTGCGTGCGTGCGTGCGTGCGTGCGTGCGTGCGTGCGTGCGTGCGTGCGTGCGTGCGTGCGTGCGTGCGTGCGTGCGTGCGTGCGTGCGTGCGTGCGTGCGTGCGTGCGTGCGTGCGTGCGTGCGTGCGTGCGTGCGTGCGTGCGTGCGTGCGTGCGTGCGTGCGTGCGTGCGTGCGTGCGTGCGTGCGTGCGTGCGTGCGTGCGTGCGTGCGTGCGTGCGTGCGTGAGTGTTTCAACGTTGTGCTTTTGCATAAAAGTTGCCGTCATTATTATGGATGGGTGGTAGATGCATTTTCACACGCACCCTGGAAAGTTCTATATATATTAGACTAGCTCCATTTGCTCATTTTTGTAACTGGCTAAAATTTGAACAGGACTCTCACCATTCTGGTACCGAGAACGACAACCATGTGTGAACATTATATGGTGAGATGCCGTGGCTTCTCTCCCCTTATTTACAACGAAACGCCAATAGACCCCACCACCACCACCACCACCATCATCACCACCACCACCACCACCACCACCACCACAACAACAACAACAACAACCACAGCAACAACAGCAACCACTGCCAAACCTCACCACAAATAGACAACATTTGTTCATAGTGCGCGTCCCGGAAAGTACTGACAACTCTGAGAAGAAATGTACGGATGTTTTAAGAAGTAATACTATGCTTACTGAATTAAAATTGGTGTAGACATTTAACTTTAATTATACAAATGATTTTTACGACTATTTGAAAATGATATCGGTCCTGATTGTGGTATGGGGAGGGAATGACATAATATGTTATCATAGGAATGTCGAGTTATATAGGTCAAATATGTCAAATTTGACCCCAAGGTTACTTCAAGGTCATGATCTAGAAAGTATGGTTATGCTATGGAAGCAAATCTAGGGGTTACAAAGCTCAACAGTCTATGATGTTTGGACGAGCAGGTCAACCCAGGTGTTAATTTGACCTCTATGACCTCAAACGCCTGTCAATGATAAGTACCAAATTTGTTGATGATCGGATCAGAAGTTTCAAGTTAACAGAGAATCGCCCACAGTGGTGTAAATTAAATGGCTCGAATATTTATTATCAATGGATCAAGAATTACAGGGATATTGCCGCTGTATATTTTATGGTATCAGGACACCAGATCTATATGACATAGAAAGGATATCGAAAGGATATCGAATCCATGTGAAGGATACCGGATTTAATGAAAGAAGTTGAGATAGGAGTGATAGGGTATGGATATGGCTGCAACTCAAAAAGATTAATCCAATCTCAAAGATTTAAAATATCAAATTCAGGCAGCTGAATTAAAAATGGTCAACCAAGCACTTATTGGAACACGCCTCAAACTAGACAATAAATAACGCGGGCGTATTTAGGTCCGTCACGAGGTTGGCTTATTTAGTCAATTTAATGAATGAACGTACTACGTCGTAGTAAGCAACGCAGATGACCCCATTGTGTAATGGAAGATGAAATTGACAGGTATCTGTCTAAACATAAATTGTTGAAATTTGCTTTTGCAAATAATGAACGACAGCACTATGAACTCTACGCCGACTAAATATATCTTTATTTAAAACTGGCGTAGGTGTGGGGGTGGGGTTGCAAAAATAAAAGTACTTATTAAAATAATGATTTGTTTGCTGAAATGAAAACAGTTTACGGAATTAGTAAGTCCTATAAAATGTCCTTTTGTCCAATAATACTAAAACAAGCAAAATTTTGAAAATTTTCCTTTAAATTGTCTGGCTTCAAAATGACTGAAGTTTAAACGACATTTGTGACCCAATGATAAATTAGCTCATAAATTAGCTTATATACAAGGCTAATTTATAAACAATTATTAATTGGTTTGACGAATGACCCCCCATATCTTAGGAATGGAATACATGGACAGTGGAGCGCGAATAAATGTTAATACTGGATTAACCCATCATATCCATGTTCCCGAAATTAATAAAATCATTAATAGTCTGACGTCACACATATACTGTGACGTCACACATCATAAAGTCACCAACAAATTTATTTTCATGGCTAACACAGCCGCCACCGCTACAACAACTACCGCCAACACAACTACCAGAGCGGCACAGCCACTGTCACTGCCATAACCACCACCTGCATCGTAACTACTACGCCATTAAAAGTGGTGTGAATATTTAACATTTAACATTTAACAAAATAAAATCTTGATTTTATGACTATTTGAAGAGTGGCACACAGCTACGACAACCGCCACCACCACTGCAACTGCCACGGTTACAAGAGTCACTACAGCTACAACACCCTCCAACACCACCAACACAGCTATCACAGCCTCCGTCTGTATTACAACATCTAGCGGCACCGTAACTGCCACAGTTACAAAAGCCACCATCGCTACCACAGACTACCCCAACATTGCTACCACAGCCTGTATTCTACCACAACATCCACCACCTCCACAACTAACACGTCTACCACAACTAGCACTAAGTTGCGCTTCGCCATCACGATAACCACCACTACTACCACAGATGCCACAACTGCCAATACGATTACACCTCGACTACCCCCTGCAGCCAGTTCTGCTAATATGCTAGCTACCGCAGTCACTGCTGCTGCCACAACTCTCGAAATCATCGTAGCTACCACGGCCCAGATATATACGACACCGCCATGTCTACCACAACTACCACTACTGCCAGTACCGCAGTCACAACAACATAGAAATGCTCGTGCATGTACCAAGTGGAAATGGGACTAAATATTGTCGCTGGTAGAGGACGAGGGTTATGACCATAACTATACGCACCATGACAGGGCGTACGTATAACCCATCTTGGGGTGAAGGGGGAAGAGGCACGACCACTCAAGGGTGTTATCATGGAGGGACCAATCCGTTTTCCATGCCGTTGATATTTTCCAATCCACATGTGTGCTCCACTGTACCAGGAGATTAGCATTGCCAGTACTATTCCCAGTGGGGTTAGGCGGATTGTGCGATGTTTTAAACCATGCTGCTATCCAGATTGCGGTTACCAACATGGTACATGTTCCCACATGGTAAAAATGTAATTTTAAAAGCAATTATCTCTACGTGAATCAATCAATCAATTAGTAGCTGATTCCCTTTGTCTGATTGTTTAGTCAATCAGAAACGAATGCAATCAGAAACGATTTGAAGAAAGTGGAGCAAGATTTGATTTGGTTTCACACACTCGCGGTTACTTGCGCACATGGAAAACAACTGTATTGATTTTCAGATTCCTAATGCCAGCCAAGTATGCAGGTGATAGCATCACCAAACCAATCACGCACATACGAAACTCTACCTTCATGCAACACATCCCATCGACGCTGTTGCCAAGGTACCCTTATTGGGCTGCCCAAACCCATGACGCCTCCTGGATTACCAGCAAACCTGTAGCTTATAATGCTTCTCGATAGCATCCAGAACATATTGTCACATCCGACATAAAATTGGTTGGCAACCCAATATACATATCTGGTTGTATCGGTTAGAAACAATTAAAGGTAATCGCATTCCTGGTACAATGGTGAACAATCCAGAACGCGTACCCAGTTGACTCTATCATCACACCGTGCACATAATTGTTTTGCCCCGATGAAGGGATCTTGGAACCAGGACCAAATCATAAGACCTGTTTCCAAAACAAATCTGTTTTAAAAAACGACGAAGACGCAAGGAGCATCTACTGCATGGTCGATGGATACTTACAAGCCGATGCCCATACTCGTAAAATTGGGTGAAAGATGTCAGTTCCCATAGGTGATACACCAGGGACACCGGCCACTTGACAAAGCCGATACTGGACGTTCAAATCTGTGATCTGCGACCATTTACCAATAGATAGTGTTTGTGCTAGCTCTTTTTCAATTAACATCTAACATGTGACGCAAAAATAGAAATATTTATATCAAAACATCAATATGGGTTTCCAGAACCACGGGTATCTTCCAATCTATCATATAATATACCAAACTGGGACAACCCAGTCTGAATGCCACCAGTTTGTATTATCTTCCACCAGCGAGAAACACACCACGAGACAACACTTTAACAAATAATCTGTGACGCTTAACGGGGTGGGGTGGGGTGTGGTGGGTGGGGTGTGTGTGTGGGTGTCGGAGTGGGTTGATATGTGGGAACTGGTTGGGGTGGGAATGGGTCTGGTGGGTGCTGGGAGGGAGGGTCGTTTATTACTGTATCCAGTGTTACGCGCACGTACATACATACATGTCACCGCGTTCATCTGTATCAATACATCTTTCTCAGTATTCTCTGAATGACACATTTATAAAGTCTATTTATCGACAATTCTTAATTTAGATTCATACGATTGAATTGAAATTATCTGTTATAGACATGAATATACTTTCATTCTCTATTTTTGAACAAGAAAAATGAATGACTCACAATCACCTTTCGGTCTACTCTTGTGAATCAATTCTATGGACAGACTGCACTTGTGGATCGACCCTTATGTTCCTGCATCAATACTCAATAGACATGGATTATGCGAAGGCTGATAAAAAGAAGACTGGTAAAAGTACCAGACTTCTTTTATCAACCTTCGCATAATCCATGTCTATTGAGTATTGAGATTATGTTACTGAAAGTTGTTGCTATCTAAGAAAGCATCATAAAAAGGAAAGCCTCGATTAAAAGTGGCTACCAGTCGTCATGCTAGTGCCTAGAAAATAAGCTTTACACTTCATCAGTGAAAGTGTTGCAGGTGTTATCGATATAATAATTGAGCCAATGTAATTCACGAAAAGCATCACTGTTATTGCCATTGTGTGCATAGACCAATGGAAGGTAAATAAGAATACTTTCGAAGTGCTACAATTGTGACTTAGGCAACTTTGTCAGAAATCTCAAACATTTGACAGACTAACAGACTAACCAACCGACTATGCCTACTAGCTGTGAGCTATGAAATAGTTATTGAAGTTATGTAAGGCTTTAGGTATATATGTACACCACACCCCATTGCACAATAGCAATACTATTATTGCTATTGTACAATGGGGTGTGGTGTACTGGGATGAAGCCATGGAATGAATACTAATATATGTATCACAGTATGTGTATGGGAGCTAGACAAATAAATCCGAATCTACATCTGATATGTTCTAAGATGGACATCAGCTCTCTATGATCGATAGAGCAGATTAACTGTTGATGGCTGCAGCACCCGGCACAGTACTGACATCGCGTATGATAGCGCCACACCCAGCGTCTTCCATAGACGCCTACACACAGCGACGGACCGACACACGCCCGACTCGCGAACCAATGTACGCGTCTATGTAGCCCTACCGTATATGCAAACACGCACACGGTAATGTATCTACGCGCTCAAACACGTGTACACGCACACGTATGCAAACGCACGTTCTGTGACGCTCATATGCACGCATATTATAAACAATGTATGACCTACGTGCAAGTGTGCCAGTGCTCTTGCTAACTTGTTGACTCATAAGTTGATATATTGTGATTAGTGAAGTTCTAGTGGCTTGTTTCCTGATATTTTATATCGTAAGTTTAAACATTTGACATTATGAATCACGGACATAAGTTTGTTCGGATATGATGGGGCTTGCCTTGTGGCGGATGCGAGCACTACAGATAAGCTGAGGGTGTGTAGCCCTACATGGTAATGATGACACATGGCGCACTGGGAAGTTCAGTGCTGTAACTTAGCGCATGCCCGCATGCAAATGCACTTGAAAATTGCCAAGTGCATGCAGATCTCATCAAGCTCATGCCCTCATATGCATGCTACTTTTTCTGTGTCTGCATAATAACAACATAATGTGGCCATCCTAATTTCAATGAGGCCACTCAGTTTATTAGCATGCCCTGATGGTATTCACCTCAAAATGTTAAGTTACAACACTGAAGTTTCTAGCTGTGAGATTTACCTTGAACGTGTATACGTACACATATTATAAACCAATGGAGGAGTTCAGTTTATCCATCAATCATATGACGTTATAATCAACTACGTGACGTGTAGGGTGACGCCATAATCAAGTACGTCATGAATGACGGAGCTAGGTTCGTGACGAACGCTTAATTGATGACGAACTAAGCGTTGTTAGACGAATTTTATGTCTTTATTATTTAATAAACATGCTGTTGAATAGTTTGAAACTATTTTGACTAATGACAGCAACAGCACCCAGTCAAATTAGTTTCCAAATATTGAACAGCTTACTTGTATAGTTTTCTGGGAATTGAGATTCAGAGAGTGAAGGGATCGATCGGTAAAACTGGATTCCTCCATTATTGCTGCGGTCAAATGTCCAGATGCATTAGACACTGATAGAAGGCAGATTGATGTATTACCTTCAAAGTAACACACGTTGTTGAACACTGTTCCTATCGTGTGCTGTAGCACATTAGTGGCATGAGACAAGGCCAATGAGAGATTGTGGACCCCTCCCGCGTTTTGTCACATTGTAATTTTTCTAAATTTTCAAGATATTTCATATTACGATCAAATTTCTGAAATCCTAATGTTACGCAGTGTACGGTCACACCCATTCTTGTGTTAAGATCACGGCCAAAATATGAAAATCTCTTTCGATGTATGATCATTTATTGTGTTAAAAGTGTTTTAGCCGAATCGAAGTTATTTAGGTATAGCTCCAGACAGGCAGGTAGGAAGGCAGGCGGATTGGCGGGTCGGTGGGAAGGTGGGCAGGTGGGCGGACTGGCAGACGGGCGGGCGGACGGGCGGGCAGACAGACGGGAAATAATCTGTTCCCCTTACGGGGCCAGGGTAATCAATTGTGTATACAAGAAACGAGAAATATTACTTTTTTGCAAAGTCAAATTTGTTGCAAACTATCCAAAATATTCGATGTAAGCTGCTTTGAAATAAGACACGAGAGTGCGAGACATTCACTATTCATATGGCTAAAAATGACAGACAATATATACAGCAGTTATACTACAATATCTTTCAGGCCTTTGTCATTACAGAAACAATATTTCATAAGCAAGAGGTCTTAGTACATGCTTAGGAGCCGATGAGTAAGTGCTTATGTTACAATCACATCTATATCATTCCTTTTTGGGCCATACTGTCCAGACTCCAGCGGGATAAATCGCCCTTTAACCGACATAAGCATATTACAGGGACAGACTGAACGAGCTATTGTATGGTCTGTATGTATATATGCCCAACGCTGTCCGCCTGATAAGCTACAAATCAGTGCTGATAAATATGAGAATAAGCGGGTGGCCATATTGGATTTTGGAACATTGTCAAATCTAGTCGGTTCCTTGGACAGACGAAATGACCTGAATGAACACAATCTTACAATGATCTGACACACCATAACTTCGGATTACAGCCGTATTTTTTTCATCCAGCGGACCATTAGTCCAACTCACCTTTTAAATTTTTAAGTCGATTTGGCCAATGTCTGTCGAACAATCTGACCGAAAATCGTTTATAGGATGGACAACAGGCCTGGCGGACATAATGGCTTTTGACTCATCAGTGAGTGAGGCCTGTCTCAATACTTCCACGCTTCTCCAAACTACTTGAAAAACTCGTGTACAACCAATTAGTTAAATATTTGGACAAAACATCTATACTCTATGTTTCGCAATATGCTTTCGAGAAAAACATTCCACTATCTATGCATTAATTGATATGGCAGAAAAAATATAGAATCTTTTAGAAAATTAAAAACATACAATAGGCATATTTCTGGACTTATCCAAAGCCTTTGACACAAGAGACCATTCCATGCTTCTCGAAAAGCTGAACTACTATGGTATATGGCACTACGGTATTACACTAAGCTGGTACCAGAGGTACTTATCCAAAAGAAGACAATGTATTCATGCAGTTTGACGGCATATGCTCTGACACCAGCTATTTAACCTGTGGAGTTCCTCAATGATTCAATCTTGGGCCTTTGCGGGTCATTATATATGAATGATCTACCGACTATTTGCAGACACCTATCATTAATAATTCTATTCGCAGATGATACCAGTGCGTTCCACGGTAATTATAATAGAGACAAACTATACAAAAACGTCAATAGCGAGATGGAACAGATTGGTTTGCACTAAATACACTTTCACTAAATAGAGACAAAACCAATTACATGCTTTTCACAAACATTAAGAAATCAAACGTTACCTAACATTTACATAAAAAGGCAAACAATTCAAGAAGCTCATTTTACAAAGTTTTTAGGAGTCTATTTGGACCCAAAATTTACCTGGAAAAGCATATTGAAATTATCACATCCAAGATGTCAAGAGGATGTCACCCGACGATTTAAATCATATATGCCACTGGACGTAGTTAAAACACTCTACTGTACACTAACATTACCACACATAACTCACTGCAGCTTAATATGGAGGAACACACGCACGCACGCGCGCACGCACGTACGCACTCACGCACGCACGCACGCACGCAATTAAATTAGCAAAAGTAACAGGACTTCAATAAGGTGCATCAAGCTATTTTCCACAGCAACAAAGGGTCACGATATCTTCAAATCATTAAATGTACTAAGACTAAAGGATAGTGGATTTAGCAAGGTCGTTATTGTGTAGGTTTCTTAGTATGATGTACAGTACCTACAACTTTATCAAAGCTATTCAAACACAGCACAGAAATCCATTCACACAACACAAGGAACAACGTAACACGCACGCACGCACGCACGCACGCACGCACGCACGCACGCACGCACGCACGCAAGCACGCACGCACGCACGCACGCACGAACGCACGCACGCACGCGCGCGCGCACACACACACACACACACACACACCTGAAAGAGACAACGGGGTATTAGCTCAATAGAATTGTCCAATAAATAAATAAACACATTTCTTTTTAACATCTAAACTATCTAACAGCTATTCTTTTTAATAAGTTTTGTCACAAACGCTGACCGAGACAGTGGATATTGTGGATATGCTGGAAAAAATAACTACATCCCTTGAGAAAAATTACTACACTCTAGGTGTATTCTTGGAACTCTCCAACGCATTCGATACTATTGATCATGAAATATTACTTTAAAAACTAGCCTACTATGCCATTAGGGGTATTGCATTAAATTGGATATATAGCTATTTAACTAACAGAACACAATGTGTAAAATTCAGTGGGGCCATGTCAGGAGCCAGGAAATTAGTCTGTGGCGTTCGACAAGGATCAATTCTTGGATCTCTGGGTTTTTTTAAATACATGAATGACTTACCCAAAGCATGCAATCACCACTTGCGAATATTGTTTGCGGATGATACCAATGACTTTTGTAGCCACAAGAACATAGACATGTACAAGCATGTAAATAATGAAATGAAAAATGTCATAGACTGGTTTAAAGTGAATAAATTATCTCTGAATGTCGATAAAACTAACTATATACTTTTTCACAAAGTCTAAGAATTAAAAAAAAATAGCTCCCCCCAAAATGCATGTAAATAAACAAGAAATTCGCGAAGCACAATATGTCAAATTTCTTGGCGTCTATCTGGATAAAAGCTTAACCTTGGAGAAGCATATAGAAATAGTGAGATCCAAGGTAGCAAAGAACATCGGTATCATGCGCAGACTTAAGCCATATCTTCTCCCTAATATTCTAAAAACTCTATATTGTACACTGATGCTTCCACATATCACATATTGCAATGTAATCTGGACTAACACGCATACAACTAAACTAGCACATCTAAAATCACTCCAAAAGCAGGCAATCAAATTATTCGCACAGCCAGCAGAGGGCCAGGATGTCTTTAAAACCGAAAAAATGGCATTCTACCCTCCTCATTATCAAACCTTTTTAAGAACAACTCCGATATAAACTCCGCATAACACACGAAATAAGAATAACGTACACCAAACCTACTACAGGACAATGCCAGCTACACAAAAACCATCCCACCAAGCAATACAACTCTGGAACAACACAGATATAAATATACGCACACAAATTCTTACACAAAGCTCTTTTAAACAAAATATTAAAAAAAATAATCTTAGAAAGATACTAAAAATCCAAACCAATGACATGAATGCAGAAGTCACCACCATGGCAGTACAAAAACAAATATGTACCCAGTTGCCAGGATAACAACTAGAATGTAAAATACACATCTACAATAATAATAATAATAATAATAATAATAATAATAATAATAATAATAATAATAATAATAATAATAATAATAATAATAATAATAATAATCCATCCGTAATTGTTGATGTGGATGATGCAGTTGTGTATAATAATAATAATAATAATAATAATAATAATAATAATAATAATAATAATAATAATAATAATAATAATAATAATAATACTGCACCAAGAAATGTTGATACAAATTAGGCCGTATTGTTATATATGATAATAATAATAATAATAATAATAATAATAATAATAATAATAATAATAATAATAATAATAATAATAATAATAATAATAATAATAATAATAATAATATTGTAAACAAGATATGCATGTGTTTTTCCCATTCCCATGTGCGTGCGTGCGTGCGTGCGTACGTGCGTGCGTGCGTGCGTGCGTGCGTGCGTGCGTGCGTGCGTGCGTGCGTGCGTGCGTGCGTGCGTGAGTGAGTGAGTGAGTGAGTGAGTGAGTGAGTGCGTGCGTGCGTGCGTGCGTGCGTGTTAATTGTCTATTGTCTTAAATGTATACATGTAAATATTACCTTATCTTCATCCATGATCCAACTATCACTGAATTATATGTTTATTATAGGTTAAATGTAAGGGGCCCCACCGCTGTATAGGCTCAGCCTTTGGTGGACTGTCTGTTGTGTAAGTGTAAAATCTATGTGTTATATGAAAATAAATAATTTTGAATCTTGAATCTTGAACCTTGACAACCCTCCCCGCCTTCTTTCGCCAGTCGCTTTTTATCTTAGCAGCCAGCTGACCGACCACAGGGCCGGTCACTCTGCCATTAGCGAAACCATATATGTATACATTGCCAATTCCAACTATGTGTTAAGACGAAGCAAGAACTTAAATGATCACACTAAAATCACATAAGAAATTAAGTAAAAACTACATAATAAACAGGTACTAATAAAGACTACAATAATTATCACTACTATTGCTGCTATCGCAACCTCCAACACCACTTTCATCTCAACTACTGCTATCACCATATTACTGCCCACACAACAACCGTCACTACTACTGCCTCTACCACCACCACCACCACCACCATCATCACCACCACCACGATATCATATATTCCAGTAATCACAGATACCAATCTGAAGTAAATTATCTGAGAATTGTCGGAATAAATCTACGAATCAGAACATGCAGTTAGGGCTAATTAGTTTGACTAAAATGTCTGGAAACTGGAACTCTATTTAACAATTGATAATTATGTTGGAGTTCACCTGTTCAAGAGACCATCACTACTCCACTAATTAGTTTTTATGATATTCAAGCATGCACCACACGATATATGTATATATTCATACAATCAGGTACAATCAATGACAAACTCAGATATTTAAATATAACCGTGTAAATCGTCAGCATAACATCAAGCATATGGCGACGTGGTATAGGAATAAGGTGACACTCAAGGACACTGCTATCCACCAACTCGCAGCCACATGGACACTGATATTCCACCTATTCGTAGCCACCTGGACACTGCTATCCACCAACTCGCAGCCACATGGACACTGATATTCCACCAACTCACAAACATGGACACTGCTATCCACCAACTCGCAGCCACATGGACACTGATATTCCACCAACTCCCAGCCACATGGACACTGATATTCCACCAACTCGCAGCCACATGGACACTGCTATCCACCAACTCGCAGACACATGAACACTGATATTCCAGCAACTCGCAGCCACATGGACACTGCTATCCACCAACTCGCAGCCACATGGACACTGCTATCCACGAACTCGCAGCCACATGGACACTGATATTCCACCAACTCAAAGCCACATGGACACTGATATTTCACCAATTCGCAGCAACATAGACACTGATATTCCACCAACTGATAGCCACATGGACACTGATATTCCACCAACTGATAAAAGCCAAGAAGCACCTATACGATGCCACAATATGCAACGCTGACTGCTAGGCAGCTTCTAAAGCCCTCTTGAACAACCTCGAGGCTTGTGATCACAAACACTTACAAGCCATCACGAATCACTGCTGACCACACAGGCTAATCTCAAACTCAGCACTTCATGGACTATGCAATACTGTTTGTGAGGATGACGCGAACCATGCACCAACAGCGATGATCAGTAGTTAGACAATCATTCGAATACACCCGCTCAGAGAGCATTAGAACCAGTATCAGGCACGCAGAGGACGTCATAACAGCAAATTGTTAAGCGCATGGTTTGCGATTATATCTAAAGAAGACGCTATCTAAGACCACTGCAGACGAAAAAGACTAAATGAGCGTAAGATGATACTAACAGACAGGACATAGTAAAGAACGTTAAAGAAAACTGATTTTAACCGAAGGAAAACCTTTACCACTCATTTGAGCCGCAGGACGCAGTCAGGAGCATCGTTAGTACCAGCTGTCGGCATGCACTCATTGAAGCATGATGGGGCAAAATTTGCCAAATATCTAACAAAAAAATTACGAATTCCCCCAATATGTTGTCTCTAACCAAGCTTGTTTTATTGCCTTATATAGAACGGTAAAATACGATTACTATTATTATTGGATCACAATGATTTTCGAATTCTGTGACGAGATCTATGTGACTAGGTCTGATTTAGGCATTTGCCTTCACTGTAATGGGACAGAGAAGGAGACTATAGAGTCCAGCACTGACCAACAGACATAATAGCATTCTCTGTCGCGTGTCTCTGGTCACGTTCTATCGGCCCTTTATCAGTTCCACTGTCCCAGAATGTGCTGAGACGAAATAGCAGCAAACTCATCTCGCTAATTAAGAGTGAGATTGGATTTGTAGCGATCTGTAGAGCGAGTAGAGATAACCGGACTATCCCCGACACAAGCTAGATAACAATCACTCTGTCACGCTTCCACGAAATGAACAGGCGACATCCATTTCTAAAGGTCTCAATTTCCGCATGAAAATTACTGGAAAGCATCGCAATCAGAGGATGGGATAATTCTCGCTGTTTTGCTACTCGAGGAAAGAATGTAATATTATGACTTGTGGCATGGACGAGTTGTGTTCAGCGCTATGCATCAATCTAAACTAACCCAATTTGGCGGGAATGTTTTCATAAAATTATGCGCAAGCACTTGTAAAGGGAAAGCGCTTATTAAGTGAATTACATCTGAATTGAGCATGCCTACCGTGATCAATGCTTAAGTTGGCGTGTAATGTGCAGAGCGGGGAACTAAAAGTCCGGCGCAAGAACCGCGGGATGAAAAAAATGAAACAAAAACGAATATTAAATCAAGAAAAACTAAATCAGAACAGAGTCGGAAATAATCTCTTTTAACTGCACACCGGCCATAACACGATTATGCCATTATACTGCGCCACGAAGCTAAACTTGGCCGATGTGAGGATGTCTGGCAGTTTTCCCAACCGTGGAATTTCTTTAAAGGTGTCGCTTGTTCGTGGACAACTACATATTTCAATAGCAACTGCTTCAGAAGGTTGAAAACGCTAAGAGGATTAAAGAATAAAGTAGGCATGGGAAATCAGAGCACGGCATCTAGACGTACAATATGGCTGCGTCGTCTTCTACAAAATAGAGCCAGTTCAAACATTATGGAAGATACATGTGAGTTATTAGTTTCTGAAATCTAATCATCGCGATTCTTTATGCTTGTAGGCATATGTTGGATATTTTTATAAAAAGTTTCTGGTATTAATACTGACTCCTAATTATGTTATTATAGACAATATATTCAAGACTCTGGTTTCGGTTGCTTTGTCTGATCGACACCAGATTGGTATCAGTCTATCAGATGTATACAAGATCGATATCAATCTATCAGATTTACACAAGATCGATAACAGTCTATCATATCGACACAATATCGATACCAGTCTCTCAGATCGACACAAGATCGATACCAGCCTATCAGATCCACACAATATCGATATCAGTCTATCAGATGGATGTAAGATCGATATCAGGCTTTCAGATGTATAGCATATCGACAGAATGGCTATCAGTTTTACACAAGATCGATAACAGTCTATCAGATCGACACAATATCCATATCAGTCTATCAGATCGACGCAAGATTAATATCAGTCTATCAGATCGACACAAGATTGATACCAGTCTATCAGATGGATACAAGATCGGTACCAGTCTATCAGATCGGCACAATATCGATATCAGTCTCTTAGATCGACACAGGATTGATACCAGTCTCGCAGATCGACACAAGATCGATACCAGTCTATCTGATCGACACCATATAGATATCAGTCTCTCAGATCGACACAAGATTGATATCAGTCTATCAGATCGACACAAGATCGATACCAGTATATCGGATCGATACAAGGTTGATAACAGTCCCTCAGATTTACAAAAGATAGATACCAGTCCATCAGATTCAATAGAGGAGTCCATTTCTAGCTATGCCTCGCCCATTTCTAGCAATGCCCGCCCATTTCTAGCTATGCCTCGCCAATTTCTAGCTATGCCAGCCCATTTCTAGCTATGCCTCGTCAATTTCTAGCTAATGCCCGCCCATTTCTCGCTATGCACGCCCATTTCTAGTTATGCCCGCGCATTTCTAGCTATGCCACGCCCATTTCTAGCAACGCCCTGCCATTTCTAGCTATGCCAAGCCAATTTCTAGCTATGCCACGCCCATTGCTAGCTATGCCCGCCCGCATTGTACGTGCATTCGAATCGACTTTAACACTTTGAACCATGACTTCCCAGAATCCCAATTTCACGGTAGCTATAAGCCATACAGGTACGCGGGTGAATATTTCGAAAGTAATTTGATTGGGCGCCTATTACAGAAACAGCTCCCAAGTAATAATAGTCCGTGGGCTGGAGCGGCCCACCTGGATACCCCCCCCCCTCCCTCCACCCCACCACTAATTGACGAAACTATATTTTTCTAACAGCTTTCAATGTCCTCTTTAAGATTATGTATGTTAACATGTGATTAAACTGGGACTCAATATGGTTTTTGATGGGCTATATTAGAGTTAATACCCACAGTGAAGCAGACCATATTAAGGGGTAGGGATAGCAAAAATGGACATATCTTTTTATGGAATCGTTGTAGATTGGTGATCGACCACTCAAAATGTTACTTATAGTATCATTAACGATTGCATATGATTTACATGCAAATCAGTTTAATAATGAGGTCGGCAGAGGCCAAAAGGTCACAAAAATTCGCCGCAGCTTAAAATCTAGCAACTGTACATGTATGTTGCTATCACTGACCAAGCACCGGTAAAGGAACATTCTAGTCTTAACAGCTTAAGATTGATTAAAAGGCACCATTTGACAAATATAATGAGTAAATGTTCACTCATTTAATAGAATAGTGTTACTATGACAACTGACAGCATAGCCAATTTTTGAGAATCGATGGAAAATGCAATCATTGTAAACTAAACCTGAAATGAGCATATCATCGAATCGAAATTGCGTGAAGTAATTGCTTTACGTATAGATGGATTTTATATGCAAATCAAGCAACAAATCCGGACTGCGAGTTAGCAATGGCGAATTAGGTAAGACTGCCCAGTTTTGGTTAACTTACATGAACTATATTTGGTTGTTGTTGTCTCTCCTAAATGTAGTTAAGACCACCAATTTTTATCTGTACGGAACATGACTCAATCGAATGGCTGGCTGACCTGTTCTTTAGTTTTGATGGGCAGAATTATGCAAGGTATCTTCCTACTTTTCTGGTTTCTTGGCAAACATAGAAGAATCACACCCTGAAGCAACGGAGCTGATTAAGCTAGGTGCTATAAGTTTTGCAAGATCCTTTATGCTTTGAAATTTGTGCGCAGTATACAAAACAATAGAGGAGACATTTATGAAGCACGCAAAATCTCATGCAGGAGCAGGAGGAAGCGTGGCTGGCGTATCTGGTATCTTGAATAACTATGATGCAGGGGAAAGATGGCACATGAACGAGCAAGATATGTGGAAACAATGCTCCAAATGGTGAATATGACAGACGAGACAGACAGGAACAATAGACATTGGGATGTCCTTCCTTCACAGGTATGCAAAAGTGAGGCAGTCCTTTCAGTCTCGATTATAATGATAAGCTGTTCCATATTATGTCTGGGGCTCTTGCACCTACCCCTACCCAAACTGATATCATGGCTCCTGAGTCAATTGAGAAACTGGCCAAATAGACCTTTATAACAGAGAGACTTGAAAGGAATACAGATTTATTTGAAACAGTAAAAAAGCAAAAATTGAAAACGTTTTCTGACATGACGAAGAGTGCTCTTGTGAAAACTTCAAAGAATCGTGAAATAGAATACAGACAACAAGGAAATATTGCCTTCCAGTTATTGGTGCTATCCAGAGAAGCTTGAGATTGCAGAACTGTTACATTATCCACTTATGCCGATACCATCATCAATTGGCACCGCTGATGGGCACCTGTTGAAAACAGACAAACGTACTACTTAACCAAGCAAATATTAAATGCAGACGCACCATCTGATCACAAAACACTGAACATTGAAGATCGAAACGCCACTTTCTATTATATGAAAGCGGTACCTTGAATGTCCAAGCAGATAAGCCAGAAATTGTTTGATATTGGTACAGTAGGGAAATCCAATGTAATATTCAGTACGGACATGTACAAGGAAAATTCTATCAAATCAATGGAAAGAACAATCATAGGTTCTGGAGAGAAACGTATAATCAAGGGTGAAAATATGAAAGAGACCTGAAAATTGGGAATTCCTTAGTAATAACGAAAACAAACAGCAACTAGTGCAACTGATGCTGACAGTCTGGAGAAGTGATACATTTTGTTCAAAACTACTTAATAAGATGGTCATTGCTATTTGTGAGAGCAAGGTTTACAAATTAACATCTACTGATGGCAACACAGTGTTGATGTCAGAGATACACGCCCTGAAATCTGATCAAGAAGAAACAAACACAAGGGTTATTCTCTATTGTGCTTATACAGCAAAAGAGGGCTATGACTTTATGCGTATCAGAAGTTCACCTAGTGATGTATTTTTCATTCTCCTGTACTATGCCCCAATCATGAAGACACACGTATTATTTGATACTGGTTCTGGAAACAATAGAAAACTGTTGGACATTTCAAAATTGGCTAAGAATTTTACGCCGCTTTACTGTTCTGCCCTTTTGAGTCTTCATGTATTCACCAAAAGTGATACAAGGAGTGCATTCAGAGGAATAGGCAAAGAAAAACCCATCAGACTCCTACAGAAGCAACCAAGATATCAGGAGGCTTTTCAGACCATTAGTGAGTCGTGGGACATCACAGAGGATCTCTTTCTTCAATTAGAGGATTTCACCTGCGGAATGTACAAGATTACTCCCACAACAAACGTTGATACACTTCGTTTCTCAATATTAATGGCAAAGTGTGGTGATGCAGAGAAAAAGATAAATCCCAAGAAAAACGTTGACTTATCCACCTTACCTCCCCCAAGTGTTTGCCTCCGCGAGCACATAAAGAGGGTTAACTATCAGGTAGCTATTTGGAAGTGATCCCATGTACCAAAGCCATACATCCCTGAACCCACTGAGAATAATGGCTGGACTGTGTGGAGTGAACAGAGACTCGAGCCCAAGTGGTGCGATGGTGAGATACTGCCATCTAGAGAAGGAATGTGAAAAGGAAGAGAATGAGCAGGAATACAGTTCCACTGACGAAGATAGCGAAAATGAAGAAGACTCGGCAGATAATAGTGACAGTGACTAATTTAGAGGAGTTCAAATATCGTTAGTGGATTTATAGTCGGTGGGTAAAACAAGCAACAATAAAAACATTTTGAATGCTGTTTTATTGCTCTACACAATTTCGATTCGATGATGTGCTCATTTCAAGCTTAGTTGATTGCATTTTTCATCGATTCTCAAAAATTGGCTATGCTGTCAGTTGTCATAGTAACACTATTCTATTAAATGAGTAAACTTTTACACATTTTATTTGTCAAATTGTGCCTTTTAATCAATCTTAACCTGTTAAAACTAGAATGTTCCTTTATTGGTGCTTGGTTAGTGATAGAAACATATAGTTGCTAGATTTTAAGCCGTGGCGAAGATTTGTGACCTTTTGGCCTCTGCCGACCTCATTATTAAACTGATTTGCATGTAAATCATTTGCAATCGTTAATGATACTATAAGTAACATTTTGAGTGGTCGATCACCAATCTACAACGATTCCATAAAAGATATGTCAATTTTTGTTATCCCTACCCATTAATATGGTCTGCTTCACTGTGGGTATTAACTCTAATATAACCCATCAAAAACCATATTGAGTCCCAGTTTATCACATGTTAACATACATAATCTTAAAGAGGACATCGAAAGCTTTTAGAAAAATATAGTTTCGTCAATTAATGGAGGTGGGGTGGGGGTATCCAGGTGGGGCCCTCCAGCCCACGGACTATTATTACTTGGGAGCTGTTGCTGTAATAGGTGCCCAATCAAATTACTTTCGAAATATTCACCAGCGTACCTGTATGGCCTATACTTAAAAAATTGGCTATACTGTCAGTTGTCATGGTAACAATATTCTATTAAATGAGTAAACTCTTACTCATTATATTTGTCAAATGGTGCCTTTTAATCAATCTTAAGCTGTTAAAACTAGAATGTTCCTTTACCGGTGCTTGATCAGTGATATAAACATATAGTTGCTTGATTTTAAGCTGTGGCGAAGATTTGTGGCATTTTGACCTGTGCCGACCTCATTATGAAACTGATTTGCATGTAAATCATATGCAATCGTTGACGATACTATAAGCAACATTTTGATTGGTCGATCACCAATCTGCAACGATTCTATCAAAATCTACTTAATTAGTTTACAATGATTGCATTTTCCATCGATTCTCAAAAATTGGCTATGCTGTCAGTTGTCATAGTAACAATATTCTATTAAATGAGTAAACCGTTACTTATTATATTTGTCAAATTGTGCCCTTTAATCAATCTTAAGCTGTTAAAATTAGAATGTTCCTTTACTGGTGCTTGGTCAGTGATAGCAAGATACAGTTGCTAGATTTTAAGCTGTGGTGAAGATTTGTGACCTTTTGACCTCTGCCGACCTGGTTATGAAACTGATTTGCATGTAACTCATATGCAATCATTGCCGATACTATAAGCAACAATTTGAGTGGTCGATCACCAATCTACAACGATTCAATCAAACGATATGTCAATTTTTATTATCCTACCCCTGAATATGGTCTGCCTCACTGTGGGTATTAACTCTAATATAACCCATCAAAAACCATATTGAGTCCCAGTTCATCACGTGTTAACATACATATTCTTAAAGAGGACATCGGAAGCTGTTAGAAAAATATTGTTTCGTCAATTAGTTGTGTGGGTGGTAGCGGGTGGGGTGGGGGTATCCAGGTGGGCCCCTCCAGCCCATAGATTATAATTAGTTCCAAAATACTCCATAGAACGTTTATTAAATCATAAATTCGTCAAATACACACAATTCAGATACCTTCGTGATTGACGGGCCATTTCCACTTTCGTGACAGCCCTATATTATTTTGATTGTGATGACCGTAAAGATGACGTATTGATTATGACATCAGATACTAGAGTGACAGATTAGACACCATCCATTCAGTACTCTAATAAATAACTATACATTTAAGCAATACCTGGCAATTCAGGAGAGTAGTATGCTGGTGAACAATAACGAGATAGCGACGTTTCTAAATGATCTCAAAATTTGAGTTTTCTAAATAATTTCTAATTAATCAGCATTCGGCGGTAAATCAGTATAGCTTGTTGGAAAGATTAAAACACAATATCATATACATGTATACGTGTCTGTAGAACATATTGTTTAGTTTATCTGTAAGGTTACTCCATACCTACTGTACAGATTGAGCACGTTCCGTGAGTTTACAATAAACATTTAGTGTGTTTGTGTTTGCTGAAGTCACTTAACACAATGTCAGAAACAAAATGTTAAATACCCATTGGCTGTATATAAGCACATATTAAACAACAACGACACGATTTTCTGGCGAAACTAGAAACATGTTGTTTGACTCAGAGGATTCCGCAATCACTGGAAAGGCCTTTCTCTATAGAATAGGTAGCAATTTTATTAAAAGCGTTCAATTTTTTTTTTTTAATTAAAAAAAAATAAAATTAAAAAAGAAACCCAGGAAATTGACAAAAAATGTATTAATCCTCCAAAAGGCACGCCTACCCATCATAAATAAGCTACTTGCTAAGTTTCATTAAATTATTTCTAAAGCGATTCCATATGATGTGCCGTTTACGAGAATATTGATCAAAATCGCGAGTTTTTGCGCTAAAAAGCCCATTTTCGCCCAAAATCTTGGACCTATAAAGGTGACTCATTCAAAAGGCACATCTGCGTATCATACCTGAGCCATGAGTCATATACCAAGTTTCATTATTATTTTTTAGCGATTTTGTATGATATGGTGTTTACGAGGAAATTGACAAAAATTGTGAGTTTTTGCACTAAAAAGTCTATTTTCACCCAGAATATTGGACCTATAAACGCGAATTCTTCAAAAGGCACATCTGTGTATCATAACAGAGGCATACACCAAGTTTCATTAAATGTATGAAGTGGTTCTGTATGATATGCTGTTTGCGAGACATGGTGGAGAGACAGACGGACAGACGCAGTGATTACTATAGGGCTTCTGCACCTTCCGGTGCGGGGCCCTAATTAAAAGTGCTTAGCCAAAAATTCTCTTTCTGAAAAAACCGTTGATCAAACACGAACAAGAATACAAAAAGAAACATGTTGTATACCCAGAGAAATGATAGTGCATGAGGGAGATCCAGCACGATCTAACACATCATACGATATTCAACACACAGTATACTTTGGGCAGTAGAATTACACCATGATATTATGGCATTTATTCACTTGGTTGCCGCAGTCAAATATCATCGTCATCGGCGTTGCAGTTGTTGTCGTCATCGTTGTTGTTATTTTGCTGTCTTCTTTCTCTTCGTCTTCTTTGTCTTTTTTCATTTTACTTTTTTGTCACAAAGTACATTTGTAATTGCTTACGTTATTGATACCAATATAAGGTTTCTAGAATGAAATTGGAAACGCATTACACTACAATCTACATAAATTGTGAGAGTACATCTACGATCGCTGATATGTGAAAAACATACAATGGAGGTGGGTGAGCAGATGTTGCAATGAAGTGATCCGATCTGTCACTTAAGTATATAACGTCATAATCAAGTACGTCAAATGTAGGCTGACGTCATAATCAAAATGCATAATAAATGACGTATCTAACTCCGCGCGTCATGAACATTGAATAATCCGTCAAGTGTACGAATTGATTTACTATTTATTGGATTTACTATTTAATAAAAAGCTATGTTGAATATTTTGAAACTAGTTAGACCGGGCGCTTATGCTTCCCTAGGCAGCAACAACACCCAGTCAAATTAGTTTCGAAATATTCAACAGCTAACCTGCAATTGATGGTTAGCTTAACATTGTATTTTGGGAATTCAGGTTTAAGATTATATACATCAATCCCAAGACGTGCAAAACGTGGGCGAGCCTGGTTAGAAATGTGCATAGCTAGAAATGGGCGGGGCATAGCTAGAAACAGATCCCTTTATAGCATGCCAATACCAGTCAACACCAACTGGCGGGGTGATGGTGATGAAGTATACGAACATGGACATTCACATACCTAGGTACTATCATTTAGCATGAGTGAAGTCCAGCAAACACACATCATTTAGCTTGTTCATGTAAATAATTATCGTCATATAATATAGGAAGAAACCAGATTTTTTGTCAATAAACATAAACTTTATGATTTAATAATTTTTATAAAAATTTGGCGGGTTATTGCGTGATGGCGTTTACTGGCGGGCGGATGGGCGGGCCGTCGGGTGGCTGGGTGGGTGAGTGACCGGGCAGCCGGGCTGGCGAGCGGGCAACAGAGTGGTTTCCGCTCGATAACTCCGCTACCGTTTAAATCGATGATGATCCGAAATCCAAGATGGCAGCCAGCTACCAGGAGCCATCTTAAAAATTGGTTTCTGGATGATAACCGATTAGACCCCTTCGAAATTTTAGGAAAATTAGTATTTTGGAACACATCGATTTTTCCTGCTTTCCATGTATTTATGTGTCGTGTCGTGACAACTACATGAAATAAGAAATAAAACTATTCATTGAAATACGTCAGCAAATCCTGCATGGACCCCGGATGTACTGATGAAGTCAGCAAATCCTGCATGGACCCCGGATGTACTGATGAAGTCAGCAAATCCTGCATGGACCCCGGATGTACTGATGAAGGTTAAGCATTGCATGCTAGACAAACTCTTTATAATGTGAGGAATATTCTGTTGAATATTGTGAACTTAATATAACTGGGAGCTCATTCTGCCTATGAGAGCAACTGTTTCCGGTCAAATTAGGCCGTATTCTCCTTACTAGAGACTTAATCATGAATAACGCCATACTGACGGAGTAACTCTCTAGTGTGAACACGACCTTAGTTTCACAATATTTAACAGATGTCCTATATGAGTGTCTTGAAAATGATCCTGGTATTTCAATGCCTAATTCAATGGTATTTCAATAGCTAAGCGGTTAAACCAGATGAAGCAAGAGGATATGGCAATTCTCACATGACGATGGAAAGTACGCTTGCGCGGGAACATCCGCTGAACACAGAAGCTATATGTGAGATACATATTACCACGTTAGAGTAATGTCCAGTAGCTACAATTTTTATTTATTATTACATTTTTTTATTAAGCAAATTTGGCTGGCGGTTGCTCTATAAATAAATAAATAAATAAATAAATAAATAAATAAATAAATAAATAAATAAATAAATAAATAAATAAATAAATAAATAAATGGGTGGGTGGGTGGGTGGGTGGGTGGGTGGGTGGGTGGGTGGGTGGGTGGGTGGGTGGGTGGGTGGGTGGGTGGGTGGATGGATGGATGGATGGATGGATGGATGGATGGATGGATGGATGGATGGGTGGGTGGGTGGGTGGGTGGGTGGGTGGGTGAGTGGGTGGGTGGGTGGGTGGGTGGGTGGATGGATGGATAAAAATGCAACTCAGGCCGACGATATGATGGGTCTGTGAACTATTAGCGATACGAGCTGCACACACACCCTCTTCATATATGCTGACATCTGCTAACCAGCTAGCTAAACGTTGGTGTAGGCTGTTAGATAAGGACTATGTTATTGCAGGATTAACTTGGCATTACGCACATGCCATTACACATTTTATTTCATTTTTGCGGCAGGAACATTGATTTGTGGCACATGTGTTCTTTCCTGCGTGTTTGAACTTGCATCGTATAATGAGGCCATTTAGTGGTGCAGTATTTAGATCAGTGATGAGTGGGTATAATGGATCCATCATTCTCCTCCCAACCCCGCCCAGTCGTTTAAGCTACCATTACCCAGATCCTTCCATCTCACCACATGGAGGTGGACGCATAGGCTGTGGTATTAGGCTGCACAATCGGTAGGCCAGCTCTGTTACTCTTGGCCCCCATCGACATGTATATGGCAGTGTCTTCTGCAACAACAACTACAGACTCCCCCATTACAGGCAAATTCCAACGCTGTTGAAACAATTAGTGGCTATTTTTATTAGTGCTTATTCTTAGACTATAACTGTCGAATTGAAGGGGTTTGTTTCGTTCATTGGGAATAAATGCATCCTGCTCTGTGTAAGTGTTAGACGTATAGATCTGCTTTCAAAACATCGGCTGAGATTTTTCCAGATTGACGGCGTTTGTGTTCGTGGTCCTTAGGCGGTGTCTTCTCGTATCCATCAAACACGATGCGGCACACACCATAGTCATTTCTGAGAAAGTGGATGTAGTGTTCCATCTCTGATGAGTATGTTGTATTCCTTTTCCACCTCAGGTAGTGCAGCAGCCATCCATCTTCAATTACAAACATCATCCGCTGCAAATTCGGAGTTCCCTCTTTCAAAATCAGATTCGTCAAGTCTATTTGGATTGTCCTAGCTAGTTCAGATTTATCTCTCTTTATAATCATTGAATAGAGTAGTGGGAATTACTGGCATCTCATATGCAAAGTATCATGTAATATCATCATCATCATCATCATCATCATCATCATCATCATCATCATCATCATCATCATCATCATCATCATCATCTTCTCTGCATGTTAAATGAGTACACAGCGCATGCACAAAACTGATGGATCGATTTGTTTTCTCGTTTTATTCGCGGCTGCAAGTCATTCAACGTGCCCACCATCTGACTTCCATTGATGGTTGCATCGCTCACAGGTTGATTGTCCATCCAGCGTTGTATCGCAATGCCAGGCTTCTCAATTTCATCTCAGTTGATGTCATCATCTTCATTAATCTCAATCCACTAGCAAGAGACCGAAGTACTGGACCTCCCCCTTCAAACGGATTATGTACCTGGGACGATTCTCAAATTTCTCTCGTGTCACTGCAATCATGTTCACGTCACGCCCTATCAAATTTCACATGCTGATAACTTGTAGGGTACTGCTTGCTCGTCAGTGATGACATGACATTGTGAACTGCTGCACAGACCACCATCCGCACCGTGCTCTTCGCTCTACAGATCAACACCTGCTAAACATTCCACGATCCAATCTGAAGTCATGTGGAGACAGAGCTTTCAGCATCGCCGCGCCAAAACTTTGGAATACCCTACCACTGGATATTAAAACGATAAGCTATAGGGAGAAATTTAAAGAAAGACTAAAAACACATATGTACCGAAGCGCCTTTGAAAATTAGTCAAATTGATAAATGGCGCTATACAAATGCTGTATTATTATTATTATTATTATTATTATTATTATTATTATTATTATTATTATTATTATTATTATTATTATTATACTGTTACACCCATGGTTGATATTTTTTTATCCTAATTCTACTACACTATATCTGGCTGATAGTCGGCCCCGCATTGATGGCGTGCTAGTCTAAAAACGTGGAAATTCTCATATAAAGTTATAAAGGTTAGTAGCTGATTGTCTTTGAAACCGTGTAATCAGGTTCAGTAATCGCAATGGCTGGACCAACCAAACAGCTCACAGAATACAATACTGTTAATTATAGCTTAGTTAATCTCCGTACCTTCTATTGGAAGCCACAGACTGCATGCTGGAAGGATGATTGGTAGCTGTAAATGTTGACAGTTTGCTGATGATGTCACGGCATGCAGTCATCTCGCGTTGCAGTCCTAGAAATAAGAATACTGGATTTGAATTAACAAGTTCACCAAAGAATTCCCCATATCGCATTTCTAGGCAAATATACATGAAAACTTGAATATTTTGAAATTAATTTGCCTGTAGGTCGTTACTGCCTTAGCTGCCTTCTAGTCAAATTAATTTGAAAATATTCAACAGAATGAGTTTTATATCGTAAAGAATGTACTTTTCCGGGATTTGTTGGTAAGAAGGTTAATCACAAGATGATGTGAGAAATGTGTTGCTGTTTATTTTAGCAGCGGTTAACGATCAAAGTGAAGTGAAGAATAAAACAATGGACCGTTCCACTGTATCCATCTACCATATGACGTCAAAATCAACTACGTGACGTGTAGAATGACACCACAATCAATGACGCCATTATGACGTAGATAAGTACGTCACGAACGCGTAGTTGAAGACTGACTATGCGCTGTTGTACGAATTGTATGTCTATGGCAGCAACAGCGCCCAGTCAAATTAATTGCAAAATATTCAACAAATTAACTGTGCAGTTTTCAGGAAATTGATCGTCAGGGCATTCGGGAATCGATCTGGGAAGCGTGGGTGGAACGTAGTTAATGATGAGCGGGGCATGGCTAAAACTGGAAAGGTCCATTCCCAGAGCAAACCTTTAATGACTGTCGTTGATCGTTAATTGATTAATTGATTCAGCACACCTCTCACTAATTCGGTTAATTCTGTATTAGTATAAGATATTACAGATAATTAATCAACAAGAATATCTTGAGAACATTGTGTAGTCATACAAATAATCTTAAATACGTTATATCGGAGTACTAATAGCCTACATCAAACGCTAACTTAATGCTTTCTACTAGGAAAGCAACATACAATAAACTCAGCATGTGGCATTACGTGGCCAGTAGCAGAGGCAATAGTGCTGTTCAACTTGAAACATTATGCAATGCGAACTTTTCATTATATCTTCATTTGAACCCTAAGTATTTATCTCTCAGCTATATAATTAACCATTCCTGTCTCATCCTAACTCATTACAGGTCAAGCTGGCCAAAATGTATCAACAGAGGTCTTGAGGTATTTTCATTTACATGCCAAGTGGTGGAATTTAAAAAAGAAATCTCTTGGCCTGAAAATGGAGACTAACAACGCGAAAACGTGAGTTTATTGCCCATGAATCCATTAACGGTCAAGCATGATCTTGAGGAATGTCAATAATTTGCACAACACCAGAAAACTATAACTGTAAGTTCCTATGGTAAATTATCAAAAAATTGTCTTCTCTTGGCCTGGCTTGGAAAATCGACCATTAAAGGTTACCTAATTGATCACTACGAATAACTTTACAGCGCTGTTGACACAAAAGGTGCTAATACCTGAACAATGCTGTGCTCACTATTTTAAAACACACCAGACCAAACAGGCGCTTCCACTCCACCCACTCCATCCACGGCCAACATTCGATACGCAGCACCCAGTCATCAACCTTACCATCACTTTCATACTTGATCTATTGCGTGCAAATTTTGCTTATTTCATTCAGCATTAATATTCATTAAACACCGTGTAATTGTTATGTGGTCAGGAATTCTACCCATAACGACTACTGAAGAGAAATTGTGCTCAGCCGTGTTAAGGCTGAGGGGTAACCCAATAGCCTCCAGGGATGCGAGCGGTCTTGGCATTTTACAGCCACATTCGGCATCGATAGCTACAGATACATTTAACCCATGTACTGCTTCAGCATCAACTGCCATTATTCAGTGGGAGTATGCTTCTTGCTTGAAAACGGTGCGTTATTGGTGCTCAAAGATGGTGACGTCTAAGGCAGCATTGACGTACAACAATATTGTTGTAACTATAGTGGTTATATCTCCGCATAGAGCTCAGGAAACCTTGCCCGCGCGGCCAAGGCAGCATAGACGTTAAATAACGCGTGCCGCTAATAATGGTGCGAAAATAATCATAGAATTATTTAACGATATCAAATATCTAAAAAGAAATAGCGAGAGAATGAATAATAATATGCATGTCCTCATGGAAAGTGAGATTCTGTGGGCTGGAATTATCTGCATGCATATCATCTGCCTCACATCATTAAGCCATTGTACGTCGTCACATGTCATGTCTGTATGCGCGTGCATATATATATATATATATATATATATATATATATATATATATATATATATATATATATATATATATATATATATATATATATATATATATATATATATATATATATATATATATATATATATATATATATATATATATATATACACACACACACACACACACACACACACACACACACACACACACACACACACACACACATGCACACGCACACGCACACACACACACACACACACACACACACACACACACACACACACACACACACACACACACACACATACATCCTTCCCCCCCCAACACACGCACACACGCACACGCGCACGCGCGAGAGAGAGATTGAAGACGAACTATGCGTTGTTATACGAATTGTATGTCTACTATTTAATACATAATCGGCAGCAACAGTGCCCAGTCAAATTAGTTACAAAATATTCAACAGCTTACCTGTAGGGCATTCGGTGATCGATCAATCCCAACACGCTGAAGTGTGGGTGGAGCTTAGCTAGAGGTGCGCGTGGCATAGCTAAAACTGGAATGGGCCATTCGGTGGCTTGCGCAATGATCGTCAGGACTCCATTTGTGAAATTGGGATTTTGTATATTTGCACTGCGTGCAAGTGCCTCAGTTAGTTGTTGTGAGTTAAGTAAACCACGCCACCAACCCCACCCACCTCACCCACCCCACACCCTTGCCATGGGAACATGCACCTTTTATATGGCACAATAGAATATCGGGCAGATTCCATATGGTGAAATGAATATGGCATGTTGACATAACAGGGCGTCGGGAGAGGGTGGTTGTGAGTTCCGGGCACAAACCCGATCTCCCATTTTTTACGTGGCGACTATGTGCAAATTCATTCCAATGTGCCTATATTTGTACCACTTATTAGTAACGCTTATTTTGCTCTCGCATCTGTCACATAGTGCCCCAGACCTGATCCCGCGACGGCTCCAAATTGAACGCTAATTATTCTATAGATTGTCAGTTTAGGGAAAGAATCTCATAATCCATGCATAGCCACCTGGAGCACATATATACATCGTTTTCAGTCACGAAACGAATGTTATTTGCAATTCAAATTAGTATGCCACATTGTGCCCCGATCTCCCCTACACGTCGGCCTACACGCAATCATTCGGATGGTGATGGAATGCTATGTTACTTACCGTGTCTACATCCTGGATGTAAATAAAGAAAGTCACAAATCCATATTCTAATTAGAAACTTCTCACGAGAAAAGATATTGGGCCTATAGCCTTATTAAATAATTATGTTTTATGAGACCGGGCCACCAGTATTACATCAAATAGACTTTAATGCGTCATTTTGTAGATGATAAAGAGTGGTATGTGTGTGTAGTTAATGTATACAACCAATGTGTGGGAACCTCTTATTTTTTTTAATCTACACACATTTATTGCTTTAAAAATGGTTTGTATGTTCTCCACCCGCCATACCGTGCCTGCAAAAATGTACAATGACATCATATTTCTGAGCACATTTTTCGGATTCGGTGCACAGACTAATATGGAAGGATTTAGCTAGTCAAATAACTTTATGTCTGTACAGAATTGCGTGATTTAAATCGTATGCATATTTTGCTGAAAACGTCACTTGTCAAGGCAACCGATAGTTCGAGACAGCAGAATTACGATATAATCAAAAAGACAATCTAAATTGGATTTCGTTTGTAGATTTGTGTTTTGACATAATGTGCGATTGCTGACTAAGATTATCGATAGTCGGGCTTCGGATTCCGAATATCCAGACAGGATTAGGTACGATGCTGCTGAGATCTTTCCATATTAGCATGCGGATAATTAAATGGTGAAAAACAGCTTAGAGCAATTAATTTGTTCTCATACACTACTGAAAGAAATGGAGGGATATTATCTCTCACTCAAGTATATGACGTCATAATCAATGACTTCATAATCATAATCACAAAAATATAAAAGTCCATAGCTAAGTGTGCAAATAATATGCCTTTTATAAATTTACAGTTTAATAAACATGCCGCTGAATATTTTGATGGTAAAATGGATATCCTGCACAATTTCCCAGTAAAATGTTTTAGTAAATAACCTTATCATATAAATGTAGCGACCCAATAACCAATTTGGCCCATTTATAAATGGCCCAGCACCGTTTGTAAAGGACGCAGGCCAATATGATAATTTGTTATCGGTGCGCCCGTTTGTAAACGGCATACGGCCCATATGCCAATATCAAACTTGCGCTAATACTAGGCAATGCATCCATCCTTTCATTAATTCGTTCATTCATTCAGTCGGTTAGACAATACTTCTGCGTGCACCAGGGAAAGAATGAGGGTATATATGCTTGTGTATACGTCGGCAAGCGTGGGACAATTCACCTTTCCACATTCTCGTGACGCCACCGGACCGTACTAATTAGTACGACCCGATATCCATTAATCAACATGCTGTTGAATATTTTGAAACTAATTTGACTGGTAGCTGTCGCTGCCAGCAACAGCGCAGTAGAGGTGAGACGAGCTGGTCGCTTTTTTCCACACCATTTTCTTTTGTTCTTTCCTTTGTTATTTCCTTTGTTATTTTGACACCTTTTTTCCTTTGATCTCCGCGGCCTTTTGTGTTGGCTTTCCCTTGAAGAGACCAGCCCTTCTGGTATTCTGATTGGATGGTAGATGTAGAGTGTGGCATAAGCCCCTCCCCCTTATAAAATCACGTGACTCCTATCATCCAATCAGATGAGCTTAACGGTAATTAGCCTCCTATCACATAATGTTGATTGACACGGGTTAATGCATTGTGTAAGGATGATTGACAGGGTAATGCCCAGCCTCTGGAAAGTCATTCAATCCTGAAGCCTCACCCCCCCCCCCCTCATTAAATCATGTGACTTCTAGCGTCCTATAGTGTAATGACACTTGCCATAGGGTAATTAAGCGACTTCAAAGGCCATGATCTCTTCGAGAGAGTACAATGCGCAATGGTTAATGCATTGTGCAAGGTTGATTGTCAGGGTACATGTCTGGACTCATCTTTTCCGGGCTCTGGAAACGCATTCAATAGTGTAGCCTCTGCGCTCTTGTTAAATCATATGTCTCTTATCGCCATGTCTTGACTCGTCTTTTCCGGGCTCTGGAAACTCATTCAATAGTGAAGCCTCCACGCCCTTGTTAACTCATATGGCCTATCACATGATGACGATTGACAAGGGTTAATGAGGGCAATTAAGTGACGATCTCTTTGAGCTAGGACAAACATGCAATGGTTAATATATGATGTAAAGTGGATTGACAGGGTACATGTCTTGACTTGTCTTTTCTGGACTCTGGGAACTCATTCAATCACGAAGCCCCACCCCTCGTCAAATCAGATGATTATGCATGCACCCACATACGCACACACGTACGCATGCACGCACGCACGCACGCACGCGCGCACATACGTACGTACGCACACACGCACGCACGCACGCATGCATGCATGCACATATGCACGCACGCACACACGCACACACGTACGCACGCACGCACGCACGCACGCACGCACGCACGTACGCACGCACGCACGCACGCACGCACGCACGTACGTACGTACGCACGCACGCACGCACGCACGCACGCACGCACGCAGTATCAACATGTTATTCCATGTCCAGGCCAAAAATATCCGGAAGTGCGCAATCATCGAAGGATGACGTCATAGCGTCTGGTGAGAAGGCCGCGGTGATTTTGCATAAAGCATCGCAGAATGACCTTTTTCACACGATGGGGCATCTGAGATTCTAGGAGCTTGTTACCATCAGCAAAAAGGCCATCCACCCAAACATGTTTCCATCAACGTCTGCGACGATGAAGTACCACAGCCTACGAGTGTTCCATCACATCCAACAGTGGAAGGGAAATACCTTGGCGGCCGACGAATGTGGCTAGAAAGTGTCTGAAGGAATAATGATACGAGTACACTCGGATTTGGGCCATGCCCCACCGACCGTTCTCGAACTAGTGGGATTACACCCGCAAGCCGGGCTGTGGAACTACTGGGTTCCATCGTTATGGACTTGATTGTTTGTCAGCTTGTTCTGGATCCAGAGGTACTTGTCAAAAATGTCAAATGATGACTTGGATGATAACAAGGACTGAACACTGCCAGTGAATGTAGAAATGGCTTACAAACATTGAACTTCAGCGTCAAATGTTAGGTTGTGACGTCATAGAGTGGTCATGTGGTGCAGAAGACAAACTTTTTCGGTCGATTAGGGGCATGTTTCTATCTACTCATAATACATTTATGTGGTCTAAAATGAACCGTTCTCCAGATATATGCCGTATTATTCTCGATGGGCGCCCATCTTGGCAGCGATCTCGAATTCAACATGTTCCACTCAAACAAATTGTAATAGATTTTGAGACATCATTTCTAAAGGCTTAAATCTACAAATATAAAAGTGGCTTCATTACTGTTCTGATTATGGTGGGTGAATGTAGAAATGGTTTACAAACATTGAACATCAATGTCAACTGTTGGGTTGTGGCGTCATAGAGTGACCAGGGGTGCAGAAGACATCATTTTTTGTTAGATTGGGTGCATGTTTCTATCTACTCATAAGACATTTATGTGGTCTAATATGATCCGTTCTCGAGATATATATCATATTTTACTCGATTAGCAGCCATATTGGCATCCATCTTGAATTCAACATGTTCCACTCGTGCGATTTTATTAGATTTTTTATATATCACCTACGGGACCTTACTGAACAGATTCAAAGTGGTTTCATTTCTGTTGCAATTAGTGATAGATGTTGTCAAATTTGTGTTATTTTGACTGGACTATGAATAAGACGTGTCAAATAAACTCAGCCAGTAACTGAAAATTAATCATTGAAGGAGGGGTAGAACTCACAATTCATTTACTACTATAAGCATTTCCTATTGACGCAAGTTTGATATTGACATATGGCTGTGCGCCGTATAGAAAAAAGCGCGCCAATAAGGAATTTGCATATGGGAAGTGCGCCGTTTACAAAATGGTGCACCGATAACAGATTGGAATTTGGGCCTACACCATTTACAAACAGGCAAATTAGTTATTTGTACGTTACATACACAACACCCCCACCCCACCCACACCCCACACCGCGTTCATTTCTACTGCTGTTTGATGCAGTCTATTTAAGTAATACGTACCCATATATGTATAGAGTATATGAGTCTATGAGAACAATAAGGTGAAAAACGAAAGAAAAAACTTTTAAAATAGCGGGATTGACCAGTCAAAGAATCTAGTCATATATTACCATAGTAAAATGGTTGTTACGGTAACTAATGGTTTGAAATATCAGAAGCTATATGGTTAATGGGCCAGATGGGTGCAAGGACATGCTTTGCGGTTCCTGGTCCAGATTGACAAAAATCATATGTATTCACAGAATCATAATTTCAATGTAGGCCTAAACTGTTGAATATTTTGAAAATAATTTGATTATGCGCCGTTGCTAACAACTCAGAGTAGTTAATTGTTACATCAGACAACAAGTAACGTATTTTGATTATGACGTCAGCTACTTGAGTGACAGATGGGATACTTCCATTACATGGTGAATGACTGGATATACTAATTTGTTTATTCCTACACACAACAATAGGCTATGGAGTGATCCGAACTGTCACTCATCTATCTGATGTCATAATCAATTAAGTCACCAGTTAGCTGACGTCACACTCGACGTATAGCTCCGTCATCAAAATCGAAATGTCAGTCACCAGTGGAGGTATTGTCTGTCGTTGAGAAATATACAATTTATGAAGCATAATGGGGAGTACTTTGAAACGAATTTGACTGGCCAACAATTATTCAGATTCAAAATAATCAACAGCTTGCCTGTATGTTTACATTAAACTTTAGAATCTGTGAATTCAGGTTGCAAAGTTTCAAATCGAGTCCCACACACGTAAAAAATGTCCCGTTTAGTTAGAAACGAGCAGCGCATGACTAGAAATGGCAGGAGCATGACTAGAAATGAGAGGAGCATGACTAGAAATGAGAGGAGCATGACTAGAAATGAGAGGAGCATGACTAGAAATGAGAGGAGCATGACTAGAAATGAGAGGAGCATGACTAGAAATGAGAGGAGCATGACTAGAAAGCAGAGGAGCATGACTAGAAATGGCAGGAGCATGACTAGAAAGCAGAGGAGCATGACTAGAAATGGCAGGAGCATGACTAGAAATGGCAGGAGCATGACTAGAAATGAGAGGAGCATGACTAGAAATGATAGGGTCATGGCTGGAAATGAGTGGAGCATGAATAGAATTGAGAGGGGCATGGCTGGAAATGAGAGGAGCATGGCTGGATATGAGCGGAGCATCTCTAGAAATGATAAAAGCATGGCTCGAAATGAGTAGAGCATGGCTAGAAATGAGAGGAGCATGGCTAGAAATGAGAGGAGTGTGGCTAGAAATGATAGGAGCATGGCTAGAAATGAGACGGCCATGGCTAGAAATCAGAGGGACATGGCTAGAAATGAGAGGGTCGTGGCTGGAAATGAGAGGAGCATGGCTGAAAATGAGAGGAGCATGTCTAGAAATGAGCGGAGTATGGCTAGAAATGAGCAGAGCAAGAAATGAGAGGGTAATGGGTAGAAATGAGCGGAGCATGGCAAGAAATAAGCGGGTCATGGCTAGAAATGAGAGGAGCATGGCTGAAATGAGAGGGTCTTGGCTGGAAATGAGAGGAGCATGGCTGAAATGAAAGGAGTATAGCTAGAAATGAGAGGAGCATGGCCGAAATGATGAGAGTGTCTTGGCTGGAAGTGAGAGGAGCATGGTTGAAATGAAAGGAGCATGGCTAGAAATGAGAGGAGCATGGCTGGAAATGAAAGGAGCATGGCTCGAAATGAGAGGTTCATGGCTGGAAATGAGAGCAGTATGGCTAGAAATTAGAGGGTCTTGGCTGCAAATGAGAGGAGCATGACTGGAAATGAGGGGACTATGGCTGGAAATGGGAGGAGCGTGGCTAGAAATGAGAGTAGCATAGCTAGTAATGAGAGCAGCAGGGCTGGAAATGAGCGGATCGTGTCTAGAAATTGGCGGGTATGGCTAGAAATGAAAGGAGCATGGCTAGAAATTGGCAGGCATGCCTGGAAATGAGAGGGTCGTGGCTTGAAATGAGAGGGACATGGCTAGAATTGAGAGGGTCATGGCTGGAAATGAGAGGAGCATGGCTGAAAATGAGAGGAGCATGTCTAGAAATGAGCGGAGCATGGCTAGAAATGAGCAGAGCAAGAAATGAGAGGGTAATGGGTAGAAATGAGCGGAGCATGGCAAGAAATGAGCGGGTCATGGTAAGAAATGAGAGGAGCATGGCTGAAATGAGAGGGTCTTGGCTGGAAATGAGAGGAGCATGGCTGAAATGAAAGGAACATAGCTAGAAATGAGAGGAGCATGGCCGACATGATGAGAGTGTCTTGGCTGGAAGTGAGAGGAGCATGGTTGAAATGAAAGGAGCATGGCTAGAAATGAGAGGAGCATGGCTGGAAATGAAAGGAGCATGGCTCGAAATGAGAGGTTCATGGCTGGAAATGAGAGGAGTATGGCTAGAAATTAGAGGGTCTTGGCTGCAAATGAGAGGAGCATGGTTGGAAATGAGGGGACTATGGCTGGAAATGAAAGGAGCGTGGCTAGAAATGAGAGTAGCATAGCTAGTAATGAGAGCAGCAGGGCTGGAAATGAGCGGATCGTGTCTAGAAATTGGCGGGTATGGCTAGAAATGAAAGGAGCATGGCTAGAAATTGGCAGGCATGCCTGGAAATGAGAGGGTCGTGGCTTGAAACGAGAGGGACATGGCTAGAATTGAGAGCAGCATATCTAGAAATGAGCGGAGCATGTCTTAAGATGAGAGGAGCGTGGATAGAAATGAGAGAATCGTGGATAGAAATGAAAGGAGCATTGCTAGAAATGAGTGGAGCATGACTAGAAATGATCAGAGCATGGCTAGAAATGAGTGGAGCATGAGTAGAAATGAGTGGAGCATGGCTAAAAATGAGAGGAGCATGGCTAGAAATGAGTGGAGCATGGCTAGAAATGAGCGGAGCATGCCTATAAATGAGTGGCGCATGGCTAGAAATGAGACGAGCATGGCTAGAAATGAGAGAAGAATCGCTAGAAATGAGCCAATCATGGCTAGAAATGAGACGAGCATGGCTATAAATAAGAGAACAATGGCTAGAAATGAGTGGAGAATGGCTAGAAATGAGCGGGGCATGGCTAGAAAAGGATCGTATTAGGTCTGCTGACTCTAAATATGATGCTGAATGTATAAATATTCAGTGTCACAGTTTGAGAAAGAACTTAGCAGAGAATCCAAAAGCAGGTGTATATATATATCTCGATGAAAATGGACAGCAAATGCAACACGAATTAATGTATTTTCGTGTCTTTCCTGGATGCTTATATTGCATGTCATAGAGTTATCAAGCTTAGTTTGGGGGAGGGGTGGGGGGAATAATAATAATAATAATAATAATAATAATAATAATAATTAATAATAATAATAATAATAATAATAATAATAATAATAATAATAATAATAATAATACCATCCAAAGCGATGGTGTTGATTTTGATGACAATAACCTCTAAATATAACTATAAAAGGAAAAAAGAATACAATGACAAATTCTACGACAGTAAATAACGTGGAATTTGAATTCTTGCGTTAGAGTTTGTTTGTTTTATGTATAAATTGATTGACTTTCGTTAATAGATGTTCATTTAGTACATCCGTTAGATCTGTACAGCCATGAAGAATGGTGTCCAAGGGCGGAACTGGCAGTATTTCATGAAGGAAACAGACCAAATCTTCCATTTAGTTTGCCCATTTGGCGCATTAAAAAAAGTAGTTAAAAGCCGTTTCAGGCATTGGGCACTGAAGACAATTTCAATGGTCGAGTAAGTGGTAATGATATAAATCAGTATTCAATTGACTGCAGTAGTTTATGAGTTTACAAAGCATAATATTTTCTCTTAGCTTGCCAGACGTATAATATGTAGGGATTTGATCCCTCCTTTTCTGTTAGGCCTATATAATATTAAGATTTTTCTTAAAGATAGAAATGGATGGGGTTGCTTTGATAGTCTTGTCTAACTTATTCCAGAGATCAATAGTACTTGGTATAAAAGACATTTTAAATATCTCGAATTGATGATTTGGCGGTATAAAGTTTTCAGGATTTCTAAGATTGTGTCAAGGATTATCACCGACTCTTCTAGGAAGAATATCTAATATATAGTCAGGACAATCGACGTGATTAATTTTATAAAGCAAAGTTAATTTGTTTTGATCTCTACGATTACGTAAGGGAATTAGGCAAGTTTCTTGATACAGATTTTCTAATGGTGTATATCTAGGTAAGCCAGTTATAATTCGCATTGCCTCGTTTTGGATAATCTCTGCTTTCTCAGCGTCGCGTTCTAAGCAACTGTGCCAAGGTTCGCTACTATATTCAAGTACAGGTCGCAAGTAAGCTATATAAATTTTGAACAGTGTATTTCTACTTAAATTATGACAGATCAGACCCCTCTATTAATTTTTAAGCACATCTCTTATCAATGTAACCAAACATGCTCATACTAGCGGTATTGTTAGAGGCAGTCACTTCTAGCTATGTCTCGCCAATTTCTACCTATGCCTCGCCCATTTCTAGCTATGCCTCGCCCATTCCTAGCTATGCCTCGCCCACCTTTAGCTATGTCTCGTCCATTTCTAGCTATGCCTCGTCCATTTATAGATATGCTTCGCCCATTTCTAGCTATGACTTGCCCATTTCTAGCTATGTCTTACCCATTTCTAGCTATGCCTCAGCCATTTCCAGCTACGCCTCGTCCATTTCTAGCTATGCCTTGTCCATTTCTAGCTATGCCTCGTCTCGTCCATTTCTAGCTATGCCTCGTCCATTTATAGATATGCTTCACCCATTTCAAGCTATGACTTGCCCATTTCTAGCTATGCCTCGTCCATTTCTAGCTATGCCTCGTCCATTTATAGATATGCTTCACCCATTTCAAGCTATGACTTGCCCATTTCTAGCTATGCCTCGTCCATTTCTAGCTATGCCTCGTCCATTTATAGATATGCTTCGCCCATTTCTAGCTATAACTTGCCCATTTCTAGCTATGTCTTGCCCATTTCTAGCTATGCCTCGGCCATTTCTAGCGATGCCTCGTCCATTTCTAGCTATACCTCGGCCATTTCTAGCTATGCCTCCTCCATTTCTAGCCATGCCTCGTCCATTTATAGATATGCTATGCCCGTATCGACCGTCATGGTCTTCTCCACCACTTCTACTCGGGCGACACACAAGTGATAAATAGCTTCCTACCGTCCGCAGGTGATGCGGGCGTAGCCGCTGAACAACTATCACACTGTTGCAGTGACATAAAAGAGTGGATGACATCAAATATGTTAAAATTGAATGACGATAAGACAGAAGCTCTCCTAATAGGTCCTGCAAATAGGCGTGTGAAGTCTCAAATAGATAGCATAACTATAGGCTGCAGCTCAATTCAGGTGTCTAACTCTGTCAAAGATTTGGGTGTATGGCTAGACAGTGAGCTAACCATGGAAAACCATGTAAATTACCTATGTAAATTATGCTACTTGCAATTACGAAACATAAGTAGAATCAGGAAATTCCTAACCAAAGAGGCCACCATCAAACTTGTGTTAGCCACTGTAACATCTCGTTTAGACTATTGCAACAGTTTATTGATGGGTGCCCCAAAGGTGCTCATCAATAAACTGCAGGCAATTCAAAACACTGATGCCAGGATTATTTCTCGCTGTCCCAAATATGCACGAATCTCTCCTATTTTGAAAGCTTTATACTGGTTACGGATCGAACAAAGAATTCGCTTCAAAATGCTTTGTCTGACGTACCAGTGTGGAACTGCTCCTTCATACCTTTCCGAACTAACAGTGCCATACATTCCTGGACGATCACTAAGATCTGAGAACAAAAATGAATTAAAGGTTCCTCCATGGAGTTTTGCGCCATATTAGTGTACTATTATTATATGCTTCACCCATTTCTAGCTATGACTTGCCCATTTCTAGCTATGCCTCGTCCATTTCTAGCTATGCCTCGTCCATTTCTAGCTATGCCTCTGCCATTTCTAGCATGACTCGCCAATTTCTAGCTATGCCTCGTCCATTTCTAGCTATGCCTCTGCCATTTCTAGCATGACTCGCCAATTTCTAGCTATGCCTCTGCCATTTCTAGCATGACTCGCCACCTCTAGCTATGCCTCGTCCATTTCTAGTTATGCCTCGTCCATTTATAGATATGAATTGCCCATTTCTGGCTATGCCTCGGCCATTTCTAGCCACGCCTCGCCCATTTCTATCTATGTCTCGCCCATTACTAGCTATGCTTCGCCCACCTCTAGCTATGCCACGCGCATTTATAGATATGTTTCGCCCATTTCTAGCTATGCTTAGTCCATTTCTAACTATGCCTCGCCCATTTCTAGCTATGCCTCGCCAATTTCTAGCTATGCATCGCCCATCTCTAGTTATGCCTAGCCCATTTCTAGCTATGCATCGCCCATCTCTAGTTATGCCTAGCCCATTTCTAGCTATGCCTCGCCCATTTCTAGCTATGCCTCGCCCATGACTAGCTATGCCTCGCCAATTTCTAGCTATGCATCGCCCATCTCTAGTTATGCCTCGTTCATTCCTTGCTATGCCTCGTTCATTTCTATCCCACTTTATTTATACGCACATTACGATCGATTTTAACATCTTTAATATTTTGAAACTTGTTTGACAGAAACAGCTACCATTCAAATTAATTTCAAAACATTCGAGAGTATGTTTATTAAGTTGTAAATTCACCAAATACATAGAATTCAGATGCTTAGGTCAAGTGTCGGACCTTTCTCAGTTTCGTGCCAGACATACGTCATTTAATGGTGATGTCAGCTAGTATTGATTGTCAGATGAGTATTTATTATTAGGAATAATTTTCAAAAGTAATAGCAGTTTTTACTCATGCAGAAAGCGAACTAGTAAACAGGGAAATAAAACTATGTTCCAATTACTCAGAAAAATCAAAGAACACGATATACCGATTGACACCCAATGCAGCCTATTCGACAGTATGACAACGCCAGTTATCTTACATGGGTCCGAAGTATGGGGTTCGAAAATCTCGATATGTTCGAAGCTTGCCAAATTCAATTTTTAAAATATGCGCTACATGTAAAGAAAAGCACTCCGAATGTGATGATGTATGGCGAAACTGGTCGCTATCCGCTGAGTATAATGGTCAAAACTAATATGTTACGGTTCTGGGCAGATCTGGTTAACGCAGGTTATGAAAAATTGTCATCAATCCTTTATTTTGTCTGCCGAGAACGGGAAAATGACCAAAACTTCAACTTCAAATGGCTTCAGAAAATAAATCGATACTTCAGGGAATAGGAGAAGAATACTTAATTAATGCAGACTTTATCTAAAAAATCGCTCATTGAAACTGACATCGGAAAAGTTACAAATGCAATATGTCCAGAACTGGAAAACTCAGCTTCAAGGTTAGCTTTCTATAAGGAAACTAAGGAGGAGCTTCAATTGGAAAAATATCTGATTGCATTACTTGTTAAGGACATCATTATACTTTTTCACTTTAGGACCTTGAACAATAAATTGACAATTGAGACTGGACGATGGACAAGAACAGACAGAAATGGCAGACTATGCACTGTTTGTAATAAACTGGATGACGAAAAACACTTTCTCTACGACTGCAGCAAATGCAATGACGTAAGGACAAACTGTTTGCCACAGTATTATATCACAAGTACAAATGCAGAAAGAACAAAGGAACTTCTAAGAATATGCAATGGACCTATCCTCAGAAATGTATGTGAATTGCTTAAATTTGCTAAGAAACCCATTGTTCAATAAAAATAAATATAGCCTGCGTAATAAAAATACAATAGAATAATTATAACATAGAACTCGAATAAGGTACAAAACGCAACTAATGTTCTAAATTTTAAAATAACTACATGATCTTTTTTTTTTAATATAATATATTCACTACCGCCACCATTATTTAGTAAATATCTATCCTCGTATGCCCTTGAGGGGGCCTGGGTGTATTGAAGTGAACTTGAACTTGAACTTGCTACCCGGTGACATATTTTGATTATGACGTAAGATAAGTGAGTGACATATCGGATCTCTGTCGCCCCCACCCCACCCCATCCGCCATTATGATCATCCTTTTATCAATAGGCCTATATGCAAATAGAAATATAATTTATTTTTTATTCTGAAAATTAAGCTTTTCACTCATGAAAATCTATGCCTCAATCCTAAAGCGTATACATAGGTAGACAAGATACAGGTACACTGGTGAGTATTTTAGGATTTGTTTTACTGGCTTCCAGGCAAATTTATTCCAAAATATTCAACAGAAACGTGTATGCTGTATGTTGTGCGTACTTGGCAATGTTACTCGTTGATAGATTATAGCAAATACACTCTGGACATTTAATTAAAAATGTGGATAACTTAATTCAGATTGGATAAAAAAATAAAATAAATAAAATAATAATAATAATAATAATAATAATAATAATAATAATAATAATAATAATAATAATAATAGTAGTAATAATAATAATAATAATAATAATAATAATAATAATAATAATAATAATAATAATAATAATAATTATTATTATTATTATTATTATTATTATTATTATTATTATTATTATTATTATTATTATTATATTATTATTATTATTATTATTATTATTATTATTATTATTATTGTTATTATTATTATCTACTAACTAATCTATTAGTTAATAGTTTAGTTTGTAAACCCAATGTTTGTCCCACTGCCTCGCCATCTATTCATCCCCAACCCAGGACATTGGATGCCCTCACTCCACCCCCATTTCCAGCATCTTACATACACCGTCATAAATAACTACGTCGGCCTAAATATAGCGTTTGTATCTTTAAAGTATATAGAACATTCAATAAATTCCAAGAGCCTTTATAGTAAGGTCAATTCATAATTTTTACCGAAACTTTAATCTTGCAACTTTTTTCAAATATTCCAAGTCCGAATCTGAAAAATAGGAAACATTTCCCAGATTTACCTATTTAATGACGTAGTTTTCACCTCTACATGGTCTAGAAGATATCTCTTAAGTTCCCCCACCTCTTAAGTTTCATTGAAATCCGGAGCGACAATTTTAACTAATAAGACAAATGAAAATCTTTAACCAAAACTTTACCACCAAAAATGATACAAATATTCTTAATTCCATAACCGTGAAACATTTTGGAAAGATTCCCAAAAATTTATACCCCAATTAAAGGGGCATATTCACACCAGAATGGCTGAAAATAAAATGTTAAAATTATATACTTTTAGAGGCTTAAGTTGTGTGCATGGACGTAATGAAACGAAATAAGTTTATGATAAATTCATTCCATATAAAGTAATATAATTTTTTAAGTTGTGAAATTGCATTTTAGACACGAGTCCCTAATTCAAATTCACAACTAAAAATACGAAATTTATTTATACGGAATGAAATCATCATATGTTAAGAGTTATTTCGTTCCATTCCACCTAAGCAGACAATTTAAGCTTTTAAAAGCATACAATTTTAACAACTTTATTTTCAAGTATTTTGGTGTGAATATGCACCTTTAATGAAGATACTAAATTACACGCCTGCGTTGTAAACCCACCATCATATGACGTCATAATGAACTGCGTGACGTATACAATGACATCATAATGAATGACGTCATGAATGACGTCGATAAGTACGTCACGAACGCATATTTGAAGACGGTCTATGCGTTGTTGTACAAATTGTTTGCTTTTACTATTTAATAAATATTGTGTTGAATATTTTGAAACTAATTTGACTGGGCGCTGTTGCTGCCATAGGCAGCAACAGCACCCAGTTAAATTAGTTACAAAATATTCAACCGCTTCCCTGTATAGTTTTCAGGAAATTGATAGCTGGGGCATTTGGGGGATCGATCAATCCCACCACGGCGAGGTGTGGGTGGAGCTTAGCTAGTGATGGGCGGGGCATAGCTAAAAATGGAAAGGTCCATTGTTGCTTAATACGGGTAATGTAAAGCTTTAACGAAAACTTTAATCACAAAAATGTTACATTTATTAGGGCAAATAGGAAGTTTTCAAGATTGTTACTACAAAGGATGTGCATTGCATCTATATGTATTGTAGTAAGTTTTTCATTGGCCATATTGATAAGCAATGCCTCTTCGAAATTCAATGAAACTTAACAGATGTGTTCTACGTTTGTTACCTTTCATTGCAATTCGAAGAGGCATTCGGCAGACTTCAGCCAACATCCCACAATGCATTGCGCTTACTAATGTTTAACGTTAACCGGAACCTGTCCCAAAAAGCGGTGTTCAGGTTAACGTTAAGCAGTAGTAAGCGCAATGAATTGTGGGATGTTGGTTGAAGACAGAATTCTTGATTAATATGTCCAATGAAAAACTGTAACCAATTGAGATGACGTCGATGAGATACAACCCCGGGGTTCTTACGGGCCGAGACAAAAAGCATATGTTATGTGTACACCGCTTCTTTCCCTTTTTGTTGATATTTTAATTATCAGTATGCACCCTACAAGCATTCCTATTAAAACAATTAGGTTCACGCCTCTAGACAAGTATCATACACCCCACACCCCAAAGAAAGAAAAGATTTTATTTTACCCGTGTGTCACAAACCTTATCTAGAGCACTGGGTCTTAGTGAATTACATAGAAAGGCAGCATGTGATTCTGTTGCCAATCTTATAGGCAATGACGTCTGTGGACACCGTGTTTTGTCTTATGAATAAATGCTTAATTTTCTTTTCAAATTCTTTTCATAATAAACAACGCGAGTTTAATTATATATGTCAGAGCGAACAGTTAATATCATCTGCAAACCTTATAATAATAAATATGCATCGGATGTTTCCTGTATCGATGCTAAGATCTGGCAGGAACGTCGGCTGCTTGACAATTTTGACCCGGTCAGTGGAGATTATCATCTAGGGATCCAACACTTATCACCACTATAGACTAGTAAGTACATATACTATTTATTCAGAATAGCATTGGTTGGATGAGCACACTTATTCACTTTTGTTCGATAATTTAGAATACTTACATTTATCGGACTTCTCTTCCAATTGGTCCGTCTTCTCTTCGGACGTCCATGTCCATGTCGTCTGCTCTGCTGCTTCTCGCGCGCGCACTGTCAACTTGTGATCAACAGACGACCAAGTTGCAGGAATCGTCCCGGGGCATCATCAGCAATACCAAGCGCGTGCTGCTAACGTGGCCCGGACTCCGAGATGGACATTTGATATAAACACACCCCTGCTCCATTTTCATTGGGTAAAACTTCCTTATCTGCAATTCTTCCTGTCTAAGATATCCATTGGATGACGAGTCATTCTTCAGATGCTTTAACATTCTAGTAGCAATAACACACTCCCTCCCTCCCTTCAACAACAGTTTTCTTTCACAGACATCTTCTCACCCACACACTACACCCGGATAAGCGGTCGATGTACTGGTGAATCCAACTTGATTGCGTCTCCAAGATTGATTAAAATCTGAGAGCTAATCTAATATGTCCGATTCTGGCATTTATCCTCCTCCCTTAACCAAATAATCTAATCACATTGTTGAACATTTGTCCACAATATCGAGGTAATTTCCTTTCTTCTGCGCAACAAAAGCAAAGCTTCATTAAACAGCGATTATGGCCAATGTTTTAGGCTCACTCAAACCACTTAGGCATTTGTCACAGTTAAATTATTCGATTACACATAGGGAATTGGTTTGATATAAAAAGAAATTTGGAAATTTGACCATTGTATTTTCGAAAATTGTGCTTGGGCCATAGTTGGTCCTTTTAAAATACATTACTGAATGTTGCTGCTATCATAGGCAGCAACGGCTTACATTAACATTAACTATCTAACACGTCTCGTATTCACACTTACAAGTCGCCAGGACAAGATTTGCCATTCTCGTCCATAATTTCAAAGTGTTGTTATTTTAAGCATTCAAAGAAAAATCTTGATGGCTTGTGAGTGTATCTGTTCAATTAGAATATTGGTCACTTTGATACGGCAGAAAAACTAACATTATTTCTGCCAGTGTGCGTATTGTATAGCATCTGAATACCCGAGTGGCTCCATAAGCACAGCGGAACATTCCACGGTAGCAAGTTCAGATGTGATTCTCCAATGTCCCTCATTTCCGAAAAGTATCTCGTTTCTTCTCGCGCCATTCTTGCATAGTTCTAGCAAGTATCGATCTGCCAGACCAGTCGTGAATCAGCCAGCTAACAACTCAGCAAGTCAGAGGTGCCAAAACTTTCACAAGTTCCTAGGAAAGTCTAAGTCGAGGAACAGAACTCCAAAACGGGACAGTTTATCGATGTGGCTCGTGAGCCGAGGCACAAATAGCAATAAACTTCTCTTGTTCGCGGCCCGGCGTTTATGCCAAAGCGTCAGTATTGGTAATTATTCACGAGACGATCGATGCATACCAGAACAGACAATTCATCTTTTATGACAACAATCATGACTGCGTTATGCGACCACCTTATGTACCGGCAAGCAGTGCTGACGAATGAGACTTGATCTCTCAATGCAGTTCTTCGACCATATGTCAAGTCATTTTGAGCCACGATATGGTAGCGCATTATGGTAGGTGGTGTCTCGACCTCATGCGTCTTTTGAACATGCATGCGCCTTCGGCCACACACTTTCGACTACATACATCTTTCCACCATACACATCTTTCCACAACACACATCTTTCCACCATACGTGTCTTTCCACCATACACATCTTTCCATCACACACGTCTTTCGACCACACACATCTTTCCACCACACACGTCTTTCCACCACACACATCATTCCACAACACCCATTTTTTCACCCCACACGTCTTTCGACCACATACATCTTTTGACCACACACATCTTTCGACAACACACGTCTTTCCACCACACACATCTTTTGACCACACACATCTTTCCACCACACACATCTTTCCACCACACACGTCTTTCGACCACAAACATCTTTCCACCACACACATCTTTCGACCACACACGACGTTCAACCATACACGTCTTTCCACCACACACCTCTTTCAACCACACCACGTCTTTCCACCACACTCGTCTTTCGACCACACGTGTCATTCGACCACACATATCTTTCGACTACACACGCCTTTCCACCACATCACGTCTTTCCACGACACTCGTCTTTCGACCGCACACATCTTTCGACCACACACGACTTTCGACCACACACGTCTTTCCACCACACACCTCTTTCAAACACACACGCCTTTCGACCACACACATCTTTCCACCACACACCTTTTTCCACCACACACGTCTTTCCACCACACACATCTTTCGACCACACACATCTTTCGACAATATACATCTTTCCACCACACACGTCTTTCCACCACACACGTCTTTTCACCATACACATCTTTCCACCATACACATCTTTCCACCACATACATCTTTACACCACACACATCTTTCGACCATACACATCTTTCCACCACACACGTCTTTCCACCATACACATCTTTCCACCATACACATCTTTCCACCACACACGTCTTTCCACCACACACATCTTTCGACCACACACATCTTTCGACAATACACATCTTTCCACCACACACGTCTTTCCACCACACACGTCTTTCCACCATACACATCTTTCCACCATACACATCTTTCCACCACATACATCTTTACACCACCCACATCTTTCCACCATACACATCTTTCCACCACACACGTCTTTCCACCACACACGTCTTTCCACCATACACATCTTTCCACCACACACGTCTTTCCACCATACACATCTTTCCACCATACACATCTTTCCACCATACACGTCTTTCTACCATACACATCTTTCCACCACACACGTCTTTCTACCACACACGTCTTTCCACCACACACATCTTTCCACCACACACGTCTTTCCACCATACACATCTTTCCACCATACACATCTTTCCACCATACACGTCTTTCTACCACACACGTCTTTCCACCATACACATCTTTCCACCATACACATCTTTCCACCACATACATCTTTACACGACCCACATCCTTCCACCACACACGTCTTTCCACCACACACGTCTTTCTAGCACACACGTCTTTCCACCACACACGTCTTTCTACCACACCCGTCTTTCCACCACAAACGTCTTTCCACCACACACATCTTTCCACCATACACATCTTTCCACCATACACATCTTTCCACCATACACATCTTTACACGACCCACATCCTTCCACCATACACGTCTTTCCACCACACACGTCTTTCTAGCACACACGTCTTTCCACCACACACGTCTTTCTACCACACCCGTCTTTCCACCACAAACGTCTTTCCACCACACACATCTTTCCACCACACACATCTTTCCACCACACACATCTTTCCACCATACACATCTTTCCACCATACACATCTTTCCACCATACATATCTTTCCACCATACACATCTTTCCACCACATACATCTTTACACGACCCACATCCTTCCACCATACACGTCTTTCCACCACACACGTCTTTCTAGCACACACGTCTTTCCACCACAAACGTCTTTCCACCATACACATCTTTTCACCACACACATCTTCCAACCGCACACGTCTTTCCACCACACACGTCTTTCCACCATACACATCTTTCCACCATACACATCTTTCCACCACACACGTCTTTCCACCACACACGTCTTTCCACCACACACGTCTTTCCACCACACACGTCTTTCCACCACACACGTCTTTCCACCACACACGTCTTTCTACCACACACGTCTTTCCACCACACACGTCTTTCCACCACAAACGTCTTTCCACCACACACATCTTTCCACCATACACATCTTTCCACCATACATATCTTTCCACCATACACATCTTTCCGCCACATACATCTTTACACCACCCACATCTTTCCACCACACACGTCTTTCTACCATACACATCTTTCCACCACATACATCTTTACACGACCCACATCCTTCCACCATACACGTCTTTCCACCACACACGTCTTTCTAGCACACACGTCTTTCCACCACAAACGTCTTTCCACCATACACATCTTTTCACCACACACATCTTCCAACCACACACGTCTTTCCACCACACACGTCTTTCTACCACACACGTCTTTCCACCACACACGTCTTTCCACCACATACATCTTTACACGACCCACATCCTTCCACCATACACGTCTTTCCACCACACACGTCTTTCTAGCACACACGTCTTTCCACCACAAACGTCTTTCCACCATACACATCTTTTCACCACACACATCTTCCAACCGCACACGTCTTTCCACCACACATGTCTTTCCACCACAAACATCTTTCCAACATACACATCTTTCCACCACACACATCTTTTTTCTACAATACATGCCCTTCCACCATACGTGTCTCTCCACCACACACATCTTTCCATCATACGTGTCTTTCCACCACACACATCTTTCTACCATATGTGTCTTTCCACCACACACGTCTTTCCGCCATACATGTCTTTCCACCACACACATCTTTCCACCATACATGTCTTTCGACCACACACGTCTTTCGACCACCCCCGTTTTTCGACCACACACATCTTTCGAACATACACATCTTTCCACCACACACGTCTTTCTACCATACACGTCTTTCCACCACAAACGTCTTTCCACCATACACATCTTTTCACCACACACATCTTCCAACCACACACGTCTTTCCACCACACACGTCTTTCCACCACAAACATCTTTCCAACATACACATCTTTCCACCACACACTACCATACATGTCCTTCCACCATACGTGTCTTTCCACCACACACGTCTTTCCACCATATATGTCTTTGGACCACACACATCTTTCCACCATACATGTCTTTCGACCGCACCCGTTTTTCGACCACACACATCTTTCGAACATACACATCTTTCCACCACACACGTTTTCCACCACACACGTCTTTCCACCACACACATCTTTCCACCACACGCGTCTTTCCACCATACACATCTTTCCACCACACACATCTTTCCACCACACACGTCTTTCGACCACAAACGTCTTTCCACCATTCACATCTTTCCACCATACACATCTTTCCACCACACACATCTTTCCACCACACACCTCTTTCCACCACATACGTCTTTCCACCATACGTGTCTTTCGACCACATACATCTTTCCACCACACACGTCTTTCCACCACACACGTCTTTCCACCATACGTGTCTTTCGACCACACACATCTTTCCACCACACACATCTTTCCACCACACACGTCTTTCCACCACACACGTCTTTCCACCACACACGTCTTTCCACCACACACGTCTTTCTACCACACACGTCTTTCCACCACACACGTCTTTCCACCACACACGTCTTTCCACCACACACGTCTTTCCACCACACACGTCTTTCTACCACACACGTCTTTCTACCACACACGTCTTTCCACCACAAACGTCTTTCCACCACACACATCTTTCCACCATACACATCTTTCCACCATACATATCTTTCCACCATACACATCTTTCCGCCACATACATCTTTACACCACCCACATCTTTCCACCACACACGTCTTTCCACCATACACATCTTTCCACCACATACATCTTTACACGACCCACATCCTTCCACCATACACGTCTTTCCACCACACACGTCTTTCCACCACACACGTCTTTCTACCACACACGTCTTTCTACCACACACGTCTTTCCACCACAAACGTCTTTCCACCACACACATCTTTCCACCATACACATCTTTCCACCATACATATCTTTCCACCATACACATCTTTCCGCCACATACATCTTTACACCACCCACATCTTTCCACCACACACGTCTTTCCACCATACACATCTTTCCACCACATACATCTTTACACGACCCACATCCTTCCACCATACACGTCTTTCCACCACACACGTCTTTCTAGCACACACGTCTTTCCACCACAAACGTCTTTCCACCATACACATCTTTTCACCACACACATCTTCCAACCGCACACGTCTTTCCACCACACACGTCTTTCCACCATACACATCTTTCCACCATACACATCTTTCCACCACACACGTCTTTCCACCACACACGTCTTTCCACCACACACGTCTTTCCACCACACACGTCTTTCCACCACACACGTCTTTCCACCACACACGTCTTTCTACCACACACGTCTTTCCACCACACACGTCTTTCCACCACAAACGTCTTTCCACCACACACATCTTTCCACCATACACATCTTTCCACTATACATATCTTTCCACCATACACATCTTTCCGCCACATACATCTTTACACCACCCACATCTTTCCACCACACACGTCTTTCTACCATACACATCTTTCCACCACATACATCTTTACACGACCCACATCCTTCCACCATACACGTCTTTCCACCACACACGTCTTTCTAGCACACACGTCTTTCCACCACAAACGTCTTTCCACCATACACATCTTTTCACCACACACATCTTCCAACCACACACGTCTTTCCACCACACACGTCTTTCTACCACACACGTCTTTCCACCACACACGTCTTTCCACCACATACATCTTTACACGACCCACATCCTTCCACCATACACGTCTTTCCACCACACACGTCTTTCTAGCACACACGTCTTTCCACCACAAACGTCTTTCCACCATACACATCTTTTCACCACACACATCTTCCAACCACACACGTCTTTCCACCACACATGTCTTTCCACCACAAACATCTTTCCAACATACACATCTTTCCACCACACACATCTTTTTTCTACAATACATGCCCTTCCACCATACGTGTCTCTCCACCACACACATCTTTCCATCATACGTGTCTTTCCACCACACACATCTTTCTACCATATGTGTCTTTCCACCACACACGTCTTTCCGCCATACATGTCTTTCCACCACACACATCTTTCCACCATACATGTCTTTCGACCACACACGTCTTTCGACCACCCCCGTTTTTCGACCACACACATCTTTCGAACATACACATCTTTCCACCACACACGTCTTTCTACCACACACGTCTTTCCACCACAAACGTCTTTCCACCATACACATCTTTTCACCACACACATCTTCCAACCACACACGTCTTTCCACCACACACGTCTTTCCACCACAAACATCTTTCCAACATACACATCTTTCCACCACACACTACCATACATGTCCTTCCACCATACGTGTCTTTCCACCACACATGTCTTTCCACCATATATGTCTTTGGACCACACACATCTTTCCACCATACATGTCTTTCGACCGCACACGTCTTTCGACCACACCCGTTTTTCGACCACACACATCTTTCGAACATACACATCTTTCCACCACACACGTTTTCCACCACACACGTCTTTCCACCACACACATCTTTCCACCACACGCGTCTTTCCACCATACACATCTTTCCACCACACACATCTTTCCACCACACACGTCTTTCGACCACAAACGTCTTTCCACCATTCACATCTTTCCACCATACACATCTTTCCACCACACACATCTTTCCACCACATACGTCTTTCCACCATACGTGTCTTTCGACCACATACATCTTTCCACCACACACGTCTTTCCACCACACACGTCTTTCCACCATACGTGTCTTTCGACCACACACATCTTTCCACCACACACGTCTTTCCACCATACATGGCTTTCGACCACACACGTCTTTCGACCACACCCGTTTTTCGACCACACACATCTTTCGAACATACACATCTTTCCACCACACACGTCTTTCCACCACACACGTCTTTCCACCGCACACATCTTCCCACCACACGCGTCTTTCCACCATACACATCTTTCCACCACACACATCTTTCAACCACACACGTCTTTCCACCACATACGTCTTTCCACCATACGTGTCTTTCGACCACATACATCTTTCCACCATACATGTCTTTCGACAACATACATCTTTCCATCATACATGTCTTTCCACCACACACATCTTTCCACCATATGTGTCTTTCCACCACACACGTCTTTCCACCATACATGTCTTTGGATCACACACGTCTTTCGACCACACCCGTTTTTCGACCACAAACATCTTTCGAACATACACATCTTTCGACCACACACGTCTTTCCACCACACACGTCTTTCCACCACACACATCTTTCCACCACACACGTCTTTCCACCACACACGTCTTTCCACCACACACGCCTTTCCACCACACACGTCTTTCCACCACAAACGTCTTTCTACCACACACGTCTTTCCACCACACACATCTTTCGACCATATGTGTCTTTCCACCACACACGTCTTTCCACCATACATGTCTTTCGATCACACACGTCTTTCGACCACACCCGTTTTTCGACCACAAACATCTTTCGAACATACACATCTTTCGACCACACACGTCTTTCCACCACACACGTCTTTCCACCACACACATCTTTCCACCACACGCGTCTTTCCACCACATACGTCTTTCCACCACACACGTCTTTACACCACACACTTCTTTCCACCATATGTGTCTTTCGACCACACACATCTTTCTACCACACACGTCTTTCCACCACACACGTCTTTCCACCACACACGTCTTTCCACCGTATGTGTCTTTCGACCACACACATCTTTCCACCACACACGTCTTTCCACCACACACGTCTTTCCACCGTATGTGTCTTTCGACCACACACATCTTTCCACCACACACGTCTTTCCACCATATACATCTTTCCACCACACACGTCTTTCCACCACACATGTCTTTCCACCATACGTGTCTTTCGACCACACACATCTTTCCACCACACACATCTTTCCACCACACACGTCTTTCCACCATACGTGTCTTTCGACCACACGCATCTTTCCACCATATACATCTTTCCACCATATACATCTTTCCACCACACACATCTTTCCACCACACACGTCTTTCCACCACACACGTCTTTCCACCACACACGTCTTTCCACCACACACATCTTTCCACCACACACATCTTTCCACCACACACGTCTTTCCACCATACGTGTCTTTCCACCACACACATCTTTCCACCACACACATCTTTCCACCACACACGTCTTTCCACCATACGTGTCTTTCGACCACACACATCTTTCCACCACACACGTCTTTCCACCACACACGTCTTTCCACGACACACATCTTTCCACCACACACATCTTTCAACCACACATGTCTTTCGACCACACACATCTTTCGACTACACACGTCTGTCAACCACACCACTTCTTTCCACAACACTCGTCTTTCGACCACACACGTCTTTCGACCACACACGACTTTCGACCACACACGTTTTTCCACCACACACGTCTTTCAAACACACACGTCTTTCGACCACACACATCTTTCCACCACACACGTCTTTCCACCTCACACGTCTTTCGACCACACACGTCTAACAAACACACACGTCTTTCCACCTCACATGTCTTTCCACCTCACACGTCTTTCCACCACACACGTCTTTCCACCATACACATCTTTCTAACGCACACATCTTTCCACCTCACAGTCTTTCGACCACATACGTCTTTCAACCACACACGTCTTTCCACCTCACATGCCTTTCCACCACACACGTCTTTCCACCACACACGTCTTTCCACCACACGCATCTTTCGACCACACACGTCTTTTGACCACACACGTCTTTCCACCACACACGTCTTTTGACCACACATGTCTTTCCATCACACACGTTTTTCCACCACACACGTCTTTCCACCACACACGTCTTTTGACCACACACGTCTTTCTATCACTCACGTCTTTCCACCACACAGGTCTTTCCACCACACACGTCTTTCGACCACACACGTCTTTCCACCGCACACGTCTTTCCACCACATATGTCTTTTGACCACCCACGTCTTTTGACCACCCACGTCTTTCTACCACACACGGCTTTCAAACACATACATCCTCCGCACTCACGCACATCTTTCGAAAACACATGTAGGCGATTTCGACCATGCATGTCCCTTCGACCACACACGTCTTGCGAGCATACATGTCCCTTCAAGCACATACCTCTTTCAACTATACATGTCCCTTCGACCACATACGTCTTTCGACCACACATATATTTCAACTACATGTGTCCAATAGCATTTGCAACATAAGATACCATCTTTTGTTTTCAAAGGTAATTTTTAAATATTTATGGAGGCGTTTATTTATTTGAAAAATAGAATCATATATCATGCCTTAGAATTTAGTTTTCATGCCCAGATAGCTGCGTCAAGTGATCTCTTTTTTTGCGTTATTTTTCATGTTCAGGTCACTGAATAAAAGAAACATCGATCGTAGATTAATAGTATATTGTGAAAAACAAAAAATGTAAAATACATCAAGTTTATATCAATGTTCCTTTGCACCATTCATAGCACAACATCTAGCTTGTGACAGTAACATAATGGAGGCTCTCATTCACGGGTCTTGCTATTGTGGCTAAACCAGCCCATTAGATGTGCTAAAGTTGATTTCCGGGTCAAGAATCCTTGACAATGAGACACGATTGATGGGATTCATAACACCTAATGACTGTCATAGGAGCGGGTGTATTGATGTCACTGAGGATGAAATGTCATCTCTCCTTCCAGTCAATTGACTAAGCAGCAATCTCGGCGGTAGTTCCACTAATGACCAGATCCATAATCTCTTTCTACCCCTCCCTCCATCCCTCACCCTCTCCATCCCCTCCCTCCGTCCCTCACTCTCCCTTCATCCCTCCTCCACTCCATCTCCGTCTCTTCAGATCTCTTAACCAAGACATTTTAGCAGCTAGATACATTACTAAGTTAACATAACTAGGGTTGCATGGTTCAATTGTTAAAATCTGTCGATGTGCATCTTTTATGAATCGTCACTGTTAATTCCTCAGATTAGTCAGCATTTGTCTCACCAGAAAGCGCCAGAGGAAGAATGGCACTGACACCGTGCATTGAGGATCAATAAAACCAATTATGCATTGTCCTTTACGTGTATAGTTTATCGGAAACTATTGATCTAATTTGTTGAAACTTTCTATTGGTCTATTCATACAATATTTCGCACCGCTTTGACAGTTGTTTCAAAGTAAGAAGAATTTACGTGGGTGATTTTACAAGGAAACGTGTGATCTCTGCTGGCCTCTACCGATATTATGCATACATTTGAGGTGACCACCACCCTAAAAGTTTTAATGAGATATTTTAGAGAACTCGTAGACCTATGTTGCACTCCCCCCCCCACCCTCCACCCCACCACCCACCCACCCCCACACATACACACACCCACCCCACTCCTCTCCCGTACACTCTGCCCGTTCCCACTCCATCTCCATTCAGGTCTGATCGCAACACATTTTAACAGATTGGTGTTATGGCGTCTTCTGCGTGCCTGATGCTTGTTGGTATACAGCATTGAAAATTGTAATACTTGCTAAGTAGACGTATTCTCTGGCATTCGAAGAACATTGACCACGGCTGATGCGTTATTTTTTTTATTTTTTTTTTTACAGATATAGGAAACATGTTGCAGAGTTTGTAAAATACTGAGTTTGGAGATTATGATGTGAGGCTAACCGTGATCGCGATGCCTCGCGAGTATTTGGGACGGCATGCATCGTGTTTGTTCAAGTGGGCCTTGGGTAGTGGGCTAGGAGTGGGGGAGTTGTCACAGTTGCCTAGCATTATTGAGATGAATGACAATCACAAAGTAACATCTTAACTTTCATTCTTGATTCACAGCTTCCTGAATGGAATGAAACTAATGTTTCATGTCACACAGCGATATGCAAGGTTGGTTGAGAGATGGAGATGAGCTAGCCCAAGGGTCCGCTTCTTCACACCCCGAATGGTGGAGGGGTCTTTCTTCATCGCTAAAATCAGCAGCATCTTCATACTCTATTTCTCGTGGAATTCTAGCTTTAAAATTGGAACGTTAGTTCTTGTTGAATGTTTTCGAGCAGATGATAGAATTGTGGCGTGGTAACAGATGAAGAGCACTGGAGATAAACCACCGACTTGTGGTGATCCTATTGGTGTGCCAATCTTTGCGGAATGCTTTGATTCGACGCGAAAGGTTATTTTGTGTTAACCAGTATGCGTCTCATCATGCGTGGCTCGTCATCATCACACTCATTTTGATGTAGGCATTGAAGAATCTGTGATCTTTTGATGGTATCACATACACGCTTGGGGAGTCCGCTATTGGTGATATCTGGCCCGCACACGCGATCATTCTCTAGGGTCGCCATTGCTTTTCTAACTTCTGCTTCTTTTATTGGCTCCTACAGGAGTATTCTTGACTGGATATCAAACGGAGTGACGCTTCATCTTCTGGTTCGGTGAACTGATCTTTGAACCATTCCCTGATTGCCGTAGCCTTTCCATGGTTAGAACTGATGAAGTGCCCATCAGAGTTGTGTCTACAGCGAGCAGTGGTATGGAGTGCTGGTTCTTAATGCTCTGATTGCTATGAACACTTTATGATATCCATCAGTGGAGTTCATCCCATTTACCATAGCCATACGTACTTTCAAGTGTTCACTGATTTGACGCAGGAGCTTGCTGACTTATTGACATTCTTTAATTCTTAGATTAGTGTTGTTTTCGTACTCTCAATTTTGTTCTTTTGTTCGAAAAGAATTGTCGCAAGTGGATTATTAACAAACACACGTGTACATTATCGGATAAGAAAGACAGAATCTCCTGGTTTTCTGCTCCCAGTGAGAATGATCGCAAATCCCCATCTTCAATCAAATAGAACTCATACTGTGCAAACAGAAGCAAAACCCCTACTTTGTGATCCTCATTCCTATGGAGGAACAGACCTCAATTCTGACCATAAGCCAGTCAGCTTCAAATGAACTATCTCTACCTAATGTATAAACGCCATACCAGGCAAGAGGATAGAGTCAACTAGAACCTACACAAGCTCATCAGTGACACTGTCATACAAAAAGGCCCTCGGGGAGAAGATAACTAACATCGACGTCAGTTCCGATCCAAACGAAGCCATAACCAAAATATTGAAATCTATGGAATAATCAGCTACCAGCACCATATGAGTTGTAAAAAAAACCTGAACTAAGTATACTTACGATCTTGTAGTAGTAAAACTATCAACAGAGCAGAAAGCATTACGGCTCCGCATCTATCAAAGCGGCCAAAGTGAGGACCACTACAACTATTCCGGGAATGCAATAACATTCTGCGCCACATTAACGAACATTTAAAAGATCTTGCTATTCAACAAGCTATGAAATCACTGCCATGGATGATTGTCACAAAATGTTTCGGACAGCTCGAGCCTTGAGAGTTACTGACTACACACCACCACCCACTGTACACAACTCTGAAGGACACTTTATCGGGACTGACCAGGGCAAAGCCGAGGCAATTCGAGAATAGTTCATGGAACAGTTCACTGACCACGATGATGAGCCCTTGCACCCGTTCTCAGGAGACCGCCGGCCATTACTAACACCAATTAAAACAGCAGAAGTTGAGAAGGCACTCAAAGCCCTGAAAATGAACGTACATCTAGACATGATGGCATGCGCAATCAACTATTCAAATATGCAAGTGACATTATCTCAAAGCCGATCATGCAAGTAATCAATTCGGCTTTTATGCACAAACTTCCCATCGATACTGTAGGCCAAGACACCTTTATTGCGCTACCAAAGCCCAAGAAGCCACGTGGCCACCCAACCAATCTGCGGCCCATTGTGCGCCTCAACAACATACAGAAAGTACTATCTAATGTTACTCTATGCCACATCCGAGACAAGATCGATGACTTAACCGGATCATGTCAAAGTGACTTCAAACGTGGACGCAGCCGCGCAGACAATGTATGGGCACAACGCATGCCTGTGTCAGTAGTCATGTCCAAACACTGGGATTTCCACAAAATGAGCATTGACATGTCACGAGCCTTTGACATAATTAAACGCTCAACGTTCCTAGACGTACTACGCCCCGCCAGTTGCAATGAAGATGAGCTACGGCTAGTGAGACTACTACTTGCAGACACCAAGCTGAGAGTGTGAGTCAAGTCACTAAAGTCTGCGTTTGAGACAACAATCGGCTCCCCACAGGGAGATGGTTTATCCCCTGTGCTTTTCACCTTTTACCTTGCTGCGACATTGAAATCCGTGCGGAGAAATTCAACAAGACCGATCCCCCACCAACCCCCCAACCCGCCCCCCCCCCACCCTAAGTGTCCATATTGGGTATGCCGCTAGAGATGGAATATACCGATGATGTGGACTTCATAGACGAGAAAAAGAAACCCCTTGCAGAACTTCCCCCAATAGCTGCAAGCAAACTAAAAGGTGAGACTCTCTTTATGATTGAATCTAAAACAGAGTTTACCCACATTTACCTATCGACAAAGCATGAAACTAAAGAAAATGACGATCCACTTCGTAGCGGCGAACCATGGAGGAAAAGTAAAATCACGGGCTCACTGCTTTGCAATTGCTGCACACTGGGAACATAGCTTTCCAGTCTTTATGGAAGCTATGGATTCGTAGATCCTTGATGCTGAATAACTGCGGCATCTGGTCCATGTTTGGCCATGTGCTAAAGATGCCAAAAGACACACCAGCACTGAGAGCCTTGGAATTCTCCATACTCGGAGCCAGCAAATACAAAGCCAGAAGAGGACGTCATTGTAATAATTTGCTACGTGTTCTACGAGGTGACTCAAGTCAAGAATGGACCTGAGGAAGCTAAGGATTTCAGTTGAGGACAAGACACGGTGATCAAAAGCGAAGAAGGATTGATTGCCGCTGTATGATATGATTGATTGCAGCTGCAGGATATATATATATATATATATATATATATATATATATATATATATATATATATATATATATATATATATATATATATATATATATATATATATATATATATATATATATATATATATATATATATATATGCACTGTGGATATCCGATAGTATCATGAACAACTAGGACTCCAGATGCCTCTATGTATTATCACTCGAGGTGATCTGGTAAGCTAGCTTATAAATTAGTCTGAGTATTATACATATAAAAAAAACCCGTCAATTTCTCTCGTCTCCCCCCATTCCATTCTTTTTCACCTCGAAAACTATCTGTTAGTTCGTTGACGTGGTTGTGTAATTTAATGGATTGGGTCTATTTCTCGGCCTCGTTTCACTGCTACCTCTATAGACCAGACAGTGTCCTGGCGCCGGTTAGGCAGTCGGACATAGCTTATTGTTTGTTGTGGGATGCTCCTGTCAGGATCTTTCTGTCTTCCTATCACGCCATGATATCGATCTAATGAGCCCTCTAAGACCCCAATCTCTGAATTAGCCAGAACCTTACAGAGAAGCAACATTCTGCGGGTTAGTTACATTTATTCCCGCACATTTCGCTTGTGATGCAGCCTGCCTAATTCACTTAGTTTGCTGTGGAATGTCTAACAAGCATTCGCGTAATTTAACATAACTAAATGATACATCGACCTACTGGAGAGGATGCTTGTTACTGTAGCATGGCGGCAGTACGGGAGCGTGGGGCCTGGGACGCTGGCTGATCTGTATAATGGACGACCGACGCTGGCTCAGAGGGGACGGCCAATACAATTAGAGATGGATTGTTCTGCCATAATGCTGGCTCACTAATTACGCCGGATAAATGGCATTCGCATCCCCTATATGGGCACCAACAAGCAAATGTTTGCATTCTCGCCAACAATCAATGTCATTTTTCTTTCCCTTCATGATGGATTCCCGGCAATAACGCTAGAAAACGCGCGCATTTTCCTCTCCTCCCTCTATAGCTCTCGAGGGAGAAATGAAACGTCGTCCTATAAGCGTCAATTACAGGCCAGTTTATTTTGCCAGCTTGTTCATTGACACCAACCCACCCTCACCACGTCCGAGTTTAGAACGCCGTCCACATACACAATGTCCACTAAGCAGCGAGCATGAACAGTTTTTACTGGCGCCCAAATGGCATCGAATCTTTCGTCAAGACAAATTTTCCCGTCATACAAAAATAGTCTATTAAAATTATCGCTATTATCGGGATAGTTTCACGGAGGAGGGTATTATTTGTGGTGCGTATAAGCCGCTATTCTCCCCGGACCGTCGCAGATACAATCTCGTCAACAATAGCCCGCTCAAGATTCTATCATTTATGCCACGAAATTGGTTAACTGTTCTGCTAGATCATTAACTCTTTCAACCATGAACATTCTTAACAGCGGACGAAGATAATGCCGAATACCATAAGTATAGTCTGACCAGCAACTTCCAAACAAATTACGGCCAATATTACCAACAGTTTGCCTCTACAGTTGCTTTGAAATCGACATCCTTGTATTGCGTGGTTAAAAGAGTTGGCAGAATTTTCTGTATGTGTGTGTTCGCTACAATGTTTACGCCATGCCGATAAAACTAACTAATTATATTCAAATTATTAAAAAAATTATCAGTGATGAGAACACTATAAGTATAAATAATTTTGTAATTTTGTTTTCGTTAGAAACTGTGCGGGTTTGCACGCGCAGGCAGACTTGGCTTAAATGCTTCTTGTGAAGTATTTGCATTTGCATTTGAAGATTAGATTTTAAGTATTTGCATTTACATTTGCATTTGAGGATTTTAAATTTTAATTAGTTGCATCTTCATTTGGATTTGAAGATTTTCTAAAGTATTTGACCCCATGTCTGTTCCGAGGGCCCGGGTAAGAATTTCAGAAACCACGCGCATGTCACCTCTTAAATCCTAAATTCGGCCCTTGTGGTATATATATTTTACACGTGCACCACAATACATACATAAACACAGACCACTAGGGCCGAATTTATATATTGTGGTGCACGTGTAATAATTATTGTTTAACTTTGTGCTGAATAATGTACAGAAACACCTAATTACGAAGGTCTGAACTCTCTTGACTGCATGTATGTAAACGGGGTGACTCATTGCCAGTACCCGGATGTGTAGTATTTCATCTGGAGTGTTCCGCAATCTCGGGACCGGAAGTCGGCTCAAATAGAAAACTTGATATTGTCGAACGCGCTAATGGCGGCCATTGTAACAGTCTATTAATTAGCTGTGCGCAGTTACTAAGGACATCGAGGTCTGAGCTGCTCGTCTGCTGGAGTGGCTCTTGATGTTCTTTAGTATTGTTAGTGCTAATTATGGTCCGTTTAACTTTTGAATTCTTCGAAACGAACAATTATAGTGTGCCAACTGAGTATCGACGAGACGTCATAATCAACTACTTGACGTGTAGAATGGCATCACAATCAATGACGTCATTATTACGTCATGAATGACGTAGATAAATACGTACGTCACGAACGCATAATTGAGGACGGACTATGCGTTGTTGTACGAATTGTATATCTTTGCTATTTAATAAATATCCTGTTGAATATTTTGAAACTAATTTGACTGGCCGCTGTTGCTGTGGCAGTTGCAAAATATTCAACAACTTACCTGTATAGTTTTCAGAAAATTGATAGTCAGGGCATTCGGGGATAGATCGATCCCAACACGGCGAACGATAGTGCGCCAGCTGAGTATCGACGAGTGATGGGTCATAAGCGGATCGCCACATGGCTAAAGGGTTCTGGTGAACACTGCTGTAGATAAATAACTCTAATGGTGAGATCCAATCAGACACTCAAGTACATGACGTAATCAATTACGTCACATGTAGGCTGACGCCACAATCAAAATGCATAATGAATGACGTATCTAACTCAGTCATGAACATTTAAAAGTACGTCAAGTGTACGAATTGTATGTCTTGGAATGGATTTTCTATTTAACAAACATTCTGTTGGTTAATTTGAGGCTAGTTTGACTGGGGGCTCTTGCCCTCGTAGGCAGCAACTGCGCCTGGGGCTCGGATCTAATGAATGAATCGTACACATAGATTATGTGGATTTCTGTGGATCAAATTCATAGACACCCAGGTATTCAAATTTATTTCCAATAGGGTTACTCCGTCCTGAAATATAAGCCGCTTTGTTTTGCAAAACGGTAAAAATGAATAAATGTATGTACGTATGGATGGACGTGCGGTTGAACTGATGGATGGATGGACGGCAAGGTGGTCGGTTGGATGGACAGAGACAGAAGATGGGCGTGCGTGCGTGTGCACGTGCGTACAGGCGTGTGTGTACAGACAGGGAGACGGGCAGGCGGGCGGATGGACTGGCAGGCAGCTGGGCGCGTGGTTGGAAGGACAAATGGACAGACGGATGGACAGAAGGATTTTGGATGGACGGCAAGACAGACGGATGGACGGACGAACGCCTAGACGGACGGACGGACGGACGGACGACCGAACGAATGGACTCCCAGAAGGGTGCCTAGATGGATGGACGATGGAAAGATGAACGGCCCCCTAGATGGATGGAGGGGCGGATGGATGGACAGTTGAACGGATGTACGGATGGATGGACAGATGGATAGATCGTATGGATAGACAAATGAACAGATGGATGGACAGAGCGACTGATAAACGAACGCACGCACGCGACTCACGCACGCACACACGCACGCACTCACGCACGCACGCACGCACGCACGCACGCACGCACGGGCGGGCGGGCGGGTGGTCAGGCAGGCGGGCGGGCAAACGAACGAACAAACGAACGAATGAACGATTGAACGAACGAATGGAATGGATTGTTTGGTGGGTGAGTTAGTGGATGTATGGATGGTGGATCGATCGATCGATATAATATAGGAATATGCCGGTGAAGGGATGGGGTCGGTGGAATGAGTGATGTGATTGAAACGTGTGTATCACACAATGTCACTGCTAGTTTGACATTTATGTATAGTGCCTGCCACTTGTGAATGGTGGGTGGGTGAGTGGAGGTGGTGCGCACTTATTAATATGGATGCTATCTATGTATGATGGATTACAAACAGACAAGTTATGCGCCTTGTTGGTCGATGCTTCTGCTGTTGCTGTTGTTAGCTTTATGAGATTGCTGTTCTGTCCCTGGGATCATAAATGATCAGCTTCGGGAGATGCTCATACAAAGCACGTCAGTTCTAACAGACACGCTTGATCTATGACATTCGGACACTTAATCTAATTTCATCAATTCATACAGAGTGGCAACATAGTCGTGTAGCATGACGCACTGCTGGACTAAAACAAGGTCACCGAGTAAACACGCTATATTAAGTAATCCACTGGAATTATTTTATCTGAGAATTGTCAAATCAGTCATTCAGTTCCGATAACACACTAACTCACTTTGAAGCATTTTGTAAACTGTGTTGCTGGATGTCGCTGCTGTAAAAAAATTAGTCTCTAAGTTGATAGAACGTGTGCCCCATCCCAGTCACTGTCCATATTCTGGTGACAGATTCTATATAGGCTATGCTACAACAAAATATGATTTTTGAAACGACAAGAACCTTCAACAACATCATTTGCAAAATTACCAACGGTATTTCCTCGTATGTGTCTGTCCTGGTGTATCTATGAAACTACTGATTCGATTTACCTTAAACTTTAACAGAAGAAAGGTTACTTAGCTAAATGAGGAATCACGAGGAATCACCAACTCTGATCTTTCTCTGAAAAATAGGAAAATTATATTAAAAACAGTCGGAGCCATCTATGATTACTTTTGTTAATTCAGATGAAAGCCGATTCTACCAGGATTTCTCATCGGCATGTACTCGCTTAAAATGTGTGTTCAAATGATCGAAAATGATAAAACAGAAGAAAGGATAACGGCGCGTGCAACAAGAGGCCCAAGAAGCCTGTGTCACGCATCTGGAGCATTGCCATTCCAAGTGCAAAGCCCATGTTCTACATCCAGAGCCATATATATTTTTATCAGAAATTCAACATTTCTGGCCAGAAATAGAAATTAAAAATTTTACTAAAATTGTGGCCGGGAATTTTTTTAGTAATATTTTAACGATTCCGTGGACAGCTTTGGATAATCAAATCAAATCAATGGTCGCCGAATTCTAGTTAGAAGCGGTTAACTCTACCACATTAGGATCGTTCCATCGTGCCGTTGATTAAGGAGTACGCAAGCGTATTTTAAAGGATCTCATGAAAACTTTCGGAAAATCCAAAATGGTCGGTGACCAGAAGAATCTACCAATCAATATTTTGAATAGATATTCTAGAGCACACCACCATCCGATCCGTCCAGGCGAATTTGCTTAAGATGCACCCAGCGTTTTATGAGGAGATATGGTTTAAAGGATTTCTGGACATTTTTCGGATTATCCAAGATGACGACTGAAAAAAATGGACCAATCGAAGTTCTGAAAACAAGTTCTAGAGCCTATACAAATAGGACGCTTCCAGCCAAATTTGAACAAAGTCCACCAAGCAGCCGCGATATATGTTTCAAAGGATTTCCGGATAATTTTTAGAAAAGCCAAGATGGCCGCCAAAGAAAATGACCAATCAAAATTCTCGTTTAATATATTGAAGCCTACTGCCATAGCATTGCGACCCGTTGAAATCGGGCTATTCAGGTAGTGCTTTAAACGGTTCCAGAAAATATCTCCAGACATTTTTTTGATATTTTAAGATGGCTGCCGGAAAAATCGACCAATCAAAATTCTAAATAGATTTTCTGGAGCCTACCACCATACAGCCTAATTTTGTTAAAAGCTGCGAAGTTGTTTAGGAGAAGATACCTTTTAAATCATTTTCGCAAAAGTTTCTGATAATCCAAGATGACTGTCAAAAGATTTGGTCCATCCTATGATTACTGATTGCTATTCTCACGACCGTGTTACTGTTTTGGTCTCGTCCTCTGGTAACAAATGTTATTTTTCCATTCTGCGGCACTGGAGTTCTGATCCCGTACTCTGATAACGTGTTCTATTCCGCCACTCTGTCATCTGATTCCTAATCTCGTCTTCTGATAACGTGTTCTATTCCACCACTCTATGTCATCTGATTCCTAATCTCGTCTTCTGATAACGTGTTCTATTCCGCCACTCTATGTCACCTAATTCCTAATCTCGTCTTCTGATCGCGTGTTCTATACTGCTATTCTGTAGTGCTGGTCGCCTATTTCAATCCTCCGGTGACATGTTCTATTTCTCCACGTTGTAGCACTGGATGCAGGAACCAATCATCTGGTAATGGGATATATTTCTCCATTCATCAAGGCCGGAAACCCAATCCTGTCCTCTGGTAGCATGTTCTATTTCGCCTCTTTTTATCGCCGGAGACACAATCCTGTCCTCTGGTAGCATGTTCAATTTCGCCTCTCTTTAGTGCTAGAGACCCAATGCTGTCCTCTGGTAGCATATTCTATTTCGCCTCTCTTATAGCGCGGGAGACCCAATCCTGTCCTCTAGTAGCATCGTCTATCTCACCTCTCTTTAGCTCGGGAGACCCAATCCTGTCCTCTAGTAGCATCTTCTATCTCACCTCTCTTTAGCTCTGGACACCCAATCCTGTCCCCTGGTAGCATCTTCTATTTCACCTCTCTTTAGCTCTGGAGACCCAATGCTGTCCTCTAGTAGCATCTTCTATCTCACCTCTCTTTAGCTCTGGAGACCCAATCCTGTCCTCTAGTAGCATCTTTTATCTCACCTCTCTTTAGCTCTGGAGACCCAATCCTGTCCCCTGGTAGCATCTTCTATTTCACCTCCCTTTAGCTCTGGAGACCCAATCCTGTCCCCTGGTAGCATCTTCTATCTCACCTCTCTTTAGCTCTGGAGACCCAATCCTGTCCCCTGGTAGCATCTTCTATTTCACCTCACTTTAGCTCTGGAGACCCAATCCTGTCCTCTAGTAGCATCTTCTATCTCACCTCACTTTAGCTCTGGAGACCCAATCCTGTCCCCTAGTAGCATCTTCTATTTCACCTCTCTTTAGCTCTGGAGACCCACTCCTGTCCTCTAGTAGCATCTTTTATCTCACCTCTCTTTAGCTCTGGAGACCCAATCCTGTCCCCTGGTAGCATCTTCTATTTCACCTCCCTTTAGCTCTGGAGACCCAATCCTGTCCCCTGGTAGCATCTTCTATTTGACCTCCGTTTAGCTCTGGAGACCCAATCCTGTCCTCTAGTAGCATCTTCTATTTCACCTCCCTTTAGCTCTGGAGACCCAATCCTGTCCTCTAGTAGCATCTTCTATCTCACCTCTCTTTAGCTCTGGAGACCCAATCCTGTCCCCTGGTAGCATCTTCTATTTCACCTCACTTTAGCTCTGGAGACCCAATCCTGTCCTCTAGTAGCATCTTCTATCTCACCTCTCTTTAGCTCTGGAGACCCAATCCTGTCCCCTGGTAGCATCTTCTATTTCACCTCACTTTAGCTCTGGAGACCCAATCCTGTCCTCTAGTAGCATCTTCTATTTCGCCTCTCTTTAGCGCTAGAGACCCAATCTTGTCCTCTGGTAGCATGCTCTTTTTCGCCTCTCTTTAGCTGTGGAGACCCATTAGCGTGTTCTATTTCGCCTCTCTTTTGCGCTGGAAACCCAATCCTGTCCTCCAGTAGCATTTTCTATTTCGCCTCTCTTTAGCTCTGGAGACCCAATCATGTCATCTAGTATCATGTTCTATTTCGCTTCTCTCTAGCTCTGGAGGCCAGCTCATGTCCTCTGGTAGCATGTTCTATTTCTCCTCTGTTTACCTCTGGAGACCAGACCCTGTCCTCTAGTACTATGTTCTATTTCGCTTCTCTTTAGTGCTGGAGGTCAGATCCTGTCCTCTGGTAGCGTGTTCTATTTCGCCTCTCTTTATCGCTGGATCCCCAATCATGTCCTCTGGTAGCATGTTCTATTTCGCCTCTCTTTAGCGCTGAAGACCCAATCATGTCCTCTGGTAGCATGTTCTATTTCTCCTCTCTTTAGCTCTGGAGACCCAATCCTGTCCTCTGGTAGCATGCTCTATTTTGCGTCTATTTAGCTCCGGAGGTCAGATCCTGTCCTCTGGTAGCATGTTCTATTTCTCATCTGTTTACATCTGAGGCCAGATCCTGTCCTCTAGTACTATGTTCTATTTCGCCTCTCTTTGGTGCTGGAAGCCAGACCTTGTCCTTTGGTAGCGTGTTTTATTTTGCCTCTCTTTTGCGCTGAAGACCCTATTCTGTCCTCTTGTAGCATATTCTATTTCGCCCTTCTTTAGCGCCTGATCCTGTCCTTTGTTTACAGGTCATATTCCACCTCTCTCTACAGATAAACGACGACAAATAAGATCATAATCATCATTATATTGAACTATTATACTGTTGCAATCATGTATTCTGGTAGCATCTTCTATTTCTCATCTGTTTACCTCTGGAGGTCAGATCTTTAGTGCTGGAGGCCAGATCCTTTCCTCTGGTACCGTGTTATATTTCGTCTCTCTTTACCACTGGAGATCCAATCCTGTCATCTGGTAGCATGTTCTATTTCGCCTCTCTTTAGCATTGGAGACCCAACCCTGTCCTCTGATAGCATGTTCTATTTCGCCTCTCTTTATCGATGGAGACCCAGTAGCATGTTCTATTTCGCCTCTCTTTATCTCTGGAGGCCAGATCCTGTCCTCTGGTAGCAAGTTCTATTTCTCATCTGTTTACCTCTGAGGCCAGATCCTGTCCTCTAGTACTAAGTTCTATTTCGCCTCTCTTTAATGCCGGAGGCCAGATCCTGTCCTCTGGTAGCGTGTTCTATTTCTCCTCTCTTTTGTGCTGGAGACCCTATTCTATCCTCTTGTAGCATATTCTATTTCGTCCCTCTTTAGCGCCTGATCCTGTCCTTTGTTTACAGGTCATTTTCCGCCTCTCTCTACAGATAAACGACGACAAACAAGATCATAATAATCATTATATTGAACTGTTATACTATTGCAATCATGTCCTCTGGTAGCATGTTCATTTCGCCTCTCTTTAGCTCTGGAGACCCAATCCTGTCATCTAGTGGCATGTCCTATTTCCCCTTTCTTTAGCTCTGGAGGCCAGATCCTGTTCTCTGGTAGCATGTTCTATTTCTCCTCTGTTTACCTCTGGAGGCCAGATCCTATCCTCTAGTACTATGTTCTATTTCGCCTCTCTTTAGTCCTGGAGGCTAGATCCTGTCCTCTGGTAGCATGTTCTATTTCGCCTCTCTTCAGCGCTGGAGACCAAATCCTCTCCTCTGGTAGCATGTTCTATTTCGCCTCTCTTTATCGATGGAGACCCAGTAGCATGTTCTATTTCGCCTCTCTTTAGCACTGGAGACCAAATCCTCTCCTCTGGTAGCGTGTTCTATTTCGCCTCTCATTAGCGCTGGAGACCCAATCCTGTCCTCTGGTAGCATGTTCTATTTCGCCTCTCTTTATCTCTGGAGGCCAGATCATGCCCTCTGCTAGCATGTTCTATTTCTCCTCTGTTTAGCTCTGGAGGCCAGATCCTGTCCTCTAGTACTATGTTCTATTTCGCCTCTCTTTAGTGCTGGAGCCAGATCATGTCCTCTGGTAGCGTGTCCTATTTCGCCTCTCTTTAGCGCTAGAGATCCAATCCTGTCCTCTGATAGCGTATTCTATTTCGCCTCTCTTTAGCGCCTCATCCTGTCCTCTGTACAGATAAACGACGACAAATAAGATCATAATAATTATTATATTGAACTATTATACTGTTGCAAGATTCTTATAAGATAATAATGTTTCTAGCTGAAGATTATTATTTGCAATAATGTGTTGCATATTTGGACATGCTTGGCGGACGGTCGGGCCATCTGGTCTGTCTGGGTAGGCCTATCTATCGTGGGGCCGGTCGAGATACGAGGCTGATCAGGACACTTGATTTAACGAGGATGCTGATGAAAGGGTGCTGTGTATTTAGGCCTACATATCTACTGTAAATATTGAAACCCCCATATGTCACATGGTGACCTGGGGGTAAATTGCAGATACCGATACTATAATGCTGGATGACAGCGCTCGTCCTCTAATGGCCGGTTCTATTCAGCAAGACTGTAACAATGGAGGCCGCGTTCCCTCCTCTGGCGACATGTATTCGGTCACTCTGTACCACCGAAGCACTGGCGTCGTAGTTTATGGTGAGTCAACAGTTGCACGAAAACAAATGAGAACAATTACCAAATGTGTCGGGATGACAGCGCAGTGAGAGTTAGAGACAAATTCTGTGCGGAAATCTACAACCATCAAACGTACATGATTCAGATCACTTCCCTGATCGCTTTCTCTCCATTCTCCATTATTCAGATTCTTTATTTTCTTGCGGAACATGGAAGAATATCGGAACATGGAAAAATAGCTATATATTTAGATTTAATTTTGAAATTGCAGTCATTTGTAATTCTATTGGCGTCTATGATTGTCATTAGACATTCCATCAATACAACCATTATACGTATAAAACACTGGCTTACCAGACGGATAGTCTGGTGGCGCATGCGCTTTAATGGATGTCATGTAGTTAATCTGTAGAGATGATGGGATTTCCATAAACATTGCCAGAATATTGTATTCATGAAACAATCATGAAATATTCCCTGCCAATATTATATATTAACAGTATGATTAATAATGATTTGTATTAACCATAAAAGACCGGAATTTGGCTTATATAAACATAAAGTAACTATGGTATGTCAGTGGATATGATATTGAGCTAGAATGACAATTTAGGGACCTATTTTTAGCTATGCTCTGCGGATAGATTTTGATGCTGTACTTTGAACCCTGAATTGTTAGAATCCAATTTTCAAGGTAAGTATAAGTAATAATGAGGTGATATATGCGTTTTTGATTGACTCTCACAAGTCGCGTGATTTCGAGGGGGCGGGGCTTAATTGCCCATATATGGAGTGCCAAAAAGGGGCGGGTGCTTGTGGGCGTTCAAACTTTAATGACCGTGATGACGTGCCGTGAGAAACACACTTCTAATTGTTAACTTTTTTATTTAAAAAACGGGCACCCTGGTCTTATACTAATTTTTCTAAGATATAAAATACACTCCAAATATAACTACTTTTGTTGTTTCCTCTTTCTCTTCTTACGAATCCTGTAAATCGCTTGATATACCGGTAAAGTATATGTCTTGCTGGACATACACAGTACAACTACCAATAGCAATAATGAGGTCACTGTACTATGTATGGAAAAGCCTATTGCAGGCGATGTTAGAGCTTGGAGGTTTTGGACATTCGTCTGTGCGTGCAGACTCAGTGTTCCCGCACTGTGACCACATGCTGCCACTGACACTATCACCTTGCACCAATATCCAATAATTGATTCTGTATTGATTCAGTTTGTCAAATGGAGTATGTAACTTCTGAATGTTACAATAATTGACACTGCAGATGACCATAAGTGGCCACTTTGACAATAATCAATATTGGCAACATGTGGCTATAATTTAAATGCATCCGTTGCTGGAGATACCTTATGTGCACCTATTGCTCAGCCGAACAGATTGTGCATCCATCACATCAGGGGTAATCGATAATTTATATGCATCTATTGCTACAGATTGAGTGTCCATTGCTACAGTGGTAATCGATTATTTATGCAGGTCTATCGCTACAGAGGTAATCGATAATTTATATGCATCTATCACTCAACCAATCAGATTACACGTCCATCGTTACAGGGTTAATCAAAAATTTATGTGTGTCTATCGCTTAGCCAATCAGATTGCGCGTCCATAACAGTTGTACCTATAACGTATATGCACATCTATCGATACAGCCCTAATTGGTAATTCCACATGTATTGCTCAGCCAATCAGATTACACGTCCATCGTTACAGGGTTAATCAATAATTTATGTGTGTCTATCGCTTAGCCAATCAGATTGCGCGTCCATAACAGTTGTACCTATAACGTATATGCACATCTATCGATACAGCCCTAATTGGTAATTCCACATGTATTGCTCAGCCAATCAGATTGCGCGTCCATCACTATAGGGGTAATCGATAAAAAGATGCTTTTGATTGGCAGGTGAGGCTGATATCAATAGTACACTCTGCCTCTGTGGCTCACTTCTGTGACAGAGCTTTCTGATTAGTCACAAGTCACGTGATTTCGAGGCGGCCAGGGGTTAATTGCCTATATATGGAGTGCCAAAAAGTGACAGGGTCTGATGTACAAGAACGCCCACCAGAATCCGCCATTTTTGGCACTCCATATATGGGCAATTAATCCCCACCCCCTCAATGTCACGTGGCTTGTGAGTGCCAATCAAAAAGCGTGTCCTCCACGCACGCACGCACGCACGCACACTCACCCATCCTCCCCCTTATTACTACTATACAGGTATGGCAGCAACAGCGCCCAATCAAAATAGTTACACAATATTCAACAGTATGTTTATTAAATAGTATATCCATCAAAGACATACAATTCGTACACTTGCCAGACCTTTAAATGTTCATTAATGAACTAGACGCATCATTTGGAACACAATTTGACTGTTACGTCAGTCTACACATAACATAATTGATTGTGACGTCATAGACAGAGTGACAGAAAGGTTCCATATATTGAGACAGAAATATCAACTAACTGTGCAATATCTGTCTGGATATCTGTCGTGGCATGTGTCTCGCCGGTGACGGATAGAGAAGATTATTATCATTATTGCTTTTGGTTGGCCCCATTCAGTTATAAGTTCTCTAGAGAGAATTGAATTAAGGTTAGGTTAGTTAACTTTTATTTCAATTATGATGGTATCTTATAAAAGCCGCTTGGTCAGGAGCAAATAGTGGCTCTAGAAGGTAAACACGTTTTCAATGCCTTGGTCTGGATTTTTATATGTTTGTGACTAACCGCCACGGTTCATTGAACGTTTTGCCAGCGGTTATGTCGGTAGTTGTCCTATCATGGAAAGATGTTCCCTCCGTATTACAGCTTACGCATTCGTAACTTCTTCTGCGGCTGTTTCTGATGACTAGCCTTGTGATGGGTGCGAGTCTGTTTCACTGATCTGGCCGATTTTTGTCAAAGGAACATGTTTGAAGGTCCTGAGTGAGAACAGACCTGGTTCGCAGCCAGGTGAGAGCCAATGTTCGACCATGTCAAGTCTTAAGATTGGATTGCTATGAAGTCAAGCACTGTGACTGGTAAATCACTTTACAGGATCCAATGAACAATGGCATGGCCGATTCGCAATGCCCTTGACTTATGATGAACGTCTAAAAACGTGTGCACGTGTGCATCGAAAAAACGAAGAGCCAACATTGGCTGTTCACACCCAAACGGATACATGGAGTATTCAGGCCCATATTTAAATCCCAGTGTTGTCGGTTGACAGGCGCCTAACTCCGATCAGATCACCAACAGCAGACTCATTTTCAGCTGACTAACACAATTTGTAGAAGTCTCTTTTTGCTGGTGAGTCAAGTTTAAACCTTCGACATGAGCAGGTATTCCACTACGAATGGCTCCAAGATGTTTAAAAACATGAGAAGTAGAAGGGAATGAGGCATCCAGAAAACCGGTGAAGTGTAGTACAGTTCTGAAGTGAGAGAAAAAGAGAACTGCTTTTCAGATCCAAGGCACCAACACGTTCCGTTGTCGAGTAAACAACCGATGTTTTGGTTATTGTAATTGTACTGAAACCTGCTTAGTCCAGGGCAATAGATATAAGGGCAGGTTGTGTTCAGACTTAAGTCCAAGAGGCGGTGAGCGTTAATTTAGTTTTTTCAACCATAACCAGTAACCAGATTCTTAGTAAGACAGATCTTAAGTTATTTTGTCTCTGGACCTCTGTAGTCGCCGAACTGGCTTATTAACTGGGAGGTTTTCTGACTGGACAGATTTCAGAGTTAGAGTATCTGAAATACAAATTTAGGATCGCTGTCTCTGAAATAGAGACAGGTCTAGTGGCCATGCCATGTGCATCTCTGGCGTCATAAGAAGGTGACTGGCAGCAAAAACCACGTGCTGTACATCGCCTTACCGAGGAAGAACAACCGAGACTTTGGACAAGCCGACGACCACTCACACCCGATACATTAAAGGTGCATTGGCACGGGAAATCAAAATCTTCTTATAGCCGGGAATGCAGACATTGAATATCTGGCTAACTTTACATGTGGGTGTTCGTGTACTTTGTTTTGATGTTCTATAGTGTGTATGAACCTGTTTAACCGTGATTATGGCTATGTAGCAACCACACCTACATTTTGGACAATACTATTTTATCGAAATTGTTGGTAACTGTAGATATAACTGATTTTTGTGTTGTGTGGTTATTATTTTAATAATTCCTATTTGTCAACTCCTGTACATGGCACATATCAAATGGTCTGCATTAGCAGTAACTTCACCTACTCTAGAATTGGGGAGTTCAGTTTCTCAGTCAATCATATGACATCATATTCAACAACGTCACAAGTATACTGACGTCATGATCATTTACGCCATGAATCTCTCGATTTAGTCCATCTTAAACGCTTGATGAAGGATTCCAATTTCTCAATCAATCATGACAACGTAATCAACTACGTGACGTGTAGGCTGACGTCATAATCAATCACGTAATGAATGACTCGATTTAGTCCGTCTTAATGGTCCGTCAGGTAGTAAGAATTGTATGTCTTTACTATCTAATAAACATGCAGTTGAATATTTTGAAACTAATTTGACTGGGCGGTGTTGCTGCCATAGGCAGCAACAGCGCCTAGTCAAATATGTTGCAAAATATTCTACAGCTTACATGTAGCCTATAGTTTGCTGGAAATTGAGATTCAGCGGGTACAGGGATCGATCGATCCCGGTACGGGCATAGCGTTGGTGGAGCTTAGCTAGATTCTTCCATTGGGATCGGTATAGGATATAACATATCTATTTTATCAGCGTGTGCTAATTGTTGGCATAATAATGTATATAACAAGCCTGGTTATCCCACACTAATTTTGAACATAAATGCCAATGCCCCCCACCAACCCCACCCACCCCGCACCTCAACAACACCCCCCCCCCCCCCCACACACACTCACCGTCTATAAGAACCCCCCCCCCCCCCCCCTATAGGCTAACTAGTTGACCCACACTTTAACACACAAGGCCAGCCTAGAATTCCCAAATTTGCTCATGAGCAAGAGAAAAAGTATGAGAAGATCCAAAAAGAAAACTTAAACAGAAGGCCGATAGTGCACAATCCTTGATTTGCGCTTGTTCAATATGATTAAGATAAGTCCCTATATCTCGTCGCTCGCCAAGCATTCACAGAGTCACCTCCCCTGCTATTGTCAGCGGAACTATTACAATACAGCCCGACCACAGACCATATCTCGTATTTAGTATTGAACATCGTAGCTGGCGTTGTTTTTGAAAGGCTGCTATGGGCTTGTGAACTGACGAGAAAGGATGCTTTAAATCGATGCCGTGTGGGCCTTCGCAGTTTTCTCTAAAATTCGGATTGGCTTCAGACTTGGAACATGGCATTAGCATGGCAATATCTCTGAAAAGCCACTAATAAACTCTGATCCGGACTGGATCCTTGTTTTAGGGATTCTTCATTGTTTTCTGTATAATAGCAGAGAATGGGAAGGAGAGAGAGGTTTTCAGTATAATGGCAGACAATAGGGGGTGGGTGGGGTGGGATGGGGTGGGGTGGAGAGAGAGAGAGAGAGAGAGAGAGAGAGAGAGAGAGAGAGGGAACTCATGTGCTTGCGCAGCTCCAGTACAGTGTATACACGTATATTTACATTGGTTCTAGGTTAAATTATGTTTTGCATTGCCAGTTATATAATACAAATCTCAGTTAAAGACGGCTAGTATCATTTTAGATATTGGCAAATAATTTCTGAAACTTCGATATTCAACCTTGCATTTACATTGGTGCCACCATACAAAAGTTGCCTTAACGTGCGTGTAAGAGGAATATCATTAATCATGAAAGCATTGTGGAAAATGAGGCTGTGCTCCCTAGAAATGTGACAGTGGAATACGTAATGTTCAATAGTTTCGTTGGGGTGTCCACAACTACAACTCATGGAGTCCGACAAAGGAGTGTCAAACGGACTTAAGGTGATATTAGCTAGTCTGGAACCAGTATAGTACCAGGGTGGGTTCCTTATGCAATGCAATATTTTTACTTTACTCTTAAATTCTTGTCGAGTAGTAGACGCTGTAACAGGTGCATGGAGGGTGCTACACGCACGAATCGTTGCTAGTACAAATGGTCCATTACAGATCTCTGTACGACATCTGTAGGAGTACTAAGAGTTGAATGCCGGATATTGTATGGGTTCCGAGCTTGAGAGATTAACGGGACGTGGGTAGTCAGAGATTCACATGCCATCCTCTGTAAAACATGATTAATCTGTGGGTTTCCCGTCTGTGTGCGTGTGTGCGTGCGTGAGTCCGTGCGTGCGTGCGTGCGTGCAGACGTGTGTGAGAGAAAGATTTTCTATTCCAGTTTCCATGTATAGATCATGCGTGCGTGTGCGTGCGCGTGTGCGTGAGTGCGTGCGTGCGTGTGTAGGTGTGTGTGCGCGCGTGCGTGCGTGCGTGTGTGTTTATTACGGTTTAGGCCGCTTATTGATCTGAGAGCTTCTTTCTAAACATTTTCTATGCTACTGATAAGATAATGTGGCAGATTATCCCAAACAACATCAGTGTATTCCAAACATGGCCAAATGAAACGTTTATACATTATTTCGAGGCATTTCCGGTCTAATATATAGTTAAGACCCTTAAGTAATGAACGCTTGTGCTGGGCCTTGGTTATTAGGGTTTCTACCTGATTGAGCCACTACCGTTACTATTAAATGTAATTCCAAGGTGTTGTGGTAGTTTGATGGAAATATATTGGAGTTCGTTAAGATTACGGGGAATATTGATACATGAACGGTTATTGTGCAATGAGACCAGTAAGGATGAGATTTTAGAGGCATTAAATTCGACTAGCCAAGTGTCCACCCATTGGGTTATCTTCTGGTGGTCGTGGTGTATGTGGAAACAGTTTGTATCTGTAGATTATCAGGTATTACATATAGGGATGTATCATCAGCAAAGAGCTTAATATTGTTTAAGATAGCACTGAGCAAGTAGTTTATAAAAACCAGAAACGGTAACGGACCAAGAATTGAACTTTGTGTAACACCAGAATCTAACGGGAATAACGTAGACTCCTCCCATTCTGGAGATAACTCTTAAACCATAGTGTTTCAGTCATCCCACATTGTTCCAGTTTCTGCAGCAGGCCACGGTACCAGACTCGGTCGAATGCTTTGGATATATCAAAAAATAAAAACAGTACTAAATATCTAATAGCTGATTGGCAGTAGACTCTGTAGGGACGAAGGCATACTGGTACTTAGGTGATACGCTATCTCTAATAAAAATCATAAACACCTTTTATAAACGTTCCTTTCCATGACCTCACTTAATGAGCTGAGTAGTGATATTGGTCGATAGTTTGAACGAGAGTTCGTATCGACCTTTTTAAAGATAGGTGTTACTGTAGCGATCTTCCAAAAAGTTTGAAAATGGGAATTTCTAGGAGAATAGTTGAAAGTTTTCGCCAGAATTGGGGCTAGAACTTGTTTAGTTTCAACCAGCCGTTTTGGGCTTATCTGGTCAGGACAAATTGCCTTCGACGTGGCAAGATTGGAAAGAACATCTAAAATATTAGTGTTTTAGGAGAGATAATAGATCGGATAATTGGGCCTGCGAGTCGTCAATCGTGGCAATACCGGCAAAATAATTATTAAAAATCTGTATATCGTGTGAGTAGACGCTGGTGTGTATTGCGTTTTGGTGAAATCCTTCCACATTCGCCAGAATTATCTATTCAGAACGCACTTGGGATTGCGTTTCGGATAAATCTGTACATATCCGCCATAGCTATCTCTCCTTACAAACGAAATGCCTGTTTTAAAAATGCATTAGACGTCAAAATAATAAAAAAATAATAAAAATGTAAAAAAGAGGACGGGTCTTTTATTAATTTAGAATCGGATCCAGATAGATATTCTTTGTTTTTCTCCAAATGTTAAAATCATACTGGAAAGTTTGTTAGGGTCTGCGGTGTAAGATCACCTATGAAAGTCTTCCCTAGATTCGAAATCTGACCTACATGTGTGTATTTGACCTTGCGCCCTCTCTCAAATATGGTTGCATGGGTCGGAGATGACTTGAAGAAGCCAAAATTTAGTAGCAAATCGATGACATTTCTAACACACCACCTACCGGTATTTGTTTTATTGGTGAATATATCAATGGACCTTTCCACCTTTAGCTATTCTCCGCCCATCTCAATCTAAGCTCCACCCACACCACGTCCTAGTTGGGATCAGTCGATCTCTGAACTCCCTGACTATCAATTTCCAGAAAACTATACATGTAAGCTGTTGAATATGATATGGTAGCAACAGCGCCCAGTCAAATTAGTTTCAAAATAGGCAACAGCATAGTTTATTAAACAGCAAAGACATACAATTCGTACAACGTGTCGGACTATTAGGCTCTAATGACGGACTATTTGGAATCACTCATGACGCCATGATTATCGCATCAGCATATACGTCACTTAGTTAATTATGACGTCATATGACATCAGATGATCGAGGGATAAACATGGAAGGACCATTGGCTCGGCTAATCGTTCTATGTGTCTCTCGGCGTACACCCGTTGTCTGAGATCAAAGGTCAATGCCATTATGACCTTAGTGTAACACTCTGTTTTTACAGTTAGATCTTTTTGCGTTTAGCTCCTGCCAAGTATTTCTGGATTGGACAAGTCTACCTGAACTTAACTTGGACATATGATGGCCCGTTGCTGTGGTAGTGTTGGTTGTTTTACCATGATGACGACAACATCGATTGGACGACGGCGATGGCGGCGACCGGACGACGACGACGATGACAATTTTCAAAGAAGATTATGTTTTTAAATGTATCAGCCCCTGTCGCTATTGTGTGGGGTAGATAATCCAGTATATTTAATGCTCTCTAGGCCTTATTGCATGGGACCTCCTGACCGGTAAAGATAACACGAGATGTTGGTGAGAGAAGCATTTCTCAGGATGCGACAATCCAGGTTTCACTTCGCGCTGTCGTCGCAGTAGCTCACTATTAATAGTGCAGCGGAGTTAGAGAAGACACCAACCATTATCAAAGCCAGATGGTAATGGCTGAAACATACGTGACTGAGTTCTCCATCCCACCTTACTGTTCAAGGACCATTCCCCAGTTGGATTGGTTGAGCTGACTGCGTGCATGTCAACGTATTAATATGTGTGCAATGGGATGCCATGTAGGCCTACGGATGCCTGTCAGCGCAATGGGATGTCATGTACAGAATCCTGAATTAAGTTGCGAGCTAAACAGCGCAAGAATACAAATACAGTTTTGTCATGTGACTCGGCCGACGACAACGACGACGACGACGACGACTAAGGTTTAGGAGAGGAGGAAAAAGACCTTCCATTTTTTCCAAGATTTTCGCCTCGACCGCCACCCCTAATAGAAAATTGGCTGTCATATATTGTTGCTCCCACAATTTAGCTGTACATCCGGGCTAGAATTGTTCCAGAGGCACCCCCAAACGGCCTAATGTGACAAATCAACTGTGTAGTGGACCCTGCACGAAACCCATTTTCTCGGCCTCTTTTGAAAATTGGCTCCTGGACTAAGTAGACGACAAAGAGGGTTACTGCCGAGTTACTACTGGATGAGGCGGGTACGTTATTCTTACGTCTACATTATTCCAGCTTCTGCTTCTGATACTTTAGCTTATGCACTCAGAATATCTTTTCCGGTAGAACAACTCTTTAGTCTGCAAACGTTTTTCAGTACAACTCAAAAGGGGAACATTATGACATACCTAGCGTTACGGTGAGACATTTCCTGATTTTTAATAATCTATTACCTACCTAAATCCTGAGATTTAATCCTAATGAAGCTTTCTAAGTGGTTTCCGACCATTTTCTCTCCGCTCTTTATATTTACAAGGGTGTTTAGGTGGGTTGGATAACTCTTTCTAGAAAGTGACCGGCACACTTTTCAAACTTCGCCCATTTTCCATTTCAGAGTATAGACAATAGAGGACTTAAGTCTTGTAATTTTCATTAACGTACCCTATCTGGAGACGTAATCTAAGCCCAACACGCCAATCACATCCGTTTGTTTTGGAAAATTTCTCTGGACACCATTTAGTAGCCTACACGTTTTCTCCATTGGTACAACTGGATGAGAGAGGCGTCATAAGAGCTTTTCTTTGGCTGTCAAAATTATCTGCGGATTTGAATTTTAGCGACATAAAGCTTTCATCTGTCAGTGTGACAATCTTGTCAAATTCGGCAACATCCATAACAGGCGAACATCAAACTTTAACAGATAAAAGACTTATTTGACGTCACTCACTACGACGTAGTAGCTCGCTAAGCTACTAAGAAAATGCAATATTCTGTTTGCGTTTTCACACTTAGATTGCTACAAGAATATTTCGTTTTATGCAAGAAAATTGTACATAGGCCTACTTATAGCTACGTGTATTGGCTTTGATATGCCAGTAAGGTGAGTTGGAGAGCTCAGTCACGGGTGTTACAGCCATTACCATCTGGCTTTGGTAACGCTTTGTTGGTGAACAGTGACTTTCGATCTATCCAGATTAAATACCTGATACTTGATGGATGTGTATCTGGATGCTGTCAGAGGTTGGTGTGAGGCATTCACTCGTCTAATTTTTTCTGGCAGAACATCCAATGCCTGACTTTATCTGCCATATCGGCACCTGCAAAATCTGTTGTGTATCGGGTGCACACAAAGGGATCGCATGTACGGACAGTGTAATATCATATTTCCCAGCTGCGACACTTACTTGTTCGCGCTTCGTCTTTCTGGAGATGCCTCACAATTGTTGTCTTCTAAATGCCACTGCAGCCACTCCTCGAGTCACATCCTTTGAGTGCATGCGAGGATGGGAGTGCTTTGCATACTTCTGGACCAACTGCCAAGAGCATTTTGTGGATTGGGGTGTAACATAGTCGTTGCTTCACTCCTGTACAAAACCACCGTTTCTGCCACATAATTACGTTATGCGGATGTATGCATATGCCATCTGTGTCTGGCAAGTACACAATCACTCGTGGATGGTCATCTGAAGCATTGTACATATGCAGTATTAGCCTCCTGTCTGTCTCTTCATGATCAGACTCCAGTGATGAGAGTTTTGTCACGTGTTCTCTTATTAGTAACCTGCGCTTCTGTCCGTATTTGAGGTCGCCGCCACGGACAAGCTAGTCTTAACGTACTTGTCCCATTGTTTGAGAATGGATGTAGTGGGTCATAAGATCTTAATCTCCAAGTACTGTGGATAAACATCATCGCATACTTTCTCCTGCTTTGACGGATTGAGGTTGGTCAAAGCAATCAAAAGCCATGTCTACTCTGTTGAAGCGATTCTCACCACGTAGTGCTGATATAATATCATAGTACTTTTCCACCAGTTGTCAAAATGTCTTGGCGCCACCCTATTTGATATGATGGGCCATGACAATTGCATCTATAACATCTGCAGTGGGGAAGGTGGCTCTTCACTAAAACGAAGTTTGGGCAACACGCCAACATTTTTCCAACTCAGCTAGCAAGTCCGCTTTACATTATTATGCAAACGGCCATCGGTAATGCAGAACACAAGTCACGGCTGATAGGTCATGCGCAGGGATTTTCTTCATGTTTGCATCTCGGGATTTAGGGACAATCAGTAGTCTGTCAAAGATATCGCTCTCACCACTCACGACAGGTGCTTTCAGCCTCCTTTTCCTTGCCATTGATGCAATGGTCGCGATAGCCATGTGCGGTGAGGCTTCCCAGAGCGAGTTTTCATTGCCGCCTAGGCGTTTCGTAAAAACTTACCTCGTTGCTCCCATAAGGTGTAATGTGACAGGTTTTGTCAGTTTTACGCCAGGTATAATGTTGATAATGGGCTGGCATTCTTATTCGAGAGTATCAATGTCGAAAGGACTTTTGCAACACCAGATCAGAATGTAGATATCACCAGCCATCTCTCTTTTGCCTGGCTGCACCAGTATCTGTGTGTGCTCCGATATGCATGCTCACTGTCATCAACAAGCACCATGGTTAACATTCATGAATTCTTCGCACAATTCAAGGATATTCTGGGGGAAGTTGATGGTGTAACAGATGCATACAGGGCGCCATCGTGGATAATTTGGGCAGTCCATAGCGTACAAAAGTATGACGTCATCCTGGATACAGTCGCTAAGTGTGACTCCCAGCATTTATTTATCTCAGTGAGAATGAAATCGAGCGGCAACTGTAAAATCTCGATGAACGTATCCCAGAAGGAGAAGAGTTGTGATGCTATCTTCTCTCCTGTCCTGAAGAGTGACATCAAGTTCTGTATATCTTCCATGTCATTAGCCAGTCTGCTAACACTTGTGCAGGCCATCTGTTTTTTATTTACTGCGTCTCTGCATGCATGGATATGTGCAGTCAAGGTTTATCTGTCTTCGGGACAACCACTAGTAGTGTTCCTCTCATTCCAAGTTCACCATGGAGTCCATGACCAGCTTATGGCATCTAACCCCATGGATGTTATGTTTGTTGCAGTGGTGATTTCATAGAGCCCTGATTTAACGAGAGGATCCGCAAGTCCTGACTCTTTGAACAGTTTGCCAATCACCGCCAGGTAATTGAGTGCGATACGGAACCCACCCATTCTGATCACCGTGTCATCAAACTCTGTGAGGTGATACCACTGCATCTCCTTAGCCTTCATGTAGATTTCTAAGTCGAAAGTAATGTCACAGTTTCATTGACCAAGGCTTGGCCTTATCTTCGCCACCTGCTTCATCCCAGAGTACATGATCATCGGACAGCAACCAACTTCAGTGGTGGATGGTGACACACAATTTACTATGGTGCTGAACCAACTTCAGCTTGAGATTGGCTGCTAATCAGCTTCCACAGGGTAGAGCTCAACTTCGAAAATCTTGGTTGACACCATACAGACCACTGCCCATGCCAGATCCATTTTGCTGGCACTACTATCAAGGGAACTTATATATCACTCATGCGTGATGCATTGAGGAACTGTATACTGTTCGTTTCTGTTTGAATTACAGTACAGTTTGTCATGCTGCTCATGCTGCTGGAGTATCCACTGTGTGCCGATTTCTTGAGTGATCTGTATATGCCTTCCACAGTGATTGTGGACCAAACTGTCCCTGTTGACGCAATACAATAATTGTTGCATGCGCTGTGTTTATTTGAGGGATCTAGGCGTTAGGAGCGGGAAAAGTAATAGGTTGATTCATCCAGATTTGCGCCTTGATCCCTCTTTCACCCAGCCACAATTCAACTGTACATCAGGGCTAGAGAAATGTTCCAGAGGTATCCCCCAAACAGCCTGAAGTTGCAAACCAACTGTGTAGTGGGTGTTGCGCTAAACATTTTAGCTGGTCCTGGGACCTGGACTAATAATGCTAGTGCGTTGAGAGCCACTGTCACATAAAAATTTCTTATTAAGAAAGTGTCCCATGTTATTAAAATATAACTCTAATGATAAGGAGTAAGAATGAGGTAAGAAAGAAGTAATGAGGCATTGCTTCCCGGATGGTTTCCGAGGATGAAAGTGTCATATATTGCATTGTAATATATCTCCGTCTCCGTAAGTTTTCTTAAATGTCGGAATTTCTGGCCTTTTTCTGGATTTTTTGTTCTTCGGACTAAGACCAAAGTTGGCGAATTCACATTCCCCAGAAAACCTACTGTTGTGCTAAAATACGAGTTAAATCGGATCAGGAGTTTTAGAGATATCCACGGATCTGAATTTTGATCCTATCTCGGCCCGTGTTTGAATCCGGATCATGATCAAAATGCGGTAGTCCTAATTGACGCCTATGACCTTTTGAGTAATAAGATTTTAACCTCATCTGATGAGTAGTTTCTGAAATACAGGCTCGGACAGACACAGAGCTACACAGACAGACATCAGACGCGAATGCAATGTCTTCTCTTTTCTCATAAGGGTCGAGAGTAATAATCGAGACATGTTAACTACTCAAATAACATGTGGCTAACACTTGCCATCTGACAGTAAAGGCACGGTGTTCATACAGAATAGCAAATGGCCATCAGAAAGTCATACTTGTCTTATCACAATCTCATGACTCCCATATAAATGTATGCTCTTAATATTATGTAAGCCTACACAATCAGTGAACTTTCTTGTATGTAAACCACCTGATTGATTTTAAAATGATTTGTAATTGTTACAGTCACACTGTGATCCCGCTTTAACAGAAACTATGACTAAATAAAAGTCAACTTGTAGAAATGTGTTTCTCGCGGCAGTAAGATGGCAACATCTGCCAGATGGATAATTTATTTTCGTTTTTGTGAAACTTGAAAATCCCACACCCAGACCCACCAGCCCATATCATAGGGCCTATATCACGGTTCCTTATTATACGCAGCTAGAGGGGCTGACGAGTATTCCTCACATGCAGAGCGCAATGTGAAACGGGAAATGACACGGAAACTGTCAGGAGTGCGAGCTTCCGCAGATTAACGTATTTAACAGATTGCTATGCTAACTCAATGTCAGATATTTTGCTTAAAGAAGTGGAATGAATACATTTTTGGAAACGATACAACTGATGTCTTCCAGCAAACCAAACAGACACCAACTACTATGTCTACATACAAGATAATGAAAAAGACCAAACTATATCTTTAGTAAGACATACTCCTCCATAAATCTTACACACTTCAGTAGTAAGTCTGTAAGAGCAACTATGAGGGGCTTACCTTGTCTGTTAACTGTGTGTAGGCCTACGTGCACGTTGATATAACCGTATCATTGCGACATACACATGTTACTAACATGTCCATAACCATACAGGAATTTCAAGTATTAATCAATAACAACTTCACCTTCCAGGTCTCTGGCGTTATTTAGGGAAAGGCCAAAGTCACATAGATTTTAAATAGTTCATATCACCGCTGAGTCTTTCAATTTGAACTAGGTCTATTTATTGGTGAAGAATCGAGTTGGTAAGAATTGTGGCACAAACATATACATTGTAAACGTGTATTTACAGTCCATATGAAATGTGTTGATAAACATGAAGGTGTGTTTAGAAGTTGCTCTTGTTCTAAGCTTTGTATTGCTCGGTGTGGTCTCAATAAACCGCGCTCAGAGAAATCCAGATGTAAGTATATAAACAGTAAATAAGATACACTACTATTTCATCTTCTATACCAGTTTTATCAGGATTCTTTACTTGTATGTGTGTTCTTAGACTACCGGTGTATACTTATATTATAAACAGCTAGGAGTCAAAGGTTAACTGCACTTTGTCTATCTTGTCATGGAGTCTCGCTCTTATGATAATTACTACTGTGGACACAATGGATGGGCCTGATCAGTCGCTCAGGCATCTGACGGCATAAACAAAGCGCATCTCTTGTTAGTTGACGTCACAATCTAATGACGTAGGTCCGACACGAAATGGACAATGATGCGAATATAACCATTTGAATCGTACCGGTATGTCAATTTACAATGTAACAAACATCATGTTAAATATTTTGAAACTAATTTGAATGGAAGATTTTGATGGGTGGGCCATAGCTAGAAATGGGTCTGACATAGACAGAAATAGGCGGGCCATAGCTAGAAATGAGTGGGGAATGGTTAGAAATTGGCGGGACATAGCTAGAACTGGGCAGGACATATCTAGAAGTGGGTGGGACATAGCTATAAATGAGTGGGACATAGCTATAAATGGGCGGGACATAGTTAGAAATGGACGGAATATAGTTAGAAATGGACGGGACATAGCTAGAAATGGGCGTGACATAGCTATAAATGGACAGGACATAGTTAGAAATAGACGGGACATAGCTATAAATGGGCGTGACATAGCTACAAAAGGGCGGGACATAGTTAGAGATGGGCAGGACATAGCTATAAACGGATGGGTCATAGCTAGCAATGAGCGGTACATAGTTAGAAACGGGTGGGTCATAGCTATAAATGGGTGGAACATAGCTAGAAGCGGATGGGACATATAGCTAGAAGCGGTTGAGACATAGCTAGAAATGGATGCTCTATTGTTGCTACAATTTACACACACTTGAGAAGAACTCGTGTATATATTGATAATGCTATTTTTGGCAGCTGTCTTAGACAACAACAACTTTCAGTACACTAAATGAACACACGTTTGCATAGTGGAGTGCCTTTAATGATGCAAGCTGGTGGCGAAATCTTAGCTCTATATAAGACCTGCACATTATAGGCTTATTCTTTGTTATTTCGTCAGGAATTGCTGGTGAAGTTTGGCTACCTGCGTGTTCCTCACGGTACGGAGGCTGGCAGTGTACAGCACAGTCCCCAAGATAGAAGTACGGCGCTCAGGTACATGCCCTTCTGTCCAAAAATAGGGTTTCTTTTTTTTTAGACCAAAAACCCATACATATTTTCGCTCGTGTCTTTTTGTAAATATATTGTGTGTACTATGGGAAAAATGAGTGGCATTTTCACTGTTGTCAGGTTAAAAAATTGGTAGCGATTTTAAAAGTAAGATCAACAAGCATGGATGTTTGCAGTGCGATTTAGATACATCGGACGATTCAAACAATACGTTTGATACAATCACATACAATTTACATTCATACAGTAAACAATTGCCATACACACAACATCTTAAACCTTACGTACTAAATTATAAATTCAATGTTATCACGAATAAGAGTGCTTAATGGTTCGTAGCTGAGAAATAAGCTTAAAAATAAGCACCCAGTAAAATTTAAAATACCATAGGAAACTAATAAACGTTGAATAAGCCCACAGGTTTATGGAGGTACAGATGTTATTTATTGCAATGTCAGTTTTATCTTTCTGGGGAATGTGAACGCTTATATTTGAATGTGGATACGCTAACCTATAGGCCTAACTGAAGTAAACTGAATTATATGCAAACCTGTCTATAATACGCGTCTGCTTTAACGGCTACGAGATGAGGAGGGTGGTTGGAAGACCATCTCTCATAAAGAACTGTCATCTTCTCGTCTGCTGACTCCAGCCATACTGAGTTGCGTCGTGTACTTATATGGCCAAATCCTGTCATAAGTCACCATCTCTTGGTGACAGACAGCCGAGTCAGCAATAGACTGCATGATTTTACTTATTCTGCACCAAATTTGGATTCGTGAGTATGCTATCCTGCATTCCAGCCAAGAACCGTTATATGTGTCATTTTATCCCATACATAGGTTGTGTTTACCAAAGGTCATGTCTTGAACAAAATATATGTATGCCTCTTGATCTAAGTGGAGAAAGTTTTCTTGTGCATCACTTGGTATTATGGCTTTCTGTGTGAAGTGGACAAACATCTCAATACCAGCATGTGCGTCCGCCATTCTAAATGGGGCAGAACTCCGTTTAGGTGGGGAATATACAAACATATAAGCATACTGTTTATGCTGTGGATCTGGGACATGGTGAATAAATGTGTTTATAGTGTTACGGTACTGCGTATTCAGGAATCATTGTTCATAGCGTTAGCGTATTACTGGAGTGATATGTATTCAATGGACCGTTCTAGTTTATCTATTCATATTATGACGTCATAATCAACTACGTGTATGATGACGTGGCAATGACAATGGCGTCATGAATGACGTAGATACGTTCATTACGAACGTAATGACGGACTAAGCGTTGTTATGAGATTTGTATGTGTTTACTATTTAATGAACTTGCTGTTGGACATTTTGAAAGTAATTTGACTTGGCACTGTTGCTGCAACAGCACCCAGTCAAATTACTTTCAAAACATTTAACAGCTTACATATATAGTTTTCTGGAAATTGATCGGCAAGGAGTTCAGGGATCGCTAGCTAAATCTGGGTTCCTCTATTACCCGCATGGGTAGTTTAATGCTGAATGTGCACGCCCGTTGACCTATTTTCTCCGGAAATCAGTTCAACTGGTCTTGTTTTTACTGGGGGGGGGGGGGGGGGTGGGGAGAAGAGCCCTATGCTCAAAGACACTCTTCTACACAGTTTGAAATAGCTCTAAGTATGAGGAAACCTGGCGGGTGGGGAGGGTGGGGGCGGGTGGGGGCGGGGCGGGGAGCTTTATCCAAAGCTTTAATACTGTAGAAATTTTATAAATGCACTAATTGTTGGTGTCTGAGCTCGAATCAACTTGATTTTACAGTAGTGCACTACTTAATTCTCCTGCTTGAACGTGAACAGAAACTTGTGATTATAATTTCCTTTTAGAATTATTGGGATTTCTCTGAACTCATCGTAGACTTTTGTCTCCCACAATCGTGTATCAAATGAGAGGTGCCTCAAAGTATTTAAGGGTTACGTTACAAAAGGTGTCAGCAGGTTATCAAAACTGTTGATCTAGCTGCCCCCGCATGGGTATGGTCAGATTTGGGTCTTCTTGCTGCGTTAGACCACCAGCAAAAATTTCTGCCAACAGCCATTCATGACACTAGGGAACCTATATACTATTCTGAGACAAATTTCATACAGTACCTCAACGAGCTGATCTGGAATTTTTGTGGAAACTCCAAAATTGGCGCTTTTTGCAGGAGCATCCCACCATAAAAAATGTCTGCCAACACATATTCATAACACTAGGGGGCACATATAATATTTTGTGACAAATTTCAACCAGTACCTCAACGAGATGATCAAGCATGATTTTGGCGGCCATTCTACACCCGCCGCCACCCCCCCCCCCCACAGCCCCCCTTTACATGGAACACCCCGCCGATGCGTTATCGCTGATACAGCGTAGTAACACTTTGAAAGCTGTAGGACCTACGTGTTTTCAGGCGAATGACATCAAACTTAACTTGCAATTTTACTCTCTTTTTTCCACGCATTATTTAGGTCATCACAGATTAAAAAGATGTGGTTAGTTTGTCAACAATAATGACAAGATTTAAAGGTAGTACATTTTAAGACTAATTTTATTTATTTTTCACACATAAATGTGCTTTATCACGGCAGGTCTAACTGATAAAGCGTATTTATGTGCGTAAGCTTGACAAAATAAAGCTAGTCTTAAAATGTACTACATTTGAATCCTTTTATGATTTTTGTCATCACGACATTGGCATAGGCCTGGCCTTTGATCCACGCTAGTTAGGTTGCAAAAAGGGTTGACACCTAGACCGATTCCCTGATGTTATTATAACTGCTCAAATATATACCATGCCAGACATTTCATTTGGGTTTCAGTGAATTCCAACGTTTTGTGGGCCTCCCTGTAACGGGAGAGCTGGACAGGCGGACTTTGAATAAGCTGAGACAGCCTCGATGTGGATTCCCTGACATCATCGAGCCCCTGAGACCAACCAGAAGAAGAGGCAGACCAGGAAGTCAGCGATCCCCTCACCCTATTGCATCCGCATTCTATGTACCAGGTAACCAACTCCTCACCCTGTTGCATCCGCATTCTATGTAACAGGTAAACAATTCCCCTCACCCTATTGCATCCGCATTCTATGTACCAGGTAACCAACTCCTCACCCTATTGCATCCGCATTCTATGTAACAGGTAAACAATTCCTCGCCCTATTGCATCCACATTATATGCCCCTGGTAATCCATTCTCCTCACCCTATTGCATCCACATTCTATGTCCCAGGTAAGCAATTCTTTTCACCCTATTGCATCTGCATTCTATGTACCAGGTAAACAATCCATCACCCTATTGCATCTGCATTCTACGTACCAGGTAAACAATTCCTCGTCCTATTGCATCCGCATTCTATGTCCCTGGTAAACAATTCTCCTGACCCTATTGCATCCGCATTCTATGTCCCAGGTAAACAATTCTGCTCACCCTATTGCATCCACATTCTATGTCCCTGGTAAACAATTCTCCTGACCCTATTGCATCCGCATTCTATGTACCAGGTAAACAATTCTTTTCACCCTATTGCATCCGCATTCTATGTACCGGGTAAACAATTCTTCTCACCCTATTGCATCCGCATTCTATGCACCAGGTACACAATCCCTCACCCTATTGCATCCGCATTCTATGTACAAGGTAAAGAATTCCTCACCCTATTACATCCGCATTCTATGTCCCAGGTAAACAATTCCTCGCCCTATTGCATCCGCATTCTATGTCCCAGGTAAACAATCCCATTCACCACATTGCATCCGCATTCTATGTTCCAGGTAAACAATTCCTCGCCCTATTGCATCCGCATTCTATGTCCCAGGTAAACAATCCCATTCACCACATTGCATCCGCATTCTATGTCCCAGGTAAACAATTCCTCGCCCTATTGCATCCGCATTCTATGTCCCAGGTAAACAATCCCATTCACCACATTGCATCCGCATTCTATGTCCCAGGTAAACAATTCCTCGCCCTATTGCATCCGCATTCTATGTCCCAGGTAAACAATCCCATTCACCACATTGCATCCGCATTCTATGTCCCAGGTAAACAATTCCTCGCCCTATTGCATCCGCATTCTATGTACCAGGTAAACAATTCTCCTCACCCTATTACATCCGCATTCTATTATCCAGGTAAACAATTCTCCTCACCCTACTGCATCCGCATTCTATGTCCCAGGTAAACAATCCCATTCACCACATTGCATCCGCATTCTATGTACCAGGTAAACAATTCTCCTCACCCTATTACATCCGCATTCTATTATCCAGGTAAACAATTCTCCTCACCCTACTGCATCCGCATTCTATGTCCCAGGTAAACAATCCCATTCACCACATTGCATCAGTATTCTATGTACCAGGTAAACAATTCCTCGCCCTATTTCATCCACATTCTATGTACCAGGTAAACAATTCTCCTCACCCTATTGCATCCTAATTCTTTGTCCCAGGTAAACAATCCCATTCACCACATTGCATCAGTATTCTATGTACCAGGTAAACAATTCATCGCCCTAGTGCATCAGCATTCTATGTGCTTGCTTCAACCACACCCACACACCCAAACATCAACAACATATGCACCTGATAAGCAACCCACCCACACTCTTTCTTTGTTAGCCCACCTGGTAAGTGAGTCCCTCAATCTGTAGCAGCCGAGTCGACTCGAGTTGAGGCATCCTGAGAAACGGCAATACCTACACTCAGCCGTGAGACCGATCTTATAGTGATTCCTTAGTAAATTTTGAAAATATCTGTGCAGTGGACTATTCTAAGATTTCAGAAAAATATGATATTATAATTAAGCCTTAGCAAGTGAAGAAATCTACCATTGCCCGATCACCCGAAACCTCCAGTGATTCCGATAGGCTTATATGATTATGTGAATTATCAGTCTGGCCATTTGCTATTATTATAAAACATAAACTTAGTTTTAAATAAAACAAGTTATATGAAATGCCAATCATTTGACATTTATCACGTAGGCTAGTTTAATACGCAAATCGGCGAACTACACCTGGTGACACTCCTACTGGTAAAAAAACACCCAGTTAACTGCTCGTATCAAACCAGCGCATGCTGCAAAGTTTTGACACGTAAGCTCACCACAAAGGCATGGATCACATGGTGTATCACAAGCGCTATTCGCTGTTCTTGCTGCCGCTCTAACATCTGTTCCAGAACAAGACAACAGCCTCCAATCTCAGAACTAGACACGCCACATGAGATGGCGTATGCAGGTGATGTTGAGACTCAAACGTCTTTATGAAGGAAGCAAAACCCGAGTTCATACGCGTGTACCTGTCTGACATATAGTAGACGAATGATGAGGCACTTTATGTCAGACAGGTAAACGCGCGTGAACTTAGTATTTGCTATTGATGGCGCTTTCATTCTGGGTGACAAGTGATGGAACAGCGGCATCATGGGATCTTCAGTTCAACTGGCATTGTACATAAATGGTTGTGTAGCAGGAAACAGTGCTTTCTAATCTTTGTGGGTGTTGTGGATTCGCAACTCTAAAATGGACCTTTCCAGTTTTAGCTATGCCCCGCCCATCCTAGTTACGCTCCACCGACGCTTCGGCCGTGTTGGGATCGATCCCCGAACGCACTGCCTATCAATTTCCAGAAAACTATATAGGTAAGCTGTTGAATATTTTGAAATTATTTTGACTGGGCGCCGTTGCTATAATGTTTATTAAATAGTAAAGACATACAATTAGTTGCTGTTGGTTAGGTTTTATTGGCCGCTGTTCCGCCATCTGTTCCTCGGGCTGTTCCACTGGCTGTTTTGTTGTCTGTTTCACTGTCTGTTCCACTGTTTGTTCCACTGTCTGTTCCACTGGCTGTTCTGCTGTCTATTCCACTGTTTGTTCCACTGTCTGTTCCACTGGCTGTTTCATTGTCTGTTCCACTATTTGTTCCACTGGCTGTTCCGCTGTCTGTTCCACTGTTTCTTCCACTGGCTGTTCCACTGTTTGTTCTGCTGTCTGTTCCACTGTCTGTTCCACTGGCTGCTCCACTGTTTGTTTCACTGGCTGTTCCACTGTCTGTTCCACCGTCTGTTCCGCTGTCTGTTCCACTGGCTGTTCCGTTGTCTGTTCCATTGTTTGTTCCACTGTTTGTTCCACTGGCTGTTCCGTTGTCTGTGCCATTGTTTGTTCCACTGTCTGTTCCACTGGCTGTTCCGTTGTCTGTTCCACCGTCTGTTCCGCTGTTTGTTCCACTGGCTGTTCCGTTGTCTGTTCCATTGTTTGTTCCACTGTCTGTTCCACTGGCTGTTTCACAAGCTGTTCCACTGTCTGTTCCACTGGCTGTTCCACTGGCTGTTCCACTGTTTGTTCCACTGGCTGTTCCGCCATCTGTTCCTCTGGCTATTCCACTCTCTGTTCCACTGGCTGTTCCGCTGTTTATTCCACTGTTTGTTCCACAAGCTATTCCACTGTTTGTTCCACTGTCTGTTCCACTGGCTGTTCCACTGGATGTTCCGTTGTCTGTTTATTTCACTGTCTGTTCCACCGTCTGTTCCGCTGTCTGTTCCACTGGCTGTTTCGCTGTCTGTTCCACTGTTTGTTCCGCTGGCTGTTCCGTTGTCTGTTCCATTATTTGTTCCACTGTTTGTTCCACTGTCTGTTCCACTGGCTGTTCCGCTGTCTGTTCCACTGGCTGTTCCACTGTCTGTTCCACTGTTTGTTCAACTGGCTGTTCCGTTGTCTGTTCCACTGTCTGTTCCAATGGCTGTTCCTCTGGCTATTCCACTATCCGTTCCACTGTTTGTTCCACTGGCTGTTCCACTCTGTTCCACTCTCTCTTTCGCTGTCTGTTCCACTGGCTGAACCACTGTCTGTTTCGTTGGCTGTTCCGCTGTCTATTCCACACGGTTCCAGTATCTGTTCCACTGGCTGTTCCGATGTCTATTGCACTCTTTGTTCCACTGTTTGTTCCACTGTCTATTCCACTGGCTGTTCCGTTGTCTGTTCCACTGGTTGTTCCACTCTGTTCCACTGTCTGTTCCACTGGCTGTTCCACTGTCTGTTCCACTGACTGTTCCACTGTTTGTTCCACTCTGTTCCGTTGTCTGTTCCACTATGTTCCACCGGCTGTTCCACTGTCCATTCCACTGGCTGTTCCACTGTCTGTTCCACTGTCTGTTCCGCTGTCTGTTCCACTGTCTATACCGCTGTCGGTTCCACTGGTTGTTCCGCTGTCTGTTCCACTGTCTGTTCCGCTGTCTGGTCTGCTGTCTGTCCCATTGTCTGTTCAACTGTCTGTTCCGTTGTCTGTTCCACTGTCTGTTCCACTAGCTGTTCCACTAGCTGTTCCACTAACTGTTCCGCTGTCTGTTCCACTGGCTGTTCCACTGTCTGTTCCACTGGCTGTTCCACTGTCTGTTCCACTGCCTGTTTCGCTGTCTGTTCCGCTGTCTGTTCCACTGTCTGTTCCGTTGTATGTTCCGCTGTCTGTTCAAGATGTCTGTTCCCCTGTCTGTGAGAGTAGTGTAACAGTGATTGTCAATGTTCTGAAATGTTCTTTGCTGGCCAGATAATATTCAGAAAGCATTCAATGTTAGGGGCCAGCAAGAAAACCATCAGTCACACAGATGGGTGGGTGTGTGTGTGTGGGGGGGGGGGGGGGGTGGAGGGACGGTTGAAGAAAACTGGGTGCAGTAGAGAGATGTTTCCACTCCTAGTATACAATAACGATTTGAGGAAATTCACATCCGCTACTTCCTCATACAGATGTTTTTAAACAAGGCTTATCATTTGCATGTATAGGAATGAAAATTATATGAAATAATTAGACCTACCAGTGTTGTTGAACAGCTACTGGCAAACCTGTTCGAGCGGTCACCTACCTTTCGAGGCCAGAATATGGCGATTCTTTGAAATATGTGGTCTAACGACAACCTGTCCTAATGAATCGACATATTTTGGTTCCAAATGAACATATCTAATAGGCCTATAAGGTATTAGAAACCATCTGTCTCTAATTATGACTCAGTATTTAGAGCCCAGCACAATGGTTATTTAAAGAACATTCCTTCTCATCAACAGGGAACAAATGGAACAAACATAGACTTACCTGGAGAATGATCAGCTTTTCTGCTTCAAGCAGTATTCCACACGGACAACAGAGGTGAGAAACAGACCCATTCCCTTAGTCTCGCAGGGCTGTGTGTGTGTGCGTGCGTGCGTGCGAGCGCGTGCGTGTGTGCGTATGTGCGCACGTGCGTGATGCGTGAACGGATCAGCTTAATACACGATTAAGCAATGTTGTCTCTATTTAACAATATGCTTAAGAGGCTGGATTACACGAGTCGATCTGTCAATGTTTCACGCTTTAACCCTTACACACGCACGCACGCGCGTGCGCGGGCGAAACGACAAGTTCTTTATCAGGTAAAGAACATTATGTTGAATATTCTGAAACTAAGTTGACTAGACCGTTGCTGTCTACATCAGCAACAGGTTTCAGTCAAATTAGTTTAAAAGTATCCTGCAGTCTTTCTGGAGAGTTGCCATGAACTTGAGACACTGGACTTTCCAGGGTTAAATTCTAAATTAATATATACAGACTGCATATCGCGGCTGGTCTACTGTGAAACCCTTCTGATAGGATATCAATACAAGTTGCATATGGCGGCTATAACCTACTGTGTAAGCCCTCTGATGGGATATCAATACAGGCTGCATACGTCAGCTAGGGCCTACTGTGGTACCCCTCTGATAGGATATCAATACAGGCTGTATACGGCGGCTAGGGTCTACTGTGAAACCCCTCCGATAGAATAAATATACAGGCTGCAAAGTGCGGCTATGGTCTACTGTGAAAGCCCTGATAGGATATCAATAACCTGATAGGATATCAATACAGGCTGCATAGTGTGGCTAGGGCCGACTGTGCAGTGTGCAAGCCCCCCTCATAGGATATCAATACAGGCTGCATAAGGCGGCTAGGCCTAGTGTGAAACCCCTCTGATAGGATATCAATACAGGCTGCATAAGGCGGCTAGGGCCGGGTGTGAAACCTCATCTGATAGGATATCAATACAGGCTGCATAGGGCGGCTAGGGCCTAGTGTGAAAGCCTGTGATAGGATATTAATACAGGCTGAATTATAGCCTCATGCCCATGAGTGAAGCATAGGTACATGAAAATGGCGATTTGGAACTGTTCAACGTATGCATGATATTGTAGAAGGAAACTCATGCAAATTTCAAACCAATCATTTTGCTCTCTGTATACAATTATTCATTATATCCAGAGTTATTGCCCATTCAAATTATTGTCTAGTGGCTTGCTGGAGACTGTCCATTAAACCGTATGTATCAAAGTTCTCTATACCCAGTCATCGCGCAAATAAACGCTCTATACTCAAGCGTCGTGAATGGAAATCCTGCATCACGTAAGCAAGCTCTCTGTACTCACGCATCACATGTTCAAACTCTACTCACGCATCAAGTAAGCAAGTTTCTGTACTCACTCATCGCATGTTCAAACTCTACTCACGCATCACGTAAGCAAGCTCTCTGTTCAAACTCTACTCACGCATCAAGTAAGCAAGTTTCTGTACTCACGCATCAAGTAGACAAGCTCCCTATACTCACGCATAAAGTATGCAAGCTCTTTGTACTCAACCCATCAAGTATGCAAGCTCTGTACTCATAGATCACACATACAAGCCCTCTGTATTCACAGATCACACATACAAGACATTTTCAACCTTTCTCTGCCCAATAAACAAGCATACAAGCTCTCTGTTTACAAATATCGCGTTTACAAGTTCTATACATAGATATATAATAGAGAGCGTAATTTCTAGCTATGCCGCACACATACTGGCATTTCTAGCTAAGATCCGTTCACGTTCGACACGTGCTGGGATCGATTTATAGACTTTGAACCCTGACTTGCCAGAATCCCATTTTCAAGCTGACTATACATGTAAGCTGTTGAATATTTTGAAACTAATTTGACAGGGTGCTGTTTGCGCCTATGACAACAACAGCACCCAGTCAAATTAGTTTCAAAATAGTCAACATGTTTATTAAATAGTAAATCCATCAAAGACATCCAATTTCTACATTGGCGAACTTTTCAATGTTCATGGCGGAGATGGATACGTCGTTCATTGTGTATTTTGATTGTGACACAAGCGTTCGCGTGATGTAATTGAGTATCTCGTCATATACTGAGTGGCAGATCGGATCCATCCATTCTAACACTGTTTTCTCAGGCTGTCGATGCATCGTGCGTTCCAGAAGTGGTCCAATGTGTCGCCACTTAGCTTTCAGGAAGGAGGTGGTTCAGCTGATATTAAAATAAAATTTGTTCGATCTGCGCACGGGGATGGGTATCAAAATGCATTTGATGGCAGAGGTAACACGATGTAACGTATTTTTCTCAGTTTAACTTGTGTATTTAGGATTGGGGAACTTTGTGAAAATGCTAATCATCTAGAAACAGCTTCAAGATGAACTCCAATAAGGATTCCCATATTAGATTGTCTTGCGCTGTCTTCAGTAGGAGGACACGCTTAATTCGACTAACAGAGATTCCAAATCGATGATCTTGTTAATTCTTTCCCACACTCTGCCACTTGTAACAGTAGACAAATGGTATATGTTTTCAAAGACAATTCCAGATGGCCTTCCTCTGCCATAAGATACAATGTTTAAACAACATGGCATGTTTCTTCTTAAATACGTCAACATATAATGATGAGAGAATGGCATAAGACGAGGAGGGCTTCTACACAATAGATACGGAGGACAGTCTCCACTAGATGGTTCAATATTACCAGATAATGGCGTTTTATTTGTGAGCTCGGTGTAATCCCTACCGGATTAAGATTAACTCTTGGTACACATGCAATGCTAATGAGTGAATTCAATTCACGCATAGTACACCAGTGCTGTAACATGGATATTCATTTTTAAATATTTAAGTTGTCTCCGAGGGCCGCTGGCATTCTGCCTCTGCAGTCGGTTGTCAGCAATATGCCTGATAATTAACATAGCTCAAACATACCAGTTCTCTCAAACCCTAGTCTAAGGACACATCGGGTTGGTTCATGTGTCAGACTGTCACCGGTTAGATACTCGACAATATAAATTTCATTGTAAAATGCATTGCTCTTCATCAGCAGTAAATTAGCTTAAGAAACATCGAGAAGTTTAATGGAAGTTAAGCGAACAGGCAGTCATGTTAATCCAGTCATAGTGAGAGAAAGAGTCAAAAGTGGTATGTCTACTTTTAGGATGAACACTATTCATTATTAGTTTTAAAAGCGGGATCCGTTATTAGCTATGCTCCGCCCATTTATAGTTAAGCTCCGCCCACTTTGAGCACACGTAAAAGCTATTTTAACTCTTTTGAATTCTGAATTCTCAGAATCTAAAGGTCAGGGTAACTATAGTTACTGTTGCCTATGTCAGTAAATTCCCCAAAGTCATACAATTCGGACAGTTACTGTCGAAACATTACCTATTTCATGAGGGACCTATATCATTTGATTGTGACATTTATTATTATGACGTCAGAGCGACACATTAAATGACCCCTACATTGTCTAAATCGAACCAAATCTTTACTACACGGACTCAGTGCGAAGTCCGCAGATAAATTGCACTATACTTTTACTGAATCTGTCGCTCATTTCAGGAAGCACTCTCGCGCATGCGTTCTTTCCCGGTAGTGGAGATCTTTCAGGCGCCACACATTTTGATGACGACGAGGAGTGGACACTGAACTCCAATCGTGGTACTAACCTGGAAATCGTGGCAGCACACGAGTTCGGCCATGCATTGGGATTGGGTCATTCTAACGTGCAGGCGGCACTGATGGCTCCATACTACAAAGGATATGAAGCGGACTATGCTCTACACTCGGATGATATACAAGCCATCCAGTACTTATATGGTAAATCAGACAACATGTTACGTGGCTATGCTCACATTGAGTCGAAGCACTAGTTATCGGGAATCCCGCCATTTACTGTCGCTTCTTTATTATGCCTCCATACTACATAGATGATGATGATGATGATGATGATGATGATGACGTCATCACACAGTGTCTATAAAGCACACTACACGCTCATAGTTAACATATGTATCTTCCATCACATTAGTCCTAGACTGTTCCGAGCATCTCACCCCATATTGGGGAAAATATAACGAACTGTCTGGTTGTACATAACCATCACTGGACATGCATGACGAACGCACCCGTTACTGGACACGCAATGGACTGATGGATTGTAACTATCACTGGACACACGTGACGAACGCACCCGTTACTACCAACGCAATGGGCTGGTGGTTTGTACCTATCACTGGACATACATGACAAACTTGCCATGGCGATGGTCTGGGTCAAGTTTCGTATAGAGCCTCATACTACTTTCACATCCACACCTTAGGCCCTGCCCGTCCAATGAAAATATTGTTACAACGTTTGCATATTTATGTTAAACATTAAACAACTTATTAACCGCTTTTTATTTTGATGGATTGTATATTTATGCATTTATTGTATAGGTCCGAAGCGTACACCGACCCGACATGGTCCGTCTACAACGACAAGACGACCTGGAACTGGTCGTCCTCGGACTGGTCGAAATTGTACTCTCAAATTCGATGACGTCATACAAGGTAGGACTACATGGAAAATACCTAATGAACTTGAAATTATTTCTGCAATACGTAGGGTCAGTTATCTTAACTTGGTATACCAAATTTTGTGGCAAGGCTTCGTTTTCAAGCTATTGGGACATATCACACATAGAACAAGAGGTCCAATGGGTCTGTATCAATCACCTAGAGCGTAACCATTTCAACTAGATCGGGTATAAGAAGAACCCTAAGGAGTTGACCAGAATTGTAACAAGAACACAGCGGCCATGTTTCTTTACATATCAACTTCCCATGAACAAACTTTAATGGCTCTTGGTCCCTAAGCATATCTCCCAAATGTCGGCCTGATCCATTCAGCGGTGCTGGAGGTCGTTTTCGTTAAAACTAAGTCATGCAAGATGGCCGCTAAAGCATTAGACCAACCAAGTTTCATTGAACAAACTTCGTTCAGCTGTTGCCCTAGATGCCCTTTCATGAGTTTTGAATCGATCTCCCAAGCGCATTCGGAAAACTCTTTTTAAAGGCGTTTCAAATATCTGCCAAAAATCCAAAATAGTCACTGGGCAAATTGACCGACCAGCTTTGTTGGAATACACCTGTAACTTGCTAAAGGATGCTTTCTGCCAAACAAATTTGAAATCGGCCCAGTGGTTGTTGACAAGACATTTTGAATTTCCTAGTGCTTTAGTACATGGGAGCTTTTGGCGGGAAGAAGATCCAAGATGGCTGCCAAACCGTTTATCCGACAATTTCGGAAATGGTATATTTGGAATTAGAATAGCCAAAACCTATATAAAACCTATTTCCGCTTAAAAATTCAACAAATAAAAAATCTAAAATGGCCCCCAAACACATTTTGATTTGTCCACGGCGGTCAGGTTTTTACGCATCAACTTTCCACACTTTAATGGCTCTTAGTCCCTAATCATATTTCTCAAATTTCGGCCCGATCTGTTCAGCGGTTCTGTAGAAGTTGTTTTCACGGAAAGTAAATCATCCAAGATGACCGCTGAACTATTTGACCAATTAAGTTCCGTTGAACAAAATTGGTTCCATAGATGACGTTTCATGAGTTTTGAATTGATCTACCAAACGGTTTCAGAGATTTTAAAACACATTTCTAAACATCGGCCAAAATCCAAAAGGGCCACTGGGCATGTAATGGCTGATTGCGTATTATAAAATTAAGTAAGAGATTTATTTTTCTCCTAATCTTGATTTTGCAGAAGCAAATATTAAAATCTCAATGATTTTTTGTTTCGACGAACTCTGTGAATTATTTCCAGTATATGAGGCTTATTTTTGTTAATGGTATAATCTGAGCGTTTCTAAAACTGCATGGTCTCATTTTAAATACGGCTCTAACATATCACTTGTTTATACTAACACAGCTTCTGCGCGCCCCCACTGTGGCCCACGAACACTAAACAACGGTAGAATGCTCATTTGTTTGATTTATTGGCGTGTTAGGTTTTTAGAACGCGATCCGTTGAATTGACGCACACTTCGGTAGCATGGACTTTCCAGATAGTTTGTAAATTTTGATGGAGGTTCAAAGGTTTATTGCCAGATATCAGCAAGATTTCACATAAATTTACTACCAAACTTATCTAAGCAGCAAGAGGATAGTTGAAAGCAAATATGTATGCCTATGATTTTTCTCTGGTTGTCGTGAGTTTGATGATTGGCCTAATGAAAGGATAAATGTTAGCTAAATGACATGGGCTGTGCGTGTATTAGTTTTAACGCTACAATATCAAACAGAACACTATTCATTTTTATACAGTATGATACAATAGTCTACAGAAATGTCTATTATATTATCTATTCAAAGATGAGGTGTGGTAGGTCGGCTAAGTCTGGTCTGGTAATAAATCTGAGATTCCTCCTTATAATTATCAAACAAATTCTGCCATATGTTATGCGATAAGACAGCTTTACTTTTATTTATGCTTTATTTTTTCATCGCCAGCTCACGACGGCCATACATATGTATTGAGGGGCTCGAAGATTTACAAACTGATTCATCATGGTGGTATCGCACGTGGCTTTCCAAAGCCAATACGCCGTGTCTACCGTCGGGCGCCCATCAACGTGAATGCTGCTGCGTACTCGGCCTGGACACGCAAAACATATATGTTTAAAGGTCTGTATAATTGTACAGGAGCTGAATGGTTTGACCCACCACTATTGCATAACAAGGGTTTTCACTTGTTTTTGTTTCTAAGCCCAGCCCTAAGAAATATTTGAAAAGTTTACCAAAATCCAATTAGGGGAAAGATATTTTTCAATTTTTAAATATCGCAAATTTGGGGTAAATACCGCAAAATAATGAACAATGCCAATTTTCTTCTCTCATTGAAGTATGCCAATATGCAGATCAATTGAAATATATATCTAGGAGCCAGATATGCCATTAATAATTAGGTTAACGTCAAGCTCAACTGATAATATCCGTCTGTAACCGCTATTTTATATATAAATGCTGTCAGAGAATAAGAAGAATATGTTGTTGTTAGTGATGGCTCAAAACATTCATTCAGAGATCCTATATTCACAGCTACGATATTGATAATTGAATTCTTTTGTCCCTTTCAATAACTCCTCCACGTCACTAAGTGAGATTACCGATACAAAGCAAAATTTAAAACTATATCGCAAAAGGAACATAGGCGACTCAGAGTCGTCAGTTTCCATCACCTGCATGCATACACAAGTCACCATCCTCTTCATCCAATGCATTTAACACACATTCTGTCCTCTGAAAATTGCCAGACAATCATCTGCATTCTCTTCATACTGAGCCACATTGTAAGCCATGTTTTCAACATGAACATCTACGTGTTGTACAATCTCCTTTACATTTGCATCTGATGACCTCTAGCAATCGTTGAGGCACAGTTGGCAAGTCTGTTTGCAAAGGTACAAACTTGCCATTGACAACTGGCCCTCCCCACTGGAGTGGATCTAACTCCATTCTGCCTTGCCAAACCTTTACCCGATGGTAGACTCTTAGTGAGTGGTACTTTGCATCTCCTGGTGAAGGAGGCAGTAAACGCGGCTCCACTCATGTTGTACTTGTTGTGACCTTTTTCACAAAACAGCCTGAGTACATCAATGCAATCACTAGCATTACCATTATACAAACACACCAACGCTTGTTCACCTGCTTTGATAACCTCTTCCTTGGTTGTCTGCTTAGTAGACTTCGGCAGATAATACCTTATTGCTCTGGATCTTTTTGAGTGAGATGCCCTTGCCTAATCCGAATAATCGTGATGTTGTGTCGCATCCGAGGATGGCATGTACAAGAAGAAAGAACAAGCAATTACACTGAATTCAAAGTCCTCAGTTAAAATCAACGACCAAGTTATTAATATCGACACAATGTTGCTGTTTCAATGTTTAATAACAGCAAGAGAACGAAGCGATGATTTGCCTTTGCTCTTCACACATGAAATGTCCAGCTACAACACACCATCAAGAAGAAATCTGCAAACATCAGTGCCTAGTGCTTCTTTGATCTGCTTAATGTCATAGATCTTTGATATCCCATTACCTTTCTTTGTCTCTAGTCTGAAATGAACGTTAAAGCTGTCCTGGTGCACATGAAAACATAGGAGGACAAGTAGGTCAGTATCATCACCCACTAACACGGTTGCCATCTTATGTGATGCCGTGACTGCAGCTTAAACGATAAGAAGATATGCATCTCCCTTTCCCCGCTGTGCTTGAATTACAGAACAATCCATTGCCTGACAGAGGGCTGAAATGAATCTCTATTTGCTGACTTGTTTGCCAGAATTCCTCTCTTCATTGTTAGATGCATACCATTATCAAAGTGTACTGCTGCACTTGTGTGACCAACTGCATGGCGCCTGTGAGTGATGTCCTTAGTAGATGGTGTTTCTGAATAGCTATCAAATACTACTATGCAGGGGTTGTATTTCTTCTTAACATAGGTAGCATACATGTTAATGAGTTCTGCATATGTTTGTCCAGGTCGCCATGACAGCCTGTGAAGGAGGGCGCCACCATCTAAGACACAACCTCATCAGAGACGGAAGAGGGATTGAAAATCTGCAAACGTAAGAGAGCGTTTGCAAGAAGTGATTGGTTTGATAACAGCACGATGTTAGGTGCCTCAAATGATGGTGTGTTGTAGCTGGACATTTCATGTGTGAAGAGAAAAGGCAAATCATCGCTTCGTTCTCTTGCTGTTATTAAACATTGACACAGCAACATTGTGTCGATATTAATAACTTGGTCGTTGATTTTAACTGAGGACTTTGAATTCAGTGTAATTGCTTGTTCTTTCTTCTTGAATGTATAACCTGAGACTGTTTGGCCTGTCATTGATTGCAATATCGCCACTCCTATTTGCTTTGCCTTGTCAACATTTACAGATTCATCTGCAGTGACACAGGTAGCAATGTTGCAAAGATTAGTATCGTCTCTGAATGGGTTTCAACTTTGGAGAAACCTTGTGCGTGTCATGTACATCTCATAAACTTGTCGTGCATCAGTTATGTCCTTGTGCTCAGCACGAGTTGAATAGTCAACACTGGTGAGAGACTACATTGCGTTGTTGACTTTAGCACATATAGGCATTGATATAAGTCACACAATGCGTTTCCTTCCCACCAGTGCCTCGGGTTAAGCCTCCAGTCGTCTTAAGGCTCTGCATGAGTACTTGCTCAATAACTAGATCAGTTGAGAGGCCCTCGCAGAATCTGTCGCTTCTCTGAATTACATGAAATCCATTCTTAAAGCAGGCATCGAGTTTTGGGTTCTGGGTTTCAAGTTTTATCATGTTTTCTACATAGAGGCGTGCAGATTTGGCATATGAATTATCCCCCGATCCAGCAAAATACAGAAACATCTCTGTGACAGCATGAAAATGTAGATGATAGTATGTTCAGCTTTTATGAATTGGCGTAGAATGTCAATCATGTCCATATATTGGAACCACACCAATGCAGTGCGACAGTGACTGATGGAAGACCTCTCAGTTTGATTCATATAGGTAATTAATCAGCTCTACTCTATCGGAACACCTAGCCCTAAGCATAGTTTCTTCGAATGCTGGAATCATGGCGGCAAACCTTTGAAATGTATTTCCATACATAAACAACCCACACTTGGTGGGGTAAATGCTACCAACACTAAGCTCATTTATGTCTACTACAAATTCGTCATTGCGTTTCGTGACATGAACGTACACATTGTTACCGAGCACGACGGGCACTTCACTACCCATAAAATATGCAGAATTCATAATTATAATGAACGTTTAACAAACCGGTTAAACAAAATCAAGAAGTTAAGCCATAACCGAACAGATTTCTAAACTTTTTTATATGATTTGCCACCCGATTACCATGTGTCAATAGCCATTACATGATAGGGTGCTAGGAGACACATGATTTAACGAGTGGGCGGGGCTCCACGATTGAATGAGTTCCCACAGCCCGGAAAAAGATGCGTCCAGACATGCAACCGGTCAATAATCATTACGCAATGCATTAACCCTGCGCCTTTGTCCTGCTTCAAAGAGATCAGTGCTTAATTACACTCATCAACCCTTGTCAAGCGTCATTACACTATATGATTCTAGGAGTCACGCGATTTAGCGAGGGGGCGGGGCTTCGCCATTGAATGAGTTCCCTGAGTCCGGAAAAGACAAGTCCAGACATGTACCCTGTCAATCATTCATGCACAATACATTAACCCTTGTCAATCATCATTATGCTAATTACCCTTAAGCTCACCTGCTTGGATGACAGGAGTCACGTGATTTAATGAGGGGGAGAGACTTATGACCACACCCTACATCTAACATCCAATCAGAACAGAGGAGATTTGGACACTTCAAAGGAAAAGTCGACACAAAAGGCGGCAGAATCTAAGGCAAAAAGGTGTCAAAATAACAAAGGAAAGAACAAAAAGAAAAATGTCTGAAAAAGGGGCCAAATCGTCGCTCCTCTACTCAGGTTTTCCAGGAGCACTGATAAAGAAGCACAAGCAAGTTTTCACAATCTGGTATGGATACGGAAATTTTGAGGCTTGTTTTGTAGGGGAGATAACTAACGAGTGTGAATGGATTTCACAGACGAATACCATAATATTGCATCTCGCCTAGTCCGAGTTCTGATTGCTCCATAACAAATTCTGCCATGTCCGAATTATTATATGGCTAGTCAGAGAACTAGGACAGTGGACTATGTATCGCTATAATATATCCAATGAAAAAATCTGTCCCAATCAAGAAAATGTCATGTAACTTTAAGTCTTTCATGGGAGATAGTTGATGGTGCTCATAACCAGCGCATACCTAAGGCCAACCAGTTTTCGTCATTACCTGCAATTATCTCACTTTCAATGGATGTTATGTAATCATAAATTATTTTTATCCAAATTCACTAATCCATCCTATGCATCGCAGCAATTGTGGAATAATATCAAAATTGAATTTCCACATTATTCAGAAGAGGCGATACCTCTCACAAATATGGATAGATATCGCTGGAGAAAGGCACGTGTGCATCATTATGTGCTAATGCTAACACTATCCTAACTTTCACAGGAATCATAAAGTAAACAGTAAAAGTTGCATTGACAAAAACTAGATTGGTCGATTGATGATCCGTCATTGCAAATCTCCATGTTCACCACTTTGACTTCTGACCCACCTTACCCCGCCCCATTGAGCCCGGAGACAACTATAAATGTGTTCTTGCACACCCCAATCATATACGTAACTCACATATCATATCTGGTTGGATTCCATCCACATGTTTCAGGAGTTGCATTACAATAAATTTCTTGACCTTTCGAATCCGATCTCCCCACCCCCTTTGGGGCAGGGCTAAATGTAAATGTCCCCCCTGCACTCCACAATCGTATGGGTAAATCACATACCAAATTTGGTTCAATTCCATCCAACGGTTTCGGAGAAGTTACCTTACCATCATGGGGGCGGAGTCAAATGTACATGTCTTCTTGCATTCGGCAATCCTATGGGTAACTGACATACCAAATTTGGTTGAAAATCTGCCCAATGGTTTTGGAGGGGTTGCATTATGATCGATTTGACCTTTTGACCTCACCCACCCCACCCCCATGGTGGTGGAGCCAAATGTAAATGTGCCCTTGCACGCCACACTCATATGGGTAACTCACATACTAAATTTGGTTGAATTCCGTCAAACGGTTTTGGAGGAGTTGCATTACAATCAAATCCCGCACGCATATACACCCACCCACCCACCAGTCTGCCCGCGTGCGTGCACACACGCACATACACTTTCTTCGAAACACGTTGGGATAATGACAACATACGTATGGGCAGATACATAGTGCAAAGAATGATTTTATAACGTTTAGTGAAAGAAGAAAAAGCATCAAAAACTGAGGCTGATAACATATTTCAGTTACAATATACAATTTCTTGATAATTAAGCTTTGAGCTCTATTCATTGACACTATAGGGCATCATCTAATGATATTGTTGCTTTGATTAACACCATAGTTCATCATCTAATGGTATTGTTGTTTTGACTAACACTATAGTGCATCATGTAATGGTATTGTTGTTTTGATTGACACTATAGCGTACCATTTAATGGTATTGTTGTTTTCATTGACACTATAGTGCATCATCTAATGCTATTGTTGTTTTCATTGACACTATAGTGCATCATCTAATGGTATTGTTGATTTCATTCACACTAGAGTGCATCATGTAATGGCATTGTTGTTGTTTTGATTGACACTATAGTGCATCATCTCATGGTATTGTTGTTTTGATTGACACTATAGTTCATCATCTAATGGTATTGTTGTTTTTATTGTCACTATAGCGCATCATCTAATGGTATTGTTGTTTTCATTGACACTATAGCGCATCATCTAATGGTAGTGTTGTTTTCATTGACACTATAGCGCATCATCTAATGATATTGTTGGTTTCATTGACACTATAGCGTATCATCTAATGGTATTGTTGTTTTGATTGACACTATAGCGCATCATCTAATGGTATTGTTGTTTTGATTGACACTATAGTGCATCATCTAATGGTATTGTTGTTTTGATTGACACTATAGGGCATCATCTAATGATAATGTTGTTTTGATTGACACTATACCGCATCATCTAATGGTATTGTTGTTTTCATTGACACTATGGTGCATCACATAATGGTATTGTTGTATAGCACATCATCTAATGGTATTGTTGTTTTCATTGACACTACAGTGCATCTTCTAATGGTATTGTTGTTTTCATTGACACTATAGTGAATCATCTAATGGTATTGTTGTTTTCATTGACACTATAGAGCATCATCTAATGATATTGTTGGTTTCATTGACACTATAGCGTATCATCTAATGGTATTGTTGTTTTGATTGACACTATAGCGCATCATCTAATGGTATTGTTGTTTTGATTGACACTATAGTGCATCATCTAATGGTATTGTTGTTTTGATTGACACTATAGGGCATCATCTAATGATAATGTTGTTTTGATTGACACTATACCGCATCATCTAATGGTATTGTTGTTTTCATTCACACTATGGTGCATCACATAATGGTATTGTTGTATAGCACATCATCTAATGGTATTGTTGTTTTCATTGACACTACAGTGCATCTTCTAATGGTATTGTTGTTTTCATTGACACTATAGTGAATCATCTAATGGTATTGTTGTTTTGATTGACACTATAGAGCATCATCTAATGATATTGTTGGTTTCATTGACACTATAGCGTATCATCTAATGGTATTGTTGTTTTGATTGACACTATAGCGCATCATCTAATGGTATTGTTGTTTTGATTGACACTATAGTGCATCATCTAATGGTATTGTTGTTTTGATTGACACTATAGGGCATCATCTAATGATATTGTGGTTTTGATTGATGCTATACCGCATCATCTAATGGTATTGTTGTTTTCATTGACACTATAGTGCATCATGTAATGGTATTGTTGTATAGCACATCATATAATGGTATTGTTGTTTTCATTGACACTATAGTGCATCTTCTAATGGTATTGTTGTTTTCATTGACACTATAGTGAATCATCTAATGGTATTGTTGTTTTGATTGACACTATAGCGCATCATCTAATGGCATTGTTGGTTTCATTGACACTATAGCATATCATCTAATGGTACTGTTGTTTTCATTCACACTATGGTGCATCACATAATGGTATTGTTGTATAGCACATCATCTAATGGTATTGTTGTTTTCATTGACACTACAGTGCATCTTCTAATGGTATTGTTGTTTTCATTGACACTATAGTGAATCATCTAATGGTATTGTTGTTTTGATTGACACTATAGAGCATCATCTAATGATATTGTTGGTTTCATTGACACTATAGCGTATCATCTAATGGTATTGTTGTTTTGATTGACACTATAGCGCATCATCTAATGGTATTGTTGTTTTGATTGACACTATAGTGCATCATCTAATGGTATTGTTGTTTTGATTGACACTATAGGGCATCATCTAATGATATTGTGGTTTTGATTGACACTATACCGCATCATCTAATGGTATTGTTGTTTTCATTGACACTATAGTGCATCATGTAATGGTATTGTTGTATAGCACATCATATAATGGTATTGTTGTTTTCATTGACACTATAGTGCATCTTCTAATGGTATTGTTGTTTTCATTGACACTATAGTGAATCATCTAATGGTATTGTTGTTTTGATTGACACTATAGCGCATCATCTAATGGCATTGTTGGTTTCATTGACACTATAGCATATCATCTAATGGTACTGTTGTTTTGATTGACACTATAGCGCACCATCTAATCGTATTGTTGTTTTCATTGACACTATAGCGTACCATCTAATGGTACTGTTGTTTTGATTGACACTATAGCACATCATCTAATGGTATTGTTGTTTTCATTGACACTATAGCGCATCATGTAATGGTATTGTTGTATTTACTAGGAACTCGAGTTTGGCGATACACACAATTCAGACTAGATGCTGGGTATCCTAAAGCGCTTGGGGCCAACCTTCCTAGCTCACCCGGTGCAGCATTAGTGTGGAGAGATGGCAGAATATATCTGTTCAAGGTATGACACTTAGCCCCCTACTCGCTGTTCAATACGTGACCAGTTATTACAGTGCAAGCAGTTACTAGATTTTAGTCATTTTATCCTTTCTTCTTCTTCTTTTCGTTCACTGATCATACCACCAGTCCTGTAAGTGACTATCGACATGATCATAAGCGTTAAGTGCGTGGATCCATGGTTTATTAGAGTGCGCCGTGCGGCCTGGAACCTCCGTCTTCAGCACTCGAGGTTTCTGTCAGGGTTACCTCACCCTTACCTCCTTTAGTCGCCTCTTACGACACGCAGAGGATACGGAAGGTGTATTCTAAGCCCCACCTACAGGGCAAATTTTATCCTTTGTCTTGGTAATGATATTGTAGAGTTGAAAGACGGAAGCGTGTAGGGCTGAGCCCATATGCCTAGTGCTGCACAGCGTTAGTGGCGAAATGAAACCACACCACTCCATGCTTCAGTATCGTATGTATATTATAGTTGTGTAGCAGCTGTGACAGCAATTACAGGTACAGCAAGCTTGCTGATATCGTCCCACATAAGCACGGCTTCACTCATGGATAATTCGATGTACTGAAGTGCAAATGTGTGTCCAGGCCTGTACCTAAGAGTCAGTCAAGGTCATTCGGGTGAGGTCAAAACACTGGCTTAGTCCTCTCTGCCTGCACAAACTTCATCATGCTGTGGTCGTCAGTGCCCTAACAGGAAGGTAAACTTCTTACGGTGGCGATCCGAGTGATGGTGGAGCAGGCTATTTGATACGGTTATTGTGGTCGGCTGTGTCCGTATCTGATGGCATAATAGACCTTGCTGTCATTCAGTTCTCATGTGGCGAACTTGAGAATTGGTCCTTGAGTTATGAATACCAGTACAAGAAACTAAGAATGAAAACATTCCTCTAAAGATTGAGAAAGTAAACCGAAAGAAGAGAACCATAAAAGTACAGAAGTTATGGAAATTTGCACCCATATGGATAGCCCGAGTTACAGCTGCTCTTTGACAGAAGACCAAAATGCCAAGTGCTAAGAATAGCACTATCCGGTCAATTTCATTCTGCTAGCGAAAATGTCTGGTATCCCATGTTGAAGCATCAGTCACAGAAGCGAGGCGAAATGAAGATTGTCTTTAAGAGTACCCTCTAGGGTTAGAAAACGATAAAGGATTAATGAAGACTAAGTTGATAGAAACAAATGAAAGAGTATAAAGCTGTAAATCATTACCAACTGGAAACCTGTTAATCACAGGTCTCGGTACACCACAGTCCCATGTACATGTATCATATAGTGTTACCAGCCCACCTTAAGTATTGCTAGCCTTCCTCCATTCCTATTCATGGTAGGAATGGTCTATGAACCTGGAACTCTGCTTGTGGACTGGCAATCATTGGGTGTGCTGGCAGGATGGCGCCTGTGCTATAAACTGTGGGACAGACCAACCACCTTAACACTGATGACAATTCTATGACCAAGGCTACCGGGTCGCATCATCTTGGATAATGCGAGACAAGTATTGGAATAACTACAATGTAGCCACTACCACAAACACCGCTGATGACTACGACATGCGGAGTGAGTGTGAGAATCAACTGAGCCGCAAACTAAAATACTGATGATCAATTAAAAGGCAATGACCGAGATTTGTTGCATAACATATATATGAAATATATTATTCATCTGTCTGTGATTGAAGATGTTGCTTATTTCTGCAGGGTTCTCGGTTCTGGGGTTATGATGATCAGAGTGAGGCAGGAATACGTGGTTACCCACTGTCCATCATGAATTATTGGAGGAATGTACCGAATAATCCAGAAGCAACTGTCCGATGGCGGGATGGATATACATATATATTCAAGGGCGTAAAGTAAGAAGTTAATATCTTTAGAACAATCATAACATTTATACAACTGTTCAGAAGAGCAGAAAAGCTGAGCTATTTTGTAATTTCAAAGTAAGTCAATCCAAACTGCGTATTCGAGTTAAGGTTTCTTACTCCATAATCAGTTGCGCATAACAGTCATCAATATTGCGAACCTTTGACTTTTCGATTTTAGCTCTGCTTTCTCAGTAGACATCAGACAATAACAATCAAATGACTTATACTTAGTAAATAATTATGCTGATAATGATGGTGTAGTCCAAGTTCTCTGACTCCACCCTATGCTGATTCTGATATGCCATGAATATCAGAATCGGCATAGGGCGGAGTAGGAGAATGCGGACTGATGATGATGGTGTGAATAATATTACCCGGTAGATTTGAATTCAAATATGTAAGACTTATTATTATTTTTCACTGCAGTTACTTCAAGTTTGATGATTATGGTCGCCGTGTGAAGGATGGCTATCCTAAAAGCAAGGCTGCATCTTGGCTAGGCTGTGGACTTTACACTCCGAAATAAACAATGGTGTCAGGGCATGGATCTAACCGCTTAAATAAACAACATGGCCTTGGGAGTAAACATCCCTGTCCCAGGGCTAAACAAACAACCATGTCCTGGGGGGGGGGGGGGGGGGGAACAAACAATTATTTCCTTGGGGGGGGGGGGATCTGATTGCTCCTGGTTATCATTGTCACACTTTTTGCCAGGGTTGGCAGCAATTTCCCGCTGCAAGAAATACCGCCCCAGGAAATACTCCAAAAAGCGAGAAATAGTGGGAAATACTCCAATATTCATCAGAATGGGTAAATTTTAAACTAAATAACTTGGATATATTTAATCAGAGGGGCTAATATAGAAGCCAATATTTAATACAAGTTGACATATGAGACATTTTTGCAAGTCCAATATGGCCGCCAAATACGCTACATTTTGTTTGGTCCACTTCTGCAAAGTTTCTGACTAAGCTCCTTCCCGTGAACAAACTTTAATGGCACTCAGTGCCTAATCATATCTCCCAAATTTCGGCCCAATCCGCTCAGCGGTTCTGGAGTTGTTTTGGCAAAAAATAGGTTATCCAAGATGGCCGCCAAACCATTTGGCCAATCAAGTTCCCCTGAACAAACTTGGTGCAGCTCTTGTCCTAGATGATATTTCATGCGTTTTGAATTGATCCACCAAACGGTTTTGGAGATCTTTAAAGACATTTCTAAAAATCGACCAAAATCCAAGATGACGCGAAAATACATTTTAAATTTCCCATTGCTTGAGTATGGGAGATTTTGGCGGGTAAATGATTCATGATGGCCGCTAAACCATTTATCCGACAGTCTTGAAAATGGCAAATTTGAAATCACAATACGCACAAACATACATAAAACCAATTTCTCCCTCAAAATCAATAAAATAAAAAAATCCAATATGGCTGCCAAACACGCTATATATTGATAGGTCCATAGCGGCCAGTTTTTTGACGGATCAACTTCTAATGCCCCTTAGTCCCTAATCATATATCACAAATTTTCGCCTGATCGCTTCAGGGGAAGTTGTTTTTGCGAAAATGAGGTCATCCAAGATGGCTGCTGAACCATTTGGTCAATCACATTCCCTTGAACAAACTTGAGTGAGCTCTTGCCCTAGATCATATTACATGAGGTCGGAATTGATCCCTCAAACAGTTTTAAAGATTTTTAGACATTTCTAAAAATCGGCCAAAATCCAAGATGGCCACCGGCCAAATTGGCCAATCGGCTTCGTTTGAACAAAATGAAATCTCTATGCCATAAGGATGCTTCCTGCCAAATATAATTCAAATCGGCCCAGCAGTTCTCGAGAAGACATTTTAATTTCCCATTGCTTTAGTATGGGAGCTTTTGGCGGGAAAATGATCCAAGATGGCTGTCAAACCGTTTATCCAACAGTTTCAAAAATTGCAAATTTGAGATCAGAATACCCAAAAACATATATAAAACGAATTTCGGCCTCAAAATCCATCAAATAAAAAATTCCAATATGGCTGACAAACACACTATATTTTGAATGGGCCATCGCGACCATGTTTTTTGACGAATCAACATCTCTTGAACATGTTTGAACGCCCTTAGTTGCTAATTATATATCACAAATTTCGGCCTGATCGCTTCAGCTGTTCTGGGGAAGAAGTAATTTTTGTGAAAATGAGGTCATCCAAGATGGCCGCTGAACCATTTAGTCAATCAAGTTCCCTTGAACAAACTTAATTCAGCTCTTACCCTAGATTATATTTCATGAGTTCTGAATCGATCCCTCAACTGGTTCGCGAGATTTTTAGACATTTCTAAAAATTGGCTGGTTTAGCCGGTGGCCATCTTGGATTTTGGCCAATCGGCTTCGTTTGAACTAACTTAGACCTCTATGCCCTAAGGCTGCTTTCTGCCAAATATAATTGAATTCATCCCAGTGGTTCTTGAGAAGAAGTCGTTTAAAGAATTCCCCATTGTTTTACTATGGGCCCATTGCTTTATTATGGGAGCCTATGGCAGGAAAACAAACCAAAATGGCAGTCAAACCGTTTACCCAACAGTCTCGAAAGTGGCATATTTGAACTCGCCACCCTGATAAGCATATATACAGCAATTTTCACCATCAAAATAAATCAAATACAAGACAATATGACCAACAAACGCTAAATTTTGATTGGTTGATGCCGGCCATGTTTTTTAACATACGATCTTCCCTTGAACAAACTTGAATGGACCTTGGTCCCTAAGCATATTTACCAAATTTGAAGTCTATCCCTTCAGTGGTTCGTGAGAAGTCGTTTTCGGGAAAACTAGGTCATCCAAGATGGCAAATCGGCCACTCAAATTGCCTTGAACAAACTTGGGCCTACCGTTGCAATAGATGTGTTATAAGTTTTGAATCAATTCCTCCAGCGGTTTCGGGAGATTTTTTAGTGTTTCTAAAAATCGGCCATTCTGGCTGGTGGCCATCTTGGATTTTGGCCGATTGGCTTCGTTTGAACAAAATTGAATCTCTATGCCCTAGGGATGCTTCCTGCCAAATATAATTGAAATCGGACCAGTGGTTCTTGATTAGTCGTTTAATGAAAAAGTTGACGGATAACAGACGACACACAGATGACGGACAGTTGCCATCGCATAAGCTCACTTGGCCATTCTGGCCAGGTGAGCTAAAAATGTTAGGGTTCAAAATTTGTGCCGCCTTTTTTTTCCTCGCAGTTCCAGAAGAATATCTCCACTAATAATTGGCATATTTTAATGATCTTGTTGTGTAATCGAGGGTTTTCGAGGGAGAGGAGTCCAATCATTTAGGGTTTCAGATCGATTCGAGGTTAGTCAGTTGGTCAAGGTCAAAATCAGAAATGCAAAACAAACTCCTATCCAGCAAACTTAAGAATTTATCATCATAATTTTGTTGCAGTTAGTCACAGGCATTTTCACAACTTTAAATGAAATATTGAAACGAGGAGTGCAGGACAAGTTGCTCTTGGTGTACAAGCAATTTCCTTGCCATAATATTTGGCATCCACACTTTACAAACGGCTGTTTAATGAATACACTTTGGCGACAAATGTTTCAAACACTTTCATTTCTTGCGAGATTTTCTCACTCACCAATTGTCACGATCACATGCCTCCTTCACAAAGGTCGCGAAAACAATCGATGATGACTACGAGCCATTCCAACTAACTTCCGACAGCAATCAGCGCCACATTTCAACTAACTTCCCACAGCAATCAGTGCCCCATTCCAATTCACCGTACCAGAGTATCAATCCATCATCTGACCTCGTATGACGTTACAATCAGCTCAGCGCATGTATGATGACGTCACAATCATTATGTCACAAAGGATTTCATATAGACCGTCATCAAATCTCAAAAAGTCTGACACGTTGTATGAATTGTATGTCTTTGTAATTCTTTGTTATTTAATAAAAATGCTGTTGAATATTTTGAAACTAATTTGACTGGACGCAACAGCACCCAGTTAAATTAGTTTCAAAATATTCAACAGCTTACCTGTTCAGTTTTTTGGAAATTGATAGTCATGGTGTTCAGAGATCGATCAGTCCCAACACGAGCGAGGTGTGGGCGGAGCCTAGATAGAGATGTGTGGGGCATAGCTAAAACCGGAAAGGTCCATCAACTTCCCACAGCAATCAGCGCCAGTGGTGTAGGCATTAGGCCTTGCCTCATCCAATTACATGCACACATTAAGATAAGATTCCCCACTATAAGTAATGTGTCTTAAGGAACATGCTTAAACACTTAAATTTTAAAGACAAAATGATAATAAGGACACATATATTTTTATACCTAATAAAGAATGTATCAGTGTAGCTCTATTTGTTGTTATTTCAGATGATTAGCGACCCAATATCAGTAGCATCATTCAGGTCATGGAAGAGGCAGAATGGGAACATGGAATATTTGCATTTAAAGGAGAAAGATCAGGTTCTATAATGTCCTATAGATTTTTGGTCCTAAATTCAACAATTACTGTTCGAAACAAGTTTAAGTTTTAAAAGTACAAATTGTGGTTAGCCAGAGTAATACTTTAAGGATATCTTGAACATTTTCACTAATCCAAGATGGCCATCAAAAACTTGAATTAGAAGTGTTAAAGTCTACCTACCACACTACTTAGGATCATTCCACAAAGGTTTCATTGAAAGTGCATCATTGATTGAGGAGTAGCGTTTTCAGCATTTCTGTAAAACTTTCAGAACATCAAAGATGCATACCGGAAATCAACCTCTCAAAATTCAGAATAGAAGTTATTTAGCTTACACCAATATGGTAATTCTAGACACCAAAATTTGATTAAAATTCACCAAGAGAGAAGGAAAGAAGGAGATACATTTTAAAGAATTTTCATAAGTTTGGAAAATTGAAGATGGTCAGAAAAAATTGATTGACAAAAATTCCCACTAGAAGTGTTATTGCCTACCACCATAAGATCATTCAAGCACATTTTGATGAAATCGGGTCATTTATTAATGAGTAGCATTTTAAAAGATTGGCTGGGACCAAGGACAGACCTACCCACTTGCCAATTAGTTTTTGAGAATAATTCTCATGGCTAATAAAATCCTAAAATAGTCTAATTTGCTGGCTAAGAGTGCTAAAGGAACATTAACCTCATGTAACCATAGACGTAAGCTGTTGAATATTTTGAAATTAATTTGACTGGAAGCTGTTGCTGCCCGAAGCAATTACATGGAATACATGTACTATAATCTATCAATGGATTGAGGCAAGATTAGTATTCCTTTCACATATGGCTAATAAAATACTCACAGATGATGGGCTAAGCTCAGGCCCTCGGGGCACTGTGTACAATGTGCATGTGGCCAGGCCCTCAGGCTCGCATACAATGGGTACATGCCCATACTACAGTAGAAAGGTTGGTGTAGACTCTACAAAAAATGTTACTGAAAGCTGGTGTCATCAAAGCCCGTTTAAACAACATGGTTTCCAAAATCAGACAACCAGTGTTTCTAAACTGACAGCCAGAGACAAATTTTGAAATCTAAACATTCAATGAACTTGGGTTGTAAAACAAAACAATTTGAGTCTGGAAATATTTCATGTTTTATTTAAAACAGTTAAATTTATGCCTACACACAACTGATGTGAAATGAGTGAACAATAAATAGCCATTGAGAAATAATGGTAGAAATAATGAAGAGAAATTGTGTGTTTAATTTGTAATTCAACTGAATAATGGAAGAATAGATTATCTTTGTTATGATCATACAATGATTGACAGATATAATGAAACAAACATCCCCATGTCCTGCCAGCAGTGGTTTCAAGAATCTCTTCTGGTTAGAATTTTCTCCCAACCGATGAATCCAGTTTCTCAGTCAATCATGATGTCATAAATTAATCAACTAGGTCTGACTGATGTTAGTTGTTTTACTACCAGAGATAGAGTGAGATTACCAATCAGCGTGATTGATGCCTATAGGATACATGCAATATGATTTATGGATCCAGAATTCTTCACGATCCTTGTGGAAAGCAGTTGCTTCCGTGCTGTCAGGGTCGTGACGTGGATTCACAATGGTTACACACAAGTTCGTGTCAGGAACAATTAGCGCCACCAAGTTTTTGAAGAATTAACTCTGACTGATGATTGACATCATAATCAATTACATCATGAATGATGCGATTTAGTCCGTCTTAAATGCTTAATAGTCCGTCAAGTTGTATGAATTGTCTGTCTTTACTATTTAATAAACATTAACACGTTGAATATTTCGAAACTGATTTGACTAGGTAATAAATAGCCCCCTGTCAAATTAGTTTCAAAATATTCAACATCTTACCGTTATAGGTTTCTGGAAATTGAGATTCAGAGAGTGCAAGGATCAATTGATCTCAACACTGGCAAAGCGTTGGTGGAGCTTAGCTAGGGATGGTTGGGGCATAGCTAAAGCTGGATTCATCCATTCCATTGATCAAATATTTGTACAGAAAATTATCAAACAATGAAATTGTGAAAAATCTCTTCCAAGAAGATTAGCAAAGACAAATAGAAATCTATCCTTATCAGATTTGTGCTGGATTTGGTACAATACAACCTTAGAATTAATCAGTGCCAGCAGCGGATATAATACGCAAACATCTTTGAACATCAAGCATGAGGTCAAAGCGAGAGCAATAACCTCGATATTAAAGCAATATCTACAACACCAAGGTAACATCAACATGGCCAATGTAACATCCACGAGGTCAATGTAACGTCCACGTGGTCAATGTAACATCAACATGGTCAATGTAACATCCATGAGGTTAATGTAACATCACCGAGGTCAATGTAACATCCACGAGGTCAATGTAACATCCACGAGGTCAATGTAACATCCACACGGTCAATGTAACATCCACGAGGTTAATGTAACATCCACGAGGTCAATGTAACATCCACGAGGTTAATGTAACATCCACGAGGTCAATGTAACATCCACACGGTCAATGTAACATCCATGAGGTCAATGTAACATCCACGAGGTCAATGTAACATCCATGAGGTCAATGTAACATCCACGAGGTCAATGTAACATCCACGAGGTTAATGTAACATCCACGAGGTTAATGTAACATCCACGAGGTCAATGTAACATCCACGAGGTCAATGTAACATCAACATGGTCAATGTAACATCAACATGGTCAATGATGTAACATCCATGAGCTTAAGGTAACGTCCACGTGGTCAATGTAACATCCACGAGGTTAATGTAACATCCACGAGGTCAATGTAACATCCACGAGGTTAATGTAACATCCACGAGGTCAATGTAACATCCACGAGGTCAATGTAACATCCACGAGGTCAATGTAACATCCACAAGGTCAATGTAACATCCACATGGTCAATGTAACATCAACATGGTCAATGATGTAACATCCATGAGCTTAAGGTAACGTCCACGTGGTCAATGTAACATCCACGAGGTTAATGTAACATCCACGAGGTTAATGTAACATCCACGAGGTCAATGTAACATCCACGAGGTTAATGTAACATCCACGAGGTCAATGCAACATCCACGAGGTCAATGTAACATCCACGAGGTCAATGTAACATCCATGAGGTCAATGTAGCATCCACGAGGTCAATGTAACATCCACGAGGTTAATGTAACATCCACGAGGTCAATGCAACATCCACGAGGTCAATGTAACATCCACGAGGTCAATGTAACACCCACGAGGTCAATGCAACATCCACGAGGCCAATGCAACATCCACGAGGCCAATGCAACATCCACGAGGTCAATGTAACATCCACGAGGCCAATGCAACATCCACGAGGTCATTCCAACATCCACGAGGTCAATGTAACATCCACGAGGTCAATGTAACATCCACGAGGTCAATGTAACATCCACGAGGTCAATGTAACATCCACGAGGTTAATGCAACATCCACGAGGCCAATGCAACATCCACGAGGCCATTCCAACATCCACGAGGTCAATGCAATATCCACGAGGTCAATGTAACATCCACACGGTCAATGTAACATCCACGAGGTCAATGCAACATCCACGAGGTCAATGTAACATCCACGAGGTCAATGTAACATCCACGAGGTTAATGTAACATCCACACGGTCAATGTAACATCCACGAGGTTAATGTAACATCCACGAGGTCAATGTAACATCCATGAGGTCAATGTAACATCCACGAGGTCAATGTAGCATCCACGAGGTCAATGTAACATCCACGATGTCAATTTAAAATACATTCCTGTCAAATCATTATACAAGACATGTCATCAATGTAATGTCAATAAAGCCAAGGTAACATCCACAAGGTCAAGGAACATGCACAAGGTCAAAGAACATGCACACAGTCACGGTAACATTCGCAAGGACAAGGCAACATTTACAACGTCAAGTTAACATCCACAGGAGGCAGGAACACCCACTATGTCAAGATAATGTGCACAAGGTCAGGGTAACACACACAAGGTCACAGTAACATCCATAAGTTCAAGGTAACATGCACAAGGTCACAGTAACATGCACACGCTCAAACTAACCTCCACAAAAGCAAGGTAATATTCAAACAGTGAGGGTATCCTCCATAATGTCATGCTAGCATCCACAAGGTCACGATATATGACAACAATTTTACAATGATAGTACAAGAATTAGTCTGCATTAACACCAGCTAACATAATCAGAAACAAGCACAACTATCATCAGAATTATCCTAATATTATTATTATTATTATTTATTTACTTTATATTCGATTATGGATCTGTACAAAACAATTCTGCATGATGAATCATGGCAATGGATAAAAATACAATTAATAGCGACAGAAATTAACAATTATTCAGGTATCACTGCCACTGCCTAAGGTGACCGATTAATCAATGCCTGTTTCAATAAACATTAAATAAAATCCAGTTTGTTCATCAGAAGCTTGGTTTTCAAAATAACCAGAAATATTTCACCTATATAATTCAGTAAATATCTTCTATGATATTACAATTATATATATATAACGCCTATAGTTCAAAATGCATAAAAATATACAGCATAATAGTTATGCTGAATTTACGAAAACTCATACGAATGCAATCAGTTAATAACAACTTACATGTTTTACAATTTGTATAACAGCGGTGTTCATGTCCAGCGGTGTTCATGTCCAGAAAAGCGCAAACTTAAACACTATAGAGGAATCCATGTTATCGCTCAATCATATGAGTCAATGTCACATTTAGGCGGACGGACATCATACTCAATTATGTAATGAGTGACACGATATATGCTTAATAGTCTGTCAAGTTACACAAATTGTATGTATTTACTATTTAATAAAGATTCTGTTGAACATTTTGAAATTAATTTGGCTGGGGAACACCTAGTCCAATTAGTTTCAAAATATTCAACAGCTTACCTGTGTAGTTTTCTGGAAATTGAGGTTCATGGCGTGTATGGGTTGATCAATACCAATGCAGGCAAATCGTGGGTGGGGCATAACTAGAGATGGGCAGGGCATAGCTAAAACTTGATTCATCCATTTTCAAGGATGTTTTCACAGTCTGAGCACATTTGACCCTTTACTAGTCAAATTTGTTCAACAAAATCAAAACATTTCCTTATTGAATGCCCATCTGCAGGTAAAGAGAAGAGTAATTTAAAAAATTTACCACAGGATTGACTGGCTGGATTATCGAGCCAGCCATTCAAGTGTTAAAATTAAAAAAAATACTCTTCTATTTACGTGCAGATGGAAATTCCGCAAGGTTACTGCAGAGGCCTGTTTAACCATTAAGGGGTTACGGGTCTTGAAAAACACATAGTAGTCAAGCACTTTAACCCTTAAATGGTTACGACCATTCAAGAAAATTGAAGTCCCTGCTTACTGATGCCTATTTGCAGGCCAAGAGAAGACTAATGTCAGAAATTTACCATTGTAATCACTGCCTAAGTCATCGAACCAGTCATTCCGCTGGTTAATTTTCAAAAATAACCTTATCTTGGCCTGCGCATTGAAATTCTTCAAGACCACTGCAGACGGGTTTTGGACGGCTTGGCCGTTAAAGGGTTAAGCACATTCAAGGATTTGCTAAACCCCGTAATAAAGATTAATGGAATATTCTCCATCTTCGACCATGTCAAGATTATTATTATTATTATTATTATTATTATTATTAAGAGTCAACACAATATGCATACATAACCCCTTAACACTCATACCAGCTAAAAATGGCTTCTGCAGTGATCTTGAGAAATGTCCATTTGCAGACCAAGAGAAGTCTATTTTTGAGAATTTACCACTGGAATGACTGGCTCGATAACCGAGTCAGTCATACCAGTGGCAAATCTTAAAAAATAGTCTTCTCTTGGTCTGCAAATGGGCATTTTCTATGAGAAAATTGGAATTTTCTTGAACAAATCTGAGAGTTAAAGGGTTAAGGACTGACAAGCGTTACACTTATTATCAGCAGTCAAGATGTTCAAGCATACAAACTAGATGTGAGGCTACAATCTAAGATATAATCCGTTAGTGCTACATTAATTTACCTGGAACCTGTTTTAAACTACCGTACGGAGATACATCGCACAGTCAAACCACATAGATGCTATTATATATGTACTCTCATATTTGCATGAGTATTTACCCCAGCATCAGTTTCAATATTTATCAGAGTGTGAAGCGAAATATGAGTGGAAATATGCGACTGTGCGACATAACATTTATTTCATACATTACATTTTCCTACAGTAATCGAGTTAGGGTAGCATAACACTTATATTACACTATTGTTATTACATAGACACATTAGGTTCCTGCTTCTCTTGATAGTGATGCAAATTTTTACACACGCACATGCGCGCATGCACACGCGCACACACACAAAATAGTTAAACCTGATTTTATAGCAGAAACATACAGTTTATCCCTTACATAGTGGTCTTTAATTTAATTTACTGAAGTTAAATAATCTAAATTCAATATTCGTGTCTGGGCCATTTTAACATTATTATCTGGCAACCTAGGTCGAGTTCGACTACAGTCAGTTTGCTGGTTTACTGATCATGCGCAGTTGCTATGCCCAGTCGAACTTGATCGTAGTCGACTATAGTTCGTTGGTACCCGGTTCCCTACTGAATTACTATTGCAGAAAATTTGGAACCGGATACCGTCTCCATTAACCCTTTCTGTCGTCTGTTTTGATGACCTACGAAAATGGGTTATTTTTGTCCGCTAAGACGTCAAAGAGCATTCATATGGCATAACGTGGGAAGGAATATGGGCTTGGGAACATTGACATACAATGGGAAAGCATGATTTCATCAAACCTAAGTGATTTAGTGAAATATTTACACTTTTATATGCATTTATTCGTGGCAAGCGATCGGTGTCCGCCATTTTGAAATTTACGCAAATATCGCACTGACCAATCTGAACCGAGGTCGGGTGCTCGGTTGACTATAGTTGACTAGCTAGTTAACTATTTGAAGTTCAGCTGGTACTCTAGTTAGCTATAGAACATATAGTCCCCAGGAACATGAAAGTATGAGAAAGACAATCAACAAATGAGAACTTCAAGTTTTTATGCTAAAATTCATGTCAATATTTTTACTAAAATTACAACCAATTAACAAATGTGACAGCATAATGCTATATTAACATACACGATAATGACTGCTTGATTGAAGAGGACTGTTGCGCTTCTTATAATAACATATAGGAATAGTTTAACAGTCGTGTTTGTTAAATGTTATCTTAACCAGAAATGAATTTTTTGGAAACACTGGTCATTTGGAGGAATTGTAACATATTAGGTTTGAAGCGGTCAAGAGCAGCCATTGAAGATTACACTGCAAATAATTTTGCTCAGAGAGCGGAATATGTCTCTGTTATTTGCCGGATATTTGGCTCGGGGGAAATGTCCGTATTAGAGCAGATACAATACACATGAATATACAAGCACTTTACTTTGTAGATCAGACTCTCATGTTGTACACATTGACTGTCTGACTGCTACAAGCCACCAGATAATAATATTAACGGGAAATAACTCTGGATCTGCTCAATATTTTAAAATAAATTTGACTGAAAGTTGTTGGTGGCTTAGCCACCAACAACTTTCAGTCAAATTGTTTTCAAAATATTCAGCATATCCCGAGTTAAACCACCATGGAAAATGTAGTCCGAAGATATTGAGCAGGCAGACTGTTAATTAACCCTTTAATGGTCATACCGGCCCAAACTGGTCTCTGTTATGGTCTTGGGGAATGTCCATTTACAGGCCAAGAGAATTTTTTTTAATTTAACACTGGAATGACTGGCTCGATAACCTAGACAGTCATTCCAGTGATAAATTTTCAAAAATTGTATTCTCTTGGTCTGTAAATGAACATTTAATAGGCAGATATTAAAATCTTCTTGACCAAATTTGACGATTAAATGGTTAAGAAATAGATCAATAATACTGGAGTCACACTAGCAGCTATTGTTTGTTTAGTGAAAGCCGAGGTTAGAATCTGACAAGATAAGTAATACTGGCAGTCTCTCTCTATACAGGATTATTCAGGTCTGGCTAACAAGCATAGTCAAGCAAAATGTGCAGAGAATCATACACTCACTTAGCATTTCAGTTTAATATTTTGGTGGATTCCTAAGTCTCATTGTGTAAGGGGTACTCTTAGAAGACTGGCCCTGCTGCTGCTGCTGCTGCTGCTGCTGCTGCTGCTGCTGTGTGCTCTGAATGGTTAGCGATGTGGAAGTAGGTGGTACAACTACTACTGTAGAGCCCTGATGACTAGTCACACCACTGTCTACCAAAACACTGCCGCTGGTGATCGGGGGAGCCACTGGACTCGATAATCCTGTCTGAGATGATATACCAGTTAATGTTATGGGTGATGCGCTCACAGCACCATCTGCCGCCATGGTGACGAACAGTGTCGGAGTTGGCACTACAGTCGCTGCGGTAACAGCAGGAACAATTGAATGTGTTCCAGTAGCTGCTGTTAATCCTGTTGCTATAGTAACTGGTGTTGTCATGCCAATGCTGCCAGAGGGGATGGATGTTATCAGTGTATTGTTGCCTGGCGTTGCCAGAGTTACTGGTGGCTCTGTACGATTGAGAACAGGCAGAGTTTGGCTGGCAGCCAGCTGACCAATAGTAACCGTGTGCGCGGTGGGATGATGATGTTGCTGCTGCTGCTGCGGCTGGTGGTGTCCAGCTGGCTGAGTAATCATAGTATGGCCAATACTGGTCAGTTTGGCTGCTTGTGGTGTGAGACTGGCCAAGCTGGGAAATGCCTGCACCTGGATTGTTGTACCAGAGCTATCAATAATGCTGGAAGCTGGAATAGTTGTGGTGCTTGACGTTAGCAGTGTTGGTCGACTAGTAATGCCTGTACTAACACTGGCTGGAATTGGTCGTGTAACCTGAAGGATTTGTGTGCCGCCTATAGATGAAGCCGGGATTGCTCCTGTTAAGTTACTTAGACTGATGGTGGCAGGCCCAGAAGCACTAACTGTAGCAGGTGATGCTACTGCTGATGGACTGAAGTTGACCATACCACTGACCACAGCAGCACTCCCATGTGATAGTGTGCCTTCAACAACAGTCGTGGCTTTTTGTAAATGAGTCACCTGTGGTGGTGCTATCTGTGCTAATGTCAATGTACCAGGTGTAGCCTGTGTTAATGTCTGAATATGAGTGCTCGGGATAGCTGTTGCTAAAGTCACTTTGGTGATTACTGCCTGATTCTGTCCTTGCCCCTGTGTTACTGTGGCAATGATTGTGGGTTGTGCGGATGTTGATTGGCCAGCTCCGATCTGTCCGGGTTGTACTGAGGTAATGATTTGTTGTATGGTAGCTCCTTGTTGCTGTGCGGCCGCTGCTGCTGCCTGCTGTTTGACAAGCTGTTGTATCTGTTGCACTGTCACTGGTAATGGTTTCTGTTGATGAATAATCAGTGGTACCTGTGTCTTGCCGGCGGCCGCAGCAGCAGCGGCAACTTGCTGCACCTGAGCACCACTCAAAGCTGGAAAATAAAACAATGTCTTCATGAGCATTATGAGAATAGAGGGATCTGATCTGTCACTCTATTTCTTGAATATTTTAAAGTAAATTGGACACCACAGTTAAATTTGTTTCAAAAATTTCAATGGCTTACCTGCATAATACCTTGGATGTAGGATTTTGGGAATTCAAGGTTCAAACTATATAAATCGATCCCAATATACTGAAAAAGCTCGCAGAGTTAAGCTAAAAATGGGCGCAGCATAGCAAGAAGTGTATCCCTCCATAGCAAACCATAGTGATGGTCTTCATACTACAGCTTAACCCCACTGAGAAAACAAACTCACTGATAACACATAGGATTTGTACCATTTACACATTTGATATTATTCGGCAACATTCAAATGCAACTATCCCCGAACAACACAGGCATGCTAATCCTTTGACAAAAGCAAGACGAATTGATTTCTTTTCGAGGGTCATCAAAAAGTATTCAATACCAACCCACCCACCCCCGCAATGGTAGCTATGTTAATGGGATTACATAATCACACTAGTTTGCACAGACGCATGGATGCACACACTGATCAAAGATGACAATGATTATGAATAAAAGCTATTTATACTAAAACACGAATTCTGCGGAATTAAATGTCTCGCCTATCTCCTGATTGTCACAGTGGCAATGACCTTTGGCATTGTGACCTCTGTGTTATTATGCTGCTTCCAAACATTATAGGCGATCATGTATTAAATTTTAGTTCCAATAGAATTAACCAATCCTGAAATATAATTGATTTGCTGAATGGAAAAACTTAAGGTTGAAAAAGCAGAAATCAAATAGCAATATCAAACTGACCTTGACCTTTGACCTGGTGACCTCCATGTTACCATCCTGTATCCTCTTGGTATAAGCAACCATGTACCCAAGTTGTGTTCCATTAGGGTTAAGCAATCCCAAAATATAACAAGGTTTGCTAAGCCTAAAAACTTACCATTGAAAAATAGTTTGTAGAGGTCAGAATGACCTAGACATTCGACATTGTGACTTCAGTGTCAACATGTTGCTTCCTAACATCATAGGTAACAATGTATTTAAGTTTAGTTTCAATAAGATTAACCAGCATAGTCAAGCAACTGTGCAGAGAATCACACTCACTTAGCGTTTCAGTTTAATATTTTGGTGGATTCCCAAGTCTCATTGTGTAAGGGGTACTCTTAGAAGACTGGCCCTGCTGCTGCTGCTGCTGCTGTGTGCTCTGAATGGTTAGCGATGTGGTACAACTACTACTGTAGAGCCCTGATGACTAGTCACACCACTGTCTACCAAAACACTGCCGCTGGTGATCGGGAGAGCCACTGGACTCGATAATCCTGTCTGAGATGATATGCTAGTTATGGGTGATGCGCTCGCAGCAATGAATAATTTTTTTGGCCAAAAAAGCACATGCACATCTGTACATAATACTGATATAATGTGGACAAAATTTCAAGTTAATCCATTGAGACCTCTAGCCGGAGTTGCGTTGAAAATGATTGTTAGAGATCGATGGACTGACAGACGGACATACATACATTTTGGACAGACAGATGGACGTACAAGTATACGGATAGCACATGCACACCTTCACGGAAGGACACACGGATGGACAGACTCACAAAGTAAAGTATATTTCTCCACTACCACAGCCAACCTTCCCATGAAGATTCGTCACAATACTTTAAGCAAAACTAGTTATCGTACGAAAACACAAAATTTACATGGATGGACAGACAAATGGAGAGAAGGAACTGACCCCCAAAATAAGGTACATTTCCCTATGACCCTAGCCAACCGTCTCATGAAGTTTCGTCACAATACTTCAAAGAAAAGCAAAGGTATCAAAATGGAAACGCAATATTTGCACAGACAGACACAAACTCCAAAAGACAGATGCACGGATGGATGGATGAACTGACTGACCAACAAAATAATGTGCAGTTCCCTACCCCCTTAGCCAACCTTTATCCTGATACACCAAGCACTAGTCGTCGAACAAAAAAACAAAATTTGCATAGATGGATGGACACAAACTTAGAAAGACGGATAGACTGACTGACCCACAAAATAACGTGCAATTTCCCCCCTACCCTAGCCACCATACCCATGAAGTTTCGTCATGATACTCCAAGCAAAAAGTAGTTATCAAACGAAAAACAAGAATTTGAACGGATGGGTGGACACAAACTCAGAAATGTAGATGGATGGGACTAACTGACCCACAGAATAACGTGCAGTTCCCTACCACCATAGCCAACCTTTCCATGAAGTTTCGCCATGAAGCTCCAAGCAAAAGTAGTTATTGAGGCCCCCACCCACTTTTACGAAAAGCGGGTGGCTATTACAATAACTTTACAGTATATTTAGGGGAGTGTTATTGCTAATATACAGAATGTGAAGAGCTAGTGTGTACGTACTTGTGATTTTAGCAGCTTGTTGTAATTGTGCTTTCCTCTGCTGAAGCTGGTGCTGAAGCTGTAACTGCTTTAGTTGCTGTTGTTGTAACTGACTCACTGTTGCCTTAGCTGAAAGGAATAATACACATACGCTAAACATGAAGCACCATAAAATCAACAAGAAGAAAGATTCTATAATCCATAAATGGAAAGTTAAAATAAGAGGCCCAAGGGGCGTTTATAGCTCACCTGCAACACAACAGAAATCATGAAAATTTAGGCCGAAGAGTAACATGTTCAAGTACCAAACATGAACAATTTGAATGGAAACATGAGAATTTAAGACAAGAGGCGCAAGGTGTCTGCATCGCTAACCTGCAAAATTAGATAAATGAGATTTTTGTATATACAGCTTTTACATGATTTCCGGTAAACTAGAAATGCCTACACATAGAGACCTAAACGATTTGACAAGAACAGAGAAATGTGTTTTAGAAACACAAATTGTAGCTGGAAAATAGTCAACCCAAATCACATAATCATCTTGTCATGAAGACATTTGGCTCAGCTATTGACCTTGAGTTTCATATCAATCTCACGGGGTTTTAAAGAAGATTTTTTAAAGAGGGTCTAAAAATAGTGCAAAATCCAAACGGGCTGCTGCTCAAATAGGCCCACCAGCTCCTTTAGAACAAACTTGGAACTCTATGCTCTATGGAAGTTTCCTGCTAAATATATTTGGGAATGGGTACAGTGGTTCTTGAGGGACAGTTGAATTTTCCATTTTTCAATAGTTTTGGTGGCAAATAATTCAAGATGTCCATAAGACAATTTATCTGACAAAATGGATAGTGCAAATACTAGATAATGCTAATAATAATACACCTATATAAAACCAATTTGGGCTTCAAAATAGGTCAAATAACAATTCCAATATGGCTGCAAAAATCTGATTAGTTTATGGTGGCCATATGTATTTTAACCCTTTAACACTCATATCAGCCAAAACGGCTTCTGCAGTGGTCTTGAGAAATGTCTATTTGCAGACCAAGATAAGACTATTTTTGAAAATTTACCACTGGAATGGTTGGCTCGATAACCGAGCCAGTCATTTCAGTGGTAAATTTTCAAAAATAGTCTTCTCTTGGTCCGCAAATGGACATTTTCTATGAAAAAATAGAAATTTTCTTGAAGAAATTCGATGGTTAAAGTACTAAGTTCCCTTAAACAACCTAGTACCTACTTATACTTCTAAAATATCAGCCTGATCCGTTCAGCAGTACAGGTCATTTTCCTGAATTAGGTCATCCAAGATGGCTATCGAAGTATTTGGCCAATCAATTTCCCTCAAACAAACTTGGTTCAGCTGTTGCCATAGACGATGTTTCATAAGTTTCAAACCAATCCTCCCAAGAGGTTTCGTAGAACTTTAAAAACATTAAAAAAAATTGGCCAAAATGTAAGATGGTCACTGGCCAAATCGGTTGATGGGCTTCGCCTAAACAAACTTGGATCCCTATGGCCTAAGGATGTTTTCTATCAGATAAAATTGAAATCAGCCGAGTGGTTCTTGAAGACATTTTTAATCTCCTATTGCTTTAGCATGGTTCTTTGGTGGGGAAAAAATCCAAGATGACCACCAAAACATTTATCTGAAAGTTTCAAAAGTGGCAAATCTGAAATCATCATATTAAAAAACTTTTATAAACTCAATTTCAGCTCCATAATCCACCAAATAAAAAATCCAATATGGCCGCTAAACATTACATTTTAATTGGTTGACAGTGGCCATGTTTTTTTAAACTATCAGCTTCCCTTGAACACGCTTTAATGGTCATTAGTCATTAATAATATCTCGCAACTTTAGGTGCTGTCCGTTCAATGGTTCTGGAGAAGTCGCTTTCACAGAAACTAGGTCATCCATGATGTCCACCAAAACATTTGGCCAATCAAGTTCCCTTGTACATTGTATCTTCATCAAAGGGTTCATACAGCTGGCAGGTTTTTTTTAATCAAGGACTTTTCAAGACAAGCAAATGTGATTTTTCAAGGGCTCTGAACCAGGAGCATGGGTGAAGCGAGGGTGTCCAAGTGAAGCGAGCATACAATACTCAGGTGCAAAAGCTCATACAGCTTACCTTGAGAAACTTTCACATTGCATGCAGCCGTAAGTTAACAATTTGAATTTTGGAACTTACTTCCTGGTTCCAGAATTCAAAACTGTTGACATTTGGTTGAATGCCATGACAATGTAATTGACACTGACATGTCATTGGAAGGTATTATAAGCTTTTTCAGTCTTATTTCCGAAACTATGGCGACATTGTCCGATCAATAGGGTAACCAGATGGTAAAATGACAATCAAATTTTCTTAAAATCTTTATTTACGTGTACTGTGGACGTTGTAGACTAAAAATCACATGGGAGGAACTGTTGATTTCAAGGCGGGTGGGTGAAACTTCAAATTCAAGGCCTTTCAAGACATATACCAAAATTCAAGGGCTTTTCAAGTTTGTGCAAGTCCTGAAGACATACAATTCATACATCTTCTTGAGGGACTTTTCAAGTTCCGTGACACATAGATACATCATTTTGGTTGTGACGTCAAATAACTAGTGACGTAATTGTTTATGACATCAGATATTAGAGTGACAGATCATATTCTTATAAGGTCAATACTTACCAACAGCCGCAGCAGTCTTCTGTCCTGTAGGTAGACTAACGTTGATATTGACTGGTCCAGTTACTTGACTGACAGGTACTGTGACTGATGGTACAGTTCCACCAGGTGTGGACACTGTCTTGACCAGTGTAGCTATAGGTGTTTGACCAGCTCCAGCAACTGACTGACCAACATGTTGGACTTGTGCTTGTGCTATGATCTGGGCTGGTGTCAGCTACAAAGTAATGCATGTCAATATATAAACAGTATTAACCATTTCATTGATTATATTTACTGCAGCTAAAAGACAGAATATATTGGAAACAACATGACTGAAAATTCCTTCCAGCCAAATTTGGTTAAACTCAGCAAAGCTGTTAATGAAGATATATTTTTAAGTGAACAAGAGTTATCTCCCTTATGCAATATTTTAATTTTACAAGATTGACCCATCAAATTTCTGTATACAAGTTCGGAAGCCTAACTCCTTAGTCCTTCCAGCCAAGTTTGGTTGAAATTGTCTTTATTAAAGATAGGTTTTTAATGTTTCTTTAGCATGTTTAAGAATTTTGAAAATCAAAGACGGACGCCAAAAAATTAGACCAATTAAATTTCTCGTTTGATATTCTGAAGCACATGGTGCTAAGATCCTTTAATCCAAGTTTAAAATCGCATCATATTTGAAGGAGAGGAAACGCTTTGAAAGATTCTCAAAATATTTCAGAAAATTCAAGACAGCCACCAGAAAAATAGATGAGACAAAATTCTGCATGGAAGCTCTAGTGCCGATGACCATATGATTCTTCCACACAAATATGCTTTAAATCGGTCAAGCAGCTAAGGAGTAGTAGTGTCTGTGCCTTAGATTTTTTGAAAATTTAAGATGGTTGATGAAAAAATTGACCAATCAAATTATTCATTAGAAAATGGTTGCTGAAAGAATTTGATCAATGCATATTCTTAAAGGAAGTTCTAAAGCCTAACACCATATGATCATTCACGCCAAATTGGGATAAATCTGCCAAATGACTTAGATCAATACTTTTTAAAGGATTTCCGGGAAAATCCAAGATCGGCACTAATTAAAATTCTCATTAGAAGTCTTGAAGCCTACCAAAACAGTATTGTTCCAAGCATGTTTCGTCGATTAAGTACCGTTTTTAAAGAATTTCTGTAAATCTTTCTGAAAATCCAAGATGGTCAAGGAAAAAAATCAGCCAATCAAGTCTGAATAGATGTTCTGAAGCCGAGCCATCCTTTGCTTCATGTTGACCTCAGAATCATCCTTTTTTTGTTTGAAAAAAATATGGCTCACGTCAATGCTGCTGCCCAATGCCTTTCAAAATATTGTTTCAAATTCATCTAGTTGTAGAAAGCCGGCTGAGTGTAAACTGTGAATGAGAAAAAACGAACCGGGTGTGTACAACAACAGCATAATGCTACTATTACTGACCTGTCCTGCCTGAGATACGGTCACTTGCTGTAGCTGACCAGTGCTGGCCATTCTAGTCACTGTCTTCTGGGATAACTGCTGCTGCTTCAACAATGCCTGTAAATCAGCTGCCAGGGCTTGAGGCACAGCCGTCTGTTTCAGCTGCGTGGTCTTCTGTGAAATTAACACAAGTTCTGTCTTTGAGAGATAACAAAAGCAGAAATAATACTAAGATACACATATCAAATATCACGTGGAATATTTATAGCTATTATATTGAAAAACACAGCAAAGATAAATACTAAGAGTATAATACAACAGCAAAGTAACACCTTAGAAATCACACCATTACATGTATATGCATAACTCGAGAAAAATCCTGATTATCTTTGCAGTGTCCAGAAACTTGAATAGGAGCTATTAAAGTTGCTTCATGCCAGTCCGATGATGAGGTATAGAAAACTCAAAACGGCAAGCTGAATCAGATCAGAAACATGATAATGGCTTTTTCAAGATGGATACCAGTGCAGAGCAATCTTTCAAAAATGGATTTCAAAGATGGCCATATTTGATGTTCAATCGTCATCAATTTTGAGAGGTTTCTTCTGCCGATCTAGTTGAATGGAACTATGAAATTTAAGTTGATTCACTAAACCTCAGTGTAGTTATCACTTTAAAACTGATATTATTAAGGCCACTGATGGCTGGAAGGCATAATGGATTCTAATTTATCATAGATCTTGATAGGATTCTGACCCAGCATTTACTCCAACGGACCAATCAAACTTAAGCTGTTCCGCCATATCCATACAGAGCCATTACAATATTCAAACAATTTCTGACTAATATATAATATTCACTGTCCCAGTGAAGAAGGGATCTCTGTCAGTGAACATTAAGAAAGAGGTTCTACAGAGACCACAAGCCTTCACGTGGCTGTGTAAGTATTAATCTACTTCCTTAGCACAGTCGACACCCACATTACCCTCTCCCCTGTCACAAGGACAATGAAAGGAGGGTTACGATATGACACAGTTGTGCAGGAACAAAGATTACAATTACTAACTTAAGGGACTTATTGAAAAATACATGTTATAGGTATCTTTGAAAAGTAGCTTCCACTAACATGAATAATTAGGTATATGTCTATGATTGTCGATTTCTCATTATATTGCAGCTGTGAATGTCAAATTTCTATTTCTCACTTAATAGTTAAGATATTTAAATATTTATTTTAGAGATAAGCCTAGTAGTCCGGCAGATTGGTGAAATAATTGTTCTCTTTTTGGTAAAAGCATCAAATTTTCAGGAAAGATAGGTATTGGCCCACTAAATTAAAGTAGAAGTGGACCCAAACAGAAATTTAAAATGGCCGACATTTTCAAGATGGCAGCCATTTTGAATTTTTCAACTATAAAATATATGACTAGTGACATTGTACTAGGGTACTCTATGTAATTTCACTAAAATTTGGGGGGATCTATAAAACTTTATTTTCTGAAACCATTCTGTGTACCAATTCCAAAAACCAATATTTGCCGTTTCACCAATGTGCTTATGGCGGCCATCTTGGAATTCAAAATGACCGCCATGAAAAACACTTAAAACCGAACATTACGCTTGATGTATAATGAATTTCTTTTGGTTAATTTATAGTTTTATCAATACTTATGTATTCCTGTAACAGGTGTGTTAGTACCAGTTGTTCATTCATGTTTTCGTACATTTCTGCTAAAAATAGGACACCCGATGGATACGGTTGTGAAAATTTGAAGAGAAATTTTATAATAAAGTATTGTATATTATTATTAAATGTTTGTTTTCTCATACATGCATTTTCATTGACTAAAATGTACTGTATGAAACTGATTACACCCACCCACCCTCACCCACCTCCATCAGTGTTGGGCATTCCTGCTATTGTAACAATTTTACTGTAATACATGGACCGGGGTAATTTTCAAACCTATTACCAAAAGTAAATAGAAAATATATTTTGAGAAAAGCACCATGTATATATACATCTAAGTGTAAAACATGCTTAAATTGTCGACTGCTCGCAGAATTACAACAAATGTGCATGTATTTATGCAAGCATCATGTCTAACCAAACCTAAACCTAACCCATCAGTGTAATAAAAAAATAATGAAAATAAGAATTCTTTTAATTTCTGATTTGAGCAAACCATTAGTATTATTATTTTGCTGATTGTGATAATTTCCATGTGTCATATCGGTGTATAGAGATTATTATATAGACATGTCAAAATCTTGCAAAATAGTAGATCCAATGGGGACCTAGTCAGCGTCCAAGCGTGACTCCAATAGACTGGACAGTGTGTCTTATGTCAAGAGACTATGTCTGAAGCATTGCAATGGCCTCGTGAAACTCTGAGATCAAGTCTTGATTTTTGGGTTGGGATACAGGACACTAGTAAACAACATTGAGCGATTCGTTGCACTTGAAAGTTTGCCATTTGGATCTATTAAATGACGGTGATGGAATATTAGAAACATTCCTACGACGAATGGCCAAATGGCATAAAACATGTAGGTCAAAATTTAGGAATTTGAAATTGCAGAGTTGAACAAAGGAAATCTGATTCTGAGAGCCAGGATTCAAATGCAGACACAACTGTGTGTAAGAAGACGCGGCTCAGTTTTGGCGGGGCATCAAGATTAGAAAACTACAAATGTCTTTTGTGGTGATGCCTTGGGTGAACTACATCAAGCATCACATTCAACATAGATAGACGTGTTCCCAATTTGTGCACTTGAACTGCAAGATACAATCCTACTTGCTAAACTTAGTGGTGGAGATTTGATATCACAGAAAGCCGTTTATCATTCCAAATGTTTGATGTCCTTATACAATAAGGCAGCTAGGAACAATCTTGAAAATGTCGAAGAAAGCACAGATTCTGTGCTTTATAACAGAATCGCATTAGCTGAGCTAGTACTATATATACAAGAAACACGTGCATTATCTGGTGTAACTCCTGTGTTCAAACTTTAAGACCTTGCCACAATGTACACTTCCAAGTTTCAACCAACCTGCTGCAGATATACCAGAGCGTGTCAACACTACCCATTTGAAAAATAGAATCCCTGCAAATATCCCAGACATTCAAGCTCACAAGCAGGGAAGGAATGTCTTACTGGTATTTAACTCAGACGTCGGATTATCACTTCAGGAAGCATGTAACCGTGACTTTGACAATGAAGCGATAATTCCTTCTCATGCCACCAGTATTGTTCATAGAGACATTTTCAACAGTAAAACATCTTGATCCAATGGAACATGTGAAAGCAAATGCCACAAACACTCATCACTTTAGTCAGTATGATTCTTGGCGGCCCAAATATCCAAACTCAGTCAAGCAACATGATTCAGGCTCCAGCTTCACTGACCATTTCACAATTACTAAAATTTAACAACCCATCGTCACCGTGATTAATCAGCAGAAATCTATCATACTATAGAACATGAGCCTCCATTACCAGTTTATCTAGGTCTCCTCATGCATGCAGAAACAAGGAAGCGGTGTATCATTGATAAGCTTTATAGCCTCGGTCTGTCTGTTTCCTATGATAGGATAATGGATATTTCAACAAACACGGGAAACATTGTGACTGCGCATTTGAAGCAGAAAATTGTGTATGTCCACTAAAACTCCATGACGATATCTTCACAACTGGGGCAGTGGATAATATTGACCATCACCCCAGTTCAAACACAGACCAAGGGCCCCCACATGGTACTGGAATATTGTTATTTCAGCACCCAAATTTGGTTGTTATTGGAAATGACAGAGCACCATGGTCACGGATAGCGTTGTTACTAACAGAAAGACCCTGGCACCATTGCCAGAGCAGTATTCATGTGTACCACCTGTTGCGTTGTGCAGTAAAACTCCAAAATTACCTCCATTACAGGGACCAATTGTCAGCAACTTGCAGACGTTACAAGCGGCCATCGACATAGAATGCAGATGGCTACATCATGTAAGAACTGTGGTTGAAGATGATAATTCATACGCTCCTAAGCTTATACCATGGTTCTTCACTCTTGGGCATTGCAGAATTAGCAACCAAAAATCGCAGAGGAATTTGATAAAGGAAATTTTGTTGTGCACAAAACGCATCACACTTTCTCTGCAACCCCACTAGACCATGCACATGAACAAAATAGCAAGTGTGTTAAAGATGATGGAGCAATAGGTCTAACTGAAACCCCTTAACAACTTCTTTGTTGGACGGTGTCTGCACCAGAAATCGCCAGGGAAATAAATTCAAAATTCTCAAGATTCCATCAAGATGAATCAAAGCAGGGGTCCTGACATTCGTTACCATGAACAAATGAAAGAAGTTCAGGTCAAATTCAGGAATGAAGTGAAATCTTTGTGTGATACAATTGAAGAAATGGGTAATTCATTTGAAGAATACAGTAATGATCTTCTTGTGTTAGACACTCATTGCCAACTCTAGTGTGGTTGATACGGTTAAGAACATCGAAATCCTTGGCGATCAGCAGTACCAATGCCTTCTGACAAATAGGCTTGAGCAGTGAGTTAAACCTCTTTCTGATCCAATCAAACATAACAACTTCCCACTCTTTAGCTGTCCATCACCAAGAGTTTTAACAAAGAATACACAAAACATCACTTCCGTGAAAAAGAATTGTTCTCTTCACAATTGTACCTATCGTGCCAAATGCGTAATGGTGATTTGGCATCTTTTTTTCATCACGAAAATCCAGCATTTCCACCATCGCTTTCTCAGTTTGGAAAGCTGCATGCTGAAACCAAGTCAAGTTTAGTGTCATGTTTGGAACAGGTGTCCCTTACCACTAAAGAACCCCCCACTGTTGATGTCTTGTTTGTAGATGGTGCTGCAACAATCAATATAATCAAAAATAGTACGGCAGACATTTCAGGAATCCGTCCTGCAATCATTTGTGCCATACAAAAAGCAGCAATTACGACATGTGAACAGAGTGGATGTCATGTGGGATGAATATGTTCTTAAAGCCATGACACACAGTACACGTGGTAAGGTTATTCGAAAGCGAGTACATCCAGATAACAGACTACCAGGAAATTGGGAGGCATTTCTCAGAGTAGATAAAAATAAAACTGAACTGTTCGGTTATTTAGCACAAGTTAGCTCTATTGAGTGTCCTCAAGATAAACAGATCATTTCCACATATGGCACTGGTGTCATTGTAGCATACCAAGAGACAATGTCCATGACTTGGCACCATGCCAACATGAGGAGGCGGATACAAGGCTTCTCTTACATGCCATGGATGCTGCCAAACAGGGTTACAGTAAAGTGATGTTGTACACAGATGTTGTAGTTTTAACTGTAACATTGGTGCAGAAACTGGATTTGGATGAACTCTGGGTGCCATTTGGAACAGGGAAAAATTTCAGTTATCTTTCTACACATGACATTTCACATGCATTCACTGGATGTGACCAAACGCCGGCCTTTGAAGGAAAGGGCAAGAAAACAGCATAGCAAGCCTGTAAACTACTGGATGATGTAACTCCAGCATTTGCTTCATTTAAGTCATACTCCAACTGACGAAATTATCATCAATGTTATGCCCTTTTTAGCCCTATTTGTTGTGCTAATGTACGATGGTGCTAGTGAATGGAACGATGTAAATGAATGTCGCAAGGACTTATGCACACACAAAGGAAGAGCTTTTCCACCTACGAAGGATGCACTTCTTCACCATACAAAACGAGTTGCATTTCAAGCCGGTTATTGTTGGGGCAGGCATTGATGCCTTCTCCTGTGATGCTTTGTCCATGTTATTTTGGGTAGATGAAAGGACCAGATCAGATGTGGGATCCTCTTTGGACAACATTACCGCAGGCATCTGATTCCTGTCAAGAACTTCTGAAGTGTTCATGCAAGGCAGACAGAGGTTGTAGAGGAAGATGCAAGTGTGTAAAAGCAGACATGCCCTGTACAGCACTCTGTCAATGTGGCGGTGATTGTGATTGGTCATGAAAGATCAGTGATTTTCCTTTCGAGAAGGTTGGATAATTAATGTGATTGTGACTTTTGACAATGCTGATTGTTTTAAAATTATACTGCTCCTACTCGTACTACTAAAATTATTGAATGGATAAAGTAAAACTATGAAGGTGTAAATAAGTGAGATGTGACTGTCCACTAGGGCTCATGTAAATGCAATCATGAAGGAAATTTAACTGTCTGATTGCTGTAAGGCACCAACAAACAATTTCAATGAGCAACAAGACTGGACCTGTTAAATAATTTGGTAACAATTTGCTTGAATGTTATTTGTAGCTTAGCCTTCTACAATCTTCCGTCAAATGGTTTTCAAAATATTTTGCACATCCATGACACCTGGAACGTGTTGTCTGCAAAAATTGAGCAATCAGACGCAATTGCATAAAAACAAAAGCAATGCTTTATTTTATTAATATACAGCATTCAACAATACTTGAAAATTTTTTTAGCTTTTCAAATTTAAACCAAATGCCGATTTCGGTTTTTTTAAATTTGTGGTGGTAGCCATATTGGTTTATTTTAATGTGTCAATGGTCAATTCGGCCAAGGGAGATAAGTCTGAGCATTTTAAACGAACACTTTTCGGAAGGGGAGAATGTATCTTGAAAACTTATCACTGATATGACTGGCTCTTTATCGCGCCTGAAAAGTTTGTAAAATATGTCTTTCCTGGTCTGTAGGAGCTTACCTCCCTTGGCCTAGGTGACCAGTAAATAGTGGAATTGTCCATCCCAGTTTTGTTCAGTAACTCATTTCTAATTTTAAGGCTTTTTAACTTTTATTTTAAATTTTACAAATATATTTTAGTTACTGTCAATGCTAAATATGGTAAAATGTATCATAATACTTGGCAACATTTGAGTGAACATCAATGCAAAAATGCTTAATTTTTAGAATTTTGGCGGCCATCTTGAAAATGCTGGCGATATTTTTTTTTCTTGGGTCCACTTCTATTTTTTTTCAGTACCTCAATACCTACCTTTGTGCCAAATTTGGTGCTTTTACCACAAAGAGAACAATTACCCCTAAAATCTGCACGAATCTGCTGGACTATAGCAAAGAAAATGATTCTGGAAGGAATGGAACCTTTCAGTGGCAACCAGCTTTCTTCAACAAGTCAGTTATGAACATCCTAAGCTCGTACCTTCATCATTCGTCTCATCGTGTCGAACAGGTATATGTGTGACCTCTGTTCTGGCTTTCTTGATGAACAGGTTTTATGGCTTTGAGATAATCATCTACATACTCCCCCTCTATTGGCATGTAGAGCTGGGAGATTGGGTGGGTGGGTGGTGGTCTTGTTGAACGTTCACGAACAGACGTTAAGCGCTACAGCGAGGTAGCAGGTGAAGAGAGTTGGTGACAAATGATCTGCATGTAGTGATGCTATTGAGGTGACAAATTGTGTAGAAGGCATCATTTTGATACAAACAGTTAATTTTGTGCTTGTCAGTAGAGAGTAGAGTTTGTGGTCTATTGAAGGCATCAAATTCACCAGAGAATAAATCGGTAATGGTTAAATTTTAACAAGAAATACAAAACAATTGCTTATTGAATGTCTATTTGCAGGGAAAGAGAACTTTTCGAAAATTTATTACTGGAATGACTGGCTTGGTTCTTGAGCCAGTCATTCAAGTGATAAATTCTCAAAAAGAGTCTCCTCTTGGTCTGCGAATTGACATTCCTAAAATCGCTGCAAGGCCGGTTTTGGCCGGCTTGACCATTAAAGGGTTAAACTGCTGTAAACCAATTTTGAGGGTCCGGGTATTTGCACTAAGCGCCTATTATCTTAAATTGTCCCAGTGAAGAAGGGATCTCTGTCAGTGAACATTAAGAAAGAGGTTCTACAGAGACCACAAGCCTTCACGTGGCTGTGTAAGTATTAATCTACTTCCCTAGCACAGTCGACACCAACATTACCCTCTCCCCTGTCACAAGGACAATGAAAGTAAGCTTAGGGTACGACACAGTTGTGCAGGAAGAGCTCTAGATAGAACTACATAATACTAGGTAAGTACAATGACAATCAGATTGCTGAAATCTACACTTCTCACCACCACAGTGTGAGACATTCAAACAGAGCCACAGTGTGACAGACATTCAAACAGAGCCACCGTGAGACATTCAAACAGAGCCAGTGTGACAGACATTCAAACAGAGCCACAGTGCGAGACATTCATACAGAGCCACAGTGTGAGACATTCATACAGAGCCACAGTGTGAGACATTCATACAGAGCCACAGTGTGAGACATTCAAACAGAGCCACAGTGTGAGACATTCAAACAGAGCCACAGTGTGAGACATTCAAACAGAGCCAGTGTGACAGACATTCATACAGAGCCACAGTGTGAGACAATCATACAGAGCCACAATGTGAGACATTCATACAGAGCCACAATGTGAGACATTCAAGCAGACCCACAATGTGAGACATTCAAGCAGAGCCACAATGTGAGACAATCAAACAGAGCCACAGTGTGACAGACATTCAAGCAGAGACACAATCAAACAGAGCCACAGTGTGACAGACATTCATACAGAGCCAGTGTGACAGATGTTCATACAGAGCCACAGTGTGACAGATGTTCATACAGAGCCACAGTGTGACAGATGTTCATACAGAGTCACGGTGTGACAGATGTTCATACAGAGCCACAGTGTGACAGATGTTCATACAGAGCCACAGTGTGACAGATGTTCATACAGAGCCACAGTGTGACAGATGTTCATACAGAGTCACAGTGGGAGACATTCAAGCAGACCCACAATGTGAGACATTCAAGCAGAGCCACAATGTGAGACAATCAAACAGAGCCACAGTGTGACAGACATTCAAGCAGAGACACAATCAAACAGAGCCACAGTGTGACAGACATTCATACAGAGCCAGTGTGACAGATGTTCATACAGAGCCACAGTGTGACAGATGTTCATACAGAGCCACAGTGTGACAGATGTTCATACAGAGTCACGGTGTGACAGATGTTCATACAGAGCCACAGTGTGACAGATGTTCATACAGAGCCACAGTGTGACAGATGTTCATACAGAGCCACAGTGTGACAGATGTTCATACAGAGTCACAGTGTGAGACATTCATACAGAGCCACAGTGTGACAGACATTCATACAGAGCCACAGTGTGACAGATGTTCAAACAGAGCTATAGTGTGAAGGACATTCAGACAGCGCCGCATCCTATCTCTGTGTACAACAGCTCATAAAAGAATTAACATGTTTCCAAACAAACACAATTTTGAACACAACGTAGGAAATGTTCTGTTGAATCAAAATGTTCTATCGCCTTAGGCCGCAATCTCTTCCAACCCAATCATGATCCAAATATTCAACGGCAAGTTTTACTTTGTTATGACAATATGTCAATTTATACATTATTGAGCTGTAGCGTACCTGTCCTCCTTGTGCAACCGTAGTGACGAGTTGCGAGGTAATAACAGCTTTCTGTCCACTGACTAGTGCCTGTGCTGCATTCTGTGTCTGAAGTCTCTTCAACTGCTGCTGACGGAACTGCTCTTGCTGGTAAAACAATGGCATTATATTAAAGTTACAAACAAAATTACAGAACATCGATCATGATGTTATGTTAGCTGTAGAACTCCTATAAGGTTTTATGCTTTGGAAACGAGGCAAGCAATCTTACGCGTTGCTAGTGGATTGTACCATTAAAATTTAACATGCTCACCGAATAACCCGACTCTAATTAGATGATTCGCTTAGCACATAATTTGACTGAAAGACTAGAGAAATTTAGCAATGTTATAAACATTAATGAGATGAGCAAAACAATATACACTAGTACTGATATAATAATTATGAACAATTACTGCTAACTGGTATCCATGACATTCTGAATACCCTGGTAATTATGGCCTTCAATGGAGGTATATAGAAACAGCAACGCATAGGCCAATAATAATTCATATATTAATGGTCATAATTTGTTCAAGAAAATGACAATATAATATACATTTTATTCATATAGAATATCACTTTCGCTTATTTGTGGACCAAGAGAATATGCAGAAATTTAGCACTGGAATGACTGGTTTAGTTACGAAGACATTCACTCTGAACAGTGGTAAATTTTCTAAAATCTTACTACTCATTTACATCTTCAAATGGACATTTCTCAGCACCACTGCAGATGCCATTACTTTTTCGCCTGCAAATGACGATTTACTCAACAAAATGTTGAATTTTCTCGACAAATCTTGACTATTAAAACGTCAAGATATTTAAGTGAACATATCGATGCCGTGCAGCTTTACTGACCGTAAGTCCGAGCTTCTGAGCCTGTAAGAACTGTCTCTGTTGCAATGACTGCTGTTGTTTAAGTATTGTCTGCTGATGTAGCTGAGAGAGCTGTCCCTGTGTCAGTGTCTTCCCAGCAACAGCCTGCGTTAACTGCTGCTGAACTGTGGTCACTGTGAAAACAAAGTAATGAGCACATGCTTTAGTGAAATAACAAAGTACTACATATAATCATTGCTGTGTTGATGTAATAATTAAACACTTCTGATATCTATATATGTGTGTAAATATCTGGAGATTGTCCTAGAGAAAATATTTAATTCTTTGATGGCTAAATTTGGTCAAGAATTTCAAAATAATTGCTTATTGAATGCCGATATGTAAGCCCGCTTACATATCGACATTCAATAAGCAATTATTTGGAAATTCTTGACCAAATTTAGCCATTAAAGAATTAAATATTTTTACTAAGCCAAGAGAAGATAATTTGAAATTTTACGGTTCTTCAGATATTCAAGAGAAACATACAGGCAAAGTCCCCTCAGTAGAACATAGCTTTCGTCCAGAAGCACAACATAATTCCTCACCATGACATTGACATTTTGACACAATTATTGACATAGTTCTTTGATTCTCTGACATGAACTGCCAAAATAGGATTAGTGAAGATTCCTTCAGCAGAATTTGAGTTAACTCATCCGGAAGAGAAGGCAGAAATTCAAAATAATTTCTGTAATTGGGTCAAAATGTCCATGACCATTTAGTCAGAATTAGAATTCTTTGGAAAAAATGCAACAGAAATGGATTGGTCACACATGCATGGAGAAGGGAAATGTCTTTGCCATCACACATTTTAATATTATTGATTTACAAATAATTTTTTTATATTAAATTTACTATCCACAGGAAATAATTATAACAAATAGAAACATTTTATGGAACTGCAATGTCTTGTCATGCATCCCACATATCAAATTCCATGTGAATTAAATTACGCCTTTTCAACCATTTAATGGTCAAATCTGGTCAAGAAAATCAAAGTATTTGCTTATTGAATATTTATTTCCTGGCCAAGAAGAGTATTTTCAAAAAATTTACCAATGGAATGACTGGCTTGGTACTCGAGGCAGGCATTCCAGTATCAAATTTTCAAAAATAGTCTTCTATTGGCCTGCAAATGGACATTCCCCAAAACGCATGCAGAGGCCGGTTTTTGTTGGTTTGACCATTAAAGGGTTAATGTACTGCTACAAACCTAAACACCCACACTCACATGCAGACAGTTGTATGGAGTCCTCTTCAGGGCACACAATCATACAGTTCAGCAATGGAAGCAGCTTACCTCCAGTAGTACTTGTGCCAACTAGTGCCCGCTTTGCTGCAGCCAGCTGTGCTGCGGCTCTGGCCTGAGCTTGTGCCTGTGCCTGAGCTTGGTTGGCGATTTCCTGGACAGCTAGTGCAGTGGCAGGTCTCTGTGCACGAACTGCGGAAGCTAGCGAGGTCAATGTTCCAGTTACAGGCTGCAGAATGAAACATAGAAAACAAAAAGATTACAGGAATGGCAGATTCTTTATGATACAAGGAATATTCTGTTACATATTTTGAAACTAATTCGACTGGTATCCGTTGCTACCCATAGTAACAGGTTCCAGATGAATTAGTTTCAAAATGTTCAACAGTCTTTCTGCATAGATGTATTGCAATTGAGACACTGGAATTTCAGGGGTAAAATCGTTAAGTATAACAATGTAGAAATTAGAAAAATAGATTATATATACAGGATATTGAAATTAATTTAACTGGAATAATTTTCTTGGAAATGGAGCCATACATCTGTTAGCATTGAGACTAATACAATGTCAGATGAACATAGGGGTTCATTGTCCACCCATTACGTCAAAAGCCAACAGCTCCAAATATAATGAAACACGCACCAAATTATAAGTCTTCCCCATTGACTCCAATATGCTAGATAATTTCCAAGGGCCATAACTCTGTGCTTGAGATAGGACAAAGTTCATTTTAACAGCTAGACGTAAACATTTTGACTATTGTATATTTGTAAACAGATATGACTAGCTGTCAAAGACCCAGCCTTATCGACTGGCTTGGTAACCGAGACAACAAAATGATCAATACGAAGATTATAACATGACATTATTTCAGATTACGATCAAACCTAGCAATAGCACTCACTATGGATGCTATAGGAGGTTGTGTCACAGTGACTGCCTGTGTTAAACGTTTATTGATAGCAGCAAATGAATTAGCTGCTGCAGCCACGGAGCCACTCGTGTTGACGATAATATTGCTGGAAACACCTACAGGTCGCGTGATCGCCACGGCTGTTAATCCCGGTCCAACCACAGCTTTCTGTAATGTGGCTGTTGGCTGCTTAATCAAAGCACATAAAAGGAGCGTGTTACTAATGGCATATTTATGCAATAGGCATAGCATAGACACAAGAAAACTAAATATAAAAAGTTCAAGCTAATTATTCTTAAAACAGTTTGACTGGAAATCCTGAATGTATGTCAATCTTTCCAGAATTATCTTCAGTATTTTAAGAATATATATTGCATCTAAGTTTCATGAAGGATTCAGAGAAACACTCAACCTAGAAATCATGGACTATTGGTGTCCTGTGAACTATTGGTGTCCTGTGAACTATTGGTGTCCTGTGAACTATTGGTGTCCTGTGATATTCTATATGGTGCAATAAACCTATAAACTTAAGTATTTAAACAATCATGCAACAAAATCAGGGGATTCCAGGGCCTCAATATATTCGAGACGGGTTTTGGGACTCAAAATATATTAACCATTTCAAAGACAAAGACCTGAAAAAGTTAATTGTTTACATATAGGATATGTTGTTGAATATCTAGAAATTAATATGACCAGAAGACATTGTTGCGGGAGCAACAGCTTCCAGTCGTATTAATTTCAAAATAGACTGAGCATTCAATGACACAGAATTGTAAATCGTCACACTTTCTGACTTTGCCACCTTGCCCTCCCAATCCCACATCACATTGTCTCACAATCCACAATCATATGGTTAACTAGCATACTAAATTTGGTTGAATTGCACCAAAATTTGATATTTTGTCTTCACACCCCCCCCCCCCCCACCCTCACCCATGCAGGCGCACACACAGATGCAGACGCACACACACATGCAGACGCACACATGTATGCACGCACGCACGCGCACACACACACACACACACACACACACATTCACCTCAACACTGGGTGCAGATTTATGTAAACGCCGTCTTGTAGTCCCCAAGCATATGGGTAACCAACATAAAAAGATTTGATTGAATTCCACCAAACGGTCTGTCAATAGGACTCACCAGTACGGTAGTAGTCGTGGCAGTCCCTATAGGCTGTAACTTTGCACCTTGTAATACTGCAGCAGGATTTGCCATAGTAACTGTCTGTGTTACGGCTGTAGCACCAGCTGCTGTAGCGATGACCCCGGTTACCTGAGCCGCAGCCGTGACAGCAGCGTGTTGTGCCTGCTGAGATCTCTGTGCAGCTAACTGTTGCTCGGCCTGTTAATAAGAGGCATAGAAATAATGAACCTGCAACTCCAGCATGGTTATGTAACAACAATGTCATCCTCACAGTATTTTAAATACCTTCAGACATTTTTGGAAATCCAAGTTGGCCTCCGAAACAATTGACTATATCAACGTAACAGACATTTTCAGAATAAAAGAATAGGTCTGTAAAACAAGAATTCCGCGGAATCAAATGTCGCTTGTCTCCTGTTTGTACAGTGCCTTTGACGTTTGAGCTTGTGACCTCCCTGTTATTATGCTGCTTCCAAACATGATAGGTAACCATGTATTCAATTTTAGTTCAAATAGGATTAGCCAATGCTGAAATATAATTGATTTGCTGAATGGAAAAACTTAATGTTGAAAAAGCAGAGGTCAAATAGCAATATTAGAATGGCTTCAACCTGGTGACCTGCATGTCTCCATCCTGTATTAGTCCAGTAAAACTACAAATTAACCTAGAACAAATTGCAACAGAATTTATTTCTTTTCTGCGGCATTCATGGGACTGCCAGGTGTCACATATCAAAAGTCCTCCAAAATCCCTCGATGGGAAAGTGGGTAAATTCGCATATTTAGCTACCGCCATTATCCGAATAATGAAACTTCCCTTACCTGCTTCATTCCGCAAATAAACGAAGTAGAAATGTTGTCTAAGCTCTGAATTTCATGGTCACGGAAGACAGTAAGTAATTGGCAATATTGCCTTGAACCACTTGTACAAATTCTCCAAACCACAGATTAAATATGGTTGTATGCACAGGGCCGGGGTAATTTAAAAAAATTATATTTAAAGTAAGTTTAATTTTGTTTTTCGCTTTTAAAATTTTATCTAAAATAAATTGCATATTAATTTTCACTTTTATCTCACAATTTGAATAAATTTCTATACAATTCAATCAGAATATGGACATGGATTTAGATACATGCGTTATTTGTAACCAGAGCCTAGAAAATGGCTCACAAACTGTTAAGCTTCGAGTTAAAGGCTGTGACGGTATTAACAATGCTAGCCGAGCCCGTGAAAGCGATGTCATAGCTGAAGCAGGACAGAGGGTTCATGTAAAATGTCGACGGGAGTTCATTGATCCCAAGCAGATTGCCCGTGACGCAGAGAAAATTGAACAATCTCCGCCACCCATGCGAACACTCCGTTCAGAAAGTCCAACATTCAATTTTAGTGAACATTGTTTGCTATGCGGATACCGTGCAAAAATTCAAGATGGAAAGAAACGTGGCTATGATATTTATCCAGTAAGTACTCATGACTTTCAATGTAGTATCGCCGAGGCCTGTGAGCAGAGAAAAGACGAATGGGGCAAACTTGTAGCTGGGCGGCTTGCCTTCACGCCGGATTTATGCGTTGTCAATGCAGTATACCATCAAAGCTGCCGCATAAATTTTCGAACCATGAAAAATATCCCTCAGCTGCACTCATCTTGCTCATCCCAAAAACATGGAAGGCCAGAAGACTTGGACAGAGTAAGAGCATTTAGTGCGACAATGGCATTTCTTGAAAATAATGATGATGAGCAGCTGACCCTGCACGACCTCGTTAATAAAATGCAAGAGTATCTCGATGATAAAGAGAATAAAGCATACAGTACAAAATACATGCAGGATAAAATAAAAGATAATTATGGCGATGAAATATTTATTAGCACTGTGAATGGTAAGCCAAACGTTGTTACCTTTCGTTCTAAAGCATCTACTATTTTGACTGACTTCTATAAGGAACAGAAGAGAAAGGATTCCAAATCAGAGAGCATGCTAATCATCCAGACAGCTGCCAAACTGCTTAGACACGATATTAAGTTAATTGATTCATGCACATCATCTGAAAGCTATCCATCAAGGGAGCAAATGAGCGACCCAGTAAAGGCATTGAATTATTTACCACAGACACTGCAGGAATTATTGCGGATTTTGTTTACTGGAAAAGACACAGAAATGAAACAGGCATCAGTTGGACAGGCTATTATGCAAGGAACTCGTCCTAGAGTTATTTTGGCACCTTTGCAGTTCGGGCTGTCATGTGAGATGCACCATAAATTTGGATCTAGATTTATTGTTGACACCTTGTACAAGCACAGATTTGGATGTTCATACGCGAAGATACAGAGGTTTGAGCGCAGTGCATCACTTCATGGTGGAGATCTACCACAGCCATTATCAGGCGAGTTCATTCAGTTTGTTGCCGACAATGTGGATCACAATATTTGCACAATAGATGGGCATAATACATTTCATGGAATGGGAATCATTGCATCTGTTACACCAGGAAACCTTTCGTGCAAACTTATTCCAAGGATAAATGTAACATCTCAAGATATCAAGCAAGTTGGCAAGATCTGTATCAGGAACTTTGAGTCTCAGCATACCAGGAACTTCCCATTGACCTTTAAGGAGTTAACTGCGATGGAACAAACAGACCCAACAGTTGACATTGACATCCTCTGGGATTTCTCTTTGTTTCTGCGTTCAAGGAGACAGTCATGGTCTGGCATGATGCAAACTGTTCACCAAGGAGTTTATCCAGGTAAATCGTCTGTTATTTTCCTTCCGATGATAGATCTAGAGCCAAGTAACATGACCTGCATCTTTTCCACTTTGACTTATGTTTGTGAACAGGCAAACCGATACCATGTTGCACCCGTGATTACATTTGATCAGCCCTTATTTTGGAAAGCTATGACTATCATAGAGATTGAGCCGAGCTGGAGTCCATTAAAGCAAATTATTCTAAGACTCGGAGGTCTTCATATGGAGATGAGCTTCCTTGGCTGCATTGGTCACTTAATGGCAGGAAGCGGTCTTGCGCCTATTCTAGAGGTAGTCTACGCTGAGAATGCTGTCAAACACATTCTTAGTGCAAAGGCAATTTCTCGAGCAGTTCGAGGACACCTCATGGTTTTTGCTTCTCTCAGTACAATCTTGATTGCAAATGCATACAACCTACCACTACCTACAATTGCAGATGCTGAAGTTGACACAGTAGAATATTCCGCTGCAATGCATTCAAAAGAATTGTTTGACAATGATGATAATGTTGCAGGACATGAAACGATTGAAAGTTCCCTAAATAAAAGTCTGGTTAAAGTTGGAGAGCTCTATGATGACATTATCAAAAATCCGTATGTAGCTACAAGATTGTCCTTGGAAAACGCATTACATGATGTCAAGGACAAACTAGACTCAGAGAAGGTGGTCATGAAAGATAAGAGGACTGCACGACTCTGGCTTTTGTATATGGAGTTGGTTGACATTCTGCGCAAATTCATTAAGGCAGAACGAACTGGTGATTGGAACATGCACCTTCAGACCGTTCGTGAGATGCTTCCATATTTTGCAGCCGCTGGGCATAATCTGTACGCCAAGTCTGCATATGTATATTTACAAAAGATGTTAGAAATACCTGAAAGTCATCCAGATATACACACCAGCTTCCTCAATGGTCATCATGTCATTCATCGAAGTGATAGGTATTGGGCAGGGTTATCTACTGATCTAGTTATTTGTCTATGCCCGCATGTGCAGATGTGTGTAATGCAATGCAAGAGCTCTCTGGGGTAAACTGTGATTCAAGTGAACAACACAAAGATTCCACACAATCTCGAATAAAGCGTGATATGGATGATACTTACAAAATTCTCAAAATCCTTAGTGAACTGAATCCATTTGGACCAGACCCTTCTCTTAGAGGACTTGTTAGTGGATTGTCTGCACATGAATCAGTCAATGTTGACGATGCTAAAGATATTGGAGAATCAATTATTAATTCGATGTGTGGCCAATGTGTATCAAGCATTTCGTTCCAGAGAAAGAGACAAGCTATTACCTTAGCATCCAAAACATCTCTCAAGATTGATGATGAATGTGTACAAATTGATCCACAACTCCTATTTCAAAGACTCAGTTTAATTGCTACAAATGGATCAAAAGGGAATCCAGCATCTTATTTTGAGTATGAGTTGTGCACTCATCCGCCCGCACTCTTTGATAATTCATCTCTTCCATGGGAAGCAAATAAGCCGGCACTTGCTGATGCATTGTGGAAATTAATTCAAAATGAAGATGCAGTCCTTCCAGATTCTGTCCACTATGTGCTTGATGGAGGAGCTCTATTACACCGTGTTCCATGGCAGCGTGGAGAGACATTTGCAAATGTTTGTCAAAGATATGTAAAATATTGCATAAGCAAATATGGAAAGGCTACAGTAGTTTTTGATGGTTATGACCAAGGCCCAGACATAAAAGATGTAACACATAAGAGGCGAACTCGTGGATCAGGCGCAACTGTTGTACTGACTCTGCAAACAGTTGTAACTCTGAGTAAGCCTGATTTTCTTAGTAACAAGCAGAACAAACATCGGTTCATATCAATCTTAAGTTCATCTCTCGAACAGGCTGGATGCTTAACGATAAAGGCAAGCGGTGATGCTGATGTCTTAATTACGCAAACGGCTATCTTGGCTTCAAAGTCAACAAATACTGCTCTTGTTGGAGACGATACTGACCTACTGGTGTTGCTTCTATACCATACTGATATGAATGGCTGTCAGCTATTTTTCAGACCAGAGCCAAAGCAAAATGCAAAGAAACCCCGACTGTGGAATATCAAAATGGCAAAGGAAAAACTCGGGTTCTGTTTGTGCTCACAGCTGTTATTTATCCATGCTATCCTTGGCTGTGACTCAACATCTAGGCTTTATGGAATTGGAAAATCTGCATCCCTTAGCAAAATCCAGTGCTGCAAAGAACTCTCTCAAATTGCTGAAGTGTTTACAATGAGTAATGCGAATAAAGATGACGTGATAAAAGCAGGTGAGAAGGCAATGCTTATTCTATACAATGGCACTTCAATGGATAGTCTAGTTGCTTTGCGGTACAAGCGATTCAGGGAGAAGGTTGCAAAAAGTTCCAAGTATGTTGAAGCACGAGATTTACCACCAACACCCGCATCCGCAAAGTTTCACAGTCTTCGCGTGTACTACCAAATTCAAGTTTGGAGAGGAGATGCTGGAGATATGGATCCAACAGAATGGGGCTGGAAAGTTCTCAACCACCAAATGCTGCCTGTTAAGACTGACATGCTGGCAGCACCTGACGATTTACTGTATTCATTTAGATGCAGCTGCAAAACTGGCTGTGAATCAGAGATGCACCTGTAGAAAACATGGGCTCAGCTGCACATCCGCCTGCGAAGACTGTAAGGGTCTCAGTTGCTCGAATTCAATAACGCTCATTGAGGAAGATGACTTGGATAATTGATGCAAGATGAAATTAGTAGAAACCAGGTACCTATGCCATACTATTTCATCTTAGCTTAGCTTAGAAACACACAATACCGTGACATAATAAAATATAATATGTTTTGTATCAATATCAATGATGGTATTAGGTAAATTCATGCAAGTGGCATAACACAATATATTTAATTTGTGGAGAATATGTCAATCGTATTCATTTATTACCAAAAAAGTCCAAAAATACCCAGTCACACATATATTACATACCGGTTTTAAAGAAAAAGAAAAATTGATTTTTCAGGTGAAATGGCCCAAATCTGGTAATAATTATGCAAATTTTACCCTTTCCCCTATTGGAATTTTGGAGGACTTTTGATATGTTGTACATAATGGACCCCTATACATTGGGCGAGGTAAAAAAATTCTGTTGCAATTTGTTCCGGGTTAAAATATTTTTGGCCTAGATTGACTGGACTATATACTCTTGGCATAAGCAACCATGTACCAAAGTTGTGTCCCGAAATATAACATGATAGGATTTGCAAAGCCTAAGAACTTAACAATAAAAAATAAAGTTTTGTAGATATCAGAATGACCTTGACCTTCGATGTTGTGACTTCAGTGTCATTATGCTGCTTCCTAACATCATAGGTAACAATGTATCCAAGATTAGTTGCAATAGGCTTAACCAATCATGAAATATAGGCTGAGAAGTTTTGCTAAACACAGAAACTTAATGTTGAAATAACAGTTCTGTATCAAGGTCAGTGACCTTGACCTTTGACCGTGTGACCCCAACATCATCATGCTGTTTCCTAACATTATAGGTAACCATGTATCCAAGTTTAGTTGCAATAGGCTTAACCAATCCTGAAAAACTTTATGTTGATGCCGTCGAAAAAGTGAGCAAGCGAGACAAAAATTGACCAATTAAATTTCTGAAGGGGTAAAAGGATATTGCATTCGGGTCTGTGTGTCCGGAATTGTATCTAAAAGAGTATTGATCTGATTTGAGTACAATTTTAACACATCAATGATAAAGTGGTGACCACCAGTTTATTTGACATGGAATGACCCTCATGTTAATGTTTAAGATTTGTGAAAGACAATAAATAGTTAATATTTGAGATCAGATACATTTGTGCGCACATTCTGTACTTATCTCTACTCCAACTCACTTATATTGTATGTATATGTCGTATTGGCAACATATACTGTTCTAGTAGGTGCATAATTGTGAGAAAGACATTGTATTCCGCTCGGATGGTTTGTCCACACACTCGGATGGTTTGTCCACACGCTCGGATGGTTTGTCCACACGCTGGGATGGCTTGTCCACATGCTGGGATGGCTTGTCCACACACTCGGATGGTTTGTCCACATGCTGGGATGGCTTGTCCACATGCTCGGATGGGTTGTCCACACGCTCGGATGGTTTGTCCACACGCTCGGATGGTTTGTCCACACACTCGGATGGTTTGTCCACACGCTGGGATGGTTTGTCCACACGCTGGGATGGCTTGTCCACACGCTGGGATGGCTTGTCCACACGCTGGGATGGTTTGTTCACACGCTGGGATGGTTTGTCCACACACTCGGATGGTTTGTCCACACACTTGGATGGTTTATCCACATGCGGATGGTTTGTCCACACGCTTGGATGGTTTGTCCACATGCTTGGATGGTTTGTCCACATGCCGGGATGGTTTGTCCACATGCCGGGATGGTTTGTCCACACGCCGGGATGGTTTGTCCACATGCTGGGATGGTTTGTCCACATTCCGGGATGGTTTGTCCACATGCTGGGATGTTTGTCCACATGCTCGGATGGTTTGTCCACACGCTTGGATGGTTTGTCCACATGCTCGGATGGTTTGTCCACACACTATCTAGTAAACTATTGTGTTTATTATACTACTTTCAGGTAGAGATTGTCACCAATCAGCGTGGTTAATACCAATTGGGTCCATGCTGTGTAGCTGATGGATCCAGAATTTCTCATGCTCCTTGCGGATAGAGGTGGCTTCCAGTGAATCAGATCACAATGGAATACTTTAATAATTCTGTAGTTGACAGAAGCGATATTGTGGTTTAGCAGATTAAAATGAATGGCTACTGGTGTGTCTTTTTTGTTTTTAATATCCCTTAAATGTTCTTTAATACGTACAATCTGGTACACATACACTCGGGTACACCAACAAACATGTACACTTAACCTCGGGTACAAAAAGTACGCAGATCAGGTACACATACACATAAGATCGGGTACAAAACCGACAACAACAATAGGATGTGTCTACCAAATCCTGGTACATACACATAGGATCGGGTACAACCGGGTACACTCGGGTACAAGACACTATAAAAGGAGCGCACAAACAGTGCATCGGCATCCATACTCAACGGACACTAACCGTTAGCGTCAGGACAAACCTAGCATCTTACAAGCTTTTCTAAACTATCTAGTAAACTATTGGCCAGATTTTGCTCAAACCTTATCGAAAGAATGTGTGATTCATTAAAATAGGAATTCTCAGCTTGAGCTATTATTGCCATTAGCCAGCTGTTGAGGAATAAATGTATTGTATCTTAGTGCATATGACAACGCTGCTTGTCCATGGAGCTTTTAGCAGGCATACATATATTGATTTTCTCATATGGAATTTGATTTTTAGCTAAGAAGATGCTGAAGTACTCACCTGACTCTGTTTTTTCTCTCTTTGTATTCTCTCTGCTCTAATGGCGGCCACTTCTACTGGATTGAGCGGGTTGTCATAGTTAATCTCGCTCTCCTGTAACACGGCAGCATGCTTAGGATTCTTCTGCATCGGATTAGCCAGGGTTGGTCGGAGTGTTGGAGGACGCTTAGCCGCAATTGATCGTACGGAATCAAAGCGCAGTGAATGAAACATGGTGAGTGAATTATTGTTATCTTGCATATACAGCTGACTTGTGCGCATAGGACGATTATTCTTTGTCTGAAAATGAACAGCCTATTAAAGGGCAATAAAAACATTTTCAGTCAGGAATAGAATAAGACAAGTTTATTATTTTGAAAACAGCATTGCTGTCTAAAGAATTTGTAGTTATGAAATCAATAGCTTCGTTATACATAGACTTGCCACGAAACATCGACTAACTTTGCAAGATTTCAAACTGGACAATTGCAAGCTCCATAACTATTATAGTTTGTAATTATCCCAATTGAAATCTATAAAAATTAAATCACCCTATTGTTATCATACTCATAAGATGGTACAAACCATCCATTTTCTAAAATGATATAAACAAGAGTCAGCTGAGACACCACATACTGCAGTACAGCTGAAGGCTGACAAACGCCACGAACTGCAATACAGCTGAAGCCTGACATACACCACACGCTGCAATACAGCTGAATGCTGACATACTAAAAAAAGCATCCGCTTTTGTTTCTACGAGAATTCTTAATACTTACCAGATGTACTATTATGATAGTGTCTATTATCTAGTCTAGCTCAAAATAAACAATTAAAAACTCCGCACTCTCCTGGTCCTGCCCATACTGTGTCCGGGAATTACCATAGCCACAGGTACCGAGTCAATTCCCAATCACAGTCAGATTCGTCTTATGTTTGCTTTGACAAACAGCGAAAGCAGCTCAGCCTCACCTCAGCGGGGCGGCTGAGACAGGGCCATAGTACATCTGGTAAGTATTAAGAATTTTCTTATAAACAAAAGCGGATGCTTTTTTGATTCTACTTCGAATAATACTTACCAGATGTACTATTATGATAAACTCTGGATTTCGTCAGCCAAGAAATACCGGTGGGAGGAGGTGAGGCTCGAACCAGCACTCATCTACCATCCGACAGAGAAGGTTGTGAAGAGACCAGAACCCTGCCATACGCTTGGGTTCCGCTATCTGACTCATAGAGTGCTAAACTTTCATGGTCTAGACCACGCTCCGGCCCCCCCCCCCCCCATTTGTCCGCACAAATTCCAGAGGGATGTCAAAATGGGGAGCAACACCCACCAGACCGGTGTCAGCCCCAAGTCTCAGCTAGGGCAGTCTAGTAGAGTGCAAAGAAGCTACAACTTCTAATTTTGAAAAAAACACTATCAGTATATCGAATAGACTTTCAAATTGGAATGAGTCTAATGTCTGTTTAAAGAATAAGATACTCTTGCCAGACTATTTACTTATTCAGTCTGGTAAATTGACTGTAAGTAAACTAATATTAGTCACTTAATTAATGTAAACACTCACCATATTGAGTGCTTGGTCTTTTCTTGTTCATCACAGGAGCTCGGCCCAATCCACGGTCATCCTCGGATCATGTGCATAGCCATTGTTCAGTGCATGTGGAAGAACCTTGTGATATGTGCGAAATAGTGGTCGGATGTGGCTTTAGTTAAAATTCGATAAATTGGCGACGGCTACCGGATTAAGTGCGCTGGAGATATCGAGAAGGTAGAAATCAGTGAATGACAACTCGGCATGCCATTGTGCTACAGACATCACCTCTTCTAATGAGACACCCTTATAAAGGGCTGATGATACTGCTAGTGCTCGGACCTGGTGGGCGTTCGCACGATCAATCTGCTTTCCTGTAGCGATTTTGTACTACATCTGAATAGCATCGACTATCCAACGAGAAATAGTATCTTTCGAGGCGCGCAAATGAGGAGCTTTGAGACATAACCACAGAGATTTCGGGTCATCTCTCCACTCCTCAGTACGTTTCTTATACATTTTCAGACATTTGACAGGACACCAAGCAGAAGAGTTTGGGTCATGTCTAATTAAACCTGGCAAATTGATCGGCTGTCCTGGATATTTAAGTGACTGATTCTTTGCCAGGAAACAAAGACGTGGAAGTAGTCTTAAACCCTCACCCGTGATGACAAAACAGTCTTGTTCGGCAGAAAGCGCATGTATTTCGCTTCTCCTTCTCACTGACGCTGCTGCAACCAAGAATACTGACTTAATAGTTAACAGTTTAATATAATAATAATAATAATAATAATAGGATATTTATAGTGCGCTATAATTCCATGCAAATATTGCGTGCTCTAAGCGCTTACAATAATAAAATAAAATGATCATACAGTTGGATATGCCTGACGGAACAAAAACGTTTTAAGATTTGATTTAAATATAGCTAAAGTGGATGAAGATTTAAGACTAGCTGGAAGATCATTCCATTCTGTACAAGCAACAAAAGTAGATGTTCTGTGACCATAGGTTTTTGATTTAACTTTCGGAATTTTAAGCAGGTTTAGATTTGCATAAGTGGCCTGCTTGGCGTGTACGTTTCTAGCAGTTCTGAAAGGTAGGTTGGTGCTGTAGATATGATACATTGATAGGTTAGGCAGAGGACTTTGAAGCGTATTCTCTGTTCTATTAGAAGCCAGTGAAGATCTTGGAGAATGGGACTGATATGATCACTCTTACGCTTTAGGGAAACAACTCTAGCGGCTGCATTCTGAATTGCTTGGAGTTTGCGCATAGCATCTTTTGAGGCGCCTATAAACACACTGTTACAATAGTCTAACCTTGAGATAATTAATGTTAGTACCAGCATAATAGCAGCTTCGAGAGTTATGTATTTTCTGATGTTTGATATATTCCGCAGCTGCATAAAACACACCTTACGCAGATAACGGACATGATGTTCCATACTAAGTTCATTGTCTAACATGACACCCAAGTCCTTAACAGTGTCTACCAAGGGAATTTGAGCTGAGCCGATGGTAATCGCAGATAACTCTGTTTTGGCACGCCGAATTGCTGGCCCAATCAACATCGCTTCGGTTTTATCATCATTCAACATCAACATGTTAGAGGTCATCCATAATTTAATATCGGAGCAACTGTTTGTTATTTGATTGGAAGCGATAGTTGCAGTGGATGTGGATGGCGTAAAATTGGTGATTAGTTGAGTATCATCTGCGTAAAGGTGTCTTTTGATATTATGTTTTTCGATTACTGAACCTAGTTGTCGAGTGTACAGGGTGAATGGAACGGGGCCCAGTATAGACCCTTGTGGTACGCCGCACGTAAGCTGGATTGATTCCGAAGGGGTTCCATTTATGTATACTGATTGACATCTATCAGTCAAGTATGAATGAAACCAATCTAATGCAGGACCGTTGACACCGAATGCACGACTTAGTTTAGAGAGTAGGTTTTCATGGTCGATGGTATCGAATGCAGCGCTGAGGTCAAGTAGAATTAGTAACGAGACATTACCCATATCGATACCACTTCGAATATCATTTATCACTCTTAATAACGCTGTCTCCGTGCTATGACTCTGTCTATAAGCAGATTGGAAAGGCTCATGTAGCTCATGTGAATTCAAGTGTACAGATAGTTGTTTACATACGGCCCTTTCAACAAGTTTTGAGATAAACGGCAGGTTAGACACGGGTCTATAGTTCTTTAATACGTCTTGATCAAGACCTTGTTTTTTAAGCAGCGGATTGATTATAGCTTGCTTGAAGACCTTTGGCATGACACCCGACTCTAGACTAGAGTTAATGACTAATGTTATTGTTGGAAGTAAAATGTCCAAATATTCAAATATCATTTTGGTTGGGACAGGGTCAAGAGCACAAAATGTTGGTTTTGATTCTTTGAGGAGAAATGAGACGTCTTGTTCAGAGAGGCTGAAAATGGTCGAGGTAGCCACGTTCGAATGCTGGTTCATCACACGTGGACATTGTCGAGACAGTGGATTGATGTAACTGACTTCGAATATCATCAATCTTATTTTGGAAAAACTGTGAGAATGATCTAGCAATCTGCACATGATCGTTGTTATCGGGAAGTGAGGAGTCTTTGCGCTTACCCATAAGAGTGGACATTATATTATGATCTATAGATCTAATCGGTTCAAAGGGAGCATGCCCTAAAACCTGTAGAACAAGAGATAGATTCCATGCTGGGATAGGAATTGGCTGTCTAGGTCGCAAATTGCTCATTCCTTTAATAACTTCATTTAAAGTCCTTCCTTCAATGGCCAGACTGGGAACGACTGAAGCTAATGCAGACTTATATGCTGCTAGGGTTGCAGGTACAAGTTTGTCAACTTCGTATAAATGACAGATAAAATCTGCTATATGTTGAACAGATGCAGCAAAGGGATCAATATCTCTTCCCTTACACCACTCTGCAAATTTGTTGATTCTATAATTATATGTTCTTGTGGTTGACCCTCTTCTGGCTGAAGCGGCAAACATCGCTGCTTGCTCAGAAAAGCCACCCTTAATTGCACGTTGCTTGATAACATTCATGCAGTCAATTTGAACATTTGCGGTCTGTCGTGGAGATACAGACCCTTATTCTGAGAGATTAGATATCTTCTGTCTGGAAGAGGGATTGGATTGCAGACCAGAAGGTCCAGCAGATCCGTAAACCATGATCGGCCTGGTCAATGATGGGCGATCAGACGTACTTGGCACACACCCTCTCTTATCTTTGCCAGAACTTTTGGGTTGAGAATCGTTGGAGGATACGCATACGCGTACATTCCCTTCCAACTTATCGCCAGTGCGTCTACTGCTAAGGCTAGCGGGTCCGTAATCGGTGACACGTATGTGACCATCTTTGCATTTTGTTTCATCGCAAATAGGTCCACATTTGGCTTGCCCCAATGTTTGAATAGAACCTCCGCTACTGACTGGTTGAGCTGCCCTTCTGTCGGACGACAAACCATCCTTCGACTGAGAGCATCCGCTAGGATGTTCAATCTTCCTGGAATGTGTGCTGCCCGAAGAATAATATTCCTCTCTTGGCACCACAGCAGAAGGTCCCAAATCATCATATACAACTCTGGTGATCTTGTCCCGCGCTGGCAGTTCAAATAAGACACCACTGTTGAGTTGTCTGTTCTGACTAGGACAATCTTGTCTCGGATTAAGCCCTCGAAATTTTGAAGTGCCAATGTCACCGCTAATAATTCAAGAACATTGATCTGTTTCTGCGTATTGGTCCGATTCCCATTCCCCTGGACACTGACTGATCGTCCAATCGTCGACGCATCTGTGAAGATGGACATCTGCGGTTGAGGAGGTTGTAGAGGAACACCTCGCAGGAGATTCTGTTCTGATAACCACCACTGAAGGTGGAATATCAATGGTTCTTTTACTGGAATTCTCAGAGATAACGGATCCGTTTTCTGAGACCAGAATGACATTAGATACATCTGAATCGGCCTGCGCCTGAGTGCCGCATAAGGAACCACTTTCTCTAGAGATACTAGTAAACCCAGTATCCTGAGAGATTGGCGCGCCATCAGAAAAGCTCCCTGAGACACTGACTCCAGTACCGCAATCAAACTCTTGACTCTGCTCCCCGCCGGAAAAGCTACGCCGTCCCCGAGATTGAAAAAAATTCCCAGATAAACAAACTCCGGGGATGGAGTCAATTCTGATTTCTCTAGATTCACAATCCATCCTAGATCCTTTAGTAAGGCTAGAACTACCTGAAGATTGTTGCGCAGTGACTGGATTCCCCGCCTTCAGCAGCCAGTCGTCTATGTAAGTGTGAACAGCTATGTTTCTCCTGCGAAGATAAGAAGTCATGGCGAGAACCACTTTGGTGAAGACCTTCGGAGCTGTGGTCAGACCGAACGGAAGCGCATTGAATTCCCAGACATTGTCCTGAAATGCAAAGCAAAGGTATTTCTGAAAAGGAATTGACATTGGAATATGAAAATATGCATCCTTCAGATCTATCGATACTGCCCACATGCCTTTTCTCAGCCCCGTCATAACCGCTGCTACAGTCTCCATCTGAAACTTTGGAGAAAGAATAAATTTGTTTAATGGTTTGAGATTGAGAATTGGTCTCCAACCTCCGGTACATTTCGGAACGAGGAACCTCATCGAACAGAAGCCTAGGGAGGACTGATTGCGGACTAGATGAATCGCGTTCTTCTGCTGAAGATCTTTGATTTCTTAGCAAATGGCATCTAGATGATCGGATTCCCTTGGAACGGGAGTCCAAACTGGAGTCGATGTTAACGGAACTAACGATTGACGGATGAGCCAGTCCGGTTCGTAGCCGTTTCTTAACCACTGACAGACTAAACAATCTTGCACGACCTGTTCCCACTGGTTTGAGAACAGCTGAAGTCTGCCTCCGACGGTAGGAATCTGCACACAGCTGACGGTCGATATTGCACGATAAGACGCTAATTCGCTTAGGTAAGATTCTCGACTCCCTTCGTTGCTGACGTCACTGGAACGGATCCCGCCGGAAACCCGTCAGGACTGTCCTCCACAGCCACCCCGCGGTTTCTTGGAATACGACGGTCCGGGACCACCGCCACGGCTATCCTTACGATAACCGCTCCTCTTATTAGAGGGCGTGTATGAGGATGAACGGCCAGGTCCCTGTGATCTGGATGCCCGATGGGCATCACGGCCAGACAGACGGAAGGGCGATCTCTGGCGCTACCTCTGTTGCTCTTGCCGATGCTGCTTATAGGAAAGCTGCGGCTGAGTCCTCTTCGTCGACTTCCACGACTTGCCGACTACTTTCTGCTCTGCGACCATTGACGCAACCTTGGATAAGGCTTGTCGTGCCGAGCCGCCGAACAAGCCTGGACCAATGAAAGGCGCAGAAGATAATGCAGCCCTCATCTCAGATCCTGGTTATACACAATCGAGAACCATTCTCCGTCGCTCCGCCAATGATCTGGTGATCACCCTGGCCAGGCAATCCTGGGACAAGTGCATGGTGTCCCGTATAACTCCGGGAGCAGCCTCTGGCACTTCCCCACCTTCCGCCACACAGGTCAGCATTCCATGCAGGACGGTACAGTCGTGCGAGTGCCGCCATAGCTGCCCTCGCCGCATCCTCAATGAGTGTTAACTCATTAAAAGGATCCTTATTAGCCTGGGAAACTAAGGGACGAGAATGACCCTTCGAATTACCAGCCAATGGCCTATTCAATGCCTCTCTCTCCCCGACGGAAAGCTGTGGAACCCGGGCATATTGATGATAGGCCTGCTCTGGAAAGCGGACCCTACTCCTTATCCCCTTTGGGGCCTTGGGCAATGAATAGTCTGGCTCAACCAGACGATACGCCGCAACATCCAACATGTCAGAAGTCTGCGTGTCCAAGGGGAGCGTCGGCACGGCCGAAGAGCCACTTGACAGCACACTAGCCGCTCGCTCTGCCATCCGCTCCATCGCGCCAAGATCCTTGATCCAATGCCAACCCGAGACGGTCGGACATCCAGCAAAGGACCTGCACCCATTCAGCTTCGGTGCAGAATGAGGATTCGTCCATCAATGGACTACCATTCTCATCCTCCTTCTCACCCTTAGATGAGAAGGCCACCGATGACCCATGCTGAGAACCATGGACCTCACTCCTTCCAACATGAAGTGAGTCCATAGCCCGACTACTTGCGGCACCAGTATCCAGCGAATTGCCGGACACGGATTCACCACAGTCCATCGACTCCAGCACGGGACTACAGCCGCTTTTACCCCGGCAGACAACGGAACTCCGAGAGGAGCCACACCTACCGCCGCCGGAAACCGAAAAACACGGCTCCACCGACAACGCGGGTTGAGCAAAGTCCGGGTGAAATATGCCCGACGGAACGTCGACATCACCACCCGGCTGGCAGATCCGTACAAAACCCGAGGGAGACCCTTGGGACGTACTCGGTTCTACTCCTACTGAAAGATCTGGCATGCCGGAATTTTCCATAAGCAGATCTTCCTCCTCCGCCGTCGGTTCTTGAGCCAAGACCGGAGGAAGGACAGGTGCTCGTCCCTCCACAGAACTGGCCGGACCACCGATAGGTTGCCCTGCACCAGCCTGCATCGACAGGACCGTGGACTGGAAGGACTCAAACATCGCCTTGAACTGGGCCGCCCATACACCCAATGCCGAGTCCATACGCTCGTTCAGACGCTCTTCAAGACCTTTTACTGACGCCTGATCCAGCTTGGCCTCCTTATACCTCGCTATCCTCTCCAAATGCGCACGTCGATCAGGATCGAACTCCGCCAGTGCATAGACATGCCAAACCAAAACAAAACGTTAATCATGGGTGCCGCCATCTTGGCTAAGGGCGCATCCATCTTGGAAGGAACCGAGTCGCAAGAGAAATTAACCGAGTACCCGGATAAGACTAAATAGTTAACGAGTACCGAAGCGACTCCAACAATGGCTACCATTCTAAAATAATGTGCCAATTTAAGGAAATTTTAATCAGTCATTACGGCATGAATGTATAAATTCTAGATTGATACAACCTGCCCCTGTGATGACTTTCCCTTTCCTTCCATGAAGCCAGCGATGAATCACAAATAACACGCTTAAATCTGCTAAAAATTGCACAATTACAGCTCAGAAAAACATGCAACTTTCCAAGTCAGCAAAATAGACGAATCTGACTGTGATTGGGAATTGACTCGGTACCTGCGGCTATGGTAATTCCCGGACACAGTATGGGCAGGAACAGGAGAGTGCGGAGTTTTTAATTGTTTATTTTGAGCTAGACCAGATAATAGACATTATCATAATAGTACATCTGGTAAGTATTATTCGGAGTAGAAACCACACGCTGCAATACAGCTGAAGGCTGACATACAACACGCGCTGCAATATAGCTGAAGGCTGATATACACCACACACTGCAATACAGCTAAAGCTGACATACACCACACGCTGCAATACAGCTGAAGGCTGACATACACCACACGCTGCAATACAGCTGAATGCTGACATACACCACACTCTGCAATACAGATGAATGGTGACATACACCACACACTACAATACAGCTGAATGCTGACGTACACCACACGCTGCAGTACATCTGAAGGCTGATGTACATCACACGCTGCAATACAGCTGAAGGCTGACACACAACATACGCTGCAATACAGCTGAAGCTGACATACACCACACACTGCAATACAGCTGAAGGCTGACATACACCACATGCTGCATTACAGCTGAAGGCTGACATACATCACACGCTGCAATACAGCTGAAGGCTGACATACACCATGCACTGCAATACAGCTGAAGACTGACATACACCACACGCTGCAATACAGCTGAATATTGACACACACCACACGCTGCATTACAGCTGAAGGCTGACATACACCATGCACCGCAATACAGCTGAAGACTGACATACACCACACGCTGCAATACAGCTGAAGGCGGACACACCACATACTGCATTACAGCTGAAGGCGGACACACCACATACTGCATTACAGCTGAAGGCTGACATACACCATGCACTGCAATACAGCTGAATACTGACATACACCACACGCTGCAATACAGCTGAAGGCTGATACACGCTGCATCAGGAGTACATCACCAACATGAGCTTTACCCAATACAGTAAAGGTGAATGCATGATTTTTCTGAATGGTATATTACGCTAAGTAAATTGTGTGCGTGTGTGCGAGCGTGATTGCATGTGCGCGTGTGTGCGAGGGTGTGTGTATATTTTTTCCTCCCGGTCTCTCTCAAACCATAGCTTTCCGGGATGTACAGCATGGACATACATGTATGAACATACATGATGAACAGGTGCAAAACATTTCAATACTATGTACATATTTGTGTGATGTATAACCATTTTAGGAGGATTTTCGGGTACTGAAGTTGATTAATGTATGAGCATAAAGCATTCAAAAGAAAACTAAGTCACCTTATAGATTCCTTTAGACTTCTTCTGTTTTCTTGGATTGATGTCATACAAGATGCGTCCTTCTTCTCGAGGAACAATCACATTCTCATAGCGTAGCTTACACTGCTTAGGTGAGCGGTAGACACGGCTGCTTACATTGACCACATCACACACCATGTCCCAGTTAGGGGTGTGTGCAGGAGATACAAGCAGCAGGTTCAGAGGCATATCTAGCAATGTCTGTACAGCCTGCAAATAGAATCCAGCAGCAACCTCAACACATTAACTCTTTCAATGACAAATTCCGGAAAAAGATAATTCTTTACAATTTATAATACATTCTGTTGAATATTTTGAAATTAATGTGACAGGAAGCCATTTCTGCCTAATGCAGCAATGCCCATTTGGAGGTCAAGAGATAACTACTTTTGATAATTTAACACAGGAATAGCGGTTTCAATAAATGAACCAGATGCCTGGCTGGATAAACGAGACAGTCATTCCAGTGGTACATTTTCAAAAATTGTCTTCTCTTGGCCTGCAAATAGACATCCAATGAGCAAACAATTAGATTTGCTTGACCAATTTTGACCAATAAAGGGTTAACTCTCTTGTAAAACAGGTGTCATAATTGACGATGAAATGGTTGTTTTTGTTCTAGAAGTCAATACGTACTTGTAGAAGAGCCCAGTCCTCATGTATGAGCCATTCAGGTTGATCTGCTGCCGGTATGTCAATCAGCGGCTTAGCAGGAGGTGGCACTTGACGATATGGCTTGACCAAGCCCTGCTTCAGTTTAGCTAGTTTGGCCTCTTTGCGCATCTTCAGAAGGGTCGCAGTCGGACGTTCAAATAATGACCGTGGAACACGGGTCTGCTCTTCTTTGCGTTGCCGCTGTTTACGAGCTGATGAAATAAATATAGTTTGTACAGAGTAAATTATTAGTTTCGGCTTCAACATCAGCATAACAGTCAGTGTAATATAATAGCTAGATGTGCTTACAAATTTGACAGATTCCCTTATAGCAGATGCGAGTCACGACTAAATATAACTGAACTGATAGTGGTTAACTGGATGTACATATAGGGGCACTGTGGTTGAGTGGCTAGGTACTTGAGCCATTAACTCTAAGTTCACAGGTTTAATTCTCCAACAGTCCGCCACATCCTCGAGTCAGTTAATATTCCGTTGCTCCAGTCGACCTAACTGTATATTGGTACCTGCAATAACATAACTCTATGTGCGCCGCATGTGGCTGGCTGCCCTACCGGACCTGGACTGTTAAAGGATCAGGGTATGAGATCTATAACGCTTAGAGAAGGCAATGGACCTTTCCATTTTTAGCTATGCCCGCTCCTCTCGATCTAAGCTCCACCCACACATCGCTCGTGTTGGGATTGATCGATCTCTGAACTTCCTATCAATTTCCAAAAAAATATACAGGGAAGCTGTTGAATATTTTGAAACCTATTTGACTGAGTGCTGTTGCTGCCATAGTAGAGCCATACAATTCTTGTGTCAGACTATTAAGAGTTAAAGACGGGCCTAATAGAATCTTTTACGACGTAATGATTATGATGTCATCCTACACACCGCTTAGCTGATTATGATGTCATGTCGTCATATCACATCAGTTCATTGATGGATACTCTGGAAAGGTGAATTGTATGGAGGTCAGTGCAATATAAATGTACTATCTTAATCACAGCTAACATGATATAATATATATATTAAAATAACATGGGCTGATCATGTTATGGAGTGGTCGAATGGGTGACAGTATTCAATGTTCACCTATAAAAATTTCTGATTGCGATAGAAGAATAAAAGATGTACATGTATGATTAATCGCTAGCATCACATCAATGTAACAAATAGTTTAGTGCTAATGGAGGGATCCAATCTGTCACTCAAGTATATGATGCTATAGCCAATTACGTCACATGTAGGTTGATGTTACTACATATAGTGCAGTATCTAGCTTCGTCATGAACATTGAAGTCTGCCAAGTGTAAGAATTGTATGTTTTTGATGAATTTACAATTTAATAAACATTTTGTTGGCCATTTTGCAAATAATTTAACTGGGAGCTGTTGCTGCCAGAGGCAACAACAGCGCCTAGTCAAATGAGTTTCAAAATATTAAACAGTTACCTGTAGTTAACTTGATATTGGGATTCTGTGAACTCAGGATTCAAAGTATATAAATCAATGCCACATAGCGCAAAATGTGGGCGGAGCATAGCTAGAGATGGACCCCTCTATTTTGACTGGTATATCACAAATGTGTATAATACATCCATAATAAAGTATGTCAACAAGGCATAATCAGCTGAAACATTCTTTTCGTTCAAGAAGATGATAATTGATTCGAACATCTATTTCTGTTTCCACCTCCCATGGGTCATGCATCATGCGAGTCATATTTGGTGGAGACTATGAACTAGAATGAGTCTTAAACAGACGTTAATAGAATAAGGGCAAATGGATTGATAAATGAAGCAACTGACAGGAGCGAAGCGATTTATGTCTAGTTTTTACCAAGCGATTCCTAAGCCTCGTCAGCTTTATATGTACATTTGAATTGATTTGAATACTTTGAATCATATGAAAACTCCCAGAAACCCAATTTCAATGGAACTATACAGGTAAGCTAGTGAATATTTTGAAACTAATTTGACGACTTCGTCAAATTAGCTTCAGAATACTCAACCGAATGCAGATGAAATAGTAAATTAACATAAGACATACAATTTAGTTAGTTACTCTCAGATCTTTGTGGCTTTCACGTTGGACCTATATGATTTGATTGTGACGTCAGTTAACTGTCTGATTGCACTAAGCCACCACACAATAAATTCAATGGACAATTACTCTGAAACAACTGCTGAATATTTTGAAAATGATTTGACTGAAAGTTGTTGGTGGCTAAGCCACCAACAACTTTCAGTCAAATTGTTTTCAAAATATTCAGCTGATTCAGTTAAACTCCATAGAAAAAGCAGTCTGAGAAATTGAGCAGGCAGATAGTTAACAAGACATATTTTGGGACATCAGATACTGGAAAGACAGATCAGGTCCATCTATAGAGAGGGGACATGGAATGACAAATGCAGCCACTAACAGATATCTGTTCCTGAGAACAAGATGGCATTTATATAAACATTGACCAGTGACAAACATACTCACTTGTGATCGTCTCTATCTTTTGCTTCTTGCGCTCTTTGCGGACGTATACGGGCGGAAGTTGCGTCTCTGTCATAAGAATTGGGTCATAAAGAAAGAGCATAGTTTGGTCCAGATAGACATCATTGTCATCTTGAGGCGGTGTGGGTGGACACCAGAGCTAAGAACAAGCATTTAACACATCATGTAGAACACAACATAACACAAAATATTAACATAAACCATACACAAATAAATACCATAGTTTTGTGACATTTCATGAAATAGACCAAGTAACAGACAATTCTACACCATTTATAAACCCATTGGCAGGGTCCGCAAAATCATTTATGACACAGGTGTATAACACACGCTACATACAGGCTCATCATGATGTGTATTAAACGAAATCAAGGATTTCTTTTTTCACGAGAGAGTTGATACTTACCTCCCTAATACTTTTGATATTGCTAAATATCGGCTTTCACTCAATAAACACTCAGATTAAAACAGTTAGGTTCCCCTACTGGGCAGCGCAGACTAGCACTTCCTCTGACTAATTTATTGGCTGATACACATGCAACTATTAAGAGCCTGAAGACCGAGCCTCTGTGGGGTGGAGAGGCCGGGTCCGTATCTAGGGAGGTAAGTATCAACTCTCTCGTGAAAAAAGAAATCCTTGATTTCGTTTATTTCACATCAAGAGTATACTTACCTCCCTAATACTTTTGATATTGCCAGAATTCGACAGTGAATTCGGCGGGAGGGAGGCGAGGTCAAAAGACCAGCTCATCCCTATACGCTTTTCTGCGTTTAAGGCACTTAAACTTCTGAAACTGTATGAAAAAACAGTCAGGATTTGACTAGCCATCGGATAACACCACCGATGTATGAGAGATGACCGAATGTCATATGCGCTCCCCCCCCCACCTCCTTCCTGGGAGGAAGAGTCGAATGACCTCAATGTCCTATATGCTCTCTACGTACAAGTGCCATGTACTACAGGACAGAGACGAAAAAGCTCCCTTTTCGTATACTCTCAACAATGAACCACATAAATACACAAAACCACCATCATATTAATAACGGGTAACGTGACAAGACAATCAACAATGGACAACCCATGCACAAGACTGACCTTGTTGAAAAGGCTGCTGACATCATCTTCCCATTGGTGAAGAATGATGCAGTCCCAAAAAAGTGGTTGTTTCCATAAATTAATTGTGAAATATATAAGCAATGAGGAAACCTCATCAAAAATATAAACCTAGTTATTTTTTCAAAATCGACAAGGCGAGAGGATTAGAGGTGTCACGGAGATAATGGTCTGTAAAACTTGACTCACAGTGCCACTGAGCCACCGACATAATATCATCCACAGGGACCCCATTAAATAGGGCAGTGGATGTCACTACGCCGCAGACACTGTGAGCCTTGGCCACGTCAACCTGCTTCCCGGTGGCGGATTTATGACAAAACTGAATGCATTCTACAATCCACCTGGAAATGGTGTCCTTAGAAGCCCTGCCATGGGGTTCAATATATGACAACCATAACGCCGACTGGTCGGTGCGCCACTCCGATGTACGTTGTTTGTACCGGAGAAGCGCCCGGACGGGACACCATGCTTTAGAATTAGGATCATATCTAGTTAAAGCAGGCAAAACAATAGGTTGACCTGGATATTTCAACGACTGATTCTTAGCCAAGAAATTAATCCTAGGTAGCAGCTTAAGGCCTTCCCCTGAAACCACAAAACGGTCATCCTCGGCTGATAAGGCATGAATTTCACTTCTCTGCCTAGCCGAGGCCGCAGCAATTAAAAACACAGTCTTCAGTGTTAATAGTTTCATAGAAATGGAACTAAGTGGTTCAAAAGGCTTATCACCTGGTACTTGAAGCACTAGCGATAAACTCCAAGACGGAATCACAGGGGGATTCCTTGGTCTTAGATTGCCCATGCCTTTAATTAATACATTTAATGTATTTACTTCATCACTTCCCCTCTTAGCCAAGCAAGGAATAACAGACATTAAAGCTGACTTATAACCAGCAATAGAGTTAGGCTTGAGGCTATAGGCATCATACAGGTGACAGAGGAAATCAGCTACTACCTGAATAGATGAATCCATTGGATCAATACATCTTTTTGAGCACCATTCTGCAAATCTGTTGATTTTATAATTATATGCTCTGGAGGTTGACCCCCTCCTGGCTTTGGCCATAAACATGGCTGCTTGCTCAGAAAAGCCCTCCTTAATTCTAGATTCCTTGACAACATCCACGCAGTCAATCTGAACATTGATGGATTGTTGTGAAGGGCCTTGCCCTGGAAGATAATGTCGTCCATCAGAGGCAGAGGAACCGGATTGCAGACCAGACGGTCCAGCAGATCCGTATACCATGATCGGCTTGGCCAATCCGGGGCGATCAGAAGCACTTGGCATTCCTCCTGTCTGATTTTCTGAAGAACTTTTGGAATCAGGATTGCTGGAGGGAATGCGTATGCATACATTCTCCCCCAGCTGATAGCTAACGCATCTGTTGCGAAAGCGCTTGGATCCGGAATCGGAGAGACGTACGTCGTCATCTTCGCATTCTTCTTCGTTGCGAACAAATCGATGTTGGGTTTCCCCCAATGGTCGAACAGACGATCCGCCACACATTGATTTAGTTGCCATTCCGTGGGTAAAACACTCATCCTTCGGCTCAATGAGTCTGCTAGCAGATTTAACCTTCCCGGAATATGAACTGCTTTCAAGGTAATCTGGTGATCCAGGCACCAACAAAGCAGTCTCCATGTCATCATACAGAGACTGGCCGACTTCGTTCCGCCCTGGCGGTTTATGTAAGTCACAACTGTTGAGTTGTCTGAACGAATAAGAACAATCTTGCCCTGACCTTTCTGTAAGAAATGTTCCAGGCCCAGGACTACTGCTCTTAGCTCCAGTAGATTTATATGTTCCTTTGACTGTTCCAGATTCCAAAGCCCTGATATCGTGGATTCTTCCAGGCAAGCTCCCCAGCCCTCCATCGATGCATCTGTATACACAGTCACCTGAGGGTGGGGAGGGGTTAGCATAACCACCACCAAGAGATTCTCTGTGTCCAACCACCATTGCAGGTGATGAATCAGAGGCGCCAACACTGACACGTTCGAGTCCAGCGAACCTGTACTCTGGGTCCATTGTGTCATGAGAAATAACTGGATCGGCCGCCTGCGTAAGGCGGCCTGAGGAATGACTGGTTCCAATGAAACCATCAACCCCAGCATTCTCAAGTAAACCCGTGCCAGGACATGACGACTGTCGCACACTGACTGAATTAATGAGATGAGTTTCTGAACTCTCTCCTGAGTAGGAAAAACATATCCTGTCTCTAGATCGAAGAACATCCCCAGGTAAACAAACTTCTGGGATGGAGTCAGCTCTGATTTTGGGAAATTGATCATCCAGCCCAAGTCTGTGAGAGTCTTCAAAACAATCTCCAGACTGGCCGATAAACTTTCCTGGGTGTGCGCTTTCAACAGCCAGTCGTCTATGTACGTGTGGACTGCTATGCTTCTCCTGCGGAGGTATGCGGTGATCGCAAGAACCACACGGGTGAAAACCCGAGGAGCCGTGGAAATTCCGAAGGGTAACACCCTGAATTCCCACTGTCTGCCCTGGAATGCAAATCTCAGGAAGCGACGGAAACTCCTGTGTATGGGGATGTGGAAATAAGCGTCCTTCAAATCTATCGACGCTGTCCACATTCCCCTCTCTAACCCAGCCAACACCGAGCGCACAGTCTCCATCTTGAAACTGGGCGTCTCTATGAACTTGTTCAATGGCTTGAGGTTGAGAATTGGTCTCCACCCTCCGTTGTTTTTTGTTACTAAGAACAGGGTTGAATAGAAGCCCGGACACCTTTGTGCCGGCTGAATAGCTCCTTTTTGTATGAGGGAATTTATTTCCTCCTCGATACACAACCTTTGCTCTGGATCTCTCGGATTTGGAGTCCAGATCGGCACTAGAGACAGTCGCGATGGCGGGCCTGTCATCCAATCGGGATGATACCCGACTGAAAGCCATCGCAAGACTAAACGGTCCTGAGTTAACCGTTCCCACTCTTGCATGTGGTCGGCTAGCCGGCCTCCCACTGGTCCACCTAGGGATAGAGGTGGACATAAGGAGTGCAAGAGCGGCACTGTCTCCTTTGCCAGAAACACCGGAGCGGTTCTCACTGCGGTAACCGTCCCATCAGGAACGATTACCACGCCCAGATCCTCGCGCGCCACGACCAGCACCGCGCGCACCTCGGTGCGCGGGCGGCTGCCTGGCTGACTGCGCCTGAGCCCCCCTCGCTGCTGGCCGAATCGCACGCGGCCGAGGCCGACGCTGCGATGGTGGTTGGCCTCTGACCTGGCCGCCACCACCACCTCGAGCCTGCAGGGGACGATATGCAGGGGGTGCGGCGCGAACGTTAGCACAACGAAGCACCTCAAACTGCTCGCGCAGCGCCCTCTGGTTATTTACCAGAGTAACCGTCTCCTGGAAGTGTCTACATCCCTCACCTCCAAAGAGACCAGGACCTGTCATAGGCGTACGCAGTAGCCTATTGTACAGGTCCTGGGACGGGCACAGATTGTCCAAGGCAAATGTGCGCCTTGCCCGGACACTCCTGGTCACCGCCCGAGTCATACAGTCCAGAGCCAGATTGATACCATCCTGGATGGCTCGCTGGACTGTGACCGGACTTGGTTGGCGCGATGCGGATGCTGTTACTACCCCTTGTAACAGCTGGGAGACGTGGGACAAAGCGGCAATCGAAGCCCTCCCACTCTCCTCCGCATCACGCAACGCGGTATTTGCTGAACGCAACGCGTTCGAACACAAGACTCCCGTGTCAGAACGGGAGCCTGGCCGCGCATCCTCACCCAAAGCCGCGCGGTCATCCACGCTCGGCTTAGGTACCACACCGTACCGCTGGTAATCCAGGGGCACGATGTGGCAACGCCTGGCCACCTCGCGCGGGGCCTTCGCGAGACGTCCACTCGACTTAATGGACGTCTCCGCCGCCTCGAACATGTCAACGACATGCTCTGCCAGCGGCAGAGAAGGCATAGCGTTAGCAGTAGCCTTACCAGCTAACCACGGCCTGTGGTCACGCTGGCTAGCCGACTGCTCCACGGGCAGATCTGGCCTAACACCAACCACTGGCAAGCGTCAGACCAATCCTCCTCCGTGGCTAGCTGCGAGCGCTCTACAAGACGGGGGCCTTCGTCTTCCTCCTGAGCGCAAGCAACAGAGCTTGACGGCGGATACGCTGATACCCCTGGCAAGCCAGGGAGAACATGCGGGCCTGACAACACCGGCATGCTAATCTCACTGGCTTGACCAGGAGCAGGCGCCGTGGTAGAGCGCGGGGCACATACCGCCCCACCACGGCCCCGGCCAGCACCAGCGACACTCTCGGCAAGCCGAGGTATGCGGTAACGCTGGCCCTCAGCAGCGCCCAGGGGCACAGTCTGAACCGTGGATTCTACTCCTGCGTGAGTAGAACCGTGGAATAAGTCGCCTGTATTCCCCGCGATGGGTGCACAGACGTCATAATCCATGGCCACGTCCTCAGACGGCGACCCCAACAGGTAATCCTCTTCCTCCTGGCCAGACAGATTAGACTCCGGGTCAGCAAAGAGAGCTAACCCGGACTGGCCAGGGAAGGTGCCATAGGAGGTACTGGCACCCGCGGCGTGCGGATACCCCTGGACTGATAAGCAGCCCGCGGGTTCCAGCGACAACCGTCCACGGCCCCTCGGCGCGGCACTAAGCCTGCTGCCAGGGTCGTGGAACGCCCCCTCTAATGTGGCCACCTCTGAATCTTCGAACAACGGAAGCGTACTAAGGAAAGGTGATTCAGAGGTGGGGATTACCTGCTCCGAAGCAGATGATGAGGACAGCAAAGGATTTGGTCTAGGAAGCATGCCACGAAGCAACTCTGGAACCAAATCCTTTATTGTCCTCCTCATCTCTCCCAACATCTCGGTCCGGAAGGCCTCCATGTCCACCGCGGACGAGGCCTTCCTCTTACCCTTCTTACTCACACCCTCTCTTTTCTGCTTCTTCTTCTCCTCCTCCACCACCTTGTCCTTCGCCTGTAAGCACAAGAATTCGGACATTAGCTCGCCCCCCCCAGTGCTTACATATCTCGCAATTAATCAAGGGACCACAGGGGCTACACTGATAGCAGAGATGAGGCACAAACTTGTCCTTCAAAAACCGTCCACAGGACGCACAACCAGGTCTCTGAAACAGGGCAAAGGACGAGGAGTATGACCAATCTAGTTAAGCTCAGAAACTCAACCAACTCAAGAGAAGGAAATGATCATAAAGATCAATATTCATCAGAAAACCAGCTTTGGACAAACTTTAATTGTTAATAAAGAGCAAGGCTGATTATGACGTCATTAATCCTATGACAGGAAAAAATCGATCCCCAACAAACATCCAAGTGCAAGGACGAATTGTATCTCTAACCAGAACATGTGCAGAATGGACATTTCGACTACACAACCATCAGATATATACTGATAACAATGGCAAATACTGTTAATTATCTCCCTTTCCTCTCTAAATAATTAACATCACCTCATATCAATAATTAGATACCTGACACTTTGTATAGACAAACCATCCAATGTGATGAACTGGAGCACTCCACCAACTGAACGCCTCTTAACTCTCTCCACCTATAGGGGAATGAATTGGATCAAGAGGGCAAAGTGAGAAGACCTTTATACTAGGCCTCCGACTCACTGGACATAAAATTTTTGGTTAGATAACCTAACAGTATTAGTAGGAAATGGAACCATGGTGGAGAGAAACAAACCCTCTGCTGATGTGATGTCCATTACATATCGTCACACAGACCTGTGGACATAAACACAAAGAGATTAGTATTATATAGCACCTAGTTGAAATAAACCAACTAAACAAGGCGCTTATCACGGTAAACGCGAGTCCCGGAAACACATTACACCGGGAAAAAAACTCGCTAATTTTACTAGAAGTCACCTGATTTAAAGGTCCTGGGCCCTCCTCTGGCGAAGTCATCCTTTCTGCCATCTTTATCAGGGATAATCACTTCCAAATTCACACAAAAAGACTATGAATTGAGTAAAGAAAAGCTCTAGCACAAAAACATGTGTAGACTCTCTGCCAATAAATTAGCAAAGAGGAAGTGCTAGTCTGCGCATGCGCGGTGGTGGGGCTGGCATCCGCCAGACTACGCTCTGACTCCCTGCCCAGTAGGGGCACCTAACTGTTTTAATCTGAGTGTTTATTGAGTGAAAGCCGATATTTAGCAATATCAAAAGTATTAGGGAGGTAAGTATACTCTTGATGTGAAAAAGACAACCTACATACAGGCTCATTATCATCATCATCATCATCATGTGAACAAGACACGCTACATATAGGCTCATTATCATCATTGTCGTCGTCATCATCATGTGTATAAGACACGCTACACACAGGATCACCATCATCATGTGCATAAGACACGCTACATACAGGCTCATTATCATCATTGTCGTCGTCATCATGATGTGTACAAGACACGCTACATACAGGCTCATTATCATCATCATGTGTACAAGACACGCTACATACAAGCTCATTATCATCATCATGTGTACAAGACATGCTACATACAAGCTCATTATCATCATTGTCGTCGTCATCATGATGTGTACAAGACACGCTACATACAGGCTCATTATCATCATCATGTGTACAAGACATGCTACATACAGGCTCATTATCATCATTGTCGTCGTCATCATGATGTGTACAAGACACGCTACATACAGGCTCATTATCATCATCATGTGTACAAGACATGCTACATACAGGCTCATTATCATCATTGTCGTCGTCATCATGATGTGTACAAGACACGCTACATACAAGCTCATTATCATCATTGGCTTCGTCATCATTTGTATAAGACAAGCTACATACAGGCTCATCATCATCATGTGTACAAGACACGCTACATATAGGCTCATTATCATCATTGTCGTCGTCATCATCATGTGTATAAGACACGCTACACACAGGATCACCATCATCATGTGTATAAGACACGCTACATACAGGCTCATTACCATCATTGTCGTCGTCATCATGATGTGTACAAGACACGCTACATACAGGCTCATTATCATCATCATGTGTACAAGACACGCTACATACAAGTTCATTATCATCATCATGTGTACAAGACATGCTACATACAAGCTCATTATCATCATTGTCGTCGTCATCATGATGTGTACAAGACACGCTACATACAGGCTCATTATCATCATCATGTGTACAAGACATGCTACATACAGGCTCATTATCATCATTGTCGTCGTCATCATGATGTGTACAAGACACGCTACATACAGGCTCATTATCATCATCATGTGTACAAGAGATGCTACATACAGGCTCATTATCATCATTGTCGTCGTCATCATGATGTGTACAAGACACGCTACATACAAGCTCATTATCATCATTGGCTTCGTCATCATTTGTATAAGACAAGCTACATACAGGCTCATTATCATCATTGTCGTCGTCATCATGATGTGTACAAGACACGCTACATACAGGCTCATTATCATCATCATGTGTACAAGACACGCTACATACAAGCTCATTATCATCATCATGTGTACAAGACATGCTACATACAAGCTCATTATCATCATTGTCGTCGTCATCATGATGTGTACAAGACACGCTACATACAGGCTCATTATCATCATCATGTGTACAAGACATGCTACATACAGGCTCATTATCATCATTGTCGTCGTCATCATGATGTGTACAAGACACGCTACATACAGGCTCATTATCATCATTGTCGTCGTCATCATGATGTGTACAAGACACGCTACATACAAGCTCATTATCATCATTAGCTTCGTCATCATTTGTATAAGACAAGCTACATACAGGCTCATCATCATCATGTGTACAAGACACGCTACATACAGGCTCATTATCATCTTTGTCATCATCATATGTATAAGACACGCTCATCATCATCATGTGTATAACACATGCCACATACAGGCTCATTATCATCATCATATGTATAAGACACGCTCATCATCATCATGTGTATAACACACGCTACATAGAGGCTCATTATCATCATTGTCGTCGTCATCATCATGTTTACAAGACACGCTACATACAGGCTCATTATCATTGTCTTTGTCATCATCATGTGTATAAGACACGCTACACACAGGCTCATCATCATCATGTGTATAAGACACACTACACACAGGCTCATCATCATGTGTATAAGACACGCTACACACAGGCTCATCATCATCATGTGTATAAGGCACGCTACATACAGGCTCATTATCATCATTGTTGTCATCATGATGTGTACCAACCATGCTACACACAGGCTCATTATCATCATCATCGTGTGTACAAGACACACTACATACAGGCTTAATATCATCATTGTCTTCGTCATCATCATGTGTATAAGACACACTACACACAGGCTCATCATCATGTGTACAAGACACTACATACAGGCTCATTATCATCATTGTCGTCATCATCATGATGTGAATAAGACACGCTACATAGAGGCTTATCATCATCATCATGTGTATAAGACAGGCTACATACAGGCTTATCATCATCATGTGTATAAGACATGCTACATACAGGCTCATTATCATCGTCGTCATCATGATGTGCATAAGACACGCTACATACAGGCTTATCATCATCATGATGTGTATAAGACACGCTACATACAGGCTTATCATCATCATCATGTGTATAAGACATGCTACATACAGGCTCATTATTATCATTGTCGTCACCATCATGATGTGTATAAGACACGCTACATACAGGCTCATCATCATCATGTGTATAAGACACGCTACGTACAGGCTCATCATCATGATGATGTGTACAAGACATGCTACATACAGGCTCATTATCATCATTGGCTTCGTCATCATGTGTACAAGACACGCTACGTACAGGCTCATCATCATCATGTGTATAAGACACGCTACGTACAGGCTCATCATCATCATGTGTATAAGACACGCTACGTACAGGCTCATCATCATCATGTGTACAAGACACGCTACGTACAGGCTCATTATCATCATTGTCGTCGTCATCATCATCATGTGTACAAGAAATGCTACATACAGGCTCATTATCATCATTGTCGTCGTCATCATCATGTGTACAAGAAATGCTACATACAGGCTCATTATCATCATTGTCGTCGTCATCATCATGTGTATAAGACACGCTACATCTTGAATCTACTCCAGAACAAGACTTCTTCATTAGATCTTATACCCCATTAATGATCAAGGCAGCCAGAATAACCTTTATAATTGTTTGGGAAAGGTCACAACTGCTTATCACTTCAATGACTGGCTTGATATATAAATGAGCCCGTCATTCACAATGTTATATTTTCAGTACTCTCCAGGCACACAAATAGACATTAATTGAGCACAAAATTTCAATTTTTCTTGGAGAAATCTCGACTATTAAAGGGTTAACCATTATTACATTATGGATACATTCTCACATGATTAAATTAGTATTGGTATTAGCTTCATGCATTGTGTTTATTCAAAATTTATTTATAATTTGTATTAATATTTATTACTATTCGTATAATAGTTTTCATGTGCATAGAATAATAATAACAAGCATTCTCTAAGTATTGCTTTGCAATACATATTCCCTACCTGGTGATATAAATCTTTAGAGACTGAGTCAAAAATTTCATTAAAAATTGTCAATAGCAGCTGAAACTCGAACTTGATCTGTAACTTCTGATAACATAGCAATTGATCCAAGTCTCAGTTATATATGGTGATGGAGAAGGAAAGTCTTGAAAGCGGATATGTTTGAATTTCATAAGTCGAAAGGGGACATAACTCCATCAAAAAATGATGCAAATGCCTGAAACTCGAACTTGGGCTGTAATTTCTCATAATAAAGTAATGTACCAATTCTCAGTTGAATATCTTGAGACTGCGAGAAAAAGGGCAGAAAACTAATATTTTTCGTATTTCATAGGTCGAAAGGGGGCAATAACTCCATGAAAAATTAATGAAAATGTCTGAAACTCAAACGTACTCTGTAACTCCTTATACTAAAGTGATGCACCGATTTTTGCTTAAATATCTTGAAGGAGTGCGAAAAAGTGCGGAAAGCTGATATTTTTCGTACTTCTTAAGTCGAAAGGGGGCATAACTCAATCAAATATTTACGCATATGCCTGAAACTCCAACTTGCTCTGTAGCTTCACATAACAAAGCAATGCAGCATTTCTCAGTATAATATCTTGAGATTGCGAAAAAAGTGGGGGAAAACTAATATATTTTGTATTTTATAAGTCGAAAGGGGGGGGGGGGGGGGGGGGGCATAACCCCATGAAAAATCGACGAAAATGTCTGAAACTGGAACTTGCTCTGTAACCCCTTATACTAAAGCGATGTACCGATTTTTCATTAAATATTTTGGAGTGCGAAAAAAGTGCGGAAAGCTGATATTTTTCACATTTCCTAAGTCGAAAGGGGGCATAACTCCATCAAAGATTTATGCATACGCCTGAAACTCGAACTTGGTCTGTAACTTCTCATAACAAAGCTATGTAGCAATTCTCAGTACCAAATCTTGAAAGACTGCGGGAAAAAGTGCGGAAACTAATATTTTTCGTATTTCATAAGTCAAAAGGGGGCATAACTCCATCAAAAATTGACGCATATGCCTGAAACTCGAACTTGGTCTGTAACTTCTCATAACAAAGGAATATCCCAATTCTCAGTTGAATACCTTGAAGGACTGCAAAAAAAGTGCGGAAAACCTACTGCCACACATGGACAGACAGAGTGCAAACCTATAGTCGCCCCGGTTGTTTTTTAGGAGACTAATAATCCAGCTTGTGTTGAGGAGCATTCCACCCCAACCCATTGCGTGTGTAGCAGACTAGTTTCGGTAGAGTAGCAGTCCATGTTTGTCTAGTCACCTCCACTAAGTGTGTAGTGTAGCCTCTCATTTGTGTAGAGCAGTTCTCAATGCTTGTAGAGTAGTCTAGGCGATACGATTACATTGTAATGTAGTCTATCCAGAGGCCTCCCGTGTCCGTGTAGAGTAGCCTCCCATGTTTGTGTAGCGTAGCCTACCATATCTATGTAGAGTAGCGTTCCATGCTTGTGTAGCGTAGCCTCCCATGTCGGTTTAGAGTGGCTTCCCATGTTTTGCAGAGTAACCTCCCATGTCTGTGTAGAATCGCCTCCCATGTTTGTGCAGAACAGCCTCCCATGTCTGTGTAGAATAGCTACCATCTTTGTGTAACGTTGCCTCCCATGTTTGTGTAGAGTAGCCTCCCACGTTGTGTAGAGTAGCCTCACATGTTTTGTAGAGTAGCCTCCCATCGCTATGTAGAGTAGTTTCCCATGTCTGTGTAGCGTAGCTACTCATCTTTGTGTAATGTAGCCTCCCATGTCTGTGTATTTGTGTACAATCTTTGTGTAGAATAGCCTCCCATGTCTGTGTAGAGTAGCTTTCCATGTTTGTGTAGAGGAGCCTCTCATGTCCGTGTAGAGCAGCTTGCACTACAGGAGTAGCCTACTGTGTGCAAAGCAGCCTCCCTTCGTGTAATGTAGCCTACACAAACATAGCAGGCTATTCTATTTGTGATCTCTCAGTTACCCTCCCCTGTTTGTGCAGCCTTTTTATCCAGAGCAGCAACCCCTGTTTGTGTAGACTAGAGTAGTCTCCACATGTGTGTGCCAAGTAGCTACACTTTTGTGCAAAGTACCATGACCCTGCTTGCGTAGCCGTAAGTTAATGTAGAGTAACCTCCACATTCGTGTAGAGTAGCCTGTGATGTCTGTGTAGTCACCTGTGTCTGTGTACAGTCTGTGTGGTTTCATACATGTTTGGGTAGAGTAGCATACAAAGTTTGTCTAGAGTACCCTTCCCTGTTTGTGTGGTTTCCTACCATTTCTATGTAAAGTAGCCTGCTATGTTTGTGTAGTGTAGTCTCCCATATTTGTGTAGCATAGCCTCCAATGTGTCTGGCTAGAGTAGCCTTCCCTGTTGGTGTAGTTTCCTGTTACGTCTATGTAAGGTAGTCTCCCATGTTTGCCTAGAGTATCCTCCAATATCTATGCAGAGTATCCTTTCATGTTTGTCTAGAGTAGCCTCCCATGTCTATGTAGAGTAGTTTACAATATCCATGTAGAGTAGCCTCCCATGTCAGTGTAGTGTCCATCCATGTCAGTGTAGAGTAGTCTCCATTTGTGTATACAGTACCCTCTCATGTCTATGTAGCGTAGCCTCAGATGTGTGTAACCTCGTTTGCAGAGTAGTCTCCCTTATCATTGTAGAATAGCTTCCTATGTCTATGGAGCGGAGTCTTCGATGTTTTTGAAGACTGGCTTATGTTTGTGTAGAACACCCTGTCAGTTTATGTAGTCACCCCTATTTGTGCAGAGTACTAATACAGTACAGTACAGCTCAGCGATAACATGTTATAAAACAACTTTCCGTTGAACATTTTGAACATAATTGCATTCGAGACATGTTTCTAATGTTTGTTTTTGTTTTGGGAACAATTAACTTATTTCTGAGATGTACTGTAGCCCAGTGTTTTGTGGAGAGCAGCTTTCCCAATTTGCATAGAATAGCCTAGTCATCCAGTTTCAGAACTATACTAAGTCACCATGCCAAGTACTGATCGTGGTAACCACCTGGCACATAACTTTAACGACACAAATAACCTTCTTCAATGTGAATGTGATGACATAATACTAGCTAGACTATGATTAACTCTCTCACCGATGAATTTCCCGTATCTCATTTTCAAGGCAACCATACAGGAACAGTTGAATATTTTGAAATTAATTTGACTGGAAGTCATTGCTGCCTCAACAAGCAATATGGCTTCTGGTCATATTAATTTTTAAATATTCAACAGAATCAGTTTCATATAAAACAATATAACTTTTATCAGGATTTATCAGTGAAAGGCTTAAGGAAATACTTACTGGCATGTGGGAACCATCGACATCTGACAGGAAGATCTGAAATTTTATGGGAAGAATGTAAAAGAACTTAGAAACGAGTATTAAACTTGAATTTCAGTGCACATCATGGCGGATAAAAAGACCCTACCCTGAAAAAGACTTGCGCAAAGCATGAAATATTCAGTAATTCTTAGCCAAAGGAGGAAGTGTTGAAAGATGTCATGCTGACCTATTTTTGTAATACACGACACTGTTACCCTACAACGCATCCATATACCGAGTTTGATTATCATATATATGAAAAACTCTTCAAACTATAGCCTGGACAAGTTTTCTACGGTCAAGTTATAGCTAACTAGAATAACAGTCGAACTTCAAATAGTTAACTCGCTAGCCAACGAAAGTCAACCGAGCACCCGACCTCGGTTCAGATGGTTAGTGCGATATTTGCCTAAATTTCAAAATGGCGGACACCGATCGCTTGCCACGAATAAATGCATATAAGTGTAAATATTTCACTAAATAACTTAGGCTTGATCTTCTTTTCGATCGCTGGTATCACACTTGGAGAGCCGTTACTTAGGCTTGATGAAATTATGCTTTCCAATTGTATGTCAATGTTCCCAAGCCCATATTCCTTCCCACTTTATGCCATACGGATGCTTTTTGACGTTTTAGCGGACAAAAGTAACCCATTTTCGTAGGTCATCAAAACAGATGACAGAAAGGGTTAATGGAGACTGGTACCCAGCTCCAAATTTTCTGCAATAGTAATTCAGTAGGGAACCGGGTACCAACGAACTATAGTCGACTACGATCAAGTTCAACTGGGCATAGCAACTGTGCATGATCAGTAAGCCAGCAAACTGACTATGGTTAGCAAGTCGAACTCGACCTATGATGTACAGTGAAGCATGAAAACGTCGCACTGTACTGCTTCTTATATGTTATCCATACGAAATTTGATGTCTCTTGAAAAGACATCAACAAACAATTGGGAACAGACACACACAAAGTGATTATTAAATACCCTACCATCGCTATATAGGGGTTATAACAAGAGGGTGTAGGTAGTTGATGCTCAGCTCAAATGTCTAAATTTTAATTTATTTGGAATATGCTTTTTGATAAATAGGGTCCCATTGACATAGTTTGCTGTAAGAATGGCGAAGGTTTTCAAAAACAAAGAATTTAATAACCATAGAAATGATGAAATGTGTAGTTTACTACAGATTCCAATGGAATAAATCGATATTTAGCCTAGATTCTGCAGATGGACTTTACACGCCGAAGAAATTTTCAGTAAAATATAATAATTCATTATGGCTGCCAATGAGAACTGCACGAGTTGGGTCATATTTGCCTAGTTTTTATATTGGCAGGCAGGTTTCCACTTGTCAAGGTAAACACGTCACTGTTATGGTGCTAGACGCTACAATAGTTGATTTAATTCGTTATACACGGGAAAGCAATTTACCTTCAAACACCACAGAGCTCCCACAAACAAAAACACCATAAGACGAACAGAAATTCTGCCTGCATCACCAGCAGATGTAACCATAACATTCAAAAGCTGAAGCTTAAATTACCATTCTTCAGGGTCTAGCGATTACTACACCAATGTCCAACTATTGTTAATTACACGATGGTCTCATGCAAACATTCAGTGTATCTGTTCCAGCTGTGAATGAGTAGCCTCCTCCAATGTGCTCCTTTTTTAAACAATTTCCTGGATGTCTTAGGAAAGCCAAGACTTGTCGAGGTTGACAAGGCCGTCGAAAGACTTGACCAATTAAATATATATACAAGGGTATTGAAAACTATCATAATCAGGTCATTCCATCCATGTTTGTTTGAATTTGGCTAAGTAGTGAATGAGTCGTTACTGATTTCCTATCATTTTCTTGGGAAAATCCAAGGTGGTTGCCCAAAAAGTGACCTCTCGCAATTCTGTATGTATGCCGCTGACCGATTTTTATACACGACACCTTTAGACTACAATGCATTCATATACCAAGTTCTGTTACTGTATACAAAAAACCTTTCAAACTATAGCCTGAACAAGAGTTCTCTATGATGCTCAGTGAAGCATGAAAATGTTACATTGAACTGCTTTGATGTGACATCTTTGGAATATGATGTACTCATACCAAATTTGTTGAGTGTCTTGAAGACCTTGACAAAAATTAGGAATAGACATGCAGAAACAGTGGCTATTATATAGACTACTGTCGCTATACATTGGTTATAACAATACGGTGTAGGCCCTTGATGCTCTGCTCAAATGTCTCAATTTTAATTTATTCAGAATACAAAATAAGATGATGACTACATGGACCCTTTGGCCCCTTTTGGTTGTAATCTGAGCAGTTAATGAGTCTTAAGCGACTTCATGCAAATCTGTTAAAAAAATATAAGATAACCTGGTTAAAATCTGCCAAGTTGCTAATGAATAGTTGTCCTTAAAGGTGCACATTCACACCAAAATGCTTGAAAATAAATTTGTTGAAATTATATACTTTTAGAGGCTTAAATTCCGAACCTCAATGTAATGAAACAAAATAAATCTTAACATGATTTCATTCCATATAAATAGATTTCGTACGCTTAGTTGTGAATTTGTATCAGGGACTTGTGCCTCTAATTCAATTTGACAACTTAAAAAATTATGTTAATTTTTACGTAATGAAATCATCATATGCTAAGATTTATTTCGTTTCATTACATTTAGCCACACAATTTAAGCCGCCAAAAGTATATATTTTCAACAATTTTATTTTGAACCATTCTGCTGCGAATATGCACATTCAATTGATTTCTAATACATCTTTTTAGAAAATCCAAGATAACTACCGGAAAAAAAACCCCACAACAATCGAATTTCTGTATACAAGCACCCAAGTCTATGACCCTAGTCTGTCCAGGTTAGTTTGATTAAAATCATCTAAGTGCCTAATGACTAGACTTACCAATTTCCATAAAGAAAATCCATCACGGTCACCGGATGAATTGATGAATCAAATTTCTGTAGAAATACTGACGTTTACCGCCATAGGGTCCTACCATGTTTGGTTGAAATTGGGCCAGGGGTTAATGAATGGTCTTAAAGTGAAGATTGGCAGAGAGATGATAAGTGGTTGGCATGGCATAAGCTCACTTAGCATTCTAGTAGTATACACCTTGAAAGTTTAATCTCTCAAATTACTACATCCCAATTTTAGGACAATCAGCATTAGGATTTTGAATATTTTAAAATTAATTTGTCAATAAGTTGAGCAAAACTAGTTTCAAAATATAATTGAATGAATTTCTTTGAATCAGTTATTAACGTGAAACCTACAGGCTGACGCACCCCAAACCCCCCACCCACCCCCAATCAGGCCACTCCTCGGAGTTCAATCAAATCTCTGTGATGCCTACTATCAAAGGCCATGTTCAAGCGAAAATTTATACCTACTCTATGGTAAATCATCTAACCTCCAATAGATGAGGGTACCCGTACTACGGGTTTAAGCTCCATTCATTTAAATACAAACATGCGACTTACTCGACTATGGGCCTAAACTCACTCATAGGGTCATTCAAGCCAAGTGTGATAAATGACTCAACATTTAATGAAGTCTAAAATAATTTCATGGACATTTTCGGAAATCAAAGATGACCACTGAATAAATTGACCAATCAAATTTCTGTACAGAAGTTCTGATCGCTACAAGACAACAGTGATTTCAGCCTAGTTTGGGTGAAATCAGCCTAGTTGGTAATGAGTAGGCTTTTATGAATTTATGCAATTTCCTGCACATTTTTGGATAATCAAAGATAGTCGCTGAACCAATTGGCCAATCAAATCATTAGACCTTTATGTTAATTTCAAGCAGGCTTGGTTGAAATTGGCCCAGCCCTTAATGAGCAATAAACAATCTGTGGACATGTTTCAGCTAGGTTAAAACCGAGTAATTTTCTTACGGCAAAGATATGCATTGAATGATTTTTTCATTTTTGGAAAATCTAAGATGGCCGCCAAAAAATGTGATCAATTAAATTTCTGTATGAAGGGGTCCTTCCAGTCAAGTTTGTTTAAAATAGGTCATGTATTTAATGAAATGTAGTCTTTTAACACCTTCCACGATAAAGTTCTCGTATCTCAAAGCTGTTGAATATTTTGAAATTAATGACTGGAAGCCATCGTTGCGCTTCCTTCTAGTTATATTAATTTCAAAATATCCAACAAAATATACAATACATCATAAAGAATTTACTTTTCAGGGATTTGTTGTTGAAATGTATCCGTTTTCAAATAGATTCCATTTCCTACACTTCCCCAACTGCAACAGAACATATATGCTTTGAACTCCGCATCTCACATCCTTGGTGGCAGGATACTGACTGGCAGAGTCTGTAAATGGTCTGGGTGGGGCACAGCAGCAAAATGATGCAAGGAATTTGGTGAAGAGTTATTCTGGTACATTTATATTTCTCTTTCAACTTTTGAAAATATCTAAATGTTTAAATCCAGCAAGCTGTACCCAGCCAGACCATTAACAACAGCAAACAATAGTTTATTTAACCGTTCACCACTGAAATTTGTTCAAGAAAACCTTTCTCATAGAAAGTGTCCATTTGCAGACCAAGAGACGACCGTTTTTGAAAATTCACCACTGGAATTACTGGCTCGGTTATCATTCCAGTGGTACATTTTCAAAAATAGTCTTCTTGGTCTGCAAATGGACATTTCTCAAGCACTGCAGAGGCTGTTTTTGGCCGATATGAGGGTTAAGGTTAATCTCACTGCTGCTGGCGTGTCTCAATGCATGCATCGAACATATATTGACAATTTAGACATCTTACAAGCCGTTTTTCACGAAGTTCAATGAGAGGAACCTTAGCTGTGCTAATGTTTATTATTGGATAATAGTAATGTTGTAAGATATTTGCATACAGTTGTGATTACAATCCACCAAAGTAGAGATGTAGAGATCAAAAGCAATGTCTGTTAAACCTGTAATAGTTAAAAGCGGTCAAAGCCAGCCTCTGTAGTGGTCTTGAGAAATGTCCATTTGCAGGCCAAAAGAAGACTATTTTTGAAGCTTGATCATTGGAATGCCTGGCTCGATAACTGAGCCAGTTACTCGAGTAGCAAATTTTCAAAAATAGTCTTCTCTTGGCCTGCAAATAGATATTCAATAAGGAAATATTTAGATTTTCTTGACCAAATTTGTCTATTAAAGGGTTACTATACAAGCATATCCACCAAATCCTTGATCATAGCGTATGAGCCGCCGCTAGGTACCACACATCAGTTCCTTCACAGGACCCAACCACCCTCAGGTGCCACCAAGGACACTGGGTAAGACGCTCAGTCTGCATGCTACTACACGACCAAAAGGACAACAGCAATTTCTTAGCATCCACCAGGCTACAATTTACTAACAATAGCAAATAACTGTGGCCTACGAAATCATCATAAAGTACAAACAATAACTCTGTGCAAAGATGACTAGTAGCTAATGCAGACTGAACCTTCTACTCAGTAAAAGAGACGCAGTGAACAAAGAAAATATGAAAAAGCAAAATTTATTCTTTAATTATTTTTGTTCATAAAGAATCTGTACACAACTCTAAGAGACATTTATCAGCATTCATAATATTACTACAATAGTTTGTCAGAAAATATCTGATTCATAGTCACGGCAGAAGCATGACAAAGTATGGCCTGCTATAGATTGCAATCATTACAAAATACACTATATTAATAATTCTGCTACAAAAATTACTTAGATAATATTCTAATCATACATAGTATTTACATGGGCGTAAGCAGTGTGTGCCTGTGAGTGTGCGCGCGTGCATGCATGCGTGTATGATAAATTAATTCTATCACAATTACAAACCAGTATTTGCCTGTTCAGTCAATATGTAAAGCTTTTTAGACATTATTTCTTTACTACCTCAGATACAATTTAGTTTTCAAAACAAAATAAAACATACTCTTGACTATTTTGAACATCATAGGATTGAAAACCATTGCTTCCTTGGGCAACAATGTTAGGAAGCAATGTCTTCCAATCGAATTATGTTCAAAATATTCAACAGAACATTTCTTATATTGTGTTCAAAATTGTTTTGTTTTGGAAACATGTTAACTTATATCTGAGCTGTAATGTAGGTGGCAATACTTACTTGGATAATGTGTTGCTGTTATACAGCATCACCTTTAAACACTACAATTGAAAAGCTGTACAGGATCTTAATATCATATACTAACTCCACAATTGAATGATCTATTTAGTCAATTTGAAATGAAAATTAAATTTTGACAAGTTTTCACTTATGCATGTCTCAGTATACAGATAGCCCTATCAATATAAAAATAAGACTACAACCTTTTTGTTTCGCCTCATTCAAGCGGTCATCTTTGGTGTTCACGATTTATCGAAGTTGTACTTTAACTTGAACTTGTTAGATGTCACAGATGTGACCAGTTAAAGTTTAACAGAATGAAATTGTGTGATGTGGATTTATACACTAAATTGTCTATCACAGAATCTGCTTACCATCTCGGCACATATCGGATCTGGTTCTAGATACAAACATAGTTTCACTGGACAGCATTGAATGCACTGACCATTAAATAGCCTACCGGATAGCTAAGTGGCCCTATCATACAACTTATGGTAAACGACCGAAATTCAGTATTCGAAGAAACATTTTGCAAATTATATTCAAAATTTGATATTTATGTCAATTTAAACAAGATTTTGTCGGGATTACTTGTTATTTTGAATTTATTACTTTGCAAATGAATTTCACACAATTCACCTTCCCAGAGCACCCACCCATCATATGACGTCATAATGAACTGTGTGACGTGTACAATGACATCATAATGAATGACGCAGATAAATACGTCACGAACGCATATTTGAAGACGGTCTATGCGTTGTTGTACAAATTGCTTGCTTTTACTATTTAATAAATATTCTGTTGAATATTTTGAAACTAATTTGACTGGGCTCTGTTGCTTCCCTGTATAGTTTTCAGGAAATTGATAGCTAGGGCATTTGGGGGATCGATCAATACCAACAAAGCGAGGTGTGGGTGGAGCTTAGCTAGTGATGGGCGGGGCATAGCTAAAAATGGAAAGGTCCATTACCATTGTTTGAATCCTCAAGAAGTGCCACAGTCTGAGTGACCACCATTCAACTTTCTTCACCATCATGTTCCAAGTTGTTCGATGTATTAAGGGTATTACTAACAGTCGTTTCTACCAGACACCAACAGTTTTTAACAAATGTACACTATCCTTCAAACACCACAAACAAATTACAATTTAAATTATTATGTGCAGCTCAATAACGAATGGCAATTTTCTGTACTCCAGGTACAAGACTGCCGATAAATAACCGTCACAACAAATACAATTATGAGGCACTGAACTAGTAAAGCAGTAGAATGGGTCTTATTATTATTATTATTATTATTATTAACCCTGTACTGGTAGCAGAAAGCAAGGGAGATAATGCACATGATTGATTCATATCCGCTTATGGAAATTCACTCATGCAAAATGCATTTTCAACCCTTTAACTCTCACTCGTCAAAAATTATTTTAAGTTTTCTCATAGAAACTGTACATATGAAGAATAAGAGAAAATTATTCTTGAAAATGTATCACTGGAGTGACTGGCTGGCTCTATCATTAAGCCAATCATTCCAGCAGTAAATTTTCAAAGATCGCCTTCTCTTGGTCGGTAAATGGTATCATATCAGCCAAAAACAGCTTCTGTAGTAGTCTTGAGAAATGTCCACATGCAGACCGACAAATTTTTTTGAAAATTTACCACTGGAATGACTGGCCCGATAACTGAGACAGTCATTCAAGCGGTAGATTTAAAAAAAATAGTCTTCCCTTGGTTTGCAAACAGACATTTTCTTTGAGAAAATTTAAATTTTCTTGAGAAATTTTGAGGGCTAAAGGGTTAAATTGTTATGATCATGGGCTCCTCAAACACCCAGTCAAACTATTATTTCTCCTGTGATTACATGCGATCTCCCTTGGTACATGTGACTAGCAGCGGGCTACCTGAGTTATTGACCTTGGTGAATGTGATTAGCAGTGTTATAACCTAATTAAGTAGTATCCACACTACGAACACAATGAATGGCACTATCAGCAGATTTATATCAGGCATACTACTGGCGATAATTTGTTTGAAGATGCAACATGCAAGTATTATTATAAAGCACCGCATTTGCAAACTCGGAAAGACAAATAGTAATTAATTATACATCTAACGATACTCCAGCATCATCCCTTATCTTTGATGTCTTTGTTGCCATCTTGTGATGGGGATCGAGATACTTTATACTGTTTATCTAAGAGAAATGGAGAATTCTGTTTTAATTGGTTCTCCACAAAAGCCTTGATAACCAACTCTTCTGTAGATGTTAGTGTTTTATTTGGAGACGGTTTACAGTTTTCACTCGTCTCCACAACAGTTTCATTGGAACATGATTTTGCTAAAGTTTCCAGTATTGGCTCACGCAAACTGCCATTACTACTACTACCACTACTACTACCACAGGCCGCTGTAGCTATATTAGCATCGGCGGCTGGAGCAGCGACTGTAACAAGAGGAGCAGGTGTAAAGAGGACACGCTGACTGGATGGTACAGCCAGATTTTGACTAGCTAATGCTAACGAAACTGGACTTCCACCTCCACCAGGTAGCCTCTGAAAGTTAGCTACCCAGCTATTCACAGCAGGATGGTAAGACTGACCAATCACTGAGTTTATAGGCCCATTTTGCAATGTATAAGTAGTGTAGTTTGCCATTTGATTGATTGGACGTCCATCCAGCCTTATTGCTGCCACACCGCCCATTGTCGTTGCCACAGGGACAGCAATGGGTGTGGGTGTAGCAGCAGTTTGTGCCTGATTAATACCTGGGGTGCTTGTTAGCTTGAGACCTGTAGGAGAAGAAGTGATGTATAAGGGAGAACATCTGATGCCGGCTGCTGATACGTTAGCCATACCAGCAATCTGATGATTGAAATTCAATACAGGTTGATCAGATTTCTGAAGAGAATTCACATCTGATGCTATTAAAACTCCATCCGTACTCAGCCTGGTTGCCTCGTTCTGGTTAGCACGACGAGTACGAATCACTAAATTTGGATTTGACCAAGGCAGCGGGGGTATGTTAGTAGTTGGAGATGCTATCACTCTAGCCCCAAGCATAGAATTGACAGTAATATTAGGCGAGTTAGTAATAATAGGGGCTCTCAATCTTTGTCTCTGTATTGTAGCAATATTAGATCGTGGTATTAATGGGTTCGCCGATTGAGGTACAATGACAAGTAGTGGCCGTGATACTGGGAGAGTATTATTGAAAGGAAGACGGTTACCCGCTATGACTGCTGCTGTAGGTGAAGCTACTCCAGTGGCAGTGACAAAGCGAGTGGCACTTAACTGCACTTTCATTGGCACCATATTTACCATTGATACAGGTCTAGCATTTAGAATAGCAGGACTTTGTGGCACGATTTGTGCTGGCATGGGTTTTATAGGAGAATTCAAGGCCACACCAAGAACATGATTCGGAGCAACCACCGGAAGGATAATCTTCGGCTTCGGAGGAGTTTCTACTTTTACAGCTACATTATTTTGCAACAAAATTGCACTTTTATTATCTTCTAATTTGACTTTTACTTTTAGGTGTTCTATGTGAGGCAGTGATTTTACGTTCAGATCTGATAATGATACTTGAAGCCTTTTCTTTGGAGATCGCTTTTTCTTTTCTATTGGAGCAGGTGTGGGCGTTTCTTGTTTAAGTGGTGGAGATGGCTTCTTTTTAACAGATTTCTCTTTTACAAGCTCAGGGGATTTCTTGCTGGCTTTAACTGCTGCTTGCTTTGTTTGCAGCAAAAATTGTTTATTAGTTGGGGATTTCAACTTCTTAATTTTAAGAGGTGGGGATGATTTTTGTTTAGGTGTTAAAACAGATTTCCGTTTCTTAATAGGTGGTGATATTATTGCTTGTTTAGTTTCTTGCGATTTCCTCCTACTGGGCGGGGAAGCTTTTGGTTGTTTACTAGGTGTTGCCTTCTGTTTGTGTGCTGTGTCAGAAATAAGAGCAGCAGCAACAACTAAAGACGTACGCTTTACTAAAGCATCCCCAAATCCTGCCTTGAATGTGTCATGCGGTGTTATCGGAGATGAACCTGTAGATCTACGAGAACGCGATACAGAAGCGCTTTTTCTTCTGCTATGACTTTTCACCTTATTGGATGTGTCTTTCATATTGTATGTGAACAGCATCTCGTCATCCTCAAGTTCAGCACGACGTTCTTCCTCCTCTTTAAGCGTCTTCAGCCGAGCCAGCTCCCAGTCCTTCTTGGCTTGATCAATCTCCTCCTAAAACAGTTTGAAGAATTGAACAGTGTTAGTTCAGTTCCACCTACATCAAACCATTTCCGTTAAATTAAAAATTGAGATCTTTGCTAAGGAGATGTCCATTTGCATGTCAATAGAAGACCATGTTTAGAAGTGTATAACTAGAGAGTGACTGGCTCCATCATCGAGCCAGGCATTCCAGTCACATATTTTCTAATAGTCTTCTCTTGGCTGGCAAATGAACATTCATCAAGAACATAACAAAGGCCACTTTAGTCAGGCTGGACAATTAACAGTAACATTCATCAAGAACATTACATAGGCCACTTTAGTCAGGCCGGAAAATTACAATTAACACTAACATTCATCAAGAACATTACATAGGCCACTTTAGTCAGGCTGGACAATTAACACTAACATTCATCAAGAACATTACATAGGCCACTTTAGTCAGGCCGGACAATTAACACTAACATTCATTATGACCATTACATAGGCCACTTTAGTCAGGCCGGACAATTAACACTAACATTCATCAAGAACATTACATAGGCCACTTTAGTCAGGCTGGACAATTGACACTAACATTCATTAAGAACATTACATAGGCCACTTTAGTCAGGCCGCACAATTAACACTAACATTCATCAAGAACATTACATAGGCCACTTTAGTCAGGCTGGACAATTAACACTAACATTCATCAAGAACATTACATAGGCCACTTTAGTCAGGCTGGACAATTAACACTAACATTCATTAAGAACATTACATAGGCCACTTTAGTCAGGCCGGACAATTAACACTAACATTCATCAAGAACATTACATAGGCCACTTTAGTCAGGCCGGACAATTAACACTAACATTCATTATGACCATTACATAGGCCACTTTAGTCAGGCCGGACAATTAACACTAACATTCATCAAGAACATTACATAGGCCACTTTAGTCAGGCTGGACAATTGACACTAACATTCATCAAGAACATTACATAGGCCACTTTAGTCAGGATGGACAACTACAATTAACACTAACCTTCATTATGAACATAACCTTCATTATGAACATTACATAGGCCACTTTAGTCAAGCTGGACAACTACAATTAACACTAACATTCAAGCCGGCCAAAAGCAACTTCTGCCGTGGGGTTGAAAAATGTCCATTTGCAGACCAAGAATATATTTCAAAATTATCAATGGAATAACTGGGTCGATACCTGCACCAGTCATTCCAGTGGTACATTTTCAAAAATAAATTTAATCTGCAAATGGGCATTTTTTATGAGAATTTTTTTATTTGCGTCAACAAATTTCAGGGTTAAAGGTCAAAATCAAAGTACATGTAGAGGTTTAATTATTACACACAGTAAACAGTTCACAGATAAATAGAGTGAAATGAATCACACATTTCATCACAAAAAATTCCACTATCACTATACACTGGTAGAGGAAGATTGTAAAGAATGCTTTAAGTGTGTGCACATTATCATTCATAAAAGTAAACTGTTCATGCAACAGCTTTCAATTAAAAAAGGAAGTTTTTTACCGTGTGTATGTAGCGGTTTGGGAGGAAGGACTTTTACTCCTATAGTCGATCAAGTGTTTTATGTTCCATGTATTGCCGACGGATAGAGGGTACTGTAGGGGTAAGGTAAATGTGAGGTACCTGAATTATTACTGTCTGAGCTAGTAATGAAGTGTTTCTGTTCCATGTTTTGGTGACTGATAGAAAGTACTGTAGGGGTAAGACAAAGGCGAGGTGCCTGAATTATTACTGTCTGACCTAGTTACTGTAGGGGTACGGTAAAGGCGAGGTGCCTGAATTATTACTGTCTGAGCTAGTAATGAAATGTTTCTGTTCCATGTTTTACCAACTGATAGAAGGTACTGTAGGGGTACGGTAAAAGTGAGATGTCTGAATTATTAGTCTGAGCTAGTAATGAAGTGTTTCTGTTCCATGTTTTGGTGACTGATAGAAGGTACTGTAGAGGTAAGATAAAGGCGAGGTGCCTGAATTATTACTGTCTGAGCTAGTAATGAAGTGTTTCTGTTCCATGTTTTATCGACTGATAGAAGGTACTGTAGGGGTAAGATAAAGGCGAGATGCCTGAATTATTAGTCTGAGCTAGTAATGAAATGTTTCTGTTCCATGTTTTATCGGCTGATAGAACGTACTGTATGGGTAAGGTAAAGGTGAGATGTCTGAATTATTACTGTCTGAGCTAGTAATGAAGTGTTTCTGTTCCATGTTTTGGTGACTGGTAGAAAGTACTGTAGGGGTAAGACAAAGGCGAGGTGCCTGAATTATTACTGTCTGACCTAGTTACTGTAGGGGTAAGATAAAGGCGAGGTGCCTGAATTATTACTGTCTGAGCTAGTAATGAAATGTTTCTGTTCCATGTTTTGGTGACTGATAGAAGGTACTGTAGAGGTAAGGTAAAGGTGAGATGTCTGAATTATTAGTCTGAGCTAGTAATGAAGTGTTTCTGTTCCATGTTTTGGTGACTGATAGAAGGTACTGTAGGGGTAAGGTAAAGGCGAGGTGCCTAAATTATTACTGTCTGAGCTAGTAATGAAGTGTTTCTGTTCCATGTTTTATCGACTGATAGAAGGTACTGTAGGGGTAAGGTAAAGGCGAGATGCCTGAATTATTAGTCTGAGCTAGTAATGAAGTGTTTCTGTTCCATGTTTTATCGGCTGATAGAACGTACTGTATGGGTAAGGTAAAGGTGAGATGTCTGAATTATTACTGTCTGAGCTAGTAATGAAGTGTTTCTGTTCCATGTTTTGACGACTTACATGACTGATAGAAGGTACTGTAGGGGTAAGGTAAAGGTGAGGTGCCTGAATTATTACTGTCTGAGCTAGTAATGAAGTGTTTCTGTTCGATGTTTTGATGACTGATAGAAGGTACTGTAGGGGTACGGTAAAGGCGAGGTGCCTGAATTATTACTGTCTGAGCTAGTAATGAAGTGTTTCTGTTCCATGTTTTGATGACTGATAGAAGGTACTGTAGGGGTAAGGTAAAGGCGAGGTGCCCGAATTATTACTGTCTGAGCTAGTAATGAAGTGTTTCTGTTCCATGTTTTGGTGACTGATAGAAGGTACTGTAGAGGTAAGATAAAGGCGAGGTGACTGAATTATTACTGTCTGAGCTAGTAATGAAGTGTTTCTGTTCCATGTTTTATCGACTGATAGAAGGTACTGTAGGGGTAAGATAAAGGCGAGGTGCCTGAATTATTAGTCTGAGCTAGTAATGAAATGTTTCTGTTCCATGTTTTATCGGCTGATAGAACGTACTGTATGGGTAAGGTAAAGGTGAGATGTCTGAATTATTACTGTCTGAGCTAGTAATGAAGTGTTTCTGTTCCATGTTTTGGTGACTGATAGAAAGTACTGTATGGGTAAGACAAAGGCGACGTGCCTGAATTATTACTGTCTGACCTAGTTACTGTAGGGGTACGGTCAAGGCGAGGTGCCTGAATTATTACTGTCTGAGCTAGTAATGAAATGTTTCTGTTCCATGTTTTGGTGACTGATAGAAGGTACTGTAGGGGTAAGGTAAAGGTGAGGTGCCTGAATTATTACTGTCTGAGCTAGTAATGAAGTGTTTCTGTTCCATGTTTTGGTGACTGATAGAAAGTACTGTATGGGTAAGACAAAGGCGACGTGCCTGAATTATTACTGTCTGACCTAGTTACTGTAGGGGTACGGTCAAGCCGAGGTGCCTGAATTATTACTGTCTGAGCTAGTAATGAAGTGTTTCTGTTCCATGTTTTATCGACTGAGAGAAGGTAATGTAGGGGTAAGGTAAAGGCAAGGTGCCTGAATTATTACTGTCTGAGCCAGTAATGAAGTGCTTTCTGTTCCATGTTTTGGCGACTGAGCTCACACAGTAGAATGAACTCAATGCATTTATCACATGGACATTTTATATTCGAGATTTCTGAGCACCGAGAGTGAAATGAATACCACACCAGCTACTACATCTCGGGATTAACAAAAAGCTAGCACAATTCACTATAAGGGCGGGATCCAGGAGGCCATTTGGCTTGGTGGGGTTGGAGGAATGAACAAATTTCAAGGATGTTAACGCTTGAAAATGGATTCAATGACCGATACTAGTACGAAAGTTAGTTCCTATTTACTTTCAAATATTCAGCTGACGTCAAGTTGAAATTTAAATGTTTTCTTGGAAGCAGTAATTCACAGCATGCCAGTTAGATGAATAACCACGCCTCGCTTTCACTGATCAAAACGAATCTCTAACCAGCCATTCCAGTGGTAATATTTCACAAATTGTCTTCTCTTGGTCTGCAAATTGAATTATTACTGTCTGAGCTAGTAATGAAGTGTTTCTGTTCCATGTTTTGATGACTGATAGAAGGTACTGTAGGGGTAAGGTAAAGGCGAGGTGCCTGAATTATTACTGTCTGAGCTAGTATGAGGCGTTTCTGTTCCATGTTTTGGTGACTGATAGAAGGTACTGTAGGGGTACGGTAAAGGCGAGTTGCCTAAATTATTACTGTCTGAGCTAGTAATGAAGTGTTTCTGTTCCATGTTTTGATGAATAGAAAGAAGGTACTGTAGGGGTAAGGTAAAGGCGAGGTGCCTAAATTATTACTGTCTGAGCTAGTAATGAAGTGTTTCTGTTCCATGGTTTAGCGACTGATAGAAGGTACTGTAGGGGTAAGGTAAAGGCAAGGTGCCTGAATTATCACTGTCTGAGCTAGTAATGAAGTGTTTCTGTTCCATGTTTTGACGACTGATAGAAGGTACTGTAGGGGTAAGGTAAAGGCGAGGTGCCCGAATTATTACTGTCTGAGCTAGTAATGAAGTGTTTCTGTTCGATGTTTTGGCGACTGATAGAAGGTACTGTAGGGGTAAGGTAAAGGCGAGGTGCCTGAATTATTACTGTCTGAGCTAGTAATGAAGTGTTTTCTGTTCCATGTTTTGGCGACTGAGCTCACACAGTAGAATGAACTCAATGCATTTATCACATGGAGATTTTATATTCGAGATTTTTGAGCACCGAGAGTGAAATGAATACCACACCAGCTACTACATCTCGGGATTAACAAAAAGCTAACACAATTCACTATCAGGGCCGGATCCAGGAGGCCATTTGGCTTGGTGGGGGTGGAGGAATGAAAAAATGTCAAGGATGTCAATGCTTGAAAATGCATTCAATGACCGATACTAGTACGAAATAGTTATTTCCTATTTACTTTCAAATATTCAGCTCACGTCGAGTTGAAATTTAAATGTTTTCTTGGAAACAGTTATTCACAGTATGCCAGTTAGATGAATAACCACTCCTCGCTTTCACTGATCAAAACGAATCTCTAACCAGCCATTCCAGTGGTAATATTTCAGAAATTGTCTTCTCTTGGTCTGCAAATTGATATTTCTCAAATAGCGACAGCAGAGATCATTCTTTGCCGACCCGACTCAAAATGTCAAAGGTATATCAGATATTCCAGACTCTAGCGCTAGGTATCCAGCATAGAACACATTTTAGACGTAACAAGAATACAAACAGAAACATTAACTGACAGACAAGATAGAAGGTACTGTAGGGGTAAGGTAAAGGTGAGGTGCCTGAATTATTACTGTCTGAGCTAGTAATGAAGTGTTTCTGTTCCATGTTTTGATGACTGGGGGGTAGGGATAAGGTAAAGGCGAGGTGCCTGAATTATTACTGTCTGAGCTAGTAATGAAGTGTTTCTGTTCCATGTTTTGATGACTGATAGAAGGTACTGTAGGGGTAAGGTAAAGGCGAGGTGTCCGAATTATTACTGTCTGAGCTAGTAATGAGGTGTTTCTGTTCCATGTTTTGATGACTGATAGAAGGTACTGTAGGGGTAAGGTAAAGGCGAGGTGCCTGAATTATTACTGTCTGAGCTAGTAATGAGGTGTTTCTGTTCCATGTTTTGATGACTGATAGAAGGTACTGTAGGGGTAAGGTAAAGGCGGTGCCCGAATTCTTACTGTCTGAGCTAGTAATGAGGTGTTTCTGTTCCATGTTTTGACGACTGATAGAAGGTACTGTAGGGGTAAAGTAGAGGCGAGGTGCCTGAATTATTACTGTCTGAGCTAGTAATGAGGTGTTTCTGTTCCATGTTTTGATGACTGATAGAAGGTACTGTAGGGGTAAGGTAAAGGCGCGGTGCCTGAATTATTACTGTCTGAGCTAGTAATGAAGTGTTTCTGTTCCATGTTTTGGTGACTGATAGAAGGTACTGTAGGGGTAAGGTAAAGGCGAGGTGTCTGAATTATTACTGTCTGAGCTAGTAATGAGGTGTTTCTGTTCCATGTTTTGATGACTGATAGAAGGTACTGTAGGGGTAAGGTAAAGGCGCGGTGCCCGAATTCTTACTGTCTGAGCTAGTAATGAAGTGTTTCTGTTCCATGTTTTGATGACTGATAGAAGGTACTGTATGGGTACGGTAAAAGTGAGGTGCCTGAATTATTACTGTCTGAGCTAGTAATGAAGTGTTTCTGTTCCATGTTTTGATGACTGATAGAAGGTACTGTAGGGGTAAGGTAAAGGCGAGGTGTCTGAATTATTAGTCTGAGCTAGTAATGAGGTGTTTCTGTTCCATGTTTTGGTGACTGATAGAATGTACTGTACGGGTAAGGTAAAGGCGAGGTGTCTGAATTATTACTGTCTGAGCTAGTAATGAGGTGTTTCTGTTCCATGTTTTGATGACTGATAGAAGGTACTGTATGGGTACGGTAAAAGTGAGGTGCCAGAATTATTACTGTCTGAGCTAGTAATGAGGTGTTTCTGTTCCATGTTTTGGTGACTGATAGAATGTACTGTACGGGTAAGGTAAAGGCGAGGTGTCTGAATTATTACTGTCTGAGCTAGTAATGAAATGTTTCTGTTCCATGTTTTGGTGACTGATAGAAGGTACTGTAGGGGTAAGGTAAAGGCGAGGTGTCTGAATTATTACTGTCTGAGCTAGTAATGAAGTGTTTCTGTTCCATGTTTTGGCGACTGATAGAAGGTACTGTAGGGGTAAGGTAAAGGCGCGGTGCCCGAATTCTTACTGTCTGAGCTAGTAATGAAGTGTTTCTGTTCCATGTTTTGATGACTGATAGAAGGTACTGTATGGGTACGGTAAAAGTGAGGTGCCTGAATTATTACTGTCTGAGCTAGTAATGAAATGTTTCTGTTCCATGTTTTGATGACTGATAGAAGGTACTGTAGGGGTAATGTAAAGCCGAGGTGTCTGAATTATTACTGTCTGAGCTAGTAATGAAGTGTTTCTGTTCCATGTTTTGATGACTGATAGAAGGTACTGTAGGGGTAAGGTAAAGGCGAGGTGTCTGAATTATTACTGTCTGAGCTAGTAATGAAGTGTTTCTGTTCCATGTTTTGATGACTGGGGGGTAGGGATAAGGTAAAGGCGAGGTGCCTGAATTATTACTGTCTGAGCTAGTAATGAGGTGTTTCTGTTCCATGTTTTGATGACTGATAGAAGGTACTGTAGGGGTAAGGTAAAGGCGAGGTGTCTGAATTATTACTGTCTGAGCTAGTAATGAGGTGTTTCTGTTCCATGTTTTGATGACTGATAGAGGTACTGTAGGGGTAAGGTAAAGGCGAGGTGTCTGAATTATTACTGTCTGAGCTAGTAATGAGGTGTTTCTGTTCCATGTTTTGATGACTGATAGAAGGTACTGTAGGGGTAAGGTAAAAGTGAGGTGCCTGAATTATTACTGTCTGAGCTAGTAATGAAGTGTTTCTGTTCCATGTTTTGATGACTGATAGAAGGTACTGTAGGGGTAAGGTAAAGGCGGTGCCCGAATTCTTACTGTCTGAGCTAGTAATGAGGTGTTTCTGTTCCATGTTTTGATGACTGATAGAAGGTACTGTAGGGGTAAGGTAAAGGCGAGGTGCCTGAATTATTACTGTCTGAGCTAGTAATGAGGTGTTTCTGTTCCATGTTTTGATGACTGATAGAAGGTACTGTAGGGGTAAGGTAAAGGCGAGGTGCCTGAATTATTACTGTCTGAGCTAGTAATGAAGTGTTTCTGTTCCATGTTTTGATGACTGATAGAAGGTACTGTAGGGGTAAGGTAAAGGCGGTGCCCGAATTCTTACTGTCTGAGCTAGTAATGAGGTGTTTCTGTTCCATGTTTTGACGACTGATAGAAGGTACTGTAGGGGTAAGGTAAAGGCGAGGTGCCTGAATTATTACTGTCTGAGCTAGTAATGAAGTGTTTCTGTTCCATGTTTTGATGACTGATAGAAGGTACTGTAGGGGTAAGGTAAAGGCGGTGCCCGAATTCTTACTGTCTGAGCTAGTAATGAGGTGTTTCTGTTCCATGTTTTGACGACTGATAGAAGGTACTGTAGGGGTAAGGTAGAGGCGAGGTGCCTGAATTATTACTGTCTGAGCTAGTAATGAGGTGTTTCTGTTCCATGTTTTGATGACTGATAGAAGGTACTGTAGGGGTAAGGTAAAGGCGAGGTGACTGAATTATTACTGTCTGAGCTAGTAATGAGGTGTTTCTGTTCCATGTTTTGATGACTGATAGAAGGTACTGTAAGGGTAAGGTAAAGGTGAGGTGCCTGAATTATTACTGTCTGAGCTAGTAATGAGGTGTTTCTGTTCCATGTTTTGATGACTGATAGAATGTACTGTAAGGGTAAGGTAAAGGTGAGGTGCCTGAATTATTACTGTCTGAGCTAGTAATGAGGTGTTTCTGTTCCATGTTTTGATGACTGATAGAATGTACTGTAAGGGTAAGGTAAAGGTGAGGTGCCTGAATTATTACTGTCTGAGCTAGTAATGAAGTGTTTCTGTTCCATGTTTTGATGACTGATAGAAGGTACTGTATGGGTACGGTAAAAGTGAGGTGCCAGAATTATTACTGTCTGAGCTAGTAATGAAGTGTTTCTGTTCCATGTTTTGGTGACTGATAGAAGGTACTGTAGGGGTAAGGTAAAGGCGAGGTGTCTGAATTATTAGTCTGAGCTAGTAATGAAGTGTTTCTGTTCCATGTTTTGATGACTGGGGGGTAGGGATAAGGTAAAGGCGAGGTGCCTGAATTATTACTGTCTGAGCTAGTAATGAAGTGTTTCTGTTCCATGTTTTGATGACTGATAGAAGGTACTGTAGGGGTAAGGTAAAGGCGCGGTGCCCGAATTCTTACTGTCTGAGCTAGTAATGAGGTGTTTCTGTTCCATGTTTTGATGACTGATAGAAGGTACTGTAGGGGTAAGGTAAAGGCGGTGCCCGAATTCTTACTGTCTGAGCTAGTAATGAGGTGTTTCTGTTCCATGTTTTGATGACTGATAGAAGGTACTGTAGGGGTAAGGTAAAGGCGGTGCCCGAATTCTTACTGTCTGAGCTAGTAATGAGGTGTTTCTGTTCCATGTTTTGATGACTGATAGAAGGTACTGTAGGGGTAAGGTAAAGGCGAGGTGTCTGAATTATTACTGTCTGAGCTAGTAATGAGGTGTTTCTGTTCCATGTTTTGATGACTGATAGAAGGTACTGTAGGGGTAAGGTAAAGGCGAGGTGTCTGAATTATTACTGTCTGAGCTAGTAATGAAGTGTTTCTGTTCCATGTTTTGATGACTGATAGAAGGTACTGTAGGGGTAAGGTAACGGCGAGGTGTCTGAATTATTACTGTCTGAGCTAGTAATGAAGTGTTTCTGTTCCATGTTTTGACGACTGATAGAAGGTACTGTAGGGGTAAGGTAGAGGCGAGGTGCCTGAATTATTACTGTCTGAGCTAGTAATGAGGTGTTTCTGTTCCATGTTTTGATGACTGATAGAAGGTACTGTAGGGGTAAGGTAAAGGCGAGGTGACTGAATTATTACTGTCTGAGCTAGTAATGAAGTGTTTCTGTTCCATGTTTTGATGACTGATAGAAGGTACTGTAGGGGTAAGGTAAAGGCGGTGCCCGAATTCTTACTGTCTGAGCTAGTAATGAGGTGTTTCTGTTCCATGTTTTGATGACTGATAGAAGGTACTGTAGGGGTAAGGTAAAGGCGAGGTGCCTGAATTATTACTGTCTGAGCTAGTAATGAAGTGTTTCTGTTCCATGTTTTGATGACTGATAGAAGGTACTGTAGGGGTAAGGTAAAGGCGAGGTGTCTGAATTATTACTGTCTGAGCTAGTAATGAAGTGTTTCTGTTCCATGTTTTGATGACTGATAGAAGGTACTGTAGGGGTAAGGTAAAGGCGAGGTGCCTGAATTATTACTGTCTGAGCTAGTAATGAAGTGTTTCTGTTCCATGTTTTGATGACTGATAGAAGGTACTGTAGGGGTAAGGTAAAGGCGAGGTGCCTGAATTATTACTGTCTGAGCTAGTAATGAAGTGTTTCTGTTCCATGTTTTGATGACTGATAGAAGGTACTGTAGGGGTAAGGTAAAGGTGAGGTGTCCGAATTATTACTGTCTGAGCTAGTAATGAGGTGTTTCTGTTCCATGTTTTGATGACTGATAGAAGGTACTGTAGGGGTAAGGTAAAGGCGAGGTGCCTGAATTATTACTGTCTGAGCTAGTAATGAGGTGTTTCTGTTCCATGTTTTGATGACTGATAGAAGGTACTGTAGGGGTAAGGTAAAGGCGAGGTGCCTGAATTATTACTGTCTGAGCTAGTAATGAAGTGTTTCTGTTCCATGTTTTGATGACTGATAGAAGGTACTGTAGGGGTAAGGTAAAGGCGAGGTGCCTGAATTATTACTGTCTGAGCTAGTAATGAGGTGTTTCTGTTCCATGTTTTGATGACTGGGGGGTAGGGATAAGGTAAAGGCGAGGTGCCTGAATTATTACTGTCTGAGCCTAGTAATGAAGTGTTTCTGTTCCATGTTTTGATGATTGATAGAATGTACTGTAAGGGTAAGGTAAAGGTGAGGTGCCTGAATTATTACTGTCTGAGCTAGTAATGAGGTGTTTCTGTTCCATGTTTTGATGACTGATAGAGGTACTGTATGGGTAAGGTAAAGGCGAGGTGCCTGAATTATTACTGTCTGAGCTAGTAATGAGGTGTTTCTGTTCCATGTTTTGATGACTGATAGAGGTACTGTATGGGTAAGGTAAAGGCGAGGTGCCTGAATTATTACTGTCTGAGCTAGTAATGAAGTGTTTTCTGTTCCCTGTTTTGGCGACTGATAGAAGGTACTGTAGGGGTACGGTAAAGGCGAGGTGCCCGAATTATTACTGTCTGAGCTAGTAATGACGTGTTTCTGTTCCATGTTCTGGTGACTGCACGGTTTGGCTTATGTAGACATGTCGGCTTCGCTATCAGTTTTCATATCCGTTTTAACCAAATATGACTTCTAATTGGTAAATTTTAATAATTTAAATCCAGTCACCAAGATGCTTAAAGAACGATCGTTAATAACACGAAAATAGGACGACAATTTCCCGGTGTAAATTTCTGACGCCTTACACCTTGGCTTAATGCGTCATTGCGGGAGTGAAATTATTACAGTGGACAAACTAAATATTGCGTACTCTGTTATAATCATCGTTTATTACATCAAAATTAATCAAATAATTTGACATTTCATGTCGTCTTTGTGAAAATGTACAAATCACGTGATATTAGGAACGCACTTTAGATCCATAGATATCTAATATTTATATCTGATCTGCATTTACCAAGTACCCGTTTACTAATAATAGTTAGCCTTCAGAAACATCTCGGATAGTTCAGCTTGAAGGCTAAAGCGTGTATATCGTCTCATTTAACTATCACATTTGTGAACCCACCACCTCTCGCCTCCAAAAAAGGAGAGCACGCAATATCATGTGATTTATATATTTTTGCGACCCCATTTATTGTCAAATTTAGGACTAATTTTGATTTTATAAACCATGCTTATTAAGAAACACAATATTTATACCCTTTCAGGTAATAACTTCACTCACGCGACCATGGTTTTGAGGAATACAGTAGGGCGGCAAGAAATTGTACCAGTAAATCGCGTTCAATTTTCGTGTTATTGTCCATTTTTTAAAACAATTTTAACTTCAACTTTTTCTTGACCTATTCCTAATATAAGCCCACCACTCTGGCAAAGATGTTGATTTGGAAATAAATTGAACAGCTTGCCGTAATAGAAGGCTACGCTACAAACACATGACAAATAGGCAGATTACGACGTGACAATACAATTTTCGCGATATTTCGATTTTTTCAAAATCATATCGTAAAAAATCGTGGCTGGAAAAAAAATCCTGATTTTCGATAATATCGGATAATTGTGCAAGCCTAAGGTGAAGTGCCTGAATTATTACTGTCTGAGCTAGTAATGAAGTGTTTCTGTTCCATGTTTTGCTCACAGATAGAAGGTACTGTACGGGTAAGGTAAAGGCGAGGTGACTGAATTATTACTCACACAGTAGAATGAACTCAATGCATTTATCACATGGAGATTTTATATTAGAGATTTCTGAGCACCGAGAGTGAAATGAATACTACACCAGCTACTACATCTCAGGGATTAACACAAAGCTAACACAATTCACTATAAACATGATCAGAAATAGGACATTCAGTCAGTTCGCAAAAATTCCCAAAACACAGCCCAATCATGACAATCATTTCAGCTACTACATATCGGTGAATGACGACGATTAATGCCTACCATGAAGCGATAAGCAAGGTACCACCTGCCTATTAAAGATCATACACTTATTGCTGTCTTAAAATAGTAGTATATAAACTAACCTCTGCAATCTTCACCTCATCTTCATCACAAGGCTCTGTCTGCAATTCTATAAAGCTTACAGCGTAACGCTCAACCGGTGACAGCTGAAATAATAATAGTTATGATTGAAGAGTGGGTATGTAGTAATCTATCATACACATGCGCGTGCGTGTACGGTGAAATAACTTAAGTTAATTTCTAGAGGGAATCTTCCGAAAATTCTTTTGGGAAGATAAGAATTCTCTTGATTTGGGGGTTAGACAAGTGGTAAACAGCAATGAATTACAGATATATTAACTTCAAAAAAATATTCAATAGATTTTCTGTTTGTTTGAAGTGAAGATGAGGGTTACATCCTAAATTATGATATCCTGCGTTTCTAAGTGGGATTTTGTGTGCCAATGCGTCTTAATTATAAGATTGGGCCCTGGAAAAATTGACTGGGCCCCTTAAGTTTTGCTTTTAGGGGCCCAGGCAGCTATATGGTTAAAAAGCTAAAGCTTTATGATTGTCAATTACTAATTCCTGCTAAGTGGGAAATCACAAGTTAGGAGTTAACTGATCTTGAGCGTGGGACAACAACGATGATTAGATTATAACTCGAATTGATTCCTAAGAATACTATGGACAGCATAAATGTGCTTGCTTGTCTCACAGGTGTTTTGCTACCTTGCTGGAAGCAATTTTGCTGTCAGATAGGGTGATATGGGTGCTTATAAGACTGATGGCATATGATAAATTATGCTAAAATGGAGAATATTTACCCCCTTTCTATAATTATGATATTATATTAATTTAAAACTAGTTGGATATTCCCTGTATTAAATTGACACTCATGTCGCTTCCACTGTATCTTAATGAAGTGTTTTCTGTTCCATGTTTTGGCGACTGAGCTCACACAGTTGAATGAACTCAATGCATTTATCAGATGGAGATTTTATATTCGAGATTTTTGAGCACCGAGAGTGAAATGAATACCACACCAGCTACTACATCTCGGCGATTAAGCCATTAATATAAACTAACTTCAGCATATGTACGGAGAACAAAATTTTACCATCAATAGGGGACAACTGGAGTGTACAAGAGCCATCCGATGACGGCATATACGCCCCCCCCCCTCCAAAACATTTCACATAAACATACATCGAGTGCGTGTACATGTAACGTTAATTGTAAAGGACAATATTTTAGAAAAACTAATCAATGATAAATGCAACTCCTAAAACATAAATTCCTTTGTCACTAAGTGTAATGCAGTTTATGTATCGGCTTTAAGATATTCAAAGGGTGATAGCTCTGTAATGAATAATTTTTTGGCCGCGAAAAAAGCACACTGCATAGCTGCCCATATTACTGATATTGTCGATAAAATTTTAAGTTAATCCATTGAGACCTCTGAGTTCGTTGACAAGAAATGATTGTCAGAGATGGATGGACTGACTGACTGACAGATGGACATACATACATTTTGGAAAGATGGATGGACGAACAAGTATACGCATAGCACATGCATACCTTCACGTGGTAATGATAACACTTACCAAGTTTCAAAAGAATCAGAGCTAAACTGTAGGAGTTGCGTTGACAAGAAATGATTGGCAATGCAGTTTATGTATCAGCTTTAAGATATTTAAAGGGGGATAACTCTGAAGTGAATAATTTTTTGGCCGTGAAAAAGGCACATGAACATCTGCACATGATACTGATGTGGACAAAATTTTAAGTTAATCCATTGAGACAATCTAGGAGTTGCGTTGACAAGAAATGGTTGTCAGAGTTGGTTGGACTGACAGATGGACTTACATACATTTTGGACAGTCGGATGGACGGACAGGTATAAGGATAGCACATGAACTCCTTCACGTCATAATGATAACAAAAGAATACGAGCTAAACTGTAGGAGCTGCATTGACAAGAAATGATTGGCAATGCAGTTTATGTATCAGCTTTAAGATATTTAAACATGGAAAAACTATGTTATGCACATGATACTGACAATGTGGAAGAAATTTAAAGCCATCCATTGAGACCCCTAGGAGTTGCATTGACAAGAAATGATTGTCAGAGATGGATGGACTGACAGACGGACATATACACATTTTGGACAGACGGATGGACATACAGGTATACGGATAGCACATGCACCCCTTTACATGGTGATGATAACACTAAGTTTCAAAAGAATCGGAGCTAACTGTAGGAGTTGTTGCGCTGACAAGAAATGATTGGCAATGCAGTTTATGTATCGGCTTTACGATATTTAAAGGGGGATAACTTTGTGATGAAGTTTTTCGGATGTGAAAAAAGCACATGCACATGATACTGATGTGGACAACATTTTAAGTTAATCCATTAAGACCTCTAGTTGTGTTGACAAGACAGGGACAGACGGACGGATGGACATGCTGATCGCTATATCTTTCCCCCCCACCCCCTGTCTTTCATACCGGGGGGATAAAAAACGTTTGCTTTAAGACTGACTAGAAGTCTGACTGGGCCTGTGCATGTCATGTTATTGGGCCATTTTAACAATCTAATGTCAGATCAGCACCTGCACACCGATGCCATTTGGATCACTAAGTTAAGCCATATTCTAGTTCATGTAGGGTTTGACGAAAATTAGTGGTTAAAATCAGCATCTTGTGCCTGTCCGATCTCACCAATCATCCTCTCATGAACAGTACATGCAAGCACTCTAGAACACCACCCAAAGCAAAATAAAACGTACAGATGAATATTTTAGACATAAGTCTTCCAATCCAATTATGTACAAAATATTTGTGTTCAAAATTGTACTAACATGTTATGTTTTGGAAACAAATTAACTTATTTATGAGCAGTTCTGTACCCGACCCGCCCCGCTCTAGGTAAGCTCCACCCACACCTTGCCCGTGCTGGGATAGATCTGCAATCCCTGAATCTCAATTTCGAGAAAACTATATAGGTAAGCTGTTGAAACTAGTTAAATTAGTTTCAAAATATTCAACAGCACATTTATTAAGTAAAAGACATACAATTCGTACTTGACGGACTATTAAGCGTTTATGATGGACTAACTCACGTCATCCATAACATAATTTGATTATGACATTAGCCCACATGTGATGTAGTTGTATATGATTGACTGAGAAACTGGATTCCTCTATTTGCAGGTGACCTGTTTTTAGTGACCACCTTTACTGCAATTTCTTACCGTGATTATTTCACTGATTTAACCCTGTAACTCACACATAGCAGAAACAACAGATTCCTTATGACACAAGGAATTTTCTGTTCAATAGCTTGAAACTAAGTTGACGGGGAGATGATCGCAGCAACAGATTCAAGTCAAATTAATTTCATATTCAACAGAATATTTGCTAATGGTAGCACAGGTACCAGTTATCTTAGTTTTCAAATATCTGACAGCTTTGCAAAATACTTGTCCTGAAATTGACACACTGCAAGTTCAAAGGTTAAAGTGTTAACATTGTTTGCTTACCTCTTTTTCTAAGTTGGCAATATCCATCTCGACTTTAGAGACCTCGTCCTGTTCTCGTCTTATTTCCGCCTCTTTCTCATCCCATGGAATAGCTTCATCAAACTCTGCAAGTTCTGCTTTCTGCTCGGCCTTCAACTTAGCAGCTGCCACAACATCTGTCTCATCTTCAGCATTACACAGTGCCTTCACAAACACAGAAAAGTCTAAGTTAAAGAATGAACTCAGAAAATGACAAAACAGCTGCACTAAACAAGAATGTTAGTCCATGATAATGTTCATCATCAACAGATACGGTGATAAACTTTGTCAATGCAAACTAGCTATGCTTTAATATTCCATATATTCAGTGATGAGCACTGATGTAGTTTTGTTGAAATAGTCATTGTTGAGAAATGTGCTATACACAAAGAAAATTAATTTTAACTAGATGGACTGCATCCCACGTGTCGAGCCCTTTAGGTTTTTCACATATCATATCATGTGGCATCATTTCTTAAAATTGTATACCCCCATGACAAATTAAATGTCTATTTAAAACTAACATTGTTCAAATTCTTGAAAAACAGACAAATCACACAGAAATACACTAGTGTTCAAAAGTTTGGAATCACTAAGAAATTTTTAAGTCCCATAAACAAATTGATAATTTTATTTATCAGGGTATCATAAAATTAATATAAAATGTAGTCAATACATCAACAAAGCATCATTATTAACATTTCTGTTTAAAATAAGTTCTATACTTCAAATTTTCTTTTTAAAAAAATCCCCCATGTGCAGCAATGACAGTTTTGCATATCATAGGCATTCTAGCAGTCGGTTTTTCTAGATAATCAGGTGTAATTTCGTGCCATGCTTCTTGTAACACTTCCCAAAGGTGTGTCTGATAGATAGTGTAATGCATACTCATATTGAAAACCACTGAAGCATGAAGGTGCTAGAAATGTACATTACTGCTACGAGTATAAATGGCACTTTAGTGTCTTATTTCAGTCATTTGTAGCTGGTACACTCTGATTATTGATCAAAATGGCCAAGAGGAAACAACTTTCTCTAGAAACGCGCCAGTCTATTGTCATTTTAAGAGATGAAGGTTACTCAATGCGTGAGATTGCCAAAAGGCTGAAGGTTTCATACAAAGGTGTACATTATTGTCTTAAAAGAAGAGAAGAAACTGGATCAAATCACGACCGAAAAAGAAGTGGTAGGCCAAGATGCACAAATGCACAGGAAGACAAGTACATTAGGGTCTCTAGTTTGCGAAACAGACGCCTCACTGGTCCTCAGCTAGCGGATTCATTGAACAGTACACGTAAGACATCAGTTTCATCTGCCATAGTAAAAAGAGGACTCCGAGATGCTTGCCTTATGGGCAGAGTGGCAAAGAAAAAACCACTTCTGAAGCCAGCAAACAAGACGAAAAGGTTGAAATGGGCAAGGAGCATAAGGTTTGGACAATAGGTGAGTGGAAGAGAGTATTATGGACAGATGAGTCTAAGTTTGAGGCGTTTGGGTCAAACAGAAGAACATATGTGAGACGAAGAACCAATGAAAGGATGCTGGATGAGTGCTTGACACCATCTGTGAAGCATGGTGGAGGAAATCGTAATGATATGGGGCTGCTTTGGTGCTGGCACAGTTGGAGATTTACACAGAGTGCAAGGTATACTGAACCAGCACGGTTACCATTCTATTTTACAACGACATGCCATCCCATGTGGACAACACTTGATTGGTGCCAATTTCGTCATGTAGCAGGACAATGACCCAAAGCACACTTCAAAGTTGTGTAAAAGCTATTTGCAGAAGCAGGCAACAGGAGTACTGTCACTGATGGACTGGCCAGCTCAATCACCTGACCTAAACCCCATTGAGCTCCTCTGGGAACAGCTTGATCGCAAGGTCTGTGCAAAGTCTCCTACAAGTCAGACACACCTTTGGGAAGGGTTACAAGAAGCATGGCACGAAATTACACCTGATTATCTAGAAAAACTGACTGCTAGAATGCCTATGATATGCAAAGCTGTCATTGCAGCACATGGGGGATTTTTTGAAGAAGAGAAAATTTGAAGTATAGAACTTATTTTAAACAGAAATGTTAATAATGATGCTTTGTTGATGTATTGACTACATTTTATATTAATTTTATGATACCCTGATAAATAAAATTATCAATTTGTTTATGGGACTTAAGAATTTCTTAGTGATTCCAAACTTTTGAACACTAGTGTAAGTCCAACCCATGAAAAGTATGGAAAAAACCGTTACAGTTCATTTTAATTTTGCGGCAAACTGAATGCAATGATGATATATAACAAATCTGTAATGTTTCATTGGGATCAAATATGGATTAAGAAGGATATAAATCATTTAAAATAAACTAAGTCAAAACCCTGTAAAAATAACACAAATTTGAAAATCTTATTTATTGTTATTTACACTAAATGCACTGATGGTATAAAACAAAACTGCAAAGTTTTAATGGGAGTGGGTGGCCAAGTCATTCATCAATTAAATGTCAACTAAAACACTATCATTCTTCTAGTTTTGTACTCTTAAAGGAAGGGAAAAGGGAAATAATAAATTATGTTCGTTGGTAATTTTTAACAATATTAAATAAACTACCATCGCTAAAACATGGAAATGGATCGGGATTATTTGAGAAAAAGCATTTACTAAATCTAGCTCTTAACTTGGGAGCCGATTAATGACTTAGCTGGTGCTTCGCACGCTGATATGTGTCAATTGTGTGTGCAGGTATACCACGTAGGCCTACCTTAATATAACAAAAGCGTACCTGAATAGTTTTGTAAGCGGTATGAATAGTATTCTATGTAGACTCACAACTGCTAATTCACTATTGACCCTTTTGAAAACATTATATTTGAAAGTCACTTTTCCTGGTTGAAGCAACAAGTTTCGGTCAAAATGATTTCAAAATACACTGCTGGTTTCCAAGGTCACAACATGATGCCTACTGCATATTTTGAATTTCATGTGACTGAATGTAGACTATGTCTCTGGAAACAACGGCTTTCAGTCAAATTGTTTGAAAACTAGACAGTATTTTACCTGTAGGACGTAGTGGCTAATCAGCTTAGCACGAAAATAACTGTGCTTATATGACCAGCTGTAGCAGGTATTATTTATTCGCTCGGTATATACCGGAGCGCACAGGTCCAGCTGCGTCACTGATTGGTTCCTGCCAGAATGACATAAAATAGTATTTAGCTGCCTTTTTCTAATTATTCTGATTTATTACTAATTTTCACCGGTGGCTATAGATTGATTTATTATATAGAGCCGTCGTTAGAGAGCGTATGTTAGTTCCCTGATCCTTTCCTTTACCCATGATATATAGCACACAAAAATATTCTAAACCTTGGCCAAACGTGGGAACAGTATGGAAAAAAATGTGAAAATCGCAATCATTATGATGAAGACTGGATGCAATAATAGCGCAGACCCATCTGTAAAGTTTTATTGACATCGGATATGCCCTTGATGAATTAAATATCCATTGAAAAATTAACATTTACCTAATTCTTGTCACGCCAGAAATCGGACGTCATTTGGATCGCTATGTTGAGGTCCTCACAGTAAAAATTGGGGGGGGGGGATTAATTTGATATTATGAAATCAACATTTGCAGTACAACCCCTATTTTTTTAATCCATCAAGGGCGATAACTCTGGGTGTCTGGACACATTTTGTCGATATGCAATCCCCACTGGGGTCTTGCCATCAGGAGTTGGCATTCCAAATTTAAAATGAATCCATTTAAGCTAACTGACGCTATCGAGCGGAAAACACATATTTTATGATTTTTCGAGAAATAAACGGGATTAACTCCGGTGTGTCTGGACACATTTCGCCGATATGCAATCCCCACCCACATTTTACGATTTTTCAAAAAATAAAGGGGGATAACTCTGATGGGTCTGGACACATTTCGCCGATATGCAATGCCCACCGAGGTCTTGTCAAGAAGAGTTGACATACCAAAATTGAAATGAATCCATTCAAGCTAACTGAGTTATTGAACGGAAACTGAATGCGGATGGACAGATGGAGGTATGGACGGGGACTGTTTCTATAGTCCCCATCGACGATGTCGGGGGACTAATTAAGATACTGGTATTTAAGAGATGAGTCTCCATCAGAACTAGAGAATACAAAATATTCAACAATGTTTTATCAACCTGTAAATTCATCAGACATACAATTGAGATGGTTGCTATCAGACTTTATTTAGCCTCTTTCATTTCAGACATATGTCCTTTAATTGCGATGTCAGCTAACTTGTGACATTTTGATTATTACAGCCTCCTGAGTGACAGATCAGATCCCTCCATTGTGTCCTGTATCTGATTAAACTTGTGACATTGAACTTTTGATAAGACTAAGATTTCAAAGTTACCTCTTCAAATTTAGCCTGCATATTTTGTTGCACTTTTGCTGACAAAGATGGCGATGGCGCCACCAACGCATCACTAGCAGAAACGGCTGCAGGCTTAGTGGTGGCGCTAGCAATCTCGACCGCTTCTTGCTTACGGCTATCATCGCGCAATTTCTGCTGATCGGCTTTCTCTTTGGCTAGTGCTTCCAGACCTGAAGGTTCTTCAAACAGTTCATTAAGTGTGTTCTGAAACATTACAAATGAGAAAATTATTTTTAACCGTCTGGCAGCTGGAAGTCACAAGACAATAATTTCACTGGACCTGCTGCATATTTTGAAAACCATCTAACCGAGTCGTTGGCGGCTTTGCCACCAACAACATTCAGTCAAATTGTTTTCAGAATATTTAGCATATCTAGAGTTAAACCCCGTGGAAGATATCGTATACAGAAGTTGACTGGATAACAGAAGTTGACTATGTAAATGGAAAATAAATTTTGGAAACTTCACTAATACGGCTCTTTACCCCCTCAGGTCATATATTTTGTAACCACTACTCAAGGTTGATGCAGAATTAACAAACGACTCCCAGACTATAAACAGAAACAAAAATAATTTGACTGAAAAGAACTACAGTTGGGAATGACCTGCAACAACGACCGCTCCAAATAACTTTTTCTGTTGCGAGTACCCTACTCCTCAATTTTTCACCCGAGCAGTATTGGAGATTAGTGATGAGTACCTAGAACGTAGTACCATGTACATGTACTGTGGGGGTAATCCCCTCTACCGATTTTGTAACTTATAGTGCACCCAAATTCAAGATGGCAGCACCTTCTGCCTTCTACAAATAACGAATTGTAATTAATATCTATTCATGACATGTAACCAATTAAACAAGCATTCTGTAAGTATTGCTTTGCAATACATGTCCCCTACCTGGTGATATAAATCTTTAGAGATTGACAGTCAAAAACGCCAGTAAAAATTGGCAGAAGCAGCTGAAACTCCAACTTGATCTGCAACTTCTCATAACATAGCAATAAACCAAGTTTCAGTTATATATGGTGAAGAACGAGTCTTGAACGCTGATATGTTTGTATTTCATAAGTCGAAAGGGGACACAACTCCATCAAAAAATCATGCAAACACCTGAAACTTGAACTTGGTCTGTAATTTCTCATAACAAAGCAATAAACCAATTCTCAGTTGAATATTTTGAGACTGCGAAAAAGTGCGGGAAACTAATATTTTTCGTATTTCATAAGACAAAAGGGGCATAACTCCCTGAAAAATTGACAGAAATGTCTAAAACTCAAACTTGCTCTGTAACCCCTTATACTAAACTGATATACCGATTTTTCCTTAAATAGGAGTGCGAAAAAAAGTGCAGAAAGCTTGATATTTTTCATATTTCCTAAGTCGAAAGAGGCATAACTCAATCAAACATTTACGCATACGCCTGAAACTCGAACTTGGTCTGTAACTTCTCTTATCAAAACAATGTTGCAAATCTCAGTATATCTTGAAACACTGCAAAAAAAGTGCGGAAAAACAATATTTTTCGTATTTCATGTCGGAAGGGGCCATACACCTCCAAGAAAATGTCTGAAACTCGAACTTGCTCTGTAGCCTTATACTAGAGCGATGCACAGATTTACGCTGAGGAAAGCTGATATTTTTCGTATTTCTTAAGTCGAAAAGGGGCATTAACTCCATAAAAAATTGATGCACACACCCGAAACTAGAACTTGGTCTGTAATTTCTCATAACAAAGCAATTTACCAATTCTCAGTTGAATATCTTGGACTACGAAAAAGTGCGGAAAACCAACTGCAACAGACGGCCGGACATACAGACGGAGTGCAAACCTATAGTTCCCCCAGTTTTACCGGTAGGGGACTAATAACAAGAAAGCTATTCTGCTTGTAATACATAATACAGTACCGACACTTGAAATACATAGCAGAGTATCGCTTTTGTAGCGTGTGTATACGTTACTCTTGAAAATTTATATGCGTACGCATGTAAGCACCTTATCTGGAGCAGTGACAACTAACATAATTATCAGGATTTTAACCCTATAATGGGCAAATTTGGTAAAAAATATTGTCTTATTGAATGTTCATTTAAAGGCTGAGAGCATACAATTTTTGAAAATTTATCAATGGAATGACTGGCTCAGTTATCGAATCAGTCATTCCAGTGATAGCTCCGCAAACGGCGCATAATACCCCCATGTGATGACAAATTAATGAATGAGACCTATCAGAAAATATCTATTTCTTCCTCAGACGCAAACCAGTCAACCTATGAAGTGTCAAAGCAATCTGCTAAACGGTCCGGAAACCGATTTTCAAGATGGACGTGGCCATACTGGATTGTGGATTAGCGTAGACTTCGGTAAGTTTCTTCACCAGACGTAGTCCAACCACCCTATGTGGTGATCCGAGAAATGGTAATGGATATATTATCTAGAAACTAATTTTCAAGATGGCAGTCAGAGTTCGGATCATCGTAAATTTCGCTGGGTTTCTTCCAAGGTTGGAAGTCCACCCACTCTATGAAGTTTCAAAGCGATCTGATAAACGGGAGCAGCCTTAATCTGGAAATTAATTTTTAATATGGCCACCGGGGGCTGGTGGCCATCCTGGATTTCGAATCATTGCCAATTTCGATAGGTTTCTTCCCCCGACCGATTCCAACCATCCTATGAAGTTTCCAAGCGATCCGAGAAACGCTAACGGAGTTATCATGCGGAAACCACCTTGTCGTCCACCCATCTGGACCGCGCCATCACATAATACCCAGCCAAATCTTTTGGAGGTATAAAAATTGTATTCTCTTGGCCTGTAAATAGACATTCCATATGGTTATAGTAGAGGCCGGTATGACCATTAAAGGGTTAACTACGAGTGTCTGAGGCATGAGAGGGCATAAACAACTGCTGAAATTACCACAGACACAATGTACAACCCATATGGTCTGACATAATAGGTTCACCTGACCACAGATAATACATTTATATAGACATGCTTACCTGCTTCAAGAAAGCAGTTGTGAAACTTCCACCTTCTATAGCGAGATCGCCTAGTAACCGTTTCTGATTAGCTTTCTTCAAGATATTTTCTTCTATAGTACGCTCACTGATTAACCTGTCAAGAAAGTGAGCAACTATCTTAGTCGTGTGAACAGCAAAACTAGGTCAACGACCTATAATTCAGCATACAATCACATTGGAGCACAGACAAAGTTTGATAGTTTTGCAATCATTAACCAATAAGAGATTTAAATCTTAATTGCAATAAAGGATATAATATGAAAGTCAGATCTTTTCCATTATATCAGAAAATATTCTTCAAACACATCCACCACAAAATAGTCCCACATGTAATCTTCTCACTCCAGACCCTGTTCTCGACATACAGACAACAGAAATCAATAGTGTAAAACAAAGAAATGGCAAAACAATCAAAGAGAATGGCGAACAATACTCTATTAATAGATTGTATATTTCTGGAACAATTTCACTTATTAATAAAGATTGAATATTTCTGGAACAATTTCACCGAGTTATAAATGGTTTTCAAAATATCAAACAGTTCTCTCCTATGCACATACATATGCATAGTTGAAGTCTATGGTTTCTGGCCAATCTTCAACCCTTAAAGACCAGAACTGACATTATTTAGTGTTATATTCTCTTGAATATTTTGAAACTAATTTGTCTGGGAGCTGTTGCTGCCATATGATTAGGCAGCAAACGGTTTCAGTCCTATTAATTTCAAAATATTCAATAGCTTTCCCGTATAGTATATATAGTTGTCTTGAAATACACACCATACGTTCAAGAGTTAAAAAGGTAAATACAAACCGGTATATGTGAACATCTCGAGTTTGTCCAATTCTATGACACCTGTCTTGTGCCTGTGCATCCATTGTTGGATTCCAATCACTGTCATAGAATATGACGGTATCTGCTCCCGTTAAGTTGACGCCTATACCACCAGAACGTGTAGACAAGATAAAGACAAAGATTCGCTTGTCTGCATTGAAGCGTTCCATCAGCACCTGACAAATAAAACAAGTCATCAATTATAATGAAACAACTAAAGCCACTCACAGCTACATGATAAGAAACTACTCACAGAATTACTGATCAGAAATGAATATAACGGCAAACATTGTCCCACGCCTGCTCGCACACATACACATAAATACATATAATCTGATGAAAATCTGCCTAGGTTGTCGCATGTCGAGTGCAAATAATTCTGAATGAAACTGGTAGATCCATAAGGTAAGTAGCTGAAGGCAATTTGTTGTCAAGATATATTTACATTTTCTAAAGAGCATATTTTAAGCAAATTCCTGGGAAATTGACTGTAATCATCTACCACATTTAAAACTCTTAAGCGATCAACTTAAGGAGCATAAAAATATCACACGAGACTGACGAGAGATCAAGTTTGCTAACTAGAGTACCAGTCGAACTTCAAATAGTTAACTCGCTAGTCAACCGAGCACCCGACCTCGGTTCAGATGGTTAGTCCGATATTTGTCTAAATTTCAAAATGGCGGACACCGATCGCTTGCCACGAATAAATGCATATAAAAGTGCCAATATTTCACAAAATAACTTAGTTGTTTCCAAGCCCATATTCCTTCCCACTTTATGCCCTATGGACGCTTTTTGACGTCTTAGCGGACAAAAATAACCCATTTTCGTAGGTCATCAAAACAGACGACGGAAAGGGTTAATGGAGACTGGTACCCGGCTCCAAATTTTCTGCAATAGTAATTCACCAACGAACTATAGTCGACTACGATCAAGTTCAACTGGGCATAGCAACTGCGCATGATCAGTAAACCATGAAACTGACTATGGTTAGAGAGGTGGTCAAGCCAGTCAAAAGGAGACATCCACCAGTAATTTTGAAATAGATTTCTCTTGGCTTGCAAAGCAGTGCAAATTGACATTAACTAAACAAAAATATTTTCTAGACCAATCTTGACTACTACATGTAATGACATTTGGGAGACGATGCCGTTAAGAGTCTTAAGAAAGCGTGAACGCTATAGTGGAGAAATAGGCAGTTTTGTTTGAAATGTCAGAAAATTGAGACACACAGAGATAGACACAAATAGAGACACACAAAACACAAACAGACAGATGAACAAATTAGTTGCTAGTCACAACAAAGAAGTGATAAAGTTTTGACCCCAAAATGCATGTGTCTTCAAGCATGCTGAACTATAACTTTTACTGTTCCGTGAGAATGGTGATGAGCATGGATCTAGGAGTGGGGGACAATAGAAGTGAGTGTTATCTAATGTGGCGGAGTAAAATGATTGTGATTCAGTATAAATATGCTGGCTTTGAGTACCTGTCTCTGCTCAACATGTGTAGTTCCATCCAGCCGCAAATACCTATGGCCATGAAAATTGAGAAATGCCTCCAGGATATCCAGCATCTTAGTCATTTGAGTAAATAGAAGAACTCGATGAGATCCAGACTTTAACTGACGCAACAACAGGTCCATCGTTTGTAGCTTACCTAGAACAGGAAATCAGTCATCAATAGAACACGTACAGTTTAAGTCTAAAATCATGGAATGCCACGCACACTACAAGATCAATCAGTACTACATGTACAGGTTAGGTCTAGAAGAACTGGACTGCCATGCACACAAGATCAATCACTGCTACTCCTACTACTACTACCACTACAGGTTAAGTCTAGAAGAGCTGGACTGCCACGGCCACTACAAGATCAATCACTACTACTACTACTACTACTACTACTACTACTACTACTACTACTACTACTACTACTAGTTAAGTCTAGAAGAGCTGGCTTGCCACACACACTACAAGACCAAGGCTCACATATTTGTCACTTACAGTAATGCTCAGACATAACTTATAACGCTTACAAGACAACATAAAGTGCACGGTTGTATATTTTGAACATAATTGTATTGGAAGACATTGCTGCAGTTGTCTTAGGCAATTACTTTCAACATATTCAACAGAACATTTACTACTAACATGTTTTTGTTTTGGAATATGTGCTGTACATCAAAGAATTTGTCATCAATATATAAAGCTAATATTTTAACATATTTAGAGAACTATTTAAATAGTACATTGTAACATATTTAGAGAACTATTTAAATATTACACAATCAAGTTCTAATCACGTTCTTTAACCGTTTCACCATTCCAGTGGTAAATTTTCAAAAATACTCTTCTCTTTACCTGCACATGAACATTCAATAACAAAATATTTTAATTTTCTCGACCAAATTTGACCAGTAAAGGGTTAAAGATAATTTGACTAGAAGCATGAGAAAATATTTTCAGTCTTCTTCAACAGAATATTCATCGCATTATAAATAATTTGCCGTTTCTGGTCCGTAAGGGTTAAAAGGATTACCTTCATATGACAATATAGTTATTAAGATTAATTAACCCTTTATTCCTCGAATTTGATCAAGAAAATTAAATGCTCTAAAAAAATTGCCATTTGCAGACCAAGAAATTATTTTTGAAAATTTACCACTAATGACTGGCTCGGTTATCGAGCAAGTTATTAGTGGTCAATTTGCAAAAATACTCTTCCGTTTTGGACTCTGCAAATGGACATTTCCCAAAAACAATGCAGAAGACCCTTTTGGTCGGTTTGTGAGTTATCTAGGAAGTTGAGCAACCTTGAAAAGCTAGGATTCTACCTCATTCTCGGACGCCATTCAGATCATTAAAACCAGGCATTTTTGACTTGAGGTAAGGCTTGACAAGAAATGGTCTTACCACAATCATACTGGATGAGTCGAAGTTCTGGAAATTGAACCTTCATTTTAGAAGCTGCTTTGTGTAGACATGCCGACTTTTTGTTCAGATGCTCAGACACAGAATGAAACACTCTCGTCTCATGCATCACAGAGGAAGGCTTAGGATGAGATGTATGCATTGTGATCGTCGGTGATACTACTGGTGGTATTACAAACGTATACCTAGAAATATGACACACAAATATTTCATCAGCCGACATGAGCCATTAAAAAGTTTAATGATTTCTATAGGTTTCTTCTCCAGACATAATTCAATCAAACAAGTTTCAAAGCGATCCGATAAATGGTAGCGAAGTTATAATCCAGAAACAAATTTTCAAGATGACCACTTCGTAAAGGTATAGAGGTATGGGTCAGTCTACAGTCCGCTTCCACTTGCATACTCAGCCGACTTTACAACTTTACCCCCTGGACATTGGACCTTTTTCATTCCTGCACAATCTCAACTCCCTTTCGCCGCATGCAGCCTGGCTGCCATTTATAGGCGCTAGATGGCTTTGTTTGCCGACATTCTGTATTGCCGACACTGCTCTCACTAGTACTTATTTTACAGACAGGTGTACTGGAAAACACGGAGTGAAGTGCCTTGCTCAGGGACACACCGCGGCAGCCCGGCCTGGAATCGATCCCACGACATTCGAGTCACGAGCTCAACTCCATAACCACTCGGCCACTGCACCTCTGTAAAGGCGAGCTAACAGAAATTCTAGACCCATAATCAACAAATGCATGAAGTTGCATCAACATACACAGGTAGAAACTAATATATTGAATATGAACAGACACAAAGATTGATGAAAAAAACAACCCTCTTTTTGCACAGAATACCGATAGCAGCTGGCAAATATTACCATGCTACTTTCTCTGCCAAGATCATCACATTTTCTCTCTGACAAAAAATTATGTTCTTATCAGTAATAATCTTAGTCCTCTAGCAAAGTCTTCTCTTGGCCTGCAGATGGATGTTCAATCGGGAAAAAATCTTAAATTTCTAGACCAATCTTGACCATTAAAGGGTTCAATACAAACTAGTCAGGTTCAAAACAAACTAGTCACGCAAGAATGGAGCTGACATTGTCAAACACTCATGTGTGATGTGATTGTGTTACGATTTAGGCAGCTTTCTTAGAAATGTCACAAAATTTGAGGCCACCCAACTGACCAACTTAAACCAGTTGTGAGTCGTAACTAAAAACAGGCAAGCAAGTTTTGTAGCTAAACTCTAAAATCACAGGTCTGATGTGGTATGAAAGATGGTAAAAAAAGAAATGTGGTCTCTTGATATAAATTAGCTGGCAGAAAAATAATTGCAAACATGATATACTAAATTGTAATTGTTTTGTCAAAATGGAGGAATCCAGTTTTAACTATGCCCCACCCATCTCCAGCTAAGTCCCACCCACACTTTGCTCATGTTGAGATCACTCGATCCCTGCACTTCTTGAATCTCAATTTCCAGAAAACTACATGTAAGCTGTTGACTATTTTGAAACTAATTTGATTGGGTGCTGTTGCTGCCTGTCGTCAAATTAGTTTCAAGATATTCAACAGCATGTTTGTTAAATAGTAACAACACAATTTGTATAACGCTTAGTCCGTCATCAATTGTGCGTTCGTGACGAACTCAGCTATGTCATGACGCAATTGATTATGATGTCATATGACTGATTGATAAGTAAACAGAAATCCTCCATTGGAAGGAGCAGTGGACTAACATATTAGTTGCGTGTTGCAACTAAAAAGTAACCACCATTCTATAACCAGAAAAGGAAAGTCTATATGACTATTAGATAATCTCTGATAATACTTACCTATCTAATGTATCAGTTAGCTCATTCATATAATCTGCAGGTGTGCGTATAAGGCAGCGAAGACTGTTTGTCCAACTCCAATAGTCTGGTGGTGAGTTCACACAATTATCACTACAATTACTATCCTTAATACGATTGTCTTGTATATTAGAACAATGGACATAACCGTTAGATAACCAATGGTTTCCTCTTCCTCCTCGTATACTAGTCACATGCTTACACAGCTTAGTTCTCACATTAATTACATCACATAAGTCCTGGCCATAAACTGGCTTCATATCACAGCGGTGTTGGTTTAGACGAGCTATTCGATGTAGTTTCTCACATCTCTGCTCGGCTTGTCTCTTCAGCAAGTATTCCTAGAAGACACAAAGCATGATATCAACAAGCATTCAGGAAGGATTGCTCACTTATCACATGAAATAAATTTACTTGTGGCACCATTTCAGCCATGGTCAGCTAACTTAGTTTAAGGAAACCAGAGGCCCAAGGGCCGATTTTGCTCATCTGGAAAATTGGCCTATATTGTTTTTGTAGATAAATCTATAAAGGAAAATTCAAAATGGCCCCTGGAAAAAAACTACCAATCAAAATTCTGTATTTAAGTTCTGAGGCCTATCAACATCGCGATACTGTATATAATTTTTAACGCCAACCACCAGTGTCTTTTCAGTTACGCTTGGCTGAAATCACTTAAGCAGTTAATAAGCAACTGATTTCCTGAACTTTTTTGGAAACTCCAAGATGGCCGCTGAAAAAATTGATCACCAAATTCTGCATATTAGTTGAGAAACTTATCACCACATGGTCATCCCGCCAAGTGTGGTTGTAATCGGGCCAGCAGTTAATGAGAAGTCATCTATTTAAGCACAAAGATAGATGAAGGCGAGTAAGACACATAGAAAGATAATGGATGGTTGCCATGCCATAAGCTAACTTCACCGCTTAGGCCAGGTGAGCTAAAAATTGGCCAATCATAATTATGAACTATAGAACTTCTGAGGCCTAAAATCAGTTTTGTTTTTTATCAAGTTCATTTGAAATCGGCCAAGCGGTTAATGAGGAATAGGTTTTTAACTGATTTTCTGCATGTTTTCAGAAGATCCAAAATGGCCACAAGAATAATTGAACAATCAAAAATCAGTTCTTCATAAATGTTCATAAGGCTACCACCATAGGGTACTTCACGCCAAGTTTGGTTGAAATCGGCCAAGTGGACTCTCCCCAAATTTTTTGGAAAATTCACTATGCCCACTACAAAGATGGACCAATCAAAATTCTTTATACCAAATTCTTCCGACGCCTTTACCAATGGCTTCCTCCAGCCAAATTAGGTTGAAATCCACCAAGCGGTAAATGAGTAAATGCGTTTTAAAGATAATACACAAATGAGCAATGCCACACGCCCTCACATAAAGCACTCTGTCTAACGACGGGCACACAAAAATGACTTATATGTACCATATTTAGAGTACAAAGCAACCATGCAGGAAAGCGATTGAATATTGGGGATCTAACTTCAATGAGAAATTGTTTTCAAAAAATTCAATTGGTGGGATACACCACGTGCCTAGTAAAGATGAATATCAGAAATGGGTTTGGTTGGTGGGGTGGCAATTCATTTGCACTAGTACGATTTACAGATCTTTTATATACATAACCGAAACAAAATCTAACAAACACATCACCCATCAATTCTAACAACTTCGTCTTCACAAAACAGGAAGATAATGATTACTTTAATAATGAAATTAATGTATGCACGCATGCACAGTGATGTTGTCGTTAACCTGCATACGTCATCTTTATGTATTCTGTAACAGTGTTCTTTTACAACGCTACTGCAGTGAATGCCTTCAGCAGTACTGTTTTAAACATTAATAAATTTCCCTTAAAAAATCTTACGCAAAATCTCTACCTTTGAGTAACACAGTTCTAAGAATATTGGATATTATAAATTTATATTAGATTTGCATACCAAAGTAAGCTCAGTTTTGGGCTTTCCCCGACGCACTGGCAGTAGTTTTGGAGCAGATCTTGATGGCACAATAAGTGGCGATGGTTTGGGCATTTCAGGAACAGCTTTAGTTGTGACCAAGGTACTTTTTGCTGCACAAACAAAATACACTAAGTTAGGTGTATATAATTTCTACGACACAGCTGTTAAATAATCATTTGCTGCAGGATTTTTACTGGGAAACATAAAAGTACTGAATTTTTTATGTATCCATAATGGAGGAATCCAGTTTTAGCTTTGCCCTGCTCATCTCTAGCTAAGTTCCGCCCACGCTTTGACAGTGTTGGAATCAATCGATCTAAACACGCTGAATCTCAATTTCCAGAAAACTATACAAGTAAGCTTTTGGATATTTTGAAACTAACTTGCCTGGGTGCTGTTGCTGCCAGCCAGCAACAGCCATCAGTTAAATTAGTTTTAAAATATTCAAAGGCATGTTTATTAAATAAAGACATACAATTCATACAACCTGACGAACTAAATCGAGTCATTCATAATGTAATTGATTATGACATCAGCCTACATTCCTCAATTGGTTTGAGAATGTTATAAAATTATTGTATATTCTATAGCTATGACGAGCAATTGCTTTTTCTATTACATATTTATCCTAATTAAGCTTAACCGCTTCAAATTACATTGGCAATGTTTTTCATAAGGAAGAGTGAAAAATGCAAACCTACTCAGAAATAGCATTTGCTGTGCTATAATATTGTCACACAAGAAGAAAACGTCCGGTCAAAATTAAATATGCAATAACATTTCAGCACATATGTCATCATTTTCATGAACATGAATGCATATGTAACATGTCTCCACTGAATTTAGCTCACGCCGAAAACATTTCAGAGCAACTCATTTCCTCATATTGTGTCTTCAGAAATCATATGGGTTTTTTATTTACTGTGGTCTAATATTAGTTGTAACATCTTTCTAATCTGAGAATCGAACACAAAATATTTTAAAAGGAACTACCTATATATTAACATACTCTCATATGTGTAATTAATATCATTCCTTTAACACTGATATCAACCAAAACCACCTTCTGCAGTGGTCTTGAGCAATGTCCATTTGCAGACCAAGATAACTTTTTTAAATTTTACCACTGGAATGACTGGCTCGATATAACCGAGCCAGCTATTCCAGTGGTAAAATTTCATAAAAAGTCTCTTAGTTTGCAAATGGACATTTTCTATTGAAATTTTCTTGAACAAATTTGAGTGTAAAGGGTTAACGAAATTTTACAGTAATGACTTAATTAGCTAACCTATACTTGTAGTTGTGGTAACAGTACTGATGGTGGTAGTAGTTGTTGCCATTGACAGCATCGTGGATGACGTCGATGCCATGGTTGCTAATGGTGACACTTTCATGACAGGCTTAGAAACACTTGATAAGGCATACGACGATGGCAGATTGACAGTGGGTGTAGTTTTGACTGCGGCTCTTAATGATGCGAATGCTTGTGTTGTTATTGCTGTGCTCACTGGACTAATGCTTGATAAGGACACAACCGAAATTGCTGCAAAACACCACTTACAATGAGGCATTGATCGTACAGTATATTAGGTATGATATGGTATGGTAGGAAAGGATACATGTACATAGGCTTGCACGATATTGTCCTAGGCGGTATCGCGATATATCGTGGTGAAAAAAATCGCGATATTTCGATATATCATACAGCCTATTTTAAAGGTATATGAATTCACAGGGTGAATTGGTCTTGGGTTGAGTTGGACTGCATGGTGTGGGTTATGTAGCCGTATCGGTTTTGCTCCGAGTTTTCATATCAGATTTAGCCGGATGACTTCTAATTGGTAAATTTCAAAAAAACTTGAAATCCAGTCGCCAAGATGCTCAAACTAAGACCGATCGTTAATAACACGAAAATAGGACACAATTAATAATTTCTTGCCGCCTTACCCATTGGCTTAATGTAATCCATCATTGCGGGAGTGAAATTATTATATTGGACAACCTAAATATTGTGTACTCTGTTAAAATCATCGTTTATTACATGAAAATGAATCCTAAAATTTGGCATTTCATCTCGTCTTTGTAAAATTATACAAATCACATGATATTACGAATGTACTTTAGATCCATAGACATCAAATGTTTAGATCTGCTCCGAATTTACCGAGTACCCGGTTAATAATAATAGTTAGCATTCAGAAACATCTCGGATAGTTCACCTTGCTCGCTAAAGCGTGTATATCATCTCATTTAGCTTGCTCGCTAAAGCGTGTATATCATCTCATTTAGCTATCACATTTGTGAACGCACCACCCTCGCCTCCAAAACCAGGAGAGCGAGCAATATCTGAGTTATATATTTTACTAATAATAGTTAGCCTTCAGAAACGTCTAGGATAGTTCGCCATGCTTGCTAAAGCGTGTATACCATCTCATTTAGCTATCACATTTGTGAACGCACCACCTCTCGCCTCCAAAAACAGGAGAGCAAGCAATATCACGTGATTTAGTTATTCCCGCGACGTCATTTAATGCCAAATTTTGGACTAATTTCGATTTTATAAACCATGCTTATTACAAAACAGGCAATATTTATAGCTTCTCACGTAATAATTTCACTCCCGCGATCATGGTTTTGAGGTATACAGTAAGGCAGCAAGAAATTATACCGGTAAATTGCGTTGAATTTTCGTATTAATGTCGTCTTTTAAAGTAATTTTAGAGAATGAACTTCAACTTTTGTTACCTATTCCTAGTATAATCTCACCCCTTTCTCAGAGATGTTGGTTTGGAAATAAATTGAACAGCTTGCTGTAAAGACACCTATGCTACAAATAGACAGAATACATGACAGTAAAATTTTGGCGATATTTCGATTTTTTTTAAATCACATCGTAAAAAATCGTGTCTGGAAAAAAAATCGCGATTTTCGATAATATCGGATAATCGTGCAAGCCTACATTTACAGTCCACAAATAACTTTCTATGATATAGTATGCAGGGTTTCTCAGAAGGGTTCTTTGAGGGTATACTATTTACCCTCAAAAATGCAACTTGGGACCACAAAAGTAGGCAGTGGGTCCCATGGGACCACTCGAAATCCTTTGGTTGTTAAATACTAATTTTATAGATTTTTTTGCAAACATATGCACAAATCTAGTATGGCAACTCCCCACCCCACCTCTACTAATACTGGAGGTTATCATATGCTAGCCTAAGAGGGTGCATGGTGTGATAGGAAGTGCAAGCGAGATCATGTATGATATGGTAGCTAAGTATATTGTACAGTATTAGAGGTGATGGTAGGGTAGCCTCAGAGTATTCAGAAAATAATTTTAATGGATGTGCAGCCGAGATAGTTAACATGGGATCCAAGAGTTGTAAAAATCTAACAAGAGGCACGACGAGGCAAGGCCTGAAGATTTTGCAAATAAGGAAGTAGATGTAGAGGGTCCTTCAACCTTCAAACAGCTTGATTAAAATTAGTCGTGATTATTTCAAAAAATTCAAGATGGCCACAAAATAATTGACAAATCTGCCCTGTAGGTGGGGCTTAGAATACACCTTCCGTATCCTCTGCGTGTCGTAAGAGGCGACTAAAGGAAGTAAGGGCGAGGTAACCCTGACAGAAACCTCGAGTGCTGAAGACGGAGGTTCCAGGCTGCACGGCGCACTCTAATAAACCATGGATCCACGCACTTAACGCCAATGATCATGTCGATAGTCACTTACAGGACTGGCGGTATGATCAGCGAATGAAAAGAAGATTGACAAATCAAATTTCGGCATAGAAGCTCTGACGCCTGCATAGGGTTCTTCCAGCTATATTTGGTTGAAATTTGCCTAATGGTTAATGAGGCTTTCATGGCATATGAGCTAAAAGTTCAACTGTGTAAATGTTTTTGGTCTTCAAGTACTTCATGATCAAAGTGTACAATCTGCATTATACATGTATTATCTAGTCAAGCATATCTACCCGAAAATCAAGTAGAACTGCATACATGGAAAATCCCATTAAATGACATAACCCTTACCACATTGAAGTCAATAGTGTATCTTTTACTGTGTCAATATTTTGAAAACCATGTGACTGAAACTGTTGCTGCCTAAGATCGCACCAGATTCAGATAAATTATTTTCAAAATATTCTAGACTTCATTTCCATCATCTTTAACCCTTCCTTACCACTCTGTCACTATTCTATCTTTTACTGTCATGACTGTGTCAATAGCAAATAAACTGGTGTACATTTTTCTACAATTTTGGTGGACGATGTTGCTGACCAAATTTGTTGACAGATGAACACCAGTTCACCTTTAATTTAATCAGAGTGGTAGGGGTTAAATAGTCTGGCAAAGTGAAATTCACACCCGAGCATGTAAAACCTAAAATAACACTTACCTTGACCAATAGTAGCAGCAGCAGTCACAAGTGGTGAAGCGGGTAGCGGAGGAGTGTGCTGTACAAACGATGTCGCAGCACAAGTGACTGATAGCGGGACTGATGCTAGTTGTACAGCAGTAGCAGTTTGAACAGGAACTACAGGCTGCACGGGAGTAGAGGTGTGTGTTGTAGCGATCATCTGTTGACCAGACGAGGTCTGCACAATATGGATAAAGCCACCTGATCAAAGGATTTTATTTAATATTTGTTAGAAATGACAAACAACACAAACCGTAAACAAACATGATGACAAAAAAAACACGATCCTGCATATATTTTCCTAATTGAATTACTATGCCATATTGTATGCCAGTCGAAATTAGTTTAGTATAGTGCAGGGTAGGCTCAGCTTTTCAATACTAACAAATGATGACCAAACACCCTTAAATGGTTGCCATGACCATGGCTCCTAAACCATTACTCGTCATACCTCCCCAACACGCACGCACGCACACACACAAAGACAACCAGCAGTCAAAGTATAATGAGTCATCGTGTGCAAACAATTTGCATAATAAGCTCGGTAACTTTTTTTCTTCAATATTCGTTCAAATTATTTGTTTAATCATTTAATGGTCAAATTTGGTCAAGAACATCCAAATATTTGCTTAATGAATGTCATTTGCAGGCCAAGAGAGGACAATTTTTGAAAATTTACCACTGGAATGACTGGTTCAGACAACGAGCCAGTCATTCCAGTGATTCATTTACAGAAATAGTCCTCTCTTTTTCTATGAATGGACATTTCCCAGGACCACTGCAGAGGCCGGTTAGGGCCGGCTTGACCACTAAAGGGATAATATTGTACAGATGTCCTATAATTACATACCATGCATGCCTGGCAGCTGTGAGAGCTGTCCCGTGGGTATCATGAGCCGTGTTCCTTGTTCTGTTTGCTGAATCTGGACTGTGATAGGCTGCGATGATAGGAGCTGGGAGGCTAAAATACACACAAGACAATAGCATTCAAAATACAAAGTAATTTTTTAATTATTTGTCTCAAAAATACATCTGCAGACTGATAGAAGTTTGTTTTTTGTTTAAACTGTTTAATATGCATTGATAACCAGATATATAATGACCATGATCTCACAATAGTGCAGCCAGTAATCTGTGCTATCAAGATAGTGCCATACAATATTCAATGTACATCTATGAGTGATCTATGCACTCATATATGGCTGTTTCCATTTACTGTTCAAAGTCCATTAACGTAAAAGGCTAAATGGACCATGTATTTGACATGATGGATTTATTTTATGGCCATTACTCTCAGAACAACACAATTATTTGTGAAGACTGCTATCTTGGCCAACAACAGTACATGATGGTACATTAACAGTATTTCCAGTGGTAAATTCCCAACACAGTCTACTCTCGGCCTGCAAATGGACATTACCAGAGCAAGCTTCTTGAGCAAGCTTTAATGCTATAAAGGGCTAAAGGGTATCTACAACATTGGAATCCTGCTATCACTACTTTCATTCATCAGCTTCAACAGGTATAACATATAACACAGGTATATCTTTGTGTTTTTGCATGTGTGTATGCTTACATGTGTGCTTCAATGAACTGTATTTCAAATACAAACTAAAACTTGTATTGTAACGTTATATAATTGAATAGTCATGCATACTATTGTGTGATATTCTTACATGCTGTAGCCTGTACAGGTCTGGTCTGCAGTATAGCAGTCTGTGTCAAGCCGCCAGCAGGCATGATAGTAGATGTTGTGGATCCAGTCACTGATGTTGTCGTGCACACAGCTGACACTGCAGTAAAGGTGGGTGTGGTACTAGTGCCTGAAGCTACCACCATTCTTGGTACCGCTACTGCAACAATACAGCATAAAGTAACACTACTGGCTAGTAAGGCTACATACAATTGCTGTAACTGAAACACTCAAGCCAGCTAAAAACAGTTTTTGCAGTGGTCTTGAGAAATGTCCATTTGCAAGACCAAGAACAGACTATTTTTAGCATTTTCCACTCGAATGACTGGCTTGATAAGCGAGCCCGTCATTTCAGTGGTAAATTTTCAAAAATAGTCTTCTCTTGGTCTGCAAATGGACAATTCACTTAAGAAAATTAACAAGATTTTGAGGGCTAAAGCATTATAGTTTAAAAGTGAGTTGCTTATAATGCTTGTGATATTGCAGCCAGCATAGGCCAAGTGCGACTGGCTAACCATAGTCAATTTGCTGGTTTACTAGACATACTCATTTGCTATGTCCAGACGATGCTGGACAGTTAACTATAGTTCGTTGGTACCCGATTCCCCACTGAATTACTATTGTAGATAATTTAGAACATGGTGCCAGTCTCGATTAAGCCTTTCTGTCATCTGTTTTGATCGCCTACAAAAATGGGTTATTTTTCCCACTATGACATCAAAAAGCATCCATATGAGATAAAGTGGGAAGCAAATGGGCTTTGAGATCATTGACATACAATAGGAAAGTATAATTTCATTAAACCGAAGCTATTTAGTGAAATGTTTACTTTTATATGCGTTTATCGGTGGCTACCCAGGTGTCCACCATTTTGAAACTTACGCAAATTTCGTACTAAACATTTCCGACCGAGCCCGGGCGCTCATTTGACTATAATTAACTAGCTAGTCAACTATTTCAAGTTCAACTGGGATCCACCTAACTATAGCTAAACTTGACCAGGATCTATCCTTATAATTCAAGAGGGGGGGGGAGGGGAGGGGGGGGGGGGGGGGGGGGGGAGGTAATACTGGAAGATAGCGAGTATTGGTCTAATGAAATGTAAGATTAAGTTTTACCTATAGGTGGCTGTGGTAAAGATGTCCTCAGTATAGGAGTCCGTACAACAGCCAGAGGTGAAGCGGCTCTGCTTTGACTAAGCTGAATGAATGGAGAAGATGGCCGGCTACTAGCAATGGAGGCAGTAACAGACAAGGGTGATGTGGATCTACTGCCTGAAGGGACCAGTGGTGATGCAGATCTCACACTAGGCTGTGGAAGATAAAACATTATACAGTTAAGTGCGATTGTCTATAAGAGATACAGCCTAAATGTTGCGAGTGGTCAGGAAAGACAGGTGAACAGTGATTGTCATGGTGAATAGACTTTGTGGTTAAACAATGGCTATTTGTATGAGCTTAACCCTTTAACACACATATCAGCCAAAATGACTTCTGCAGTGGTCTTGAGAAATGTCCATTTAATGATCAAAGTCCATTAACGTAAAAGATAAATGGACCATATTTGGCAAGATGGATTTATTTTATGGCCATTACTCTCAGAACAACACAATTATTTGTAAACTCGTCCTGAGACCTCCAGGCCTCTATTTTGAAGCAACTGTACATGCAAATTGCATTATATTCTTTAAAGTAATTTGACTGGAACAAGTTTCTGCTTTATTAAGAAACAAGCTCCAGGCAAATCACTTGAAAAATACATACCCTTCTAAAGAATTTGAAGTAGTGGTGGTGTCCTGAAAGTTTTAAGCAAGTAATAGACTAATATGCAGGCCTCTCAATGAGAAACGAGTTATTACAGATTCCCACCTAAAGTTCATTTTAGGGGAGTATGCTTGCCTACACTAGGTTTGGAAAAAGGACAGCAGAGATATAAACGTAGAGAATATGTGAAAATGACTTCCAAGCATAAGTACCATATGCAGATCATATAGAATGCTGCTCAATATATAATCAGAGTTAACTATTTTATGCTTAAGGAGTTTTATCCATTACAGTTAGGTACTGTCAAGGCTAAGAAACAGTGTACAGCACAGAAATAATTAAATATTTTTTCTAACAATTAGCTTTGTGCATACACTCAAAGTTTTTCTCATATATATGGAACGTCATACCAATAGATAACATGTGGGGGACGGGGACGGAGGGGAAGGAGTGCTGCTCCTTATCCAATATGGTCCATGCCTAGCGGCTCCACGGTGTGCAGTTGGTGGATCCATATGCTTCCTTCTTTCTCCTGAGGGGAGTGTTGGAGTCCACAACATGATTCCCTCTCAGAACCTGGATGCGGAAGGAAAGAAAGCCATAACAAGCCTCGATTGCAAACGTATTAGAGTGGAGATGAATGCCAATTGACTCAGGGGCTCAGTGACACACTATTGCTTATAATTAGCCAGGTATTTTTAAAGAAGCGGTCTAGATGTTTAATTGGATGTTGCTGGTGATCAGTGGTTTTTGATTAGTATAATGGGGAGATGCTTTTGAAGGAGGCAAAAAAGTGATGTTTGAACTGTACTGACATTGGCGAGACGCTTCTGCAGTGGTTTTTGAGTACTTACCATTGGCGAGACACTTTTGAAGATAAGTGGTTTGGTTGTCGGTAGGGGTCTTGGTGGTGGCTCAGGCTGATCGTCTATCTCCGTGATCAGCTTCTTAGTCACTTGAAGACGGCGAATTCTGTGTGCCACAAATGCACCCAGATCTCGTTCCATATCACAGATATTTGGAAATAGACAACGGATATCAACACTCTGAAACATACCAAGTTTGAACAATTAGCTTAACCCTTTAATGACTAAATTTGATCAAAAAATGGAAATATTTGCTTATTGAATGTCCATTTGCAGGCCAAGAGAAGAGGATTTTTAAACATTTACCACTGGAATGACTGCTTCGATTATCAAGCCAGTCAAATGAGCCAGTCATTCAGTGGTAAAATTTTCAAAAATAGTCTTCTGTTGGCCTGCAAATGGGCCGTTTTTGACTGGCTTTGTCATGAAGGAGTTAACCCATATATCAGAACGACAGCAAAATGTTTATTGTTAGTCAGTTAAGCAATATTGTGAATCCTAAAAATTTCTAGCTGCGGTTGCCATGAGATTAAATAAAATTGTGACATCCTTTCACTGGTTGATCTAACTGGAAGAAATAGTTTTAAAAAATCCCTAACAGGCTCATATAACATTCGCTCCAAAATGACAATCAGCTACTACAGGGACAGACATTGGCTTACCAAAAGCATAAGGCAAAACATTTAAACAAATGTAAATTTTATTAGTCAAATTTGGACTTCACTAAGCAGCTTCTTCGTTTACATAATCGCGTTCAACGGCCAATGAATTGACCTGCTGAGAAAATGTATTCACTTCCGAGCACTGAAAATGATTGGAACTATCAACCTCATTTAGTACAGATATCTTGCTTCAGATTATTCAAATTGATATATATTAAACTGTTTTGATACTAAACCTTAGACCTGAAATGACAAATTCTTTATAAGGTCCCTAAGGGAATATTCTGTTGAATAATTTGAAAGCTGTTCACGGTTCCAGTTATATTAGTTTGAAGATATTCAACAGCTTTGCTGTGTAACTGTCTATAGAAAGGGAGTCATTGGAATTTCAAAGGTTAAAAGTTAACTGGTTTGCGTTTCTCTATGGATAAGATATAAAAGCCAATGATTACGTTCAACAGCTGTGAAATTAATTAATGCCGAGTTGCGGACTGAATAATAATAGTAAGAAACAACTGTTAAAGAGAAAGAGATGTTGCTATGTAAGAGTTTCTACAAACCTGAAGCGAGTCGATGTCAAGTGCCTGGGCAGCAAGAGAGGCTGTGTTATACACTATACCCTCTGTTTGGAATGGGGAGACAATAGGTCGGACTTCAAATAGATTAGGATGATTGCAAACTTTCCGTAACTGCATGAGGATATTGATGACACTGAGAAAGTGACCAGATGCTAATGTCTCCTTCGTTCTGAAAATACAATGTCACGACAATGCTACACATCAACATACAATGTTACACTGATCTTAAAGATTACACGGAACAGGTCCTGAAATCAAGGCCAGCCAGAGGATAATCTACTAGGGCTGGTAAATATTTATCAATGGACCAATTCGAGGAGCTAGTAACAATTTGTTATTCTACCCTTTATCAACTAGACAATAAAACAGTTCTGCAGGTAGAAATACAGATGTTTCTAAACTGTAGTCCAAATACAAACTAATACTTGTATTCAGAGGATCAGTTCAGATGTTTTATATTTGAGGTGTTGTTTATCCGTTAGACTTAGCTACTCAAGCTAGGAAACAGTGCAGACCTCAATACTAATTTATACCAGCAACGTTAATATTGAACTAAGTTACTTCTAATATCCATCCAACATGAACTACAAATTAGCTAAGTATTGTGAATTAGATGGACTGCATCCCACGTGTCGAGCCCTTTGGTCTTTCTGCATCACACATGGGTGGCAGTGTCGTGAAATAAGGATTTCTTAAAATACTTCACTCCCCTAAACTTTTAACCCTTGAATGTTTAAAATTTAAATTTTCTCATAGAAAATGTCCATTTGCAGACCAAGAGAAGTATTTTTGACAATCTTCCACTGGAATGACTGGCTCAGTTATCGAGCCAGTCATTCCAGTGGTTAATTTTCAAAAATACTCTTCTCTTGGTCTGAAAATGGACATTTCTAAGTGTTAAAGCATTAAAGCTGGCCCAGTACAATGAAGGGACAGTGGTAGTGAGCCTCGAGCAGAATGACACTCAGTGTTACACATTATGCAATGCATGTACCTGGTCTGAGACATGAAGTCATCATATAGATATCGCTGACGCTTGGATAGGCGACACATAATAACATGCTCATACTTCTTAGGCATCTGCTTTTCTACATCATCCTTCAAACGACGCAGTAGAAATGGACGCAAAACCTAGAGTTGAAAATTAATATTTGTCCATGTGTTTGTATTGTATCAATATTACTTAACCCTTTAAACATTGAATTTATTCAAGAAAATTTCAATTTTTTATAGAAAATGTCCATTTGCAGACCAAGAGAATACTTTTGAAAATTTACCACTAGAATGACTGGCTCAGCGCCAGCCATTCAAGTGGTAAATTTTCAAAATTTGTTTTCTCTTGGTCTGCAAATGGGCATTTCTCAAGACCACTACACAAAGCAGTTTTTGGCTGATATGACTGTTACGGGCTAAATGTCATGTGAAATCAAACAATTTACACTTTTTTTAAGTGTTTATTAGTTTATAAGAAATTTGCATTACATTTTCATTGCAATCCATCAATTCTTCTTGGTAATAGCTTAGTAAAAATAAATTCGCACTCTTTTTCACATTTTCAACCAAACAGACCAGATACAATAAATCCTATACAATGTAACGTCTACTCTAGTGAATATTTTGAAAATAATTCTTTACGTTCCTTGATTCAAGCAAAATTACTTTCAAAATAAATACTCATGTATGTTTAACTTGAAACGGGCGTTGAGTCTTAACACTTTAATATTCAAGACACTCAAGAAGAAGCTATTACAGTGGTTTGCAGAAATGTCCCGTTGCATGACAACTGTTTTTGAAAATTTACAACTGAAATAAATGAACCAAGTATTTCCAATGGTTAATTTTCAAAAATGTCTTGTCCTGTAATCACTAAGCCAAAAATGTGCATTTTCTTGACCATTCTTGATGATAAGTATTACTGATGCAGTATATATAATACCGTGTCGTCATGTCACACACCTTGTGTAGACGTCTAATGAGGTTTTCATTGTATTCATGGCTGCCTTCTATCATGCCAGTGAGAGGATTAGCAAACCACTCCTTGAATTCACGGTGTGATTGAAACACATTAGGCATCAAGAAATGCATCAGCGACCATAGCTCCATCAGTGAGTTCTGCAGCGGGGTACCCGTCAACAGCAAGCGACGCTGACTTTGGAAGTTTAACAGCGTTTGCCATCTCTGAGATTTGAAGTTTTTGATGTTCTGAGCCTACAAACAATGAGAGAGTACAGTTATAACATTGGATAAGACTGAGCAACATATACATTATTATTACTGTAAAAATATGCATTAACAGTTTTCAGGTCCTCTGTAACAAGTTAATTTTCTCCACACTAAAACAGCGATAGTCAAGCTGAAGAATTATTTATCACATTTCATCCATTTTTTAGATTATTCACGTTTTCCCAAACTGATGCTTTAGCCTTTAACACTCAAAATCGGGCCAAAAATAGCTTCTGCAGTTTGTCTTGGAAACTGTCTATTTGCAGACCAAGAGAAGACTATTTTTTTTTAATTTACCACTGGAATGAACGGCTCGATAACCGAAACAGTCATTCCAGTGATAAATTTTCTAAAATAGTCTTCTTGAACTGCACATGGACATTTTCTATGTGAAAGTTGATGTTTTCTTGAACAGATTCGTGGGTTAAAGGCTAAGAAGATTCGAGGGTTAAAGGGCAAAGAAAGTTCAAATATACCATCTTAATCAAACACAGGTAAGCACATATTAATGAAAAATTAAATTCTAACTAGTCTAGTTTCACAGTATTAACCCTTTAACAAACAACTTAACGGAAGACTTATGCAGTGCTCTTGTTGAATATCCATTTGCAGACCAAGAAAACTATGTTTGAAAGCTTACCAAAAGAATTACTGTCTAGATAACTGAGCCTGCCATTTCAGTCATATATAGTTTCAAAGATTGTCTTCTTATGGTCTACGTATGAACAAATTTGAGGATTAAGCATTGTATTGTTGGTAACTCTGGCACATCGTTAATGAAATTAAAGCAACACAAACATTACCTTTGCCGTAGAATAATAAACAAGCTAGGGGTATAACAGTAATAACAGTTATATTCTGTATTCATGTCACATCTGTTTAGTCTAACTTAAGTTAATCCCTGTGAATCACCAACTTAATGAAGACAGTTTTCAAGGGCGATATCTCTGGCATATATATTGACAAAAACTAATGGAACATTAGCTTGACCCCTGGATTAGTACAGAATGTCATTGCTAAAACATAATGGACCTTTCCAGTTTTAGCCATGCCTCGCCATCTCTAGCTAAGCTCCGCCCACACATCGCTCGTGTTGGGATCGATCGATCCCAGAACTAACTGACTACCAATTTCCAGAAGACTATAGAGGTAAGCTGTTAAATATTTTGAAACTAATTTGACTGAATGCTGTTTCGCGCAGTCAAATTAGTTTCGAAATATTCAACAGACTGTTTTATTAAATGGTAGGCATACAATTCGTACAATATCTATTTATTGTTAGACGAACTAAATCGAGTCATTCATGCCATAATTATGACATCATCCTACAAATCACAGTTGATTATGTCATATGATGGATGGATGAACTGGAAAGGCCCATTCACTTGTTAGCAATCAAAATGGCGTAGGTACATTACGAAAGGGGAAAATTCCATCACGAAACGGGAAATTCCATCATGTAAGCGTTTGAACTGTATATCTTTGGTGAATTTATAATTAATAAACAAAAGGTAGCAACAGCTCCCAGTCAAATTAGTTTCAAAATGTTCAACAGTCTACCTGTATAGTTACCTTAAAATTGAGATTGTTGGAGTTCAGGTTTCATAGTTTCAAATCGCTTCCAATACACGTACATAGAGGGCGGAGCTCAGGTAGAAATGGGTGGGGCATAGCTAGAAATGGATCCTTCTAATGAGATTACCTCATCCAAAATAAGGTACTTCCACTTTTTCCTTCTGAAAGACTGATGGTCCTGTATGACAAGTTTGTATGACGTAATACACACATGAAAGGCATTGGTCTTGGTCCAACCCTGAAACATAAAACAAGACATTGATATGTGCCTCTCTGCAGGAGGGGTAAAGGGGCTTCGTTGTCAACCCATTCACCTGGCAGGTATTGCAAGTTATATCTAGCAATGTCTGTCTGAAATATCAAGTTCCATACTCTCGATTCATATATCGATCTAATTATTAGCTCCAGAAATGCAGGAAATACTGAGTTTTCTCCCTTCAGCGTTTATGCTAAATCATCCCCACCTCAAACCCATGCAATCAATCCTGTAGATGCCTGAAAACATTAAATTGAACTTTTTAACGCCAAGATTATCTACCTTTTTAACAAGAATGACAATTAGAAATTAATCAATAGGAACCACACGATACACGAAGGCTTCTACATATACAAATACTACATTTGAGGAATAGAACAAAAATTTGTAAAGGTCAATGTTCATAGAAACTTTTATATTTTATATGTAGCATACTACAAATTCTGATAAAGGAAGGTGATATGTTCTCGGAATACTTCTCATGATAATAAAACACATCTAATCAATGACCTGTGAATATAAAATCGCTAGTAGTTGTAAACTAATAACTTACCTGTCTCTTTAGCTTCCTGTCCTTGATACTCCCATAGTAAGTAAGGATCTTAAAAGCAGGGCACCATTTCTTCAACTCCATCTCCCAATTCAGCATCACACTAGTCGGCACAACAATTAAATGAGGACCCCATATACCTGGTGAAATATTGTATGACAATATATAAAGTTAGACCAATTAACATAAACAAGCATTCTGTAAGTATTGCTTTGCAATACATGTCCCCTACCTGGTGATATAAATCTTTAGAGATTGACTGTCAAAAACTCCATTAAAACTTGTCAGAAGCAGCTGAAACTAGAACTTGATCTGTAACTTCTCATAACATAACAATAAACTAAGTTTCAGTTATATTTGGTGAAGGAGAAGGAATTTAAGTCGAAAGGGGACATAACTCCATAAAAAAATGACACAAATGGCTTAAACTCGAACTTGGTCTGTAATTTCTCATAATAAAGTATTGTACCAATTGTCAGTTGAATATCTTGAAAGACTGAGAGAAAAAGGGTGGAAAACTAATATTTTTCACATTTCATAAGATGAAAGGGGGGCATAAATCAATGAAAAACTGACGAAAATGTCTGAAACTCTAACTTGCTCTGTAACTCCTTATACTAAAGCGATATACCGACCTTTCCTTAAATATCTTAGTGTGAAAAAAAGTGCAGAAAGCTGATATTTTTCATATTTCCTAAGTCAAAAGGGGGCATAACTTCATCAAATATTTACGCATACGCCGGAAACTCGAACTCGCTCTGTAACTTCTCAGAACAAAGCAATGTAGCAATTCTCAGTACAATATCTTGAAAGACTGCGGAAAAAAAGTGTGGAAAACTAATATTTTTCGTATTTCGTAAGTCGAAAGGGGGCATAACTCCATGAAAAATAGACGAAAATGTCTGAAGCTCGAACTTGCTTTGTAACTCCTTATAACAAAGCGATGCACCGATTTTCGTTTAAATATCTTCAAGGAGTGCGAAAAAAGTTCGGAAAGCTGATATTTTTCGTATTTCCGAAGTCGAAACGGGGCATAACTTCATCAAATATTTACGCATATGCCTGAAACTGAAACTTGGTCTGTAACTTCAAAACAAAGCGGTCGCTATTCTCAGTATAATATCTTGAGACTGCGAAAAAAAGTGCGGAAAACTAATATTTTTCGTATTTCATAAGTCGAAAGGGGGCATAACTCCATGAACAAGAGCTCCGCAAACGGCGCATAATACCCTGCCATGATGACAAACTAATGAATGAGAGATATCAGAAAATATTTATTTCTTCTTCAGCCCAATAAGACATCCTTATGAAGTGTCAAAGCGATCCGTTAAACGGTAACGGAGTTATCATTCCAACAAACGTAGTTAGTGATCCAATAAATGAAATCCAGAATCCAACTTTCAAGATGGCAGCCCATGGCTGGTGGCCATCTTGGAGTTCGGATCATCGTCAATTTCGATAGGCTTCTTCTACACACATAGTCCAACCACCCTATGAAGTTTCAAAGGGATCCGATAAACGGTAACAGAGTTATCATTTGGAACCAATTTTCAAGATGGCCAGCGCTGGCTGGCAGCTATCTTGGAGTTCGTATCATTGTCAATCTCGATAGGTTTCTCCCCCATAGGTAGTCTAACCACACTGTGAAATTTCATAGCGATCCGATAAACGATAACGGAATTATCATCTGAAAACCAATTTTCAAGATGCCCACTGGTGACTGGCGCCCATCTTGGATTTCGGATCATTGTCGATTTCGATAGGTTTCTTCCTCAGACCTAGTCCAACCACTCTGATGGTTCAAAGCGATCCGATAAATGGTAACGGAGTTATCATCTAAAAAACAATTTTCAAGATGGCCACCTGTGGCTGGCGGCCATCTTGGATTTCAGATCATTGTCAGTCTTGATAGCTTTCTTCCCCAGAGGTAGTTCAACCACCCTATGAAGTTTCATAGCGATCCGATAAACAATAGCGGAGTTGTCATCTGGAAACCAATTTTCAAGATGGCCACCAGTGGCTGGCCGTCGTTTTGGATTTCAGATCATCATCGATTTCTTCCCAAGACCAAGTCCAACTACCCTATGAAGTTTCAATGCAATCCGACAAATGGTAACAGAGTTATCATCCGGAAACCACTCTGCCGCCCGCCCGGCGCCATTACATAATACCCACCAAAATATTTTGGCGGGGTATAAAAATTGATGAAAATGTCTGAAACTCGAACTTGCTCTGTAACTCCTTATATTAAAGCGATGCACCGATTTTCGCTTAAATATCTTGAAGGAGTACGAAAAGTATTTCTTAAGTCGAAAGGGGGTATATAACTTCATCAAAAAATTGATGCATACGCTTGAAACTCAAACTTGGTCTGTAACTTCTCATAACAAAGCACTATACCAATTCTCAGTTGAATACCTTGAAGGACTGCGAAAAAGTGCGGAAAACCAACTGCGACAGATGGGCAGATGGAGTGCAAACCTATAGTCCACCCTGGTTTTACCGGTAGGGGACTAATAAACACATGTCTTCAAAACAGTATTTTTTGTCCAAGTTCAGGAGTAGGAATTAAAAGTAAAGATGAACGTAATCCGAGCTGGAAATCTAAGGTTACTATATGATGTTCCTATCATCATCTAGTAATCATCACTATGGCAATGTTCCAGCTATCTATGCTAACTAGACGTCCGATGGCATGTGATGAAATTTGGACCATTATTTGAACAAAGACCGAATCTTTAGCAAAATTGGAAATCTACAACCTAGGCTTCTACCATCCACACGTGGTTAAAATTATCAATGTAGAGTAGATTGACAAATCAAATTTCTGCAAACCAGCCTTTAGCTTACACTCACCCTCAACCCCTAAGACAGTCCAGTCAATTTGGTCAATACTAGCCTATCGGGTAATGAGTAATTTTAGATTTACAAAAATGTCTAGGAAAATGGTTAAGATGTCCACTGAAGAGACCAATCAAATTTTTGCATAGATCAGAAGCCTACCACGCTACGGTCAAAGGTCCATAGTCAAGTTTGATTAAAATCAACTTGCTGTTAATGAAGTCTTTTAACCAATTTCATGTAGATTTTCAAAAATCCAATATTGCCACCGAAAGAAGTGATTGCTAAAATTTCAGCATGGCCATTTGAACCCTAATACACGATAATCCGTCTAGCCAAGTTTAATTGAAATTCTCCTATTAGGTAGACTTTTAAACGATTTCCTGGGCATTATTGGAAATACAAGATGGCTGCCGAAGTATTTACCATTGAAATTTCTGTACATAACTTCCAAAAACCTACCACCCTAGTGTTCTTCCAGCCAATTTGATTGCAATTGGCCTAGCAGTTAATGGGCAGTCTTTAGTGATTTCCTGAAAAATCCAAGATGGCAGTCAACAAAATTGTCCAATCAAACTTCTGCATGAAAGTTGCGAAACCTGCCACACTACAACCATTCTAGACATAAACTTGGTCATGCGACTAATGAGTTGTCTGCTAAAGAAAAACGTCATGGATGGACGATGGATTATTGCCATGGTATAAGCACATTTGGCCCGAAAGAACATGTGCATTAATAATATTCCCGAATATTCTTATGTTTTTAATACAGAATTAGACATCTATTCTTTTGTGTGCTCGTGTGTATGCTGACAGCCATTGCCATGATATGCTACGTTTTCCAAGTGACAACAAAGACTAATTCTTCTCCATAGACATTGTAGTTACACTAAAAATTTAGAACTTGTCCACCTTTGTATATATGTTGTCCCTCATCACAAACAAGATAAAACAATCTCCGTTAAATGTCTAGTCCTAATGACATACTGTAATGTGTGAGGGAGTGACACGATCTTTCACCAATACCATTTCCACCTTTATCAGCTTTATTTCCGCATTCATCAAAATAATTTTAACCAGAAAGCAGTGCACACACTATAATGATCACAAATTTGTGAAGAATGAAAGTACCTTTTTCACATGCTAAATGTCCCAGCAATGCAATAGTCTGTATCGTTTTTCCAAGACCCATTTCATCAGCCAAGATACCATTAAGTCTCTTCTCATTCATTGTGGCCAGCCAGTCCAAACCGACGTGCTGATATTCTCTCAATACATGTTTCACCAGGAAGGGAACAGGAGTTTTCACCTAAACACCAGTTCATACAAAATAGTCGTCAATCAATTTATAGCCACTTCTAAAGGATTCATGTGCTTATAATACATAATTATAATTTAACTACTTTATGTCATCCTGATCAGATTGTCAGGAGCCGTAACCTTTGGAAGCCCGAGATTACAACATATCAATTTTCTGGCAACCATATGGGTAAGCTGCTGAATATATTTTTTTAACTATTGGAGCTGCAACAGGTGTGGCAAGATGATGATGATTACTGTATTCTGCAGTTGTAGTAGTAGAAACATCCTACAGCTGCAATCAGTCCTTCTTCGCTTTTGCCCACTGTGTCTTGTCCTCAGCTAAAATCCTTAGCTTCCTCAGGTCCATTCTTGACTTGAGTGTACCGACTCCTGCTTTCTTGATGTCATCTCGTAGCACGCTTAGCAGATTTATGCAATGACATCCTTTCCTGGTTTTTGTATTTGCTGGCTCTGAGTAGGGCGAATTCCAAGGCTCTCTGTGCTGGTGTCTCTTCTGGCATCCTTAGCACATGGCCAAACACAGACCATCTTTGCTGGCCGACTTTTACACACAGCGGCGACGTACTACACATCTTGTATAGTGCATTGTTGGAAATTATGCTGTCTGGCCATCGGTGTCCAGTGATGGTGCGTATGTGTTTGCGGTGGCAGGCATCGAGTTTGTCTAGAGCTGCCTTTGGAGCTGCCCAGCTGTTACAGTTATACAGCATCAAGGATACGCAGGTTGCATTGCATAAACATGGCCTCTTTATCAAGGGCATTTTTGATCTACAAATCCATAGCTTCCAGAAGGACTGGAAAGCTATGTTCCCCATGACGCAGCGTGCAGAAACGTCAGCAGTACTGCAAAGCAGTGAGCCCAGGATTTTACTTTTCCTCCATGGTTCGCCGCCACGCAGTGGGTTGTCATTTTCTATCGTTTCATGCTTTGTCGATAGGTGTATGTGTGTGAACTCTGTTTTGGATTCATTCATAGAGACTCAATTTTTAGTTTGCCTGCAGCTATTGGGAGAAGTTCGTCAAGGGGTTTCTTTTCCTCGTCTATGACGTCCACATCGTCGGCATATTACATCTCTAGCGGCATGCCCGGTATTGACACTGGGGGGGTTTGATCTTGTTGAACTTTCCCGCACGGATTTCAATGTGGCAGCAAGGTAGCAGGTGAAAAGCACCGGAGATAGACCATCTTCCTGTGGGGGACCCGATTGATGTCTCAAACTCTACAGACTTCACTGACTTGACTCGTACTCTCAGCTTGGTGTCTGCAAGTAGTAGTCTCACTAGTCATAACTTTAGTGTGGCAAGAGCTCCAAGTTAAATAAGTTACAAAATACTAACCATAATAGTGGAATGAGATATTTTATTTGGCCATTCGTCTCAGCAGTGTGTCTATACTTGATTAAAATTAAATTAAGCTATACACGTATTAGCGAGCATGTAGACAATGGACCTTTCCGGTTTTGGCTATGCCTCCGCCCATCTCTAGCTAAGCTCCCCAACCCCCGCCCCCTCCCCCTCTCCACCCCACACACACTTCCCCATGTTGGGATCCATTGATACCTGAACTCCCTGACTCAATTTCCAGAAAACTATGCAGGTAAGCTAATTTGACTGGGTGCTGTTGCTGCCTAATGCAAAGTAGACATGTCAACGTATAGTCTATCACCAATTATGCATTCGTGACATACCTATCTACGTCATTCATTATGATATCATCTTACACATCATGTAATTGATTAAGTTATCATGTGAAAGGATGGATAAACTGGAATGGTCCATTGAAATTCACTATTCATGATATTCACTCATTGGATAAGTAGCGTTCACTTTGGAAACAATGTTTTTGGTGAGCTGTTGCTGTCTAGGATACCAAGATAACATTGCCAGGGAATCGAACCCACAACCGTCCAAGGCGCCAAGCATCATAGCGCACAAATGCTTCCATCACACCAATGCCGCCAAGATGATGCACAAAACTCTGCTGAATATCGTCTTGCGGCGTTGGTGTGGTGGAAGCATTTGTGGGCTGCGATGGTTGGTGTCTTCGCCGGTTGTGGGTTCCCTGTCAATGTCAATATACCGTAATGCCATGACTACTTACAAGAGCCAAGATAACATTCTTTCCAAAATGAACACTTTCTCATAGAGCTGTCACAAGTAAGCTTTTGAGATGTGATCAGTGTGTTACACAAGTTACTGATTTGTATTACGAGAGGAGCATCTTCATTCAGCCGGGTTTGGTGCATCATTAGATGTTTGTTTAACACATAGTCAAGTAAATTTATATCTTTGCTTACGTAATGTCCAATAGACCTGCAAATGGACATTCTTCATCGCTGGCTTACTCTCAAGTTAAAGGAATTAATGGTTATTCACACCATGATGGAGGGTGTCATACAATCATGTACATACAGCATTTCAATATTCTTAATTTAATGGAGGATTCCAATCCCTCAGTCACTCATATGATGTCATAACCAACTACATGATGTGTAGGCTGACATAATAATCAATTACGTCATGAGTGGCATAAGTAAGTTTAATTGATGAAGGACTTAGCTTTGCTGTACGAATTGTATGCCGTTACTATTTAATAATCATGCTATCGGCAGCAACAGCACCCAGTAAAACTGGTTTCAAAATATTCAATAGCTTACCTGTATAATTTTCTGGAAATTGATAGGCAGGGAGTTCATGGATCAATCGATTCCAACACGGGCAAAGTGTGGGTGGAGCTAAGCTAGCGATGGGTGGGGAATAGTTATAACTAGATTTCTCCACTGTGGCCTGTAACAGGTGTCTAAGTCAAGACTTTGATACTTGCTAAGGTGTTTTAGACAGGCACCATTAATCTCTCCCCATTATATACACAAACACACTGACTACATCAAGATACAGTGTGCCGCATTAGGGGAGAATGCTTACATCAAGGCAAAAATAACCTTCTTAAATCTGCCCTCTACCAAATCTACTTAAGGAGTATACATATTTGTGTTATTTAGTACACGATATTTACTCAATTTTAAAACATTTAGTCAGTGTTTTCGAGGGTACATGAACACTTACTTCAGCAGTTTGTAGAGTGTAGCCTTTAGGTTGTAAGCTCAGTGCTTCTGCTGCGATATCCGTGATCTCACGACCTGGACCGCTCTCCTCGCTCACCTACAAACACACAAGTACAACAAGTCAAATGAGTCACATCATGATACATTTATATGCCAAATTATAACAGGAATAAATCTGAAGCCAGTTGAATAGGCTAGCATGCATTAATCAGATATTTGTTAAATGCGTTAAAATTGTCTTGATAAATTCTTCATAGCAATATGATGCATGTTAAATTAAATGATTTCAATCAAGAAATAAGAGAAATATACTGAATGATTGAAGAACATTGTCAAAATTCCGGATTTTAAGAATAATATAACTAGTTCTGGTCACACATCCACCTGACCCGCGAGTCGGTACAATCCAAATGTTTTACAATTTTTCAAGTAATCAAGTGGGATTAGTTTGGTGATTAAAGCCATATTTCAGCAGTACACAAACACATTTAGGGTTTCATGCAGTGGCAAGTATTTCCAAATTTGAGTCAAGGGAGGCTAACTGAAGCTATCAGGTAGAAAACAAACACTATTTTAAGTCAAGAGGGATAATTCTGGTGATCACAGCAAGATTTTGACTGTATGCAATCGGAATCAGTATCGAGGTATCATACGGAGGGATGCATGTCCAACAGTTGCATGAATCCATGCAGGCTAACTGAAGTTAGCAAACATAAAGCAAATTATTTACGATTTTTCAATAAATCAAGGGCGATTACTCTGATGATTACAGCCAGATTTCTGCCACAAGCAATCAGTCACAGTGTCATGGGGATGAATCTTTGTCCACAATTTGAACAAGTCATGCGGGCCCTCAAGATATTAAGTGGAAACTAATGTGGATGCATGGACAGCCGATACCTGTTTTTATGATACCGTTAAAGTTGTCGTGTTCCGTTAAATATAGACACTTTTGCATGAGATACGAGATGCCTGATCAATTTACCAAGCATTCTATGCTACCCGGCGTGCAATGCCGTGACTCCGTAATCATTGTAAATATTAGACGCCATATTCGTTGAGTCTATTGTCTGCCCAAGTCAGGATTTCTCAAACAAAACCAACCTGCTTGCACGTGCAAATAGTCATTTGTCCTCCAGCTCTGGAAGCGTAAGCATGCACGTAGGGTGCATTCACGGCAGTACATTCGACAGTCTGTATTTCAATACTGTTCAGAGAAAGTGTGTCAATGTCCAGGGAGAAAGCTTTTATATACATTGACAGTAATTTGCGCGAAAGTTGTTGCTATCAATGACAGCAACAACCTTCAGTCAAATTGGTGTCAAAATAATTAGTATGTAATGCAATTCCTACCTGGTATATATTTGATAAAAATTTTATTGAAGCGTTGCTGCAACAGCTTTAAGTCTTATGTATTGTAAAATAGTCATAATAAAATTCAGTCAACACTTGCTACGGATTTGGCAATTTGACTAAGTTGTTGCTGACTAAGGCACCAAACAACGTAATCAAATTATTGTCCATACAATCACACGGTGATCAGTATTACTGTCTATGTAGAGTGAGCTCTATGGCCAAAATACGCTTTGCATGCACGGAGGAAATATTTCGCCTCGCTACCTTGTGTACGTTTCTGTTCGATCAATGCATTTCAAACAAATGCACAAATCTGTCAACGAAACATACACGTCATTTGCTAAGCATTCATTCTTGCCGAGAACACGTATATAGGCCTACGCTCACTTTACCTAAATAGTAATGTATTGATTGCACGTGTGTGGATACTAATTCAACAATGTTGTTGGTGTCTTAGAAACCAGCAACTTAGAGTCAACTTGCTATTCAAATGTTGTAGCAACAGTTTTCATTCAAATTAGTATCAAATCTGTACCAGGTAGTAATCGCATTACCTAATAATTATTTTGAAAATAATTTTACTGAATGTTGTTGCTGTCACGCAAATTTTTGTCAAAATATATATATAAGCTTTCTCTAATTTTCTTATGGAAATTGACACACTTGTGCTGAACAGTATTGAAATGTGGGCTGTCGAATGTACTGCCGTGAATATGTCCTAAGTGCATGCTTACGCTTCCAGAGCTGGAGGACAAATGACTATTTGCACATGCGGGTGGGTTGGTTTTGTTTGAGAAATCATGGCCTATACAGACAATAGACTAAACGAATATGCCATCCAATAGTTACGATTATGGAGTCAGGAAATTATATGCTGGGTAGCATAGCATGCTGGATAAATTGAACAGAAATCAGCAGGCATCTCATATCTCGTGCAAAAGGGTCTATATTTAATATAACACAAGAGCATTAACATAGCCCGCCGACGGAGACTAAAGGGAAACACCAGACCCTCTATACTACTTTGTATTAACTGAATCTACAGACGGTAACATTTTCAAAAATATCATTGTAAGCTCTGTGCTCAAATTAGAAATATATATTTTCGCTATTTAAATATGTTAATACATTAGTTAAATTTCTATTCCTGGTTGAGGCGTATGACGTCATAAGTTGAACATTTTTCTCGCTGTCATCCACGTTATCGCAATTTTATATTGCGAATTGCGTTTTATTAGGGGTTTCTCTTCAACGGTGTTAGGAATATAGAAAACTATATATTTGTGGAAATGTTGAAGAATACATAATACACCCTTTGTCAGACTTCTCTGATGGTGCCGATTTTGACATCAAGTTTTGATCTTGAGATAAATGAATGACGCAATAGTCTAGGCATATCAATATAATTGCCACTTCTGAATCAACACTCAGATAATGTTATTAAAGTTTCATCTATTAATGTGTTTAAATAGTTCTTACATACATCCAAGTCCATCTTTAGGTACTTGTTTTCATACTAGCCTAAAGTATTCCTGATATATTGTGATATTCATGCAATTGGCATGTATCTTCACAGAAAAAGGCCATCTTAAGGCTCGGCAACTAATGTATGAAAATAACAAATATATTCCATACATTTGCGATAGTGTGATAAATGTCTTAATCTCACCAATCTGTACATATATAAATGATGGCAATAGCATTATCACCGATAGAGACATCGCCATGCATATGCATGCACTCCTGTCTTCAGAGTGTCATTACCATGGTTCTTATTAGATGGATTCAACCTATGACGTCATAGGTTTAATTAACTCGCAGAAATTTATAGCAACATAGCGTTTTTTAACACCAATGTAATCGGATTTATGTATAAATGTCGCAAGCAGGTTTTACACAGTATCTTAAATATGGGCTCTACGATAGAACTGCATGTTTTATGCAAAACGATGGTGACACTTCTCGTGTTCCACTTTAATAAAATATTTGAAAAGCAACAAGCGGCCCAAGAGCCTGTGGCGCTCACATGGACCATTAGCATTTGAGCCATTTGCATTTAAATAGATACCATGGATAATTTTCGGAAAATCCAAGATGGCCACCCCAGAAATTTATCAATCAAAATTCTGAATAAAAATTCTTGTCTACCTTGATAGGGTCACCAAGGCAAATTTGTTTGAAATATGTCAAGTAACTTAGAAGCAGCATTTTACAATTTCTGGTAAAATTTTTCACAAAATGTAAGATTTTTGCCCAAAAATTTGATCAATCAAAATTCTGAATACAAGTACTAAAGCCTACCATCATAGAATGCATCCAGTCAAATTTCGTTGAAATATGTCCAGCAGCTAAGAAGCAGCATTTTGAACATTTCCGGTCAAGTTTTCATAAAATCTGATTTTCACCCAAAAAATTAATAAATCAAAATTCTGAATAGAAGTTCTAGAGCCTACCACCATAGAATTCATCTAGTCAAATTTGTTTGAAATATGTCAAGCAGCTAAGGTAGTTTTACCATTTCCGGTAGATTTTTCATAAAATCTCAGATTTTCACCCCAAAAATTTACGAATCAAAATTCTGGGAAAAAAAATGTCTGGAGGGTAGCAGCTTAGGGTCAGTCCAGCCAAATTTGGTTTAAATTGGTCAAACCGTTAAGAAGACAGGATCTGACAGACAGACATACGATGGATGGACGGACGATGGATGGCCGCCATGGCATAAGCTCACTTGGCCTTTCAGGCCAGGTGAACTAACAATGTTAATCATCTTAAAGTACCTTTTTCTCGGCTTGGTTCTTTTGTTCATCTGGGTTCATGAGATAATCAAGTCCCACATCCATGACGTCAGCATCCTGAGTGTCCTCATCCTCAACATTAACAGGTTCTGTTAGAAAATCAGATGAAATAAAATCTGCTCAAGACAAGAAACATGACTTCACCGGCCAGAATATAGTGTAAATGTAACCCGTTAACCGTCTGACCGCTGAGTTTTTGCAGACTACATATTCCAGGGGTTATTATATCTCTTGACCCGCTAAATATTTTGAAAACAATTTGACTGAAAGTTGTTGGTGGCTAAACCATCAACAACTTTCGGTCAAATTGTTTTTTAAATATTTAGCAAGTCAATAGTGTTTGCTCAAAAATTATTGTCTGGCGCCTTACAGCGGCGAGGCAAGCAACGGGTTAGATTTGGTCAAGACAATATAAACTTTCTCACAAAATGTCTTCGATTGATCAATGGTCAATTTTGAGTGTTCTTTTGGTTTGCAATTTGACATTTCTCGATACCACTTCATTTCCGGCTGCATTGACCGTCTAATGGTTTAAACAAGCGATTGGAAAAATCACCATCCTGTGGTCAATTTTCGGTGCCCCTAAATATGTCACAATTTTGTCCTGATTATGAGCACCTAAAGTGCTTCTACATTAAAGCGTCGCTTTAACCACGTAATGGTCAAGCTGGCCAAAAATGGTCTCTGCAGTGGTCATGAGAAATGTCCATTTGCAGGCCAACGGAAGACCATTTATGAAAATCAAACACCGGGTGACTGGTTGGATAAGTGAGCCAGTCATTCCAGTGGTAAATCCTCAAAAATATTTATGCTGGCCTGCCAACTGGAGATTGACAGAGCTTAAATTAAAATTTTTTTTTAATCTTGAGCATTAAAGGGCTAAATGCAGATGAGGTCCATAATTTCAAGCATGTTTATCAGTTATATGAACCAAACTGACAATCTAATGGATAAGTGACAATCACCTATGCGGGAAACAGACTGACATGACGTGTAGTCTCAACAATAACTACTCTCACGTGACAGTATGGTTAGATATAATTATGGCTTCTAAGGTTAGTGTAGCTGTGGCCTGGAACAGGTGTCTCGGACAAGATCGACTTGTTACAGTGTTTTAGACTTGTGACTGTGAGACCTTTACTCTCACAATTACATACCACAATGACTGCTTAAATAATTCACTGTGTGTTATAAATTGGGGCTAATTAATATAAATTTGTTTTGTTAACCCTTTCACTGATGAATTCCCTATATTTCATTTTCAACGTAACCATACAAGAAAACACAATATTTTGAAATTAATTTGACTGGAAGCCGTTGCTACCTTAAGCAGTAATGCCTTCCAGTGAAATTATTTTCAAAATATTCAACAAAACCGTAAAGAATCTAGTTTTTCCAGGATTTGTCAGGGTTAACTGCGACTAGTACGAGTCAGTTCGTCTGGTTGCCTTCTGTCGTTCAGTCTATCAAACCTTTTGATATTTCTCACAAATACATCTATGTCACATCAACAGAATGTTGTACTTGGTTTAAAAAGGCAGAAATTAACAACAAATATATATACAGTACAGATCATAGTTAGCTTTACTGTTTGACGAAGCAAAAACGAAACAAAAATGTGTCTTTTTAGTGTCAAAAGCTCATAGCGTTTACAGGTATGGCCAACCACCAAAAGCATTTAATTTATTTTATAGCGCGTCTAACGGAACGTCAAACCCTTCCTACAATATGTTAAACGCATTATGGAATATTTTAAACCCATCACGAAAAGTCAAATGCGCAATCAAATGTATTCAGCAGTGGCAAAGATTCTTACTACGTGTCATTAAACATAAAGTGGAATCGGTCTACGGTCTGTCGAGGACCCGTACCTGTAGATCTAAATTGCAATTGGAGTCATATATGTGTTAAGTACAGTACAGATCATAGTTAGCTTTACTGTTTGACGAAGCAAAAACGAAACAAAAATGCATCTTTTTAGCGTCAAAAGCTCGTAGCGTTTTCACGTGTGGCCAAATCCCAAACGCATTTAATTTATTTTATAGGTGCGTCTAACGGAAAGCCAAACCCGTCCTCCAATATGTTAAACGCATTATGGAATATTTTAAGCCCATCACGAAAAAAGTCAAATGCGCAATCAAATGTATTCAGTAACGCGACAAAGATTCTTACTACGCGTCATTAAACATAATGTGGAATCAGTCCAAGGTCTGTCGAGGACCAGTACATGTGGATCTAAATTGCAGTTGGAGCCGTATATGTGTTAAGTACATGTATCACATTTAGTTATTTTTTTCGTGGCCGTTAATGCTAATTGCCGAAATGCCATATCATCGTAATCATCAATCGTACTTGGGTATTCTTTACTGTGTATGAAGCCAGTGTGATGACAGTGCGTATATTTTAATAAATTTTCAATCCACAATTTCTCTTGAAATCTGGATGAATATACCAAATTATTCTCTGCAATGGGATTATTACAATGTAGTCTAATTTGAGCCGACGTAATAGGCATAACCTTTTAGAACAATATATGCATCAGTTGCGGCTAGTGTTGTAACCTCTTATAACGGGAAGGTAAGCGATGTACAAAATCCGCAAACCTGACATTCGGTTGTTTTCGAATTCGTTATTTCATACATAATATGTAACTGAAAATCTCCGCTTTTACATAGACATGCGCATGCGCACAAAATTGTTTTACCGGTGCCTGATATCCAAGTACGTAAGCTCATTACCCGTTTTCGGCAACGGGTATCACCATATCACACGAGTTTGATTGGTCGAGAATACACACATATTTAATGAGATTTAGCAAAGATGGCATCAACTGTTTAGAAAATAACATTTTTGCGTGTGCAATACATCAATCTATGCACATTTCGTGTATGCCACAGACTAAAGAGTGGACATATAACGCAGAATAACGTAACTGTCAATCAGAAAGTGTGATGCATGTATATTTGACCGCTTTGGCATCTTAACTCGGACTTATTACTGACAGTACTTAGTTAGTTTTCTTGAAAATTGTAAACAAAGACACGCATCGATCGAGTTTATCGGATTGTTTATCTTCAAACTTGTGTTTTTTCGTGACAAGAGGTAAACGAAATAGATATATATGTTTGCGGCTCTCTTAAGACAATCTATAACTTTCTCCCAAGCTGTACATCACATTTACAAAAACAAGAAATGATAATGCAGGTTACTGGGCCAATATTGACCTAGTAACCAGCATTATCAGGGAAGTGGGCCCCAAAGCAAAACCAATGAATAATCACATTTTACCCATTTGACGTGAAATCCCAGAATTCCACTTTTACAGTCATTATATAAGTATGATGTTGAATATTTTGAAAGCAATTTGACTGGAAGCTGGCTTTCAGTCAAATTAGTTTCAAAATATTCAACAAAATTTCGACACATTCGTAACAAATTTATTATTTTCTCTTGTCTTAATTCAATAGTAGTACTCCATTGTTGGAGGAAATATTCCCACCCTGTATTATATGTTTGATTTCTGCCCTAAAATCTGAGGGTGGTGTATGACCATAACATTCGCTGTCGGGTCATAGGGCCTAACAGTACATGTATATAGACTATATATTGCGCCGTATATATTTTTAACGAAATATCACTCATGGTGGCGTTGTAAATGTGGAATCAGGACACTGATCGTAATGGTGAGACAGCTAATATGTTAGACAGTGAATCTTGTGATGATGACATGTTTGACGATGAGGAAGCCAACACTATCAGAAAACTTGAAGATGAACTTGAAGCTAGTACAGTATAGAGTGAGTGAACTGCTCCAGTCAGTGACAAAGAGTTTGCCTTTAAGTTTGGCCTATTTTGGTGCATTCACCATGATCATTTGTGTCATTTTCATTTAATTAACTGTTAAAGTTTGTTCTATTGAATAATTAGCTCTAACTATCATGATTAGATATAACAATAACACACCCAGATAGTCGCTGTTATAAGAATTGTACATTTTAGCAATTGACCCGTTAACACTCCATCTGGTTAAAACGTGTTCTGTAGTGGCCTTGAGAAATGTCCATATGCAGAAGAATTATTTTTTTGAAAATTGACCACTGGAATGAGTGTCTCCGTAACTGTCCCACTGGTCAATTTCCCTTGCTCTGCAAATGGATATTTTCTATACGAAAATTTAAATTTTCTCAAACCAGTTTTAGGATTAAAGATCCAAGACATGAAAATGTCACGATGGCTGTGAGTGGTCAAAACCGGCATCTGAAATCAAATTGTCTTGAGAAATGGCCATTTGCAGGCCAAGAGCGGGTTTTTAAAAATGTTACCACTGGAATAACTGGCTTGATAACTAAGCTAGTCATTACAGTTCTAAATGTTAAAAAATTGTCTTGGCTTACAAATGGGCATTTATTAACCCTTTAGTGGTCAATTCAGCCAAAACCAGCCTCTGCAGGGTACCTGAGAAATGCCCTTTTGCTGACTAAGAGAATACTATTTTTGAAAATTTATCACTGGAATGACTGGCTCCCAGAATACTCTTGGTCAGCAAATTCACATTTTATGAGACAATTGGAATTTTCTTGACTAAATTTAACCATTAAAGGGTTCAGCAGAAATTTACATTTTCTTGAGAAATATTGGCCAGCAAAGGGTTGTAAAGATGAAGCTAATACTTACCTTTACCTTTTTACTTACCTTGTTCCGTTGTTCACAGTGGGGACAAATTCTCAATCCTTGTTCCACTGATGATCAAAGAAATGATGAAAACACCATACAACCGTTACCTACATAGAGTAAATAAGTCAAACCAGGTCATTTTGGATTTGATTAAATTGTTTATTCATTCACTTAAGTTTTGCCATTGTTATTGAATGCTGCCATATCGATATAATGCAGTTTGCTCAACCAATCACCAACACACACAATGGCGCAAACCACCACTGATTTTGAGACTTGTATTGTTATTGATGATCAATAACAATACAAGTCCAGTCTCTAGAACAACAGTAAACTATCTTGGTCCTATATAATATTGCTCATGCTGATCATCAGTGGTGGTTTATGGTTATGCTACTGTCTGTGTTGTGTTGATGAATGATGTTGCGCAGTGCTGGTTTTTACTGCAGTTTCTTCTGCTGGTCATCGGTCATATATTACTGAGTGGTCTTTCAAATTTTTGTCCTACTGTTCCAGATTTTGTTCGTTTATTTTTTATACTTGTGTTTGTGGTCTGTCTGTAGCTGAAATAGAAAGTGAAACAAATATGATTACACAGGGAGTTATAAGTATTACATAATGGACCTTTCCATTTTATCCATCAATCATATGGCGTCATAATCAACTACATGATACATAAGGATGACAACATAATGAATGACATAATGAATGACGTAGATAAGTTCGTCAATCGTTACACACTTAATTCATGATGAACTATATGCATACTATTTAATGCTTTAATGGTCAAATTTGTTCAAGAAAATTTTAACATCCGCTTATTGAATGTCCAATTAGCAGTCAGGAGGATACAATTTTTGAAAATTTATGACAAGAATTACTGGCTCGGTCATTGAGCCAGTCATTCGTAGTGAAAATTCTATTCTCTTGGCTTGTAAATGGACATCACACAATGCCATAACAGAGGTCGGTTTTGGTCGACATGACCATTAAAGGGTCAACAAGAGCCATCAGAAGACGGCATATCACCCCGCATCCAAACATTTCAAACAAACACACATCAAGAGTGGGCATACATGCAACGTTAATTGTAAAGGGCAATATTTTTCAAAAACTAATCAATGAAAAATGCAACTCCTCCTAAAACCTAAATTCCTTTTTCACTAAGTGTAAAGCAGTTTATGTATCAGGTATAAGATATTTAAAGGGTGATAACTGATGAATAATTTTTTGGCTGCGTAAAAAGCACATTCCCAGCTGCACATGATACTGATAGTCGACAAAAATTTAAGTTAATCCATTGAGACCTCTAGGAGTTCGTTGACAAGAAATGAGTGCCAGAGATGGACAGACTGACAGAGGGACATACATACATTTTGGACAGATAGATGGACGTATAGGTATAGGAATCGCACATGCACACCTTCACGTCATAAGTTTCAGAAGAATCGGAGCTAAACTGTAGGAGGAATTGCGTTGACAAGAAATGATTGGCAATGCAGTTTATGTATCAGCTTTAAAGCGATGCTAATCTCATCTCAAATGTTATAAAGCACGGAGAGAATATGGTTTATCGATTCCATATCATTCATATCCTGTCACATTCCCTGATCTGTATCGCAATTATCTGTTTTGTAATAACGAGTAAATGTTGAACAGTGATCGACACCATTTTGCTTCCTCAAGCTATTGTGTGTGATCTCATGTAAGCTCCAATGCATCACATTCTTTATTATGTAATGATCATCCCTTTAAATACTTTGAAACTAATTTGACTGGAAGTTGTTGCGGACTATGGCAGGAACAACTTCCAATCAAATTGGTTTCAAAATATTCAACAGCTTACCTGTAGGATTGCTTTTATACCACATTGACAAATAATAAAAATGTTGAATATTTAAACTGTTTTGACTGGAAGCTGTTGCTGTCATATCAACAGCTTACATGTATAGTTTTCTGGAATTTGAGATTCAGTGTGCAGAGATCAATCTCAACGCAGACAAAGCATGGGTGAAGCTTAGCTAGAGATGGGCGGGGCATAGCTAAAACTGGATTTCTCCATTGGGCAAAACTGTAAGTAAGACTGAGCGGTGATAGTGAATACCTGACCTAGCACTGCACCAGTAGCATGACAGTATAGCATTCTATCTGTGTTGGTACAAGTACATTATGTAATAAATTATTAATAAGTGTACCAACACAAGTACTGATAGAATGCTATTTTTACATGATACTGGTGCAGTGCCCAGTCAGGTGTTTACTACCAGCACTCAGTGTCACGCCACAATAATAAATTAGCTACTATAATCTCACTGAGTACAGCGTCTATTGCTCATAGTGATATTCACTATACCACCACATACCTCACCGATAATATGTGTTAGATTAAACCAGCACGATTATCTGATAATCGTGCTGGTTTATTCATTAATTTTTCTGGGTGACATGCATGGTGGTTACAACTCAGGCGATGTGAAGTTTGAAAAAAAATTCTATGGAAAATTAGTAAAAAATATCTAAATTTCAAAGACAACAAAACACTGTAGGCCTATTTATACCTGGAAACGCCTCAGCTGCTCTCGCAGAGCATCTAGACTTCAAAGTTTTCCGGTGGAGGGTTGGGTGAGTCGACCACTCGCTTTGGTGTTTCCAGGTGAGTGACCGCTGAGGACAGTGAATCACACATTTCAGGAGAGTGATTCATAGTCCTTCAGTATATAAAAGTGAAAGACTGACTCAAGTCAGACCGCCAATGATCGATACGAAAATATCCATTTGCAGAACAAATGCCCACTTCCTCAAGAAATCATGGGTCATGAGTATATACATGGACGATATCTATGGCCTAAAATCCAGTGTGCCAATGACCCATGTGTGAAGGTAATGCTTGGACATTGTGAATTTTAGAGCGCTAAATGGTGCAAGGGCCCTGCCTCGGTACAACCCTGCATGAGTGTTAAAGGGTTAAGTATATGATGTCATAATGAATTACATCATATGTAGGCTGATGTAGTTAAATCTGTCAAACTTTTAAGTCGGTTGTACGAATTGTATGTCTTTACTATTTAGTAAACATTCTGTTGAATATTTAACAACAGACTCGTCAAATTATTTGAAATTAGTTTCAAAGTATTCAACTGGTTAACTGTATCTACAGTTACCATATGTTTGGAATTCAGGGTTCAAAGTACCTATTGATCCCATCACACGTAGTCGCAAAGCATCGACAGAGCCTACCTAGAAATGGCCGGTGGGTAGCTAAAAGTGGATCCATCTATTAGAAAATGTAAATTTCTGCTTTATCTTCTTGCCAATTCCAGTTTTTGCTGTTTATCCCTTTCACCGATAAGTCCTGAAAACAATGTGGCATGGCAAATGATTCTGGTAGCCTAATTTCTCCATCCGAAAGAAAATGACATTTTAGTATGACTTAATTACCTACCTACCTTTAAAATCTCGAATCCTTTCTTTATGTTTTGAAAAAAATTAGGATACATTTATCTCCGTCCATCCATCATGCTATCTCCTCCAAAACATATGGGTGGAATTCAACCAAATTTGGTATGTGGGCTATCCATGATTGCGGATTGGCTGACAACATTTATTTTATGTAGTCAGAGATCGAGGTCTCAGATTTATCTAGATTTCCCATAGTCCTGCCCACTCCCACATCATGTGACACCCTCTATAGTTTTAAATTAAGCCAGATGAGCCACTACATTTAGATAGGACTAGTGATTACTAGATTCTACTATAGCCCTTCAAATCTTATTTGCAGACTAAGGGAAGATTATTTTTTAAATTTTACCACTGGAATGACTTGCTCAATTATCAAGCCAGTTATTCTACTGGTAAAGTTCCAAAAATAGTTGTCTTGCTCTGCAAATCGACATTTCTGAAGATCACAGCAGAGGAATTTTTTGACCACCTTGACCATTAAAGGGTTGACATGTCAAATTGTTACCATTGGGTTTGTCAATTACATGTTGTACTATTCCTGTTCAATTTCTGCTAACCACGAGCTCATGTTAATTTTAACCCCTGCTCTCACAGATTATTTCCTCTTATGACATCCAGATTTTTCACAACGATCCACGCCAGTCTCTGTGTAATGCAACTCCTCCGAAACCGGTGGATGGAATTCAAACAAATGTTGTAGGTTACTATGGAGTGCAAGAGGCCATTTCTATCTCAACTACGAAGTAAAACGAGCTATTGTGATACCCTGCACGTCGCCCGGCGTCGTCCAATTTGCATTTAGCTCAACTTTTGTTTATATCTCATGTTTGGTTAATCATACTGGTCATAAAAATTGGACACATGCCTCCTTATAATGACATGGCATTACACAATGATGTTCTGGCCAAAAGGTCAAAATCACTGATATGCATGGCAACCATTTGCTGTCCGCCGTCCATCCATCAACTTGTGTTTAAAACCGCCACTCCACATTAACAGTTTGGCAGATTTCGAGCTAATTTGGCTGGAAGGACCCTAATGCTTTCGGCTTCCGAACATGCGTACAGAATTTTGATTGGTCAATTTTTGTGTGAAAATCTTTGAATATGAAAAATTTAATTGAGAAATTGTCAAAACGCTACTCCTCATTAACCACTTGATAGATTGCAACCGTAGTTGGCTGGATATAAATTGCCAAAATGCATATTCTCTATAACCGCTTAGTGGATTATATCCAAATTTGGCTGGAAGGATTGTGTAGTAGTTGGCTCTAGAAATTCTATTCAGAATTTTGTGTGGTCATTTTTGGTGGCCATTTGGATTTTTTGAAAACTCTAGACACTTAAAACCCTACGCCTTAATTAGTGTCCCAATTTCAACGAAACTTGGGTGGAATGATCATATGGCTGTAGGCTTCAACACATCAATATTGAATATGAAGACCAAAATGATTTTTATATTTCTTTTTTTCTGTATCTACACTTTTCTTATCCTTATGGAATGCGATTAAAACATTCAGTAGTTTTTCGCATGTTATAGTATGTGTTGACTATAGAAATAACTTAAATTATTCAACCAATTTATTTTATTCATGTTGGTTTAAAACGGTTTTATACCGAAACTTGAACATTATAAAATTACTTTTGTTAACACTTATTCCTATTTATAATTCTGTGCTTAGCAACAACCGTCATCAGATGAGATATTTTGACAGTTTGTCTCTATGTCCACCTCATCTGAAAAGAAAAATAGGAAGTGGAAATTAGATACGGGAGTACAGGCAATCTACTGAATATTTTGAAAATAGTTTTGATAGATAGATAGATATGTACATACTCAGTATATTATATAGGCAGCCTTTTTTGACAGAGTAGCGGCCTTCTCTGCTGGCAGCCCTTATTGCCATACACTGTCCAGGATAGTGTTACAGGCCCTAGGGCCTCTTATTGATAAGCCTTCTAAATTTATTTTATGTTTGAAGTCAATCTTAATAGGTCATTGCTGTCATGAAGTTGAGATTAATGCAGCCACATTTCTGGTATTACATTTGGCTCCTCCCCTGGGGGTGGGGTAGGCTAGAGGTCAAAGTAGTGACCATGGTCGATTGCTGACGCGTCATCGAACAAACAATCTAGATATCGCTTACTTTCCAACGTCAGATAGATCCAAGTTATCAGAGATTGTAACGTCTACGTAGATCACTACGAGAAAATGACGCCATTTAGACGCATTTTAAACAAGCTTTAGGATGCGTTTAAGTAAAGCTAACTACGATCTGTACTGTAGCAGCTACTGATCAGTTTCCATTCACTGTATCTCTAAATATGTTTAGTAAGTGAAGAGAACAGCCGTGGTAGTAGTCACCTATGATCATAATATACAAGCAGCCACTGATACCAATGACTTTAGAAATTAACCCTTTAACACTCATATCAGCCAAAAATGGTTTTTGCAGGATTCTGGGGAATGTCTATTGCAGACAAAAAGGCAATTTTTGAAGATTTACAACTGCAATCAATGGCTCAATAACCGCGCCAGTCATTCCAGTGGTAAACTTTTTTTAATAGTCTTTTCTTTGTCTGCAAATTGACATTTTCTTAGAGAAAATTAAAATTTACGGCTTAACAGGTTAAGTGAATCATAAAATCATACTTCCCAGACGCGCAGCCACAAGGAAGAAATAATCTCCCCAACAATCACCATGAGCACACCACCAGCAAAATGTACATACAGCACCACACATAATGGACAATTCTAGCTATGTCACGCCTATCTATAGTTAACCTCCACCCACACATTGCTCGTGTTGGGATCGATCGATCATTGAACCATAAATTTCCAGAAAAATACAGGTAAATACTTTGAAACTAATTTGATTATGATGTCGTATGGACAGATAAACTGGAAAGGTCTATTCTAAATATAAAGGTTTTATTAAATACAGCTAACCCCCTGATTCATGAAATAACAGAATCTCATTTTAAAAAGAATCTAAATTACTAAATAATTGAATAGTCTAAAACTAATTTGACTGCAAGCTGGTGCTTCCAGTCACATAAGCGTTAAAATATTCAATCAAATTATAAAGAATGTGGGTGAATTATTACGTTTGAAAAGGTTCACTCAAATTAGATCCTTACCCTCATCAGTATCCTCGTGTTCATGATCAGATTCAGAGCCTGCATCATCATCATCATCATCATCATCATCATCCTCTTCATCCGCTGATGAACTGTCCTGGGGAAACTCAAAATCACTATCATACGCTCCAGCATAGCGCTTCATTAATTCTTCAATTGGCAGCTCACCTAAAGAAACAATACATAGTAGAGTTAACACTTTAACCGTGAATTTGTTCATGAAATTTCAATGTTGTTCTCATAGAAAATTCCGATTTACAGACCAAGACAATTTTTTTTAATTTACCAATTAGAATGAATGGCTCGGTTATCGAATAACCGAACCAGTCTTTCCAGTGGTAAATTTTCAGTGTGCCGAGCAAATAAATAATACCTGCTACATTCGGTCATATAAGCTCTATTACATTCGTGCAAAGCTGATTAGCCACTGCGTCCGACAAGTAAAATACTGTCTAGTTCAAAATATTCAGTAGGCATCATATTGCGACCAGCAGTGTATTTTGAAATCATTTTGACCGAAGCTTGATGAATCAAAATTCTGCATGGAAGATCTAGAGCCTATTCACCATATGATCCTTTCGGCCCAATTTGTTTGAAATTTGTCAAAATGCCAAGAAGCATTTTGACAATTTCCGTTAAGTTTTTAATAAAATATAACATTTTCACTATAAAGATTTATGAATCAAAATTCTGAATGGAAGTTTTACAGGCTCTCACCACCGGATCCTTTCAGACCTATTTTGTTTTAAATCGGTTAGCATGGTAAGAAGTAATTTGACAATTTCCGCCAAATTTTTAATAAAACCATGATTCCGACATCAAAATCTGACCAATCAAAATTCTGAATGGAAATTCTTGAGCCAAGCACGATAGGATTGTTTGACCCAAATTTAGTTAACATCTGGACATTGGTTGAGGAGGAACAGCGTTTTAAAACAAGGAGGACGGATGGACGGTCGACATGGCATAAGCTCACTTGGCCCTTTAGCAATATTAGTTTGCTAATTAGTCCGCCCCAGTGGTTACTAAACGGCTGGTGGTAAAATTATGATACATACGGTATGTTTATATTATTTGTTCATGAGCATAGGGAGTCCGCGAGTGGCATATAATACCGATGAAATGGAAATGACGTATCATATCATGTATCGTACGTATCATAACCAGTTATCACAATATTTATCTTATCGTGCTAAATCTATAACTACAGCCCTACAGCGTATGGCCCTTTTAAAAGACATATCCACTTTATATTCATAGCTCAAATAGATGCTTACTAAATGAAGATGTGCCCAATTTGTTTTGATCCATCAATAAATAATGAAACGTACCACAAACATATTTTCTCCATAGGCTTCAATACTTTGGAACTATAGCAAGTGCCATAACTTTGCTATTTGAATGCGTTTCCTATTCATATCTATAGCCCAAATAGATATTGCCTAAAGGTACATATCTGTCAAATTTGGTTTTAATCCATCAACAAATGGCGAAACACAACACAATTGTTGACAGATAGACAAATCGCGATTACATCTCACCTGGCACACAGGTGAGATAAAAAATAATCTCTTGGTGTACAAATAGATATTTTAAAATGATAATTTATGAGAACATGAAATTATGTTGACTAACCATGACCATTATAGGGTTAAAGGGGCACCATCATCTCTCACTCGAGTATGTTTGAGTGAAGAACTATTAAGACCACTTACCCTCTTCTTGTAATTCATTGAGCTCTGTAGTTGTATCTTTTTTATTCTCCCGCTTCTCCTGCTCGTCCATTGTCACCTCGACATCCTCATCCTCCTCACCATCAGCAATAAAGTCTGAATCCTTATCTTTATTACCGTCACTAGCAGCACCCTGTAATTATATATATATATATATATAGTGAAGGTCCATTTTCAGGCTGGGAAGACTATTTTTGAAAATTTACTACTGGAATAACTGGCTCGGTAACCGTCATTCCAGTAGTAAATTGTCAAAAATAATCTTTCTCTTGGCCTGTAAAGTGACATCTCTCAAGACCAGTGCAGAAGCAAGATTGACAATAAAGTCCTTATTAACATACATATTACTATAAATATAATAACAATACACTCAATATATTAGGATATGCATAGATGTAGAAATGTAATGACTTTCTTACTCAATGTTTATTTACAGAAACAGAGAATACAACTTTTGATAATTTATCACTGGAATGACTGGCTCGGTTATTGTAAATGGGCATTCCACAAGACCAAAGCAGAGGCCAGTATGGCCATAAAGGGTTAACCCTTTAAATTCTAGACTTGATCTATGTACAGATTCTCTATGATATAAGAAACAAGAGGCCCAAACGGCCTGTATCGATCACCTTGACAATAGGCATTTCAACTAGAATGCTCTTTATCAACAAGATGGCCAGCAAACCATTTATCCCACAGTTTCGAAAATTGCAAATTTGAGATCAGAATACCCAAAAAACAAAAATAAAAACAATTTCGGCCTCAAAATCCATCAAATAAAAAAATTCAATATGGCCACCAAACATGCTATATTTTGATTGGTCCACGGCGGCCATGTTTTTTGACGGACCAACTTCTCTTGAAAAAACTTCAATGGCCCTTAGGCCCTAATCATATCTGCCAAATTTCGGCACGATCCCTTCAGCGCTTCTGGAGAATAAGTCATTTTCACTACAACTAGGTCAACCAAGATGGCCGCCGAACCATTTGACCAATCAAGTTCCCTTGCCATAAATCATATTTCATGAGGTTTGCATCAATCCGCCAAGCCGTTTCGGAGATTTTTAAAGACAATTCCTAAAATCGGCCTAAATCCAAGACGGCCGCCGGACAAATTGGCCGATCGGGTTCATTTGAACAAACTTAGATCTCTATGCCCTATGAATGCTTCCTCACAAATAGAATTGAAATCGGCCCAGTGGTTCTTGAGAAGAAGTCGTTTAAAGAATTCCCCATTGCTTTACTATGGGCCCATTGCTTTACTATGGGAGCCTTTGGCGGGAAAACAAACCAAGATGGCAGCCAAACCGTTTATCCGATAGTCTCGAAAGTGGCATATTTGAACTCGCCACACTGATAAGCATATATAAAGCAATCTTCGCCATCAAAATACATCAAATACACAAAAGCCAATATGACCAACAACCGCTAAATTTTGATTGGTTGATGGCGGCCATGTTTTTTAGTGTACGAACTTCCCTTGTACAAACTTGAATGGACCTTGGTCCCTAAGCATATTTACCAAATTTCAGACCTATCCCTTCAGCGATTCGGGAGGTTATTTTCGCGAAAATTAGGTCATCCAAGATGGCCGCCAGGCAAATAGGCCAATCAGGTTGTCTTGAATAAACTTGGGTCTACCGTTGCAATAGATGTGTTTTGAATCAATTCCTCCAGCGGTTTCGGAGAAGATTTTTTAGTGTTTCTAAAAATCGGCTATTTTGGCCGGCGGCCATCTTGGATTTTGGCCGATCGGCTTCATTTGAACAAACTTGAATCTCTATGCCCTAGGTATGCTTCCTGTCAAATACAATTGAAATCGGCCCAGTGGTTCTTGAGAAGTCGTTTTAAAGGAAAAGTTGACGGACAGACGGTCGCCACGACATAAGCTCACTTGGCCTTTCAGGCCAGGTGAGCTAATAATGTTAACTGCATGCTTATGCTGAAATGCAGATATTAACCCTTTAACACCCATATCAGTCAAAAATGGCTTCTGCAGTGGTCTTGTGAAGCCTATTTGTAGACTATTTTTGAAAATTTAACACTGGAATGACTGGCTCGAGGGTTAAAGGACTAAGATCTTATGCCAATATGAAACTGAACATTTTTCTTAGACTTTGGTAGATGGTAAAAAATTAACACCAATTCATCTTTGAACCCTTTCAGTCACAAATCCCTGAAGAAGTATATTCTATTGATATAAAAATTATCCAGTTGAATATTGTGCCCTAGGCAAGGGCAACAACGGCTCACCATCAAATGAACTTCAAGATATTTAAGTTTTCTTCTATGGTAGCATTGAAAATGTGATATGAAGAATTCATTGGTGAAAGGGTTAATTTAATTTCAAAATTTAAAATCTAACATGTTAATTTGCAGTCTACCTTTTCTGGAGAGCTGTCCACATCCATAGATTCATCAGCTTTGCTTTGATTCAGATCAGACGGTGAGAGAGGATGAGTAAATGATCGGAGTAATTCTTCTATTGGTAACTCACTCTCCTGGTGCAAAGCCGCCAGCTCCTCCTCAGTTTGGAGCTGAAAATAGCATGTAAATTGATTGTCGTTAACCCTTTAACTCTCGAATTTGCTCAAGAAAATTTCAATTTTTTTTCATAGAAATTGTCCATTTTCAGACCAAAAGATTATTTTTGAAAATTTACCACAGGAAAGACTGGCTCGGTTATCAAGCTAGTCATTCCAGTGTTAAATTTTCAAAAATAGCCTTCTCTTGGTCTGCGAATGGACATTTCTCAACATCACTGCAGAAGCCATTTTTGGCTGATATGAGTGTTAAAGGGTTAATAAAAAATGTGGTAAATGAGATAAAATATCTATTCTATGCATGTAAAACTCAGCAGCTACTAGAGGGATCCATTTCAAATACCAATGTTCTAGGTGAATGCCAAGGTTCGCCACCCCCCACCCCCCCCATACCCTGTTTGTTCAAATACCTATGCTCTGGGTGAACACAAATGTTCTAGTTGATCGATTCAAGTCCATTGTTTGTAATCGTCAGGGTTATTTAGATGTCATGAAATAATGTCATTGGTTCAGTACAGGCTTTAACCTTTTGAGTTTAAAACTTAAGTATTAGCATGTCAGGTAATGTTTTTCAGCATATCCTTTCTGGTTATTATAGAACAATCAAAATACTCATGGCAATATTTACACCTGCGCAACAGCGACACATGATTGTAGTGACCAGTTCTTAATTTCATTTTAGTGCACTCCTACATTACGCACCTAAAATCTCCACACCACTAACATTTTGAACCGCTAAATGCAATTAACATCATACGATAATTTTTCGTCATTTTGGAAAGAACACTACTGTAAAATGCAGAAACAACTTTCACCATAAACATTAACGTTTGACCGCATGTAACAAAAACTAAAACATTAAGCGATTTAATATAATCGTATGACAACATGTAGACACATTTTCATTATTCTAATTCTTAGCAATCATGCATACCGGATCATGACCATCTTCCTTTTCTGCCTCTTCAATAGTCTCTTCATCATCAGCATCACTGGCATCTGGCTCAAAATCTTCTGCAAACACAAACAATACCATCATTAAGACAGAAATGCTTAAAGCTGATTGAGCGAATGATACATGTAACCTCACCATGAGTCAAGAATTGAGTGACTATAACACAAGTAATATTCCTCACTCACTAACATTTGTTCTGTCGTCTGACATATGTCTCTGCATGCATGCTCTCATAGTTTGGTGTGCGTGCGCATGCACTGTGGGTGGGGTGCGTGCGTGTGTGGAGAGCGAAGCATGTGTGTGCATGGTTGTGCACTGTGTGTTATGAGGTTAGAGGTTTTTACCATCACCGCTAGCTGCGGACTGGTCCTGTTTATGTGAGCCGGCTAATGATGAAGCATCGCCTACACTTCCTGGTCGACTATTCTGCAAACCTTCGGTTAACCACGTGGAATATTTCTCTGTTTGGTCCACTATAAAATTTAGATGTAAATCTAAAGCCTTCTTCCGCTTCTCTTCATGTCGAGTTTTCATCTTATATTGAACAACCTGATAAATACATTAAGAGGAAGATAGCACAAGAATCAGAAACGTAACTAAAACAGATTTTACTAAGATCGCAATCAACTTGTGAAGGAGTCTATGACTTTCACAGTAATCTATATGCATTAATGAATAAGATCTAATATTAGTGGATACAATTTTGTCAAATCAGGGCTAGTGCAAGTCTATCGACAGGTTAAATTTGTCACATCTCTGAACATTACCATATAAGCATTTGTCCCTCGATAATTCAAACTAGATAGACTGCGCCCCACCTGTCGAGCCCTTTAGTTTTTCTGCATACAACACATGCTTGAGTGTCGGAAATAACGATTTCTTAAAATAATATACCTTTTGATGAACCAACTGTCCACTGAAAAACGTAATGTAAATGCCGTCTTGCAGTCAGCAATCCTATGGGTAACGCTCAACAAATTTGATTGAATTCCACCAAACGGTTGCAGAGGATTCTGCCGGCTGGACAGACAGATGGACTGAGGCGATTGCAATATCCCCTCATTTTTAGAAAGGTATGAAGATAACTAGTGTCACAATGAATGCAAAGCTCTGGAGGCTGTCAAAGTGCTATATTATAAAGACAAGTTCACATCGCTCCTTAGCTATGCAAATAAGGCGTACCTTTTCAATATTCGACCAGAACTCCTTGATCTGTTTAGCAATCTGACTAGCAATCTTCCTGAGTTTTTGTGCCTCCTCTTTCTCTGCTCTGAGCTCCTTTTGTTCCAAGTCCTGAAAGTGTTTCTGTACCATTCGAGCAACCTGGATATGAAACACACTGAGTTAAACAGCAGATTTTGAGTACACTGTACATACATTAGTTATCTAGAAGTCTAATGAATAAGCCGCTTTCCATGTAAGGCATAAAAAATAAAAGTGCCAACCAACACAGCTTATTGTCAGAATTAATTTAATTAGATATAAATTTAAAAATTCACCACCCCCCACACCCCCCCGCAACGGCAGCCATGTTCGTGGGATGACATAATCTGATTTGGATAGACATATGGATGGATACACTGACAAATGGGAGCTAATTATGTACATTTCCCTAGTACCATAGCCAACAACGTTTCCATGAAGTTTCGTCACAATACTCCAAGCAAAAATAAAGTTATTGAATGAACCCAAAATTTGCATGGACGGACAGACACAAATTCAGAGACAAAGGTATGGACGGACAGAGGGATGAGTTGACTGACCCACAAAATAATGTACATTTCCTAGAAACAGCCAATGTTCCCATGAAGTTTCGTAACAACAAATAAAGTTATTGAACGAAAGCCCTAAATTTGCATGGACAGACGGACACAAATTCAGAGACAAAGGGATGGATGGAAGTAGGGATGGGCTGACTGACCCACAAAATAATGTACATTTCCCTAGTACCATAGCCAATGTTCCCATGAAGTTTCGTCACAATACTCCAAGCAAAGATAAAGTTATTGAACGAAAACCCCAACTTCACACAGATGGACAGACACAAATTCAGAGACAAAGGGATGGATGGAAGTAGGGATGGGCTGACTGACCCACAAAATAATGTACATTTCCCTAGTACCATAGCCAATGTTCCCATGAAGTTTCGTCACAATACTCCAAGCAAAGATAGTTATTGAACGCAAACGCCAAATTTGCACGGATGAACAGACACAAATTCAGAGACAAAGGGATGGATGGACGGAGGGACAGGCTGATTGACCCTCAAACTAAGGTGCATTTGCCTACTACCATAGCCAACATTCCCATCAAGTGTTGTCACAATATTCCAAGCAAAAGTAGTTATAGAAAGAAAACCCATATGTGTCACGGACAGATGGACAGATGCACACACGGATGGACGGAAGCAAAAGATACTCCCCCTAGGGTTAGGGTTAGTGGCCCTTCGCTCTTCGGGGGGATAAATACAATATGGCTCTCTGTGTCTTTTTTAACACCGACAATCAAGAGTAGGCCTGTCCAAATTGGTGTAACCAATTTTTCGAGTGTGCAAGGTCTACGCAATTAATGCTCTGGGTGACCAGGCAGACTTCCTATCCCATACGATCCCAGATACCCATTGCCAGCATCGTTTGCCCCTGTGCATGCCATGCATCTTATGAAAAAAATGAAAAATCACTGCATCAAGCATTAGAGGATCATATTGCCAAAGAGGTCCATCCACCAGTGAAGACAATAGGTGGAGTTAATTAATAATTAAGAACAATGGCAAATGAGGTTAGCGTAATTTACAAGACCATAGTATTTAATTGCCCACCAAAGATATGCAGCAGAATATACACAATGACAGCAGTATGTAAATATATAGATATATTTGTGTAGAAGCATGTGCAGCAAGTCCTCCAGTTTACTACATACATCTTTTTTTACTAGTTTTAAACATATAAAGTATCCAAAAACCTGCAGGCATTATCTGCAAACATGACATATTCAGTTATGGGAGGTCAAAATTAGTCAACAGAAAAACATTGTATCGATATGGTTACCTAAATCATATGCTATCAAGTGACAGAAATATGCATGAAACTAACTGATTCGATCTAGCCAAGTTGCTATAGGTCATAAAAAATATCTGGGCCAATGGTCTACTGTTTAGCCCCGACCATTGACACCTGCATTTATCACATTTTACGAGTCTGACCAGCAGTGGGTGATAAAAGGAATCACACATGCATTAATAATTTGATTAAGACCGTAACCCTTAGCTCTGTAATGTTACAATTTGTAATATTCAAATTAAATTAAAAGATGAACTGCTGTTCATTTTTCTACAAATTTGGTGGGAGATGGTAGTCGTAGAAAGCAACATCGTCCACCAAAATTGTTGAAAAATGTAAACCAGTTTCTATTCTATTGACACACTAAAGGACAGAATATTGACATCAGTGTGCAAAGGGCAACCCGCTTTCGGTTCCAGAGATTTCTTTGACAAGCTTATATCTTGTACATAAATATATTTAAAATACGTGCACAGAAGAAAATGTGCTACCTAAAACACATCACACAAAAATAGGGTACACAGATTTTCAACTTCAGATATTTGAGTGACAGATTCTATTCCGCCATTACTGGATGGTTTTGCAGACTATTTCCAGAAAGAACACCTGCTTACCATGAGCTAAAGATTAAGGATCATTATAATAATACAAGTGAAAGGGGAGAATCCATGATATTCCATTTTTTAATTTCCACACCTTTCTTGCAGCAGCTTTTTTCCATTTTCTTTCTTGTGCAAAGTCTGCTGCTAGCCACGTCATCTCCTCGAGCAGGTAGTCCCACTGCGCTTTGTTGCGCGGAAGTTCTTGTACTTTAGGTAACCGACGTGATGTCCATAATCCCTCTTTGCGTAACTCCGCTACACGGTGCATCACTTGGGCTTCCTAAAATAAAAGCCAAGGAATGAGTACAATTAAACACATCAAACTCTTGATTCAAAATTACCCAGGAAGAACCATGCCCAAACCCCTATGCTTAGTGGGAGGGGGATCTCACCTTTCAGACTGACACACAGCTCTAACCTTTGCCTGGGGCACCATGAACCCTAGAGCCAGCACTTTTCAGGTAAACAATCAATCTGGTTTTTAAAGGATCACGGTTGCCATATGTAAAAAGCACAAATACCTGAAAAGCTAGGAGCATCAAGATTGGATAAGCTAACTAGTAGATTCATTAATTAAATTTTTCCAGACCAATTTGTTTAAGTCTTGAATGTGCCTTAGTCATACTAATCATATTTACAGATTTTTATCCCAATCAGTTGTGGTTCCGGAGAAGTCGCATTGGTGACAACTCGATCATCCAAGATACACGGCAAATCAGCGGATCATATTCACGATTAATTTGCTTCAACACTTAGCCTAGATGAAGCTTCTTGAATTTCAAATCAATTGTCAAAGAAAAGTTAAGAAAAAATCTTTAAATGCGTTTCCCCTCTACTATTTCTAAAAACAAGATGATCAAGGGGCCTGTATCGCTCACCTGGAACATGTGGAACAGTCAATTCAACTAGGTTTTGCCAGAACCACAAGACGATCAAGCATGTGTCTTAACAAATCTGATTAATATCGAGGCGATATTTTCAATCTCCAATTGCTTTACTATGAGTTTTTGTCGATAAAAAAAAAAATCCAAATTGGCCACCAATCCATTATTTCCGACAATTTCCAGTGGCAAATTTTAAATCAGCATATCCAAAAACCTATATTAAACAATTTCGGCTTCAGAAACCATCAAATAAAAATATTCACTATGGCCGCTAAACACGCTACATTTTGATTAGTCCATGGTGGCCATGTTTTTTTATGGATCAACTTCCCTTGAACAGCCTTTAATGGCCTTCAGTAGTCCCTAATCACATTTCCCAAATTTCAGCCCGATCCATTCAACGGTTCTGAAGAAGTCCTTTTCGCAAAAACTAGGTCGTCCAACATGGCCACTGAATCTTTTGGCCAATCAAGTTCACTTGAACAAACTTGGTTCAGCACTTACATTAGCCGATAATTTATGAGTCTTGAATCAGTCCCCCCCCCCCCCCCTCAGTGGTTTCAGAGATTTTTAAAGACGCATCTAAAAATCAGCCAAAATACAAGCTGGCGGTCGGCTTCTTTTGAACAAACTTGGATCTCTATGCCATAAGGATGATTCCTATCAAATATAATTGAAATCGGGCCACTGGTTCTTTAAGTCGTTTAAGGAAAAGTTAACGAATGAAGGATGGCCACCAGGTCAGCTAAAAACTTGACAGACAACAGATGGTCGCATAGAATATGCTCAGTTGGCCTTCAAGGACAAGTGAGCCAAAAATTATAAAAATTTGTTCAAATTCACTTGTTTGGTTACGAAATGTCAATATCTATATATTTTACACCACATATTTCACCCAGCCCTATGATGCACTTTATACTTGTCTACGTATATATTTAATGTAAGTATTCACGGACCTGCTTAGCTCTCTCCACAATGGCTTCCTGAGACCCAACATCTGTATCATACACATCAGATATAGACTGTGGCAGCTGACTTTGTTTCAAAGATGGACGCTGTAAAGATACGCCAGACTTCGGCACCTTTGGAACCATCGCACTGAAGCATAATTGTCATATGGATAAAAGATAATTTCACATTTTACATTGATCAGTAATTTGAACAAACTCTGCTAAATGTATCAAAACAGTACCATGGACTAGGGGATGACAATCAATTAGAAATGTATATTTTGTCATGTTCACCGATGCCGGCGTATGTGTTCATGGGCATTTTCAGATGTCTGTGTGTAGTAGCCAACTATGAATGTGTGTGAACTGTTCTGTATTCAGACTGTATTCCCATTGCAGAATTAAATATAGGAATCCAGTTTTAGCTTTGGCCTGCCCATCTTTAGCTAAGCTCCACCTACACTTTGACCGTGTTGGGATTGATCGATGAACTCCCTGACTACCAATATCGGACAAAAATATACAGGTTGTTGTTGAATATTTTGAAACTAATTTGACTGCGTGGTGTTGCTGCCTATGGCCGCGGTTGCCCTATGAAAGAAGAGGCCCCTGTATCGCTCACCTGGACCATAGGCATTTCAACTAGAATGCTCTTTATCAATAAGATGGCCACCAAACCGTTTACCTGAGTTTCGAAAATTGCAAATTTAAGATCAGAAACACAAAAACACAAAACCAATTTCGGCCTCAAAATCCATCAAATAAAAAAATCCAATATGGACGCCAATCATGCTATATTTTGATTGGCCCATGGTGTCCAGGTTTTTTGACGGATCAACTTCCCTTGAACAAACTTTAATGGCCCTTGGTCCCTAATCATACCTACCAAATTACGGCTTGATCCCTTCAGCGGTTCTGGAGCAGTTTTCGCTACAACTAGCTCAACCAAGATGGCCGCCAAACCATTTGACAAATCAAATTCCCTTGAACAAACTTGCTTCTGCTCTTGCCCTAAATCATATTTCATCAGGTTTGCATCAATCCCATAAGCGGTTTCAGAGATTTTTAGATGTTTCTAAAAATCGGACAAAATCCAAGATGGCCACCAGCCCAATTGGCCGATTGGCTTCGTTTGAACAAAGTTGAATCTCTACACCCTAAGGATGCTTCCTGTCAAATATAATTGAAATCGGCTAGGTAGTTCTCGAGAAAACATTTTAAATTCCCCATTGCTTTAGTATGGGAGCTTTTGGCGGGAAAATGATCCAAGATGGCCGCCAAACGGTTTAGCCAACAGTTTCAAAAATTTCAAATCTAAGCTCAGAATACCCCAAAACACATACAAAACCAATCTTGGCCTCAAAATCCATCAAATAAACAAATCCAATATGGCCACCAAACATGCTATATTTTGATTGGCCCACGGTGGCCATGTTTTTTTGTTGGATCAACTTTGCTTGAACAGACTTTAATGGCACCAAGGCCCTAATAATATCTGCCAAATTTCGGCTCGATCTCTTCAGCAGTTCTGGAGAAGTCCTTTTCACTACAACTAGGTCAACCAAGATGGCCGTCGAGCCATTTGACCAATCAAGTTCCCTTGAACAAACTTGGTTCACCTTTTGCCCTAGATCACATTTCATGAGATTTGCATCAATCCTCTAAGCGGTTTCTGAGAGTTTTAACCCCGTTTCCTAAAATCGGCCTAAATCCAAGAGGGCCGCCGGCCACATTGGCCAATCGGGTTCATTTCAACAAAATTGGATCCCTATGCCCTAAGGATGCTTCATGCCAATATAATTGAAATCGGCCCAGTGATTCTTGAGAAGTCGCTTAAAGAAACCGATGACGGACAGACGACGGACAGTCGCCATGGCATAAGCTCACTTGGCCCTTCGGGCCAGGTGATCTAAAAACGTGCCTATGGCAGCAACAACGCCCAGTTAAATGAGTTTCAAAATATTCAACAGTATATTTATTAAAGGTGCATATTCACACCAGAATGCCTGAAAATAAAATAGTTAAAATTGTACACTTTTAGAGACTTAAATTGTGTGCCTAGATGTAGCGAAATGAAATAAATCTTAACATATGATTTCATATCATATAAGTTAATTTTTTTACTGGAAAAGTTGAATTAGTGTATCGTGTCTCTATTTCAATTTCACACCTGAAAAAATTTAATTCGTACATAATGAAATCATTAAATGTTAAGATTTATTTCGCTTACCTACATCTAAGCACATAATTTAAGCCTCTAAAATTATACAATTTTAACAATTTTATTTTCAAGCTTTTTGGTGTGAATATGCACATTTAAATAGTAGACATGTATAGAATTCATACAACAACGCTTAGTCAGTCATCAATTAAGCATTCATGATGGACTTGAATCCAACATTCTAATGCCATCAGACTATGCGGTGATAATTTATATATCGAGCTGCTCTAAGGAGATGACTCTATCCTGTATTTGAATGTATTGCTGATAAGCTGACAATGTGGACTTACACGCCATGTTGTACAGGGCTGGAAGATACTTTTGTAGAAGACAGCGACTTCAACAAGTGCATATGAGATGTTGATGCAGCAGTGCTTATAGCAGACTGTGATGTTGTCGTAGTAATCGATGTAGTTGCTGTACAAACAGATGACACTGACGTAACAGTTGTTGGAGTAACTGGCAATGATGTTGACGCAGGAGTTATTGGAAAACCACCTGAAATATATTCATTTATTAATCTTGTGGAAATGTCCATTTGTAACAGAAGGCCAACACAAGACTATTTTTCAGATTTTAACATGTATATCATCTGAACTTTCCTCTTGCTCAAAACTAATCTGTCACCTGAAAGATGTGCACATGAATTTTTGCAATCGTAGTATCCTAACTGGGTACACTACAGAATCCTACTTTGTGTCATTTAAGTCTTTCGCCTTAGCATTATGTTTAAATAAATGGGTGGATGGAATTCTGCTTTGTGCAACCAATATTTGATCAATTTATATAAAAATATAACCCACGTGAAGGAAAAACCGGTTACGCCGACTTGGACAGGCCTACTGTTAAATTAGTTTCAAAATACTTGTAAACCGGCTTACTAGTATAAACACCTCTCATTTTCAAATACCACCTCATTTTCAAGCACCATACAGCACTAGTATTCCTACTTCTGGCTGGAGGCAAAATGATGGAAGAATTTAATTCTTTGCAGAGTATTGTTATTCAGCCAGTTTAATTCTCCTGAATACATGTATACTTGGTTGAAAACATGATTAAAGGATGCAATCTAATAACCAGTTATTGTGGCATGGGGAAGCAGATATGGCAACGTGAAAACTCAAGTCAGTTTAATATTCGTTCTCTCACAATAACGACATAACAATAGATATTCCATGTCAATTGGATAGACTCTAATTAGCAACATTCTGAATTGGTAGTGGTAAATTAATTGACATATGGTCATCAGTTACTTTTACAGGACATTTCATATTCACGCACATATAAATAATACAAACCCGGTTTGGTGACTGAAGGGGTGCCGCCATGATGCGATGATGATGACTGAACATGTCCAAACACCATACCATGACGGCCGCCAGACGCCAACTTCTTACTTTCTGCACCTAGAATGATGTGCAAAGAAATCTATAAATTCCTATACAATTCGTCAATAAGTGCTAGATTCAATACACAAGAAAACAATGACGTTACACCTCTCTCTCTCTCTCTCTCTCCTCTCTCTCTCTCTCTCTCTCCTCTCTCTCTCTCTCTCCTCTCTCCTCCTCTCTCTTCTCTCTCTCTCTCTCTCTCTCTCTCTCTCTCTCTCTCTCTCCTCTCTCTCTCTCTCTCTCTCTCTCTCTCTCTCTCTCTCTCTCTCTCTCTCTCTCTCTCTCTCTCTCTCTCTCTCTCTCTCTCTCTCTCTCTCTCTCTCGCTCTCTCGCTCTCTCTCGCTCTCTCTCGCTCTCTCTCGCTCTCTCTCTCTCGCTCTCTCTCGCTCTCTCTCGCTCTCTCTCGCTCTCTCTCGCTCTCTCTCGCTCTCTCTCGCTCTCTCTCGCTCTCTCTCTCTCGCTCTCTCGCTCTCTCTCGCTCTCTCGCTGTATATATATATATATATATATATATATATATATATATATATATATATATTCTTCTGCATTAATATAAATATTTTTAGGGATGGAATCACATGAGATATTGCTTATTAGCACATCAATTAGAGGGAAGAAAACATCTCTCACTGTACTATCTTGCCATACAGCATTTCGAGCAGATATGTATTGCACTGTCTTCGCTCTTGGAAGCCTATCTCTAATATAAGAATGCACCGAGGTGAGGAAAGGAGTTGAAGGCAACATAATTCAAGATACAATATAGACTTACTCTGATGCACCAGTGCAGTAACAGATGCAGGAAGCTCCTTACAGATAGCCACTGGTGTTGCGATTGGCACATTGCTGCCACTGCTTGTAAGCACAGTCACCTATAAAGTATGATACATTATAATTAACCCTTTAATGGTCAAGCAAGTCGAAACTGGCCTGTTTAGGCGTCTTGAGAAATCTTCTTTTTTTTTTTACCAATGGAATGACCGGGTTCGATAATTGAGTCGGTTCGGTTATTCTAGTGGAAAATTTGTCAAGTTATTGTTGGCCTGCAAATGTGGAGAATCACTACGGTAATAATTTCAATTTTCAAATGAAATCAATAAATTCACTCAAATGATCACCCCACAATGCCGGCAATGTTAGTGGGATGGCATAATCCCACTGGTTTGCATAGACGAATGGATGCACGCAGTGACGATAGAGAGAATGATTACGAATAAAGAACTGAGCATATCCATAAGTTTCGTCAAGCAAGATACTTCAAGCAAAAGTAGTTATCCAACGACAACCCAAAATTAGCATGGACGAACAGACACATGGTCAGAAAGACACATGGACGGAGGAATGGACTGAACCACAAAATAACGTATTTCCCAACCACCCTAGCCAACCCTCCCATGAAGTTTAAGTAGTTATCGAAAGAAAACAAAACTTCCACAGACAGACACACGGTAAGAAAGACGGATGTACTGACTGACTGACAAAATAATGTGCATTTCCCTACGTACTACCCTAACCCAAACTGCCAAAAAAGTTTCGTCACAATACTCCAAGCAAAAGTTAACTTATCGAATGAAAACCCAAAATTTGCATGGACAGACAGACACAAATGCAGAAAGATGGATGGATGGAGTGACTCAGACCTGTGCTGTCATGGAGACCGTTAGAAATAGGTCTCCATGAGGTTACCATAATTCAATTTTAAGGAATCCAAAATAGGCTACCTTACCTATTAGGTGGCGAAATTCGTTAAATTTCGCCAGAATCAAATAAGACTCCCGTAAAATTGCTCAACAGGAATCCATGAAAATCCACTTTTGGATACTATTTTTTGAAGCGTTGATTTACACGAATCCATTTGGATTCCTGTATTTTTAAATGTCAGGAATATTACGAGAATCGGATTCCCATTGAATTTCAGCACCGCCTATAGATTTTACTATGCTCATAAATGAAGTTTCTAATGGTTAGGTCACCATAGGTGTTCCTAAAGAGAGCTATATCTAGGCGTCCTGGTACAGATTACCGTAGGAAATATTACAGTACAGGTCTGACTGATTGACTGACCCACAACAAGATAACGTGCAGTTCCCTACTACCATAGTCAACCTTAACGTGAGGTTTTTCACGACAGTCAAAGAAAAAGTCAAAGAAAAAGTAGTTATCAAACAAAAAACCCAATTTGCATGGACACAAACTCAGAAAGACTGATGGATGGACTGACTGACCCATAAAATATTGTGCAGTTCCCTACTACCATAGCCAACCTTCCCATGAAGATTGGTCACGGTACTCCGGGCAAAAGTAGTTATTGACCGAAAACATGGGTGTATACCCCATGTGTAAACTGCTCATCGTGCCATAAGTTATCAGCGAGAATTTTCTAAAAACCATGAAGCTGCCATTTGCTTAGTGACAATGGACGTCAACACATGTCCATGAACTTTGTTGGCTTTTTATGAAGCTATATTATTACATACACAAACGCACTAAATATTTATTCAAGACAAATATCTAATAAGTTATGACAGATCTATTTACCGGTATGTGCCATTTATTCAATATTTGTTAAATACTGTATTCCGGTTAAAACCAGTCTCCTAATCACACCAAGATGCCCAAGGGCATGTGGCGCTCACCTGGATCATTAGCATTTGAAGCACTTGCAATTAGAGACATCATGGATAATTTTTAGAAAATTTGATTTAGAAATCGGTCAACCCATTAAGGAGAAGAAGCGATATGATGGACACCCGCCATGGCATAAGGTTGATTGGCCTTTCAGGGCATGAAAGGTCAGGTGAGCTAACAATCAGCGTGTGTTTGGGTTTTATTTCAAAACTGTACAGGTTTATTTGTATGCATATACATACACATACCTCGTTGTTGATCTTTCTTTCCGGATCTTCCTCATCGTCGCTGTCCAATGCACCAGACTTGATGTAATGCAACAACTGTGGCGTAGGACGTTTCCGCCATGTTGCATACTCCATGAGATTGCCACCATTTTGCAAGAAAAACAGCTCCGTTAAACGCTCACAGTATGTTGCCTTAAGGGCACTCATAGATCGTAGTTTTAGCTCTACAATCTGTTTTCGATAATCTGCAACATCCTGTGTGGCAGGTGGTTTCTCTTCTGTGCGAGCCTTCTTTCGTGGCGATGGTCCAGTTGACTTTGGAGACTCAAACAAGACACGACTGATGCTGGAGCCAGTACTAGCACCGGGAGAAGTTGGAGCGGAGCTGGAGCCACTCGCACGTCTCTGCGCTACCTTCTGTCCACTTGTGGGTGCCTGTTGTGATGCCAAGGAGGTTATCTGTTGTTGTTGAGAGTTCGCCAGAGGAGGAAGTACACCACCTCTGGTGGGGCTTTGACCATGATGGTGAATAGTCCCTCCGCTCGGACTGACACTAGTACTGCCAATGATGACTGGACAGCTAATACTACCAGGACTTGTCACAACCGATTTAATTCCAGCTAACACTGATGCGGACTGAGAACTTCCGGCTGAAAGCAGTCAATATTAAGTACAGTATAATAGTTATAATTAATTATAAAATACATGCACATCACATCATGATTTCTATGAAACACTCACAATTATATCATTGACTTTTCATTGCTGATAAAATGAAGACCACTAACCTTTCAATTTTCTCATTAAAAACGTCCATTTGCAGACCGAGAGAAGAGCATTTTTGAAATTTATCAAACCAGGTCATTCCAGTGGTAAATTATCAAAAACTGTCTTCTCATGAACATTTCTCAAGACCAATGAAGAAGCTGTTTTTGGCTGATATGAGTTCGATCACATCAGATAAATTTCCATCAATTCTTAACCCGAAATCATTCATGAAGACATTGCCTATGCTCACCTAGTTCTACCCATGCGTCAGACATTGAGTCAGACATCTCTGATATTGAATTTGTTTAAAATCAATCAACAATGTCGGAGGGCGACAAATGTGTTTTCTGACAATTATTAATACTGTGACAGTGTGAAAATAGATTTTAGCAAGGGCATAAAATCTGACAGCAAAATTTGTATCCAGTTGTCAAAAATGTGTCACGTATCGACAGTTGATTGATAATACGCTTGACGAATCACCATTGGATAGTTCAGCTCACACAGGTGAATCAAGAATAATGAATTTATGCTAATTTTAATCAAATTATCTTTTTTAAATGTATATTAAAACACATGTCACTTGTCAATGCGAAACTAGCAAAGTTAGTCATACAAATTTAGAAGGTTATTCTTGCGGCTTAAAAGGAATTCATGGAAAGCAAATATAGAACAAACACTGAAACAATTCAATTACATGCAATTTAAATAATGGCAAATCAAATCATCATAATGTCAATATGGAAAATCATTGGAGTCATTGAAAACCAGATTGATCGGTCGATGACGTCGTCCCAAAACCCACGTTCACCCTTTGAACTTTTGACATACCCCCACTAAACCACCCTGGGGGTGGAGCCAAATGGAGATGTCCTTTTGCCCTCCGCAATACTATGGGTGGTCGGAGTCAATTCTGATTGGAATTGATCAGTCAATTCCGATTCAATTCCGGAATTGATCAATCTGAGGACTTGGGAATTGGAACTGATAAATTTTAAGACACCGGAATTGGAATTGGATCTGGAATTGATAATTTGAATTGACCGCAATTGATAAATTCCAATTCAATTCCAGTCATATTTGTCATAGATTTACTGCACATTATTGGCTATAAAATGTACATGTAATATCTGTAAATTATACACAGCTCTCTATATTCCCTTAATGCATTTGATCGTAAATGATCTATATGATACCATTTACCACATTTCATTCTATATGCAGGTTGATGTTATTTATTATGCCAGCTGTTATTAGATGCTTTATTGAATATTTTAAAATTAATTTGAGTGAATACTTTTCTCTCCTATGGCTGCAACAGTTCTATTAAAATTAATTTTAACAACATAGTTATATTTTTGGTTTGAAGACTAGAATTTGAGATACTGATAATTCAGTGATGAGCAAGTTAGCCCTTAACCCTTTAACACCTAAGCCGGCCAATGGAAGACAATTTTTTAAAATTTACCACTGGAGTGGAGTGGCTAGCTGGATAACTGAGCCAGTAATTCCAGTGGTAAATTTTCAAAAATAATCTCTCGCTCTCTGAATTGACAAAATAAAGATCTGATAAATGCTACTAACTTTAATAGATTATTGAATTAACTCAATTCTCCCTGACCATTGACCAATTAACCTTTTTATCCTATGTGCGCTTTGCACCACCTTTATTCAATCAAAGCCTCTGATCTTGAACTTATTTCATTCTGCATTCCCTGGAAACAGGTTTTCATCTGTATGCAAACATGCCATCTTTAAAATCATACAAATTAGTTAAAATGATTTCCAAATCTATAAGCTAGAACCAAGACAACCAAATTGTGTTAAAATTATTCATCAAGATGTTAGCAATAGTATTCAGTAAAGTAATAACTATCATCTGCATGGAATGAAATGGGTGAAGTAATACATTACAAGATAATTTCGCGGTAATTATACCCTCCTACATAAAAAGGGAATCATTGAACAACATCCCTCTGTGAAATGTCTCAACTTTTAAAACACAGACACCTGGACTAGGTGTTATTCAAATTCATGGTAACTCACATACAAAATTTGTTTAGATTTCGTCCATTAGTGTTAGAGGAGTTGCATTACAATCAATTTCTGACCTTTTGACCCCAACCCACACACCTCCCCCCCCTCCGGGGTGGAGCCAAATGTAAATGTGCTCATCCACTCCACATTGATATGAGTAACTGACATACTAACTTTGGTTGAATTCCATCCAATCGTGTCAGTTGCATTACAATCAATTTCATGCCCTTTTGACCCCATCCCCCCCTCCACCCCTGGGGGCGGGGCGAAATGTAAATGTGCTCATCAACTCCATATTGATATGGGTAACTCACATACCAAATTCGGTTGAATTCCGTTCAATGGTTTCGGAGGAGATCCGTTGCAATCAATTTCCGCATGTTAAAATCTGACCTTTTGACCCCTCCCCCACTCCCTGGGGGCGAAGCCAAATCTAACTATTGTCTTGCAACGCGGAATCATATGGGTCAACCACATATCAAATTTGATTTAATTCCACCCAATGGAAGATAACGTGATAGACGGACAGACACATGGACAGAACGCTGGAGGCGATTACAACACCTCATCAAGCAATAGCAAGAATAACAGCCATCTGAAATTATTATACCCACGTTTTAAAAAACCATCCGTCTATCTCCTCCCAAACCATTGGGTGGAATTAAATCAAATTTGGTACGTGGGTACCCATATGATTCCGCTTTGCAAGACGATATTTAGATTTGGCTCCGCCTGCAAGGGGTGTGTGGCAGGGTATAAAAGGTCAAATCAGTTGTAACGCAACTCCTTAAATCATTAGACGTAACTCAATCAAATTTGATATCCGAGTTACCCATATGATTGCGGAGTGCAGGAGGCCAGTTAGATTTGGGTCAACCTGCAAAGGGGGGGGGGGGGGGTGTTAAGTTTAAATTTGCGGAAATTGACTGTAATGCATCCACTAAACCGTTGGACAGAATTCAACCAAATTTGGTCTGTGGGTTACCCATATCAATGTGGAGTTGATGAGCACATTTACATTTGGCCCGCACCCAGGGGTGGAGGATGGGGTCAAAATGTCATGAAATTGATTGTAATGCAACTCCTCTGACACTTTTGGACAGAATCCAACCAAATTTAGTATGTCAGTTACCCATATCAATGTGGACTGGATGAGCACATTTACATTTGGTCCCGGGCCCAAAGTGTATGGGATGGAGTCAAAAAGACATGAAATTGATTGTAATGCAACTCCTCAGACACGACTGTACAAAATTCAACAAAATTTGGTTTGTGAGTTACCCATATGATTGCGGAGTGAAAAAGGATGTTTACATTTGGCTCCACACACAGGGGTGGGTTGTGGGGTATCTCAAAAGTTCAAAGCGGTGAACGTGGGGATTTGCGTCATCGACCAATCAATCTAGTTCAATACTGCAAAGGGAGCCATATAATTTTTGTCTAAATTGTACATTTTAACATGCACATTTGAGGACTTGGTTGGCACTGTTGCAGTCAGACCTGTGTTAACCCTTTAACCATTAACATACCATTCTTTTACTTTCCAGACAACACAGGAAAACTCCAATATTGTAAAAACACTGACAGTTAAATCAGTTTCCCAATATTCAAAAGGATATTTCTTCCATCGTAAAGAATTTATCATTTCTGGCTTGTAGACTACACTGTGGTTATCACAGCCATTGGTGTTTTAGGCAGTAATAGTTTCCAGTGAGATTATTTTCGAAGCAAGTAACAGCAAATTTACAGCATATATTTCATACATTATATATTGGCACAAATGGTTAATACATGTAAAAGAATGTTAACATGAGCAGACAAGATATGAAGAGAAATGAACGCTCAATGGTTTACTGAAAGTAAAAACGTACAACCATGGAAAATGCATACAGACACACCTGGCTGCTCATCATTCTAATATTATAGAAGATAGATAAATAACACAATAAGTATTTCTAGCATGCATGTCATTTAATAATATTTTATGAAGCATGCAAAATCAATTTAAAAACGAGAACCTAAAACTAATTTAAATAAAATTCAAATAAAGAGTAGGTAAGAACAAATTTTGACGCAAAATACTTGTACTAAAAATTTAAATAAATCTAAAATTTTAAGCTAGGCTACATTAAGCACTAAACTGCAGCCGAGTAAGTTCTTAAAACATCAAAAGCTCTAATTACTAGAGATGAAACACTTCAAGCGGCAGCATTCCTTGACGGGGGTCTGAATGCATTCTCTCACCTGACACCGCGGCGGCAGCGACCGTGGCGGCATATGAATGATGATGATGTGAAGGAGATCTTAATGAAGAAGGGTGGTGATGAAGTAATGAACTGGAAGCAGCTTGTATACTAGCGACATGCTGACCAGCACTGGGATACAGCGCAGAACTAGAAATAAAACTACTGGGACCAGGAAAGGGTAAATGTGTGGCGAATGATTCCATGGAGAGACGAGGTGCTAGTGAAGCGTGAGCTAGGACAGCAGAAGATTGTAGTGCATTAGTCTGTCTGGGTACAGTTTGCACAGTAACAGTGGATGGTGGAAAGAATGTTGTAAGATGATGAGTAGAGATCAATGGCGAGGAACAAGGTGAAGATGATACTGGTACAACTGGTGAGATGTTTAGAAGGTGAGTGGGTGTAACAGAGGTTCGCATAGCAGCAAGTCCCTGAACGAGCGGTGCTGTGGAACTGACAGATGCAATTAACAGAGATCTTCGGAGCTGCCCACCTGCGAAGAAACACAACTTAAAAAATTGTTTATTCATTTAGTAGCATGAGTACATCATTGAAAGGGACATGTGGTCATAGTTCTGGGAGACCAATATAAATTAGAGATGATACCATCTACCTTTGATTTTACAATCCCGCAGCAAATTTCACTAACCCAATGTTTGTAAGCTCAAAGCTGATCACTTCTTTAATACATTTACCGACATTCACCGATGGATCCCTATAAAACTCATTTCCAAGGCAACCATACAGAGCTGTTGACTATTTTGAAATTAATTTCCTAAGGCAGCAACGGCTTTCCGGACAAGTTAATTTCAAAATATTCAGTAAAGCACTGAAGATAGCAGACAATCTCTTACGTCAATTTTTGGTGGGTACCGAACATATCAAATAACATGTTTTCCGTATTTCCTCTTTTGAGAGCATTACTAACACAGACGGCTAAGTGCAGGTGTAGTTTTACTAACCCATATGAAATTCTACTATCCTCAGGTTAACGGGTTATCATTAAATTTAAGATAGCCTGTGATATAGCTTGCAACGAATTAAACAGCAAGCTGTTGATGACGATAAGTCAGTTACGTCTGAAGCCAACAGCTAAAAATATAAAACACAACATCCTAGGTACTATTTACCAATAGAATGAAGGAAATTTCAATTTCCCTTTCTCCGAGATCTAACAATACTTACCATTATAATACTCTTTGATAATACAAGCTAGCTAGCTTGCTAGCTGCTCTACGAATCTAGATTTAGAAAGGTTCACTGGCTCCTGGAATGCAGGAAATGTCAATTTCCCTTTCTCCGAGATCTAACAATACTCACCATTCTGTTACTTCTGATATACAGCTGGCCTTGACAGCGGCTCTAGGATTATAGACTTAGAAAGCTTTACCGACTCCTGGGAACCGGGTACCCGGCTCCCAACTGCCGAGTGCCCGTTTACCATAGAGCTCATATTGTTTGCAAAGCCACCAAACAAGAGAAAACTATGGCTTGCCTCCGTGGGGCTGGGAGGCTGGGTCCGTAACAGAATGGTGAGTATTGTTAGATCTCGGAGAAAGGGAAATTGACATTTCCTGCATTCTCCTTCGATCAATACTCACCATTCTGTTACTTCTGATATACACCAGATTTGATCAGTAACCTGGTGGGAAGGGGCAAGCCATACATGCTAATTTTGCCCCTTGGAGAAAGATTTTAGACTTCAAACTTGACTAACGGAGACCTAAAAGGACCGTCAAGTTCACGGAACCGAATCACATTCGCGTCACAGCCCCCCCCCCTTTTTCCTCCTAAGAAAAGGGAGAGAACTAACGAACATGTATCTCGCCTGAAACACCAATATGCCAAGAGGGTTAACTACTCCCTGCATATCGCTTGTATTAGCCTGGGAATGAGCATGAATATATAAGATGAATGAACATGATACATATACATAATACAAAAAACTCTCACTTGTTGAATTACCTTATGATAACAGGACTTCAGACGTACCGCCTCCAACCATTCACCGGTTCGGCCATCAGTGACACAATCTGGTTGACATCCTCTCGCTTGACCATGCCTGCTTTAGGTTCTTTTCTTACCAAAGTGAAAAAAGGGGAAAAGCAGTGTGGTCACTAACTATCGTTTCAAAACAGCTAAAGCGAGTGGATTGGCTGAGTCTGACACATCCCTCATATAGTAATCCGTAAATGAGGACTCACAGTGCCATTGTGCAACGGCCATGATGTCCTCTAACGGAACACCATTGTAAAGGGCGGTCGAGGCGGCTATTCCTCTAACATCGTGTGCCCTTACGCCCTGCACCTGGTGCCCAGTCGCCATCTCGTGAGTAGTCTGAATGCATTCGACCACCCAACGAGGGATAGTATCCATGGATGCGGCGCCATAAGGCTTTTTATGGCAGATCCACAGATGTCTATCGTTCGACCGTAACGAGTCAGTCCGTTTCTTGTACTTAGTCAAAGCACGGACCGGGCACCAGACACTGGCATCACGATCAAACCTGGTTAACTTCGGTATAATGATCGGTTTGCCGGGATATCTCAAAGATTGATTCTTTGACATAAACTCTGCTCTTGGCAGAAGACGCAGACCTCCTCCAGAAACAATAAATCGGTTCCTCTCTGCCGAAAGCGCATGGATCTCACTGCGCCTTCTAGCTGAGGAAGCTGCCAATAGAAAGACCGCCTTTAGAGTCAAATGCTTTAGACTAGCCGAACGCAACGGTTTCGAAAGGGTGCTTGGCCAGTACAGTAAGCACTAAAGATAGACTCCAGGCTGGAATGACTACCGGTTGTCTCGGGCGGAGATTGCTCATTCCCTTCAACATCACATTTAACTGGGCCACCTCTGGACTATCCCTGTTGGCTAGACAAGGGATAACTGATGCCAAAGCTGACTTGTATCCAGCAATTGTGACGGGAGCTAGTCCTGCAAAGAACAGCTCACAGAGAAAGTCTGCTATTTGCTGAATAGTGGATTGAAAGGTATCAATACCCTTTTCTTCACACCAGTCTGCAAATCTGTTAACCTTGTTGTTATATGACTTGAAGGTTGACCTCCTTCTCGCAGCCGCGATGAAATCAGCAGCCTGTCGAGAAAAGCCTTCCGACGTGGAACGTTGTTTGACAACATCCACGCAGTCAATTTGAACATTTCGGGACGCTCGTGTAGGAAGCGTCCCTTGGCCTGGGAGATTATGTTCGGAATCTCGGGCAACTGCACAGGATTTTCCACCAGCAGATCTAGAAGATCCGTGAACCACGCCCTGCTCGGCCAATACGGCGCTATTAGCAGGACCAGACACGGCTCCTCCCTGACCTTCACCAATACCTTCGGAAGAAGAATGGTGGGTGGGTACGCGTACGCGTGCATCCCTCTCCAGCTTATCGCCAGAGCGTCTGTATCGACGGCATTTGGATCTGGAATCGGCGAGACATATGTCATGATTTGAGCATTTTCCTTTGTGGCGAACAAGTCCACGTTGGGTTTGCCCCAATGCTCGAAGATCCGTCGTAGAACTGGAGGGTTGAGGGACCATTCTGTTGGCAAGATTCTCTGTCTGCGAGACAAAGCATCCGCCAGAATGTTCAATCGGCCAGGAATATGAGCTGCTTTCAAAACAACCGAGTAATTCCTGCACCATTGAATCAAGTGCCACACCCTGATGCACAGGGTGGGCGACCTGGTCCCGCCTTGGCGATTTATATATGATACTACTGTCGAATTGTCCGACCGTATCAATATCACCTTGCCCCTGATCATCGGAAGGAACGCTTCCAACGCCAGTTCCACTGCCATCATTTCCAACAGATTGATATGCAGCTGACTCTCCGGAAGAGTCCATGTGCCCGAGACCTGGTGTTCTCCCAGGCAGGCACCCCACCCCTCCAGCGATGCATCCGTGTAAACGGACAGCTAGGGGTGGGGTAGGTGCAGCGAAACCCCTATTAGGAGATTCTGACACTGTTTCCACCATAGAAGATGCGATATTATCGGCTCCAAAACTGGCACCAGTTTTGACAGGGGTTCTGTTCTCTGTTTCCACAGAGACATCAGATACAACTGGATAGGTCTTCGCATTAGAGCAGCGTACGGGATAACCTGCTCCATGGAGACCATCATGCCCAGCATCTGAAGGAACCGCCTCGCCTGAATGTGGTTTCCCACTCGAAAACTCCTGAGGATGGCTAACAGAGACACCACTCTGGGCTCTGATGGGTAAACCCTGCCCTCCTCGAGGTCGAATCGCATCCCCAAATAAACGAAATGTTGAGTGGGCGTCAACTCGGATTTCTCCTCGTTGACTATCCAGCCTAGATCTGAAAGTAACTTCAGAGTCAGAGCAGTATCCACGTTCAACCTGGCTGCCCAGTCTGCCTTGAGCAGCCAGTCGTCTATGTAGGTGTGTAGGGCCACGTTCTCTTTTCTGAGAAACGCTGTCACCGCAAGGACCACTCTTGAGAAAACCCTCGGAGCTGTCGACAGGCCAAACGGGAGAACTGTAAACTCCCATACTTGATTCTGAAACGCAAATCTCAGAAACCTGTGCCAACTCCGATTCATCGGAATGTGGAAATATGCATCTTTCAGATCGATCGATACACACCACATTCCTTTCCTCAATCCCGCCATTACCGACCTCGGCGTTTCCATCTGGAACCGAGGCGTATGGATAAACCAATTTAATGGCCTGAGATTGAGTATGGGTCTCCATCCCCCCCGTGCTCTTGGGGACAAGGAACATGTTTGAATAGAAGCCTGGAGTGTTCCGGTTTGCTGGTTTTATTGCTCCCTTCAGAAGCAAACCCGACACTTCCTTTTGAACGGCTTCTAACTTGTCTGGCTCCCTTGGTACGGGTGTCCAGACAGGTGGCAAAGACAGATTTTGTGGCGGAAAGTCCCACCACTCCGGCATGTAACCCTGGGATAACCATCCCAGGACCAGACTGTCTGACGTCACACCTCGCCAGGCCTCGACGAAACGCATGAGCCTTCCACCCACCATAGACGCCTTGACGTCTAACGGGGTTGTCCGGCTCGCAGTCCGCCGCCCCCCCCCCCCCCTCTTTCTTAACGAGAGAGAGTGAGAACCATTTCGTTCTAGGCACGACGGGTATAACTGGCACCGCTGTTCCTGTCGCACAGGTGCGGTCCAGGCGGATATGAAGGGAGCTTGCGTACCCTCAGGTACGCTTCGGCCCCTTCTGTCCGCCCTTTGAGGCCTTACCCTTGCCCTTCCCACCTCTAGGGCGGTCAGGAGCAACATTGGGGAGGGTAGGCGCCTCTACAACCTTCCTGGGTTTCTTCGCCGCCGGCGGCTCCGAGAACCCAGCCGAAACAGAAGTCGCAACAGGCCTGGCTTTCGCCTTGCTCTTATGCTTCTTCTGTTTCTTTGAAGGCTGTCCCGTTAGCGGTTTGCCCACAGCCCCTAGTGCGTGCGCTTGCCGCACTAGCTCTAGCTGCAGATTTACCGCTAACCGATTCTGCGCAATACTGGCGGTGTCCTCTAAGATGGCCCGCGCTTGGCCACCAAAGATGCTAGGCCCTGTCAGGGGCGTCCCAAGAAGACGTTCCCTGACTGCCGTAGCCGGACGCATATGGTCAATGACCATTTGCCTCCTGGACTTCGTCACTCGCGCTTGCACCCTTGCCAATGCGTCCATTGACAGCACCAAGCCGTCATTAACACACGATAGCGCCACAGGTGGCACAGGGTGGCCTGCCCCCGCTTCAGCCCACACCGACTGAAGTAGACGATAAGAGTGATTGACAGCGCTCATCGCTGCCCTCACACCCTCATCGCATAGGGCCAGGACTTCTTCCTGGTGTACCTGGGACTTATCCACTAGTGCCGGACCGGGACCACCTGACCCTGCACTCTGGACGCCCAGTACCCATCGGTCATCCTCCGTGACCGACGGGACTACACCCTACCTATCGTATTCACCCCGCGGAATACGACATCTTGCCCGCACCTCCCTGGAGGCCGCAGGGAGCTGACCCTTGGTCATTAGTTGTTTGCTATAAATAGCATCCAACAAATCAATGAACTGTGGATCCAGTCCCACTGACTGGATCCGGGCCGCGGGCAAAATCCCCGTCCTAATCGACGGACGGGGCGCATCTTCATCGGCCGTGGCCGAAACCACAGACGGGTCCACTCTGGCTAGCCACGCCAGAGCATCTGACCAATCTATCTCCGAAGAAGATACCCCCGCAAACACGTCACCCGTTGACGTGCTTACGGGTCTGCCAGCCATGGCCTCCCGGCAAGGAGCCACGGCTGACACTCCGCTACCACACGGTTCCGCCGCCACCCCATGAAACACTCCGGTCCATGGGGTAGGTTCGCACGGAAAACCGTACGGACCCGTAACAGTCGCGGAACCATAGCCGGACACGGGCGCCAACGGCACCCCACGTCCGGCTGCCGGACCAGGCGAGATAGGTGAGTACCACGCCTGGCCCGGCACACCCATTCCCCTGACGGCTGGTGACAAACCAAGCCGCAGGCGGAGCCGCTGACCTGGCTTGCGCCAAACCAGACAAATGGAGGCCGGTTCCGTCCAGGACGGAATCAACCTCCATATTCTCCACCTGCGGCTTCACTGGCCGCAGCAACCTCTCCTCCTCGTCTTCAGACTCCGAAGACCCGTCACTAGACGAGTCAACCGTGGAGCCATCCTGGCGGACGGCTCCCACACCTGACGGACCGGCCACCGCTACTGGACCACCCGGAGGTGGCCGCAGAGAGACAGAACCCGTCTGGCCGAAGCCAGACGGGACCGCCAGGGGGGCGTACGAGACGGCCATCTCGGTAACCAGTCCAGAATCCTGTCCGAGGACAGGATCCGTACCAGGCATGGGGAGAAACTGGCCCCCCCCACCTTTGGTAGCAGGGACGACACCAGCGTGGGCAGAACGCTATGCAGAAAACCCTGCATAGCCGGACCAAACCATGCCGGCGGTGCCATCTCCGCCACCTCCAGCTGGGGACGTGGAGCACCCCCACCGGCCGAACCGGGCACTCCACGATTTCCTCTCGGACCGCCTGACCCCGCGTCAGACCCAGCCAAGTCCTTCTGGGCAAGGAACTTAACCATCGTTTCGACGGACCACACTGCACAAACATTACACCTATGATCTATATTACACAGGGCACACCTAAAACAGACATGGTCCTTGAACATTACACGGACAAACTTATGGCAGTCGTCACATGATGGCGGGGCTGGCTTGGCCTATAAAATAAGCACAAACCTACAATAAACAAGCGGAACGAGACCCGGATGGAAGGCAGACAATTAATTTTCAAATATTTTGACTCATAAATTAACCGTAACCTCCCCGCACCCCACCCCGCCACGTTACAACAACGATCGCATTGATTATGACGACAAGTACGCGGCGGGCACAACACACCCATAATAGATCCTCCCGGATGTGTAACGGCTCCAGGAATCATATCGCATAGCATTCAGGGTATATTTACTAATCAATATAAATTATACTCCTAACGAAAGCAGCACGATATGTGAAGAAAACAACAAAATGTATAACAAACTGCTGTCTCACACGGTAAAACCGCAGACCACACATCTACTCAAGAATTTTGAAACCACCGATCATTGCAAACCGATCGTGATCGTACGTAAACTTGATCATTCTAAAGTTTCCGGTACCATTTTTAGTACGCAGCACCCAGAATAAGATGCGCGAATTAATGAAAAAAAATTTTCTTCACAAACATCCGAGCGACCGGGTGTGACGTCACCCGCTCGGATTCTACGGAGAACGACGTCAGCCGATATTCGTGTTAGAAATACCGTAGCAAACACCTATTTTCATATCTGCCGATCGCCTGTTGGGGTTAAAGAAGGCGATCGTCTGGCATATATCCTTGTTAGCACACGTCCCAGATTCTATGGGGTCAGAAATTGGAACATGCGACAACGAAATTTAGAGACCTAAGTCTTTTAACTATGGATAATAAAGAACAATACAACCTGGTTGTCTTGGGCGGTATTCTCCATAGTCCTTAGTTAATCCTTTCAGAACATACAAACTATCACTGATTAAAGACTTAGATTCTTTTAAAAAACACTAAAATCCTTAATGCAAAAAGCATGTATTGCTCTTGTTGCTATGCAAACAAGAATGAGCTCTATGGTAAACGGGTACTCGGCAGTTGGGAGCCGGGTACCCGGTTCCCAGGAGTCGGTAAAGCTTTCTAAGTCTATAATCCTAGAGCCGCTGTCACGGCCAGCTGTATATCAGAAGTAACAGAATGGTGAGTATTGATCGAAGGAGAACCGGGTACCCGGCTCCCAACAACCGGGTACCCGGCTCCCAACAACCGGGCACCCGTCTGCCAGTGAGACTCATTGTTTGCATAGCTACAAACAAGAGAATACCAACGGCTTGCCTACGTGGGGCTGGGAGGCAGGGTCCGTAATATTATGTTAAGTATTGTTAGATCTCGGAAATTTCCTTCATTCTCCTTCGATCAATACTTACCATTATATTACTCTTTGATAACACCAGATTTAGTCGGTAACCTGGTGGGAAGGGGCAAACCCTACATAGCCTCTTTTGCCCCTGGAGAAAGAACTTAGACTTAAACTTGACATACAGACCTAAAATGACCAACAAGTTTAGGGACCAAATCACATTCGCATCACCGCTGCCCACACCCACCCCCCCCCCCCCTTTCTCCTAAGAAAAGGGAGAGAACTCACGAACATGCATCTCTCCTTACTCATCAATATCATCTCCCAAATTTCAGGCCGATCATTCAGCAGTTCTGGAGGTGTTGTTTTCTCGAAAACTAGGTAATCCAATATGGCCACGGAATGATATTAGATGATATTTCATGAGATCTGAATCGATCCCTTAAACGGTTTCGGAGATTTTTAAAGAAATTTATAAAAATAGGCCAAAATCCAAGATGGCCACCGGCCCAATTAGCCGATCAGCTTCCTTTGAACAAGCTTGAATATCTATGCCCTAAGGATGCTTCCTGCTAAATATAATTGAAATTGTCCCAGTAGTTATCGAGAAGACATTTAAATTTCCCATTGCTTTAGTACGGGAGAGTTTGCCAGGAAAGTGATCCAAGATTGCCGCCAAACCGTTTATCCAACCATTTCAAAAATTGCAAATTTGAGATCAGAATGCTCAAAAACACATAAAACCAATTTCGCCCTCAAAATCCATCAAATAAAAACATCCAATATGACCGCCAAATACGCTATATTTTGATTGGCCCATGGCAGCCATGTTTTTTGGTTGTTCAACTCCCCTTGAACAAACCTTAATGGCCCTTAGTTCCTAATCATATCTGCCAAATTTCGACCCGATCCGTTCAGCGGTTCTGGAGAAGTTGTTTTTGCTAAAACTAGGTCAACCAAGACGGCCACTGAACCAAAGGACCAATCAAGTTCCCTTGAACAAACTTGGTTCAGCTCTTGCAGTGGATCATATTTCATGGGGTTTGCATCAATCCCACAAGCTGTTTCGGAGATTTTTAGACGTTTCTAAAAATCAGACAAAATCCAAGACGGCCGCCGGCCCAATTGGCCGATCGGCTTCGTTTGAACAAACTTGAATCTCTATGCTCTAAGGATGCTTCCTGCCAAATATAATTGAAATTGTCCCAGTAGTTCTCGAGAAGAAGACATTTTAAGTTTCCCATTGCTTTAGTATGGGAGCTTATGGTGGGAAAATGATCCAAAATGGCTGCCAAACCGTTTATCCGACCCTTTCGAAAATCACAAATTTGAGATTAAAATACCCCAAAACACATAAAACCAATTTCGGCCTCAAAATCCATCAAATAAAAACATCCAATATGGCCACCAAACACACTATATTTTGATTGGCCCACGGCGGCCATATTTTTGGACAATTCAACTTCCCTTGAACAAACTTTAATGGCCCTTAGTCCCTAATAATATCTGGCAAATTTCGACCAAATCCGTTCAGCGGTTCTGGAGAAGTCATTTCTGCTAAAACTAGGTCAACCAACATGGCCGCCGAACCATTTGACTAATCAAATTCCCTTGAACAAGCTTGGTTCAGCTCTTACCTCGGATCATATTTCATGAGTTTTACATCAATCTCACCAACACCATCACCCCTTGGTTTTAGAGATTTTTAGACGCTTCCTAAAATCGGCTGAAATCCAAGATGGCTGCTAGCCAAGATGGCTGCTAGCCAAATTGGCCGATCGGCTTCGTTTGAACAAACTTGGATCCCTATGTCCTAAAGATGCTTTCTGCCAAATATAATTGAAATCGAACCAGTGGTTCTTGAGAAGTCGTTTAAAGGAATAGTTGATGGATGGACGGATGACGAACACATGACGGACGGTCACCACGGCATAAGCTCGGCCTTTCAGGCCAGGTGAGCTAAAAATCTGATACTCCTAGTGCAGTATATTTGGCAACAACAAATCTCTTCCGTACGTGCACTGTTGAAGTGTGCCTACATGATATGCAATCTTCATAAAATGGACAATAATTGGTTGTTCCTTGAAATTGTGGAATATCCACAACAACAAGAAGTTTCGGTTTCTCTGTAAGCGTGACTTGTATTTTTAGTTCCAAATGCTGATTTTAACACAATGCATATCCATTCATTTACTATTGGACGATTTTAACATATTACTGGTGAAATGCATGACTATCCAATACAGTCTACTGAAAGTTGGACAGTACTCATCAGTCATCAATAACTGAATAACCAAGAAAACGGCCGGCCATTGAAATTGAGTGAGTCACGTGACAATATGGACGTATCTGTTTCCATGAACGTAGCAGTTAGCCATATTAGGCAAACATGTACATGAAGATGGAATCAGACAATAAATGGTTGCGCCTTTGGAAGTATCATGTGGTTGGTTTACCTATCACACATGGAGCAGGAGGCTAAGTTCGGATATGTTGTCGCGGTAATCAGATCGGAAGTATCATACACTAAAAAACTAACATACATAATACGGAATGCTACTTCTAAATGTCACCAAACAAATATGAACAAACCAATGCCTCAGTCGAATCAAAATCTCCAAAAAGAAGACAATATTGGAAGGAGCATTAATAGTAGATATATATATTATCGGGGGAAGACATCCACTGCACAGAAAACTCTACCTACAAACATATGCATCTACACCAATGCAGATAGTCTGCTGAATAACAGAAATGAACTCGAAGCAATAGTCCATGAATCCTCCCCAGCTGTTATATGCATCACTGAAGTTTCCCTAGACACAGAGTCCCAGCACAAGCATCAAATTAAGTGTACTGCAACTAGATAACTATGATTTATTTCTTAATAATAACCCAGCTAGGGAGGTTGCCATCTACAGCCACAAACTACTCTAAGCCCAACCCTGTGAGACGCTAAGTGACGATTCTTTCAAGGAGTCAGTTTGGTGTACATGGACTACCCAGAATAAAGAAAATGTTTTAGTAGGATGTATCTATAGGGTTCCCAACAGTGATAGACATAATAATTTAAATCTCATGGTCCTAATAAACAACACTAGTAAACTAAAACCAAAATACATTTTTATTACAGGAGATTTTACCTTCCCAGATATCAACTGGTCTTCTGGTCTCTCATGCACTCATGATAGTACAACTTTATCAACACCATAAGAAACAATTTTCTCCACCAGTTTGTATTAAAACCAACAAGACACAGGATAAACCAGAAATCAAATATCTTAGATCTCATTTTGGGAAACAGTACAAACATTATCAATGACATATTTCATCTAACCCCGTTAGGAAAAAGCGATCATGATGTCTTACAAATAAACCTTCAGGCCAATATATTTAATGTTTCAACTGAATCAAATTTGCCCAAATTCTTTCTGAATAAAGGTAGGTACAACGACATGCGCATGGAACTCAGCAATATTGACTGGACAAACATGTAGGAACTTCATACACCAGAAGCATGGAACCTTATTTACAACAATGCTAAATCAACACATCTAAAAAAACAAACAAGTGGAGTAAACGGAAACACCTATGGCTTACTTCCAGAGCCACACACACCCTTAAAGCAAAAAACAAACTGTACAAAACATACAAGAAAACAAAGAGTTCTGATGATTATAACCAATACAAAATGGCAAGGAATAATTCTACATCGTATATCAAACAAGCCAAACGGTCATTTGAACGAAATATAGCAACAGAATGCAAGAAAAAACCCAAGTCCTTTTGGAAATATGTCAAAAGCAAAACAACTCTCAAAGAAACAGTAGGCCAACTTAAATATTCAAACGATCAACTGTGTACAAATGATATAAAAAAGGCAGACATTTTGAACATCTGTTTTGCAAGCATATTTACAGAAGAGAACGTAATTACAATGCCAGAAAATATCCCCAATATCACAAACACTGTTTTACCGGCCATTTCTATAAGCACATAGAATATTGAAGCCAAACTAAAAAAACTAAGCCCAAACAAGTATTCTGTAAGTATTGCTTTGCAATATATGTCCCCAACCTGGTGATATAAATCTTTAGAGATTGACAGTCACAAATTTCATTAAAAATTGTCAAAAGCAGCTGAAGCTCGAACTTGATCTGTAAATTCTCATAACATAGCAATAAACCAAGTCTCAGTTATATATGGTGAAGGAGAAGGAAAACGTCTTGAAAGCTGATATTTTGTATTTCATAAGAGGAAAGGGGACATAGCTCCATCAAAAATGTATGCATACGCCTGAAACTCGAACTTGGTCTGTAACTTCTCATAACAAAGCAATGTACCAATTCTCAGTTGAATATCTTGAAAGACTGCGAAAAAAAGTGCGGAAAACTAACATTTTTCGTATTGCATAACTCCATGAAAGATTGACAAAAATGTCTGAAACTCGAACTTGCTCTGTAACTCCTTACACTAAAGCGATAAACCGATGTTCGCTTCAATATCTTGAAGGAATGCGAAAAAAAGTGCGGAAAGTTTATATTTTTCGTATTTCTTAAGTCGAAAGGGGGCATAACTCCATCAAAGATTTACGCATATGCCTGAAACTCCAACTTGGTCTGTAACTTCTCATAACAAAGCAATGTAGCATCTCACTATAATATCTTGAAAGACTGCGAAAAAAGTGTGGAAAACTAATATTTTTCGTATTGCATAAGACGAAAGGGGGCATAACTCCATGAAAAATCGATGAAAATGTCTGAAACTCAAACTTGCTTTGTAACTCCTTATACTAAAGCGATGCACCGATTTTCGCTTAAATATCTTGGAGGAGTGCGAAAAAAGTGCGGAAAGCTGATATTTTTTGTATTTCTTAACTCGAAAGGGGGCATAACTCCATCAAAAATGGACGTATATGCCTGAAACTCGAACTTGGTCTGTAACTTCTCATAACAAAGCAATAAGCCAATTCTCAGTTGAATAGCTTGAAGGAGTGCGGAAAACCAACTGCGACAGACGGAAGGATGGACAGGTGGACAGACAGACGGAGTGCAAACATATAGTCCCCCCAGTTTTACCGGTAGGGGACTAATAAAAGTCATGGACCAGACGGCATACCCATACAAATTTTGATTGAACTAGCAAGAGATCAGCGTACCCCTTAGCATCCTATTGTAGCTCATGGGGTAGTGTCAGGCCGTTCCGTTGTATGATGTGTACCCCTTAGCATCCTATTGTAGCTCGCGGGGTAGTGTCGGGCCGTTCCGTTGTATGATGTCAACTCGCCGTGCCGCAAGTGCACAATGAATGATGATGCTGGTTAGCTTCCGGTCTCGGGGTGACGGATCCTGTACGATACTGCCCTACGGGTAACACAGACTGGCTCCTAAGGCCGGTGGAACTCAATCATTCCGGTGGGGCCGTGCGACCATCGTCGTGAACATTAAACACTACAGTCTCATCCCAAGAGTTCGTGTCACCAGTATGCCTGTCCATAGCAATTTCGTGATCTATCGACTTACAAGATTAGATTTTGGTGACCTAATTAAACTAAGTCTATACAATAATTTTACCTAAACAGACTGTCAAGTATGCTAGATAAAAAGATGATGAGCATACGAAAATACAAGCCATAGAGACAGCCATACATAGCGTCTTTTGCCCCTGGAGAAAGAGCTTATTTCACCTGGTTCCCAGTCGCAATCTCGTGGGTAATCTGAATGCAATCGACTATCCCACGAGCGATAGAAACCATAGATGTGGCGTCATATGGCTTCTTATGGCAGATCCACAGATGTCTATCATTTGACGTAGAGTCCGTCTGTTTCTTGTACTTAGTCAAGGCACGGACTGGACATCAGACACTGGCATCACGATCAAACCTGGTTCGTTTTGGTATAATGATCGGTTTGCCGGGATATTTCAGATTGATTCTTTGACATAAACTCTGCTCTTGGCAGCAGTCACAGACCTTCTCCGGAGACAATAAAGCGGTCCCTCTGCTGAAAGCGCATGGATCTTACTGCACCTTCTAGCTAAGGAAGCTGCCAATAGAAAAACCGCCTTTAGAGTCAAATGCTTCAGACTAGCCGAGCTCTAGGATTCGAAAGGGTGCTTGGCCAGTACATTAAGCACCAAAGATAGACTCCAGACCGGAATGACTACCGGTTGTCTCGGTCGGAGATTGCTCATTCCCTTCACCATCACATTCAACTGGGCCACCTCTGGACTATCCCTGTTGGCTAGACAAGGGATAACTGATGCCAAAGCCAACTTGCAATTGTGACAGGAGCCAGTCCTGAATAGAACAGTTCACAGTCTGCTACTTGCTGAATAGTGGACTGAAAGGTATCAATACCTTTCCTTCACAGCACACTGCAAATTTGTTAACCTTGTGGTTATATTGACTTGAAGGTTAACCTCCTCCTCGCAGCTGCGATGAAGCTCGCAGCTGCGATGAAGCTCGCAGCCTATTGAGAAAAGCCTTCCGACGTGGAACGTTGTTTGATAACATCCACGCAGTCAATTTGAACATCTTGGGCCGCTCGTGTAGGAAGCAGCCCTTGGCCTGGGAGATTATGTTCGGAATCTCGGGCAACTGCACTGGATTGTCCACCAGCAGATCTAGAAGATCCGTGAACCACGATCTGCTGGGCCAAAATGGCGCTTTTAGCAGGACCAGGCACGGTTCCTCCATGATCTTCACCAAAACCTTTGGCAGAATGGTGGGTGGATACACCAGCTTATTGCCAGAGCGTCTGTATCGACGGCATTTGGATCTGGAATCGGCGAGACATAAATCATGATTTGAGCATTTTCCTTTGTGGCGAACAAGTCCACGTTTGGTTTGCCCCAATGCTTTGAAGATCCTTTGAAGAACTGGAGGGTTGAAAGACCATCCTGTCGGCAGAATCCTCTGTCTGCAACAGCAATTCCTGCACCAGTGAATCAAGTGCCACACCTTCATACACAGTGTGGGCGACTTGGTCCCGCTTTGGTGATTTATGTATGATACTACTGTCGAATTGTCCGAGCGTATGAATATCATCTTGCCCCTGACTATTGGAAGAAACTTTCCCAATGCCAGTTCCACTGCCATCATTTCCAACAAATTGATATGCAGTTGACTCGATTGGAGAGTCCATGTGCCCGAAACCTGGTGATTTTGACAGCGGTTCTGTTCTCTGCTTCCACAGACACATCAGATACAACTGGATAGGTCTTCGCATCAGAGCAGCGTACGGGATTACCTGCTCCATGGAGACCATCATGTCCAACATCTGAAGAAACTGCCTCGCCTGAATGTGGTTTCCCAATCGAAAACTCTCTAGGATGGCTAACAGACACACCACCCTGGGCTCTGACGGGTAAACCATGCCTTCATCGAGATCGAATCACACCCCCAAAAAACAAAGTGTTGAGTGGGCGTCAACTCGGATTTCTCCCTGTTGACTATCCAGCCTAGATCTGAACGCAATTTCAGAGTCAGAGCAGTATCCACTCCTAACCTGGCTGGCGTGTCCGCCTTGATAAGCCAATCGTCTATGTAGGTGTGAAGCGCCACCTTCTCTTTCCTGAGAAATGCTGCCACCGCTAGGACCACTCTGGTGAAACACCCTGGGGCTGTCGACAGGCCGAATGGGAGGACTAAAAACTCCCTCCCACACCTGATTCTGGAATGCGAATCTCAGAAACTTGTGACAACTCCTGTTCATTGGAATGTGGAAATATGCATCTTTCAAATCGATCGCCACACACCACATTATTTTCCTCAATCCTGCCATTACCGATCTGGGCGTATGGATAAACCAATTCAATGGCCTGAAATTGAGTATGGGTATCCGCTTCCCCCCCCCCCACCCCCTGTGCTCTTTGGGACAAGGAACATGTTTGAATAGAAGCCTGGAGTGTTCTGGTTTTATTGCTCCCTTCAGAAGCAAACCTGACACTTCGTTTTGAATGGCTTCTAACTTGTCAGACTCCCTTAGTACGGGAGTCCAGACAGGTGCCAGACAGATTTTGTGGTGGAAAATCTCACCACTCTGCCATGTAGCCCTGGGATATCCATCCCAGGACCAGACTGTCTGACGTCACACCTAGCCACGCCTCGACGAAACGCATGAGCCTTCCCCCCACTATAGACGCATTGCCGCCTAATGCAGGTGTTTGGCTCGCGATCCACTCCACTCCCGCCCCCCCCCCCCAACCCACTCTTAATGAGAGAGAACCATTTTGGTCTTGGCTTGACTTCTTTCCGCCCTTGGTGGACTTACCCTTGCCCTTCCCGCCAGGCGCATCCACAACCTTCCTCGCCTTCTTAGCCGAAGGCGGCTGCGAAGGCCCAGCAATAGCAGAAGCTGGCTTGGCTTTCGCCTTGCTCTTGTGCTTCTGTTTCTTGGAGGAAGGCTGTCCAGTTAACGGTTTGGCCAGAGCCCCTAGTTCTAGCTGTAAGTTAACCGTTAACCGATTCTGCACTATGTTAGCAGTGTCTTCTAGGATGCCCCACGCTTGGCCACCAAAGATGCTAGGGCCATTCCAAGCAAACGCTCCATGACCGCCGTAGCCGGACTCATATGGTCAAGGACCATCTGCCTCCTAGACTTAGTAACACACACTTATGCCCTGGCCAAAGCATCCATCGACAGCACCAGGCCGACATTCACGCAAGACAGCGCCACAGGTGGCACGCCCCAGCTTCAGCCCACACTGACTGAAGCAAGCGATGAGTGATTGACAGCACTCATTGCTGCCCTTACTCCCTCATCGCACAGGGACAGGACTTCTTCAACGTGTGCTTGGGATCTGTCCAAAAGCGCCTGAGCGGGGTCAGCCGCTCCAGCACTCTGAAACCCAAGAACCCAACAGTCATCCTCAGTGACCATTGGAACCACACCATAGTGCTCGTACTGCCCTCTGGGAATACAGCACCTTGCCCGCACCTTCCTAGAGGCCGCAGGGAGCTGGCTTTTGGTCAGGAGTTGCTCGCTATAAATAGCATCTAGCAATTCCTTTAACCGTGGATCCAGCCCAATGGACTGGACCCGAGCCACAGGCAAGAGCCCCTTCCGAAACGACGCAAACGATGGACAGGGCATGTCTTCTTCAGCCGTGGTCGAAGCCAGAGCCTCAAACCAGTCCGTCTCCGAAGAAGACAAACCCCCCTTTTGAATACATCACCCATTGACGTATTCACGGGTCTACCAGCAGCGGCCTCCCGACTAGGAGCCACCGCTTGTAAGCCAGAAACACCGGTACCACACAGTTTCGCCGCCACCCCATAAAACGCACTGTTCCATGAGTAGGCCTGCGCGGAAACCAGTGCGAACCCATAGCGGTTATGGAAACGTGGCCATACACGGGCGCCCTTGCGTGGCCGCTGGACCAGGTGAGATAGGTGTGTACCTAGTGATGTTATTTTCCCGGAAAAACATTTTTATATTTCCTATATTTTTCCAGAAAATTTTCCTACATTTAGAAAAATGTGTGTATAGTTTGAACCATAAAAAATATATATTGTGTGCGTGTGCATGGGTTGGTGCAGGCACTGCTGGGGTGTCTGATTGTTTGTTTGACAGACTGCCTGCTAATTTTTAGCAATTTGAGTGTAAGAAAAAAACAAATGGTTATTTTTAAACAAATTATTTTGAAAGTTTAATGACTAAAGCAACTGTCACATAACATGCCCTTTACACCGGCTGATTTACATGTGACTAACTGAAGTGATAAGTTTCATATTTAGCTCAACAGTTCATTTTGGTCATTACAGGCCTATTTTGGTGTCTATCAGAAGTCATCTTTTATATTCCATCAAATATCAGATGGGATCAAATAAATCATCATCATGAAATATATAATGACTTACATGTACTGTCATGTATGCAAATTACTTTTCAATTGTCTGATCATCAATCATCATTATGTTACATTCATTACCATCATTCTGAACTATAGTGATAGTGTAATCTGATGCAAGCCATTTCAGCCATGGCAATAGATGACACAAATCTAAATCCATTAACTTATATTAGTAGCAAAAGCATCGGTATTAATGGAATAGGGAAATAAAAATTTGCAATTGCATCCTTAGGTGAACGGAATTTAAAAAAAAACCTTGTTTTTTCCGACTCAACACTAACAAGCCTGGCCAGCAACACCCATCAGCGTGTCGGTTGGCGGCAAACCAACTAGCGCTGGATGGGTGCCCGGTACGGGAGTGGCCTCAACCACGGGCGGAGTCGCTTGTGCCAAGCCAGACAGATGGAGGGCGGTTCCGTCCAGGATGGAACCGCCCTCCATGCTCTCCACCCGTGGTATCTCAGGCCGCAACAACCTGTCCTCTTCGGCCTCCTCATCCTCAGACCCCGAAGTCTCTTCACCGTATGAGGAAACACTGGAGCCATCCTGGTGAACAGCTCCCATGCCCGACGGAGCGGCCACCGCCTACTGGACCACCCGGAGGCAGCCGCAGAGAAGCAGTACCCACCAGGCCGAAGCCTGATGGGACCGCCAGGGAGCCATACAAGATGGCTCCTTCGGTAGCCAGTCCAGAACCCTGTCCAAGGACAGGGTCCATACCGGGCACGGAGCGAGATTGCCCTAGTCTTCGGTATAGACGACACGAGCGTGGGTAGGACGCTATGCACGAAGGCTTGCATAGCGGGCCCAACCCATGCCAGAGGTGCCATCTCCGAAGCCTCCGACTGCAGACGAGAAGTGCCCCTAGGGGCCAAAATGGATGCTCCCCGATTTGATTTTGGACCGCCTGACCCTGCGTCAGACCCAGCCAAGTCCTTCTGGGCAAGGAACTTAACTAGCAACTCCACCGGCCACACTGCACATAAGTTACATCTATTGTCAATGTTACACTTGGAGCATCTAAAACAGACATGGTCCTTATAGGCAACCTTAACAAATTTGTGGCATTCAGAGCAAGATGGCGGGGTAGGCTTGGCATAAAAAATAAGCACACAACCTAAAATAAGCAAGCGGAACGTAACAGGAATGGAAGACAGACAAATAATTTTCAACTATTTTGACTATAAATTAAATGTTATCCCTCCAGCACCCCAAAACCTGCAACGTTTCAAACAAGATCGCGTAAACTGCCGACAAGAACGATAGCGGCCATTAATACACCCAGCCAAAAATAAAAAAGTTTCGTTTCGTGTAAACCTCCCGGGTGAAATTTGTCTTTGTTTTCACCCGGCCGGGAATAAAATAATTTTTTTTTATACCCAGCATAAATATTAAAACATGCATACATTTGTCAAACTATACAAATTACAATGTTTTAATACCATTTGTATGCAATATGAATCCATTTTGCTAATTGTGACATGAAAAACATAACAAATTTGGCAATTACAACCATATTTAACTGATATATGGTCAAATATCTGGAAACCAAATATTTATGACCTCTTTAAAATAAATTAATTAAAAAAATTAATTTCCTACCTCCCTACTGAAATCTTTTTTCTACACCCGGTTTGCAGGGGAAAAAAATCTTTTTTATGGATACTGGTCCTGACGGATGTATCACACGGAACCAGGAACCATATCAAATTGCATTCGCGGTATATTTAAGAATTAATTTCAAAATTATACTACTCAAACGAATGCCAAAACGATACGTGAAGGAAATAACAAAATGAATAAACAAACTGCTGCAGAACACGGTAAAACCGCAGAACACACATCTTAAATCAAAAATTTTGAAACCAACGATCAATGCAAACAGATCGTGATTACCACGCAAAACTTTACATAATTCTAGTTTTCTGGTACAAAAACCACGCAGCACCAAGAATAAGATGCGTGAATTAATGAAACATTTCCTTCACCATAAAAATCCGAGAAACAACACGGGTGTGACCGTCACCCGCTTGGATAACACGGAGAATGACGTCAGCCAATTTTTGCGTTTAGAAACCGTATAGCCCACATCCAATTTCATATTACTGCCGATCGCCGTTGGGATTAAAAAGAAGGCGACCTTATCGGGCATATTTCGCTGTAACCACACGTCCTAGACTCGGGCTTAGAAATTGGGACATGCAACACAGACAGTATTCTAGACTTAATTCTCCATATATGCTAGAGCATAACATGAAAGAATACGACCTGAGTTTCAGTAGCTCCTTCCATGGTAATCCAACAATTCCTGGGGTGAAAAACTTAGCGAAATTAGGCACAAAGACTTCAACTTTGAGAAAACTAAGAATATTTCAATATGCAAAAAGCATGTATTGCTCTTGTTGCTATGCAAACAAGAATGAGTCTCACTGGCAGACGGGTACCCGGTTGCTGGGAGCCGGGTACCCGGTTCCATGAGCGCCGGGTACCCGGTTCCATGAGCTGGTAAAGCTTTCTAATTCTAGATTCCTAGAGAAGCTTGAATTATCAGAGTAATATAATGGTAAGTATTGATCGAAGGAAAAAGGCTTGCCTACTCTGAATGTACAAGAGATTAGTTAGTATAATAATATTTCTATCCAATACTTGCTAGTCAGAAACAGAACACAAAGACACTGAAAGAAATAATTAACCTGTAAACACTCATGTCATGTCAGGTGTAAGCATCCTCACCTGTTGCGATGGGTGATGCAGCAGTTTGAGGTGTGATGTTTGGATTTGCTACTACAGGTGCTATATGAGCCGCCGCTGCCGCAGCTCCAGGTGCAGGGCTTGTCTGTAATATGTCCACATCATCAACTTCATCAGTCTTGCTAACCCTCTGACTATCACCACCAGCAGCAGATGCTGTACTTGAGCGTTGCATGTTTCCTCTTCACCTGCTCTGACATGGATCGCAGATCTACATTAAGCAAATGTACAGGAACAGAGCAGCGGCCTGAAAACATAAGTTAACCCTTTAACACTCACATTTGTCTGAAAAAATTCAATTGTCTCACTAACATGTCCATTAACATACCAAGAAGACTTTTTTTAATTTAGCACTGGAATGACCATTCCAGCACTGGAATGACCATTCCAGTAAATTATCAAGAATAGTCTTTTCTTGGTCTGCAAATGAACATTTCTCAAGGCAGTCAAGGCCAAATGAAATTCGCCCATTTTAATGAGTCCAAATTAAAAGGTGTACAGCGATGCCAGCAGCATATGAAGCCAGCCACTATGTATACAAAGCCAGCCGCCTAGTATAGTACTATATTAGTCATTGATAGGACGCCTTGTAATCATTATCTTTAACTCTTTAATCATCAATTTTTCCTAGAAAATGTTCAATTGCAGAGCAAGACAAGACTATTTTAAAAAGTTTATCTCTGGAATGGCTGGCTCGGTTATCGAGCCAGTCATTCCCGTGGTACATTTTCTAAAATAGTCTTCTCTTGATCTGCTCATGGACATTCCTCAAGACCACTGCAGAAGGCTTTTTTGGCTGATATGGGTGTTAATTTAATTTTGTTACGCTTAGTTTAATTTTTACATTCTTGTTTTCATAGATTCTGGCATAGGTAGGCTTTGTTTGGACACTACACAACAGGTTGGCAGCAATTTCCCGGTGTGGGAAATACCAGGGTTGTTTGATTTAAATCAAATGATTAAAATCAGTGATTTAAATCATGATTAAAATCAGTCCAAAAAAAATCAAAAAAATCATGATGCGATTTTTTTAAGTCTGTTTTTTTAATAAAATCATCATATTGTATTACTTGCTTTATTTCATCTGTATACACCCAATAACCTTTAAAAACTGTTGTTTTGACCTTGCCTCACAGTTGTTTTATAGGTGTTGCTTCTGTCCCTGATACTATAACCCCATTATCCCCATTTACTGCCCAGACTTTGCTAGATTATCAAAACATTCAGGCTAACTCCTTTCTCTGACTTTGATAAACAATGTATGTAAACTGATGGACATTGATGGATAAAAAAACATAGACAGCACTCGTGTAAGAGAGATCTGGTTTACATGCAGCCAGGTTAAGAAAACACATTGAATCCCACAGTACATATAAGCAAATAGAATGTTTCTTAACTCATCATTTGTTCAAAATAAGTTAAGATGCCTGGAAGAAAGCAAGATCACATTTGGATGTACTTTGATAAGGATGTTGAGATTGGTAAATCTGGTTGTACGGCTAAGTGTAAAGAATGTGGCAAATCTATGCAAGGCATAGTAGCACGTATGAAGCAGCATCATAGTGAATGTAAGACTGATACACAAGATACACCAGCAATAACAGTCTCTACGCCTAGGAAGCGCCCTGCCCCAGAGGCAGGGGAGTCATCACCGTTGTGTACGCCTACCAAGAGAACCAAAATCAGTGCAGGTAAGAGAATATAATATTTTGTGAATACAAATTTAACTGACAAACAGACTGATAATCTGACCGACAGACCACACACTAACTCAGCCTAACTCTTGACCAAGTAATTAAAACTGATTAATAGCTAATCCTTCAGTTACAGTCTATATGTTTTCTACAGTTAAATAATTTTGCAAACAAATACACTGCCTTATTTAAAAATAAATTAAATAAACAAGGCAATCAAAGGGTTACCACCTTAGTTAGTCTATTACTGTGAGATCTTTATAGGACAGCAGTGTTGTTCAAGAGCAGACCCCTTTATTGATTGTGTGAGGTGATAACACCTGTGGTGTTACATAACAGTTAAGCAGTCAGGTAGTTAATTGGCTTAATTTGGACACATTAACCTTATCACTGCATAGTACTGTAATTTTAATCCCAAATTCCTAAAAAGATTTATGTCAGAAAACTATAGTGAGACTCATCTAAAAACTACTAAATATTTTGAAAACAATTTGACTGAAACTTCTTGGTGAGTAAATCACCAACAACTTTCAGTCAAATTGTTTTCACACTATTTAGCAGGTTTTGAGTAATGCAGCTTGAAACTATTCTCAAGTAGCTCAGAGCAGTCAGCCAGTTAACCCTTAGCACACTAATGTCAACATTATCCCACATGTGTCTACCTTTCCTGGCTGAAACAGTAATATTGCTAAATTAATAACTAAAAAAATTTACTTGAATATTTTGAAAACAATTTGACTGAAACTTCTTGGTGAATAAATCACCAACAACTTTGAGTTATATTGTTTTCACACTATTTAGCAGGTTTTGAGTAATGCAGCTTGAAACTATTCTCAAGTAGCTCAGAGCAGTCAGCCAGTTAACCCTTAGCACACTAATGTCAACATTATCCCACATGTGTCTACCTTTCCTGGCTGATACAGTAATATTTTATTTTGCAGGTCTAGACCACTATGTTTTGAGAACATCCCAAATTGAGAAAGACGCCATCGATGAGCAAGTCGGTCGCTACGTGTACGCTACTAACACACCATTCTCTGCAGTCACACATCCAGAGTTCATTAAACTAGTCCAGATGCTGAGACCAGGCTACTGCCCACCAAGTCGGTATGAAGTAGCCGGTAGTTTACTGGACAAGGTTCAGCAGTCACTGCAGGATGAGTGTAAAGAAAGGCTTGAAGGCAAGACTGTCTCCATGTGTTTAGATGGTTGGAGTAATATACATAATGAACCTGTAGTTTGTGTCTCTGTAACCACTTCGGATGGTGATTCCTATCTTACTGAGACTGTGGATACGTCAGGCCACAGTCACACTGCTGAGTACATGAAACAGGTTGCTAGTAGTGCTATTAAACATTGCGAAGAACAGTTTAAATGTAACATAGGTAGCATTGTAACTGACAATGCGGCTAACATGCGTAAGATGCGTGAAGAACTGAAGAAAGACCACAAAGACATTATTGCCCATGGATGTTCAGCCCACCTCATGAACCTACTTGCTCATGACATAGAGATCAAGGGTGTTAAGGAACACGTCACACAGATTGTGAAGTACTTTCGCAATACACATTTACCAGCAGCATGGTACAAGGCAGAGGGAGGCAAGCGACTCGTCCTACCACAAGATGTCCGCTGGAATACGCTAGCTGACTGCCTTCAGTGCTACCTGGATAACTGGTCCATCATTTTGAAAGTGTGTGAGGAAAATAGGGATAGTATAGACACAAATGTGGCTAGTAAAGTGCAAAATATTGGGATAAAGAGACAAGCAGAGGACTATTTGAGGCTCCTTAAGCCAATCTCCATTGCCCTGGATATAGTACAGAGTGATAGCTGTTTTCTCAGTGATGCAGTTAGTGTATGGAAGAAGTTGGAAAAAGACTTTGAAGAAGGTGGGGTATCATTAAGCATTATGAAGAAGTTCCACGAACGATGTAAGCAGGCACTCACTCCTGCCCACTATCTCGCCTATATTTTGGATCCGCGTACTGCTGGTAAAGGATTGTCTACCAAGGAAACTGACAGTGTGATGGAGTATGTGTCTGTGTCATCCCCAGACATGATACCTATAATCATGAACTACCGGGCCAGAGCAGATCCATTTAAGGATTACTTGTTTAGTTCATCTGTTCTGGAATCTGTGTCTCCCTTTGCCTGGTGGAAATCTCTATCAGACAGAGTCAGTGACCATGTGCTAAACATGATATATGCAATACTTGGTGCTACTGCCTCTAGTGCAGGTGTTGAGAGAATATTCTCAACTTTTGGTTTTGTGCATTCAAAAGTGAGAAACCATCTTGGTACTGAGAAAGCTGGCAAGCTTGTTTTTGTTTACAAGTTACTTAACAAATGAATCATCATATACATGTATAACTATATTGATCTGATTTGAAATAAATTAATTAAATTGACTTAAAATTGCATATCTTATCATTAATTAGTAATATAAAAAACATGGTTATAAAAATCTGATTTAAATCAAAAAAATCGATTAAAATCAAAAAAATCCGATTTTTTTGATTTTTATAAAAAAAAATCATGATTTTTATCAACCCTGGGAAATACCCATAAATACTAGGAGGGTAATGATACTGAAGAATTGTATCGCGATACACAGAATGTATCATGATATGTATCACGATACATTTTGCAGAGGTTAGATGTACACCAGATGCATCATCCTCGGCAAAGTGTACATATGATACAAATGTGTAAAGGTTCTATGGACTCCAGGATGGGTGTGTGTCTGTTACTACTGTGCAAAGTATTATTGTGAATGTGGTTTATTGATTATGATCGAAGCAATAAAGTATGATTACTATCAATGAACTGTATTAAAATAGTGGGGAATTATTGATTAAAATGTGGTCTGCAAATGTCCTGGTAGTAGGTTACTGTGGATATAACACGGAAGTTTTATAAAATAAATCGGCTTGTCCATTTACATAGAGTACGGAAATTGTGAATGTGAAAATAACCGATTACTGTATTAGCGCATAGGGAACTAGTCTCTGAAAGGGCACTAGTTACATTGCAATCGTCTCACGATATCAGTTTTTCTATCCGTTTCAATCTTTCTCAAATCAGTCAGATTTCTACAAAAGGATTATCGCCTCCCATATTGTACGAGATGTTAGCAACCAGATTCAATCATTTTGCAAGATTTGCTGACATAAATAACTAGAAATGTCCTGGGGAAAATGACAAACGAATTTCTTTTTTGGCATCCTTTTTGGACATTATATTTCGCGGGAATGAATATTTATTAGTTCTCTACAAAGTGGAGGCAAGACGTTCACGGACTGGTTGTTTCAAAACACACCCTCTAATTTTCTTCCCGCCAATTGACGAAAAGATTATGCTTGCCAGGGGCTATCTTTGAATGGTCATAGACGTATATTACTGTCAAATTAACATTTGTTGCGGCATGACTTAAATCATTTTAAAAACATTTGCATAACTGCCAATTTGGGCAGGTGTTTCGGTAATTTTGTGTGCAATATTTTGAGTAATGTGTATTGGGCTGCCAGGAACCAGACCAACATAGTGAGTGTGTGGAACAGACTGGTAGATTTTATAGCATTCAATATTCATCGCATCGAGAATTTTCAAGCCTCAAATTGGCCTAAATAACATCTAGTAAAACACCATAGCACACGTTGTGAGTCTGTATTATGGCGGGAATAAAATTACTGTCTGTATTATGGCGGGAATAAAATTACTATCATAAACAACACACTTTAAAATCAAACAGCTTACTCGGCTACGATCTTTAATGACACATCTCGCTAACTTCTTTGTTTTCAAATGTCCATTTCTTTTCTCAAGTCCAGCGAGTAATCGGTTACTAAATTTAGGCGTTCAAAATCTACCGTATACCTACTCAATCAAAACTGACAATTGTAATGTGCTGTAATTCTACTTAGTAATGCACCCGTGTGCAAATTAAATGTCTGAGAATCAAAGCCGAGTACTCGTACAGATGCTCTATTCTAGAAAAGTATGTACTTATCACGATACATGTGTGCATGGATCGTACTCGTATCATGTGACAAAGGATCGTGATGCACCGATGGATCGTACACCCCCTAGTAAATACCGCCTCGGGAAATACTCTAAAAAGTGGGAAACACAGGGAAATACTCCAATACTCATTAGAAATTGTAAATTTTAAACTAAATATCTTAGATATAAAGAACAACTCAGATTTTGGAATCACCAATCTGCATGATTCGAACCTTGACCGTGCGCATGCTTTCTGATAGCTGTTTAGAAGAAGATCCAGAGGATAGGCTCTCTTTTGATATTAACCAATGAGTTCATGGGCGTGTTTGTGGAAATCTAATTCCTTGCTGCAGATTCTGCGTAATCTAAGGAATTGTCCACATGGGCTGGAGTATTTAGTGGACTGCGGGTGTGCTGATTGATAATGTAGGTAGCCATGTGTGTCTGTGGGTTTACAGTATAAATCGAAGCATAGTGAAAGATCAATATCAATGTATATGTATGTGTCCAGAAAGCTGACCTTAGTTGTGGACTGCTCTGCTGTAAATTTGATGGAATGATGAGATGTATTCATATAGTGGATGAATTCATCTAGTTTTTGATGGCCAGATGTCCAGATCATGAATATGTCGTCGATGTATCGGAGATATAGGGCTGGTCTATGAGGAGAATGAAGCAGAAGATTTTTCTCCAGTTGGGCCATGAAGATGATAGCATAAGTTGGTGCTACTTTTGTGCCCATAGCTGTTCCTCCCGTTTGTAGGTATTGTTTGTCATCTTAATACAATGGATAGTAGTTCCAGGAGTGACCTTGGTGTAAGGTCGCCGGGCATACCAAATTCTCTGATATGTTGTGCGGCGGCTTTTAGTCCCTCATTGTGTGGGATGTTTGTATATAGCGATGTAACCACAGAGTTGTCCTTTTGTGCGTATATACGCATAAAAATGGCAGAGGGACACATAAAAATTAACCCTCTGCGTCCCCGATGACGCACAAGGAACGCAGTGAAAAAGTGTAACAGAAACTGGTAACTTTGCGTGTGCTTAATTATCGATTATATTATCGTGTGTGTATATTTATTTGTGCATGTTTTTACTTTAAGAAATATACCTAATGCAATGTGTGTTCAATAAAAACGAACATATATATATATATATACCGTTTCGCATTGTTCCAAAATACCAACTCATATCTTTCTTTCTGAAGATAATTCCACGTACTGTTATCAGCAATAACTCACGTTAAATTAGTCTTGAAATAATCAACAGATATGATCGGAAGGGATGGGTAGGATAGGGCCACATGCCTGTCGCAATAAAAGTAGTCATTCAACATGAATGATATACAGATGTCTATGAGATCACATGTTTTAAATGAATGGAATGAATACAGCCAAGCGCAGTTAGTTATCATAGAATAGGTTCAAGCGACCACATAGACATACATTACAAAACTTGGAATTTTAGCAAATTACAAGCCTATTCCTATATTATATTTAGATATCAGTTTCTCTGAATTACCCGTCCCCTTATCTCCGGCTTATTAACTTATAATGCACATTTCTATATAGGGGGCGAAATGACCTAGGGGGGTCGGGAATAGGAGGTGAAACGACCTGGGGCGAACAGGGAAGGGCACGAAACGGTATGGGTGTGAATGGGATAGGGGGCGAAACGACCTGGATTCCCCAAACTGTACTTGCATACTCCAGAACTGGGTTTAATAACTCCCATATCTGCTTGAAGGCTGATATCTTGGGAACAAAATGATAAATTTCTCCGCAATAGTCCTAAATTTCTCCGCAATAGTCCTAAGGTTCAGTATGATTTGCTGCAGATCTCAATGTGTTTAATCCTATGTCACGTGTCGTATGTGGTAGCCTAGTCTAGTGGACAAAAAATAAAAGGCCTATCCTTGGATTTACATCAGTTTACAGCACCAATTACAATACTTAATAATAGGTTATCAACCTATGATGTAGTACCTCTGTTATTTATGATCGTGACGTAAGACAACATGTTACGTAATCGATTATGACGTCATATACTTGACTGACATGGGTTTCAGCTTAAAATCTGTCACACGAGACATGTGGTTACCGGTGACCTCACGCCCGCTTCCTGTTAGCGCCATATTTATTGTGCAAATTTACATTTAGCTTACCTCGACTTAATCACAAATTTAGCAATGTTGCGCATGCCATCACTGGTCAAAAACCCTCAATCCAACACAATCATGTCATTGTCTACAAAATTTTTATCAATAGACCCTTCATCAGCCTTATTTCGTCATTATTTTTCTGTTTAAAACGAACTAAATTTACAAGTACACAAACTGATGTACGTAGAAAATTCACCAGACGGATACATAATGCGCATGCGCGAATGTTAAAATTGGCCGGTGACTTCACGCTAGGCTGGTACCCGACTCCTCATTCGTTCACTGGCGATTCCTGGCTCTGAATATCACGAGAGCAAGGTAGAGGAATCCATCTCTATCTATGCACTGCCCACTTCTAGCTAAGTTCTACTCTAAACCATGACATTCAAGAATGCCATTTTCAAGGGTAATTATACAGTTATGCCGTGAAGCTGTTGAATATTTGAAACGGATTTGACTGGGAACTGTTGCTGCCTATGGCGCCAGGCTTCAACAGCACCCAGTCAAATTAGTTTCAAAATATTTTTCAAACAAAATGTTTTTGGTTATGTGGGGTTATTTTTCTTTAATCAAGATAAGATAGTCTTGCAGAAATAAAAGCCTGTTCGCTGACAGCGGCAATCAAAACGACGATGTTTCACAAACATCGATCTCCCCTGTACCCGCCGTGATACTTATTAGCTAGTCTATAGGCCATAAGTAGTCCAGCAGTGGGCCTCATGGGCAATGACAAGCAGTCAGCCATACAATCAAAACAAACATTACCACCAGAATAAACAATACTAAATAACAGAGTCTCGCTTTTAAGGGATGAATGGTATATGAAGAGTGTGCATGTAAATAACACAAAAAATAACATAAATAAATTACATATTATCAACAGAAACAAATTCACACAAAAAACCAAGAGCGCCGCAAACGGCGCATAATATCCCGCCATGGTGACAAACCAATGAATGAGAGCTATCAGAAAATATTTATTTCTTCCTCAGACCCAGACCAGTCATCCTTATGAAGTGTTAAAGCGATCCGCTAAATGGTCAATGAGGTATTGTCCAGAAACCAATTTTCAAGATGGCCACCACTGACTGGCAGCCATATTGGACTTCGGATTATTATAAATATTGATAAGTTTCTTCACCGCACATGTTCCAACGACCCTATGAAGTGATTCAATAAATGGTAACGGAGAAACCAATTAACCTTCAAGATGGCAGCCCGTGACTAGTGGCCATCTTGGATTTCAGATCATGGTCAATTTCGACAGGTTTCTTACCCAGAGGTAGTCGAACCACCCTATGATGTTTCATAGCAATCCGATAAACAATAACAGAGTTATCATCTGGAAACCAATTTTCAAGATGGCCACCAGTGGCTGACGGCCATCTTGGATTTCGGATCATTGTCAAGTTTGATAAGTTTCCATCCCCAGACCTAGTCCAATCACGCCATGAAGTATCAAAGCGATTCGATAAATGGTTCAGGAGTTATCATCCAAAAACCAATTTTCAAGATGGCCACCAGTGGCCATCTCAGATTTCAGATCATTGTCGCTTTCGATCCAACCATCTTATGTAGTTTCAATGCGATCCGACAAATGGTAATGGAGTAATCATCTGGAAACCAATTTTTAAGATGGCCGCTGGTGGCTGGTGGCCATCTTGGATTTCGGATCAACATTGATTTCGATTCCAACCACCCTATGAAGTTTCAATGTGATCCGACAAACGGTAACAGAGTTATCATCCGGAAACCACTCTGCCACCCGCACGCCCACCTGCCCACCCGACCGCCAGCCCGACTGCCCGCCCAACTGCCTGCCCAACTGCCCGCCCAGTTGGACAGCACCATTACATAATACCACACCAAATTCTTTGGTGGGGTATAAAAATATGTAAATGCAAATTGTTATGGCTTTAAAGTTTTATTTTCAAATGTTGATACATTCAGTGCAGAAAAATTAATTGAACTCAAACAAAGATTAATGGAGGATAATCCTTGGGTATTAGCATTTTCAGAAGTTAAACCAAAATATTTTAGATATGAAAGACAGATTTCAGAATGCAATTTAGACGGATATGATATACTGCCCTTAATAGTCCAGCAGATTGGTGAAATAATTGTTCACTTGTTGGTGAAAGCATCAAATTTTCAGGAAAGATAGGTATTGGCCTACTGAATGAAAATAGGAGTGGGCCCAAACTGAAAAATTCAAAATGGCAGACATTTTCAAGATGGCGGCCATTTTGAATTTTTCAGCTATAAAATATATGAATAGTGACATTGTACTAGGATACACTGTTTTCGGTAAAAAAAAAATTGGGATTTGCAAAATGAAATATTTTCCGAAACCTTTGTGTGTTCCAATTCCAAAAAACAATATTTGCCATTTCACCAACGTGTTTATGGTGGCCGAATTCAAAATGATCACCATGAAAAACACTTAAACGCGAATATCTTGGTTTACGCTTGATGTAGAATGACAATTTATTTTGGTAAATTTATAGTTTTATGAATATTTATGTATTCCCATAACAGAGACGTGTTAGTACCAGTTGTTCGTTCACGTTTTAGCACATTTTGCTCGAAATAGGTCACCCAATGGATACAGTTGTGAATATTTTGAAGAGAAACTTTATAATAAAGTATTGTATATTGTCATTAAATGTTCGTTTTCTCATACATGCATCTTCATTGACTAAAGTGTACTGTATGAAGCTTATTACATGCACCCACCCCTCCCCACCTCCTTCAGTGCTGGGTATTCCTGCTATTGTAACAATGTTGCCGTAATACATGAACCGGGGTAATTTTCAAAACTATTGCCAAAAGTAAATAGAAATCATATTTTGGCAAAAGCACCACGTACATATAAGTGTAAAACATGCTTAAAGTGTCGTCTGCTTGCAGAATTACAACAAATGTACATGTAGTTACACCAATCAGTAAGCCAGCAACATTTAGAACACAGCCCAAGGATCCCTACATAGTACTGGAATATCATTATTTCAGCATGCAAATTCAGTTGTCAGTGGAAGTGACAGAGAACCCATGGTCACAGATAGCATTGTTACTGTCAGAAAGACCATGGCACCGTTGCCAGAACAGTATTCATGTGTACCACCTGTTGTGTTATGCAGTAAAACTCCACCGGTACCTCCAATACAAGGACCAATTGTCCCCAACTTGCAGACATTACATGCACCCATCGACACTGACCACAGATGGCTACATCAGGTAAAAACTGAGGTTGACGATGATAAATCTGAAGAACAGAATCTGTCTTGGGCAGCTTTTCATGCACATCAGCTTCAGTTAGTGCAATGCCCTGCTCTGGATATTAGTTCTTTATTGTCATTTTTTGAAGAGCATGCACAATCAGTAGCTATGATATGTCATGCGGTTGATGTAGTGAAAAACGCTGTATGTTTCCTCAACCATGGACAAATTCCTGTGATAACATTTGACCAACCACTTTTTTGCGATTGCCAAACCAATTCAATGGAACTGGTTTGATCCCCATGGAGAACAGAACCTAGTTGCAATGTTGGGAGGATTTCACATAGAAATGGCAGCATGGAAAGTTGTAGGGAATTGGCTCGGAGATAGTGGATGGTCAAATAATATAGTACAAGCTAACATTGCACCATCAGGAACAGCTGATTCCATTCTTAAGACATCGCATTATCAAGAACCAGACATCTACATCAGGTCGCAGGATGTGTTCTCCATATGCTCATGAGCAGGTCATGCAAGAACCATGTTGAACAGCTTGGTCATCACGCATACATTCCAGAGTTTGAGAGTTGGCAAACACTCGGTGAAGCTGAGAGTCCACAGTTCAAGTATTCGGTCATTATACATCGCTTTGAACTGCTGAGTCTAATGTTTATTTGGTCTTTTCGAGAAGGTAATTTCCAACCATGCAAGAATACCCTTACTAAGCTTACACCATGGTTCTTCACTCTTGACCATCCAAACTATGCATGCTGGGTGCCAGTCCATATTCGTCGAATGATGGCATGGCAGAATTGGCAACCAAGAATCGCAGAGGAATTTGAGAAAGGATATTTCGTTGTGCACGAAGCACATCACACTTTCTCTGCAATCCCGCTAGATAATGCCCTTCACAACTTCGTCGTTAAATGGTGTCTGGACCAGATATTGCCAGGGCAATAAATGAGTCTCAAAATTCTCAACAATCCATCAAGATGAATCAAAGCAGGGGTCCTGACATTCGTCACCATGAACAAATAAAAGGAGTTCAGGTCAAATGCAGGAATGAAGCTAAATCTTTGTGTGATACAATTGAGGAAATGGGCAAGAATACAGTAATGATCTTCTTGTGTTAGACACTCATAATATTGCCAACTCTAGTGTGGTTGATACGGTTAAGAACATCGAAATCCTTGGCGATCAGAAGTACCAATGCTTTCGGAGAGAAAGGCTTGAGCAGCCACTTAACGACTTTCTGATCCAAGCAAAACGTAACAAAATCCCACTCTTTAGCTGTCCAGTACCAAGAGTATTGTAGCTTGCGGGGGTACGCGCTGGTCCATTCTGCTGCTCCACTCTGTTGCACCGCATGTACATGATGCGCAGGATGGCTGGTTAGCTGTGGTTATCAGGGTAACAGATCCCATATCACGACTCCCCCGAAAAGTACAAAGACCGACTTCAAAGCAGGTGGAACGATAATGTTTCAGTGGGTTTGTGCGACCATTGCCGCTGAGATTGAACCTCACTGTTTCATCCCAACTATTCGTGTCACCGGTATCATGGTCCATAACTCAATTTAGGAGCCTGGTCATAATAATAATAAATCTAAAAACAACTAAACAAATAATGGTACTCGTTTGCTAGTAGATGAGAGAAAATATACAGTACATAGAACCAAGTTGGTGTCTTGTTTACATGGATTCGTCAGAGGTACCTCACCGATTCGTATATATCCGTGAGGTAACCCTGCAAGAAGCGTCCTAACGAGACTACTTATGTAGTTTAATATAAACCATTATACCCCTAACAAAAATGGTATTGTTGCAAGAGGAAAGTGCCCCACATGGGCCTCCATCACAGGAAAATGCCTTCAACGCCGAAGCGGAGGAAGAGAGCTGGCAAAAAGGGCCACTCTCTTTTTCAAACATATGTTAAGTGTAGTGTGAGTCAACCTAGTGAAATTATAATTAATGCGATGCACGCTGTATTACACGAGGATGGGGTGGATGGTTTCCGAAGAATTCAAATGCCGTCATCTTATATAGGTCCAAGATACAGCATTGGTAGTTGCCGCTTTATTTATGCGGTCCTTCTGCTAAATTCTAACCTACCATTTAGTTGTTAGATTTACTTCCAAGCTTTGGCCGCAAGTGGCAGGGATTTCTACCTATCTTCTGACACATGAGCCTAACTGGCGAAGATGCTCGGTTTCCCGAAGGTCACCCGACAGAGCATCACACTCAGAAAGGCAGCGTGTGGACATGTTATGGAGTGACAGCTCCAGAATCATATAATGATCCGGTTACAAATCACACCACAACCACATACAAAATCACTAGGACAAGTTACCATTTACACAAGCCATTTGAAAAGCTCATAAAAGTTTATGGCCGGGAGTAAGAGGCAGATATCCATCTCTAGTGACCTTCCTGTGAGGGCGTGGTGGGTTCTAAGACCGCACCCAGTCACTGTGCGGAGTTAGATGGAGATCTGCATCCCATCCGTCACCCATGTGTCGTGGAAGGATCACTTGAGATCCAACTCCAAGGATCTAACGTTTGCCTGTCATTAGGGTTAAGTTTCAGAATGCCCAGGGATGCACTGTTGGCCGTTTTTACATACATCTTTTGCATTGCTTCCTACTTTAGCAGGATTATCTATGCTAACTAGTATCCGAAGATACAACGTGTCAATGGGAGTTCCAGACAATTTCTAAGCCTTGCGGCTGGAGGAGCATAGAAAGAGACAATCACTCAATATAATAAGAGGCCCTAAGGTATTTGGCCAATTTTACACAATCTAGCCAGTGTGCAGTGTTACATATCCGCTAAAGCCGGAAAAGAGGCTTACACAAATGTCTTCTATGGAGAAATTGTCCCTAACCACTTTAAACGTATCCTATCAAGCTAAAATAGCCAGGTTTTAGTCAATCACATGTCAGGTTCGCGTAATGTGAGCATGAACAGTGACCTCAGTGTGAAATTGATGCTGGGGGGAAAGTGATGCAGATTTAATGTTGCTGTATAGTATAGCCTAGCGTACTGCAGTCCTAGAGTTTTTATATAAACAAAACAAAATAACTAGGATAGCTGCTTGCCATATACATAACTAACTATTACAGTAGTGGCAGTAAATCAGGTCATAAGACCTCGCGATGCTCGTTAGTTGTAAGCACAAAAATAAGGATAATATTTACAGTTTAGAAGATATAAACTATAAAATGCGGTCTCAGACTACCGGAGCGGTACCTATTAGTCATCATGTGAAGAAATGAATAAATAAATACAATAGCTAAATGAGTACCTATTAGTCATCGGTACCGAAAAATATCATAAATCACTGTAGATGCTGCGCTACAGATGAGGAACGCGAGATGGCATGATTCTGAAGTTGCTGGGAAGTCTCCACAGGTGAACTGTTGATGCGGCTCACTCTCAAGGATGATGAAGAAGAACGACTGTAGTTGGATGTCCACTAGATAGTCATAATAGCCAATACACTAATTAAGCAGAATGTTAAAAAGTGTCCGACCGGTAACGGAAGTTTGAAAGTTGCCCGTAAGATGAAGGGCTACTGTTGTAATTAAACAATGCATATACATTACTGGGTACACCATACATGATACATCGCTTAGCTCTTGCGGTGTACCAGGCAGAGTCCCACCAGACCGTGGCCTAAAAGTTAATTAACCACATGACATGATGCGCGGATGTGTGAACACTACCTTTCAGCATGGTCCAGAAGATCTGATGAGTTGTCCACCAAGAATCACTATTTGTTCTACATGATGAAGAGATTACACATGGGCCGCGAGGCTGAGATGTTGGTAGTGAGGAAGTCTCTTCTATTTATTAGTTGCCCCCGGATGGCCATATGAGGGCCTACAAAAACTTGGACGCGGATGATCGATTGCTGAATTGAGAATGAGAACTGAATTCCGAGAGGCACTGCTGTGGTGTAGGGTTCCACAGTCAGTAAGCAGTTGCTCACGTCTAGCACTGCTCCAGCCACATAACCTACCACTTGCTCTCTCTCTCTCTCTCTCTCGCTGAAGTGTGATCTCGATTCTTGAGTTTTCACTCATTTTATACTACTCCTGATGTCAGAGGTAAGCCGCCCACCCAATCAGCGGGCGATCTGTAGCCAATCAGCGTGCAGCTAGGAAGGGCGAGGACGCTATCGCGTGATAGGCACACTCGCCATAGTAGTAGTGTTGGGATCAAAATGATACCACCTCCCTCAACTGGCCGCCGTTCAGTGATCCGTGGCCCCCACCGCCCTCTCAATCTGAGAATTTGAGACATGTGATGTTCGTGGTCGAGATGGGAACTGCTGACATGGAAGGCCGTGGCGAAAATAAAACTCCTGTGCAGACCCCACTGTCCGGGAGACTCTCCTCAGGATACAGGCCAGTGGCTGGCCTCTCTCTATTCTGTGTAGGCTCAGACAAACACGTGGTCTCTGCCAGAGTCGCATCGGCATGATGGGACCACCCATAGGGGCTTCCATCTACCTTGACAACGCTCACCTGGGAGGAGGCTAAAGTGATTAGCATCTGAACCACGACAGACTCTGGCATGTTCACATGGTACGCAGAGAATCTGGTGCTGAGCAGAGGTCTCCAGCAGACAACCACGGCCTACCCTCTCTGCCCCATAGAAGTGCCAGACAGACTTGATCTCTTTACGTGGGTGAAAGCGGTCGTAAATGCTTTTCCGCAAGGGGTCGACCCAAGGATTGTACTGGGGGTCATCCCGGACGTGGGCCCACTTGGCATCCAAAATCATGGCAGTCTCAGCGCCCTGTGCCACTGCTGTAGACGCCAGCACGAGCAGTATGATGAGAATCATGGCTATATATGAAGAGTTAAACTGAACAGAGTGAACCCCTCGAGAAATATCTGTGCCAGATCGAGCCCTGTTCCATCCAGATCGATAGTGATCTTCATCCCCTCAGGGGCAGGGGCTAGCTGCTTCACTCTGCCACCGGCTAAGAAATGTAGCTCTAGGACTATATGAGTCATTTGCGGGCTAGTGAGTCCAACTCGCTGAAGCAGTTTAACAGCACCCTTGACTTTGGAGACATGTGACACCCCATCTACCCATAGGGTGCCCTCCTGAAGGTTAACAGCTTCTTCTGGTCCACCTGTAACCCCGATCCGGTGACACACCCTCATCAGGGAGACACCTTCACCTATGTAGGTGAGGAAGGATGATCCCCGATTGTGGGGCTTTCGAACTGTCCCATCCTTTTTCACAACAGTGGAGAGGGGAGTAACCTCTATGTCAAAGACTGCGGGAGGCCTATATAGGGGCAGCCATGTTTGTCAGTCACCCCCAGGTCCAGTGCGGTACCACACCTCATTCTTCTCAAATATGAACTGCAGGTTTTTTGCCAGGGTCAATAGCAGGCCATCATGGGCCATTGGTGGGGCACCGCTCGAATAGAGTTTGACCAGATGAAAGCTGAGGTCGTTATTTAGGGTGTTGATGTCTGCCACCTCTGTATCCGAGAGCTCAATCAACAGCTCGAGGATGTACTTCCTCTTCGGGAAATCGTACCGAAACATGATCTTGTGGCCATCTATGTTGCGACCCAGGTACTCCGTCGTCACATCGTTGAGGTCTGTGAGCAGCTCCACCCCATCACCACCATTGGGGTGAAGGGAGAATGCCTTTGAGCTTGCTTCGTACTTTAGGCCGAATGACTTGCCATTGCTCTCTTCCACCTTGGCAGCATTAACTGCGTACACATCTGCCAGGTCAGCAAGACCAGTCGAGTGAGCAAATATGGGTTCCATAGCATGTGTTTAAACAGGAGATATAACCATGCCGATTGTTCGGCTGCTGCTCTCCAGTGGTGAGAACGTAATCTCACCCTCTCTAGAGGGGAGACGGGTGGTACAGTACCATGTAGAATGGGTCCTCTTTGAGGTGCCCCAGCGGGGCACAACATACATACACACCGATGCGCTACATCAGCCTCCGGGCAGTGCACACAGCAGCTCACTGGTAGAAGTCGGCCGGGATGGGATAGAGTATCTCCTAGGTGCCAACAGCAACCTATGGAAAGCTATCAGTCCTAGCCTGTTCACACCTGTAAATCACCTGTTTGACAGCCCCTCCATTAACATATATGCCAGCATGTCTGGGATATCGGATGCCCATTTAAAGTTTACACTCTTATTACTCCTTGACCTGACGACAACATGATATCATACCAGGAATATCTGACCTTTGCCGAGATGATGAAAGCGGGTTGCCCCTTCATGACCCCTGCACAAAACAAACAGATGCTCACACTGCAACAAGAAGGAGAGCGACTACAGCAGGAGAGCCGGTATCAACAGAACATGAGCATTGCAAGGAGGCGAAGGAACAGTGAAGCTTCCAAATACTGGCAGGACCTCCAGAAGAAGAGTAAGTGGGACGCAGGAGTCTTGACAGATGCCGATGAGCCAGATGTCATCACATATCACGATGAGCCAGATGTCTTCACAGACGAGGATGAGCCAGGTGTCTTCTCAGACGAGGATGAGCCAGAGGTCATACAGTGGGAAGAGAAGATGGCGCAGAAGTGTAAGACCAAGAAGGTTATCCAGCGGCGGACCTACTATCTTGGTGATAAGGTGAAGTTCCAGATGTCACATCTCAGAAAGCTACTGGCACCCGACATAGTGCTGGATGACCACTGTCTGAGAGATGTCTGTCTCAACACCCGCAAGCTGGTATGGTTCGCCAGGCTCTCCAAAATGAACCCTTCTATGACTCATGAGCAGATTCTGCAGGTGATGCCGGTTTAAGCTTCCAGACATACTATGGCAAAATCAGAGTGGCGGAAGCAACCAGAACTATACCCCTCCCTGACTGCTGACGAGGGTAGTACCATCCATGGCTGGCGACTCCAGCAGATAGATACCATCAGGCAGAATCTCGTCCGTGAGGCAGAAAAGTACAGCAGAATGTGCAGGCGATATAAGACAGCATACAACGTCCTCGCACGTACAACCACTGCTGCGGGTGTGATTGGAGCCAGTGCTGGTGTAGCAGCTGTGGCCACTCTCGCTACAGGGGTGGGTACCCTCGTCGCCATCCCGCTGGGTGGCGTGACACTAGCCGCCACTGTCTTGGCCACAGGCTTTGGGGTGGGGCAGCGGCAGATCACAAGGAGGCTGGAGAAGCATGCTAAGTATGTGACACTGGCACAGAGTATGCTACGGACTATCGACGAGTCTGTCAGCAAAGCTCTCGAGGATGGCCAGGTCACCGATGAAGAGTACCGCCATATATTGAAGGTCCAAGCCCTGTACCACACGGAGAAACCTAAAGTGCGACAGAAATACCTCAAAGGCCTCAGCAGGCGGGTTGATATGGAGGAGCTAAAAAGCGTGATGTTATGACAAGATCACCGGTCTATGGAGTCGAGATGACTACAAATAGTGTGCTTCCTGTACGGTAGCTTTAAGAACACCAGTATAGATGGCCTTCCCAATGAACCTCACGACAGTCATCCAGAGCCAACCGCCCCTCCTGGGTACACCCTTGACTGGCCTGAGAGGTCTCCAGGATGATATACCAGAACTAACACCGTTCTCCATCACAGTGGATGGACGGTCCCGAACCAGCTTCTCCATCAACCCACGACCGCTGACCAACTGCCCCATCACCATCAAGGATGCGAAGCAAGCTCATACTTGGATGGCTGCTCCAGGCCTCTCATACTGGAATCAGCAGCTGAACTTTGCCGTGTGGTGTGCCATGGCAGGATGTGGAGTAACTTCATCCCTGTTTCACTCCTATTCATCGCCAGCTGTCTCAGATTCCATGTGTACTTCACCGTGCGACGAATCCTCCATGAGCTGGGTGCAAGCCTCCCCAATACAAACGACTTTGACCCACAGGTCAACAGTCATAGCGTCTCAGCGGCCAGCAGACTACAGAGAGAGAGAGAATTCAGTGCTCACCCAGACTATCGGTGGCATGGTGGTGACAACAGCGGTCTAGGGGTTATATACGGTGACCCGAGATGTGACTGCTGAGGATTCCCCTATCGAACACCTCGACGAGTAGGCCGCCGGAAGACAGCAACATTCTCGTTCAATCCAGACTTCGACCCTGGAGCACTGGTGCAAAATATGCACATCACTGGCTTGCAGCAGGACTATCCAGATGTGTGGAAGTACTTTATCTCACACACCACCGCATGCCTCACACCAGCAGGGATCATTCGGATCAACCAGTCCCTGGAAGCACTGTGCTACTGCCTCCTTACAGCACAGACCAAGCTGCATCATTCCATAGATGGTGTCAGCGGAGCAGAGGTCAAGGCCATGTTCATCAGTCTCGTTGAGGACATGATCATTGTAGTCGAGGGGAGTTCCCCCGGTGTCCACTTCGGCTTCAACACTGCTATCAACGCACCTACGTGCAGTACGGGCCATACAGTCGTTCCGACCCTGACACTGCAGCCAGTCGATATGATGCTTCCCATGGCAGCTCCGACCCCGCCACTCCAGCCAGTCGACATGACACTGCTTCCTGTGGTAGCTCTACGAGTGTTGTCAGGCCTAGCTATTGTGGTGCTCGAGATCAGCCTACTCCGCCGCTAGCAAATCAGCTATAAGACTATCCTGCCTCTCTACAGTAGCAGTGGGGACCACGGTGAGACACTGAACCAGCTTGGCCTGCCCTACAGCCCCTATCCACGCTGCCAACATGCACATCCAAGGGCTGGAGGGTTTGGCAGCGCATCCTTTTTCCAGCTTGTAGTATCGCAGAGCCTTGTTCAGCTCTGAGTCCGGTGAGGCCATGGAGGTCTGCAACTGCTGGAACACATCTGACAGATAGTCCAGATCCTTGTAGAAACCTTTAGCTCACAGGAGCTGCTCGACGATACTCCCACCCATGATAAGGTATTCGAGGAAGCAGATCTGCCCCTTACCAAATCCTAGATAGAGCTTCACAGCTGTCAGCTTCTCTGTCAGCTCAGCACCGGAAAGAATAGCGAGCTCATCTGGTGTCTTCTTCTTGTAGTCCTTCAACTCCCTCTGGAAGACCTCATAGTACTTCTCGCATAGCGCAAGCCCGGACATGTTTAAGATGTCTCAATAGAGAGATGAATATTCTTGAGTACCAACCCGGGCACCTGGCAGATGCAGACTGGGAACATCTTATTAGCCCTCTCGACAGGGGACGCAGACATTTAACAGCGTTGTATACTCAGTGCTTAAACAATGACGTCAACGGTACAGATCGTGAAGCAACTGCCCGAGAGCCAGGCGAGTCTTCAGAAGGTGGAGAACCTGCTGCGAACCAAGAGACTGAAGTAACTGACCAAAGCAAAACGTCTGGCAGTCCATGTTGCCAGTAACGTGGCAGCGAATGTGGCCATGGTGAAGATGACAGGGGAAATGAGGTTCTTCTGCTGCCACTGCGGCTGTCCTCACTACAGTGGTGAGTGGGGTGGCTGGGCACTGTCTCGGAATAACTCACCCCATCCCAAAGATCGCCCTCAGTGGTGCCTCCTACACTGTTGCTGCCAGGATCATGGGTGAACGTGTTACACTAATGGAGGCCGCGGTACTAGGGCTAGCAATGAGTGCAATGGCTGAGATCATCGTCGCCTATGTTTAACCCCTCTGAATAGTGATGGATGGATCACGAGACCCCTGCGGTATATGAGGCATGGTGTGCTGGAGGGCGGTGTGTAGCCCATAGTCGAGCAGGCGGACTGAGGATCGCCAATGCCTGGAAATGGTGGATCGCCCACAAGGCATGCCCCTGCAAAGTGTGCCAGTACCCTGAGCACTGCTACCTATTCCCTTGGCCAACTGCGTGGTCCTCCTATGCCCACCTATTTCACTGGGGGTATGACTAGTAGGTTTAAGCCGTGTATATAGCACTATGACTCTGTCACTCACAGACCTAGAAAGCAAAGAGCTAGGCGATCTTGCTCACTTGGGTTCAGAGGACACTGTTGCCCCTATCTCCTTCCTAGACTTCGACGAGAAGGGAGACCCGCGGAAGATCCGAGGTACCATCCCAGCCTGAGATCTCATCAGGAACACTGATATGGTAGGACAATCGGCAATTAACAAGGCCAACACTGTATACAAATCAAAGACAGGGCAATGATGCGAGGTATGCTCAGAGTCGATGAGGCTGGTGTCATCAAGGTTATGTCTGAGTCCTATGCACAAGACCTGGTTAAGGATCTCCTGAAACCACGGACCTCATTCCAACAGGATGGAGAGAATCTCAGGGTAGGCACCCTCAGCCTGAGCCATATCACTGTCGATGGCAAAACAGGTCCTACTGCCAGCCTCCAGCTACCAGAGGTGAAGAAGTCCAGGTTCTTTGGTTTGCCGTTTAAGACCACAGGATAGTCATGGCTTCCCGTGCATATATCATACAGATACTGATGTACTAGACACTGTGGATGCTGACACAGGCCCTCTACACTATCTTCTCAGCTGCTGCTGGGAGTTCATGCTTGATGCCTCCATCGCATCCTTCGTAGCCTCCAGAGGTGCAGGATTTCCAGCTCTGCAGGCGAAAGAGCTGGTGCAGGAAGTACTGCCGTTTAGTCTCCCAGATATAGACGAGGCTACCACCGACCATGTGCTAACCATCCTCCGCACGCATGTCTGTACCATTCGACAGTAGGCTGGCCAATGCTGGCCAGGTGGTGCTGATCATTGCCCCGTCAGGACACGGGAAAAACATCTTGCTGCGGGCTCTCCTGGCCGAACATCTACACTCTAAATACATCATTCTGGTGTCTGACTCCACCGCTGAGGCGGTTGACAGTAATGATCAATGGTACAATGGCCCAATCATCAAGACACAGAACCTGCAAGCACTGATGGGGAAGCTGCTGGCAGCATGACTGACAGAACCACTTGTTCTTGTTATCGATGACCCTGCAATGGACCAGAAGACAGTCACCTACCTCAGCAACATCACCAGGCACATCCGGCACACAAAGATAACTGTCTTCATCCTCTTTCAGAAGTACACCCGTGAGATCTCACCAGACATCCACCACAATGCCCGGTTGCTATAATTCAGCTCCAAGTGTGGACGTGCCCTGCTCGAGACCATATACGACAGCCTAACCCTCAAGGAGACCAAAGGGGATTTTATCGCAGGTGTACAGAGGGCAGCTGAGCTGTACCACTTCATCTTCAGCAACAAGGAGACAGGTGAGCAGTCACACTTCAAGCCATCTCTGGAAAAGGCACAGACCTTCACCTACAAGCCGAATCCAGCCAGGAAACTAGCCTGCTCTATGCGTCATCGCTGACAGACTGTCGCAGCTGCCGCAACCTTTTTCATTCATCAGAAGGCTGCACGGTCTCCGCTACTTTGTCAGATGCTTGAGGAACTTCGTCAGAAGCTTGAGGAACTTCGTCAGAAGCTTGAGGAACTTCAATCAGAAGCCTGTTGCTGAAACTCTATCCACTGAGGGTCAGTGTCTAGGGCTCTCTTCTTCTGGAACTTCTCACGGAAGATCCACTTTGTCCATGCGCGCCGAGCATCTGACTTGCGAGCGGATTTGATGAGGTAGTCCTAGTAGTTATCTGGGAATTTCAGAAATGCTGCCAGATCACTAGCCATTCTCCTGTGCCCTTCTCCGTTGAAGATGTGCTCAACAGCCTCCTTGCGGCCAACAGTGAACCCCTCCTGAGTACCTTCTGCATGACTGGTGTCATAGCTCTCCGCTACAGCTGCACTGACCTCCTCCCTGAAGTAGTTATTTGCTCCAGACTGGAGGCAATCCAGCATCTCTCGCTCTTCCTGGCTATGGAGGCATCCCACCTCCCGACCATTAGTAGATCTTTGGGATCGACCCTCGCCCTTTGGAGAGCTAGAATAACAGGGCTGTTGGTTTGGGCCACAGGTAGGTCGAGTGTCCTGCCCTGGGTGCTGTCAAACTTCCGGTAGAGTATCCGAGTCAGGAGTTCTTTTGTATTACGAGCTGGCACTCCTTCTTCTATGGCGGTCAGTATCTTCGCATCAGATGGAGGTGTAACCTTGGCTCGCTCGTGGATAATGTTGATGTTACGAAGCAGTCCTCAGACCGTGTCACAGTGGGACAGTGCACGCTGTGGCTCTCGTGCTGACTTGTCCTGCTGCCTATAGACAATCTGCTGGAGAACTCTTCCAAACATGGCAGCCGTTTAAAACCTCTATATACCCAGACCTTAAACATACTGCAGTATGTGCAATATCCAGATGGGGCCATTGAACCCGCGACATCGCACCGCACTGATCCTCGGAAGGACTGCCTGATGGTCATTCGACCCAGTATACATGATGAGAACCCACTGTCTGCTGCTGGGAAGAAAATTGACTTTGCAATCTCGGCACAAATCCACGAGATCAAGAGCATGACACTCGAGTTCAAGCTTCAGAGCACAATAGAACAGACGGTAGAGCTCTCGCAGGTTCTGAACAGGGGGGAGATCGTGCAGAGCAACAGCACCGTGGACACCGCCTATGTGAACGATGAGTACCTAGTCCTAGGTCCGGTAAAGATGGTGCGGGGTGGGGTGGGGTGGGGTAGCAATGGTGGTGGTGTTGTTGCCATTTCTGTGTGAGCGGTATTGGTATAGACGGCGGCGCGTACAGGATGACGGATAAGGTTTAACTGCGCAAGCCTTTTCCTGCAATGCTTCATAGGATGTTTTGTTGAAGCACAGAAGAAACAGCGAGGTCGCCAAGGACGTGCGTTTCTCCGTCTATGTTGGCGCTTGCGAATCCATGAGGTGGAATGAATTGTCTCTCCCAAATCGCTACTGTCTGTGGATGCGGAAGATGATGCTGATTGGGGTGGTGTTCTGCATACCACCAGAGGGCACCGAGAATCTAGTGTCTTGGTGGCGGGACGTAGTGCTTTCAAAAATGTTGTTTCAGCGGAGGTATTACAACCTACTACTGCCGTTTTACATAGAAAAGAAGGTTTGTCGTGTATGGAAAAAGAAGGGGATGTCCTTGCTGTAGATGGGGGAGGCAACATAGGCACGGACATATTGGAAGCCGTGGCCACTGAACGTTGTTGTGTGAAAGCCGCTGTTGAGCTGAGAGAAGAATACGTGCACCGAAGTAGCTCAGTGTATTTTGGTACCCTTTTTCGACGGTTTCTCTGGTTGCGGTGTGGTGCGGTCTCACCACTCCCTCCAATGTCCAGGCTGACCGCATCTGAAACAGGTGTTCGGTGGCGGTGCGGTGCTGGTAGTGTTTGCTGACCTAAACTGTGTGGTGGTGAGGTTGGTGCTGAGTGTTTTTACTAAATTGGTGAGTGCGGAGATCTGCTTACTGACCTCTTCTATCTGCTCTCTCATGTTGCCGTTGTTGTTGTTGTGCTGGTTCCCACGCCCTGGGGCTCTGTTGTACCCTCCTCTACGGGCACGGCCCCTTCCTCCAGGTGCTTGATTCTGACTGGGCTTCTGCATATCCGATGGTGGTGGTGTCTGTGCGGTTGGTGTTGCTGATCTGGGGGGAGCACTAGCGGGCAGGGCGACAGCTGCACCCTCTATCTCATTGATAGGATGGAGTTGGCGTCGGTTATTCTTCTCCCACTCTAGAAAGTTCTCAATACGAACCGCGGTTGCTGTTAATTGGGCCAAACTCCCGTGGTCGTCAAGAAATAGCTTTTCTTTCAGAGCGGGTTCACCACTTAATGCATCGATGAAAGTATCGAGATGCAAGTGAATTACGCCCTCCGTATTGGTGCTCGGATATGCGCAGGTGACTAGCCTCTGAATTCGGCTAGCTAAATCAGGAAGAGTTTCTCCCGCGTGTCGTCAGGGATTTTTAAGTTGAAGACGACTGGTTTCTCCGAGGGCTGTGTTGCCAAATCGCTCCGTCAGTGCTCGTTCCAACTGTGTGTAGGTGGGTGTGCAATCCATCCCCAGATCCGCAAGAACTTGAAGGGCTTTTCCCGAAAGTTTTGCGGCGAGATATTCACCCATTTGTCGATCGTCCCAGCGGTTAGTCTGACTTATTATCTCGAACTGTATTTTATAATTGGTCCAGTCATTCTCCCCACTAAATTCGGGAGGGAGGATGACTCGGCCAAGACCGCGGGAAGAATGCAGTGGGTGAAATCTGGGTGGTGCGGGTATCTGGGAAGTCGATGATTGGATTGAAGTTGGTCATGGTGCCGGCGGCGGTGGTGTTGGTGTTTCCCGTCGATGCCGATGCCGAGGAGCCAGGACACGCGTACTCCAATTTAATGAGTCCGCCCCGTTTGTTGAGCCATAGACCGACATGGGTCTGTGAACGGGAGGCAGATTGCAGTGGAGATTGCGCGGTCGTTCCTCCCGCGGTGAGGACTGTTGTTCCTCATATGGCGGTGGTGCAATCGGCTGACGGTCGTGATAAGTTGCATGACTGATATACCGGCCAAATGGTGGTGCCGATTCCTCCCGATGACTCTGCAGTGTTCCCCTTGAATATAGCGTTTCGCTAGAAAGGGGCGGTGCGGGAGGTTGTCTATGTCTATATATTGTCTATACGGCCCCTGGCCGAGGATGCTCTCGATCACTGGATCGCTTCTTCTTTTATACTCTCCGTGACGTCACAGGCGCAGGCTCCATCCAATCATCGTTCGAGCAACAGCCACTCAGCGCGTCGCTAATAATAGTGTAGTCGAATGTTCCCGAACATTCTAGAAGCTTTACGTCCACGTGGGTACGACGTCACAGCAATATTTTGAAGATAATCAAAAAGAGTTTTCCCTGGATAACTCAGCCATTTCTCAACCGATTTTGAAATGGTTTACAGATTCGGAAAGCCCGTCGAATTCTGGTCTTTATTTATTGCAGATTTAACGGGGACAGCCAATGAATAAGGATTACAGAGTACCAGGTCGGTACACTAAAAGCGCCATCCTATCTAGGTCACAACTACATGCTCCATAGAAACAGCGTCCCGGCGCGCGCATGCACATAATGCGCTTTAACGAACGCTCTCTCTCCCATAGGCCTATACACGCTTATAGCTCTACCAAGAGGGGCGTGTTCAGGAAACGAATCCTGGACGGGCGGCGCGTACCCAGCTTAGCTGGTACGGCGGGTACCCGACCGGTCGATCCTAACTACAAATCCATGTAGGGTCAATGCAATTATGTAGCAGTACTGATAGACCACCAATGTTCCAAATTTCCAGTCAAAATTGCTGTCAATAATATTGTAGCAGATTGATGAATACAGAAATCAACCGAAAGTGTAGGCCTATGCATGTGCTAAGTTAAGGACGTCTACAGGAAATTCGGCCACAGAATTTCAACCATATAGTTAGATAGGTATATCAATACGCTAGTGAAGTAATGGATTGAGGTTAAAAATATTTTGACCATGAAGTAATTTCGTAGTGCACAATTTCATACCGAAAATTTGCTAAATCTCCGGTGATTCACAGTTTTCAGTGCCCTATTGTCTTGTAGTATGTTTAGCCCCATAATTTCACCTACATAGACTTGAGCCTTAATATACTAGGTATAATCCGAATCTAACACATTCTAGATGAAATAATTGTATTAGGCAAAAATTGGCTTAAATGTTGGGGTTTTTTCGTGCTTTTCGGTGCGCTACTGTCTGCATGTAATATGGTCGGCTCCAGAACTTCGCTCACACAGACGTAGAGGGATTTGAATACGATAGTTATATTTGGAATTTAAAAAAATTCGACCGTGAAGTAATTTCATAGTATGCGATTTCATCGCGTAAATTCGTTCCAATTTTGTCAGATCTGCGGGTTTTCAATGCCCTACTATTACCTGTCTGCAATAGGTTTGGCCACATAATTTCACCGATATGGTTAGATAGCGATATGAACACGCCAATGAATCTTGAGTTTTCTACCACGTAGTAATTTCGTAATATTCAATTCAGTAGCCTCGGACAGTTGTCAAATGCCAACAATTTACTATATTCGGTATCATTCTGTTCTCGATTTGTAATAATTTCTTTTATATATGGATGTATATAACTCAATATGAGCTAGTGCTTTTGCACAATTCTACCATCAAGCAATCTCATCGTAGGTAGTTACATATTCGCCGTATGGCCCCATTGTAATATGGTTGGTTCACATTCACTACATTCAGATAGCTAGGTGTCGGTATGTCCTGGAATATCGCTCATAATGGGTTCAGCCCCAGAATGTCACCCATATGTTTAGATAGGTATAGGCATATGCTTACGGAGTAGTGAGTTTTAAAACTATCTACCATGAAATAATTTCGGCTCAAATTTATGCCGATTCACAGTTTTCGTTGCACCCAGTCAATTTGTTTCAAAATAGTCATCAGCTTACCTGTATAGTTACATTGAAATTGGAAGTCTGGGAATTCATTATTCAGTGTATATATACACATCGATTCCAACACGAAAAAGGGGTGGAGCTTAGCTAGAAATAGGCGTGGCATACCTAGAAATGGATCCCTCTATTGAAATTGGCATGAGCAAATTGAGCATTACAGGGCTAATAACATTTGTTAATGCGTGGTCTACACAATATGGACCACTTGTGTTAAGAGAGCACCCGTATTTATAGGTCACATATTTTAACAAGGCCAATCATAGATTGTAGACCCTTGCCATTCCGAACGCACGTAGATCCGAATACAATACACTCAACCTCTGACGGGGAGAGGGTAATTAATACCACTTGCTAATGGGCTTTTTCAGGTTGTCTATCCATCATATTATGTCATATGACGTCGTAATTAATTAAGTGAAGCGTAGGATAACGTCATAATAATGACGTCATGACTGACTCGATTTATTCCATCTTAAATGCTTAATAATCTGACACATTGTACGGGTTGTATGTTTTTGTTATTAAATAAAAATGCTGTTGAATATTTTGAAGGTAATTTGACTGGGCGCTGTTGCTGTTGCTGCCATAGCCAGCAACAGGACCCAGTCAATTCAGTGTCAAAATATTCCACGGCTTACCTGTATAGTTTTCTTGAAATTTATCGTCTATAAGTTCAGAAATCCATCGATCCCAACTCGAGAGTGGTATGGGTGGAGTTTAGCTAGAGATGGGTAGGGCATAGCTAAACTGGAAAGGTTCATTGTGTAAATAAACTACCACAGTTTTCGGTGCGCTATTGTATGTAGTATGTTCAGCCCCATAATTTACCCCACATAGACTTGAGCTTTAATATGCTAGTTCTAGATGAAGTAATTTTACTACGCAAAATTTAGCCTAATGATGGTGTATTGGTGGTTTTGGTGCCCTACTTTCAGTAATATGGTCGGTTCCAGACACTTCGCTCACATAGACGTATACCAGTTTGAATATGCTAGTTACATTGGGAATTTAAAAGAATTCGAACGTGAAGTATTTTCGTAGTATGCGGTTTCATCGCATACATTTGTTCCAATGTTGGCAGATGTGCAGTTTTCAATACCCTACCGTCTGCAATATGTGTGGCTACATAATTTCACCCATATGGTTAGATAGGGATATGAATATGCTAAGGAATCCTGAGATTTTTACCACGTAGTAATTTCGTAATATTCAATTTAGTAGCCACGGACAGTTGTCAAATGCCAACAATTTGCTATATTCTGTATTAGAATCTCAGTTCCCGGTTTGTAATCATCTTTTTTACATAAAGCTGTATATAAATGAATATGTACTACTGCTTTTGCACGATTCTACCATCAAGTAATTTGGCAATATGTAGTTACATATTCGCCATATGGCCCCATTGTAATATGGTTGGCTGACATATCGCTCATAATGGGTTCTGCCCAGAATATCACCCATATGTTTAGATAGGTATAGGCATAAGCTTACGACGTAGTGAGATTTTAAAACTTTGTAACGTAAATAAGCTCAAACTTAGGCTAATTCATGGTTTTCATTACAATAAGTTCACCCCCAGAATTTCACCCACACATACGTATAGGAAATATGCTAGTTGTATTCCGAATTTAAAAAAATTCCACAGGAACGTAATTTCATAGGACACAATTCCATACCGAAAATTGGCGCAAATTCTGTCAGATCAACGATTTTCTGTCTTGGCGCATTGGTTCAGTGGTAAATTTGCTGATGCCATGCGGCATTGCAGTATGACGGTTCAATCCTCGACCGGGGAGATTGTGATCAACAAATTAAACTAATGGGTGCATGACATCTTCTTCTTCTTTTCGATTGCTGGTATCACACTTGGAGAGCCGTTCTCAAGATGAAATCTGTGGTTTTCTGTAGTTCTTCCACAGGCCCATACAGCTTTTCAAGAAAAGAGGTTGACAAAGGCCAGATCTCTTCTCTCAGCAGCTGATACGTACTGCAACATTGAAGTATGTGCTCTGTGGTCTGTTCTGCTTCTCCACAAGGACAAGCGGGCGATGTCGTAAGGTGGAACCACCTGTACATGTGTTGGTTTAGTCTGTTATGTCCAGTTCTGAGACAAAAAATGGTCACTTGCTCTGGCCTCGAGAGGTGATGGTAGGCATCTTCTGATTGAGGTGTTCTATAAAGTGACTTGATGATAGTCTTCATCTCTGTATGTGTAACCATATTTTCTGTCTGATTCTCTTCTGCACCCACCTTTGCCATCTTGTCTGCTTCCTCATTTCATTGGACTCCACAGTGTGAGGGGATCCACTGCAATGCTATCCGAAAGCATTTGATGGTTTGTAATGCTTCTTCAAGTTGTGGCAGCTTACCTTTGGTGATAGCCTCAAGGACGGAGCGGGCATCAGATAAAAAGACAATCTGTGCAATATGGTCTGCTGTTCTACTGATGGTATTAGCTGCATGGACCAGTGCTTCGACTTCAGCTCTGTAGTTTGTGCAGTGTTTGCCTGTCGGTATTGCAGCTGACTCATGTTGACCGTTTGGATACTGTATGTGCAGTCCGGCACCTCTGCTCCTAATTACATCTTTGGCTGATCCATCTGTGTAGATCCTTATCCATGTCTCCTGAGGGTACATTTCTTCCAGCATGGCTAGGGTCAGGGCCTTCTTGCTCACATCACTGTGTTCATCTTTGGTTGTGAGATGAGGTACTGTGGTGCGAATAGCTATGTTCTCTAGTTTGTTTTCCCAGGGTGGAGGATCAAGGGTGTGGTTTGGGTCTTCTATTTGTGCTGGCAACATTTCTTGGTGTTTCCTTTGAAGTGCTTTTGTCTCTTTCACAAAACTTGATCTTTTAAGTCTTCCTGATGACAGCTGTGCTTGCCTGATCTTCATCGGGTGGTTGATGATGCGCTCCATGGTCTTGCATATGCAGCTTGTAAGACTGATAGGACGGTAGCTCAGCACTTTCATCTTGTTCTTCCCTTTTTTCAGAATAGGAGTCATTCTGGCTTCCTTCCAGCACTGAGGAACCTCTCCATTGGTCCAACTGAGATTAATGATGTCTAGCAACTTGCGGAGAGATGCATTACCAAGGTGTTGGATCATTTCATTCGTAATGCCATCTGGCCCGGGATATTTCTTCTTCTTTAATTGGCGGATAGCCTTCTTCAGTTCTGCTAAACTAATGTCAGCTTTCATTGCATCGTGTGTGTTGGTGTCTGTTCGTTCCTTTTGCTCTTTTCTAACCTCTTTTTGACGCATTCGTGGTATAGAAATGTTGCTTTCTTTTGCATATGCCTTCGCAAAGGCATCTGCAGCCATCTTTCCTGACAGTGTTTGTCCATCTTCTTCAAGAGTAATCTTCTCTCCCCTGACACCCTCATCATTCAGTGCTTTAGTCAGTCTCGATAGCTTTGTGGTGTCTCTCTCTAAATTAAACCCTGCCGTCTTTTCCCTCCAGCTTCTTCTTTTGGCCTCCAGTTTGGTCTTTAGATACCTGGCTTTAGTTTGGTGTAGCGTGAAGTGGTTTTCATGACAGGGATTACCTTCTGCATCTTCGCTGGCCTTGTCTAGTTTATCATGTGCTGCTTGCAGTTCTGTTGTCCAGTAGGGGCGGTAATTTTTCCTGAACCCTCGAGGAATCACTTCGTTGGCAGCCTTGAGGATACTTGAACTAAATTCCTTGACCGCATTGTTGATGTTTCTCCCTTCTACTGCTATATTTTGGGTAAGCTCATTGGAACGAATGCCGAACAGACTCCAATTTGCCTTTTTGTAGTTCCACCTTGGATGTTGAGGTGAACTTGTCGAAATACTTCCAGAAAGAGAGAGAGGAGGACTGGGCGGTGGTCGCTTCCTCCTAACTGCGATCCGACCACTCTACTGAGGTTTCTGTGAATGTCTTCTGTACAAAATGCCAAGTCCGGCGTTGTTGTCGAGTGCCACAGGCGCGAGTAGAAGGTAGGCTGATCTGTGGGATCGTTGACAAGTAAAAGGTGCTTTTCATCTTGCCATGCTTCAATGTCTTCTCCTCGTTTATCAAGTGTTCTGTATCCCCAGCTCTGAGACTGGCTATTAAAGTCTCCCGCAATGAGGAAGTGGCAGTCCGGGACCTGGATTGTGTCAAGTGAGAGATTCTTGTCATTAGGGCAGTAATAATTGACAATGTCAATCACAGAGTTGCTGGTTGTTACCTTGATCTTGATATATTCTGCCTCTTCCATAAAGGTTTTGATCTGGCTGGCGTTCATGCTGTTTCGGACCAACGTGATCACCCTGCCTTTCTTTCTTCCTCTTCGATCACACCGGAAGATCTGGTAACCTCTGATCTTAAATGGTTTTCCTTCTTGCAGGTGTGTCTCTTGGATGCAGCAGATATCAATGTTGTTTTCGTACAGGAACTGTTCGAGCTCTGATTTCTTGTTGGTAACCCCTTCTGCGTTCCAGTGCATGATGTTGATACTGGGGTTCTCTTTGGGTTTGGTCTTCTCTTTCGGTTGGCCAGTAGCTCTCCATCCTCGTCCCCTGGCTCCACAAGACGAGTTGATGGGACCTCCAGTAGCTGAGGGTGGGCTCCTTCGAGGCGTGGAGCCCGGCACTGCACCTGCCTGGCGGATCCTCACAGGGCGAGCACAATTTCGGTTGATTCGATCTCCAGGTGTCATTCATTAGCGTTGTACATAATGCTCTGGTTAGCTGTCGGCTGGTTAACTTGTGGAAATTGAAGCCGCACGTTGCCAGTGCATCAATAAAATAAATACATATACTGCCAGAGTCGTGATGGAGTCAGAGTGCAATAGGCTTAAAACGCCTAGGATTGAATTGTGGCAGATGCATCCACAGATAGTCCAATATGAATCGTCAGAGTGTCAGTATATCAGACATGTGAAAGCTGGTCGGCTAAACCTAGACTTTTTGTCTTGGCGTGGTGGTCCAGTGGAAAGATGTCTGGTTGATGATGCCATGTAGAGATGCAGTATGATGGTTCGATCCTCGACCAGGTAGATGGTGATCAACAAATTAAACTAATGGTTGCATGACTGACGGCTGGTTAGCATGTGAAAATTGAAGCCGCACATTGTCAGTGCGTCAATAAAATAAATACTAATAAAGTATCAAAGGTTTAAAAAATCTTTACTATACAGTAATTTCGTCATATGCAATTTAGTAGTTTCACACCATTGTCAAATTCCAATAATGGACTATATTCTGTACCAGAATATCTCTACATGCCTTGCAGCCAGTTTTCGAACATAAGGCCATGTAGAACTCATTATGTTCTCGTGCTGTGCGAAATATTGTAATAATTCTACCACCAAATATTTATTATAATAATGTGAAAATATTTCTATATATCCCATATTTTTATCCGCGTGTACTGCTAGAACCTGACTTATCAGGCTAATACCCTAACATTTGTACATATGGCCAACAAGATCATCATCATTACAGCGGTTGAGGCCGATTTGGGCCTTTTTGTCGAGCAAAATTATTTGATTTAATAGTTTGTCACTGTTTCAAGTCAAGATATCGTTTAATAGTTATAGTCATAGTCATAGATACGATAGCTAAATGAAACAGATGACGATGTCGTGGCTGTTTCCCACTGGGTCTTCAGTCAGAATGTGTTCTACTTTATCATTTTCGTTGGAGAAAACTAGGTTCACGGTATTGGTTCTATCCTTGCCACTTAATTTTGTTGAAAAGGTATACAGATATGTCAGTACAGATCGGGGTCATGTATTACATCAAAAATATACTTGCTTTGTGCATTTCACTACCATAGTAGTGTATATTTCACCAATATATTTCCGGCTAATATAAGCTCTTCACGTCTGTTTAAGAAGGTATCAAGATTTAGGTTTAAAATATTCTTTACAGTCTTCTTTAATATGTTTGAATGGGTGTCAGTGTCTGTACTGTTTCTTGCGCCAATTTTCTACTGACTGGGTTGCCAGTTCTGTTGATTTCTTTATCTTTACAAGTTGTTGATACCTAATGACCCAAATTCGATCTGTTACTATGTGTTGATGCAGTAGTGAATTTTCTCATCACTGGCTGCTCTTAATTTGGTCTGTTCCTCTATTTGTTAAGGAGTTTGGCCTGGAGAAAATTGATGGATGGAAAAATTGTTGGACTGAGCAAAAATATAAGCTGCTTTTCCTAGCCCATAGCTAATACTGCCAATATCTTTTTGCAAGAAATATTCCTTCTTTTGTGGTATTGTCCGCCTATATTTTTGTCATGCGTGGCTTGTATGGCTTTATATAACATCATTTTTCCATGAAACAGTTGAGTTTATTCTCAGAATTATAATAACCTCCGAGCACGCTATTTACCATTCATGCCTTGCATCAATATGTGTACTTGTATAGTACTTAGTGATGGGGTTGTTTCAGGCAAAATGTAAAACGTGGGTTTAGATGTGTTGAAGGTTAGCTGCCATATGTTTGCCCAGTTACATTCTTTTTTAATATCATCTTGTATATGATGGGTTAGTGGGTTACCATATACTTTCGTATCATCTGCAAATATTTTGCAATAGCATGTAACTAAATCAGGCAAATCGTTTACTATATTAGGAACCGGGTAGGTCCAATAACACACCCCTGTGGAACACCACTAGTGATATCTGCCCACTCTGAGACCGTGTCATTGATTTTTACCCTCCGCTTCCTGCTAGTTAGGTAGTTATTAATGCATGGAACTAGTTTATTCCCAATGCCATAGCTTTTTAATTTCATAAGTAACCTAGTATGTGGGACGCTGTCAAAACCCCTCGAGAAATCTAAATATATTGCATCTGTCGATTCACCTGTGTCTATTTTGAAATAAAGTTGTCGATGTATTCCATGGGTTGTGTTTTGCATGATCTGTTATTTCTAAACCTGTGTTGAAATTTGGAAAATAGGTAATTTGTTTCTATAAAATTGATGATTTCATCTCGTATTAAAGACTCTAAAACCGTACACAGGATACATGTAAGGCTGATTGGCCTAGAGATTTTAGGGTCACTTTTACACCCCTCTTTGTAAATAGGGCATACATCAGCAGTCTTCCAAAGTGTGAGTAACATGCCCTCCTCTAAAGATTTATTAAAAATGATGCAGAGAGGTACACTGATTTCCTTAGCTACTTCCGTAAGTAATCTTACTGATATTTCATCTGGGCCTTGACTCTTATTAGGGTTTTAAGTTCCTGGGTTTCTTTTCTACAGCAGTAGGTGTCATTATTATATCTGCTAAAACAGGTTTCTTACTGAGAGAGACACAATTGCAACAGAGACTAAGTTTTCGGTTGTAAATACACTGGCAAAGAAGCTATTTAGAATATTAGATTTGTCTTTGTCACTTGTGAATATTGACCCATTCACTGCGTCTTTCAAACTGGTTATTGATTCCCTAAGTGTAGTTTTACTATTAACTTAATTCCAAAATGATTTGGGATTGGTTTTACATTCTGAAGCCACTCTCTGTTCGAAAGACAGGTTTGCTTCTCTGATACGCCATGTTTCTTTATTTTGTGCAATTTGGTACAGGACATAATCACTTGGTGCCTTTGTTTTCTTGTATTTTTTATATATTCTATTTTTATTTATGAACGATTGAGATGCACTGTGATCAAGCCAAATATAATTTTTCCTACTGAGTATATTAGATATTGGAATGTATTGGTTTTTCAGGCAGATAGTTGATGGTCTAATGCATTGTTCTTTGGCGTTGTCTCCTTAACTCTAAAAAATATTGCATGGGACAGTGGTTAGTTTCAAGCCTATGGCTTTTTCTGTCCCAGTTGTGGTAGTAGTTATGCAAACTTTGTTCCGGCTTCTGGTGTGGCGGAACAGGGCAATTCTGTACACTGTACACGATTTTAGACTATTCTACATGTGTATTTACATATCCACAGTTATTTACTATAGTACTATTATATTTTAAATAATCTTTGTATTGCACATAATATTTGCATTGCACATAGTTTCTTACAAGGACTCCACATGATAGAATATCTGTAATTTGGGGCTGTTATAATTTATGTAGTTTAAAATGTATTTTCATAAAAAGCTTATACGGTTTTGGCATACATTTTTGTTCTTTCTGATTTGCATGTATATTGGTTTTTACTCTGTTGTAGTAATACTCATAGTGGCTGCAAAGAATTAAAAGAGAGATAGAAAGATATGCATTATTTCAGAGAAGTGCTGGTCGAGTTGCAGTTTGAAGATCTCGAGTGCGTTTGCATTTATGGTAGTTGCTGGCAGGGAATTCCAGTGTGTGACAATCCTGTTAGAGAAAGAGTTCTTACGTATGTCTTTGTTAGCATGATGTTTGTGTAATTTCAAGCTATGCCCATGTGTGGACTCCATATGTGATTTCCGTGACAGCTTTCCAGCATCAATATTATAGTAGTCATGCAGAATTTTATATGTCTCTATTAAATCTCCTCTGAACCATCTGTATTTGAGAGACATCTTTTTTAGAGCTTTTATCCGATTTCCGTAGCTGAGTCCTTTTAACTGTGGGACACGTTTAGTTGCTTTGCGTTGGACACTTTCTACTCTTCTTGACTGGCGTAGTAGGTAAGGTATCCAAACAGAACTATGGTATTCTAGTATTGATCTTATTAATGTTTTAAATAGAGTAGTTAAAATGGTTCCATCTATATATGTGAATGACGCTTAATCACCTCTAGTATTCTGTTGGCTTTGTGGATCTCTGTGTTGATGTGCGTATCAAAATTTAGCTTGGTGTCAGTAAGTACCCCAAGGTCTTTTTCATTGTCCGCAACTGAGATTTAAGGATGGGTCTCATCGTCAGTCATATAATACTGTGTCTTATGGTTATTACTACTGAGATGTAATACATGGATCCTCGTGGAATTGAACCTTAGTTGCTAGTCTAGTGACCATTTACAAGTGTTGTTTATGTTGTTTTGAAGGTTAATACTAGTAGGGTTTTCATCGGCAAAGATCTTGCAGGAACCACACTGGCCCGAGTACACTCCCTTGTGGTACCCCACTTACTACCTCTTTCCATGCTGATTTGGCTTGTTTACTTGAACTCTCTGTTTTCTATTAGACAAGAAACTTTTGATCCAGTTCACTAATTGCACTCTGATACCATAAGCCCTGAGTTTCACTAGCAGCCGTTCGTGTGCAACAGTATCAAATGCCCTCTTAAAATCAAGGTATATTACATCAACAGGTTCTTTTCTATCGAGCATGTTGGTTATTGTTTCTAAGTATTCTAGTAATTGTGTTTTACAGGACAAATTTGGTCTGAAACCATGCTGATATATGCTAAATAAGCTACGTTCTTCCATGTGATTCATGATGGCGTCTCGCACAAAAGACTCCAGTACTTTGCAGAGAATGCATGTGAGATTCACCGGACGATAATTACCCGGATCATGCTTAGGACCCTTTTTAAATATACATGTGACATTTGTTGTTTTCCAAATCTCAGTGATTTCTCCTTCATCCAGAGACTTATTGAAGAGAAAGCTAAGTGGAGTACTGATTTCATCTGCTACTTCTAGTAGTATTTTGGATGGCATAGCATCAGGACCACAGCTTTTGTTGGGATTTAGAGACTTTAGTCTTTTCGCTATGGCTGCGGGTGTTATAACTAGGTCTGCAAGCTGGACTTTATCGTTCCGAAGTGGGAACTCTGGTACTGTGTCCAGATTTTCTTTAGTGAATACATTTGCAAAAATGTTGTTATGTACTTCAGACTTCTCACTGTCTGTCTTAGCAGTCTTGTCATTACCAGCTTCTCTTAATTCCCCAATTCATTCCTTTATTTGGGTGTTTGACTTCACGTACTTCCAAAAAGCCTTTGGATTGGACTTGGTTTCAAGGGCTAGGTATCTTTCAAATGGGTTTTTTGTTAGTCTTAGTTTGGCTGTTGTATTATTTCTGACTTGTTTGTACGTGTCATAGTCACACCTCCCAGTTTCCCTGAATTTTCTAAAGGCTCTGCTTTGCTTACACAGCTTGTAGTATGTCTTTGTTTGCCCAAATTGTTTTCTTGAGGGGTGAGCTCGAGACCGGGATATGTTGGGCTATTGCCTCATTTAACAAATTCCCAGAGTTCCCTTATATTCATGTTGGCCATGCTGCTCCACCCTTAGTTGGCTACACATGTTTCCATAGTTCCCCTTATTTAATAGTAGTTTGGACATTGCTGTGATTGGAGGGTTAGTAAACAGGTCTGGCTGTAATCGAATTTTCAGTATGCCATGATCGCTTTTTCCTAGTGGGGCTTCGTGACTGATTCCTGAGATCATGTCCTCATCATTGGTGATGACTAAGTCCAATATGTTGGGTGTCTGGTGTTGTATGTGTCTTGTTGGTGCAGTGATGTGTTGATTAAGAAAACTAATAGGATTTTGCAAAGCCATGAAATCTAAGGACGTCAAAGAAAAGGCAAAAGCATTTCTTATTGATGGGAAGAACTCAATTAATATAGTTGACATAGACACATAGATAAATATACAAGTGCGGTAAACAACACTCATGTTACGGTACAATTATTACATGTAAAAATAACTATTTTACTATGGTGTGTATGCTAATCTACAAATCTCTGAATCTGTTAAACTGATAAATATGGGCTTGTTGTTGTTGTGTCAAGTGATTCCCGTCTATCAGACCACAGGCCCTTGAGACGAACCTCCATCTGGAGTTGATTCCTATTCTTACATTTAATAATTGTACCGTAGCATGATTGTTGTTTACCGCACTTATATATTTATTTATGTGCAGTGAAAAATAGAAACAAATTGTTTGTGTACATGTTTATCAGAGTACCGTTAAGAAGTTTCATTAATAGTCCCTTGTTTTGTGTACAAGTTCATTAGCACATTGTTAATGTTCATATTGTTAGTACAGTGTGGTTACTTTAGCTCAATGGCTTGTTTGCACGAATTCTGTTTGTTTCACCCTGATTCCTATTCCCACGCCGAGTCATTTTGCATTCTTGCCTGTTGGCCATGGGATTTTTCTCTCACAATTCCAATCGCCATGTGTTGGTTCACACCACTTAAGCTCATCAGTATTTTCGCTGCTCGTCTTTGGTGCAGTACATAACATAATTCTCGGGACAGTCGCTCAAGCTTAAATAGCTTCAGTGATGGAGCCTCATGTGTAACATTTAGCTTACTGGGATCCAGAATCGCCTGTATGCAGTTATCTTCATGTGTTTCAAGGCCAAGTTGTTTCAAGCAGCTGTATATATTCTTGATAAGCATGTCTCTGGCGGAGTGCAGCTCTGGGCATACAAGAAGAAAGTGTACAAGAGTGTCATCCTCAGTTTTACATAATGGACAGATCGTTGCCCCGCCCCCCCCCCCCGCCCTTTCTATTCTGTGTTGTGCCGCCAAGCAAATGATATTTTTGCACTAACAATTTAGCTTGAATGGTGGCTTTATACACTGAAATCTTATCCGTTTTGCAGCTTTCCCACAGTGTGTGCACTTTTCCCACTTGTTAAGTGATCACCGTATTTCCTGGATCAGCTCGATTGGTTTTTTTTAACAACAAATGATAAACATCATAAACACGCACTTACGATGCAATAAAGCAAAGTGCACACTTCCGGTTTGCGAATCACTCGCAGTGACGTCATACTTAACTGTGTCACTGTCACCCAATCTTTCTATCAACTCTTCTTTCTAGTTTGTCTTTCAATTCTACGACTGTCCCCATGTATATTCTTTCCCAGAGGTGCTGCAGGGCAGAGAAAATAATGCTCAAATCATTCTACTAACAAGCAGGATTTCTTTGTTTATTTTTTTTTTTGTGACATCCATTGCACGTTAGGATACACTCAAATAGAGATTACAGAACATATTAATGCTACAGACCTTAGTGCAGTACGATAACATTGTAACGTGATAACGTCGGAGGAGGCAATAATCTATAATTAACTGTAATGACTGTGGTTTTAGGCATAAGTCTGTAAAGAACTGACACGGTGATTATTTCTTATGCGATGAATGCTTCTATAAGCGTCTTCCCGAGTATAGGCCTAGTGTGCCTATTTGTAAAAATCAGAAAGACGATACTGTAGCATCATCTATAATCCATACAGCTTCACCAATCACTTCATGTAGCAGTTCTACATCTAATATGCTTTCAACTCCAACACCACTGACAGATGAAAAGGCACTTCCAAAAATGTCAAATCTCTCAAGCACCATTTCGCCCACGGGTACATGCATACAGTCCACACCATCTAGCAAAGATTCAAATACAAATGATACCATACCAATCAGCCCTCTCAAGCATGCCACAGATAGCGCAGAGCAAGATTGTCAAACTGGGCGACGCATCCTGTGTACATGTCTTAAGCCTAATAACAAATATATGATCATGTGTAACATCTGTGCAAATTGGCTACACTTTGGATGCATGCAACTACCAACATACATGCTTTCTGCCCTAGCAGGAACTCGACGCAAGTACACATGTGCCAGTTGCACACCGATTTCAGAATCCATTGCAGAGTACTTAGAATGGAGGAAAGGACAAGATAATGTAATCATCACTAACAATTGTAATGTTATTGACCCACCTATAAACAAAACAGCCACACTGGCTCATGAGAAGAACACCAACACTAGTAGCCTTTCCGTTAGTAAGCAACCTGTCACATGCACTGAGGCTGATTCCAAAAGTGATTCCATAAATAATATGGATAACAATGCAGATGGAAATCTCTTGAGTGAGCTTGCTAGGCAGATCAAATCCTTACAACAAGACTTTACCTCAGTCAAATCACAAATAGCAGATTTGCGGACAAATAGGTTCTCTGGCACATCCAAGCCAAAATCCTATGCTGAAGCAGTGTGTAATACAAATGCCCAGGTACATAGATTAGTATCATCCCAGTCACAAAGCAGCAGTGTTAACAAACATCGTCAAGAAACGGACACAAGGCCTATCCCTGTGCTACAAAGACAAGGCTTGTTATCAAACCCCTGAAAAGAACATACATTGCAGTACCAACACTGAACAAACACATTATCTGCCAAGGCCAACAGATCATTCATATAGAAATCCCGTACATAATCAATATAGAGACTTCCACAACACACAGAACAGGTACTCATATCATGGAAGAAACACACCTTACACTGCCAACGTTGAACAACTACATTATCCCTTCAGGCAGCCAATGTATCCTTCTAGAATTCCCATGGATACGGGAAATAACCCTCGCCAAACATTCAGAGATCAAACAGGTACCAGTCATTTTGGCTCTAACAGTTCCGGAGTAGATCAATATTCTACAGAGTTGAGAAAAAGAATACTGATCATAGGTAGCTCAACTCATCGTAAATTAAGTGGTCAACCTATGTGAACAACCCAATCTGATGTGTGCATACGAACTTTGCGAGGTGCCAGGATAAATGATGTGCACAACGAAATCCACAAGTATCTTGGACCATCCAGCCATGACGCCATTGTTATACACGTAGGCAGTAATGAGATATCTAAAAGTGAAACACATAGTATGATCGAAGATTATACAGAGTTAATACAACAAATAAGGTCCATCTCACCAAACATACAGATCTTTGTCTCATCCCACTTAACACGTCCCCTAAACAGCGCAGATCACAACATGACACTACAGTTCAACAATATGCTATTCCACCTGTCAGAAACATTAACAGTACACTTCATTGACAATTCCCAGCTCTTCTCAGACTTAAATGGGGGAAATACACAAGGAATTATTCTGGGACCATATACATCTTAATGGAGATGGTACCAGAATCTTATCAGAGAACATCACTAACTATCTCTCAAGCACACTCAGTCATGTTGTTCCACCAAGCTGTGGAAAAACTATGCTGTTTCACATTTTCACAACGGGAGGTTGTCTGGGAGGAGACCACAAGATTGGAGTGTGAATATGCACCACATGACTCACAATTACAACCAAACAAACACATTCACCAGAACACCAGCATATGTCCGTTGTTGGATGAAAATGTCAATTATGTAGATAGAAATTATGTTAATAGTGTTTCAAAAGATTCAACTAAACATTATGTTATATGTAAGAAAATAAAGCCAGTGCGTACATTCCACACATACACACAATTATTAGACGAATGTACATATGCAAACACAAGATCCATGACTATGCATAATCAAAATTATTCATCTAAGCTAACTACAAGCAAAACAGATGCGTGACTCGGAACTCAACATAAACATAGAAGAGTGGATTTAACAAAAATGGCATCCGGAACTAATAGACAAAAGACTATACAAAAGTGTTATACCTTGAACAAGCAAGTACTGACAAAAGAGAATTTACCACACTAAAAGACAACAGATTTAAAGTTGTATTTACTAATGTAGATACATTAAATTCAGATAAGCTTAATGAACTTAAGATACGTTTAGACATCATGGATGTTAAGCCTAGTATAATAGCACTTTCAGAAATTAAACCTAAGAATTTTAGAAACATAGCAGAATATAACATATATGGTTATGATTTAATACCCCTGAACATTAATCGAGACAGCATTGGAAGAGGGATGATTGTTTATATTAAATCAACATTAGTATATACACCTATAAACACTAATCTTGAGTATTCAGAATTTATCTCTATAAAAATTAATCTAAGTGATGATAATAATTTACTTATCACATTTATTTACCGGAGTCCTCAGTCAACAACAGAAAATAATGAAAACCTAAGATTACTTTTAGAAAATTTTATCTAATTTACAGTATCCACATTTTATAATGATGGGTGATTTTAATTTGCCTGGTATAAATTGGACGAACAATTCAACTGTTGGTGGCCCAGGTGATACAGAATATGAATTTATCGAGACCATTGGAGACTGTCTTTTACACCAGCATATCCAGGAACCAACTAGATGCAGAGGAACAAATAAATCATCCTGTCTAGATCTACTGTTCAGTAATGAAGAGGGTATGATAGATCAACTTGAGCAAGGGGCACTGCTTGGGGAAAGTGACCATTCAATAATCACTTTTTTATACATGTAGAAATGACAAATTGTATACAACCTAAGTCGAGATACTTGTATGAAAGGCTGATTTTGAACAAATGAAACATATGCTTGATATTGATTGGAATGAAACATTGAAATATATGGATGTAAATATGCAGTGGGAGACTATTACTACTAAATTGTGTACTGCTATCCAAGACTGTATACCAAAAACTAAGATTAAACAACAAAGTAAAAGGGTCCGGAAACATATGCTTCCTTTCAATCAGAAAGTTCTTGCTAAAATAAGACAAAAGCGAAGACTCTGGGCTAATTATAGATTATCAGGGAGTGACACCATAACACTTGAATATAATAGACTGAGAAACCAAATCCGACAAGAGACTCGAAAGATAACAAAGATACACGAGCAGAAAATTGCAGACAAAATTAAAACTAATCCAAAGAATTTCTGGGCCTATGTTCAGACTAAAACAAAATTAAGCGGGCAATCCCTGAACTCTACATTGACGAGAACAAGAACAATCTCACAGCTTCAGATAGTGCAACGACAGACGTCCTAGCAAACTTCTTTTCATCTGTTTTTACTAGTGAGCCTCATGGTAAGCTTCCAAAGATTGAGGCCATGGCTGTCCCACAACAAAATACTTTACAGATAAACACTGACATTATCCAAAATAAATTGCAGAAATTAAGCATATCAAAATCTCCAGGGCCAGATGGCATCCATCCTCGAGTATTAAAGGAACTATGTAATACCTTAGCACTGCCATTACAAATTATGTTTGAAACATCATTAAATACCAGCAAGATACCTGTACCTTGGAAACAAGCAAATATTACTCCTATATTTAAAAATGGAGATAGGAAAGATGCGTGCAACTATAGGCCTGTAAGTTTGACAAGTATTGTTTGCAAATTATTAGAAACATTGATTAAAGATTCAATAATGCTACATACGAAAACTAATAGCCTGTTTAGCAACTGCCAATTTGGTTTTATCACAGGTAGATCCACTACATTGCAACTTTTGAAAGTCATAGACAAGTGGCTACATATACTTGACAATGGTGAAAGCATAGATGTGGCTTCCTTCGATTTTCTAAAAGCATTCGATAAGGTACCCCACCAGAGATTTGCTCATAAACTGAACATATATAATCTCAATCCCAAAATTATTAAGTGGATAGAAAGCTTTTTGTCAGGTCGCAGCCAGAGGGTTGTTGTTAATGGGCAACCATCAGAATGGAAGCCGGTTTCCAGTGGAGTCCCACAGGGGTAAGTTCTGAGACCAGTACTGTTCATCCTATACATTAATGATTTTCCTGATGTGGTAAGCAACACTAGTGAATTATATTTTTATGCCGATGATACCAAACTTTTTCATGGCATTAAGTCAGTAGATGATTGTAATGAGAAGCAATCTGATATATATTCACTAAATGACTGGACTAATAAATGGCTATTACATTTCAATAACGAAAAGTGTAAAATTATGAGAATTGGTAATACCACTCTTACCAATTACAGTTAAACAATGACTAAAATGGGTCTCCAATTAACTATACCGAGTTTGAAAAAGACATTGGTGTTATTATTGACAGTAAGCTGTCTTTTGAGAAACACATATTAGATAAGGTTAATAAAGCAAATTCCATAATGGGGGTTATAAGACGAACATTCGTATTTCTAGATATAAGAACATTCAAAACTCTTTACACATCACTGGTAAGACCACATCTAGAATTCGCTAACCAGGTTTGGAGTCCATATCTTATAAAGTATATGGATTTGTTAGAAAATGTCCAGCGCAGAGCATCCAAAGCTGTTCCTGGATTGTCACACCTACATTATGGAATGAGGCTTAGAAAACCTAACATACCAACACTTGCATATCGTAGATTAAGAGGCGACATTATAGAAGCTTATAAAATAATAACAAAAAAGTATGACCTAGATGTATGCGATTTCTTTGAATTAAGACAAGAATCTATAACCAGAGGGCATAGTTTAAAATTGTATAAACCACGGCCCCGCTTAAACATACTAAAATACTCCTTTAAGTATAGAGTGGTGAACTTATGGAATAGCCTCCCATCCCATGTAATAGAAGCACCAACAATAGCATCATTTGAGGGGAGACTTGATAAACTATCTATGTAAATCTATGCAAATTGGCAAAACCAATTTACAAAATCATAGCTATATTCTCGGTAAAGACGGATCCCGTATTAATCCAAGCGAGGATGAAAAGGATATAGGTGTTATTATTGATGATAAACTATGTTTCGAGAAGCACATAATAGATAAAGTTTATAAAGCCAACTCCATTATGGGTGTAATAAGGCACACATTTGTATCCCTTGACACAAACATATTTAGAACCCTGTATACATCATTAGTGCGGCCACATCTGGAATTTGCTAATCAGGTTTGGAGCCCCTATCTCAAGAAACATATAGAGCTGTTAGAAAATGTTCAGCGAAGGGAGACAAAAAGTGTCTCAGGACTATCAAAACTAAATTATGAGACTATGCTCAGGGTCCTTAATATACCAACTCTTGCGTACCATAGAGTATGAGGAGACATTATTGAAGCTTACAAAATTATAACCAAAAATATGATCCAGAAGTGTGCAACCTATTTGAATTTCGATCAGACTCAAGAACCAGGGGACACAGGCTAAAACTATACAAATCCAGATCACGTTTAAACATACAAAAATACTCCTTTAAACATAGAATTGTGGACTTATGGAACAGTCTTCCGAACCATGTTATAGAAGCAACAACCATGATATCATTTGAAACAAAATTAGATAAACTATGGGATAACCAACCCCTATACTATAACTATCTAGCTAGCAATATAAATCCCATGTTTTATTACCAAATTGAAAAAGGAAATTAGGAATCTGTCATTACAGGATTTTAGCCTTCTCACAGAGATAGAATATGATTGATTGATTGATTGAAACTGTGGGCTACCCAACCAGTATATTACGACTATTATGCTGCCTGCATAAAAACAGATTACTATCATGCTGACATATAAGGAAATTTAATTGTTTTTAAAATCTGTCATAACAGGCTAGTAGCCTACTTACAGAAATAGAATGTGATTGATTGATTGATTGATTAACAAGCCCATAGGATTAGCAATCAACTCTAGAAGGAGGTTAGTCTCAAGGAGCTGCGGTCTGATAGAGGGATTTACTCAACACAACAACAAGATTACAAAATAAACACACGTGAAAATTAGCTGCAGCTAACGTGAACATTTGCAAGGGATTTTGCAAAGCCATGAAAACTAAGGATGTGAAAGAAAAGACAAAGACGTTTCTTATTGATAGGAAGAAGTCAAATAATATAGTTGACATAGCTGTTCTAGCAGAGGTGATATAATATATATGATATCAAATAATGCGCAAGTTATTCAGTTATTGCACTGAAGTTCAAGTTTGAAGTTCAAATTCATTTACTTTGATATTAAATGTACAATTTGTAATTACACAACAGGTGGTCCACCAAAGACAGAGCCTATATAGACGGTGGACCCCTACATAGAACAAAGAAAATATAAATTATACATGATTGACTATCATTATGCTAAATAAAGTGTGCATATTCAAATTCAGACTGTCACAGTCTTCTAAATATAAAATAAAATAGAAGAGCTTAAGGCTAGGATACATGGGGATGGGCCAACATATATACTTATGCTTATCATATACTACCTTGATAGGCCACTTAGCCTGTAGGTAGATAATACAGTAAATGCATTGCACCTTATAAGTTTCTAAGATAGGCGATGTTTACTGCAGAGCACTTGTTGTGCATACTACATAGGTTCTTGTATATACCAAAAGGTAGTCCAATATATACCGTATTTATTCTAACTTTCCCGCCCCTCCCAATTATACCGCCCCCATGTTTTTGAGAATGGTGAAAAAAACCCACTAAATTACTAATAGTAAGAAATATTAAATCTTCTGCTGTCATCTCGTCTTCAAAGAAGAAAAACATTCAGGAAATATAAAATATACAGCAACATTTTGCTCATTTTCGTGATTACATGCTGAAAGAAATGAAAGAAACCTCTTTTTTCGTCAGCTTATCCTGTCGTTCAATGACACAGCATCTAGCACTGTTGTTGAATTGGCATTAAGATACGACTATAAATTTTCTAATGTATCACTGAACGCATCACAAATGCGCCTCCAGTCAATTTGACCAATGCCTAAATTGTTTCTGATCAGTATCTTGCCGTTCGGTGATAGAACTGCTAATGTGAATTATGCGCTGAGATACGGCTATGGCATATTTTCCGATGTATGGTTGGGTGATTTTTCGATATTATCGTCAATATCGCGATATACCGATACCTAAATCGTCATAATTTCGAAAAATCGTAAATATCGTCAATACCGACAGGACGATATTGCACTTTTAACTGTGAGCATAATATAAATAACTAAGTTAGAAATGTCATACTCTTACATCTATTCGGTCCAGTAATAGTCTTTAAGTAATAATCCAGTCTTTGTCTAAGGTAATAAAAACTTAATAAACTCCAAAATAATCTGTGTTCATTTAATTCATGGTTTGTTTGCGCTAATAAAATTATTTAAAGTACAAAATAATCCTTTGTTGTTCACTTTTCATAATTACATAAATAGACGACGCCATGTTTTTTCTTGCCTCATTCTGAGTGTTAGTCAGTTGGGGAATACCATTTGTACTACCCACATTCCAATCTGATGATGTCATTACTACAGGTCAAGTTATTTATCCATTAGTCATTGATCTGCATGATTAAACATTCTTCTGACAGTGAAAGATTTAAACTTTAAAACTTTTTAGGTCGATAGGAAACCGCACACACTTAATCCCTTATCAATACCACAGCTTGGAACGGTGGGTGAGGGGGAAGTTAATCTCTTGCTTTACCGTTATACGTTTTTATGTAACTTTATACAATATATTTAGCATTTTAAACGAATCAGATCAAAATTCATTACACATATAACATTACAGATTTATTCTAAGTGAGAAACAGCCTTAAAATAAATAATTTAGGCCTAATTATTTCCAGTCTTCGATCTGTTGTGGCAGTTTTGGTTGCAGTGTTAACTGGGTTAATTTCACACTTCCCGGCTACGCCTTGAGATCAGTGGATAGGAACGCTAAGTAGTGAGCGAATTTGAATAGGTCTAAAATGGGGAAAATTAGTATTTAATATTACAGACCAAATAAAATCTGATATAATTGTTTCCAGTCTTCACGCTTGTTCTCGCTCAAAATCATGCAGTGTTATTTTATTAATTTGCATCGTCTCCGCTAGCGGTGGGCGTGATAACAGCTGTCAGAATTCTGCAGCGTGAATTCTGATTGGCTCAAGTATGATACGGCGGCGAATCAGATTTCGCTCTGCGGAATTCCTTTCTGCGCAATGAAGTTAATGCGTATTCCTCCTAAATTTTTTGACAGTTGTCGTGAGGTAAAGATAACACAAAATACAACACAAGAACAGAAGAAAATCGTTTATTTTTCTTATTTGTGATGAATACGGTTAGTTGCATTACATTCGTTGCTTTAAACTGTATATTGAAGGGTGTCAAAGTGTGGAATTTCGTGTATTAAATATGCGGAAATGGCAAGCATGGCGATCTCAATTTACGGTTTCAATGCAACATATTTAATGAAAATAACGTGTAGACACCACCAATTTGAAATACATGTTATTCTATGTTTACACCCTAACTCCACACCCCACCCAAATGACGATAAATCGTGATATCGCAGTATTTTAATGAGATACCGATATCGCCATGCCTTGAGCAATATCGCCCAACCCTATTCCGATGTATCAGATAAATCCTTTGTTCCTAGTTTCACTAAATGTCGCCTTTATGTCCAAAATAAAGCCTCTGAATAAATCTAATGTGAACCGAGTAGTTTTTATGAATATTTGAGCATATTTAGCAGAAGTTGCATGGAATACTATAATTATATACTGATTCATGGAGACAGAAAACCGTTCTAATTTCGTGGTACTTTTTTCAAACTTTCCACCCTAATTAACCCGCCCCCTTTGGTGTCCGGCGGTATAATTAGAATAAAGACGGTATCTAATTGGTTTTTAAAGCTATTTAAGCTTGGGGAATTTACGACAGTTTCAGGTAACCCATTCCAATTGTTGGTGATACGAGTTGAAAAGAAATGCTGTTTTATTTGCCCGCTTTTTGGATAATTTCAGTCTATGACCACGGGTTTTTGCTTTGTTATCTAATTCAAGATACTGGCTTTGAATATTATAAATATTATGTAGATGTTTGTATGATTCAATCATATCCCCCCTTGCACGTCGATAGTATAATGATTGGAGCTTCAAATGTTTAAGTCTATCAGGATAGCTGCGAGATCTTAAATAAGGCACCATTTTTGTTGCTCTTCCTTGTACAGATTCGAGGGTTTCAGAATCTTTAATCAGGGTTCCCACGCAGGTACGGAAGTCTGGAAAAAGTATGGAAATTTAACAAAACCATTTCCAGGGCTGGAAAAGCTATGGAAAATTTGATATTTCGTGGTACCGCTATGGAAAAGGTATGGAAAATTAAAATATCGGGATTTGTAATTTTTTCCGGCAGCCATTTTGTCAACAAACACTTCCTTGTTCCTGGTTTCGCAAGTCTGGATTGGGTACCGGTAACCGCCAAGCTCCAATACATTGCGATTACCGGGAACGTTTCGCGCGTGAGGAATACGTGTCTGAACAAGTTTGGGTTGGGTCCCGGTAACCGCTGTGATTGTATAAACTGCGTAGAAAACTCCGGTACATCACGATTACCGGGAACTTGAGTAATACATGTCTGAACATGAATCCTGAAAATAACTATTTATTCTCGCGATTTTCATATGTTTGATCAATTGGATATAATCAACATTCATGTGAGTATTGCGAAAATGATTTTGTGTATATATTATGTTATTAAAGTGAGATAAATTTTGTTGTATAGTTTTCGAATTTCTTATGCTACCGCGATCATGGGAAAGTGTAAATATTCAGTTTTGTGGCAAACTAACGAGAAGTATAAGGCTTGGATTGTACCGGATGACACTTCAAGTCATCGAGCCAGATGTAGTGTTTGCGATAAGTCATTTGATATAGGAAATAATATAATGAATTGTTTTATTTACCTCCTCAGAACTCCAGCAGGCATTCCTCCCAAGTAACCCATAGTCGTTTCTACACCATCAGCCTCGTTAGGATCATTCGTAACAAGAAATGAAGTCCTCTCATCCGAGATTTACTGGTGCCTTAATATCATACAGAATCACTTCTCATTCAAAAATTGTGAGAAGGTTGAAGATTTATTCTGTATAATGTTTCCAGATAGTATGATCACCTCGAAATTCTCTTGTGGAGAGACGAAGTGTGCTTATCTTTCTACTTTTGGCATTGCACCATATTTTCAGTCACTTTTGTTGTCAAAGGTGAAGACTGAGACGGATTATGTTTTATTGTTCGACGAAAGCCTTAATGGACATCTTCAGGCTAAACAAATGGATATTCGGTTCTGGCAAGCAGATCAGATTTCCACTCGATTCTACACATCAGAATTCCTCGGCCATGCCACAGCAACAGATATTCATGAAAAACTCTGAGAATGTTGTGATAAGTTAGGTCTTCGTGGCATGTTCCAACTGTCAATGGATGGACCCAATGTCAGTTGGAAGACATATGATATCCTTTCAAAGGGCATAGAGTATGAAACTCAGAGGCGGATGATAAATATTGGTAGCTGTGGATTACACCAGGTACACAATGCCATCAGAGCGGGTAGTGTTAAAACTGTTTATTAGTTTAATTATGAAATTTACTTATGCATTGTTTTCTCATGTTTAACTGTGATATGATGTACAAAATAGAACCAATTAAAAGCCTCAAATGTTAAAAATAAATTTTTTAAGGGTTTTTTCCCCCAAATGTCCACTATTAAAATGTCTTTAAATGGCTATGGAAAATTTTTCATTTGGTCTGGAAAAAGTATGGAAAAGGTATGGAAAAATATTCTCCCCAAGGTGTGGGAACCATGTTTAATGAACATGGGGCGCCATGCACCATTGCAATATTCCAGGATTGGCCTTACAAGTGAAGTATACAATATTACTAACGTTGGTGCATCCAAATAGGTATAAGATCGTCTGATTAATCCTAAAGTTTTGTTAGCCTTATTTGCCTGTGTCTTACAATGTTCACTAAATTTCAGCTGATTATCAATGTTAATACCGAGATCCTTAGCGACAATATCTTCATTTAGTTTGACTTGTGTACCCCCTTTGTTTGCATAATATGGATACTTCTTGTTATTTGATCCTAAATGCATTACACTACACTTTTCTGGATTTAAAAGAATTTGCCATGTGCAACACCAATCTTCTATATTGTTCAGATCATCTTGAAGTTCTGATTCATCTGTTATGGAGCGTATTTCTCTATGAATTTTTGTATCATCTGCAAACATGTGAACTGGTGAGTTTATATTTTCATGCAGGTCATTTACATAACAAATGAAAAGAAGTGGGCCCAGAACACTACCCTGAGGGACCCCCACTGAGAACTTGCGCTACTTTAGAGTGTGTACCATTTACTACCACTAGTTGTTTTCTATTACACAAGAACCCTCTTATCCAATTTAAGACCATTCCCTGAATACCGTATTTCTCAAGTTTGAGTAGAAGTCACTCGTGTGGTACAGTGTCGAATGCCTTAGCAAAATTTAAATAGAGAGCATCAATCTGCCCGTTATGATCTAAGACATCTGTCCAAATATCTAGCATAGAAATGAGTTGTGTGAGACATGAGCGTCCCCTAATAAATCCATGCTGGTCTTTAGTTAGCAGATTGTTAGTTTCCAAATGGGTTGCTAAATGGTCTTTTATTAGAGATTCCAGTATTTTACACACAACTGATGTCGGACTAATAGGACGATAATTGTTTGCGGAATGCCTATCACCTTTTTTTAATAAAGGTGATACATGAGCCAGTTTCCAAAGTGATGGTAAATTTCCCTGCTTCAGCGAGTTTATCAAGAGGTGAAGAATGGGGTAGGCTATGAGGCTGTTTAGTTCTTTCAAAACACGTGGATATATCCCAACACGGCCAGCAGATTTATTCGTATTGATACCTTCCAAATTTTTTTTACACCATGTCTTCTGTAATTAAGATCTCATTTAGAATTGTGGAATATTGTCTGTAGCTAAAGCTGGGCAGATGGGACATATCCTTGTGCGTAAAGACTGAAGTAAAAATGTATTTAAGACATCAGCCTTTTCAGAATCTGAATTCTGATATAATTTGAATAACAGAAGTATGTCCAAAGAATTGCAGATACCTGCCAACCAAACCAGAATTGCAAATAGACAGATATGACTTGTTTGTCAATGACTGGGAAACATCAAAAGGCAGAGAAGTACCATTGTATATAAATGAATCCCTACACGGGGTCGAATACAGAGTTGATGAAAACTTCCAAGAAGCTATCTGGGTCAAGATTGGACTACCAGGGAATGATAATTTACTGGTAGGATGTGTATATATAAGAGCCCCAGCAGCACTGCAGAAAATTTGGAGGATTTGAAGAAAATGCTCAGAAATATATCGCATACAAATAAGAAGTTCAAACATATCATGATTGTAGGGGATTTTAATTATCCAAATATAAATTGGCAAGACTGGTCAGTAAAAAATGACTCGGATGGGGAATCATTCCTCGGATGTATACAGGATTGCTATCTATACCAGCATGTCAAGGATTACACGAGGTGTAGAGGGAACAATGAACCAAGTATATTGGATCTTATCCTTACAAATGATGAATTAGTAGAAGAAATTGGATACCAAAATCCATTGGAAGCCAGCGACCACTGTGTAATTACATTTACTTATGAACTGCAAAGTCAGCAAAGATGCAATAATACAGAGGTCGAATTTTTTCAAAGGTAATTATGAGGATATGAATGCAGACCTAGTGCTGGATTGGGAGAGATTATTAGAAGCAGATGATCCAAATACAGTACTGGACACACTCCTTGAAAAGTTTAACACGGCCAAGGAAAAGCATATCCCAAAGATCAAAGGCGGAAACAGTAACGCATCCAAATATCGACATATACAAGTTAATGAAGATATTAGGACTAAAATAAAAAGGAAGCACAGATGTTGGCAGATTCCTGGAAACAAGAGATGAAGAGAAGCATAGAGAATATACTAGAGTGAGAAACCAAGTTAAAGGACTAATGCGTAAATCTAAGCGAGATAATGAAAAGGAGATAGCCAGGAATGCCAAAGCTAACCTCAAGAAATTTTGGAAATAGGTAAACTCAAAGAGGAAAGTAAAAACTCATCTCAGAACTAAAGGTTGTTCCAAAAGATGGGATAACTCAGATTGCTAGTGAAGACATAGATACGGCTAATGTACTGGCAGACTTTTTCACTAGCGTTTTTTACATGCAAACCAGATGGTCCAGTGCCAGAATCCCAGAAACTAAAACCAGAATTTGAATTCCAAGACAAAACATTCACCCAGGATGATGTTAAAGGGAATAGACAAAACCAAATCACATGGTCCAGATGGAGTACATCGCAAAGCATTAGCAGAGCTAAAAGAGAGTGTGTGTGCATGCCTTTGACTATTATATTTAACAAATCTATGGATAAATGGATAGTACCAGACAAGTGGAAGACAGCCAACATCACAGCAATTTATAAAAAGGGGGCCAAATCTGACCCTGGAAATTACAGACCGGTAAGCCTGACAAGTGTATTGTGTAAACTAATGGAAAATCTAGTATGGTCAGAAATAATAGAACATATGAAGAGAAACAAATTCTTCAGCAAAAGACAATTTGGTTTTATGGAAGGAAGATCAACAGCACTGCAACTACTAAAGGTACTGGATGAATGGACAGAAGTGGTGGACAAAGGGGAACAAATAGATGCCATATAATTATATGGACTTTATGAAGGCGTTTGATACCGTCCCACATAGGCGACTCATCAACAAGCTGAGAAAATATGGTCTAAGCGAACATATAATACTATGGGTACAGGACTTTCTTTCAAACAGAAAGCAATGCGTCGTGGTCAACGGACATGTTTCAGAAAACCACCCAGTAACAAGTGGAATTCCACAAGGCAGTGTGTTAGGGCCTATCCTGTTTGTGATATGCATTAATGATCTTCCTGAGGCTGTAAGATCTACATGTTATCTCTTCGCAGATGACACAAAAATCTACAAGCAAATCAGATGCAAGAAAGATGAAACTGAGTTGCAAGAGGATCTGGACTCCCTTCAGGTGTGGTCAAACACATGGCTATTGAGATTCCACCCAAACAAATGCAAAGTACTAACGGTAGAGAGCAAGGGAGGAAAACACCCAGATGAGAAGAGCTACCACCTCTACAAGCAAGATGGGACACTAGTAAATCTTGAGAACACACAATAGGAAGAGGACATTGAGGTCACAGTAGACATGAACTTAACCTTCTCAAGCCATATTCAAGCCCAAGTTAACAAGGCGACCATCATTATGGCGCTAATTAGAAGAACATTCACTTACTTAGATGAGAAAATGTTTAAGCAGCTGTTCCAGGCCCTGGTGAGACCTCACCTAGAGTATGCAGTATGTGTGTGGAGCCCTCATCTGAAAAAAGGATGTAGTCCTAATAGAAAATGTACTACGGCGAGCATCCAAACAAGTTCCAGCATTAAGCAATATGAGCTATATAGATAGGCTGAAGAGACTGAAAATGCCCACAATGCAGTACAGAAGGATGAGAGGAGACATGATTGAGGTCTATAGACTCACCCATGAGATATATGATCCTGAAGCTTCTGAGGGGCTGCTGATATTGGCAGAGAATAGAGGCACAAGAGGCCATAGCTTGAGACTGGCCAAGCACCATAGTAGAGCAGATATTAGGAAATATATGTTCACAAATAGAGTGGTAGAAAGTTGAAATAGCTTGCCTGGCACCATAGTAAACTGTAAATCTGGCTTCGCCTTTGAAGTGGCCGTAGATAAATTTTGGGAGCAACAAGCCATTAAATTTGATTTCACGGACGAATATCGGATGCCGGGAAGTCAGGAACGTGGAACATTTTTAAAGGAAGAAGATGCGGACATAGAGGCTGAACACACCCTAAGTCCTCAGAAATATCCTAAGAAGTCCTAAGAATGATGGACTGATACTATAAAATATTACATAATTAGCTCAGGTTTAACTTAGTCCTAAAAGACAAACAAGAGACGTGGGAGATCTCAGGTAATAAAGGCCGCCACTGTGTCAAAAAAGGCCGCCGGTGTATATTTGGCTTTAAAGGCCGCCAGGGTCTGAATTTTGCATTATGCTATATCTGATGGATGTATAATCCATGATTGTTTGTTTATTACAATTAAGCACGCTATGAATTATTAATGTGTGCTTGACGACGATGATGATGAATAGTAGTAGTATTAGTCATGTTAGTTAAGTACAGCATACGTTAGTGCAGTGATATAGGCTAATATCTAATCTAATCTAATTATGATCATTGACGATGATGATAATTGACGACGATGATAATTGACGATGATGATGATTGATAGTAGTAGTAGTAGCGGCGCTGATGGTAGACATGCGTGATGATAATAGTAGTCGTAGTAGTAGTAGCGGTGCTGATGGTAGACATGCGTGATGATGATAATGGTGGTGGTGATGATTTCATTTAATAAAATAATAGCCATGATTAATACATGATTTACTAATTATATAGCACGGTACATAGATTAGGATGAATACTTAGATTTTTTCACAATCAGACTGAGTTTGAAAAACGCAATATGATCAATGATCACGCAATCAAATTTCTTAGGTTTAAATACAAATTTACGTGAACTGAACAATACTGAAGCCTCTTTTTGTTTCATATTCTGGGATTGTCATATCTGAATAGCTGTTTACATAAGACGCATAACATAAAAGCATATTCGGTTTAGGCCTACTTGCTTAGACAAATGGTGTGTTTGTAACGGTGTGCGCATAAAATTTATACGTGTACTAATATTTGATTGATTGAAAGCAGATGCTTCAAACAGACGGACATAATACATACATACATGCATGGCATACATACATACACGCACGGTACAGTAACGCACGCACAATACATAAACGCTTGAATGCACGATAAAATGCGATGGGGTGTTGTTGATGATGATGATGCCGATGGACACCAGACATATTAGTCCCGGGTTCGTCTATTATAAAACCATGAGTGGAGAAAGCTAAATCCTGGTGGTTGACGATGACGTCATTCAACATATAATCAGATATAAAATTTATTCTGTTGAATATTTTGAAAATAATGTAAAAGTCCATACAGATAGGTGGTCGCTTGATAAGTCTCTAATTAAATGCATGTATGTCTGTGTGTGCGTCTGTTAATGGTGGTATGCTACGTAACCTTTTTAAGAATCACCAGTGCGTTCCATGCGTGCTATCTGTCACGATTTTGTAAAGGGTATTAAACAGCCACAGTTATAAAAGCTGCTAATGCCGCCACCGTTAAGCCTTCATAAACAACCACCATCATTGAAATATATGTGGTTCCCTAAGACAAGTCACAAAGAATCACGACCTGATGACCAGTCTTAGTGAAAGTCTAACTGAAGGTGGCTGCAGCATCAATGACAATATATTTTTTTATGAACCACCATGACTTAATGTGCCACATCCATGACTTGTATTAAGAACCACCATCTAACAACCATTAAATGTGCATATAATTTTCCCTTAATTTTGGTACAATTTCTTTCAATTTTTTGGCGTTAGAAAAACATCACGTTTATGCAAATGTTAACGCAAGTTGTGTTATTTAGGGGATTAATTCCAGGAAGCCAGCGGACAATCGCCGGATTATCTATAGGCACGTACAATGGGGTTTGCTTTAACCAACCAGCTTGCAGAAACGTCCTTAGCAAATCACAACGCATGTGAACTTGCTCGACATGCACTTAACTTAGGTTGACAATCAGTCTGTAAAAATCTTCCGATCAGACATCTTTCTCAATTCCAAATTTTTCAAATTGTTGAAAATTTCATTTTTTTAATATGAAGTCTGCATAGAAGCTTAATTCATTTCCGAAAGTACGTTTCAAAGATACAACAACAATTTTGTATCTTTCTGTACACCTTCTATCCTTATTGAATTCGATTCAAACATTGACTAATTTTAAACCATTTGTAAATTTCCTAGTATCATATTTTCTATTAATTTCTCAAGAAGTTTATACGCAGTATAATTGGCTAAAATAAAAGACGAGACAAGCTGAAATTATTCCAACATTTTCCAACATTTATTTACATTAGTGTTAAAGAGCATATTACTATTCTTATTATAAAAAAATAACATAATACCGAAACTGGAAGACATTTTAAATACTAACAGAGAAGCCAGCCAAAAATGCCTTCTATGCTGGTCTTGAGGAAGGATCATATGTATGCTAAGAGACTATTTTTGAATATTTACCAGTGATTCCATAACTGAACCAGTCATTGCATTGTTAAATTTAAAAAAATAGTCTTATCCTGCAGATGGACATTTACTAATGATAAATCTAGGTTTTTTGGCCAATCTAGGGCATTAAAGGGTTAAAATATAACAATGTTGATCTCAAGTAAATATCGGTATGGAATTGGACTTGGAATTGATCAATTGGAATTGAACTTGTCTGGGTGGAATTGGAATTGATAAAATGAATTGATGTGGGAACGGAATTGGAATTGATAAAATGAATTGAGGTGGAATTGATAAAATGGAATTGACCCCATCCCTGATTGTATACTCTTTTGAAAATCATTAGAAGAGGGAGTACTACCTGAAGTTTGGAAATTAGCAAACATCTGTGTTATATACAAAAAAGGACCAATAAGTGACTCAAGTAACTATAGACCTATAAGCCTTACCTGTACTCTGCAGCCCTTGAATCATTTGTGCGAGATCAAATTATGAACTTTTTAGAAGACAACAACATACTTTCTCCTTCAATCAATACTCACCATTCTATTACTTCTGATACAAGCCATCCTGGATAGCTGGCCCTAGGACTATAGATTTAGTAAGCTTTACCGGCTCCTGGAACTGGACTCCCAACTGCCGAGTACCCGTTTGCCATGGAGCTCATTCTTGTTTGCATAGCAACAAGAGCGACATGCTTTTTGTGCAGTCTTAAAGTTTTCGAAGTCTTTTTCTGTGAATTGTGATAGCTTTGTGCGCTCTCTAAGGATTATATTGGATTACCATGGAAGAAGCCGATGATAACCAGGTCGTATATTTCCATGTTATTCTATAGTTAAAAGACTTAGGTCTTCAAAATTTTGTCTGTGTTGCATGTTCCAATTTCTGACCCCGAATCTGGGACGTGTGTTAACAACGAAATATGCCGGATTGATCACCTTCCTTTAACCCCAACAGGCGATCGACAGATATGAAATAAGGTGTTGGCTTTATGGTGTTTATACACGAAAATCGGCTGACGTCGTTCTCCGTAAGATCCGAGCGGGTGACGTCACACCCGTGTTGTCTCAGATTTTTTATGTGAAGAAAATGTTTCATTAATTTGCACATCTGATTCTGGTGCTGCGTACTTTATTGGTACCAGAAAAACTTTGGAATTTTCAAGTTTTGCGTGTTATCACGATCTGTTTGCAATTATCGGTGGTTTCAAAATCCTTGATTTAGATGTGTGGTCTGCGGTTTTACCGTGTGGTACAGCAGTTTGTTTACATTTTGTTGTTTCTTCACATATCATTTTGGCCTTCATTAGGAGTATAATTTATATTGGTTAGTAAATATACCCCGAATGCTATGCGATATGGTTCCTGGTTCCGTTATACATCCTTGTGGCTCAGTTTATGGGTGTATCTTGCCCGCTTCGTTCTTGTCATCATAATCAATGCGATCTAGTTGGTTACACATAATAAGACCAAGTTATTTCTGTAGCAGAAATATATACCTCACCACACCTATTTCATGTGGCTACAAGAATTCACTTTAACGAATAATCACTATAAACTTCCCAAAAGTTCTGGGCTCAAAAAATTTGTTTCATAATATTAAATAACATCCCAAAAACATCCCGAAAACATTGAACCAATTTGACAAAACACTTGACAAAACCCAGTCCAATGGTGAAACATCTAGGATAACACAAATCTACCGGACCGGAGGGAGAAAACACATCACCCCCAACCACAGCAAAAGAACAAACATTTCCTGAGCGATGACACCATTGTCATGGAGCCAAATCTCTAAATCAGATACCATCTAAAAAGCGCGTGATCCTAGCCATCTAAATGGGCAATCCTACATCCAGCCAAACATTACTTCATATATCTAAATGTTATATTTATAAAATAAAACAAATATATCTTACCCCAACGGCCCTCATCTGCTGCTCCACCAATTCGATGTGTGTTGTCAGCTGGATTACAATATGGCGAATGCATGTGGTTCTGCCTATCGCAGACAACCTGCGCGAACTATTTTTCTGAATCTCACACACAAGGCAAAATAGTGCCTGCTTTAACCAATCACACAGACACCATGCCATTGTTTTGCAGTTATCTACAATGCCTATCTTGAACACAGCCTACACGACCCTTGCTGTACAATTTGCTAGAATTTTCCCGTAAATCAGTGATATATATGCCTACGCCGCCAGTGCAGATGACCATTGCACTAACCATGCATGAAATGACATCCACACACGTACGTCACCAGCCTTTAATAGTCCGGGAGCCAATTTTCAAAAGGGGTCTAGAAGAATGGTTTCGTAGCACACCCAGTATTCAGAAGGTTTGTCTCTATATTATGCTACACCGATGTCTTGGGTATATTCTGAGCCGTGTACAAGAAAATTGTGGTATCACTAACCCGTGAGAAGCCCATTTACAATAGGTGTTGAATGTAGCTCTCAAACAATTTTCACAATGGTAAATTTTTCACAAACTTAAGCGCATGTTATATCAATACAATCTTAACCAAAATGGAAAGGAGTGATCGTATATCGCAGATTTATACATAATCAACCTCGTTTAAGACACCCGTATGTTGCTTTGTACATATTGGGGCACTTACGTCTTCTTGTGACTAGCAATACCTTAGCTACAACAATGCCCATGTTTTCTACATTTTTCATAATTAAACTTTTAACTGACATGCAGTGCATGTCTACACAAGCTGGCAGGACATATTTATCACGTGAGCAAATGAGAGAATGTTACTCATCCGTGTCAGAGTCATCTTCGACAATTGTATGCTGAACATTGTCACACATTTCACCTCCCATACAAAGGCATGCTTCAGTGCAGAGTAGATTGTTAGCCTTGCATTGACAGAGATCTGTTCTTTTGCAGGCAGACTTTTGACATCTACATGATGTGAGTTCAATTAATCCAAATGGAGCAGGATCCTTTGACATTAGAACAGGCTTGAGTAGACCATCCACTATACTCCAGCCATGTCCATTTGGAGATGGAAGATTCTGAACAGCTTGCAATGAACGTCTCCAAACAAGAGCTTGAAAATTGGTCCTTTCGGTGTGATGCTTTAGGCTATTCGATGTAGGTGGAAGATTTTCATTTCTTTGTCTCTTTTGACAAAAGAGCCAATAACGGGTTTCATCAGCTGTCTTTCCCACATCCCTGGTGGTATACAACTCACAGACAAATTTCTCACATAGAATTGCAGTATTCGGTGATAAGTCAACATGTTCGCCGAGTTGGGCTAAGCTAAGCTGATGACATTCAGATGACTTTAAGAGATTGAATGCTTTCCTCTTAGTGACTCCAAATAATGCACTAGTGCTATCACAACCTGTAAGAGAATGAAACCCAGGCAAAGACAGACAGATAGCTGGGCCCAGTACTTGAGCAACTGTATGTATTGGTATGTATCGCAATTTGTCCTTTGTGCCCGTACGGAACCATAGTTCAGAACAGTGAAGCGAACGATACGTATATATACTAAGTACTGCCACGTCTGTATCAGGAGACTGTATAACAACACGCATGTGGTCTTTTGAAGGGTGTAGCGCGTGCAACATCATACGCGTATCTGCTTCCTCGTGATCTGATCGAAGTTCTTCCAAATACGACGAATTGTTCGCTGAAATGACAACAACATCCATTCCATCATTAAAGCCACCAGCAAGAATGACGCAATTGTCGGCAGATAGCATATTTGGACCAGTATCACGCCACCGCTTGCTGAGAAATGCAGGTTACTTTTGTTGCTTGGATTGCTGATGTACTTGGCCCATTGCTTTGGAACGGGAGTATTTTCTCCAGCAATCTTTACTTCCAATGCTGTTGATGACCCACGTTTTAGCCGCTCTTCCGCTTTGAGAGATTCCAGTCTATCATATCTGTCAAAAACTATATCTACTCTGTGGCAGTCTTCTTGATTCAGTGGAACTGTAAAGATGTGCCAGTATTTATCAGCCAATTCTCCAAATGTAGACGTACCTCCAGTTTTAACCATTTGCACAATTGCCATGCCATCTACTACATAAGCTGTTGCGCCTGTCTTGTCAACAGGTGGAAGCCGTCCATCAACATTTACTTCCTTTTCTAGTTCACTTAACAAAACACTTTTCACATTCTTTCTTAGAGTCCCATCCGTATGTGACAATCATAGTGGAACAGCAGACAGTTCATACGTCATCACTAGTTTTAAATCAACATCTCTGGACCTTGCGGCAATAATTAATCGACCAAATAGTTCGCGGTCAGATCTCACATTGTGAATTTTTTCATCATTTGTTTTGAGTTTTTTCTTCTGTGCTAGGCTGGCAAATGTTTTAAGTTTTAAGTGTGGCAACGTGTCCCAAAAGCTTCTCGTGTTAGTGTCCAGCCGCTCCTGAACAAAATTTTCCATAATCTTACCAATGTCACAGGCGGAAACAAGTCTCTTGGCGATTTCACTAGGCAATACCACGCCAGTTGCAATGTTTACAAGGGGAAGACACTCGCTGTCGTCGTTTTCCGCAATATTAAAGGGATTGGTCATTATATCTGATGAGAACATCGAAAGTATCTTCTGCACATCGGTTTCATCCCTGTTCATTCGATTAGTCCCCATTTCCTTATGTACTCCAAACATGTGACTATCTTGTAACCCACACATTTGCTTTGTGACCGTTGTTATGGCTGCCCTCTCGTAGCTAGTTAAAAACCACCTCTCCAGAGCTCCTGGCTTTTGTGTTATTCCAATAATACCACCTCGCTTTTTGGAATCCAAATTAATCGATTGCTCTAAGGCCATATCTGTCCACACTTGATTGAATGGATGGTCTGAGCGACTTACGGAATGATTTCCATTCAAGAATTGTTCATGTACATGGGGATGTGTACTTGGAAGCATCTTCATGTCCGCAAGATATATTGGCAGCCATCTTGCATAATTGGTTCTGTCCATGCTGTAGAAATATGGCGCCATAGCAGCAGTAGCAGATAGGTGTGCCGGCCAATCTCCAGTTCTCTCAGCTCTTATGAATCCAAGCAGCCGCTCTACCATATGAATATATGAGTTCCAAAATGCGAACAGGTGTGATTTCGAGCTTGACTCAACTTTAAAGGATTTGAACAAGGCATGTATTAACAACCTTTCTCATGAATACAAATTCATAAAATGCCACTTGCATTCTTATTTGCTTTTCAAAAAAAGATTTGTATTTGAGAAAATGAGTGAATTAAACTTTCAGTTTACTTGTGATGTCAAATTCCAAAATTACCCCGGAACAAGTGTTACAGTCATAATTTGAATTATATGTAGACAATGACAATGAGAGCGATGTGAGGTGTAGTATTCATTTTAATTTGTTTTTCCGCACTGATTACCACCACATCCATCTGTCTCATTCCAACCACCATTACCTGGGTGCTTTGTCAACAGTGGTACAGCTGGATATACAGATTCTATGATGGAGTTAGTATACATACATAAAATATAACCTTCACATTTCACCCTCGCCTTTGGTATATGCATGCAAAATGTATGTTGGATATATGTTAGGTCGATATCCGTCTAAATATCATATATGGTGAATCTAATAATATATTACTTTGAGTTATGACACGATCATGCTTATATCGTTGTGCACTGTGGATACAGCCAAAGCCTAGACCCCCTATGCAAAGAAATCAGGATAACTAATTAGTGTTACCACAATTTGTTTGTACAACAGGGCTTAAAATGTGTGGGACATGTCCCCCAAGCCACAGCAAGTGTCAGACCTTCCGAATACTGGGTGTGCTACGTCACGATTCTGACCTAGCTTTAGCTCCTGGACTATAAGTTATCAATTTGGCCCACGATGACGACCATCTTGGATTTTGGCCGATTTTTCGAAACATCTAAAAATCCTCTCCGAAACTACTTGGTGGATCGATGCTAACCTCATGAAATATGATCTATGGCAAGAACTGAATCATGTTTGTTCGAGGGAACTTAACTTGCCAAATGGTTTGATGGCTATCTTGGATGACCTAGTTTTTGCAAAAATGACTTCTCGAGAATGGGGCTTCACGGTATTAGAAAAATAAATCGGTATCGATATCAATTTTCATGCCGCTATACCTTTAATACCGGCATTATTCCGATGGGAAAAATTGAGCGAGGCTTGAGAAGTATGATTCCATATTCAAAGTATATCGGCGCTGCTTAAATAGTCGCCGCAAATTTCCCCAATAAAACCAACAAATTACATGAATTCTGATATTAAACGCTAAATTTTAGTGTGTTCAGTTAAGTCATATCCCAAAACGGCTGAAACCCCCAAATCGTCCCTATAAATGATTTGAATTTGCCATGAAATTACAACTATTTCTGCATGGAGATCGTGAGATACCGGTAACCAGTGACCATCTCGTCCCATATAAACTCGCCCAGTGAAACTGCGAACAGCTAAAGTAGTTGACCATGACTCAGTGTCAACTAATTGACCAAGGCCTTCACATGCATTATTTACATGCCATCGACCTACTCTATACTGACCTGACGTCGAAAGTTAAATGGAAAGGCCTCCTTAGCGACGCATTTTCCATTAAGCAAGGAGTGAGACAAGGAGGCTTCTTGTCAAGAGGTCTATACAAGATGTATATTAATAACCTATTAATACAACTGGAAGCTGTGCGAGCTGGATCTTACATTGGAGCACAGTACACAGGTTGTCCAACTGTGGCAGATGACCTCACTTTAATCAGCATGGCAGATTTAGAGATGTAGCTTATGTTAGATCTGACATATCACTATTCTACTCGGGAGAGATACATTATACATCTAGAGAAGTTTCTATTGTATATAACACCCTACCAAAAAGACACTGTAATGCTGTCAGATTGGAGGGTGGGAGATCGTGAGCTTTCTGGATCATCTCAGGCTACCCACTTGGGCCTCAGTCGAGCAAAAAAGGTAGAGGTTAAGCTAAATATAGAAGAGCAAATATCATGTGCAAGGCGAACATTTTACAGCCTTACCGGAATCGGCCTGCACGGGTCTAATGGCTTATCGGCAAAAATCTGCTCGAGCATATGTGATATGCATATACAACATATGTTATGCCACGTCTAATCTATGGACTGGAGATATTTACTCTTTACAACAGAATGTGAGCCAGCTGGAAACCTTTCATCTCAGTATGCTGCGGAAGATTCAGTCATTGTCCACTAGAACGGCTAAGTGTATTATCTACTTATTGCTTGGTGTTAGACCAATCCTGGCTGAACTACATAGTAGGCAGCTGTCACTACTGGGCAACATATTGAGAAGTAACAACAAAGCGCTAATCAACATTATGATAAGACAGCTGATAATGAAAGAAGATGATTCTAACAGCTAATTCATTAAAATTAAACAGCTACTTCAAAAATATGGTCTCCCAAACATCAATAAACTGATAGCTGCTGTGCCAACAAAGGAGAATTGGAAGTCTATTGTCAAATCAGCAATCAGTACATTCTGGACTCAAACACTATTGAGCGACTGCGAGTACAAAAGCACTCTGGCCTACTGTAATACTGGTGATCTCTCAATTGGCCGTCAACATTTATCTGTTAGTAGCACTGACCACAATGTCAAGGATGTAAAGAGGGGAGCCATTAAAGCTCGCTTCTTAATTGGAACATATATTGTACAGTCAAAGCTAAGCAGATTTAACCAAAACAAAGTCGATCCAACCTGTCCGTTATGTCAGATTGCAAGCGAAGACTATACCCACATCCTTATACAATGTGGTGCTCTGCATAACTATAGGAAACACATTTTACAAGGTATAAAAGCTGCAGTGACCGAATGCTGTGGTTCCCATCACTGGGACATCTTTAGTAGTGACTCTATCCTACTTACTCAACTTATTATAGACTGTACTGCATTGCCCACCTGTGGTATACTACCGTATAATTCTGACCTGTATAATGTTGAACTATTTGGCAGACACCTCTGTTACAACATACACTGCGGCAGAGTTCATATTCTCAACACCATATCAAGATGATTAGCCTATGCCTATAATGGTTCTCACAGTAGATTTAGCAATGCATCTGTGGATGTTGTGTTGAATTATCCTGGCCGTTCCACACATCCCCTAGACGCTTGGGATGCCTGGTCCGAGGTGAGCGTATGACATCTCGTGTGGTTCACCTAGGGTTTTTCTTGGCACTACCTGATGTAGCAGATGAAATTGACGATCTTATTTTTAATATCAATATAAACTTGTGATAAATCAGCCAATTAATACTGGATTTCTTTTTGGACATTTAAACCGTTTCATGTTTTGTTAAAATCGATTAACACCTTAAAGCTTTTATTCTACCAAAGCATCAAATAGTACGTTTGTACTTTATTTTAACTCAAATATGTTTTAAACTTATGATACATTCTTAGATATTAATGCGTCTTAATGTTAGAATTTTATATTGCTCTTGTTCAACCACTCTACCTAGTTTGGTTTGTTGTTTTATTCTGTACTGCTCTTCTCCAACTACTCCACCTAGTTTTAGGGTGTTGTTTTATTCTGTACTTGTCTATTTAATTTTCCCTTGTTTATTGCTTGTTTTTATTCTATTTTCGTTTGGTTATTATCTGATTTTTACTATTACTACTACGGTGGGTTCTCCTATCAAGAGGAGGATTATACGAACATAACATAGCATATCAATGTTATGTGTCAAACACGTTGGATATGAATGTAAACATACGTTTTACTAATTTTCCTGGCTATCTGCATTGATGTATATGTTAGAATAATAAATGAACTTTCCACGATGGCCTGTGCTTTATAGGATGAATTTGCAATGGGACAAAACTGCCAGGAGATGTGGAAATCTCCAGGCTGGGGTACAATTTAGCTATTATAACACATACTAAATAGACTACCATATGCTGCAAATACATAGGCCTAAGCTCTCTCTCTCTCTCTCTCTCTCTCTCTCTCTCTCTCTCTCTCTCTCTCTCTCTCTCTCTCTCTCTCTCTCTCTCTCTCTCTCTCTCTCTCTCTCTCTCTCTCTCTCTCTCTCTCTCTCTCTCTCTCATTAGAGTAGCTCGTATCGATCGATATCTAATGAATGATAATAAAAACGTAATCAGATTGGTAAAGCAATGTAGTAGGTGATTTAGCCTGATGCTTGGTCGCTATATCCCGCCAGCATAGGAAGTGAATAAAGCTCTCTGGAATTGAGAAGTTTTTCTCATATTGTCGGGTTTCTCATTACGTGGGCTGTTGGGTGGTCAAGACGCACAACACCAGGAAATCGCTGACTAACCAGACTTTAGTAATTGATATAAAATATCACTCAAAATGTTCATTTGATATTATGATTTTCTAGCAAACAGCGGGCTGAAATTATAAAATATTAGCGCAGGAAAAGATAGGTTTTAGACATTTTTATGCCCTATGGTGGTAATTAAAATAAGTTTTGTTCAATTTTTTTGCGAGAAGTGCATTCTTATACATGTAAGTAGGCAACTTTCGTAGCCGTAATCGTTAATTTATCAATTACTCTAACACTAGCCTCAAAACAACAATTTGACATGCTCTGGATAAATAAGAAAAGTGTGATTGCCGTCAGTCTGTGCAAATATCTGTCACAGGGGCGGGTTGAGTCAGAGCAGACTCAGACTATCTTATATGTCGATATTTCGGTATCTGCAAAATCATATCGGTATGACTAATGGTATAGCTATGATACCAGTATTCGATACAATATTGGTATATCGTGAAGCCCTACTCGAGAACCGCTGAAAGGATCAGGCCAAAACTTGGCAGATATGATTAGGGCCGAAACGCCATTAAGATTTGTCCATGGAAAGTTGAAACGTCAAAGAAACATGTCTGCCATGAATCAATCAAAATATAGCGTTTTTAGCGGACCTCTTATATTTTCTACAAATTTCTGAGAAAATCATAAAATATTAACCACCTGGCTAAACTTTCTTCACAGAAATTTGATTGGTAATTTTTCCAGTGGTCATCTCGTGGTCATCTCATTTTGTTCTGTTGTGCCAGTGGGCAATAGTTCCCTTGGGCCTCTTGTATTTTGTGAATTGTTTCATGCTACCAGAACTAAACTTGGACACATGTTTCCCTATCCCATAAGGAAGATGTTTGCTGATAGTGAGGTCAGTAGGTCAATGTTCAAGGTCATTCTGAAATTGCTATTTGACCTCTGCTCATTAATTCTATTAGAACAAAGCTTGGATACATGGTTACCTGTAATATTAGGAAGCAGTGTGATAGCATTGTGATCACAAGGTCAAAGGTCAAGGACACTAACAAACAGGAGACAGGTGAGACATTTAATTCCTTTATAGGTTCAATATTTTGGGTAAAAATAGACTTTTGTATGCAAAAACTCATGATTTTTGTCAATTTGGCGTATGCCTCCATTATGATACGCAGATGTGCCTTTTGAAGAATTCACCTTTATTTAAGTCCACGATTTGTGTCAATTTCCTGGTAAACACCCTATGATACAGAATCACTTAAAATAATTTAGCGAAACTTGGTATATGCCTAAGTTATGATACGCAGACATGCCTTTTCAAGGATTCACTTTTATAAGTCAAAGATTTTCAGTGGAAATTGGTTTTTTAATGAAAAGAAATCATGTTTTTGTCAATATTCTTGTAAACGGCATATCACACGGAATCGCTTAAATAATTAAATGAAATTTAGCAGGTAGCTTCTTTATGATGGGTAGAGGTGCCTTTTGGAGGATTCACCTTTATAGGTCCAAGATTTTGGGTGAAAATGGGCTTTTTCCGTGTTTTTATTTTTATTTTTTTATTTTTTATAATATGAAGGCTTTGAATAAAATCTCTACCTACTACATAGAGAAAGGTATTTCCAGTAATTGCGGATGACTGACTCAACTAAAGTTTACTAATTTTGTATCCTAGGATAATAATGCCTGACATGTTCTAAGGCATGTTTATTTTCTGTCCTAGGCGAGTGATGTCTGACATGTTCTGATAGTGTTTGTTTTCTATTTTAGGAGAGTGATGACCGCCGTGTTTTGATGAGCTGTATTCAAGCTTTTCACAAGATTTTCACGCATTTATTGAGGGAGAAAGCATTATATACTGGAAATTGGCCACTAACAGATTCTTCAAGGGAAGGTAACTATTCTTAATACTTTATTATGACCCCACCCCCCATATAAATATAAATATAGTATTTGCTTTGTCCGTCCATACGTTCGTTCGATCTGGTGTGGGAGCTTTTTCCTTTTTCCCTATCAATTTTTGAGTCAACGGACAAGGTCACGGTGACCTGATTAATGATGTAATATTGCATTTCTGGATGATAACTAGAGTTGTTATTACACCACAAAAACATCCATTACCGTTCAATCACTACTTGCTAAATCAATTATCTGCATTTTGCTATCAGAATAAGATTTTTATGCCTGCATACCCACCTCCCCATGCCTAATCCTATTCCTATGGACCCTCAACCAGGCTACTGGTTGAGTCCCATCTCCAGCCTACCATCAAGTATAGACTGGCACCAGTCTATACTCACCTCATAGTGACGCTTGTCGCTAGGCGCGCTCGTGCATGCGCATTAGAGCCCGAATAGGAAACAGATTCACTTTTCAATTATTCTGCAAGCAGAATAGTTGTCCAAAAAATATTTGAATAAGTTTTGTGTTTTGCGCTGTGACAGTGGTACCTGTGACTTTATATCGCGGAAATATCATGCCTAATATGAAATCAATCCTCCCTAAGTTACGTCTAAGGAAGTATAATTGTGTTTGTACAGTATCTTTTAGACGAATTTGAGATATTACCGGTTTTCGTGAAGATCGTGTGAGTTCGTGGTATCTTGATTGTTATGCCTATCCTGAGTCATCATAATCATTAATAATGTCCAGTCCATATATAGAGCCTGTAACGAATTTATTTCTAGTGCATTATAAGGATTATCTTAAAATGTAAGGAAATTTGAATTTTCCCGCCGTTAGAACTGAGTTCGCCGTTAGAACTGAGTTGATGGTGTCTCTTGTTTGAGAGTTTGAGCGGTATGCTTCATTGTTACGTTTTTTCGTTTGTAGGAGTCAGCAAAAGTGTCAGATAAGACTAAATGTTCGTCGGCAAAATGTGATCGACATCACGCTATCGAGTTCGCCGGCCACATTTGTGCGAAGTGTACTTCCTGTACTATTAATGCTATGTGTGGGATTTGTAAAGGGTGGCCGGTTTCGGTAGCGAAAACGTTCTTTAAAGATTTGTCGGTCAAGCAATCGCTGCCCTCTGGTCATCCTTCCCCTTCCTCCGTTGCTAGCAAAGGCGGTGTCCTTTGCTCAATCCTCTGTTCCGTTATCGGTAGCAACGGAGGGGGGAAACTCATCGGGAAATTCGGACGCCATGATGGCGCTTTTTGCGAGATTTGAATCGTTTGCCACAATGTTGACAAAATCGCTCGATGAAAGAATTTCTTCTGCGATAAAAGAGGCCAAAAAGCAGGATAGCTCGTCAAGTTCTGAGGATAGCCCGAAGGCTAGCGGGCGTTCCCGCAAATGGGGAAAGCCGGTCCCTCTGACCTCTAGGCAGGTGTTGGTATCACCGAAGCAGAAGACAAGAGCATCCAAGCTCTTGAAGGTGTGCTCGGAGAGTGCATCAGATAAAATCCACTTAAGACTTGAGGGTGACGGGCATAACCCTCAAGCAGTGGTGGCGTCGGCTGAAACCGGCGTCCATGAAGCCAGTCCTTATGATAATGCCAGTTTTATGGTGGTTCCGGTAGGTACAGTTGTCTCTAGACCGCCCGTTTCTAAGAGGTCGATACCTAGTCTTGCTAATTCCGGTTCCGTTGTGGTGGACTCAGGTTTACTTCCGTTTTCTGAGCCTCAGTCTTTTTCCGTCCGAGATTCCGGGATAGCAAGACATCCGGGTCGTCAAGATCCGTTTCCGGCTTCGGTGGCTTCCGTTTCCGATAGGAGTTCCATTTTGGGTGGTAATCCAGGTCGGCGAGATCCGGTTACCACTTCTGTTTCGGCCACTTCCGGTTATGTAGGACATCCGGGTCCTAGAGATCTGGGGTCTACTTCCGTTTCCGGGTCTTTTAGCGCTTCCAGCCATTCCGGATATCCGGAGTCTGAGGACTCCTTTTATTTTCCGAATTCCGGTAGAGGCGTTTCCGTTTCCAGTGTGGACACTAGTCAGTTCACTTCCGGTATTAGGGGTGTACTTCCGGGTCGGTTAGACCTGGATAGATTTCCGTTTCCGGTTGGGAGGCAGCTTCCGGTTTAGAGAGAGAACAAAATTCTTTAGGCCCATCTAGATTCGTGCAGGATAGGAACTTTGATTCTGGTCCAGAAATTTCTCAAAGGTTTTCACAGGATTCGGTAGCTTCTAATTATGGATCTTTCCATCCTTCCAAGGTCATTGATGGTGAGTTATCTGATCATGCAGATTCTTCCTTTCGTGATGCTGGGATTAATCCAGTTTTTTCTAGGTCTTCCCGTTCCTCTTCGCTCTCGTCGAAAGACTTCTCCTCTGCTCATGTTTCTAACTCTTCTTCTCTGTTTAAATCTTCCATTCCTCCTCCTCCGGGGTTTGCTCGGCTTCCTTCTGCTCGTCATTCTTCCTCTCATGATCAGTTTGATCAGTCTTTTGCTTCTGCTCAATCAGTTTCATCTCCTCCTTCCTCACTGGCTTCCTCTCCATCTTTTGATCAGCTTGATCCGATTGTTTCTGTGGTTCTGTCTCCTGAGCTCGAATTTCAGATTGTTGATTCAGGGTTAGATTTTTCTTTATTTTCAGTGGTTAAAGATTCTTCATTAGATCGTTCGTTTGTGTCTGCTCGTTTATCTATTCTTTCAAGATTTCTGGCTTCATTGGTTCTTCCTTTGGTGATAGCCTCAAGGACGGAGCGGGCATCAGATAAAAAGACAATCTGTGCAATAGGGTCCGCTGTTCTGCTGATGGTATTAGCTGCATGAACCAGTGCTTCGACTTCAGCTCTGTAGTTTGTGCAGTGTTTGCCCGTCGGTATTGCAGCTGACTCGTGTTGTCCGTTTGGATACTGTATGTGCAGTCCGGCACCTCTGCTCCTAATTACATCTTTGGCTGATCCATCTGTGTAGATCCTTATCCATGTCTCCTGAGGGTACATTTCTTCCAACATGGCTACGGTCAGGGCCTTCTTGCTCACATCACTGTGTTCATCCTTGGTTGTGAGATGAGGTACTGTGGTGCGAATAGCTATGCTCTCTAGTTTGTTTTCCCAGTGTGGAGGATCAAGGGTGTAGTTTGGGTCTTCTATTTGTGCTGGAAACATTTCTTGGTGTTTCCTTTGAAGTGCTTTTGTCTCTTTCACAAAACTTGATCTTTTAAGTCTTCCTGATGACAGCTGTGCTTGCCTGATCTTCATCGGGTGGTTGCTGAACGATTTGAACTTTGCAGCTTGGATCAGTGCTTTGCATTCCCTTCCTTTGCTAAGTGGGGGGATGCATACTGTCTGCTCCATTTTTTCTATTGGTGTTGATCTCATTCCACCAGTGATGATGCGCAGTGCCTGGTTTTGTACTCTATCGAGGTTCTGTTGATGAGATTTAGCTGCTGTCATCCATGAGCTGGATCCATACTCAAGGTGTGGTCGTACGGCACCTAGGTAGATGGTCTTGAGGATCCTTTCATTGACACCCCACTTTGTTCCTGCCAGCTTCCTCATGATGTTTAGCTTTCTTCTGGCCTTTGCCTCTGCATTCTGTATGTGCTCCTTCCATGTTAATCTTCTGTCATAGGTGACTCCCAAGTATGTCTGCTGGTCCTCGTACTCGAGTGGAGTTCCGCCCAGTGTCAGATTCCCAACCTTGGTTTTGGTGGACAGTGAGAATAGCATGGCTGATGATTTTTCTTTGTTGATGGTAATACACCAGCGATTGGCCCAAGCTGTAATTCTGTCCAAGGCGAGCTGCATTCTGTACGTGGCAGTCGTTGTGTACTCCTCGGTGCACCAGAGTACGAGGTCATCTGCATAGAGGGGTGCTTGGATCCCATTGGGCAGCTCTGCTACAATGTCATTAATGAAGAGTATGAACAGAGTTGGTGATAATACTCCGCCTTGTGGCACCCCTTGTCTCAGCAATACATTCTGTCCAGATTGTCCATCCACCAGCACCCTAGCTCTGCGATTGTGTAGGTACGATTTGGTCCATCGGAACATGTTGCCACCGATGCCTGTGCGCCGGAGCTTCACGAGGAGGCCATCCTTCCACACCTTGTCAAATGCCTTCTCCTTGGTGACACCTGTCACAGCACGCTCGCGCATGCGCATAGGAGCCTAAATAGAAAACAGATTCTCTTTTCAAATATTCTGCAAGCAGTACAGTCTGCAAATATTCCAGCTAAGTTTTTATAGCTTTGCGCTGAGTTCAGCGTACTTATTTTGAGAGTGCTTCAATCCATGATTATGCCTAATGAAGCCTATCCTCCCTAATTTATGTTTATCGAGTATTTCGTGGTTTATACTGCATTGTATACTCTGTATATATGTGTTACCGGTTTTCGTGGTGGTATCCCGTTTTCGTGGTAAACAAACTGCCTAAGTCATCATCATCATTTCTAACCCTCAATTAAACTAAGAGCCTTTATATCCACTTATTTCTAGAATCAAATCTTTTAGTGCATTTCGTTTTATATCCCTAAGAAAGTTTGAAAGAAATGCACGTATGCAAAAGATGGTCGTCAACTGTCTCTAAAGCATATTTTAAGGATTTTGTAGACTCTTGAAATCATTAGATGAGTGAATATAGTCTGCCATCCACGCGCCTAAGGATGTTTCTTCTGAATCGGAGGATAACCAGAAGCCTACTTCCCTCACGTCCAGACAGGAGATTTGGTCACCAAAACAGAAAATTAGAGACTAGGAAGAGGCTCTCGAAGGTGAACTTGAGTAGGTCACCGGGTAAAATTAAAATGAGTCTTAAGGAAGGGCATTACCCTCAAGCAGTGGTGGCGGCGGCTGAAGCCCCCGCCTCAACACCTATGCCAACATCAAGTTTTCGGTCATAACAGTAGCCAGGAACGTTTTTAGATCGCCTGTGTCTAGGTTAATGCAGTCAGGAAGTGCGGTAACTTCCGGTTTGTGCTTAGTGGATTTGGGTCTCCAAGACCCGGGGCTACTTCCGGTTTCCGGTCCTTCCTCTTCCGCTTCCGGTTTTCTTCTTCTGGTTTGCGTATTTCCGGTTCCTACACTTCTTCTGGTTTTTTACTGTATTTCCGGGTCTGTAGGATCCTGTTCAGTTTCTGGTTGTCTACTTCCGGTTTGCGCATTTCCAATTCCTATTTTTCCACTTCCGGATTTAGTACATCCGGGTTTAGGTTCATTTCCGGTTTTCATGGATCTTTCTGGTGTTCCAGGATTAACTTCCGTTTCTGTCTTCCTGTCTTGGATTTCTGGTGACAGAGAACTTCCTGGCATAAGGATATAGCCCAAGATTTTATGGTTGGAGCATCATGGCATATGTAAACTATGTGTTTCTATGAGCAGTCCTCTTTAGCATAAAGTAAGTTTGCCCCATCTTTAAGGGCGACTCTTATCAAAAGGGCCAGATGTTCTTGGATCTAGAACCCTTCTCTGCAGTCTCTTCTCCCAAATGGTCTTCTGTTCCTTCCAATCAGAAGCTATTAGCATTAACGGCAAGGGTCTAAATACTTGAAAAAAACTACATGCACAGCAGTGCACCCAGTTATATCACATACATGCACCATATAATATCTACATGCACAGCAAATCTTACTATTATTTTACTTACCAATGTAAAAAATCCATGGAAATGCATCATTGATGAGGGAATTTCCCCAATGAACTTGTGTGCTTTATGAAGAGAAAATATGATTGTGAGCTTTGATAGGATGAATTTGTGAAATTAGCCTCGTAGGCGCCAATAAAAATATAGATCGGCAGCCTTTAGAAGAAATCGATTGAACAACACTGATTGTTCCTTTATTAATTCTTCTAAGAAGATAATATATTTTGCATAATTTTGATTGGATCTTCGTCCACACTCAATTTTAATTGGATAATTCTCATCGCATCGCCACTGATAGAAGAGGCCTCATAAACGCAATTGTTTTTCCGGTAAATTTGCGTGGAAAAACTGATTTATAATGAACTCATTTATCACTAAAAGATTGTTATACATGCTAACTAACCGCTAAAGTTTTTAATAAACTGGATTATATTGCTAAAATACGAAAAGATTAGTCTGATAAAGCTTTTAGATTACCGCTAACCATTTTTGGTACCAGTTTTCACAAAAATGTTACATGCACAGTTTTGCAGGTAGCAAAGAAAGGTAGGTGCACTGATCAAAATCTACGTGCATTTGTGCATGTATGCACCCGTTATTTCGAACCCTGAAAGGGGTTGTTGGTTTTCTATGATTGTCAAGGAGTCTATAGAAGAGGCTCTACCTTGGAAAGTAGACTCAGGCTTCTGTTCAACGCTCTTCATAGTTTTCAATTCTTATACGGCTGGTATCCTTTTATCTTCCAGAAGAAGTTATCTTCTTTCTCCTAAATTCAGGATGGAGTCCTCCTCTATCGCAAGTTTATTTTTAAGGCATGTGATCCTTTTCTATCGATCGTTAGGATGCCTATTTCATGTGCCTTTTTTACCATTCCTTCTGAAGGTATATGATTTTTTCTTTCAAGGATAGGGTGTGGCATTTGGAGCCATGCCTTTCGATCTGACCTTGGCGCTTTTCTTTCAGACGTCTGGTCTCAGCCGTGGCAGGTGTCTTGCGCCGTCGTTTTATTCTTCAGTCTTTATAGACATTCGGTTAATAAAAGCTAGGTCTTTCTCAATTCTTTTAAGATTTATTCCAAAGGTTTGCAGTTTGCCTTGCAGCCTAGGTTGAATTTTATTTTCCAATAAGTCAAACCTAGTTCCTTGTCAAGTTTCTCCCATCTAGACATCTCCCTCGAGCTGTTTTCAGGTTCAAGTTTTTTCGTTCAGAGACAAGGGTAGAGGCATTCTTGTTGACAGTGATCACCCTGACATCCTCTTTCTATGTCAGGGCAAGATTTTTTCTTAGTATTCTAGGCTTGATGATCAGCGTCGAGAATGTCATTCCCAGGGTGACGTTGATGAGAAGACTTTCTAATGTTCCTGATTTTCTAGTAGCAGTCAGTTCCCTCTGAAGCCTCTCCACTTTTGGTCGGATTGAGTGATAGGCATCAAGATCTCGATTCGATCAGTCAATGCCACAGGGTTTTCTTTCATTTTCAGACGGAGGAACAAGGTTTTTCTTCTCTATATGGTGATTTTAGATCCTTTTCTTGGGATGTCACTAGATCCAAATCTCTAGTTCCCAGTCAGGTTCCAGTTAGACGGATATTTCTTACGGACCAGTAGTTCAGTCCTAGCAAGTTCTCACTCACCAAGTGGCAGTTTAAGAGGTTGGTTGCCGAAAGCGTTTTCAAGCTTCTGGGTATTCCCCATGTAGATCTTTTTGCGACATGTCTGATTGCCCAGATCTTATCTTTCATGTCTCCTTTTTCGGCCAGTCAGGTTTGGGCGATGATCGCACTGTCTCAATTCTGGACAGGATTGTTGGATTTCATGTTCCTTCCAATATTCCTGATTCTAATGGTTCTGAAGATAGTCATGGACCAGTTTAAAGAATTTCTTCGAGCAGCACCCTTTTGATCAAAGAGGATATGATTGGTAGCCTTTCTCGATCTTCTGGTAAGATTTTGCTAGCCTTCTCCAAGTATCATCAGATCTCGCTCAAGTAAAGGGCTTACATCTTCATCCTGTTTGTTTGGAGAATTTCCGAGTGTCCGGTCTCTGTGAGATCAACTTTTCTTCAAGATCTCAGGAAATCATTGTCTTCCAGGAGGGAGTCGACATGTCGAATTTGTACAAAGGTCGACTATTAAATTGTTGGAGTACGGTTTTTAAAGCATGCTTCTTGCCTGATTCCATTTCTATTTCCTAGGTGTTAGATTTTTAATCGCATCTATTCGTTTCATTTCATTTATCAGCTATCACCATTAGGGGTTATAGATTTCTTTGGCTTCTTCTCTTCCTTGTCTTCTGAATGCTGATATAAAGGATTCTCAATGGTTTTATTAGAAGATTGGGCAATATTCGTCCTCCAGTGGCTAAGCCTTTGTCTTCCTGAAATTTGGCCTTGATTCTTCAAGTTTTGGCAGGTCACCATTTTGAGCCAATTGTTTCTATCAGTCTCAAACTATTGACTCTTACGGCCGTTTTCCTTGTTTCTGCCTCTTCAGCTAGAGGATCCGAAGTTCATTCTCTTTCCACAGAAAAAGATAAATTTATCGATTCTGGGGACGGTCTAATTTTATATCCCGGAAGGGATTTGTTATTGAAGACCCAGTCTAACCGTTACTCAGCCAAACCTATTATTCTTAAATTTTTTTTTACTTTTTCGCCGTCGGACAGATTCTGGTGTCCTGTCAGGAAATCTGAATCGGCTTTTTTCCTCTTTCTATTTAAAGGATCAAAGCCTAGCAGCCTCCTTTTTTTTTTTTTTTAGAAATATAACGTTTTAAACAAAACAAGACAAGGACCATTTACCAAGCACATCTCACCAATTTCGTTAGTCTGTATGTCTGTCAGATATGGTGAGAATATTCTGTTGTTTTGTTTATTTCATTGAGTTGACAATTTTACTTGTTTGATAATCACTGTGATTTGTTATGGATGCGCTGTTGTATTAGGGGGATGCGGACCATATGAGCAGTTGGTGATAAGACACCAGAAGCTGCACCTGCTATATTTGCAGGATGCTATGAGGTTGGTGCAGGACTGTTTAAACAGGATAGTCACAAGATCATTGGTGGAATGACATTGTATAGTCGTAAATCATATAATCTTAGGCATTGAAATGTGTAGAGCCTTGGAGTCGTCTTAGATGATCGGCCCATGGTTGTTTGGTGATGTTGCCAGAACTTCGGTTGTTACCACATTACAACCTACCTCCTTGCATTACTTTAGCTCTTTTCTTCTCTGAAGGGAAGCATAGTAGGAAGAATTTTTACAGCCACTGTCAGCTGAGTATTGTGGTTATTGAGTGACTTCAGGTATCTCCATACTCTCTCTAATGATGAGATCCATGTAGTAATTTACTTGAATGCTATATCTCAGCATGAGGCATTCTTCCAATACCCATAGACTATACAACCGGTCATTAAGTACAATGACAACCTCATTGACTGTTAGCAATCACATGACCATTGTTGATAGTAACTGTCTTCGAATCAAACTGCTGGCATTCTAAACCAACAAAATCATGTCAGAGAAGCCTAGGAAACCATCAAAGATGAGTGGTTTGTTGGTTTTTATACAGATCAATAATGATATTGATCGTTTCAATTTTTGTGGTAATGCGTTACCGGTTTAAAAAAAAAGGCTTGAGAGTGATTAAAGGGCTAAGATTTATCTAGATAAATCTGGAAGACTCCAATCTCTGCTTACAATAAATTTCCTGACCTTTTAACCCCTTCTCCAACCCAAAGAAATAAATGTCAGGCAATCCACAATTATATGGGCAACACCAAATTTGTTTGAATTCCACACAACAGTTTGGGAGTAAAGTATGACAGACATTTTTTGGGGATATTTGAACTTTAGACCCCACCACCTGACCTCCAGTGGGTGGGGCCAAATCTAAATGTTGTCTTGCAAAGCGCAATCATATGGGTAACCGCCATACCAAATTTGGTTGAAATCGACCCAACTGTTTGGGAGGAGATAGCATGATGGACATACAGATAAGTGGATGGAGGCAATTATATCCCCATTTTTTCAAAACATGGAGATAATGAATGGACTCAAGGAGACAAGGTAGGTATGGGGATAATGAATGGACTCAAAGAGACAAGGTTGGTAGGTATAATTAATTCAGTCATCATACTAAAATGTAATTTTCTTTCGGATTGAGAAATTAGGCTACAACCATCATTTGCCATGCCACATTGTTTTCAGGACTTGTCACGAAAGGGTTAAACATAGTAAAAACTGGAATTGACAAAAGGAAGGACAAAGCAGAAATATTGATTTTCTAATTGAGTGATCTACTTTTAGCTACCGGTATGCCCCGCCCATCTCTACATATAAGCTCTGTCGATGATTTGCGCGTGTTGGGATCAGTATATATACTTTGAATCCTGGATTCCAAATTTCATGGTAACCATAGATACGGCTAACCTGGTGAATATTTTGAAACTAATTTCAAGTACTTTGATTTGACTGAAAGCTGTTGCTGTCCAACTCACCAGGGCAGCAAAGGCAAACTAATTCTGAAATATTCACCAGCTTTCCTTTATGGTAACATTAAAATGAGATATGGGCAATTCATCTCTTACCTTGATCTTGTGCACGTTACATTGTGTAGATTTCACTCTGCTGTCGCCGCTACTCACATAACAAATTCAGTTGACGTTTTGCCTCTCCTCCATCAGCCCCTTCCGACCCAAGCAGTGTCACAGCCTACTGTATTAGGTTGTCTCGCATTCTACAACCATAGGGCCATGATATGGGAAATCACCAGATTTGGTTATATTCCTTTAACTTTGACAGTCTTCCATCAACCTCTGGGAAAGGAGCCTAGTGTAAACGGTGTCTCCAAATCCACAAGCATATCGGTAATTTACACAATAATTTTGATTGAATTCTACCAAAAGCTTTTTGAGGAGATGGATAGACAGACAGATAGATGGAGGTGATTGTAATATCCCTGCAGTTTTTTCAAAACTTGTGGGTATAATTAAGAGATTAAATTAAATTTATTGATATTTGATTCAAATCCCACCCAATCTCAAACTCAAATGGTACCAGTCATCAATGATTATTAGTAAATGTGCTGTTACTTCTATGTTTTCAGTTACTCAATGACTAATTTAACCGAGAAAGTGATAGATTGTGGTAAGAGAGCAGCAGAACCAATAATATATAAATCAATTTCGTTTACCTCTTGTCACGAAATAACAATAAGGTTATAGATAAACAATCTTATAGGCTTAATATTCATTTTCTAGAGTTAGATTACATTTTCCCTCATGATGTCTTCTCACATTCTTTACTCTAGATTTTTTCCAGGAATTTCAGCTTTTTCGCGATACCTGTCAGTCGTTGTTTTGTTAGTCAATTCTCCCTGGTTATTGCGTGTTTCTCCACTATATGCCTATAATTAACCCATTTTTACTTGCTTTTAGCCAAAACCTTTTATTTAAAGTCATGTTCTTTTCTCACATCACAGTATCGGTAAGATTGGGCTCGAAATTTATCTTTTCATTCTTTTCTTATTTCCTGTAGCTGTCAGATAGATGTCATCGTACTTGGCACATTTTATATAGGTTGTTGACAATTTGTCCTTGATATATTTCGTTCCCTTCTTACTTACAGTGTATCTTTTTTAATATGCTATAGATCCTCAATCTAGAAATAAAATTTATCTATCAAGACACACAGCAAAAGGTAGAATAGTGGCGTCGGAGTGGTAAGGGTTAAACTCCTAAATCTAATGATTTTGAGGAGACTAATTATCTGTCCCACTGCTACAATCCACCAAACAATAATGAGCAAAAAACTTAACTTGCTGAGTATTTTGAAAATAATTTGACTGACAGTTTGGTGGCTTAACCACCAACAACTTACAGCCAAATAGTTTTCAAAATATTTAGCAGATACAGAAATATAACCCTTGGAATGATGATGATGATTTGTTTTAGCTTTCTTAAACAATTCATGACTTTTGTTGTAGTTCATATTTCACATATACACCCTGAAAAGATCAAATTTGTCAAAATTGCCTTGTCCAGTCCAGATCTCGAAGAGTTTTGAACTGACACTCCCCATTTTTTTCATCAGATGTTTTAGGGATAGACGAAGTGTCATTTATCAAAGACCAACTGTTCACATTTTAGTATATTTAGCATTCCTCAAAGAAGTATGCCTGCAGGCGTATGTGAGTTTCACTAGTCTAAAACTCTTGTTACTGACATGACTGGGTTTAGACTTTGATTATTTAAGGTCTGATTTGCATCCAGATTATGCTTATTACGCTATGCTAATGTTTTTTCAAATGACAGTTTAATCAGCAAAGACGTACAGATCTAATTTAGATAAAATGTTTTGATTTGCTATTTAGACTTCTTAAATGTAGTGTGAATCATATTAATGAACTTGCTTTTGAAAATGTTAGAACTTCTTTTTTCAGGCTATGAACTTTGCTTATGTTTGGACCATTTACCTTTCAGTCAGACTTGGTGTGACTGTGCCAGTAGTCATTGTACTGCAGGTTACTACCGGGCAGCAAGGCTTTATGGTTCAGTCTCCAATCTATGCTTCTATGAAGCTATAGTTTCCCGTTGGGTACTACCATGGGTGTTTTGATTCGACAAGTCAATTGTCAAATTTCAAAATAAGACTGTATCCGTGGTCCATCATATCCTATGATGTAAAATTAATCTACAGGTCAGCTATTTGCTATCTTATAATAGCTCTTGTTTTCTATATATGTACATGGCTTGGGCATTAGTTTTTCACAGAATGTTTATTCCAGTGCAGACTGGGTCCTGTGGCAACATAAGAAGGCGAGATGTTTGGTATCTTCTGATATCTCTTGTAAGAAAACCTCACACGCATGATGTGTGATATGCGGAAACACTAAAGGGTTTGACACATAGGACGCAGTCCATCTAGTGTTTCTACGAGAATAAATAATACAACTAATTAGCCCACCTCAGCCGGCACATGTAGTGGAGCAGATCTGCTCTGTTGGGTGCTTTCAATAAAATGTGGAGAAAAGAAATCAGTGTATGTCTAGTTTTTCTTAACCCAGTTCTTTGGCGGGTTGTAGATGAATCCGGACAGGCTGAGCAAGTGTACGAGTATGCAGGTTTTAATTCTTTTGATCAATTTAGATCGATAATAGCTATTAACCCTTTAACCCTCGAATTTATTCAAAAAAATTTAATTTTTCTCATAGAAAATGTCCATTTGCAGACCAAGAGAAGACTATTTTTGAAAATTTACCATTGGAATGACTGGTTCAGTTATCGAGCCAGTCATTCCAGTGGTAAATTTTCAAAAATGGTCGTCTTTTGTTCTGCAAATGGACATTTTCAAGACCACTGTAGAAGCATTTTTTGACTGCTATGAGGGTTAAAGGGTTAACATACGGTGTTACAGGTAAGTATTTATTCTTGTAGAATCCATATTCCATACTATTTGTTGTATCCGTATATCATATGGAAAATTTTGCTTTATACATCACTACTCCTCATTAGTCTCTCACAGTTTCTAAACTTCAAACTAGTTATTCAGAAATTTGATTGCTCCATTTGCCATCTTGGATTTTTTACAAATATCCAGAAAATCAGTTTAGTGGTCAAATTTGGTAAAGAAAATCAAAATATTTGCATTTTGAATGTCCATTTGCAGGCCAAGAGAAGCCTATTTTTGAAAATTTACCACTGGAATGACTTTTACATCATTTAGACATGTCCGATTTTAATAAAACTTCACAAATGTGTTCTATGCGATGCTTAGGACTAGTCCATATCAAAAACGAAATAGATTTGGAAAGGTTTGACATATTTTTACTGACATGACTGGTTTTAGACTTGATTATTTTAGGGATGATTTGCGTCCAGGTTATGCTTATTACGCTATGCTAATACTCGGTCATCATACTGGACCCAAACATAAACACATGCTTCCTTATAATGAGAGCGCATAAAACACTGTCCTTCAGCGTCAAACAGTCAAAGGTCATTGTGGACTTGGGAAAAACTGGGTTTTTTCAACAGTGACCTGTTGTATTTAGCTCAATTTAGCAGTTATATATCTCATGTTTGATTACGCATACAGGGCCTACATTCAGACACATCCTCCTTATAATGAGATGGCATGACACAATCGCCTTGGCATCAAAAGGTCAATGTCAGTGTGATAATAACAAAACTCAAGGTTTTCTCAACAATAACATTTTGCTTTTACCTCAAGTTATCAGTCATATCTCATGTTGTGTTAATCATACTGCACTCAAACTTGAGCACTTGCTAATGAGAGGGGTGACACAATTTCTCTGGAGTCAAAAGGTCAAAGGTCATTGATAAGCGTATTGATAAGCCTTCTGTATTTATTTTCTGTTTGAAGTCATTAGCTTCATAGTTCATAGCAATGTCGTAAAGTCGAGATTCATGGTTGCATGCAACCACATTTTTGCTTGAACCATATGCGAGGCGGAGGATGGCACTACATACAGATGCGAAACAAATGGTGTCTGAATGCACCAAGAATTAGGTAAATGTTACGGTTTTTCAATGGACATTTAATTCAGTAATGGATTATCCGATTTCAATAAAATTTTACAAATTTGTTCTATACCATCATTGCATCTAATATCCATCAGCAAGAATTAGGTAAATGTTAGTTTTTCAATGGACATTTAATTCATCAAGGGTTTATTTGATTTCATTAAAACATTTCAGATTTGTTCTATGATATGTTCTATGCCAACATTGCATCCAGTCTCCATCATAATTAAAACGATTCTCAAACTTTTTCAATGCTTTTGCGTGGTTGTGACTTAGTTTAATGTCAAATACCAAGAATTAGACAAATTTATCAAAATGCCACGTAGGCTCGATCGACATGCAGGTCCCTGCCTCTGTGTATGATTACTGTATTCTGCGGCTGTAGTAGTAGAAACATCCTACAGCTGCAATCAGTCCTTCATTTTTGCACACTGTGTCTTGTCCTCAGCCATAATTCTTAGCTTCCTCAGGTCCATTCTTGACTTGAGTGTACCAAGTCCTGCTTTCTTGAGGTCACCTCGTAGCATGCTTAGCAGATTTATGCAATGACGTCCTCTCCTGGCTTTGTATTTGCTGGCTCTGAGTAGGGCGAATTCCAAGTCTGTACTGGTGTCTCCCTTAGCACATGACCAAACATGGATCATCTTTGCTGGGTGACTTTTACAGACAGCGGCAACGTATTATACATCTTGTATAGTGCATCGTTGGAAATTATGGTGTCTGGCCATCGGTGTCCAGTGATGGTGCGTAGGTGTTTGCTGTGGCAGGCATCGAGTTTGTCTAGAACTGCCTTTGGAGCTGCCCAGCTGTTACAGTTATACAAGATCAAGGATACACAGGTTGCATTGTATAAACATAGCCTTTTAATCAAGGGCATCTTTGATCTATGAATCCATAGCTTCCAGAAGGACTGGAAAGCTATGTTCCCCATGATGCAGCGTGCAGCAATATCAGCAGAACTGCAGTAGTCTCGCTAGTCATAGCTCATCTGCATTGCAACTGGCCTGGCGTAGTACATCTAGGATCTTTGAGTATTTAATTGTGTCGAAGGCTCGTGACATGTAAATGCGCATTTTGTGGAAATGCCAGTGTTTGGACATGACTCCCGACACAAGCATGCGTTGAGCCCATACAATGTCTGCGCAGCTGCGTCCAGGTTTGAAACTACTTTAACATGATCCAGGGAAGTCATCGATCTTCTCTCGGATGCGGCATGGAGTAACATTTGATAGGATTTTCTGTATGCCGTTGAGAAGCACAATGGGCTGCAGATTGGCTGAAGGGGGTGGGGGCAGGTGGCTTCTTGGGTTTGGGTAGAGCGATAAGGGTACCTTGGCCTACAGCGTCAATGGGAAGGTGGTGCATAAAAGCTGAATTGATTAGGCATGTGATCGGTTTTGAGATAATGTCACTTGCATATTTGAATAGTTCATTGCTCATGCCAATAGGTCCAGATGCAAGTCCATTTTTCAGGGCTTTAAGTGCCTTCTCAATTTCTGCTGTTTTACTTGTTGTTATTAATGGCCTGAGGCCTCCTGAGAACAGGTGTAAGGGCTCATCATCGTGGTCAGTGAAATGTTCCTTGAACCATTCTTGAATTCCCTTGGCTTTGCCCTGGTCAGTCCCAATAAAGTGCCCTTCAGAGTTGTGTACAGTGAGTGGTGGTGTGTAGTTAGTGACTCTCAGGGCCCGGGCTGCCCGAAACATTTTGTGACAGTCATCCATGGCAGTGATTTCATATGCTCGTTGAATAGCACGATCTTTTAAGCATTCGCTAATGTGGCGCAAAATTTTATTACGCTCCCGGCGTAGTTTGGTGCGGTCTTCACTTTGGCCACTGATAGATGCGCAGCCGTAATGCTTTCTGCTCTGCTGACAGTTTTACTACTAGACGGTCGTCAGTATACCTACTTCGGATGTTTTTCAGAACACCTATGGTGCTGGTAGCTGATGAGTCCATAGATTTCAGTATTTTGGTTGGATCAGAGCTGACACAGATGTTAGCTATCTGCTCCCCGAAGGCCTTTTTGTATGACACTTGAGTTTTAGTGTTGCTGATGAGCTTGGGTAAGTTGAAGGCGACTACCCTCTTGCCTGGTATGGCGTTTATACATCAGGTAGAGATCGTTCATCTGAAGGTGTGTAATGACTGGCTTATGGTCAGAATTGAAGTCTGTGCCTCCATATGAATGAGCATTCCGAAGTAGGGGTTTTGTTTCTGTCTTGCATAGTATGAAGTCTTTCTGATTGAAGACAGCTGTTGTAGCCTTAGAACCTTTCGGGGCTTTGCGATCAGCAATGTGTCCGGTCTATGTTGTCCGGTGATGACATGGGTGTTTAAAAGCCGTATTTGTGGCAAATAGGCCATTGGAACTGAGGAATGCACCAGTGCATCTCCATTGCTGTTGTGTGTCCCCTCTCCATACGATCCCATGGATAAGACAAACCCTGAACTTTTGTCCGCAATTCCGAGTTTACCCAGCTTGGAGTTGAAATCTCCACACACAAACAGTTGCCATCTAGCTAGGATTGTAATGGCCGAGTTCAGTTCTGCATAGAAGGAATCTAATAATGCTGGATTCTCTTTGGCCGTTTTGGTAGTTGGGCCATATGCGTTGATAATGCGACACTTAGTGGTGGTGTGTTTTCGCCTGGGTATAGACAAGTCGATGAATGCAACATGATCACTGACATATCCAAAACTAATGACATGATTCAAGACCCTTGGTCCGATTACGAAGCCTACATCCCGGTATGTGGCCTGTTTTTGCTCCATGAGTACTAGCTTATGGCCTGTCTGTAGTTGCTGCTCTGAGTGTTTACCTACTTTAGTCTCTTGAATGCATGTAGTATCGGTTATAGTGTTCACAGTCTGCACCTAAGGTTTGCCTCTTTGATGTTGCACTCAGACCACATACATTCCACGTAGCTATGGTAAGCTCCTGGGAAGATCGCGTCATCCGAGGATGTCGAGCACAGTTTCTTGTTTGAAGAAGGTTAGACATAATCAGAGTTGCCACTGTATGCGGATGTCAGCCCGCAATCCTTGATGACTTAGTTTCCCAACAAAGTTGGTACTTACAGAGGAGACCGGCGTGGAGGTGTCATCTTTCTCCCCCTGCTTCTAATTATAAGTAAATGTTTTGAATCTGAACGTCTTTCCACAGCACTTACAACGCATGATGAATACAAGGCATGGCTCCGGGACAGGTATGACGATGCTGTCACTAGATTACTTGAGCTGCTCTCACATGATGTGACACATGTACAGGTACTCATGTTTGATTGTCTTGAAGTGGCTTGATGAGAAAGTGTTATTCTAACTGTAGCCCTTTAGTGGTCACAATTGGTGAAGAATCGCAAGAGCTTTGTGGATTATATATCCATTTGTAGGCCAAGAGAAGACTATTTTTGAAACTAGCAGTACAGTGACTGTCTCGTTTACCAAGCCAGCAATTTAAGTGTTAAATTTTCAAACAGTCTTCACTTGGCCTACAAATGGACATTCCTCAAGACCAGTACAGAGGTCAGTTTTGGCTGGCTTGACCATTAAAAGGCTAACACATTGTGTTTACATGTGCTTATATCTTATCTATAAAGCATCCTTTAACCTTTCATTCCTTAGTGCTAGCATACCAATTCTAAAACACAGATGTAGATAAGCTGTTAAATATTTTGAAAATAACATTGACTGCAAGTTGTTGCTGTCTTCATCTCATGCAACTCATATGGTAGAATAATAAAGGTTTTGAAATTAATTTAGTGAAAGGTCTGGCTTCCAGTCAAATACTTCTTAAAGCTGAAGGGTCATTATGAAATTAAGAAATATTTTCAGTAAAAAAAAGTAAGCAAATTAATTATTCATGTTTGCCTTTTGTATCAAGTAATCGTCTGCCATTTTGTTTTGCGGTGGCCATTTTCTGTTCCCCACACCTCCAGCCTAATAAAAGGAATCGCTAAATCTAAATTTGTTCCCATTCACTTTTTGATGCCTCCTGTGTAAGACATCTAGCGAGCAGCCCGATATCAAAGTTTCGTTACCTAATATACAGAGAAATCACGAATTGAGGACACAAAAATGAAATAAATATGTTTATAATTACGTTCTACCCCATCCATGATAAATATACACACAAAATTGGATATACGTAAATGTGTAGTTATTCTCTTCTCTTAGACCAGCGTTTCCACCTTGCACGAATGCCATGACATTTTGAAAATGCCAACAACGCTAACGTCATAGATCTGTGTGTAGATCAATTGAATTAGTTTATTTGCATATCAAAGATACTCGTTCTAGGCAAATAGTAAGGTCTAGTCTGCTGAGCGCCTTTGTGATCCGCACAGTGATTTTATAAAATCGCACGGACTTGAGTTCCTAATGTAATAGGTGAGCATAGGGCAATGTGAAAGCATTTTCATATGCTATGCATGATTTTAGAAATAAAAATATTGTGTTTTTGTGAGAGGGGGACTAATAAGCAACTATGCTATTCTGCCATCCCTCGTCATACATGCACGCACGCATGCATGTGCACACACATGTGCAGGTATGCATACACATGCACACACACACCATTGCCATGGCCACCGCCACCACCATCGCTCCTGACACTGCGGCCAAGGATGCCACTGCTAATAATGACAGAAACACCAACAGTAAGAGTATGACCAGTCATGGCGCTGTAGCTGTTGTAAAAGACACGGAACCACCATCATCGCAAAAATAATTTCAACCGTCAGCACAGCCAAACGAACACCCACAATAGCAAACACCACCACTCCTGCAAGAATTTCTATCAGTACAAACACCACCACTACCATGACCACCACCCACACCCCCTCCACCATCACCACCACCAGCCACTGCAACAAGGAAAACTAAATTGCGCCATCGGAAATCCCCACGCTGTTGACGGATCAGATTTTGACATGCTCAATTGCTCCCCCTCCCCTCGTCTCTGAGATAATGATATGGGTAACTCACATAATAAATTTGTTTGATTTCCACCAAACGGTTCTGACAGACAATCGGCAAGACACACAGCAAAACAGACAGCAAGACAGACTGACAGACAGGCAGGCAGGCAGACAGGAGGTATACGTTATATGCAGATCGCAGCTCAATAAACCGCCATTGCCGTAGTCAGTTAGTCAATCTCAAAAGCATATTCTGGGAAATATCTAAGACCTACTCGATTTGGCTAAGACTTTAACACAATGAAGAAAGTTGCCATGCAAGAGGAGTGGCAAACTTTGGCCATATTCCAGATAAAAGAATCCGGATCTGCATCAGATAAATACTGGATCTGTGGATATCTCGGAAACTAATGGTCCGATTTGACGCACACTTTAACACAGAAAAAAGCGTGACCGTACAATAGGATGCCAGTACTTTGGGCATGATGCGAGAGAATCCTTAAAATCTGGAAAATAAACAAATCTGGAACCCGCAGCTACTGAGATTATTTCGATCTTGTTTCAACATGTGGGGTGACTATCAACCACACCCAACCTCACAGTAATATAGCCACGATCAGAACACTAGGGTGATGAGAAAGCCTGCTAAAAGATAAAAGGCACAAACAAGCACAGGTGTTGGGTGATGGTGGCGGTGGATGGTGGAGCTGCTGCTGATGATGGTACATGGTAGTGGTAGTGGGGACGACGGTAACGACAACAACGTCATCGTCGTCATCATCGTCATCGTCGTGCTTGCGGTCATGTTCGCCATCGTGGTACCAAGATAGTACTAATAGTAGCAGTCGTAGTAGTAGTACTAGCAGCAGCAGCAGCAGTCGTGGTGGTAGTAGTGGTAGTGCCACTGTTGGGGGTGGGGGATATGGTGGGTGGTAAGGATCTTGTTGGTGGTGGTGGTGGTGGTTGTCGTGGAGATGTTGATAGTGTTAGTGGAGCGATATTGGTAGTCTTAGTGGTACTGGTACAGCTAGCTCACCCACCCCCACCCCCACACACACATACCAAACCACACCATTTGGCATTTTACCAAAATCGCCCCTTGCCAAATATAATCTACATATTACCCTGATCTCTCCTACATTACTGTGAATTATCAGGTACTTGGTGTAAAAACCTGAAATCATGCATCCTATCACTGTCCTATCGGATATACACATATTTTAGAGGCAGTATTTCCGCGACTATATTGTTTAGGGCTCAAAATGGCGGACGATTACTTAATACAAACTGCAAACATGAATAATTAATTCACTTACTTTTTTTTACCAAAAAAATTTCTTAATTTCATAATGACCCTTCAGCTTTAACGCAACATAATATACTAGGAATGTGTAATCTTTTGTTTCTATGGTTGAAAAGGTTATGCTGCCTGTAGATGATCTTTTAATCAAAATATACATAATTATCTCAATAGACAAGCAAGGTAAAACTGGCTTATGAGGAATGTGCATTTGCAGGCCAAGAGTAAACTATCTTTGAAAATATACCACCAGAATGCCTGGCTGGATAAGCAAGCCAACCATTCCAGTGGTGAATTTTCATTATGACTACTGGAATTACTGACTCGATTGTCGGCTCAGTCATTCCAGTGGTAAATTTTCAATTATGACTACTGGAATTACCGACTCGATTGTCGAGCCAGACATTCCAGTGGTAAATTTTCAATTATGACTACTGGAATTACCGACTCGATTATCGAGCCAGTCATTCCAGTGGTAAATTTTCAATTATGACTACTGGAATTACCGACTCGATTGTCGAGCCAATCATTCCAGTGGTAAATTAAAAAAATGGTTGTTTTTGCCTGCACATGTACATTCCTCAAGACCACAGCAGAAATCATTTTTGGCTCGTTTGACCATTACCGGGTTACGGAACAGCTCTCAATGGAGGATTCCAGTTTTAGCTATGCCCTGCCCTTCTCTAGCTAAGCTCCACCCACATTTCATCCGTATTGGAATCAATTGATCCCTGAACTCCTGGACAATCAATTCCAGAAAACTATCCAGGTAAGCTGTTGGATATTTAGAAACTAATTTGACTGGGTGATGTTGCTGCCTATGGGTGCCTAGTCAAATTCATTTCAAAATATTCAACAGCGTGTTTATTAAATAGTAAAGACACAATTCGTACAACAACGCTTAGTCAGTCATCAAATAAGCGTTCATGACAAACTTAGCTACATCATTCATGACATAATTGATTATGACAATCATACATATCATGCAGTTGATTATGATGTCATGAGAAACTGGATTGGGTAGTTTTCAGAATATTGAGTAGGTTCTAGATATAACTCAGTAGACTATGTATTGCAGGTATTCGAGACAATGTGATCATAATTTATGTAAAGCTAAACCTTACTTTATGTTTCATCTAGGAGTTGTCTCTGTGTACACTGATGAGATGTCTCAAGGTGGAAGGAGAGACATCATTCGTTGTACGAGTCAAGGGAGATAATTCACCCCATCATATTGTACAGGTAAATGGGTGGCGCCTGTGTTACTAGATTATCTCTATCTACTCAAGCCTCTAGGGGAAGAGTGAGCCAGGCAGAGGCTGTCTCCATCTTAGAAAGTAACGTCATGGAATTCCTGCCACTAACAGGAATTGAGTATGTTGAGGAATAAGAAAGAAGGTTAAATCGGAGCCATACATCTAGCCCACTAATTGATCTAATTGATCTCTGAATGGATAAAAAATGTGTAAAAGTGGCAAATTTGTGCGAAATTTTGCAAAGACATCTAGTCTATGTCTTAGTCACTGGCTACTTTAAAAAGAAATGAGCAACAAGTAAGCCGAGATATTTAAGTTTTTGTGATATGGGTGTCCACTGGCAAAGAGTGATGCATCTTATTCAATCCTGATGTATGAGTTACTTGTGGTCATTGCTGAAACCATTTCTGGACGGCTTGATCATTAAAGTCTTATGGCTAGCTCGAGGTTAAATATAAATATTCCATGAATAGTACCCTTGATCCTGATCACTGTGCAAGGAAACCTTAAAAGGACACTGAAATAGCCTTAGGCCTTATGCACCTTATGGTCAACAAAATTATACACCCTATGGTCAACGAAAAAGTATTGGTCAGCATTTACTAGAAAAATCAATTTCTAGCTATGTCCTGCCCATCTCTAGCTAAGCTCCACCCACGATTTACATGCATTGGGATAGATTTATATTTTGAACCCGGAATTCTCAGAATTCCATTTTCACAGTAATTATACCTAGGTAAATTCCATTGAATATTTTGAAACTAATTTGACGTAGTGCTATAGGTATCAAAAGCGCCCAGTCAAATTAGTTTCAAAATATTCAACAGACATGACAGAATGGTTATTAAATAGTAAATTCGTCAGACATACAATTCGTACACTTGACAGCCTTCTCAGTGTTCATGATGGAGCTAGATATGTCATTCATTATTCATTTGGATTGTGATGTCATCCTAAATGTGACTGACGTAATTGACATCATAGGCTTGACTGGTAAATCGGATTAGTTGATAGAATACTGAAGTGCAAACTTTGACAACAGTGTTGGCGATACCTGTTGCACATCACATCTGCGTGGTAATCATTACTACATGGTCTGTGGTTTATTATTTCAGGGTTTATGCTCTAGGTTGCTGTCACATGATCATGATATGAGTTCATTGATTGGTCGCTTCCAGGAATATTTACAGTTTGATGATATGCGATATTCGTTCCTGAAGGTCGTGAATACTCTCAACAAAGCTGCAGAAAAGCAGGTACGTTAGCATTAATTAGCAAATTACCTCTCTGGTACTCTTATGAAATACTTCTAGTCAGTGTTAAGATGAACCCTGGGATAATTGGATAGCATTTAGCATACCAGTATATACATGTACCTTTGAAAATGGTTACACCTTTCATGCCAAAGCGGACCAAAAACAGCCTCTGCTGTGGTCTTGAGGAATGTCTATTTGCAGGCCAAGAGAAGACTATTATTTGAAAATGTACCACTAGAGTGACTGGCTCCGAAAAATTTGGCTCGATTAACACAATGGCGGTAGACTTCCAAATATGTTTACAGCTATTACTGCTTGGGCAATTTCAGCCCGGTTTGGTTGGAAGGATCCTATGGTAGTAGGCAGAACTTCTATTTAGAATTTTATTGGGCAATTTTTCTGGCAGCCAACTTGGATTTTCCAAAAATTTAGTCATTTAAAACCCTACTACTCCAATATAAATGGCCCAAATTCTATGCTGGGAGGCTTCAAAACTTCTAACGAGATTTCTGGTTGATCAATATTTCTGGTGGCCATCTTGTTTCTGAGAATATGCAAAGCGTATCTTCTTAAAAAAATAATATGATTTTGACCTGAACAACTCTAGTGTGGCAGCCTTCAGCACTTCTAACCGGAAATGTTATTTGCTAATTTTGCTGGCAGCCATCTTGGATTATTAAAAAATCTATGGGAAATCGGTAAAGACTACTAGTCAGTAACCGATAAGCGGATTTCAACCAAGCTTGTGTCTAGGGGCTGCACATTCTAATTAAGAGCTGCATGATATAATGATCTCATCTTAATCTGGTCCAATATGGTGACGGTTTGCAAACAGCCATTATCATGATCAAACCAAAAGACTGAGTTTATTTAAAGTTTTGGTTTATCCAATACTGATTAATCTTTTTTTTACTTGTAATATTGCTGCTATGTCGGCCTCTGCAGTGGTCTTGAGAACTGTCAATTTCCAGACCTAAAGAAATCTCTTTTTTTTAAATTACCTGACATTCCAGCTGTAAATTTTCCAAAATATTCTTCCTTGGCAGATCTGACATTTTCCATGAGATGTTTTCAAAGATTTTGACTAAATTTGCTCTTTAAAGGGTTAAAGCTGAGACCCATTTGAACATACAAAAGTCAACATTTCCTTCATGTTCTAATCCCACTAAATTGTTTATGATGAATGGCACTCTGGCTCTAACTTTTTAATATTTTGAAACTAATGTGACTGCGCGATGCATCTGTTGTTTGTAGCACAAAATCTCAGTCAAATTAGTTTCGAAATATTTAATCAAACACGATATTATTTATAAAATTAAAAATGAACAACTATTGGTTTTTCTTATTCAGTATTAACATTATCTAATTGGATATTTAAAATGCTTTCATTCATTAATTCTTGTGCGCATTACTGACGCTTGTTCAGCGTGTATGCTAATGGATGAGTGTCATGCTGTGTGAATAATTCAGTTATAACAATTCTGTAAACATCACGAGTCCCCAGGGAATTTTAAATTGTCACTATTCAGATACAAAATAAATATGTTTTGGTGCTGTATTTCTGAGCAAGGGAGTTATCCCAACGAAGCCAAGTAACCTACCTCGTGTTTAGATAAATCTTTAAAGGTAAGAATACAAGTTAAGGACCACCTTGACCGGTGATGTCAGTTCGCATTATATACAGCGAATAGGCTTAATTTAATAGGCATATAATTTAATAGGCGTATACTCTAAACAAAATCGTCATAACCGAGATGTCTAAACAATAGAAAAGACGCGACTAGGTGACCGCTTCTCATCAGAATGTTAAACTAAGAGTAATTGATTGAAAGTTTTCAACAAGCCGTATAAAAATAATAGCCCATTATTTAACTTATAAACAAAAATTGTTCAACTTGTGATGATTAAACAAACGATAAATCTTGTGCATTAGAATTAATCGATTGTAAATGTAACACATAATAGTGTTAGTCCGTAAGAAATAAGAAGCGATATATTTATTATGTTTGAAACAAGGCTTTTAAAATGTTGGTATGAATGGGATAGCAGGATTTATTTATTTTATTTATTTATTTGTTTATTTAGATGTGCTAAAACTATCTGACTCAAAGTTGTTTTTTGGAAACACTTGTATTCAAATTATACCCACAAATATTCAGAGCTTTTATTTCATTTTTAAGTTTCTGAAATTTCATGTTCTTAAGTTTCATTCTTTTTCACATGACAACTGGTCTTCATAGTGAAAAGCAATGCTTGTAAGCTGTTGTTCCAAATAACAACACTACATGATCATTTCCTCTACAAATTTTAATCGTTTAACCTAGGTGTGCAAGAAATGGTAATTAACTCCACTGCCACCCACACACACAATCTAAATGAATGATTTGAATATAAAATTCATGGTGAAAAGGGTTAAGACTCTGGCATGAGTCCTGAAAGCTAGTATAATGGAGGTGGTGTTGTAACTTGACCAGCTCTACCTAGCTTGATTTGAAAGGTGATAGTTGCCCATTCTACTACAGATAAGAATTTGAAAATTAAACCAACCATACAAGACTCAGACAGTAGGATTCAGTTAGAGAGCAGTACAGTACTATACATTGGTAAGGAATTGGAATGTGTCAGCAAGCAAAGGCCAGACAGGAAGCAGAGCTCATTTCATTCTTTATATGCATTGATAATGTGTGTAGCATACAACGGAGAAAATCATGTCAATATTTTGAAAACCATGTGACTGAAATTGTTGCTGCCTCAGACCGCACCACATTCAGCTAAATTATTTTCAAAATGTTCTAAAGACTTCATTTCCATCATCTTTAACCCTTCCTTACCACTCTGATATCACTATTCTATGTTTTACTCTCATGACTGTGTCAATAGCAAAGAAACTGGTGTACATTTTTCAATAATTTTGGTGGAAGATGTTGCTGTCTGTATAACAGCAAGATCTTCCACCAAATTTGTTGAAAAATAAACACCAGTTCATCTTTTGATTTAATTTGAAAATTAAAAATTTTGACAGCAGAGTGGTAAGGGTTAAAATCAGGCTGATTAAAACTGAGGATAACATGTGTGAAGTGTATGAAAAATAATTTTAAGGCAATTTGCAAAGTTCTATTTATAAAAGGATTAGCTCTATTCTTATTGGGTCATATTTTTACCACTGAAGCACTAACAACTATATATCATGACAACCATACTGTGGATTATTCTGACAAAGATTTCAATGGAGGTTGTTGTTTCTTAACCCTTTAACCTTTAAATTTTTTCAAGAAAATTTTAATTTTCTCAAAGAAAATGTCCATTTGCAAACCAAATGAAGATTATCTTTGAAAATTTATCACTGGAATGACTGGCTCGGATATCGAGCCAGTCATTCCAGTGATAAATTTTCCAAAAATAGTCTTCTCTTGGACATTTCTGAAGACAACTGCAGAAGCAGTTTTTGGCTGATATGAGTGTTAAAGGGTTAAGGCAACAACTGTAACAGTCAAATTAATTTTAAAATATTCAACAGAGTTTGACTTGCAAAGCGTTACAGAAGATATGAGAAATCTGTATTAAATTTGAATTTGCACTGTGCATGTACAATTGAATGTAGGAATTATTTTGAAAAGTATTTGAAAATACTCAAATACATTGACAATGTATTTAAATACAAATACAAATACTTTTGCCTTAAATACTTTTCAAATACAAATACTTTCAAATACCTGGAAAATGTATTTAAATTACTTCAAATACAAATACTTTTGTATTTGACCCCAGCCCTGATGTATGCCTAAAAATATCGTGGAAGTAAAATTATTAATGGGACCACCTAAATATCGCGTATCTTCAATAAAGATCATTTATTACATCAAAATCAATACTACTTTTGACATAACTTGTTGCCAAGAAAATACAGAAATCATTTGACATTAGGAATGCGGTAAGATCACCATTTATGTTTACTAGATTTCTTCTAATATCGGCCAGTCTCTATTTTCATTGGCTTGTACGGGGGAATTTATCCAATCAGAACAGAGAAATAATATATCTCTTCAGAAAAAATTAATAATGGAACTGTTTTCTCTCGTATTGCGCATTAATTTTGTAATGCCGATCAACAATCAACATGAAATGATCCAAAACGGAATCAAGAATTAAAATGAAATAAAGCGCTTCTTATGTTGGCGAGCCGCTGGCTCTTTTGCGATTGGAGGCGCTGTGATCTCACGAGATCTTATACACTAACGGGAGTTGTTTATCAAACGAGTACGGATAAAACCTAAAGTACAATCCTTAGTTCCTATCGTGCAATGATAATATATAGTTTTCAGAGTTCCGAGTCCAGAATATTTTATCCGTGTACTCGCTCTAATTAAAAACAATCTTTTACGCTTGGAGGCGAATCACGTGATTTATATCTTTTCTGGACATCATTTATGTCAAATTCAGGATTAATTTTGATGTAATAAATGATTTTTATTAATTGATACGCAATATTTAGGCTCTCCAATTTAATAATTTTACTTCCACGAGAATGTTTTGGGGTATACATTAAACATAGTCGTAAGGCGGCAAGAATATGTACCATGCGAAAATGAGTTAAATTTTCGTGGTGTCATTTTTGTCTCGCCTGCGACGCAGAAAGCGAGACATAGGGATCACTATTTCCGGCGGCGTTATTGGCATCTGCATCGTCCGTCATTTGTGCAGTTTTGGTTAGGTTTTTTTAATCAACTTATTTTTCAATACTGGCTCAGCCGATCTCAATGAAACTACAGAAGTGATCTATACTATACAGGGATGTGATCTACATAACAATACATTTAATTTTGGGGCAATTTAACTATTTTTTCCACGGTTTTGGACGTGGACTTTTTTCATGTATTTTGCCAGTGCAGTTTTGGTTAAGATTTTTTAAAACGACATTTGCACCCACAAGGGGTTATTGGATTTCAGTACAACTTGACAGATTTGTGCTTTACCATGCTTATGAATAGCCCACATCAAAAGGAAATTGATTTTCAAATTTTTTCAATATTTTTTTTTGGGTGTTTGGACTTTGATAATTTTAGGTCTGATTTGCATCCAGGTTATACTCATTATGTTTTGGTTAAGGTTTTTTCAAATGACAATTTAATCAGCAAAGACTTGCTTTTGAAACTTTGGGGATGATTATAGATATAAGCAAAGATGTGCATGCCACTTTTGGAATTTCATTCTGACTACCCGGGGCTGGGTCAGGTGTCAAAAGGTCAAAAGTGGGCACCAATCGATTGTAATGCAACTCCTAGACCATTTCAGATAGAAACTTGATACTTTGGGGATGATTGCACATATGGCCAGGGATGTGCATGACACTTTTGGAATTTTGGTACGGGCCTGGGCGTGGGAAATGTGGGCTAAAAAATAAGTTTTTCCAAAACTTTTCATGTTGCATATCATTGTTACGCCAATGATAAGTAGTCTACCGTACAAGGAATTATTTTGATCTTGAGTCAAACTGAGTGTATGGGGTGGGTCAAAAGGTCAAAAGTGGGCACCAATCGATTGTACTGCAACTCCTAGACCATTTCAGATAGAAACTTGAAACTTTGGGATTGATTTCACATATGGCCAGGGATATACATGACACTTGAAATTTTGGTATGACCCCAGGGGTATGTATGGCCCTGGGGTGGGAAATGTGGTGTAAAAAAATATAATTTTTCCAAAGCGTGTCATGTCGCATCATTTTCAAGGCAATGATAAGTGGACTACAGTACAGGGAATTATTTTGATTTTGGATCAAACTGAGAGTGAGGGGCGGGGTCAAAAGTGGGCACCAATCGATTGTAACGCAACTCCTAGACCATTTCACATAGAAACTTGAAACTTTCAGTATGATTACACATATGGCCAGGGATGTGATTTTGGGCAATTTTTACTACTTTTTTCACGGTTTTGGACTTTGAACTTTTTGCATGTTTATTTTGTTGTATTTTTTTATGGATCACTCATTTTCAACAATGGCTCAACAGATATCAACAAAATTTTACATCAGAGTTATATATTATGCAAGAGTACTATTTACATCATCACTAGTTTCATTTGGAAAAAAATTTCAAGATCAGACTATGCGCAGTTTGGTAACAAATTTCCATGTTTGATTGGTTACACTTATTTGTTGGTGCATTACTGAATATGTGTATTACAAACCATGCCACGTTTGCTTTGCCAGTCAACAGTATTCATGCCTTAACAGATGAGACATTGTACGCTTTTATTTTTTTTACGAAACTTGACAAAAAAAATGTGCTCAAAGAATGTACTCGATTATAGATGGTGCACCCTCCTAGAACATGTAATCTGAGAAAAAACTGCATCCTTTCCTCGAATCAAAACGGTGCTTCCTTCCTAATCAATTGCCCAATTTCAATGAAACTTGGTTGGATCTATCCTATTGTGGTAGATTTCAAAACTTCTAACTATTTGGATCACTTCTAACCATTTGGATTTGTCCATTTTTGGGCCGTCATCTTAGATTTTCAAAAATATTCAGGAAATCGGTTACAATATTACCCATAGAATGGCTGATGACAATTTGTCTTTCTATATAAAACTGTTGAATTTCTAACAAATAATCTGTCATGGTTACATGTAGAATATTCTTTTTACTTGGAATACCAGTGTTCCAGGTGAGTAATACAGGTCCCTTTGGCCCTCTTGTCATTACTGTCTGTGCATATGCTTTCTGTGAGATGGGTGGGAGTCGTACCCACAAAGATTGTGAAATACGACTTGTTTGTCTTCCTGGAATTCAGCCTTAGCTTGAGGTTACAATCATTGTCTGCCATAACCTGGTAGAGGCATGCACTCATGACAGGTGCCATAGGCAGCAACAACCCCCAGTCAAATTACCAAAGGTAGTGGCAGTGGATCCCACTGGACCCTTGAAAATCATGTATTGTTGTTAACTACTAATTAGTTTTATAGGTTTTGGCACAAAAAATACCCACACAATCGAGCATGGGACAACTATAGCTGTGAGGCCATGGTACCCTCTAATTTTAACGTGAATGAGAAAACTACATGCGATCCCTAGCTATCAGTTTGGGACCCCAGATTTCAGCTTAGAACCCACAGAGTTTAGTTAAGGACCCATAGATTTCAGGATTTCAGCGTGTTGGTTCCCTAGGACATTAAAAATTTAGATGTCATGGGAAACTCTGGATACATATGGTAAAGAGAAAAATAATATTGCTTTAAAGGAAGCGAGACTTATTGTCATTTATAAATATGTTGCTGGATCCCTTGAATATAAAGATGATATTATTAGCTCACCTGGCCAAGTGTGCTTATGCCACAGCGATCGTCCGGCGTCCGTCTGGCCATCACTTTCGCTTAAAAATGCTTCTCATTAACCATTGGGTGGATTTCAACCTAATATGGCTAGAAGGACCCTATGGGCATAGGCTTCGGAACTTGTATAAAAAATTTTAATTGCTCAATTTTGTGGGTGAAATCTGAGATTTTATGGAAAATTTACCGGAAATTGTCAAAACACTGCTCATTAACCGCTTGGCTGATTTCAACTTAATTTGGCTAGGATAACCCTATTGGCTAGGCTTCAGAACATGTATACAGAATTTTGATTGGTCAATTTTTCCAGCGGCCATCTTGGATTTCCTGAAAATTTTGTAAATCAGTAAAAGGCTGCTCCTCATTAACCGCTTGGCCAATTTTAACCAAATCCATCTGGAATGACCATAGGTGGGTAGGCTTGAGCACTTATGTCCAGAAATTTTAATTGGTCAAATTTTCTGGCAGTCATCTTGGATTTTCCAGAAAGACTTTAGTGTTACTCTTCCTTAATCAATGGCCCGATTTTATCAAAACTTGGGTGAAATAATCCTATGGTGATAGGCTTAAAATGTTCTAATGAGAACTTTGATTGCTCAATTTTTTTCAGCAGCCAGTTTTCGAAAAAAAAAAGGGTAAATCCTTTAAAACACTACTTAACCAATAGTCAGGTATCAAACCTGGCTGGAAGGATCCTATGATCATTTGCATCCGAAGTTGAATACAGGAATTTAATTGGTTAATCTTTTCGATGGCCATCTTGGATTTTCCCAAAATGTTCCAGAAAACCGCTGCTACTACTACTACTTAGGCTTCAAGCAAACAAATTAGGAGTTGATTGGTCAATTTAGTTTTCTGTCCATCTTGGATTTTCTGAAAATTATCCATCATGTCTATTTAAATGCAAATAGTTAACAGGGAATATTTTGTTGGAAAAAAATTGTGTAGCAGTAGCTGCTAAACAAATCAAATAATGCATAGCAGTTCATAGCACTTGCATAGCAAACAAACTGTGTTGAAACTGGTTGGTGTTCCAACGGGGAAACGTTTCAAAACATGTTTGCATGATCAAAAACGGCTTTTTTCGTCTACACACGCTATGAGCAAGTGAATCCGCTAACAACCGAAAAGCATAATTTTCCAATTTCACAAAACGTTTTCCCTATGTAATGCAAGACTGGTTCCAATGTAGCAGTCATTGATACATATACCATACCGGGAGTTAGTCAATATTTTCAAGCCGAGAGAATTCATGATTTTTATCATGTATTGACGCTTCGATCGTGTTGTTCAAGCCATGAACAGAATAAATATGGAATGTAGTCTTATCTAATATGGTTTCGAAATAATCTAGATGGAGATCAGTGTTAAAATGTGTAATATAGCGAGGGTTCGAAATTAGTGAAAAGTTGATGGTACCAGACTTGGCAAATCAGTAGTCCGTCTAAAAAATTAGCAGTCCGTAAGGCGTGTAATATGCAACACGTAGTTTACACAAATTGCACAAATATGACATGAACAGATGGTTGAATAATTAATATTGGACTTCTGAGAATGTTATTGAGGATAGTGTATCAGTCTTCAGGTCTACAGTAGCTAGTATTGTCATTTGTCAGTATAACATATGTCAGATTCAGAATATGCATGTAGTGGCTCTGGCCACGGTCAGGGGGTATAGGAAACCTAAAATAATACGTATTGGCAGATTTGGCAATTACATTGATTGGAAGCTGTTGCTGCTTAAGGCAGCAACACATCTCAGTCAAATTATTTTCTAAAAAATCAATAATGCCCCTCCCATGAATACTGTGATTTCATTGACTAGGTTTAACATATATTTTGTAACTTACCAACATACATCATATATCCCTGTCAACTGGTAGGCTAAACAAAGTACACATCATTCAATACAATGTAATAAGGCTGAATAGTGTTAGTGCTTAACTGGAAGCTGTGAGCAACAGGTTCCCCCTTAAAAACTTGCAACATATTCAACAGCTTATTAAGATGAAATTGAGTTTTTGCGATACTATGACTTCAGTTGAAAGAGTTAACAATTTTTATTTAAAAATTACTAATGGTTGTTTTCTCTGGCTTAAATAGTGAATGATACCAATTTACTGTGATCAGCATGTATCAATCGGCCCACGTGTTACTAGTTTTACTACGAATACTACAAACGCTATATATATATATACTACTACGTCATTCTTAAAATTACAGCGTAAAACATTGTTTATTTTCTTTGCCGTCAGTAGTTTCCTTGCGATTCGTTGGTTGCTCTCTATATAGTTATATTTATTAACGCATAATCTCGCGAGAAAGTATGTTCCCGACTTTGGAGAAGAGTACTCGAGAACACTCGCGCATGTGTCGATCTTGGCGACATGCCATTCTAAATCTGTCGCTTACACGAATCAAGTGCGATACAGCGCTGTAGCGTGGCTAACTATACTGTGTCGGCCTTGACTTGGGGATGCGCTAACAGGAGTTTAGCATTCGCGATGATATAACTCAGTTTCCGAGACAAACATTGTCTAAATCGACCAGAATCAGCCTAGATAAACTTGTATTTTTAAGGTTTATCATAACGCTAACTAATGACGAGGCAATGATCAATAGCCATACCCCCCTATAGGAGAATTTAGATTTACAAGAGAGTCTGTTACGAGCAATATGTCGACGGCCGTGAATACCCCGTGATACATATTGCGAGTTTCCGACTGGTGTCCAAACTCAAAACTGAAGAATGAAGCTGCTAACGCATGCGTGCATCGCTAGCTTTTAGAATTTTGATATATAGTGCGCTTACTGAACTCGCTTCACCGGCGGTCATTTGTCGCATAGTGAAGGAAGGTATGAAGATATGTGCTCTGTAGCTATATATGTCTATGGGCTATATCGGAAATCAGTCTCCGACGCATGCACGTCTCGTTTCCTTACTAAATTTGACAATCGTCTTGCAACTTTTAGCGACTTTATCAAAAATATTTCAAAATTAAGTGAATTGACTGAATTTTACATCAAAATTATGTATCGCAGCAAATAGCTAAGCGAAGTTGTGAATGTGCAGCAACAGGTGCTCATTTGCATCGCATTTTGCAATGCGATACCGCTCAAAATATTCCCTGGTTAAAATGATAATGGTCCAGGTGAGTGTCTTGGGCTCTTGGGCCTCTTGCATTAATCTTTTTTATTTATTTTCAGCCTGTTTCAGAAGTCTATCTATCTAACCTCTTTAGTGTGCTGAGTGGTATTACTTTTCCTGAATCTACACATAAGCGGCTGAACAACTTCTGCCCAAATGCTAGTGAGTTACAGAACAAGAATTAATTTTGTGATACTCATAGCATTGTCCAAAATCTGGCCTCTACATTACTCTTAAGGAATATATGTAGTTCAATTCCATTCGGAAGAATGCCTAGCTCAATACCAGATCCAGTGATTGCGCTGGCAAATGTTCAGAAATAGTCATCTTGTCTTGTAAATGGAATTTCATTAATCAAATATGTACTAGATTTAGGATCAATTGACCTTTTCAGTTTATCCATCAATCATATGATGTCATAATCAAATACGTGACTTAACATGATGTCATAATCAATGACGTAGCTAGGTTTCTCACAAATGCTTAATTGATGATGGACTAACCATTGTTGTACGAATTGTATGTCTACTATTTAATAAACATTATGTTGCCATAGGCAGCAACAGTGCCCAGTCAAATTAATTCAACAGCTTACCTGTAGCTTTCTGGATGGTCAGGGAGTTAATGGATCAATCGATCCCAACATGGGTAAAGACTGGGTGGAGCTTAGCTACAGATGGACGAACATAGCTAAAACTGGATTCCTCCATTGTAAGCACTAAAGGCTTAACCCTTTAGTACTCATATCAGCAAAAAATGGCCTCTGCAGTGGTCTTGAGAAACGTCCATTTGCAGACCAAAAGAAGACTATTTTGAAGATTTACCATTGGAATGACTGGCTCATTAACCGAGCCAGGCACTCCAGTGGTAAATTTTCAAAAATAGTCTTCTCTGGTCTGCAAATGGACATTTTCTATGAGAAAATTTAAATTTTCTTGAATAAATTCAAGGGTTAAAGGGTTAAGCACTCAGTTAAATGTGTCGTCACTGGGGCTATTTCAATCTGATCACCTGACGTTCAGACACTTGTGTCCAGTAACTAATGTTGACCATGAGAATCAGGTGAGATCTCACTGGATCACGAGTGTCGCAAATGAACTGGCTGCTTTCAGTTAATTGTTGCATTGAGCTGTTTGATGTCTATTGCCTCGAGCGCATTGTTTCTGCCACAGCATTCTGTTCTCAAAACCCTGATGCTACATGTAGTCATTTATGTTGAGTTTATTGCTAATGATGCTGGAGTTCAATGGGCTCCACAGACAGTCCATGGTCTTTGCTGTTAGGATATAGACAGTGAAAAAAATGCCCTTGAATGTGAGAACCTATTACTAATTTCTGTCAATGAATAGTTGATAAATATTAACCCTTTAGCACTCATATCAGCCAAAAATGGCTTCTGCAGGAATCTTGAGAAATGGCCATTTGCAGATCAAGTGAAGACTATTTTTGAAAACTTACCACTGGAATGACTGGCTCGATAACTGAGCCAGCCATTGAAATTTTCCTGACCAAATTCGACAGTTAGAGGATTAACGGCCTTATATAATAATTGTTCAGTGTAATATACAGGAAACAATTGTGCCTTTGTGATATGATCCTATGATCCAACTGCTTCCCCACTCTATAGTACAAAAGTCTGGAACTAGTATGATCTGGATCATCACATCATGCTGTCAAGCGAACAGGCCCAATGTGTGTTTCATTGATCACACAGCTTTCAACAGACATTTCAATCACCTCAGCCGTAGCCATTTCATTCACCTCATCCGTATCCATTTTTATTCACCTCAGCCATAGCCATATCATTCACCTTAGCCATAGCCAATTCATTCACCTCAGCCGTAGCTATTTCACTCACCTCGGCCTTATCCATTACATTCACCTCAGCCATAGCCATTTCACTCACCTCAGCCATAGCCATTTTATTCACCTCAGCCGTAGCCATTTCATTCACCGCTATCTTCTCACAAGGTTACCAGTTATCAAATGGGAAATGAGTACACACAATCTTCAAATTTGTTGCATTGATATCTAGTGAAAAGATTTTATTTTGACAAAATCTTCATATTCCCCAGAATTACACACACACCCGTCGAAAAAAAGCATACCACGTTGTTTCTGGCGCATAACTTAAAAGGTCTTCATGGACTAACTTGGTATTTGACATGTAGATTGTAAATACATACATTGATATCTATGGAGAGATCTTTCCATATTTGCCAAGATAATTCTAACTCCAAAAGTTATGAACAGTTTGGCTTGAAATATGGTACATGGCTTTGGTATGGCACACTCTTACATGGCTTTAACCCTCAAGCCAGCCAAAAACGGCTTCTGCAGTGGACTTGAGAAATGTCCATTTGCAGAACAAAAGAAGACTATTTTTGACAATTTTCTACTCGAATGACTGGGTCTAACCGATATTCGAGTGATTTTTCACAATTTTTCGCAAAATAACCTTTTGTGATGTAAATGGGATATTTTCCATGTGAAAATAGAAATTCTCTTGAATAAATATGAGGGTATAAGGAGTAAGTGATGGCGCAATCTATTTATGGCTGGCAGAGTTATTTTCCGACCGTATTTCAGTCACATTGAAATCTATTTATATTTGCAAGAGTTATCTCCCTTTGAAAAGCATAAAATTTGTTTTTATACTCTACAGCTAATTTGTTGTAAGGTGGGAAACAGATGATCATTACCGGGGTTTTATTTATTTTATTATTTTTAGAGTAAGATATATTAAAATGGTTGGTTCATTAATGAGAACCCATTGAGAAATGAACTATACTTTGAATTCACAGGAAAATCATCAACCGTGTCATCTCTGCACGAACACAGAACTCTGTACTCATACATTTGGCTAAAATTTCTTGCCAACAAGGTGAGCTGTTTAGTTAGCGCATTTCATTTTTAGCATGCCTTTCTGAATACGCCTCGCAGCAGCAAAGAATTTGGTTAAAGTGTTGCTCAGCTAAGCTGTCAGTCCTTATATATATATATATATATATAGCACTAATGCTACATTTATAACAGCAATTCATCTTTCCAGAGTATCCATCTATGATTTGATGTCATATGATGTCATAATCAGCTAAGCGGCAGGTAGGATGATGTCATAATCATTACGTCATGAATGATTCTATTAGGCCCATCTTTAACTCTTAATAGTCTGACACATTGTAAGAATTATGTCTACTATTTAATAAACATGCTGTTGACTATTTTGAAACTAATTTGACTGGCGCTGTTGTTGCCATAAGGCAGCAACAGCACCCAGTCAAATTAGTTTCAAAATATTCAACAGCTTACCTGTATAGTTTTCTGGAAATTGATAGTTTTCCATTCAAATTAATTTCAAAATATTCAACAGAATAAATTTATATATCGTAAAGAATTTACTTTTTCAGGGATTTGTCGGTGAAAGGGTTACAAAATAGAACGTGATCAAATCCAATTCTGGATCTATGGATATCTCTAAAACTACTGGTCAGATGTGGCTCAAATATTAACACAAAAAATGTTATAACTCGACTAGGATTCCACCACCGTAACTGAGGAAATCCCAATCTGTTTGATAACGTTGCAAAAGTAACAAATAGTGCGATGCTCTGCAAGCTTTGTATATATATATGCTCCATGTTTCAGTTGCCTACCTCTCTGTACAAGCGTGTGTTGGTGATTATGCATGATAAGGTGATGCCATACATGATAAACCCACTTCTACTCAGTGACTTCCTCACTGACTCTTATAATGTTGGTGAGTATGAGTTAAACCGTCAACCCTCAAATTTATTCAAGCAAATAAAAATTCTTCATGCAAATTATCCATTTGCAGATCCAGAGATTTGAAAATTTGTCACTGAGTGACTAGCTTGCGAACAGTTCTCGAGCCAATCATTCTGGTGATAAATTTTCAAAAATAATCTTGGTTTGCAAATGGAAATTTCTCAAGAGCACTGCAGAAGGTGTTTTTGGCTGGCTTGATTGTTAAAGGGTTAAGCACTGGATATGGATAATGATAACAGTCTGCTGTTCTCTTTATTGGTTGAACTAATAATGGATAGTATAATTACCTAGTAATAGACCTTTCCATTTTTAGCTATGCCCCGCCCATCACTAGCTAAGCTCCACCCACACCTCGCCGTGTTGGGATTGATCGATCTCCAAATGCCCTAGCTATAAATTTCCTGAAAACTATACAGGGAAGCTGTTGAATATTTTGTAACTAATTTGACTGGGTGCTGTTGCTGCCTATGGAATATATTTTATATATTCAACAGAATATTTCTTAAATAGTAAAAGCAAACAATTTGTACAACAACGCTTAGACCGTCTTCAAATATGCGTTCGTGACGTACTTATCGACGTCATTCATTATGATGTCATTGTACACATCACGCAGTTAATTATGACGTCAAATGATGGGTGGCCACTCTGGAAAGGTGAACTATGACCACATATATACATATGAGATGTGTGTGTGTGTGTGTGTGTGTGTGTGTGTGTGCACGTGCACACACGCCCTGTTCGTTGTTCGATCAATTGATCACCCATTTGATTGTCTATCCACGATAGTATGTGCATTTCATTTTCTACTGAAGAGATCATCACCAAGCTTGTGTGGGAGGTTATCCTTGGAGGTACGAAGATACACTTTATTTTGGTATGAAAAGATCAAGAGTATAGTGAATGTATGGCCCAAGTAAAATAGTACTCATTATCCAATGGGCTGCTTTCAATCAAACACAGCTGTAGGATTGTATGGTGTAGGTTTCCTAACTTCTATTCAGAAATTGGAGCCATCAATTTTGACAGCGACCATCTTGTATCACTTCTAAATTTCATTAACTGCTGGTCTGACATGCAATAAACTGAACTTAGGTACCATAGAGTGGCAGGACTCTTGTATACAGTAATCTTATTGGTGAATTGAATCATCAAAAATCCTTGATTTGTTCAAATTTATAGTAAATCCTTTAAGCGACTACTACTCGTGACCTGTGTCAGAACCAAACTTAGCTGAAAGTATCCTAAGCAGTAAGCTGCTAATTTTGTATACAGAAATATGATTGGTCAATATGATCAGCATCCATTTTGGATTTCCAAAATGAAGCGTTTGTTCAAAAAAAGATGATGAAGGTTGATCAAGACAGGCATTTAATCCTGTTGTGCATTGCTGTTCAATATTATTCTGATGAATATTGTGACGTTAATTTGACTACAAATCCATGATGCCTTTGGCATGCTTTAATAGCTTCCGGTTAAATTATTTTCAAAATATTCTACAGATTTTCTGGATGGTTACCTTAACTCTTTCACTGAGGAATTTCCCATATCTCATTTTCAAGGAATATCATAAAGAATTTACTTTTTTGGGGATTTGACATTAAGAGTTAAATTATATTTCTGGTATTTTGATCAGTGAGCAGTTTAACCCTTGAATACCTTTGTGTTAATTTTAAAACAGCTGTACATGGAGGCTGTTAAATATGTTTAAACTAATTTAACTGGAACCTGTTGCTGCCCTCCATAGGCAGCAACACCTCTCAGTCAAGTGAGTTTCAAAATATTCAACAGAATATTGCATATATCATAAAAGATTAGTTGTGTCTGGTGTGTGAGGGCTAATGTTTCTAATTCTTTGCTTGATTTTCAGGTGGTGCTGTCAGTCTCTTAGCTCTCAATGGTTTGTTTATGCTTATCTACAAATACAACCTGTAAGTGTCAATTACATTAAACTCATAGAGATAGATAGCTATAGAGCAATTATGACTCTCCCAAAAGGTTGACTTTCAGAGTTCAGTAGTTTCCCGCCTGATCTCATTTATATGACAATATCATTACTAACAAAATCCTTTTTGTGAATTCCATTACCTCATCGAATAAAATGTCAGATTAATAGCCAATCAAATTTTATTTACGATAAAAACATATAAATTCTGTATATGGGTGTTTGTTTGGCCTCTCTTCTGATTACAAAAAAAATTTGAGTCAGTATTATGTAGGCTGGCATGGTATTATATAGCGTGGCGATTGGACCGGGAACTAGCCAGAAGAATGAGGAGAGCTCTGAGAAACGTCATGATTGGCTGAAATTTGTTGACAAAAGGGTGGAGATGAAATGAACACACTCGCTGAACAGCTTTTACTGACCGTTTGCGTCAATATGTCAAAACATGTCAGGTGCACATGCGTTTTACTGAACTCACATCACCGGTTGTCAGGATAAATCGTCCCATAGGTATGGGGATAAGCGCTCTATATAGCTATCTCTCTCTGATTAAACCCATCGGGTAGGAATTACAATATGATTTTGGAACACTTCTATATAATGTATAGCGGATGTTTACATGGTCAATGCATTAAATAGTGTTAATGGGATGATTATGATGCTATATAATGTATAGCGGATGTTTACATGGTCAATGCATTAAATAGTGTTAATGGGATGATTATGAGGCTATATAATGTATAGGGGATGTTTACATGGTCAATGCATTAAATAGGGTTAATGGGATGATTATGACGCTATGTTAACCCTTTAATGGGCAGATTTTGTCATGAAATTTGCAATTCCCCCCCCCCCCCCCCGTTAAAAGTGCCTAAGAGATTTGTTTTTGAAAATTTACCACTAATGGCTGGCATGGTTGTGAGCTAGACATTCAAGTGGTAGATTTTCAAAAATATTCTCTTGTTCATCAACTTGTCATTCGTCGCAACCATTGCATTGAAAGGTGAGTTTTGGTTGACATGAGCATTAAACTGTTAGATGGATATTGATGGTTTAATGGTATTAGTTAAAATGTCATGTTCAAGCTTGTTTTGTGACTAATTAAACTCTCAGGTTAAACAGTTTTATTTGGGTTGGTTATGACATTATGTAAGAAGAATTTGTTTTTACTTTTTCTGATTTCATGTTAATCCTTTGACCCTGGTAATGCAAGTGTTTCAATTTCTATACGAAAATACAGAAAGGCTTTTGAATATTTTGAAACTAATTCAACTGGAACATGTTGTTGCCATAGACACCAACTCCCAATTAAATTATTTTCAAAATACTCAACAGTATTTTTCTTATATGATAAAGTCATTTTTGGTCTGTGTAGAAGGCTGATTCATGCAGTATGTTTTGTTGAATATTTCATGATATAGCTTTCTCGTTGTCATTTAAGATTTCATGTTAGTGTTATTTAGGTCGCTTACAATGTTATGTTGAGGATCGCTGGAATCATAAGATTTCGAGTTAAAGATTTCTTGGTATTGATTAAGATTTCATGCTAATGATGCATTGCGGACAGTTAACCCTTTAACAGTCAAATTTGTCAAGAAAATCTAAATATTTGTTTGTTAAATGTCCATTTTCAGGCCAAGAGAAGACTTTTTTGGAAATTTATCACTGGAATGTCTGACTCGATTATCGAGCCAGTTATTCAAGTAAAAAATCTAAAAAATAGTTTTCTCTTGGCCTGCAAATGGACATTCCTCAAGACCACTGCAGAGGACAGTTTTTGCAGCTTGATTATTAAAGTGTTAATGCTCAAATGTGTTTATGAAAATTTCAATTTTGTCATAGAAAATGTCCATTTACCGAACAAGATAAGACTATTTTTGTAAATTTTCTTCTGGAATCAGTGGCTTGGTTATTGAGTCATTTCAGTGGTAATTTTTAAAATAGACCTCTTGTTCTGCCCTTTCACAAGATCGTTGCAGAAACATTTTTTGGCTGACTTGACACTTAAGCGGTTAATAGGTTGTCAGCCATTCTTTATCTGTATTTCAGTGACTATCCTGATTTCTACACTAAGCTGTATGCATTGCTTGATCCAGGTGTTTTTCATCTTAAGTACAGAGCACGGTTCTTCTTCCTTGCTGATCTCTTTCTAACTTCCAGGTTTGTAGACATTATTACCGTAATTTCGTGTCTATATTGCGCACTAATAGATAACACGCAGGGCAAAATCTGACAAAATATGAGCCAAAAAAGCTTTATACAGGTATATAACACGCAGTCATAGTTCAGAAAGATTGCACTAGATTTTTCCGACAAACAAAAATTGGTACCGTAAAGCGCTCATTAGTAACCGCGGCTTCTAATAGGACAAGGGCTGTAAATTCTTTAAAACTGTGAGAAAGGGTGGTGACTTCTATTAGGTACATTTCAAGAAAAAATAGAAAAAAAATGATACAAAAAATAACACAAAATTAGAACACATTCTAAGTTATTCACGCTAGAAATTCTTACCATCTTACACCTATGCTTAATGTATACCTTATATCCATCATCGCGGGAGTGAAATTATTAATTGGAACTGCCTAAATATTGCGTATATTTTAATAAACATTGTTTATTTTATCAAAATTAATCCAAAGTTTGACATAAAATGGCGTCGCGAAAAAATAGAAATCACGTGATGTATTAGGCTATAGGATGAGTTTAGGTTTTTACCCGAGTAGCGAGAAGAGGCTGATAATAGTACCCGGTTAGAGACCTGTGCAATCCACAAATAGTAGGGGAGCTTCGAGTAGCTACGAGAGTGATGGCATAAACTTGTCCTATAGCTGATTAATACTTGGTAGAATATAATGTAACCAAGTCGGCCGGGATGAAATCGCCCAAGTGAACAAAAATCTCGCCAGCAAATATACTTCCGAATACATTTACTGATTAGGTAATAGTGAATTTATTGCTCAAATTGTTTTTAAAACATCTTCTGTATATATTTATTATTAAGTGTCCATATTGGCATTTGCGATGTTGCAAAATCTGTTTTTATTTTGGAGGTCTCCTTCTAGTCCAGATAGAGTTCACTGGAATACCTCCAATCACAAAAGAGCTTTAACTTGGTCATCCAGTTTAAGAAGGGATCTAACTTCATTTTATTTCTCACATTGTTTTTGGTCATTTTATGTTGGTTTATGATAATACATGTACAATGGCTTGTCAGTTTGAGTTTTATTTCATCATTTAAGAATCATACACGTAAGATTTACAAATATTTCATAGAATACAATTGTTACACACAATGTATGTAGCCCACAATATTGGTTATTGCAATATGGCAGGCAAGAGGAAAGAGTGGTTTCCCTTTGATGATATCACATTTTTGGGCTGAATTGTACATCAGGGAGACCATTCTGGCCCAAAATTCTGAGCCAAAGAATATGATGAAAGTTTGTACTAATGCATAATACGCGCGCGCGTGCACGCACGCACGGATCCGGCTTATTGGGTCATCATTATTATTATTTACATACCTAATAAGAAGTGTGGGCATGAAATGGCCCTCATGGGTAGAACCTTGAGAGGTAAACACACACAAATAATAGTAATTAAGAGGTAGTGCACACACATCTTAAGGAAATGCACGCACATCTTACGGAAATGCACACACATAGTAATTAAGAGGTGTGCACACACATCTTAAGGAAATGCACACACATAGTAATTAAGAGGTATGCACATCTTAAGGAACTGCACACACATCTTAAGGAAATGCACACACATATTAAGGAAATGCACGCACATCTTAAGGAAATGCACACACATCTTAAGGAAATGCGCACACACATCTTAAGGAAATGCGCACACACATCTTAAGGAAATGCGCACACACATCTTAAGGAAATGTACACACATCTTAAGGAAATGCACACACAGTAATTAAGAGGGGTGCACACACATATTAAGGAAATGCACACACATAGTAATTAAGAGGTATGCACATCTTAAGGAACTGCACACACATCTTAAGGAAATGTACACACATCTTAAGGAAATGCACACACATAGTAATTAAGAGGTGTGCACAGACATCTTAAGGAAATGCACACACATAGTAATTAAGAGGTATACACATCTTAAGGAAATGCACACACATCTTAAGGAAATGTACACACGTCTTAAGGAAATGCACACACATAGTAATTAAAAGGTATGCACATCTTAAGGAACTGCACACACATCTTAAGGAAATGCACACACATCTTAAGGAAATGTACACACATCTTAAGGAAATGCACACACCTTTTAAGGAAATGCACACACATCTTAATGAAATTCGCACACATCCTTAAGATATACGTTAGGCCCCATACATTGGACAAAAATAAAAAATAGTTTCGTTTTCTGTAAACCTCCCAGGTGAAATTTTTAGGCTTTTTCTACCCAGCATAAATGTTAAAACGTGCATACATATGTAAAACTACAAATTATAATGTTTTAATGCCATTTACATGCAATGTGAATCCCTTTTGCTAATTGTGTCATGAAAAACATGACGAATTTGGCAATTACAACAATATTTAATGGACATCTAGTCAAATATATGAAAAACAAATATTTATGGTTGTTTGAAAATAAAATAATCGGAAAAAAAAAAGAAGAATTTCTCCCTCCCTACTGAAGTCATTTCCCCCCACCCATTTTGCAGCAAACAAAATCTTTTTTTATGGATGGCCTTGGTGCAATAAAGACTGCTGTCATTTTACACACATGGTATTTAAGAGGTGTGCACACTGAATATATTTGACTGAACATGTTATGCTTGATGACATGGTTTCCTTCAATCTATTTATTTAAGCACATAGAGTACCTGTAGTAGACTTTGATGCAGTTACTCTAACATGTTAAACTGTATGCTACTGATCTTTAGTGAATACTGTATGGCTCGGAAATAATATGGCGTTTTCAAACGAAAATAAAATATTTATGTGCTGTTAAATATCTTGGACTTAATTTGATTGGAAGCCAGCAATCGCTTCCAAACAAATTATGTCAAAAATATTCAACAGAACATTTCTTACATTATGTTTAAAATTGTTCTGATTAACATTGGGTTTTTTAAAAACCAATTTAACTTATTTATGAGCTGTACACTAGTTTACAGCTTCATATGGCGATCAAGTTGAAGATTGCTCCAGTTTGTTATAGAGCCACGTGAAGTGAAGAATAGCTTGACATAGGGAATTAAAATTGTGTACTGAAAAATTTAAACGTGCAGGCCACAGCCCCACTAGTTTATTTTAACATGCAGACGCTTGTACAGATCTATCTGTCAATTTTCACAGCCACTTACCAGCATATATAATAGCAGCTTTTGCTAAGAAGCTTTCACGTCTGTCACTGGTTGCGCCCCCTGCTGGTCTGTGTATCATCGTACCATTCATCTATAACCTGATAAATCGCCATCCAACTTGTCGTGTTTTGATTGATCGACCCGAGGGCCCATCAGGTAAGTGATAACATTATGTAGTTTGTTAAGGGGGTGGGGGGGGGGGGGTGGATGCAGAAAATGTACTGTGTTTGTGCATGCATGGTTCAGCCACACATTGTCGTAGAAACAATAACTTTAACAGTAATAGTCAAAACTATCTTAACCAGTTGATTTTCAAGCGGCCTCTATAATGCTTTTGAGAAATGCTCATTTACAGCCTAAGAGAATACTTTTTTAGAATTTACCGCTAGAATGACCGACACTGAGTCATTCATTTCAGTTGTAGATTCTCAAAAATTGTTATCGTGATCTGCAAATTGGTGTTCACAGAGTAAAATTTTTTGAACAAATCTTGACTATTAAAATGTTAATTGGCTAAAGATATGTGTGTACTTAGGACGCAGAATTTAATGAAATGGCTTGTGCTCATTCTAGGATGTTCCTCTTGACAGATGTGTGATCATGGGGTTAAACATGAAAATGTATTTGTGTATCATGAATATGTTCATGTGGTTCAAGGTGGCAGTGTATTTGTGTGTCATGAATATGTTCATGTGGTTCAAGGTGGCAGTGTATTTGTGTATCATGAATGTGTATTCATGTGGTTCAAGGTGGCAGTGTATTTGTGTATCATGAATGTGTGTTCATGTGGTTCAAGGTGGCAGTGTATTTGTGTATCATGAATGTGTGTTCATGTGGTTCAAGGTGGCAGTGTATTTGTGTATCATGAATGTGTGTTCATGTGGTTCAAGGTGGCAGTGTATTTGTGTATCATGAATATGTTCATGTGGTTCAAGGTGGCAGTGTATTTGTGTATCTTGAATGTGTGTTCATGTGGTTCAAGGTGGCAGTGTATTTGTGTATCATGAATGTGTGTTCATGTGGTTCAAGGTGGCAGTGTATTTGTGTATCTTGAATGTGTTCATGTGGTTCAAGGTGGCAGTGTATTTGTGTATCATGAATATGTTCATGTGGTTCAAGGTGGCAGTGTATGTGTGTATCTTGAATGTGTGTCCATGTGGTTCAAGGTGGCAGTGTATTTGTGTATCTTGAATGTGTTCATGTGGTTCAAGGTGGCAGTGTATTTGTGTATCATGAATATGTTCATGTGGTTCAAGGTGGCAGTGTATTTGTGTATCATGAATATGTTCATGTGGTTCAAGGTGGCAGTGTATGTGTGTATCTTGAATGTGTGTCCATGTGGTTCAAGGTGGCAGTGTATTTGTGTATCTTGAATGTGTTCATGTGGTTCAAGGTGGCAGTGTATTTGTGTATCATGAATATGTTCATGTGGTTCAAGGTGGCAGTGTATGTGTGTATCTTGAATGTGTTCATGTGGTTCAAGGTGGCAGTGTATTTGTGTATCATGAATATGTTCATGTGGTTCAAGGTGGCAGTGTATTTGTGTATCATGAATATGTTCATGTGGTTCAAGGTGGCAGTGTATGTGTGTATCTTGAATGTGTGTCCATGTGGTTCAAGGTGGCAGTGTATGTGTGTCATGAATGTGTGTTCATGTTGTTCAAGGTGGCAGTGTATTTGTGTGTCATGAATGTGTGTTCATGTGGTTCAAGGTGGCAGTGTATTTGTGTATCTTGAATGTGTGTTCATGTGGTTCAAGGTGGCAGTGTATTTGTGTATCATGAATATGTTCATGTGGTTCAAGGTGGCAGTGTATTTGTGTATCTTGAATGTGTGTTCATGTGGTTCAAGGTGGCAGTGTATTTGTGTATCATGAATATGTTCATGTGGTTCAAGGTGGCAGTGTATTTGTGTATCATGAATATGTTCATGTGGTTCAAGGTGGCAGTGTATGTGTGTATCTTGAATGTGTGTCCATGTGGTTCAAGGTGGCAGTGTATTTGTGTATCTTGAATGTGTTCATGTGGTTCAAGGTGGCAGTGTATTTGTGTATCATGAATATGTTCATGTGGTTCAAGGTGGCAGTGTATGTGTGTATCTTGAATGTGTTCATGTGGTTCAAGGTGGCAGTGTATTTGTGTATCATGAATATGTTCATGTGGTTCAAGGTGGCAGTGTATTTGTGTATCATGAATATGTTCATGTGGTTCAAGGTGGCAGTGTATGTGTGTATCTTGAATGTGTGTCCATGTGGTTCAAGGTGGCAGTGTATGTGTGTCATGAATGTGTGTTCATGTTGTTCAAGGTGGCAGTGTATTTGTGTGTCATGAATGTGTGTTCATGTGGTTCAAGGTGGCAGTGTATTTGTGTATCTTGAATGTGTGTTCATGTGGTTCAAGGTGGCAGTGTATTTGTGTATCATGAATATGTTCATGTGGTTCAAGGTGGCAGTGTATTTGTGTATCTTGAATGTGTGTTCATGTGGTTCAAGGTGGCAGTGTATTTGTGTATCATGAATATGTTCATGTGGTTCAAGGTGGCAGTGTATTTGTGTATCATGAATATGTTCATGTGGTTCAAGGTGGCAGTGTATTTGTGTATCATGAATATGTTCATGTGGTTCAAGGTGGCAGTGTATTTGTGTATCATGAATATGTTCATGTGGTTCAAGGTGGCAGTGTATTTGTGTATCATGAATGTGTGTTCATGTGGTTCAAGGTGGCAGTGTATTTGTGTGTCATGAATGTGTATTCATGTGGTTCAAGGTGGCAGTGTATTTGTGTATCATGAATGTGGTTCAAGGTGGCAGTGTATTTGTGTGTCATGAATGTGTATTCATGTGGTTCAAGGTGGCAGTGTATTTGTGTATCATGAATGTGGTTCAAGGTGGCAGTGTATTTGTGTGTCATGAATGTGTGTTCATGTGGTTCAAAGTGGCAGTGTATTTGTGTATCTTGAATGTGTGTTCATGTGGTTCAAGGTGGCAGTGTATTTGTGTATCTTGAATGTATTCATGTGGTTCAACATGGCAGTGTATTTGTGTATCTTGAATGTGTGTTCATGTGGTTCAAGGTGGCAGTGTATTTGTGTGTCATGAATGTGTATTCATGTGGTTCAAGGTGGCAGTGTATTTGTGTATCATGAATGTGGTTCAAGGTGGCAGTGTATTTGTGTGTCATGAATGTGTATTCATGTGGTTCAAGGTGGCAGTGTATTTGTGTATCATGAATGTGGTTCAAGGTGGCAGTGTATTTGTGTGTCATGAATGTGTGTTCATGTGGTTCAAAGTGGCAGTGTATTTGTGTATCTTGAATGTGTTCATGTGGTTCAAGGTGGCAGTGTATTTGTGTATCTTGAATGTGTGTTCATGTGGTTCAAGGTGGCAGTGTATTTGTGTATCTTGAATGTGTGTTCATGTGGTTCAAGGTGGCAGTGTATTTGTGTATCTTGAATATGTTCATGTGGTTCAAGGTGGCAGTGTATTTGTGTGTCATGAATGTGTGTTCATGTCGTTCAAGGTGGCAGTGTATTTGTGTATCTTGAATGTGTGTTCATGTGGTTCAAGGTGGCAGTGTATTTGTGTATCTTGAATGTGTGTTCATGTGGTTCAAGGTGGCAGTGCATTTATGTATCTTGAATGTGGTTCAAGGTGGCAGTGTATATGTGTGTTCATGTGGTTCAAGGTGGCAGTGTATTTGCGTATCTTGAATGTGTGTTCATGTGGTTCAAGGTGGCAGTGTATTTGTGTATCTTGAATGTATTCATGTGGTTCAAGGTGGCAGTGTATTTGTTTGTCATGAATGTGTGTTCATGTGGTTCAAGGGGGCAGTGTATTTGTGTATCTTGAATGTGTGTTCATGTGGTTCAAGGTGGCAGTGTATTTGTGTGTCATGAATGTGTGTTCATGTGGTTCAAGGTGGCAGTGTATTTGTGTATCTTGAATGTGTGTTCATGTGGTTCAAGGTGGCAGTGTATTTGTGTATCTTGAATGTGTGTTCATGTGGTTCATGGTGGCAGTGTATTTGTGTATCTTGAATGTGTATTCATGTGGTTCAAGGTGGCAGTGTATTTGTGTGTCATGAATGTGTGTTCAAGGTGGCAGTGTATTTGTGTATCTTGAATGTGTGTTCATGTGGTTCAAGGTGGCAGTGTATTTGTGTGTCATGAATGTGTGTTCATGTGGTTCAAGGTGGCAGTGTATTTGTGTATCTTGAATGTGTATTCATGTGGTTCAAGGTGGCAGTGTATTTGTGTGTCATGAATGTGTGTTCATGTGGTTCAGGGTGGCAGTGTATTTGTGTATCTTGAATGTGTGTTCATGTCGTTCAAGGTGGCAGTGTATTTGTGTATCATGTATATGTTCATGTGGTTCAAGGTGGCAGTGTATTTGTGTATCATGAATATGTTCATGTGGTTCAAGGTGGCAGTGTATTTGTGTATCTTGAATGTGTGTTCATGTGGTTCAAGGTGGCAGTTTATTTGTGTATCTTGAATGTGTTCATGTGGTTCAAGGTGGCAGTGTATTTGTGTATCTTGAATGTGTGTTCATGTGGTTCAAGGTGGCAGTGCATTTGTGTATCTTGAATGTGTGTTCATGTGGTTCAGGGTGGCAGTGTATTTGTGTATCTTGAATGTGTGTTCATGTGGTTCAAGGTGGCGGTTTATTTGTGTATCTTGAATGTGTTCATGTGGTTCAAGGTGGCAGTGTATCTGTGTATCTTGAATGTGTGTTCATGTGGTTCAAGGTGGCAGTGTATTTGTGTGTCATGAATGTGTGTTCATGTGGTTCAAGGGGGCAGTGTATTTGTGTATCTTGAATGTGTGTTCATGTGGTTCAAGGTGGCAGTGCATTTATGTATCTTGAATGTGGTTCAAGGTGGCAGTGTATATGTGTGTTCATGTGGTTCAAGGTGGCAGTGTATTTGCGTATCTTGAATGTGTGTTCATGTGGTTCAAGGTGGCAGTGTATTTGTGTATCTTGAATGTATTCATGTGGTTCAAGGTGGCAGTGTATTTGTTTGTCATGAATGTGTGTGCATGTGGTTCAAGGGGGCAGTGTATTTGTGTATCTTGAATGTGTGTTCATGTGGTTCAAGGTGGCAGTGTATTTGTGTGTCATGAATGTGTGTTCATGTGGTTCAAGGTGGCAGTGTATTTGTGTATCTTGAATGTGTGTTCATGTGGTTCAAGGTGGCAGTGTATTTGTGTATCTTGAATGTGTGTTCATGTGGTTCATGGTGGCAGTGTATTTGTGTATCTTGAATGTGTATTCATGTGGTTCAAGGTGGCAGTGTATTTGTGTGTCATGAATGTGTGTTCAAGGTGGCAGTGTATTTGTGTATCTTGAATGTGTGTTCATGTGGTTCAAGGTGGCAGTGTATTTGTGTGTCATGAATGTGTGTTCATGTGGTTCAAGGTGGCAGTGTATTTGTGTATCTTGAATGTGTGTTCATGTCGTTCAAGGTGGCAGTGTATTTGTGTATCATGTATATGTTCATGTGGTTCAAGGTGGCAGTGTATTTGTGTATCATGAATATGTTCATGTGGTTCAAGGTGGCAGTGTATTTGTGTATCTTGAATGTGTGTTCATGTGGTTCAAGGTGGCAGTTTATTTGTGTATCTTGAATGTGTTCATGTGGTTCAAGGTGGCAGTGTATTTGTGTATCTTGAATGTGTGTTCATGTGGTTCAAGGTGGCAGTGCATTTGTGTATCTTGAATGTGTGTTCATGTGGTTCAGGGTGGCAGTGTATTTGTGTATCTTGAATGTGTGTTCATGTGGTTCAAGGTGGCGGTTTATTTGTGTATCTTGAATGTGTTCATGTGGTTCAAGGTGGCAGTGTATCTGTGTATCTTGAATGTGTGTTCATGTGGTTCAAGGTGGCAGTGTATTTGTGTGTCATGAATGTGTGTTCATGTGGTTCAAGGTGGCAGTGTATTTGTGTATCTTGAATGTGTGTTCATGTGGTTCAAGGTGGCAGTGTATTTGTGTATCTTGAATGTGTGTTCATGTGGTTCAAGGTGGCAGTGTATTTGTGTATCTTGAATGTGTGTTCATGTGGTTCAAGGTGGCAGTGTATTTGTGTATCTTGAATGTGTGTTCATGTGGTTCAAGGTGGCAGTGTATTTGTGTATCTTGAATGTGTGTTCATGTGGTTCAAGGTGGCAGTGTATTTGTGTATCTTGAATGTATTCATGTGGTTCAACGTGGCAGTGTATTTGTGTATCTTGAATGTGTATTCATGTGGTTCAAGTTGGCAGTTTATTTGTGTATCTTGAATGTGTATTCATGTGGTTCAAGGTGGCAGTGTATTTGTGTATCTTGAATGTGTGTTCACGTGGTTCAAGGTGGCAGTGTATTTGTGTGTCATGAATGTGTGTTCATGTGGTTCAAGGTGGCAGTGTATTTGTGTGTCATGAATGTGTGTTCATGTGGTTCAAGGTGGCAGTTTATTTGTGTATCTTGAATGTGTGTTCATGTGGTTCAAGGTGGCAGTGTATTTGTGTATCTTGAATGTGTGTTCATGTGGTTCAAGTTGGCAGTTTATTTGTGTATCTTGAATGTGTGTTCATGTGGTTCAAGTTGGCAGTGTATTTGTGTATCTTGAATGTGTATTCATGTGGTTCAAGGTGGCAGTGCATTTGTGTATCTTGAATGTGTGTTCATGTGGTTCAGGGTGGCAGTGTATTTGTGTGTCATGAATGTGTGTTCATGTGGTTCAAGGTGGCAGTGTATTTGTGTATCTTGAATGTGTTCATGTGGTTCAAGATGGCAGTGCATTTGTGTATCTTGAATGTGTGTTCATGTGGTTCAGGGTGGCAGTGTATTTGTGTGTTCATGAAGATAAGGATGGCAGTGCATTTGTATGTCATGAATGTGTGTTCATGAAGATAAGGATGGCAGTGTATTTGTGTGTCATGAATGTGTGTTCATGAAGATAAGGATGGCAGTGTATTTGTGTGTCATGAATGTGTGTTCATGAAGATAAGGATGGCAGTGTATTTGTGTGTCATGAATGTGTGTTCATGAAGATAAGGATGGCAGTGTATTTGTGTGTCATGAATGTGTGTTCATGAAGATAAGGATGGCAGTGTATTTGTGTGTCATGAATGTGTGTTCATGAAGATAAGGATGGCAGTGTATTTGTGTGTCATGAATGTGTGTTCGTGAAGATAAGGATGGCAGTGTTGTTTGTGAAGATAAGGGTGGCTGTGTATTTGTGTATTATGTATTCTCTGTACAGAGCTGGCTGATGATCCGTATGATGCCCAGGAGCCGGAGCCTCTTAAATGTCATGCACTGGACAGCTCACTATGGGAAATAAAGGTAGCTAGTTTATCTATTTATGTAGAATTAACAGTTTTACAGTGGATTAGTCTGACTTATATACTTCCAAGAAAGCAGGTGTGTTCTACATTCATACATAAACATGTTTAATATGAATCATTTGCCTATTTTAAGACTTTCTAGCCCTGCATTGCAGGTCCATTGCATGGTTAGGGTTTACAGTTTAGTCAGTCAGTCAGTCAGTCGAGGCTATATACTAATGGCTTCCGCACTGGACATTGCCATAGATATCTTATTCTGGATATAAATTTCCTGTTTCAAAATGAGACAGTTATTATCAATGTGTTAATGGTCAATATCATTTGGACATTGGTATTAATATCTAAATGGACAAAATTCCTACCATTAGTCCATCAGTGTACCGCTAATACCTTGTTATTGTCATTACAGAGGCTCATTTGTTATTAGCTAACCTGGCCCAACTCTGTGCTTTTTAGGCCCGAAATTTTATGTTTAAATCGAAAATGTACATGGGTATCATTTTCTATTCCTGACAGAAATTGTCGTAATTCTGGCTCGATTCTTTAGGGTTCTACATGTAGACGATGGCATTTCTATTTGAAATGCAAATTGTCCAGGTGAGCGATATCTACTAATACTATTGATATTGTTTATCGCCGGCACAGAAGTCTCTATGGTATAAAATACAGAGATTTAATCATGGTTATTTTCAGAGCTTGCAGCGTCACTATCACCCAGAAGTTTCCCGTTTTACCAACAGATTAGAACATCCTCTTGACAAGGTGGAGATACAGATGGAAGGAAAATATGAACTCACTTATGAAGATGTAAGAATGATAAGAGAAAACAATAGTTACTATTTTGAGAGCAGTTCATCGTATTTTATCCTGATTAACAAATGCACCTATAGATTAGTGACAAATGAACCTATGCATCAATTTCTCAACCCTGTCAAAAATGGCAGATGGATAGCACTGACCGTAATACTTACACTGGCCTTTGGCTTGTGTGATAAATGTGGTAATGATCAGTACTGATGATATTTTTTTAAATTTTACCGCTGGAATGACTGGCTCAATAACGAAGCCAGTCAGTCATTCCAGTGTTATATTTCCAAAGTAGTCTTCTCTTGGCGTGCAAATTGACATTTTGAATAAGAAAATGTTAATTTTCTCGAACAAATTTTACCGTTACAGAGTAAATGCAAAAGGTAGGTAAGACAACACTCTAGAAGCATATAATTAATCTGTGATCTATCGCAGATTATTGTTTTTTCTCAGGATCTTTATTCTGATTATTATTATTATTATTCTCAAGGATTTTCGCAACTTATCTCATCCTACAGTTTTGATCTGATTAAGTTCAAACTTGGTCAACTTGTCGTACCCCTGGGGATCTAGTTTGCTATTACTTTTATTCTCGATCGGGTGTATGGTTTCCGAGATATCTGCATTTCTGCGGGCAAAAAATCCCATAGGAAATGTATGGGAGCAATATTCGGACAGCGACTACTCCTACAGTTTTTCGCCAATCATCTTGTAACTTCACAGACTTCTAGCATGTGTTGATCCGCATCTCCACCCAAAATATTTATGGGGTACTGTGACCGGATTTGGATAAAACATGGCATAAGCCATACTTTTTGGAATCAAGATACTTCATATTTCTATGGCAGTCAGATGGTTGAAATTTGGCATATATGTAGATGTATTATACTACTCTTGATTAGTGAAATAAAATCGTTAGCGAACATGTTAACCATACAGAACTCTGCATTTCCGTGCCCACCATGTCCTCATAGGAAATGTATGAGAGCAGTATTCGGATACTGACTACTAGTGTTTTGCCTTTATCATCTTGAAACTGGAAAAACGTCTAGCATGTCTTGCCCCACATGTTGATCAAAAAAAAAATTTGGGGTCTGGTGACCCGTTTTTGGGAAAATCTGGCATACATCTTTTGGAATTAAGATAATTCATATTTCTAGGTTGGTCAGATGCTTGATATTTGGCATATACGTAGATACATTATACTATTATTGATTAATAAAATAAAATCATTGGCCAACATGTTAACCTTTCAGAAAGCTGCATTTCCGTTCCCAACATGTCCAATAGGGAATGTATGGGAGCAATATTCGGTCAGCGACTGCTCCTAGGATTTTTTCCAGATCATCTTGAAACCTAAAATATTTCTAGGATCTGTTGACCCAAAAAATCTTTTCGGTTTAGTGACCAGTTTTTGAGAAAATGCTGCATAAAAACAATTATTTGACATCATGAGAATTCTTACTTCTCTCCCTGTCAGAGGGTTGACATTTTTGACATCTCTAGATACCAGAGGCTACTATTGCTTACTAAAATAAAATCGTTAGTGAACATATTAACATTTCTATTATTGCAAATCTGCACACTAAACAATATTTCCCTAATTTGCCGATAGATGACGGAATTATGGTCAGGTTGTTTCAGCATTTAGATCGCCTGATCCGTGGCGGAATTGTCTCTCAGACACCATTTACAGAACTCTGATATCCCAAACTGTTCATGAGATATTGAGATTTTTGTACAGTAGAGAAATATGTCAATAGTTAATGTATTGGAAATTGATTTCATGATAAGTGATTTGATGATAAATGACCCAGTTTTAGAAATATCACATCTAAACTTGGTACATTTCTAGTACGCAGCAGGCATGTATAGATCACCTACAGAAATTGGATCTGGTGTATGGTTCCCGAGAATTCCATTCTTGTCCAAACAGTCTAATTAGAAATGTAAGGGAGTGCTATTCGGACAGCAAATCGTATTAGAGTTTCTTGCAGATCATGGAGAAACTTAACAGACTTCTAGCATCTGTTAACCCGCATCTGACACCTACATATTTTTGTGGTCCATTGAGTACTATTTGCGATTTCTAGCCTCCAAACTTGAGACACTTTCAGTACACCTTAGGGCCTGAGATGCTTTTATTTTTCTTTTGGATCCAGTAAATAATTTCCGAGGAATATGCTTATCCGTGCCAAAAACGCCCCAAAGAAAATGTATGAGAGTGATATTCTGATAGTGACTCCCTTAAGGTTTCTGCAGATCATGTTGAAACTTAACATCCTTCCAGAATCCATAGACACACATCCGACCCAAAATCAAGGAAAAGGCCATCAAATGTCAAATAAAGGAGAAATTAATGAATTTAGTTTGGCCCAGGTAGTCAGAGACAATCGAAATGCATCAGATTTAGTTGCCTCAATCAACTTCAGCAGTTAAAGGGAGGTAATTCATGCCAAGACCTAAAATTGGTCACTTTAACCCCTGATTGACCTTGATCTTGAACGGGTCACTTTCAAACCATCACCATTGGATCTGGCATGTGTGATATACCTATAGTAAAGTTTTCATTAAAATCAAGGTAAAAGACCTGAAGTTTCAAATAACCGAGTAACTAATACATTTTCTTGGCCCATGTAGTCAGAGAATCGAAAATCATCATATTGAATTGACTCGATCAACTTCAACAGGTAAAAGGGGGGGGGGGTGCTAATTCATGCAAAGACAAAAATTGGTCCGTTTTTTGCATGAATTGCCTCTCGTTACCTTTATTTCATTAATTTCGCCTTTATTTGACATTTAATGGCCTTTTCCTTGATTTTGGTAGAAATTTCGTTACAACAAATCAGGACACATTATTTTATACTTTAGGATTAAGGTTATCGTTTTCAAGAAATCAGCTTTTCCATACCCTGTGTAAAAGTATGGTGATTTCAACTATGGATCTTTGAACTGCGACAATGCTTAGACCTTTTTATCAGATCAGCATCAGACATGTTCAATGATCATATGAGAAGAGGGCTTATAATACTCCTTAATGCCCATTCATTGCAGATTTACAGTTACTTCAGTAAATGTGTTCTAGTTTACATTATAGTCTGAGAATAACTTATATGTTGAACAACAACTATTATGTTATAAAGAATTAAATATTGGTGATTAATTTGGTGATCGTAAATGAAGGGATCAAAAGCTACGGAACATTACATTTTGAAACCTTCTAATATATTAATCCATTATATAGCAATTATATATAGTATTATGGTTATGAAATTAACCCTTTAACACTCCAATTTGTTCAAGAAAATTTCAACTTTATCGTAGAAACTGTCCATTTGCAGACCAATCATTTTAGTGGTAAATTTTCAAAAATAGTCTCTTGGTCTGCAAATTAACCCTTTAACACTCATATCAGCAAAAACGGCTTCTGCAGTCGTCTTCAAAATGTCCATTTGTAGACCAAGAGAAGACTATTTCTCAAGACCACTGCAGATGGAGTTTTTGGCTGATATGAGTGAGAAATGATTACAGAATTATCTACACACCATGGCCTCATCCATTGCGTGACTAGTTTTAACCTTCTGTGTTTCATAGGCCTTTGAATCCTACCTGCACCCGGTGAGACCCAAAAGGTTGAAACTAGTCGTGCTTTTGATAAGTCTATTGTATGTGAATAATCTATCTAATCCATTACGTGACGGTTTATTTTTTATTAGATGTTTGAGAGGCAATGTAAGAGGAATACCACAGATGTTCCTGTAACCTTCCATGTACCTACAGGACTCCTAAGTCATAAAGATGACAGAATGAAGCTCTGCTGGACACTCCAATAACATATACATGTATATATTAAATAAATTAAATGAAACACCATTATGAACCTTTGTCTATTATTTGTAAGAAAACCTATCATTTTTAGCTTGACTGTTTTGATAAAACAGAATAGTGTATTTCATCACTTGTCTGTTTAGCTGTGTTAAATTTTACCATTTAGTTCTGCTACAGCAAAATTATCTGGCCCTTGGTTGCCATGCTTTCTGTATGGCTTTGTTAGCGCTCACCTGGCCTAAGTTTCAGGCCAGGTGAGCTTATGTTGTGGCGACCATCCGTCCTGTGTCCGTCCATCAACTTTTCCTTTAAACGAGTTCTTCTCAAGAAGCGCTGGGCCAATTTCAATTATATATGACAGGAAGCATTCTTAGGGCATAGGGATCCAAGTTTGTTCAAAGGAAGCCGATCAGCCAATTAGGCCGGTGGCCATCTTGGATTTGGACCGATTTTTAGAAACATCTTTAAAAATCTTCTCCGAAACCGCTTGAGGGATTGAAGGAAACCTCATGATCTAGGGCAAGAGCTCAACCATATTTGTTCAAGGGAACCTAATTGGTCAAATAGTTCGACGACCATCTTGGTTGACCTAGTTTTAGCGAAAGTAACTTCTCCAGAACCGCTTAAGCGATCAGGCCGAAATTTGGCAAATATGATTAGGGACTAAGGGCCAGTAAAGTTTGTTCAAGAGAAGTTAATCCGTCAAAAAACATGGCCGCCGTGGGCCAATCAAAATATAGCATGTTTGGCGGCCATATTGGATTTTTTTATTTGATGGATTTTGAGGCCGAAATTAGTTTCATATAGGTTTTTGGGTATTCTAATGTCAAATTTGCAATTTTCAAAACTGTCGGATAAATGGTTTGGTAGCCATCTTGGATCATTTTCCCGCCAAAAGCTCCCATACTAAAGCAATTGGAAATTAAAAATATCGAGAACTACTGGACCAATTTCAATTATATTTGTCTTTAAAAAAAAATCTCCTCCCAAACCATTTGAGGGATCGATTCAAAACTCACGAAATATGATCTAGGGTAAGCGCTGAATTAAGTATCTTCTAGGAAACTTGATTGACCAAATGGTTCAGCGGCCATCTTGGATGACCTAGTTTAATTACCTTCCCCAGAACCGCTGAAGCGATCAGGCCGAAATTTGTTATATATATAATTAGCAACTAAGGGCGATTAATGTTTGTTCAAGAGAAGTTGATTCGTCCAAAAGCATGGCCGCAGTGAACCAGTCAAAATATAGCGTGTTTGGCAGCCATATTGGATTTTTTTATTTGATGGATTTTGAGGCTGAAATTCATTTATATAGGTTTTTGGGTATTCTGAGCTCAAATTTGCAATTTTCGAAACTGTCGGATAAATGGTTTGGCGGCCATCTTGGATAATTTTCTCGTCAAAAGCTCCCATGCTAAAGCAATGGGAAACATTAAATGTCTTCTCGAGAACTACCAGGCCGATTTGAATTATATTTGGCAGTAAGCATTCTTAGGGCATAAGGATCCAAGTTTGTTCAAATGAACCCGATCGGCCAATTTTCCCAGCGGCCATTTTGGATTTCAGCCAATTTCAGGAAATGTCTAAAAATCTTCTCCGAAATCACTTGGGGAATCTTCATCTAGGCCAAGAGGTAAGCCAAGTTTGTTCAAGAGGACCTGATTGACCAAATGGTTCAGCGACCATCTTTGATGACCTGGTTTTCATGAAAATGACTCCTCCAAAACCGCTGAAGGGATCAGGCCGAAATTTGGACCATTAAAATTTGTTCAAGGGAAGTTGATCCATCAAAAAAACATGGGCGCCGTGGAGCAATCAAAATGTAGTGTGTTTGGTGGCCATATTCCACTTGCAAAAATGTCCACAAACTCATTTAAAAGATTGCTAAACCACCCACCAACAATTTTGACAAAAATTGATGGTGCTCCAGGTGAGTGACACAGACCCCTTGGGCCTCTTGTTATCCTCACATGGTAATGTGATTGATTTCATCCATCCATCCTTCTGTTTGTCACACTATGTCCTCTGAAACTGTTTGTTGGAACTCGACCCAAATTTGTTATGTAAGTTCCTCATATGATGGCAGATTGTGTGATGACGTATATGATTTATATTGGCCTTCACCTCATGGGTGCCAGAGAATGGGATCAAAAGGTAAAATATAAAAATTCTGAATCACGACATCTGTGAAACTTTTGGAATTCCACCAAATTGTTTGTGTGAGATCCATTGGATTGTAGATTGCAAGAAGAGATTAATATTGGGCCTTGCCGCCATTGGGGTGGGTGGGGATGGGAATGGTATGGCCAATCATTACTTTCTATATCTTTATCTAAGGGTCTCGGCATATTGTGATGTTTTTAAAAATCACCCCCATCTGCTTTCTGGTCATTTAATTCAGTACGGTGTTCCACGATGCCACTACATCTTTGTTCAATGCAATGATACATGTATCGTTATGAATCTAAAATACTTTAGCCCTTACCATGCTGTCAAAATTCAAAATTTTAAATTAAAATTAACATGAAATATTTTTCAACAAATTTGGTGGAAGATGTTGCTGTCATAGATACCAACATCATCCACCAAAATTGTTGAAGAATGTACACTTGTTTCTTTGCTATTTACACAGTGAAAGATAGACTAGTGGTAAGGCTTAAGTAAGTTAGCCTTCTACAAATAACAATCTGTCATAGTTAAAACTGTATGTATATTAACTAGACACGCTTCATGCTTGCATGTCACCCACATTACTTGTTATATCTGCCTCAAGAGAGGTGTTGGATTATGTTCTTGTTCTTTTGTGTGTGTGTGTGTGTGTGTGTGTGTGTGTTGTGTGTGTGTGTGTGTGTTGTGTGTGTGTTGTGTGTGTGTGTGTGTGTATGTGTGTGTGCATGCACCTGCTTGCATGTACGTGATTGTGTGCATGCAGTCCAAGTGTCCATGTATGTGATGATCTGACGATGAATACTCTGGTTCGCATTAATAACTTTTTTAATTTAAATTCTATTAGGATTATATTACTGAAACTTCATGGAGTTGATCACAAATATATGCAGATGAATTTTAAGCATTTTTTTTGTAACATATATGTACAATTGGATTGGCCACAAGTTACATCAACTCAGACACCCTCTCCCTTCCTAGTTATAAAGTTATTAGCTCACCTGGCCTGAAATGCCAAGTGAACTTATGTCATGGCAGTCGTCCGTCCGTCCGTCTGTCATCTGCCCATCTGTCAAATCACTTCTTCTGGTACTCTCCAGACTATTTTTTCAGAATTTTGTTTGATTCAATTGTTTGGGTGAAAATCTGAGATTTTATGAAAATTCTACCGGAAATGGTCGAAATGCTAGTCCTCCTTAGCTGCTTGACATATTTCAACCAAATTTAACTAGATGCATTCTAGGGTGATAGGCTCTAGAATTTCTTTTCAGAATTTTATTGATCAATTTTTTTGGTGAAAATCTGAGATTTTATGAAAAATCTACCGGAAATGGTTGAAATGCTACTCCTCAGCTGCTTGACATATTTCAACCAAATTTGACTGGATGCATTCTATGGTGGTAGGCTCTAGAATTTCTTTTGAGAATTTTAATTGATCAATTTATTTGGTGGAAATCTGAGATTTTATGAAAAATCTACCGGAAATGGTCAAAATGCTACTCTTCCTTAGCTGCTCGACATATTTCAACCAAATTTGACTAGATGCAGTCTATGGTGGTAGGCTCTAGAACTTCTATTCAGAATTTTGATTGATCAATTTCTTCGGTGAAAATATTAGATTTTATGAAAAATTTACCAGAAATGGTCAAAACGAAAATAGGCCCAACATGGAAATAAATAGTAATAAGTCATATAATCATTAGAAACAACATAACTAAAATCCCAGAATTTCCTGTGTGTGCTAAAGATACAGCAGGCATAAATGTATAATACCTACTTATACGTGTTCATATCGAAATATTTAAATTTAAAAATCTCATTTTCCTAATAAAACTAAATATTTTTTAGGTGTATAGGCTAGATATCCCACTCGAGCCCATTACTTACTTTGTTGTTGTGTTTAAATAAGTGTAAGCTTATAAAGAATGTTGCGTCGATTATGTCTTCACATGCTACTTAATTTTATACACTCGATCTCTGGCAATGAATATTGCGATGCATTACTCATCATTTCTAGGTGGTGTCTTCAAATAGCGACTATTTGGCTTACAACAAACGAATGAAAAGGGACTGCTAGATGATCACATTTTGCACATCTGACATCTCGTCCAAATAAAATTTAGGTGTTAAGACAGCCAAGATATGGATTGAGCTTGATACAAATTATTTATTGCTTGTACCTAATTGAGACATGAAGACCTTTCATGAATTGCATCGGGGGAATAGTATACTGTACAAGTCATTTCTCGAGCAAGATCAGGATCCTGATGTGATACTTAATGAGGAGTGTTTCAAACGTGTTAGTGCCTTAATCACTCAATTATGTGAACGCGCCTCTGGTCTGAGCAGGACTGCAAACCTCTGGATTCAGTACTTTAAGCAAGTTTCCATTATCCGTATGTTCATTCGGCCTGAGAGAACATAAGACTGGCCACTTCATCTATATTGTATCAGTCAAATGCTTCCAGTTCCATGCTGCAGGACATATTGCTTATGACAAGTCGGCCCAGTTGTATATTCAACAAATGATGGAACTACCGCACAAAATGCCAGCAGAGGAATATAACCAGCTCACTAAGAAGAGGTACTTTACAATTTGGCGATCAGACAAGTTCTGGGGTGGAGTATTCTCTGACCAAACAATAGAACAGTTCCTAATGCGTCTATTGAAATCATCTGGAGGCATGACACGTGGTCGGTGGATAACCGACAGTACTCTAACAAAATGGGTGCATGCCCTTCCACAATGTGTCCCTATCTGCATTGAAATGGAGAAGTTTACAGGAACCCACTCGGGAACATCAGAGCAGCATAAGGACCTGCGTCCAGCGAATGAACTCACGAGACAACACTGATCTTAAATGCTTTGCCCAGTGGCTGGAGGCTCATTCGCCATTTGTTGAGCAAGAATCTGGACTTTTGTTTAGCATCGCTACAGGAATTGTGGCAGATAGCTCGATGAATTGTGATAATGCTATCCAGATCGTTGAGTCTGCTATGATAAAGATGATAGGCAAGACCTACGCTGAGATTTCCCTACATCGTAAGGATAGGGTAAAAACATGAGTATGAAAAACACAAAGTCTGAGGTGAGGAAGTTGTTGTCAATCTTTCTTTGCTGAGTTGAATACTTTCCTACAGTATGAACTAGCTCCACAACCTCCATCCCTCTTTCTGAATAATGGTCACACGCGTAAAACAGCAAAAAGTGTTATGGGGATGATAATGAAAGCGCTTGTAACCAGCCAAACAACACTTCCTGATGATTCCATAATTGTGTTAGACGGAGGTCATTTACTTCACACAGTAGTTTGGCCATAACCTGCGACGTATAAGGAAGTTTGTGAGTCTTACAAATCCTACATTCTCAGTCATTACAAGGTAGCTGTCACTGTTGTTTTCGATGGCTATGATTGGTCTCTCTCAACAAAGTCAGCTGAGCAAAATCTAAGAGCGAAAAAATGCATTTCTGCAGATATCTTGGTTTCACCTGATTTGGCGACTCCAACATCCCAGAGTAGGTTCCTCGGAAATGGAACAAACAAAATGCGTCTTATTCAAGCGCTGACTCCAATTCTTGAGACTGCTGGAATTATCGTGAAACCGGCGGAGTCAGACGCTGACACACTCATCGTCGGTACAGCACTTCAATTGGCAACATTAAATGACTCCGGTAGTGGTAGTTGGAACTGATACAGATCTGTTAGTCATGCTAGTAGGACGAGCAACATCTATGAATGTATATATGCTTTGCCACAGTAAGCCAGTAATACTAGTATCAAGGAACTTCAGACCGCCCTAGGTAATATTACACATTATTCCTGCGTTTACATGGTGTGATACGACATCAGCCCTCTACAATCAAGGGAAACGCAAAGCCATGAACCTTGCTTATACAAACAGTGATAAGTGCCCTCACATGGATTTGTTCATGCGCGATTCAAGTAGTCAAAGTGAGGTCGCTTCTGCAGGGGAAATGTACCTCCTTGCATTATATGGTGCAGACAAATTTTCCACACTAAACAAATACCACCATGTTGCATATAAACGCGGTGTTGCAAGATTGTCACTGAGATATCAACTCGCTAGCCTTCCACCTACAAGTGATGCAGTGCGTCAACATTCATACAGAGCATATTTGCAGGTCCAGGAATGGATGGGACACAAACTCCTATTGAGTAGGGATGGGAAATCCATGAGCAGACACTAATTCCGATTACCACAGATCAACCTGTTGTTCCAGATGAACTTGTTAACATTGTCACATTAGCATGTAAAACGGGGTGTGGAAGGTCATGTTGATCTAGGAAAGCAGGAATAGAATGCTCATAAATGTGCGTTAGCTGCATGGGAACATTGTGTTTTAATGCACCGGCGGTTATTGTCGATAATCAGGAAGATATATAAATGGATATTACATCCATAGAAATATTGTGCAATCCAGTCCAGGAGAGAATACTAAAGTGAAAATCCTGCAAAACATCTTTCAAGATGCACACACTGATATATATATATACATACTGATAGCAAAGTGCGTAAATTTTGAGGCAGTTATACATGTAAACTGTGGCATATTTGAAAAATCATAGCAAGTGTTTCCAGTCTAATTAATTCCAAGATATTCAAGAGACTAATCCTTATATCATAAAGGAAGTGGTGTACCACTTTGAATGGTTGAGAAAGATAGCAATGCTAATTTCCAGAATTTGAACATATCTATGGAAGGCCTCATCTAAGAATGAAGTTCTGTGATCTAGATAGTTGACCTGTTGACCACAAACTCGAAGCAATCAGAGACTGTCAATGTGAAGCCATGTGCTAAATCTTGTGATTCGATCTCTTGGACCCCAGAGTTATGGCCAAAAATGTGTATTCTGGTATGCACCTCATGACCAAGATATTTGAATATTTGGAGGGGTGCGAGCTCTTGGAACAGATCATGCTTGGCCTTGGAATGCTATGTAAGATACTGTGGCAAGTGATTTAATACTTCCAGACAATTCATATGGCTAATATTTAAAACAATGAGACCTTTTTTAATATCATGTGTCAACATGTGATTTATTCTTTACCCGGATTGTATGCGCCTATGTCCTGATCTTGATAAGTCACACATGGGAAATTAGGGGACTTGATATGTTATTCGTTAAGATATTTTGCAACTATCCTGAAAAAATCAGCTTAGTACTATTTTTTTCCATGTTAAACCCTAGTGCTCCAGGACTAATGGTGGTAGGCTCTAGAATATCTAGTCAGAATTTTAATTGATTAATTTTTTGTGTGAAAATCTTAGCTTTTGTAAAAAAAATTACCAGAAATTGTCAAAACACTACTCATTAACCGCTGGGCGTATTTCAACCTAGTGTGGCTGGAAGGCCCCTCAGGGTGTAGGTTTCAGAACTGCTATACAGAATTTTGATTGGTAAATTTTTTTATGAAAATTTAACGGAAATCGCTTAAAATGCTACTCATTAACTGCTTGGACGATTTCAACCAGACTTGAATGGAAGGTCCCTATAGCTGCAGGCTTCAGATCGAGTCTGCAGAATTTTGATTGGTCAATTTTTGGGTGGCCATCTTGTGAGCTTATGCCATGGCGACCATCCACCGTCCGTCCGGCATCGACTTTTTTTAGACAATTTCTCACCAACCACTAAGCCGATTTCAATTATATATATCAGGAAGCATCCTTAGGGCATAGAGATTCATGGGACATTTAAAGGTCAGGTCCAATTTGTTCAAACGACGGCGACCGTCCAATTTGGCCATTGGCCATGTTGGATTTGGCTGATTTTTAGAAACATCTAGAAGAATCTCCAAAACCGCTCGAATCAATTCAAAACTCATGAAACATCACCTAAGGCAACAACTGAACCAAGTTTGTTTAAGAGAACTTGATTAGCCAAATGTTTCGGCTGAACGGATCAGGTCGAAATGTAGGAGATATAATTAGGGCATTAAAGCTTGTTCCATGGAAATTGATGTACATAAAAGAATTTTTCTGGCATGGGACAATAAAAAATGTAGCGTGTTTAGCGACCATATTGGATTTTTTTATTTGATGGAATTTAAAGCAGAAATTGGTTTTCTATAGATTTTTGGGTATGTTGATCTCAAATTTGTCACTCAAAACTGGTGGATAAACGATTTGTTGGCCAGCTTTGGATTATTTTTGCCAAAAACTTACAAGATTAAATTAAAATGTCATCTTGACAACCAGTGGACCGATTTTAACCAAATTTGCTAGGAAACATCCTTGAGCCATAAGGATCCAAGTTTATTCAAATAAAGCTGATCAGCCAATTTGGGAAGTGGATATCATGGCTTTTGACCGATTTTTAGTAACGTCTTTAAAAAATCTCCGAAACCGTTTAGGGATTGATTCGAAATTCGTGATACATCTTCTAGGGCAACTGCTAAACCAAGATTGTTCGAGGGAATTTGATTGACCAAATTCTTCGACGGCCATCTTGAATGACATAGAATTCGTGAAACAATTTCTCCAGTACCGCTGAACGTATCGGGCCGTAATTTGGGAGATATGAATAGGGGCCACCCAAGGGAAATTGATGTGCTCAAATTTGAACCAAATTGTTACGTACTTTTTATCTCAGCTGACTGATCGCAATCATGCACGCACCCACGCGCACATTTGGATAAAAAAGTATTCTCTGCACGAAGACATCTATTTTTATATTAGTATAGATCCCTAAAGATTCTCCATCTTGTTATAGTAGTAGTTGAGGTATATACCTCACTGTCCAGGAAGCTGCTAATGGCGCTACAATGTCACAGTTGGGAATATATTTTTGTCACTTATCGAGACAGGTCACACAGGCAGGTTTTAATAACACTTAGAACAGTATATTATTGTAATCTATGGTTATAGAGTGTGTGATCTATACCTCGCATCATTTTAAGCGATCCTGTATGATATTCTGTTTACGAGAACAATGACAGAAATTGTGTGTTTTTGTATTAAAAAGCCAATATTCACCCAAAATCTTGTATGTATAAAAGTGAATCCTTAAAAAGGCACATCTGTGTATCATAGCTGAAGCATATAACAAGTTTCATTAAAATATCCCAAGCAGCTCTGTATGATATGCTGTTTACGCGATGTTACACACAGACATGGTGATTAATATAGGGCTTCCGGTGCAGGGCCCTAATGACTGCTCTAAACCAATCAGTCGTATGCTGAGGTTTAGAAAAGTGAGAAAACATGTAGCAGATGTCGACCAATAGAAAAACATCAAAAAATTCATAACCTAATCACTCAGAGGGAGAAGCTACCACCCACCCGATCTGCTTAAATTCTACAGGATAGTAGAATACATAGACACATTCACACTCGAATATAGAGATATAATAAATATAATAGAAAGTATTTGTTAATGTTTTTAGTTACGGTTGCTATGTCAAATTTAGAAACCACCTCTTCATTTAGTCAAATCAGCTGCTTCAGAATAACTGAGGTATAAAAAAATGCCTCTTCGTTTAGGCCTGTTACCATAACCTTTTCATTATAAGTTGTACTGTACTGTTCCAGTAAGAGTGTATGAATGAGTATTATGTATTTAGGACCCTGCACCGGAAGGTGTGGAAGCCCTATACGAATCGCAGCATCTTTCCGCCTGTGTGTCAGTCCATCCACAATATCTCGTAAACAGTATATCATACAGAACCACTGCAAATATTTTAATGAAACTTGTATGCCTCAGTTATGATATGCAGATGTGCCTTTTGAAGAATTCACCTTTAAGTTTATAAGTTCTTGGGTGAAAATGGGCTTTTTAATCCGAAAACTCATGATTTTTGTAAATTTTTTCGTAGAGACCATAAAAAAATAATTTAATGAAACTTGATATATGCCTTAGTTATGATACGCACTGGTTTCTTCTTGATGGGAAGATGTTCCCTTTCAAGGACACCTTCATGGGTAAAAAGATTTTGGTGAAAATTGGCTTTTTAATGCAAAAATTCACAATTTTTGTCAATGTTCTCGTAAACAGCATAACATACAGAATCGCTTAAAATAATTTAATGAAACTTAGCTTCTTTATGATGTGTAAAGGTTGTGGAGGATTAACCTTTATGGGTCCAAGATTTTGGGTGAAAATGGGCTTTTTAATGCAAGAACTTACAATTTTTGTCACATAATGATCCAAATTGTGAGCGGCATGCAGATAAATGTTACATTTAATTCCTCAAGGTCTTATCCGATCTTAATAAAACCTGACAGATTTGTTCTATGCCATCATTGCATCCAGGCTGCATCATAAGTAAAATAATTTTCAAATTTTTTCTCATATTTTACGGGGTTTGGACTTAATTTGCACCAAGAATCAATGGACATGGAGTTCATCAAAGGCTTACCTGATCACATTAAAATTAAAACTACAGCTTTGTTCTAGGCCATCATTGCATCTCGATTTCATTATAAGGAAACTGATTGTCAAATTGTTTCCATATTTTTACCTGGTTTGGACTTAGTTTCTTGTGGGCGAAGAATTAGAAGAATGTTAGTTGTTCAATGTTCTTTTAATTCTTCAAGGGTATACTATTTTAAGAAATCGAATATCTCTGAATATCTTGCAAGATGCTTCTTTGTCCTGACGCTAACTGTCCGTTGAGTGTGGATGCCAGTGCACTGTTTGTGCGCTGCTGTTTTAGTCAAGACCATGTTCACCGAAAGCTGAATTCAACCTCTTCCACCACCTGAATTCACCATCTGAAGACGAGACTGTGGTCATGTGTACTCAGCACCTCTATCCAGTCCTGAACCAGACAGTGACATAGAAGAAGCACTCACACCAGCCACACCATCCCCAGTCTCGCCAGCGGGGTCTCTTGCCCTACGGCCGAACAGGACTACCAGGCGGACAGGGCGAATGACAATTTAAGTTATGCATTTACTCAAGATTCCTCTGAAAGTAGTGGCCATGTTGGAGATCAGAATTAGATTAGAAATAGCAATCGCCAAAGATGAATTTCCTGCCAACCTGGCAGTTAATGTAGATACAAACCTTGGCCAACTCTTCTCAGATCTAAGCCGCTTCTTTAAACGACTGAGACTGAAAGACCATTTCCAATTTCTTCTGCCATTTTGTGGGAATGAGTCAACGGCATCTCAAAATCCTATTATAAACACACAAAGTAATGGTTTCAATGACAAAGCACCAAGTAAATTGACATTACCTCCAGGCAACAACGCAAACCTTGATGCATTCATAAGAATGGTCAAACGTGACATCAATAAAAAGGCGCACCGCCGTTACCACTATGGTAATCTTTCAAAACAAAACAGAAAGCTATCAGAAACGTAAACCAGAAATGTGGTTGCAATGCAACGATGACGCTCGACTTTATGACTGCAATGAACTTTGAAGCTTTACTTCAAACATAAAATATCTTATCAACAAGTTTCGTTCAAATTGGCCCACTAATTAAGGGGTAGCGCTTTAAATGGATCTGGAAAGTTTTTAAAAAATCCAAATGACCACCAAAAAATTGACGAACCAAAATTCTGAATATCAGTTCTAGAGCCTATCACTATAGAATCCTTCCAACCAAATTTGGATAAAACCCATCTGGCGGTTGATGGAGAAGATGCATGTTGACAATTTGCGGTAAATTTTTCATAAAATCATTCTGTATATAGGTTCTGAGGCATATCGCCATAAGGTCCTTCCAGCCAAAGTAAGTTGAAATCTGCCGAGCTGTTAATGAGGAGTAGCGTGTTGACAATTTCCAGTAAATTTTTCATAAAATCAGTTTTTCACCAAAAACCCTGACCAGTCAAAATTCCGTATATAACTTCTGAAGCATAGCCCCATAAGGTCATTCCAGCCAAAATAAGTTGAAATCTGCCAAGCGGTTAATAAGGAGTAGAGTTTTGACAAATTATGGTAAATCTCATAAAAGTAAAGATCTTCACACAAATAAGTTGACCAATCAAAATTCTGTATACATGTTCTGAAACCGAAAGCATTAGGGTCCTTTGAGGAGTAGAGTTTTTACAATTTCCGGTAATTTTTTCATAATATGTAAGATTTTAACCAAGAAAATTGACCAATCAAAATACTGAATACAAAATCTGAAGCCTACTCCAATAGGGTCCATCCAGCCAAATTAGGTTGAAATCCGCCAAGCGGTTAATGAGGAATAGCATTTTAAAACAAAGGTTAACAGATGAGAGACAGTCGCCATGCATATCAGTGACTTTGACCTTTTGACCAAAACATCATTGTGTGATGCCGTGTCATTATAAGTAGGCATGTGCCCAAGTTTGGGTCCAGTATGATTAACCAAACTTGAGATATAAACAGAAAAATCGAGCTAAACGTAAAATGTTAATGTTGAAAAACATATTAAGGTGTTTACCAAGGTCACAGTGACCATGACCTTTTGACCTCAACGTAATTGTGATGTCAGGTTCATTATAAGGAGGCAAGTGTCCAAGTTTGTGTCCAGTATGATTAACCAAATCTGAGATATAAACAGAAAAGTTGAGCTAAACGAAACATGTTAATATTGAAAAAAACTAGTTTTTTTTACCAAGGTCACAGTGACCTTGACCGTTTAACCTTTGACCCCAAGATCATCGTGAGATGCTGTATCAGTATAAGGAAACATGTGCCCAAGTTTGTCCTGTATGATTAACCAAACCTGAGACATAAACAGAAAAATTTAGCTAAACGCAAATTGGACGACGACGCCACTGCCGACACCGCCGCCAGACGACTTGCAGGGTATCGCAATAGCTCGTTTTACTTCGTAAAGTCGAGCTAAAAATTACAAAACAATTGTCATCAAAGAAGCGGGCAAAGGTCAAGCTACTGTGATACAAGATACTGAAAGCTACAAACAGGACGCCATCAGTGACCCCAATTAGTATGTCAAACAGGAGATTTAGCTCACCACCACCCACGCAAAAAGGTGGAAACAACCATAACGGATAAGGTTCTAAGAGGTGAAATCTCAACAGATATAGCCAACGGTATAGGAATTGACAAACCACGAACACCAAGATTCTACTTATTACCAAAAAATATGCAAGCAATCAGTTGGCCACTAACACCAGGCAGCCCAATAATAAGTGGAATTGGCACTCCTACTGAACATCTCAGTAACTTCATCGATGAACACATCAATATTCACCTACCAGAAATCAAGTCCCACGTACGCAACACCACTGATTTTATCAACAAACTAGAAAAGTTTGGACAAGTGCCGCCCCACGCCATACTCGTCACAGTGGGTGTCATCTCACTATACACTAATATCACACACAGAAGGAATAAGGAAAGTAGCACAATTCCTAAGAACACATGGCTGTCCTGGCACAGTCACACCTAGGAGACTTCTATCCTTGCTCAATATTGTCCTAACTTGTAACAATTTCGAGTTCAACAACGAACACTATCTCCAAATCGGAGGGACAGCAATTGGGACCAAAGTCGCACCTAGCTACGCCATCATCTTCGTGGTATAACTAGAAGAATGATTTAATGCCACGCCCGCCAAACCGGCCCTGTATCTTCGATACTTTGATGATTTGGACATCGGGCGTATAATCTCTAAATCAATTCATTAAACATATGAACAATTCACACCATTCTATCAAATTCACAGCCTAAAAATCGCAAGTTTCAATCAACATTTTGGACACCACTGTATTTCTATTACCTAATAGACATATAGGGTTTGATTTATGCATAAAACCAACCACACACATGGTTACTTTCATCTCTCTTCAGCCCACCCTGACTCAACTAAAAAAGATAATCCTTAAGGACAGTTAATAAGAATCAAACGGATCTGTAGAAGAAACGAAGATTTCCTCAAATCTGTACACGACATGATACACCATTACGTCATACGCGGATACCCAGAAAACTTTTTGGAAACTAGTCTTAATAGAGCTCCCAAAACAACACGGGAAACACTTCTCTCGCCAAACCAAGACAGCCACCATCCACCCACACCCCGTGCATTACTGATTTCCACCCACATAACAAAGTAGCTAAAAATGTTATCTTATGCCACTGGAACCAATTACAAAGCAGCCGAAGTGCCACTCTACATTTACTGAACCGCCACTGTTTGGCCACAAAAAAAACCCCTCTTTCAAAAACATGCTAGTATCGGCCAAATTCACAGATGGCAAAACTTTTGGCATACAAGGCAGAAGCATAATCAATCCAGTCGTTCCATGCAACAAACTCAATTGCTCCTCCTGTCACAAAATGGACCACAATCACACATTCAAATGCTCACAAACAGGGCTTAATTATCACATCAAAACGGAAATTTTTTGTCACACAACAAATGTGGTTTACTTAAACCATGTAATATATGCTCTATGCAATATATTGGTGGAAAAAAGTGAATTTCAAATACGTATTAAAGACCATTTGAGGGGCATTAAATATACAAAAGACACACCATTCGCAGAACAATTTAATGTTGCCATCACTTCAGTTGATTACAGAATTATTAAAGTGCACCATCACCATCCTGACACACCGGAAGCCACATCCATCCGCAAGGAACGTGAGAAATTCTGGATTCATCAAATGCACTGCATGAATCCAATCGGGATCAATTACGCTGATTGGTAACAGTTTCTACCTGTGTGATATGCAGAAAAACTAAAGGGTTCGACGTGCGGGACGCAGTTCATCTAATTAAAAAAAAAGTTTCAGTGATTAGGGTGGGGTGGTGGTGGTGGTGGGAGTGGGGTGTGACTGAGTCAAACACCGTGTTCTAGTTTGAACCACATATCATGCATAACTGCTGCCAACAGGAATGAAAGATGTGACAACTAGAAATAACTGAATAATTTTCTTGTTCTGTTGATTTTCCATGTTTAGAGTAATTACCCTTGCCCTGTAATGGGGCAGGCTATTGCAATAGGGTCTGTCTCTACCAGGAGCTCTATCTAAAAACATCTGATCTGATTTAGCTCCAATTCTAACACACCAAGTGAACTTGCCATACAAGAGGACGTCCAGATTGGATCAAATTCTGAAGCTATGGCTATCTCGGAAACTACTGGTCTGATTTGAGTCACTTAACACCGGAAAGGGTGTGGCCATCCACTAGGATTCCACACGTTGGGTGTGATCCGAATAAAAATGGAAATTTAAAAAGTATGGAAATTATGAACCCATTTTACAATGTGATAAAAACGGGAGGGCGATTCTCTGCCATGTCTGATTGCTATTGTTAGCTCAGCTGGCATGAATGGCCAAGTGAGCTTATGCCATGGCAACACTCCGTCCATCCGTCATCTGCCAACCTCTTCATTAAACAACTTCCCAAGAATCACTTGGACGATTTCTCTTATATTTATCAAAAAGCATCCATAGGGCATCCAAGTTCGTTCAAACGATGCTGATTGGTCGAATTAGGGGAAGTGGCCATCGGATTTTGTGCTATTTTTAGAAACGCATTTGCAAATCTTCTCCGAAACTGCTAGGCTTATCAATTTGAAGCTCAAAATTTAGCGCAATAGCTGAAGTGAGTTTGTTCAAGTGAATCTGATTAGTCGAAATTCCTGGTGGCCATCTTGGATGATTTTCGCAATAAGGACTAGTCTACATCCGCTGAACTGAATGGGCTGAAATCTGAGAAATATGATGAAGGCAATAAGGGTGGTTAAAATTTGTTCAAGGGATGTTGATACCTAAGAAAACCATGGCCACTGTGGACCAACCAAAATGTAGAGTTTTGGAGGCCATATTGGATTTTATTATTTGGTGCATTTTGGTGGAGAAAATTGCCATATATATTATATATTATATCATATATATGGCAATTCTCTCCATTAAAATGGACCAAATAATAAAAAATAGATGTGAGATTATGCCATGGCAGCCGTTGAAAATGTTTCGATAATCATTTAAAACACTACTCCAATATAAGTGGCCAGACTTCAATGAAAGTTGGACGGACTATTTCTATGCTGGTAGGATTCAAGACTTCTAACGAGAATTTTTATTTGGTCAATATTTCTGGTGGCCATCTTGGTTTTTCTGAAAATTTGGGAAAATCAATTAGAAGCCTACTCCTCATTAAGCACTTGGCCGATTTCAAGCAAACTCAGTTTTGAGGACTTTAGAGTGATATGTTTCTGAACTTATATAGAGAATTTTGATTGGTCTATTTTTTCGGCAACATCTTTAATTTTCTCAAAGATGGCGGAAATTGTTTAAAACGCTATACTTCTCATTATCCGCTTGGACAATTTCAATCAGAATTGCCTGGAAGGATATTAAGCTCGAAGGTTTCAGAAGATGCATACAGAATTTTAATTGCGCAAGTTTTGTGGCGGCCATCTTTGATTTTCAGAAAATGTATGAAGATCAGTTAAATGCCTACTCCTCAGTAACCATGTGAACGATTTAAAGCAAACTCGACTGCAAGCACCCTAGAGTAGTATGCATCAAAACTTATACTACAGAATTTTTATTAATACATTTTTTGGCGGCCATCTTGAATTTCCCGAAAAAAGGCGGGAATCGTTTAAAACCCTTCTCATTAACTGCTTGGCCAATTTCAATCAAATTTGGCTGGAAGGATACTATGCTAGTAGGTTTCAGAACTTGTATACAGATTTTTAATTGCTCAATTTGTTCGGCGGCCATCTTGAATTTTCTGGAAAATGGCTGGAAATCCATCGGGAAACATCATATTGCGTACACTTCTCGGTTCTGAAGAAATCTGATGGATGATGAACTGTGAACTCTTCTTACCATTTTATCGAATTACGTCGATCCCATATAATATAGGAATAGTAGCTGAACTATAACTTAATAAGGATTTAATTAAATCATACAAATTATTCATTAACGTGATTGTACGTGGAATAGGTACAGGTTCTCACCGATAATCAGAGAAACAATGGTCGGATATTATGCACTGTCATGAACTGTAGACATGTGCTGTTATGAATAGAATAATAACATTATGACCACAATGGTCTATCGTGGAACTGCCACCACCAGTCCTACGCACCTCTTCCAGCACATGATCTGGCTGTCCTAGGTTTTCTTGAAAACGTGACCAATGCGTGATATCCATAAAGGCTCTCGTGACTCATCAATAACAAGGTAAAGGGTTCACGCACTGATCCAGTTTGTCGTATTAATTGTAATATATTAAGGTACTGTGAGTTAGTCATGCCGATTTAAGTATGCAGACGCAAGATACCTTTTGTATGATTACTGTATTCTGCAGCTGTAGTAGTAGAAACATCCTACAGCTGCAATCAGTCCTTCTTCGATTTTGCCCACTGTGTCTTGTCCTCAGCGGATATCCTTAGCTTCAACAGGTGAATTCTTAACTTGAGTGTACCGAGTTCTGCTTTCTTAAGGTCATCTCATAGCACGCTTAGAAGATTTAAGCAATGACGTCCTCTCCTGGCTTTGTATATGCTGGCTCCGAGTACGGAAAATTCCAAGGCTCTCTGTGTTGGTCTCTTCTGACATCCTTAGCACATGGCCAAACATGGGCCATCTTTGCTGGGCGACTTTAAACACAGTGGCGACGCATTACACATCTTGTATAGTGCATCGTTGGAAATTATGCTGTCTGGCCGTCTGTCTGGCCATCGGTGTCCAGTGATGGTGCGTAGTTGTTTGTGTTAGGCAGGCATCAAGTTTGTCTAGAGCTGCCATTGTAGCTGCCCAGCTGTTACAGTTATACAGCATCAAGGATACGCAGGTTGCATTATATAAACGTAGTCTTTTTATCAAGGGCATCTTTGATCTACGAATCCATAGCCTTCAGAAGGACTGGAAAGCTATGTTCCTCATGACGCAGCAATGCCAGAAGTACTGCAAAGCAGTGAGCCCATTGTTTTACTTTTCCTCCATGGGTCGCTGCCACGAAGTTGAATGTAATTTTCTTCAGTTTCATGTTTTTTTGTAGATAGGTATATGTGGGTGAACTCTGATTTGGATTCATTCTTAAAGGGATTCTCAATTTTAGTTTGCGGGCAGCTATTGGGAGAAGTTCGCCAAGGGATTTCTTTTCCTCGTCTATGAAGTCCACATCGTCGGCACAGTCCATCTCTAGCAACATACCCTGTATTGACACTGAGGATTTGGTCTTGTGGAACTTTCCCACACAGATTCCAATGCAACAGCAAGGTAACAGATGAAAAGTACAGGCGATAGACCATCTCCCTGTGGGGAACCGATTGATGTCTTAAACTCTACAGACTTCACTGACTTGACTCGTATTCTCAGCTTGGTGGCTGCATAGCTCATCTTCATTGCAACTGGCCTGGCGTAGTACATCTAGGATTTTTTAGCGTTTAAATGTCTGCGCAGCTGTGTCCACGTTTGAAGCCACTTTGACATGATCCAGTGAAGTCATCGATCTTATCTCAGATGTGGCATAGAGTAACATTGGAAAGGATTTTCTGTATGTTGTTAAGGAGCACAATGGGCCGCAGATTGGCTGGGGACCATGTGGCTTCATGGGCCTGTGTAGTGTGATATGGGTGCCTTGGCCTACAGCATCGATGGGAAGCTGAATTGATTAGGTGCGTGATAGGTTTTGCGATAATATCAGTTGCATATTTGAATAGTTCATTTCCCATGCAATCAGGTCCAGAAACATGGCCATTTTCAGGGCTTTAAGAGCCTTCTCAACTTCTCCTGTTTTAATTGGAGTTACTAATGGCCTGTGGTCCCCTGAGAACGGTTGCAAGGGCTCATCATCGTAGTCAGTGAACTGTTCCTTGAACAATTATCAAATCGCTTTGCCCTGTTCAGTCACGACAAAGTGCCCTTTAGAATTGTGTTACAGTGAGTGGTGGTGTGTAATCATTAGATCTCAGGGCTCGGGCTGGCCAATACATTTTGTGACAGTCATCCGTGGCAGTGGTTTCATCCGCTAGGGAGTTAGCTTGTTCTTCTTCTTGTGTTTTCATTATTTGGTGCATGAAAGCTGAAGTGGTCATCAAACTGTCTCTGTCTCCTCTGATCTTCTCTTCAAAAGATGCTTCAATAGGCCAGAAGTTTCTCCTAGCCATTTCATATCACTGGCAGTGCTGCAAGAGATGTTCTGCTGCTTCTTCTGCCTGCTGACACTCACAAAGTGCAGAATCTGTAATCTTGAGACGGTGAAGATGTGCATTGAGACGATTGTGACCAGTCCTCAATCTGAAGATACATGTCTGATCCTCCCTACTGAGGCTGTGTATTGCATCATTATGCTGCCTGCTGGTGGTTCTTGTGGCTTTAATGATATGCTTCAGTTCTTCAAAGTCAACCTCACGGTTGAATTGTTCTTTATTTGACCCTTCCTTAGCTAGTTGATCAGCTTTGTCATTTCCTAATATGCCACAATGCGAGGGGATCCACTGTAAGTTGACATTGTTCTCCTTGTCCAGTTGCATACGATTTTCATGAATTAAATCTGTACTTTCCTTTCCACTCTCCAGCGCTGAGAGGGAGTCTGTCAGGAAGACAATATTTTCATTTCTGGTTTTTCGTTATATCGGCTTTTGGCTAGCTAAGATCAGTGCCTGGATTTCTGCGCAGTGTAATTGCTACAGCGCTTCCCTGTTGAGAAGCATGAGTCTGTTATATCTCCACATGGAAACCGAATGTGAACACCTGCCCCCCCCCGCCCCCTCCCATTCTTGACACCCAGGATAGCTGATCCATATGTATAAACATGTATCCACTCTTCCTCAGGGCAGTTTTCTACAATATGACTCAATGCAAGAACTTTATTTGTCACCTCTGCTTGCTCTCACTTGCATTCAATCCCTGGAATCGAGGGCCAGATTGAAATTGTGATTTCTATTTCAGAAGCTTTCCATGGTTCCCTCTCAGAGATAACAGTTATGTTTCTACATCTGGGGAAGATGTCCGACTCCCTGTTTCTTTCAATTTTCTTTGAGGTTAATAAGAAATTATTCCTCTTGAGCCTTCCTCTAGACATTTGGTGAGTCAGCATATGCATGGGATGGTGAGGTATCAATTTGAATATCTCGTATTGAATCTCGGCCTTGATTTCTCGTCTCTGCTGGAGCGGCTGAATATTGGTAAGTTCTTCCATCACTGCTATTGGAGTGGTCTTCATAGACACTGTTATGATACGAAGAGCCTGATTTTGTGCCTTATTCAGTGTGCTTGTAGCAGCTGTCATCCATGATGATGAGCCGTATTCGATGATAGGCTTAACTGATCCAGAGTAAAACTGTTTCAGAATTTTCATGCTAGCTCCCCATTTTGTTCCAGTTAACTTCCGCATAACTGCCAGTCTTCGCTCGGCTATAACTTCAGCTTTTCTGATTTTCGCCTCCCAGGTTAGTCTTTTGTCAAATATCAGACCAAGATAAGTTACTTCATCCTCAAAGTGCAGAACTGAGTCACCAAATTTCAGACTTGTCGTGTGTTCCTTTTTAGTGGAAAGTGTGAATAGAGTTGCGACTGTCTTCTCTTTGTTGATATGGACAAACCATCTTGTAACCCAAGAATTGAGGTGATCAATTTCGAATTGCATGCAGTAATTGGGTGTTGACACATACTCTTTACTGCTCCACATCACAAGATCGTCAGCATACAATGCAGCTCTGACTCCCATTGGAAGGTTCTTCACCAGGTCATCGATGAATATTGTGAATAGGGTGGGAGAGACTACGCCACCCTGAGGTACACCATGTCGTAGCTGGACTTTCTTGCTGCTCGTCCCATTCAGCTGTACTGATGCCTTTCGGTTGTGGAGATACTGGCATATCCAGCTGTACATTTTTCCAGAGATATCACTGGTCCTGAGCTTTTGGAGGAGTCTATGCTTCCATACTTTATCAAATGCCTTCTGCAGATCATCCTACACAGTGATGGGGTGCTTTTTCTGTTGGAATGCCTCCTGAATAGACTGTGTCAGATACGTTGTTTGATCCTCAGTAGATCTACACTTTCTGAAGCCATTTTGTTCATCCGCTAAGAGATTGTTGCTTTCAAGATGTCGAAGAAATCTTTGGTTGAGGATTATTTCCATGGCTTTGACAGTGCAACTAGTCAGACTGATAGGTCGATAACTTGACGCTTTGGATTTATTCTTGCCTTTCTTCAGTACAGGGATTATGTTGGCCTCTCTCCAAGACTGGGGGAACTTCTCCTGTGTACCAACTGTGGTTGAAAATCTCCAAAAGCTTGTGCTTTCCAATAGTACACAGACTCCTCAACATCTCATTGGTTATTCCATCTGGTCCAGGAGACTTCCTGCTTTTCAGAACTTTCAAGCTTTTCTCTAACTCGCTGATGGTCAGAAGCTCATCCATTCCCGTGGCATGTATTTGTGTTTCTCCGTTCCCCTTTGCAGACTTCATTGCAGCTTTTTTTACAACTCACTGGCACATCTAGATTGCTTACTTTCTGAAACATACAAGCAAAGTGTTCAGCAGAAGCCTCTCCTGTTCTAATTTCACAATCCTCTTCAAGAGTTATGTTCGGTACTCTGATGTTTTCATCGGTAAGCTACTTCACAAGCCTCCAGAGTTTGTTCGTATCCTTTTCAAGATTTAAGCACGAAGTTTTTTCTTTCCACGATTCTCTGGTGGCTCTGATTTTGGCTTTTAGATACTTTGCCTTGGGTTGTTGGAGTCTCACATGGTTGGCTTCTGTTGGGACGTTCTCTGCAATTTCCCTTGTGTTGAACATTTCTTTGTGTAACTTTTGCAGAGACGTACTCCAGTAAGGTCTGTAGTTTCTCCCACGGCGAGCACCATGACGGATATTCATAATATTAACTGTCATGAAAGATGAGTTGTTTAGTGCTATGGTTGGCCACTCGCTCCAAATACCCGGCTTGGTAGCCAGATAAAGTGTTACACCCCTGCGCCTGATCCAAGATCAGAGATCTTAGACCTATTTTGAGGCCTAGCACTTGTAGCAGGGGAGTCAGCTTGTTGAAAGCAAGATCTTTTAAGGATTTGCTAATGTGGCACAAAATGTTATTGCACTCCCGGCGTACTTTGGTGAGGTCTTCACTTTGGCCACTGTGATAGATGCGCAGCTGTAACGCTTTCTGCTCTGCTCACAGTTTTACTACTAGAGGGTCGTCAGTATACCTAGTTTGGTTGTTTTTTTAAGAACACACCTATTGTGCTGGTAGCTGATGATTCCATAGATGTCAGTATTTTGGTTAGAGCTTCGTTTGGATTGGAGCTGACGTCGATGTTGGCTATCTGCTCCCCGAGGGCCTTTTTGTATGACATTTGAGTGTCGGGGTAGCTGATGAGCTTGGGTAGGATGTAGGTGACTACCCTTTTGCCTGGTATGGCGTTTATGTATTAGGTAGAGATTGTTCATCTGAAGGCGTGTAATGACTGGCTTATGGTCAGAATTGAGGTCTGAGCCTCCATAGGACCGAGTCACGATACCTTATATATGGGATGATCATCAGCCATATTAACCCTCATCTCCACAATGAGAGTAACATGAGGACATCTTGAAATAAAGGGGGAAATTTTTGCCAGTGTATTTCGACAATTTCAATTGATGTGTTAAACACTGAACGTCCTTGAAGATTTACAATAAGTTCTGGAATCAGAATAAAATTTTCATATTAAGATCGTTGAAGTGGTAAATGTCACAATGGACATTGGATGAAATAATGTGAAATTGGTGTTCCGAATGAGTCCTTTCTAGAAGACTAATTGTCTTGGATAGGAGGGAGGGGTGTAAATGTAGACTATGACAGAATGATCATCCAATCTGTGACAATGTGAAGATCTTAGAAGAGTATTGGAAACGACACCTGCAAGATATAAAACGAAGAATTTGACAGAAAACGGAAACTCTTTCTGACTTATAGTGTTCAGTCAAAATTTTACGTCTCGTGCTCACAGATAAGATTTAGGCATTAAAGGTAGTACTTTCAATAGGCGAAATCAAGATAATTAATATATGAACCCAATTGTAAAGTCATTGGCTTAATCTTATCCTGGAAATTATAATTATTTAATATCATTAAAAAGTATTATTTAGTAAACAGTGTAAAACTTGTTGCTGATATCAGAACATAGGAAGAAGAAACATCTTCCCGAATCATAGATCTGATCATAGAGCAGGCCCAGCGATTCCCATAAATAGTCCACCTTGTACAGCCGGCGGTGACCGAATCAAATTCGTAGCCTGGCCATTGATGATGCTCGACCTTTTGGGGTCACGAAAGTTACAGTGCTGGTTTACTACATAATAAGTAGAGGCACTGTCCAATCAGTCTGAAAACACAAATACGTTTTGACTCCCCTAATCGCAAGTAACAATCCTCCTAACCTGAACAGTTTTCGAGCTCATCTACACGAGGTACTTCCTGATCACCCTGCCAGTAAGTATGGTGAGCAAATTTGTTAAAAATTGTATTCCTTTCGATGCACAAAGCCTTAACGGAACCCCACCTGGTGTCTAGACATCGACTCTACCTGATTCTATTGGAGATGAACCCTTTGTGCACTGAAGCTTTTTAGATTAACAGAATTACCCTCATACTCATGAATACCTCGTTATGATTTGATAATAATATTAACTCTTTTACTACCACGAACCCTAAATGGAAAACTATCCCTACTACTACAGTGTGTACTTTCGAATGCTTAAAATAGTTAATGCGTCAGATTCAAGAATAATATTCACCCTTAACACCTAATAAAGACTACTACTACTAACACACGCACGTACGCACGCACGCACGCACGCACACCCTAAATGTTCCATGTGAGCGATACATACCACTTGGGCCTCTTGTTTCAGCTTCTGTATGTATGGAAGGCAGAGATATTCCAGAGTTGAAGATAGTATCAAATGTTCTACCATCTTGACTGCTTGAATACAGAGAGCATGTAATGAGTGAGTCATTGTGTGTTACGCTGTCATACAGGTTGTACTTCTGAGTGATTTGTTTATCCTTGATTGTTGCCTTAATGACTGTAAGTGTGCCAGTGTTCTGGAACAAGTCTATATGCAGTAGGTCGCAAAGGTTGCACATAACTACGCAAATCAACACCACTTTAATATTTATCCACCAAAGAGTCAACTGGTCAAAAAGAATGCTACTGCTTCCAGTATGAAGAAAGCTATAACTGCAAACTGGAATCCTGGCGATGCCGAGATACTAATCCATGATCAAACTGTAAACTTAGGAGTCATGAGGTCATCTCGAGCAGAGTTGCAAATAAACATACAAGAAAGATACACCCTTGGTCTATATTGCGCATTGATTAAAATATGGATACAAGCACTAATTGTCTAAATCAGAAGACATCTATCAATCATATGTACTACCTCATCGATTATTTGTTCTGGAAGCTATCCTTCCGAACAGCGGACAGTTATAGCAGCTACACGCCTTCCATAAGGATTCCTCTGTAAAATAGAATCACTTCCCACCTTGACTGCAACTGCTTCATGCCATCTTTTAGGGGCCCTTTCCATAGGAGAAATTCACAAATTCCAATTTACTTTATTTTTCTTTTTTTTGGGAAATCAGAGGTACTTTATGAATCTAGTGCAAAAGCACTAGAAAACAAAATCAATTCGCTTCTCACCTGCAACAACCAGACTAGGCTACAAGTGTGTTTACGGCAGTGCCTCATCAGAGCTATCCCAAACACTTTCCTAATCTGTATTACAAATGTACTTGAATCATACTCTCCTTGATCTTCATATCCTACCGCATGGTCTCTATCAAAATTGACCCGAAAAAACACCAGTAAAACGAGCCATCAATATTTTCTGGACTGAGAGACTCATAAAAGACTTCAAACAGAAATCCACTTCATGCTGCCTTGATACAGTAGCAGGCAAAGTCAGGACCACACACCACGTGATGAACTTCAATGTGTGAAAACAACAATGGCGTGAATGCTACATCTCCGGTCTGTGGGATAGTGGATGAGACAACAATCATCTTTCATGTGTCACGAAATCACTAAATGCATTAGTGAACATCATTCCACTCCAATTAATCAAGCAGATGTGAATGAATTCAGTCTCGGCCTGGAACAGTATCTCGCAAGACAAACACCATCACTCAACTTCTAAGTCTTCAGAAAACTAACAAATATCTATTGCTTACAAAGAAATGGTCATCTACCATGCATGCATATGGCATTCACCAAGGCCTTGCGTCAAAGGTGAGACTCTTTGCTCATGATAATCATCTATCTGACAGTGAAAGACTAATCCTGACTGCCATGGAGTTCAAAATAAAATTACAATGTCCTGTCCATCTCCAGAAAACAGACCCCCCATCCGATACAACTATCAACTCATCGACTCATCCTTAAAGCCGTAACACCTGCAAAATACCTGGGGATAACTTTCTCGAAGATGATCTTGAATGTTCCAATTAAATCTCCTCGAAACCATCTATATTTCAGTGACATTACATTTAATGCTTTTCCATGCAACTATTCTCTCTGATTTGTGGGACGAGTTTTGTTACTAGGCGTTGAACTGTTTCTAATAGCTGTGTTTTCCTTTTCTGTCTTGGCGACCATGCCGAGTTGAAATAGTCAAAGTATGTCTCACTAGTGACTTGTACAAGACCGTGAATGTAGATGGATCTATGTTGCTAACGGTTCCCTTGATTAGTCCTATTGTGCTGTTTGCCTTGGAGACAATGTTACCTATATGTATATCAAAAGAGAGATTTCTATCAATATGCACTCCAAGGTCCAGGCTTGATTGGCTACTGCAGTGGTCTTCAGATATGTCAGTCTGTGGACAGAGAGGTCCACTTCTTTGGGGTTTCCACTGGAATGACTGGCTTGATAACCGAGCCAATCATTCGAGTGGTGACCTCTCCAGGGGTGGTCTGCTAATCTGCAAATAGAGATTTTCTTTGAGAAAATTGAAAGTGTTTTATGTGGATCTAAGGGTCAAAGCGTTAATTGGGAATTACTAAATGTGTCCTACAAACTGCTATGTTGGTCAAACGTTGGGCCAACATATGGTTATTCATTGGCCCAGCAAACGAAACCACACAATGCCTTTGGCAGACAACCTGATTTGGTAATTGATTGATTGATTGATTGATTGATTGATTGATTGATTGATTGGTTGGTTGGTTAAATGTTGGTTGGTAGGTTGGTTGGTTGCAGCGACCTTCAACAAATTTGCTGAAAAATGAAACCAAAAAAATCTTTTAGTGTAATTTGAATTTTGACATCAGAGTGGAAAGAGTTAGCACCGATTTGTGGAAATGCTGTGGTGCAGATGGGGGTTCCCCGCGTCAGCTACGGTGTACCACCTACGCTTATGGTTATGCCCTGCGGCGCCTAGCATTTGGTTACTTGTTGATTTGTGGAGGCCGTAGTTGGTCTTATTGCTGTTGCTTTCATCTTCTGTGTTCATCGCTATCCAAGTCTCCTCTACGCGTGTGTCTGTTCATGCTACCACAGAATGCGAATTGATTGATTGATTGATTGATTGATTGATTGATTGATTGATTGATTAAATAAATGTAAGATCAGTTGCATGGTAATATGTAGATGACAATTTGCATATTGATTAGCAATGCCTTCATTGGACAACATTATTTGAATGGTAAATCTAGTATATCGGTTACTATTGAATATAATCTTTAATCTTTAATTCAACACTGCGTGACCATGACTGTCAGCAGCATTGCCTTCAGATATAATGCAACATCTTCCCTGATGAAATCAACCTGTGCTATTTATAGCCTGTAGTCATATATGTACCTTTCACAGAACGTTATCAGGTGCCATGAAAGAAAGATAGATTTGCACCATTTTACGGTAAACCAAGGAAGTGCAGTGGCCATATTAAGGTAAATATGCTAATTGTAATCTGTATATATTACTATCTGATATTGCTATGGATATTCTAGTAAATTAGTAATTACATACTAAATACATAAGACATTATAGCTATTATAATATGCATCCTCGTACCCGTCCTACCATAACATATGTAGGCATACACACCTTATGTGCATACATATACTGCCAGCTAGTGAATATCCTCAGGCTGCCATATGCTACTGTTTGCTACCACATCTCACTTAGATAATTCAAACCCCACCCATTACCAACCACAACCCACCCTCAATAACCTAAATGTCAATCAAGTTTCCATGCTCGTCATGCCATAAACCAGTAAGGAAGAACCATTATGGTATTTTATGTGATCACTGTGGTGTCTGGATCCATCTGGCCTGTAACAAACTAAGGAAATCTGATTATAAAAATCTAGAAAATAATGATGAGCCATGGTGGTGCATCAATTGCAATAGTACCCTTTTCCTATTTAATCACTATTCTGATGACACTGACTACATGATGACGATTCTAGGTATCAACAATGACTATGACCACACATATCTTACTATACAACTCCTAAACGCCTTCAAACTAAACAAATTCTATAAGCCAACTATCTGAAGATGATCAGGACAACGAAGAAATCACCATACCTTCACCTGAATGTGAATACATGTTACAGAAGGAATTTAATGATACTATAATCAGGGACAGTGTAACTTCATCTTTCTCTTTTGTCCATGTTAACACTCGGTGTATCTTGAGGAACATTGACAAACTAACCACCTTTTTAGACAACAGCACCCACCAATTTAATATTACCGGTGTTACTGAGACATGGCTAAAACCTAACTCACCGACTACCTTAATTAACCATCAACACTATTCACTTATTGAAAATCACCGGAAAACTAAATGACACATTAGTAATGAATGCCAAACCGGCATTTATTTCCAAGAATAAATAACGGTTGATATGTGTTCGAGGAGGTGGACATGTGTTTTTTTATCTTCTGTTGAATTTCTCTGTTTTATGAAAACTCTTAAGTTGTTTAAACGTGTGAACTTGTGTAGTTATGGTTATCCGCCGTCCTCGCGTGTGTTTTAAAATATATTAGTCTAACAAGCTGTTCTGAACAAGCGTGAAGAAGCAAAATCACTGATGTATGTGAAAACGTGGGAAATCCCGGTAACCACCATCTTGTTCGCCATTTTTGCTGTCTATTCATCGGCACTTCCCATGTATATCGACAATGGAAGGGTATTCTGCCTCATAATTACTACAGAAACATTTCAGCAAACTATCACCATTGCTTCACCTCATCTGAACTAAGGTAGGATCAATCCAATTTGTCGTCATTGTCGTCGTCACCACACCCACAGCGTGACAGCCATATGCACCTAGCAGTTTTTAACCTTTCTGCTCTCCAGTTCCATCCAATGAACTTTTAATGAACCTTTAGCCCTGTTACAATCAATTAATTGACTTTTTAACAAGTTTTTAATGAACTCATCACGTCTTTTAATTACTGTTGATTGAACCAAACAAGATTTTAACATCCGTCCATTGAAACCTCATCTGTGATAATTGTCATCTTTTTAACTCGCCTAACAGAACCCTCAATCTAATATCGGATCAAGCCAAACAAGATTTTAACATCCGTCCATTGAAACCTCATCTGTAATAATTGTCATCTTTTTAACTCGCCTAATAGAACTCGCAATCTAATATCTGATCTGCCTGACAAATCCCAGCTACTGAAGTATAGCCTACATCACACAGCTTTAATATCATTAAAATACTCACGCCGCAAATAGCCAGGGCGCTTCAAGATAATCACTGGCAATCCAAATGCAACTGTTTCTTCAAGTAATTCAACTGTTATGTCTACTTTTTTGTGACACGAGCCTGCATATAAATATTGACAATATTACAGTAAATGTAGCTCGCGGGGTGCGTGCTGGTCCAGCGATAAATATCCGCCCATCGCACCGCAAGTGCGTGATGACCGGGATGGCTGGTTAGCTGCGTTTCTCGTGGTTGCTGATCCCGTATAATGTCTCTCCATAGTGTACAAAAACCGACTTCTAGAGCTGGTGGAACACTGATGTTCCAGTAGGGTCGTGCGACCATTGCCACTGAGATTTAACCACACGGTGTCGTCCCAACTGTTTGTGTCACCAGTGTGTCCATCCATACTAATTTAGAGAATAGAACAATTAGAATACTATACTAGAAATATAAATAAGTACTATACAAACTAGGTGAATCGTTTGACAGGAAAATGAGCACAATAATACACAATATAGAGCTAGCTGGTATCCTTTATACGTGGTGTCGCCGGAGGTACCACACAGATCCTTGAATCCGCAGAGGTATCCCCGCAAGAGAAGCATCCACATAGGAGATCACTGAGTAACTTAATATAAGTTAATATACCCCCAATATACACAGAGAGAACATTATTGCTGCGAGAGGAAAGTGCCTCACGCGGGCCTCCATCACCAAATATTTGATGGTGCGAGAGGAAAGTGCCTCACGCGGGCCTCCGTCACAGGAATTCTCGCTGTTGCGAGAGGCAAGTGCCTCACGCGGGCCTCCATCACAGGAAAATTCCTTCAACGCCGAAGCGGAGGAAAAGAGTTGGCAAAATGCTGAAAAATCCTAGTGAAGCCATAATTAACGCGATGCGTACTGGTTTACGTGAAGGCGGAATGAGCGATTTCTAAAGAATTCCCGCATCACCGTCTTATGTAGTTACAAGATGCTGTATTGGTAGATGCCACTTTATTTATGTGGGCCTTCTGCTATAGTCTAACCTTCCAATTACATGTTAGAAATGAAAACTAGCTTTGGCCGCAGGTGGCAGGGATTCCTACCTATCGTTAGATACAGCTGTCCAATGGGCGCAGATGCCTAGTTTCCTGTAGGTCGCTTTGAAAGAGCATCTACCTCCACGGATGGTATACGTACATGTTACATTGCAACGCATCCGAATTTGATGAAAATCTGGCTACCTTGCTCCGCAACCACATAAAACATCACCTGGACAATGGCTACATTTCACATAAGCAAGTTTGATCACTGATATAGCGTTAAGGCGGGGATAGAGAGGCGAATATACATCGTGAGCGTCCTTCCCGCGAGGGCGTGTTCAGATTCCAAGATCCTTCCCAGACACTCCGATGAGTTGGATGGAGATGCGTGTCTCGTCCGTCACCGTTTCCTACGGATCTAACTTTTGACCTGTCGTTAGGATTAGGTTCCAATGTGCCCAGATATGCACTGCAGGCTGGTAAATAAACCTATCAAACTCACATTTATAACTATATGTTTTCGCAGTGCTTCCCTTCGTTGGTGGGGTTATCTAGCTAACACGAATCCGAGGATACGGGGGAGATGTATGTAAATCAGCACGTTAACCATCACTGCTTGGAAACCTCCGATAGTTTCCAAGGGTCGGATCAGATCAACATGCTGATGGGACGTCCAAACATTTAAGAGCCATGCGGCTAGTGGATCGTGGAAAGAGACAATAACTTGATATATATGAGGCCTTATAGGAATTTAGCCAATTTTACACAACCTTGCCGGAGTGCGGGGCTACATTATCGCAACAACCGGAAAAGAGGCATACACTATATGTCACCTAACAAAGAGATTGTCCCCAACCCAGGGCCGGATTTAGTGTTGTGGAGGCCCCTGTGCAGTTGTCTTGTGGAGGCCCCTATCATGATGGGGAAAAAGCATGTAGTTTCAAAATATTTCAATATATAAATAGAGACATTCGTTTTAAATATAGTGGGTGGGTTATTAATTCACTAGACGCCTGGCGTGCATCACATTTTTCATATTTTTTCATGTTTGTGGAGGCCCCCTTAAGATTTTTAAAATTTTTCTTTGTGGAGGCCCCTGTGCAGCTGCACACTCTGCACTCTCCTTAAATCCGGCCCTGCCCTAAACACTTTAACCTATCCTATTGAGCTGAATAGTAAGGTTTAGTCGCTAACATGCTGGGCTCAAACAGTTAGAGCACGGTCAGCGACCTCAGTGTAAAATTGATGATGGTAGGAATAAGTGATGCGGATACAAATGTTGTTGTTTAGTATTTCCTAGCGTACTGTGGTCTATGTTTTCTATAATTAAACAAAACATATCAACGAAATGGCGACCTGCCATATACAACTAACCAATGCAATGAACAATGACAATTTATATATAAGAATTATTGAGATAGTAAGTATCAGGTTGATAGACCTAAACGGTGCAGTTAGTTAAAGCACCTACAGTAAATAAGGATAATATGAACAGTTGAACGTAAATAATAATTAGATGTACAATAGTATAGTTACTTGAGTACCTAATAGTCGTCGGTACGGAACAGGCTACTATGTTACTGAAATTGAGGCGCTAACAGATTCATAGCGCGAGTTGACACATTCTCTGGAGCTGGAGAGATTTCCGCAGGTGATTTTCGCAGCTGGTCTCCGCAGGTTGGCTATGCAAGCTGACTCTTCCAGGCAGGGTAGATACAGTCCATACTCATGACAGTGAAACAAAACAGTGAAGTAGCATCTATTAGATAGTCTCTATAACTAAATCATAATTTATACGGAAGTGAGAAAGTTCTCCGTCTGGCGATGGAAGTAGTAAAGTTAAAGCTTGCCCATTAACAGAGAGGGCAGTATAATAATGTTAAGCAGATACATAACTTGGCACACGGTGCAGGATGCGTCGCATAGCTCTTGCGGCGCACCTAACAAAGTCCACCAGACTGTGGTCCAAAAGTTAATTAAAACACACACGCAGTGCGGAATTTAGTGTCCACTTTTCAGCATGGTTGGCATATCCGGCGAGTCATCCACCAAGAATCACTGTAGCTCCACATCGCATAGGATTGCATCCTGGTCGGCAAGGGCCCTTTCCGCACGTGTTCCCTTTAGAAAAGTTTGAATGCGGGAACCATTACTTTAATTAATGATTTTGCTCCCGGATGGCCGTCCGAGAGCATTCAAAATTACATAACACGGAAAGTCCGAGAACTGCTTTTACGTGTGGGTGAGCTGAAAGCCGCAAGGAACCGTGGGGGATGTCCTGTATCTGGTTGTTTCCGCAGGTGTTCCGGTCCACTCGTCTAGTCCGCACCTCCAGTCAGTTCTCGGCAGCGAATCCGGAGTGGCCATTCCATACTCAGCTTTGCTGGGGTGGTCAGTATCAGTCCAGTCAGTCACCGCTACACAAACATGGCAGTCATCAAATGAACTGGTCCTAGCACATGGCATTAACCAGGCTAGATTACAATCGTACCAAAACCAGACACTGACCAGACTTAGAACAGGAAGTATGCCAATCCGAGCAACAATATCTTCACCTGTAATGATCACCCAAAAACAGAAGGAATAGTCCCTTAATAGAGACACCGCACTTACAGCAACATGCCTGTCGTCACTAGATGTATCACAGAGAAACAGCAGTGATGATGGACAGCTTGTACTTAACTATAGCGCTGGAGGATATGAGCTGGCCAAAACATTCCTACTAAACTTATATTGTCATGAAACTCAAGCCACCCAGTCAGCCATTAAATGTAAGACTCATGCAGCAAAGCTAACTATCATACATGAAGAATCTAATCTAATAGTGGATGAACAGCTGAAGGTCTATAATAAAACTCATGCCAGTAACTGTTGTAAAAAGTTCAACTTTACCATCAACATGTATAATACAAAGTTCCAAAATGCTGGTAAATGGCCCACAAACTGTCAAAATCTTCAAATATCACCACCTTCTAGTTCTCAAGGACATTCTTAAAAAATATGATACACAGCTACTCAATGACACCATATGACAAACTATACTTATGAGTACAGAAAATGTGGACAGTCTGAATACTAACCCGAACCATAATGCCACAGTACAAAACGGGGTCGCAACAGCAATAGACATAACCAAACCTAATGATGCAAAAAATGCGAGCAGTTCATATACTGAAATGAATCCTCCTCTTTCCTTAGTGCTATGGTCCTCTAGCATCTCTAGCAACAGTGACATGTCACATAGCAGTTCCGATATCTGCTCAGTCTGTAACAGTATGTCTTTCATGGACACCATACAGAGCGAATCCTGCCTACTCTGGCTCCACTACATATGTACTCTCAGCAAAGAACCAGCACAGAAGATTCCAGCAAGTGCACCTTTTAATTGTGCTGTCTACGTAAACAATGCCATGTATGATGATCCGACTGAAACTGATGACACAAATCTTGATACCCATCTCTGGAACTTGTCAAAATTTAGTCAGGATACTAATCCCACAACTACATTATCTATGTTGGCATCACATGCAGAACCACTGTATGCTGCCACAGAAACAAGGGATGATACAAGACAGATTCATCCGAGTAATAAAACATCAGCAGATATCTTATTACACATGACAACACAATCAACATCGTTGCCACCTGCCACAGCAATTATTGATCGTATGGTTCTGACTCAACCGAGCAGAAAAAACATCAATGGCTATTCCATCCACCCAGCCAACGAAGATAACATCACTGCCACATACCGCAGCAACTATTAACAATAATATGGTGCTGACTCAAACGAGCAGAAAAACATCAATGAATATTCCATCCTTCCTGCCAACGCCGATAACATCATTGCCACATGTCGCTGCAATTATTAACGATGATATAGTGCTGACTCAAATGAGCAGAAAAACATCAATGAATATTCCATCCTTCCGGCCAACGCAGATAACATCACTGCCACATGCTGCAGCAACTATCAACGATGATATGGTGTCGGCTCAAACGAGTAGCAGTTCATCAACAGATACTCCATTCTTCGTATCTAGGCAATCAACACCATTGCCACCTGCAGCAATAATTAATGACAGTATAATGCAGGCTCAATCGAGTAGAAAACCAGCGTCATCCAACAAAAGCCAGCGACCACCAAAAGACAATGTATCGGCTGAGTCATATGCTCACCAACAGTTCCTCCAGTTAAATGCCTATGTCGGGATACTAGAGCAGAAAATCAAAGACCAAGAGAGAACTTTGTCATTCCAGCAGTCATCAGCAACTAGCTTCCATCAAGATGTGCCACAGTCTCGCATACCAGCTCCCCAATTGGTCGCAACTACGGTAGACCCACAATTCCAACTTATAGCGGATCGCCTAGAGTTTATTGAAAGAAAAATCGACCTCCTCATTGACTACCAAAGATACAGATCAGACACAGCAAGTCCTGTTTTTCCTGATGTTGCTAAAATACTCAGAGCAATGGAAGAATCGCTGAATCAACTGCGTCGAGAAAGACCCATTCAGACACAACAAAATTTCCACCAGGACATCCCATTTTATGGATCCCACACTAGTCATAATATTCCAGCATCATATACAAGCCCATCTAGCCACCGTCTGCCATACGTACAGTATCCACTACCAGGTTATTATCAACGTCACAGTCCAACAACTACTATAGATCACCCATTACTATCAACCCGGTACAGCTAAGCTACAGCACCACAGAATAATGTCTTGTATATGCCATGGTTAGCACCGCACATGGCTCCTCGGGGTAGGTCTGCTCCTGATAGCCGTCAAGCGATGCCGCATCTAGGCAGATCACCCATGCCACCAAGCTATCAGCAGTTACTACTCATGACTCAGCAATTATCAGCGAACCATCGTCAGTCTGAGAGATCCATCGCGTACAGTACAGCCCATAGGATACAGAGTGTAAGGCATCCCCCTGTGGCTTAAAATATTAAACAAATGCAGCGTGTACCGAAGTCTATAACAAATAGGCTACAGCCACAGTGGGAACAAGACACATGCCGAAATCAGACAAAGGTCCATATCCATGATAGCTCTACCAACAGAACTCACTCTTTACCACCCAGTAGCCAACTGTGAACACTCAAGAAATAGCTAAAACCACCATGAGCAGTAATCTGCTACAGCCATCAATTGTCTTAGCATCAAATCATTTCACAAAGAAGCAAGAGCCAGCTACAAGTAGTGCTGCCGCAACTGGCAATCAGCTGAGTAACTCTGAGTCAAGTAAGAAACAGCAAGCGATAGGCAGTAGAGCCAATAACCAGCCAAAACCTAGCACAATAGCATCTAATTCTGCTAGTAACAACCAACAAGATATACAGTCTTTTTTAGCCATCCGCTGTCACAAAGACACACCACCAGACCAGATAACAGTACCAGAAACATGCACAATAAGCACCTAAGGTGTATGCCCTTCAATATAGAAGGGATCCACGGCAATGCACCTTACCTACACAATTTACTAAGTGAAATAGATATCATCTGCCTCCAAGAGCATTGGCTATGGTACTATGAGAAAGCTACAACTGAACAATTTACACCAAAATTCAATCACAGTATCAGATGTATTGACTCAGAAACTCCGACCTGTAAATTCGAGTGAAAACGAGGATACGGAGGCGTTGCCATAGTCTGGTCTAACCTAATTAATCCATGCCTCAGAACCCTGCCTGTAGTTAACGAGTGTATCAATGCTATATAGCTACTATCTGAACCAATACCCTACTGCACGATTAACACATGCATGACCACAGTGGGATACTCAAGCTCATCTGAAAAATATGCAGAGTGCCTTGATCTCATATAGGTCATTGTTGAGAAGTACCAGACCACACACAAATTCATTTGGTGCGGCGACATGAATGCAACATTGCTAGACATTGGCAACTCCAACGACAAGAAATTCAAATCATTTCTAGCCCAGACAAACTGTAAAAACTTAGCGCCCCCAGCTAGCAATCCAACATACACACATGGCAATGTAAAGTCACAAATTGACTACTTCCTGGGTCGTAGTTGTGATCCTCCATAAATGCAGCAGAGATAATCTTCATATTGTGCAAGCCAATCTGCATCAATGGTCCAAAGTGGAAAGCATCACCTGCAGTTAAAAACCTTCTCCTACATGGTGAGCAGCTTAATCGGGCATGGCATCAGCTCACGAAACCAGGCCCTGAACACCCAGTCTCACTCGAGATGAATATCCTCAAACGGTGCCTGAGGTCCCAGCAAAGAACCGAGCAAGCGAGAGAGCATGATGGATTCTATGAAGAGATGATTGAGACATGCACCACCAGCAACTTCTACAAACTCATCAAAAGGAATAGAGGAAAGCCTTCTACTACTAGCTCACTTATGGAGAATGGCATCATACTCGTTGAGCCAACAGATCAATGTCGAGGCTTCGCACCATATTATGAAGACCTTGCAGTTCCCAAAAGTGAACCACACTTCGATTCTGACTACAAGTGCAGAGTTCAGTATGACCTCTCCTTAATTCAGGATGTGTGTGAACAGAATTTTGAACCATGTCCGATAATATCCTCAAATGAAGTTTAAAATGCTATCAGTAAGCTGAATGATGAATATGGGATCACGGCTGAATATATAATAAACTCTGGAGACTCGCTGACACATGTCTACAATATCATACTAGAAACCAAAAATATCCCTATGTCATTCAAGTCTGGTATCATAACGCCAGTCCACAAGAAAGGTAAGGACTCAACGTCCTTTAGTAACTACTGTGGGATCACAGTCTCGTAGCTAGTTGGAAAGATCTTCGATCATATAATACTCAATTGAATTGAAGAACGTCTCCCAGCCAAGCAGTCACCGCTCCAGTTTGGATTCACTCAAGGCCTTTCACCAGACATTGCAGCGTTAATGGTATCAGAGACCGCAAGAGAGGCGATTGACACCAACCAACCACTCTATATGGCATTCCTTTATACTCAGAAAGTGTTTGACGTCGTAGACCATAACTCACTCAAATGTCATCTCTTCGATCAGAAGATAGATCCTCATATATGGAAAGTAGTTGACAATCTCTATGTAAATCTATCAGCAAAGGTTAAGTGGAAAGGGATAACAAGTACAGAACTCTGTGTAGAGCAGGACGTCAGGCAAGGCAGCATCCTATTGACAGGGCTATATAAGACATATATTAACAGCCTCCTAGACCAGCTACAGATGCAGAAACTCGGTACATACATCGGACCAGCATACACTGGATGTCCTACAATTGTTGATGACCTCACATTGTGCAGCAACTCAGCTCAGCTACAGATCATACTAGACAAAACATACTTATTTTCCAACAGAGAACGCTACAACATCCAACCTGAAAAATCATGTATCCAGATCCGATCCACTCCAAGGAACTATAGTATAGTAACATCGCCAATTTGGAACCTCGGAAGCACGACTCTAGCGGTTACAGACATGACAACACATCTAGGCCTATCACATACTTCAAAGAATGAAGCATCAATCAACACTGACGAGAGGATCTCAACCACCTGAAGAACATTCTACGCTATGACAGGTACCGGCTTACATGGCACAAATGGACTCTCACCGAGGGTTTGCTACCTTATCTAAATAACGTATGTCATGCCGAGACTACTATATGGTCTGGAAATATTTGCCCTCTCATCAAAACAGTTAGACAGTCTTGAGGTATTCCATATCAGCATGCTCAGGAAGATACTCTCTGCACCAGTTCGCACCACCACGGCTATTATCTTTCTACTCATTGGAGCAAGACCCATTACTGCAGAGCAACTTATTCACCAACTTTCATTATTGGGAAGCATCATCCGAAGCCAAAACTGTACCCTGAACAGCATCTTGGAGCAGCATATAGCCCTAAGTCCAGGTAAAGTCCCTAGCTGGTTCGTATACATTCAGACCATCCTACACCAGTGTGAACTTCCATGTCTAGCAGAGCTGAGGTCGCAAGCCATAACAAAGCAACAGTGGAAACTCAAAACACGCACATCAGTAGACAACTATTCAACAACCCAATTAATCCAGCAGTGCTTCACAAAGAGTACTCTCTCGCGATGCTGTTTCACACGTCTGTCAATAGGCAATATGCATCAGACCATGTCCACCATACAAAGTGGCACAACAAATGTTCGAAGAGCCAGAATCAAGACTAGATTCGTCACTGGAGCATACCTGGCCCAGGCTAACCTAGCCAGATTCAACCAAAATCAAATCGATCCATTGTGTGCATTATGCCAACTGGAAACTGAGGACTATCCCCACATGGCGGTGAAATGTAATGTCCTGTTTAGCCACAGACAGAGGCACTTTCATGAACTCAAGGAATATATCAACGACAACCTTGGCCAACCTACATGGATATCCATCTGCAGTGATATAACCATCCTCACCTAACTCATAATCGACTGCACAGTTTTAATAGATTCTGATATAATTCCGGATGACCACCGAATCTGTCAGGTGATAGAAATGATCACCAGGAAACTCTGTTACAGTATACATTTCCTTAGAGTCTTCATCCTCAATGCGGCCAAAACTTAAGTGAAGTGATTTAGCTGTTATTATTACTTCTGTCTACATAATAACATATAGACTGCCTCTGTCAGGAAGATAGTCATACACACACATGTACATTTCACTCGCGCTGTTATGTTCGCTTGATACCATATCGTTTATACCATAGACTGTGTACTTGCTTGATGCTTATGCTATCAAGTTTCCGCATCACATATCTTCGCTGAACTGTAATTCGTGTAACTGTAATATTCGAACTGTAATTCGTGTGATTATAATCGTAAAAGCTACTGCCACATACATGTGGGTGCTCCAACTAATTGGCGGACTATCCAAATGCAGAACAGAACTGAAGAACTAAAACCGGCAGGGTATAGGTATCTACATAAAAAATGATCAACAATATACAGTTAGAGAAGACCAATCAATGATGGAAGAACATTGAAACAATTTTTATAGAAGTACATGGAAATGCGAGTAAAAGCTAAATTGTTTGCATTATTTACAGCCCCCCCCCCCTCCCCACAACCCCCCCCCCCGACCTCCACACATACCCGTCACCCACCCACCACCCACCCACCCCCATCATCAGAGTCACAACAAAGTATAATGATACACAATTTTAAAAATATCGAAATAAACTAAATCAAACAATCAGAACAGCTAAAATATTGTACTACAAAAATAAATTCAACAAGCGAAAAAATTATAGCAAAGAAACCTGGAAATTAATTTTTAAAAAACCATTGTTAAACAAGCAAAATAGCAAATTGGAACCATCCAGGTTTAGTTACACTAACAAGGTAATAACTGATAACCAAGAAATTGCCGACAAATTTAACGACTACTTTATTAACATTGGCCAAACACTTTCTAAAAGTATCCAAACCGATAAAGACATCACAATACAAGATTACTTGACAGGCAGCTATCAATCCTCAATGTTTCTATTCCCCCACTGACAGTGAGGAGATTCGTAAAATCTTAATGCAAATCAATCCAAACAAAAGTGCCGGGATTGATAATTTCAAACCAAAAAGACTTCATACTATGTAAGACAGAAGCAAACCCTTACTCTGAAACACTCGTTCATATGGAGGCACAGACCTCAATTCTGACCAAAAGCCAGTCATCACATGCCTTCAGATGAACGGTCTCTAGCTAATATATAAACGCCATACCAGGCAAGCGGGTAGAGTCACCTACAACCTACCCAAGCTCATCAGCGACACTGACACTCAAATGTCATACAAAAAATCCATCGGGGAGCAGATAGATAACATCGATGTCAACTCCGATCCAAATGAAGACCTTACCAAAATACTGAAATTTAGGGAATCATCCGCTACCAGCACCATAGGTGTTCTTAAAAAACAACCAAACTAGGTATACTGACGACCCTTAGTAGTGGTAAAACTGTCAGCAGAGCAGAAAGTGTTACGGCTGCACATCTATCAAACGTCGCCAAAATGAAAACCACACCAAACTACGCCGGGAGTGCAATAACATTCTACGCCACATTAGCGAATGCTTAAAAGATCTTGCTATTCAACAAGCTGACTCCCTAGCAGATGAAATCACTGCCACGGATGACTGTCACAAAATGTTTCAGGCAGCCCAACCCCTGAGTGTTACTGACTACACACCACCACTTACTGTACACAACTCTGAAGGACACGTTATCGGGGCTGACAAGAGAAAAGCCGAGGTGATCCAAGAATGGTTCAAGGAACAGTTCACTGACAACGATGATGAGCCCTTGCACCCGTTCTCAGGAGACCCCGGGCCATTACTAACACCAATTAAAACAGCAGAAGTTGAGAAGGCACTTAAAGCCCTGACAAATGAACGTGCATCTGGACCTGATGGCATGAGCAACGAACTATTCAAATATGCAAGTGACATTATCTCAAAACCGATCACGCACCTCAGTTCAATTCAGCTTTTGTGCACAACCTTCCCATCGATGCTGTAGGCCAAGGCACCCTTATCGCACTACCCAAGCCCAAGAAGCCACCTGGCCCACCAGCATACGGAAAATCCTATCCAATGTTACTCTTTGCCACATCCGAGACAAGAGCAGTGTCTTCACTGGATCATGTCAAAGTGGCTTCAAATGTGGACGCAGCTGCGCAGACATTGTATGGGCTCAACGCATGCTTGTCGGTAGTCATGTCCAAACACTGGACTTCCACAAAATGGATATTAACATGTCATGAGCCTTCGACACAATTAAATGCTCAAAGATCCTAGATGTACTACACCAAGCCAATTGCATTGAAGATGAGCTACGACTAGCGAGACTACTGCTTGCAGACACCACGCTGAGCGTACGCGTCAAGTCGGTGAAGTCTGTAGAGTTTGAGACATCAATCGGCTCTCCACAGGGAGATGGTCTATCTCCGGTGCTTTTCACCTGCTACCTTGCGGCTGCATTGAAATCTTTGCGGGAAAGTTCCACAAGACCAAACCCACCACCCACTACCCACTACCCACCACCCACCACCCACAACCCACCCCAATGTTAATACTGGGTATGCCACTAGAGATGGAATATGCTGACGATGTGGACTTCATAGGTGAGGAAATGAAACCTATTGACGAACTTCTCCCCATAGATGCAAGCAAACTAAAAATTGAGAATATCTTTATGAATGAATCCAAAACCACATATACCTATCTACAAAGCATGAAACTAAAGAAAATGACGACCCACTTCATGGAGGAAAAGTAAAATCCTGGGCTAACTGCTTTGCAGTACTGCTGACATTGCTGCACGATGCGTCATGGGGAACATAGCTTTCCACTCCTTCTGGAAGCTATGGATTCGTAGATCAAAGATGCCCTTGAGAAAAAGGCTATGGTTATACAATGCAACCTGCGTATCCTTGATTCTGTATAACTGTAACAGCTGGGCAGCTCCAAAGGCAGCTCTAGATAAACTTGATGCCTGCCACAGCAAACACCTACGCACCATCACTGGACATCGCTGGCCAGACAGCATAGTTTCCAACGATGCATTATACAAGATGTGTAATACATTGTCGCTGTCTAAATTCGCCCAGCAAAGATGGTCCATGTTTGGCCATGTTCTAAGGATGCCAGAAGAGACACCAGCACAGAGAGCCATAGAATTTGCCCTACTCGAAGCCAGTAAATACAAAGCCAGGAGAGGACGTTGTTGCATAAATCTGCTAAGCATGCTACTAGGTGACCTCAAGAAAGCAGGACTCGGTACACTCAAGTCAAGAATGGACCTGAGGAATCTAAGGAATTCGGCTGAGGACAAGACACAGTGGGCAAAAGCAAAGAAGGACTGATTGCAGCTGTAGGATGTTTCTACTACTACAGCCGCAGAATACAGTAATCATACATAAGGCCATACCCATTTTTTAACTGTACAATAATCCGTCCTAATTTAATTTTTCCAGATCTAGACTCGGAATTCTTTACAATTTTCTCTAACTCTTTGTTTTCTCCAGGTATGTTAACCGTTTAATGGTCAAGCCAGTCAAAATGACTTTGCAATAGTCATGAGAAAAGTACATTTGCAAGCCAACAGAAGACTATTTTCGAAGATTTACCACTGGAATCCCTGCAAATGGACGCTCACTGAGAAAACTGTGCTTAATTTTCTTGATCAATCATGACAACTAACATGAGGAAAGGATTAATAGCTTTAAAACATATGAGCCTGAAATTGTGCATTATTTTAGAAAAAATAAATGTCCCATCTCTGATCGCATCTTTTTGCTGGGAATATTCATAGGGCGAAACATAAAATTGGTCTGGCCTAAGCATTAATGATGATACATAAATATCATCATCATCATTATCATTTTACGAGGCATAAGCCATTGGCTTGTTATTGTCTCAGAGTTTTTTGTTGTAGTATGGCTTGTACAGACTAATTCAAAAGTTCTTTCCTTGAAGTCGATTTCTAGCTTGTTCTTGAATGATTTGACTGGCGTTGCTTAATTAAGTCTCCTCGAAACCATTAGATTTTAGCCATTGACCCTTACCACTCTGATGTCTATATTCTATCTTTTGCTGTGTCAAAAACAAAGAAACTGCTGTACACTTTCCAACAATTCGGTTGATGATGTTGCTGTCTATGATAGCAACATCATCCACCAAATTTGCGAAAAATTAACACAGTTCATCTCTTAATTTAACTTGAAGTCTAAAATTCTGACATCAGAGTGGCAAGGGTGGTTCCAGGCCGCACGGCACACTCTAATAAACCATGGATCCATGCACTTAACGCTTATGATCATGTCGATAGTCACTTACAGGACTGGCTGTGTGATCGGCGAACGAAAAGAAGAAGAAGAAGTGGCAAGGTCTAACATTGATTGATGGAAATACTGTGGTGCAGATGGGTGTTCCCCACGTTAGCTGTGGTGTGCCACCTATACTTATGGTTACACCATGCCGTACCTAGCATTTGTTTGCATGATGATTTGTGGAGGCCGTGGTTTGTCTTATTGCTGTTGTTTTCATTTTCTGTGTTCATCGCTATCAGGGTCTCCTCTACACTCGTGTCTCTTCATGCAACCACAAAAAGTGCGGACATGGAAGCTGAGATGAATCTACTGGTTATTGTAATCGCTACCGAGCTTGTTCCTGTCTATACACAGGCTACTCCTAGATCAGTCCACTGTATTTGCAGAATTGCAGTATGACTTTTTGATGGGCTGGTATATGTATGGCCTTTTCAGCCAAATTCAAATGTTCTTTCTTTGAACTAGATATCTAGTTTGTTATTCAATGATTCGACCGTTGTTGCTTCAGCTATCGTAACTAGCAATGAATTCCACTGTAGTACCACTCTATTGGTGAAAAAGTACTTGCGAATATCTTTGTTGCTGCGTTTTATGTTGAGCTTGAACCTATGACCTGTGGTCTGTGTAATACTGGATGGTTCGAAAAAGTAGGCCTTATCAACATTATATAGATCTCTGATAAGTTTGAATGTTTCAATTAAATCTCCTCGAAACCGTCAATATTTCAGTGACATTAGATTTAGGGCTTCAAGTCTTTCCGGGTAGCTATACTTTCTGATTTTCTGTTTTGTTGCTCGGCATTGAACTCTTTCTAATAGCTGTGATTGCCTTTTCAATCTTGGTGATCATGCCGAGTTGCAGTATTCTAGAACAGGTCTCACTAGAGACGTGTACAAGAGCGGGAATGTAGATGGGTCTATGTTGGTAAAGGGTCTTTTGATTAGTCCTATACCTATATGTATATCAAAAGAGAGGTTTCTATCAATATACACTCCCAGGTCGTTTTCGACCTCTGATGTTGATACAGGGTGCATATTGGGTGTATCTGTTATATAGTATATAGTTTGTGGGGTTTCCTGCCAAAATGTAGAACATGTGTTTTGTCTGTGTTGAAGGATAGCCTGCCATGTCTGCGACCACTTACATACTTTGGTCTTGTTGTCTTGGATCTTACTGGTAGCTGGGTTGCCATATATTTTTGTGTCATCTGTAAATATTTTGCAGTGACAGGTTAGTAGGTCTGGTAGATCGTTTATGTATATCAGAAAGAGAATAGGTCCCAGTGACACACCGCTTGTCACTTCTATCCAGTCTGATGCTGCATCATTGATCCTTACTCTCTGTCTTCTATTACATAGGTAGTTTCCTATCCATTTTGTTAGATTGTCCCCTATACCATAGCTTCCGAGTTTTGTTTGGAGTCGTTGGTGGGGTATAGTATCGAATGCTTTTGAGAAGTCTAGGTATACTGCATCGACAGGTTTGTTTGAATCAAGTTTGGTTGCTATATCTTCGAGGTACTCTAGTAGTTGAGTTTTACATGATCTCTTATGTCGGAATCCATGCTGGCATTTGGTAAATAGATTGGCTGTTTCCAGAAAGTCTACTATGCTGTCCTTTATGAATGACTCCAGGACCTTACACAATGTAGAGGTAAGACTGATTGGTCTGTAGTTACTTGGGTAGTTTTTTTTAATCCTTTTTTGTATGCAGCATACATTTGCCATTTCCATATCTTGGGTAATACACCTTCTTCTAGAGACTTGCTAAAAATTATGCATAGTGGTTTACTAATTTCTTTAGCAGCTTCCTTTAATATTCTCACTGAGATTTCATCAGGGCCATTTCTTTTACTGGGGTTGAGTGCTTTCAATTAGTTTTCGATGACAGTGGGTGTCATTATTATGTCCTTTATTACAATACCATTGCTTCTGGGGCTAATGATTGGTGTAGAATGAAGGTCTTCTGAAGTGAACATACTTGAGAAAAAGTTGTTAAGAATATTAAATCTTTCTTTATCGTCTGTAGTCATAGTTCCGTTAGCTGGGTTATGTAGCTTGCTAATTGACTCACGTAGAACAGATTTACTCTTGACATAGTTCCCAAAAGCTTTATGATTTCGCTTGCTTTCACTTGCCACTTTATGTTCAAATGTCTGTTTTGATTTTCTGATGCATGCCATCGTTTTGTTTCTAGCAATTTTGTAAAGGGCATAATCAGAGGTTTTCTTTGGTTTATTGTATCTTTTGTATGCCTGATTTTTACATTTGAGTGATTATGTTGTCGTATGGTCCAGCCAGGGGTGTTTCTTCTTACCATGTTGTTATGACGTAGGAATGTACTGCTCCTTCATTGTGATTAGTTTTGTGTGTAGGAAGTTCCAAGCTTCTGGTGCATTAAGTTCATTCAGATGATTCCAGTCAATCGTCCCACGTCTGCTCTCATTTCATCATACTGTCCTTTGTTCATTGGAAGCTTTGGCGTAGCTGCTTGTTTGCTTGTAATTAAGATGTTGGATGCAGTGAGATTTGTAGAACATCATCGTCACTTTTGCCAGGTGGAGGTAAGTGTGTTATTTCATGAATACTATTTTGGTTGTTCGTTAACGCTAGGTCTAAAATATTTGAGGTCTGATTTATTCTATGTCATGTTGCATTTGTAACTAGTTGCTGTAGGAAATTTTCCCTGGCAGTGCTAAGAAATGCTTCTTCTTAGTCATTTGATGAAAGTCCCGTGCTCCAGTTAATCGAAGGAAAGTTGAAATCCCCCACAATAAGAATGTGGTATGATATGTATTATAATCAACCATGGAGAGCACATCCAACCCACTCCACCCCATCCCACCCCACCCGAACATGTTTTACCGCAAACAGTACATATGTTAATTTCTTCATATGTATTTTTATGTATTGTAAGTTATGTGAATGCTTTTTATTGCTGTCTTCTTTGTATTTCTCTTGTTTCTAATGTGGAGTGATGTATATTTGTAAGGGGCCCCATCACTTTATAGGTATTGCCTTGGATGGACTACCTGTAGTATCGGTTTACATGTATATAAATCGTGAAATAAATAATATTGAACTTGAACTTGAATCTCGTAAATATACGACGTCATAAGACAGGAGGACCATACAGAACAATAAGATAACACACGACCGAAACTGAAACCAAATCATTATCATTTTCTTTTTAATTTTTCGTCATTTTACGAGGCATAATCCATTGGCCTGTTATTGCCTCTGGAGCTGTGTGGGTATTGTATTACTAGTGCTTGTACTCTGTTTAGTTACAATTGTTTATTTGTTTGGTTTGCATTGTTGTTGTTGTTCGTATATCCCTCCTCTTGATAGGAGCACCCACATGTGTGATTACGTAAACTACAGTTTGATTTATGAACATTATATAATTGTAATTTTAGTCCACAATTATAGATTAGCTAAATATGTTGTCCGCATACGTTTCAATAATAATAACACAAACACTGTTCAGCACCAGAGTGCATGGACAATTATATATAATATAAATACAGTTCTGATTCAGGATATCAGTTAACAGCAGTTACTGTTGATTAATGTTGTTGTGGAAGCTGGTTAGAGAGGAAGCTTCTACCGCAATCCAGGTTGTAACATAGTTTTCTAGTTATACATTCCAATTCACATAATAATGAGAAGTTGTTAGGTAGTAATCCAGCCCTGACTAGACTTGTACAGTCGATAATAAGTTTTACGAGGTGATCTTCTATGCTGGAGATATATTTCCAGGAATTCTCACCAAGGTGGTCGATGATGGTTTTCTTGAGCAGTGATAAATATTGATTTCTATACTGATGGAGTGCACCACAGTGTAGCAAGAAGTGTTGATAATCTTCGGAACTCAACTGACAGAGACGGCATGTGGGGTTCACAATGTTTTGGTTGAATTTACTTAGTGTTGCTTGTACTAGGTATGTTCCTGTGATGAGCCTGGCTTTAATGACACTACGTTTTACATCCTTGTTGTCATTGTCTACAGTGTGCACGGATATATGGCATTTCCCAATACAAAAGTCTTTAGTGTTACAGTTTTTAAGTGTACTTTTGGTTTCACACGCAAACTGTAAGTCCTCGTTCCATTGGCTGTCCACGGAAGATTTTACTACTGATTTCCATTTTAACTTAGAGGGTAAATTCAGATTAAGCTCTTGGATGTTTGATAAGTTGTATCTCTCTAGCAAATTCTTAATATAAATAAACCAACTGCCGATTTTGGAGTCTCAAGCGCCAACTGTCTTACTAGTATGTGGTTAAGTGGCTTGTGTTAGCTGACGTATGTGTAGCTCTGCAGTGATTGGTCTAGCGCCAGGTAGAAGGAGTACAGCACATTTCTCGGTCCTCGTTGGAAGGCCTTGTATCTTCCTAAGTATGTCTATAAAGAAGCTTTCTAGTTGATCAAGTTCTTGTTTTTGTAGTACAAGGATCTCTAGTCCATAGAGTAGTCGAGGGATGACATAAAGCTGGATGATACGGTATGCAATTTTTGTTGATATACCATTCGAGCCATGCAAACCTGTGCCAGTGAGACTATAGAGTGTGCGTCTAGCACAAGATATACGCTCTTGAACATTGATCTTCGTTTCTTGTTTTGTAGTTCGAGATAACCCCAAATGAGTTGCTGTTGTAGAGACAGATATTTCTAATTCGCCAAGACACCATTTAGGCAAGTGCGGAACAGATTTTGTGCGTACTGAATTGTGCAGTATTGTAGACTTTTCTGGATGTATTAGGTATCGCTCACGAGATGAGTAATGATATACAATATCAAGCATACATTGCAGTTCAAATTCTGAGTTGCTCATTAGGGTGAGATCGTCAGCAACTGTTGGGCATCCTGTATACTGAGTTCCCATGAATGTTCCTAGTTGTGAAGATTCTAATTGCTGCAGCAGGTTGTTAATGTAAACTTTGTACAACCCAGTGGAGAGGATGCCCCCTTGTCGGACACCTTGCAGTATCGGGAATGAGTGGCTTAGAGAACCTCCCCACTTCACTTTTGCAGTAAGATCCCTGTAGAGCAGATCAGTAATTTGCAGTAAGTATAGATTTATACCTTCGTCATACAGCTTACACTTTAAGGATGCATGATCCACCACATCAAATGCCTTCTGAGTGTCTAGGAAGGAGGTATACAACGGGACATGTAGATCTTTGCATTCTGTAGTAGTTTCTGAGAGTATTAAACCAGCCATAAGTGGCGAAAGTCCTCTAGTAAATCCAAGCTGCAGAGATGATTGATTGCATGGTAACGACTCTTCAATTTTGTCAAGGATGACATGCTCAAAGATTTTCCCCAGTAGAGATGTTACAGTGATACCTCTGTAATTACTCAGATTTGAGGGGTCCTTTCCTTTCTTATGTACTGGAGTAATAATTCCCCGTTTGAAGATGTCTGGAATCTGTTTCGACTCAAAGATGTAGTTGAACAACTTGGCCAGTAGTGGTATAATTGACTGTCCTGCATGAATAAAGTGCTCTGCATTGAGGCCAAATTCATCTGCAGATTTGCCAGTGTGGAGCTTTGAAATTGCTTCATAGATTTCGGTAGGTGTTACTGTAGGAAGTATTTCTTGATTCTGGGCATATGTACATTGGATCAAATGAAGGTTGATCTTAACTCGTGCATGGTAATCATTATCAAAGTTTACGTGTTGGGAAGGTTTTGCTAGGTCTTCATAGAAGGCTGCAAGTCCATTCCGTTGCTTTACCATATCTGTAGTGGGAACTCCATTGACAACTAAAGAGTCAGTATCACTACGCCTTGTCTTTGTTCGATTAATAAGCCTGTAGAAATTTGCAGAACCATACTCAACCATTACTCGGTTGTACAGTGATTTTCGCTCTACCGCGGCTTCAGTACGCTGTTGGGAGCGGAGCTGTCGTTTCAATATTTTACACTGCATAGAAGTAGGATGATGTGGTCCGGGTTTACCTGCCTCAATCCAGTTTTTGTGTAAGTGCTTACCCTGGATGAATATGTCCCTTACTATTGGAGATGCCTTCCATTTCGGGCCACACATTACCAATTGTCTGGATGGGACTGTAGTGCTGGCTGCACACTTGAGAGCATTTTGTATATTGTCTACAAATGTGTCAATGTTACAGTCTTCCCTACATGCAGGTATGACACTCAGCTTTCTTGCTAGAGTTGACTGGTACTCATCTTTATCCATGTTTGTCCAAATCAGTTTGTAAATTGATTGTTTGTTCTTTGCAGCAGAGAGTTTTGTGACACTTCTGACAGGAATACAACAGGAGACCGGTACATGTGTAGAGGTATTGATACAGTGCATGCTGGCAATGGACAAGTTCAGTATATTTGTAGGATTATGGTAGAAGAAGTAGTCGATTTGTGAGGAGCTTTTCCCGTGGATGTATGTTGGTGTAGTCGGCATATACGGTACTGTCACAAAGTTTAGATCCTTTAGAATGTTGTTAAGTAGTTTATCTGATTTATTGTCTCTCGGTAGAATGGTAGCATTCATGTCTCCACACCAGATAATGCTATGGGTGAGGCGATATGATTCCACGATGGTATATATGAGATCTAAGCATTCAGAGTATTTGTCCGCAGAGTCTGAGTACCCAGATGTAGGCATGTACGTATTAATGAGTAAGTGTGGCATAGGCTCAGAATTAATTTCGAGAAGACATATTCTTTCATTTCCTTCCTTCAGAGGTTTGACAAAATTATTGACTTCCTGACGCCAGAGTATGGCAACTCCTCCATATCCTCTATGACGTTCGAATTTGCATGTTGGAGTGTTTGAATCTACAGACTTCGTGTTGTAGTAGAATTTGGGTAGATATTTCTGAATGTCGCCGCTTTCAAACTCCTACAGCCAATGTTCTTGTAGGCATAGTATATCTGTATTTTTCGAAATATCTTGTACATATGGTAGATTACCCTTGATTCCTTCTACATTGAATGTAGTCAATCTTAGAAATTGATGGTCTGTCTTCTGTTGAGCATTAACGGCGGTTGGTTGATGTTTACTTCCTTGCTTGGTAATGTATTTTTTCGGGGGGGTCGGGTGTAGAAACCAGTTGCCCCTAAAAAAGGCTGTGTTGGCTGATGAGCAGTTTGAGTGGCCTGAGCTGAAGAATCATGTGCATCAGCAAGTTTACTATCTAAACTGTTAGATAAAATAATAAAAAAACAATAAACAATAAAAATGTGCTGGTCTTCAGACGTCGCCTACCTCCCGCCTAATTCAATGGCATTATTCATTGACATAGGATTAATCCACAGGCATTTGATTTGTAGTTTACCCTCCTATTGAAACATGAAACATGAAATTCTACTGACTGTAGGCCTTTATCAAGCCTCTAACGTCAGGTCTACTTCTGTGTCATAAACAGTGGTGAAGTCGAATAATGTGATCATGTTGTAGAAGTTGATTCATGGAGGTTAAATGCATACCAGAGCAAATATTACCATTAAACACAATTGGATAAAGAAATTGGCAATATTTCAACCATCTTCTCTAGTACGGTTAGTGCATTTTACCTCTATGGATATAACTTTCACCAAATGGACTTCCTCGATTCAGACTGAGTACGATCCTTACTTCGCTCTATAAGCAGAGATGGAATGCTGCTAGCTGCTCTAGAGTTCCTTTAAGAAATATCTCCATTTTCCTAGTAGATGTTGGTATGAAAATTATCTCCCAACTCGACTTCCCCAATTTGGACTTCCGCGATACATACCAAGTATGATCACCTTTCTCATGAAGTCTGCTACAGATTCAAAATTGAAACGCAGTGGATGGGCTTTCCATAGTTTATCAAGTCTGCTTTTGCACATATATAGTAGTATATAGGGCTACCATATTTTCGTATTTTTGAGTTCGCGTTTTCGTATCTAAAATGGCAGACTCCTATGGTTTTTTAATGTATTGATGGATGGTGCAGTGACAATGTTTTCATCTAGACTCTTCCAATGGTCTGTGCACCATAGCGGGAAAGAAAATTTTCTTAGATTTACCCTAGCTCTGATTTTCTTGATTTTCATGCTATGCTATTGAAGTTTACCCTCCTATTTCATATTATTAGCATATTTCATATTACTACTATATATATATATAATACACAAGGTGGTCAACGAAGATCACGGAAATACAGTTCGCATGAACAAAAACAAAGCAAAAATCTTAGTTCTAAGCCTCTCCGTTCGGGATGATGGCAGCGTATCATGTCCGTTATATCTGTCCTAACACATCGACACTGGTTTTGCATCGCTGCTATAGCATTTTTTTACTTTGTTACAATTTTTCGAAGCGAATCGTAAATGTTCCAGAAACAATGCTCTAGTACGTGTGTTACTTGATCGGTCAAAGAATGTGTTTTTGTCAATGTTGTAATCATCATGGATAAATTTGTATGTTTCGATTAAGTCTCCTCTAGGCCTTCTCCTTCGATCAATACTCACCATTCTGTTACTTCTGATATACAGCTGGCCCTGACAGCGGCTCTAGGATTATAGACTTAGAAACCTTTACCGACTCCTGGGAACCGGGTACTCGGCTCCCAACTGCCGAGTAACCGTTTACCATAGAGCTCATTCTTGTTTGCATAGCAACAAGAGCAATACATGCTTTCTGCATTGAGGATTTTAGTGTTTTTTGTGAAAGAAAATCTAAGTCTTTAATCTGTCATAGTTTGTGTGTTCGTGAAAGGATTAACTAAAGGATACTATGGAGAATACCGCCGAAGATAACCAGGTTGTATCGTTCTTTATTATCCATAGTTAAAAGACTTAGGTCTCTAAATTTCGCTGTGTCGCATGTTCCAATTTCTGACCCCATAGAATCTGGGACGTGTGTTAACAACGATATATGCCAGGCGATCGCCTTCTTTAACCCCCAACAGGCGATCGGCAGATATGAAAATAGGTGTTATGCTACGGTATTTCTAACACGAATATCGGCTGACGTCGTTCTCCGTAGGATCCGAGCGGGTGACGTCACACCCGGTCGCTCGGATGTTTATGTGAAGAAAAATTTTTCATTAATTCGCGCATCTTGTTCTGCGAGCTGCGTACTAAAATGGTACCGGAAACTTTAGAATGATCAAGTTTACGTACGATCATGATCGGTTTGCAATGATGGGTGGTTTCAAAATTCTTGAGTAGATGCGTGGTCTGCGGTTTTACCGTGTGATACAGCAGTTTGTTATACATTTTGTTGTTTTCTTCACATATCGTGCTGCTTTCGTTAGGAGTATAATTTATATTGATTAGTAAATATACCCCGAATGCTATGCGATATGATTCCTGGAGCCGTTACACATCCTGGAGGATCTATTATGGGTGTGTTTAATGCCCGCCTCATTCTTGTCGTCATAATCAATGCGATCGTTGTTGTAACGTGGCGGGGTGGGGTGCGGGAGGGTTACAGTTAATTTATGAGTCAAATTATTTGAAAATTAATTGTCTGCCTTCCATCCGGGTCTCGTTCCGCTTGTTTATTGTAGGTTTGTGCTTATGTTATAGGCCAAGCCAGCCCGCCATCATGTGACGAATGCCATAAGTTTGTCCGTGTCGTGTTCAAGGACCATGTCTGTTTTAGGTGTTCCCTGTGTAATATTGATCATAGGTGTAATGTTTGTGCAGTGTGGTCCGTTGAGATGATGGTTAAGTTCCTTGCCAGAAGGACTTGGCTGGGTCTGACGCGGGGTCAGGCGGTCCGAGAGTAAATCGTGGAGCGCCCGGTTCGGCCAGTGGGGGTGCTCCACGTCCCCAGCTGGAGGTGGCGGAGATGGCACCGCCGGCGTGGTTTGGTCCGGCTATGCAGGGTTTTTCTGCATAGCGTTCTGCCCACGCTGGTGTCGTCCCTGCTACCAAAGGTTGGGGGGCAGTTTCTCCCCATGCCTGGTATGGATCCTGTCCTCGGACAGGATTCTGGACTGGTTACCGAGGGGGGCCGTCTCGTACAGCCCCCTGGCAGTCCTGTCTGGCTTCGGCCAGACGGGTTTTCTGTTTCTCTGTGGCCACCTCCGGGTGGTCCAGTAGCGGTGGCCGGTCCGTCAGGTGTGGGAGCCGTCCGCCAGGACGGTTCCACGGTTGACTCATCTAGTGACGACTCTTCGGAGTCTGAAGACGAGGAGGCCGAGGAAGAGAGGTTGCTGCGGCCCGTGAAGCCGCAGGTGGAGAATATGGAGGTTGATTCCGTCCTGGACGGAACCGGCCTCCATTTGTCTGGTTTGGCGCCTGTGGCTGAGGCAAATCCGTTACCGTGCACCGGTTCCGTGCGGCTTGGTTTGGCACCAGCCGTCACGGGAACGGGTGTGCCGGGCCGGGCGTGGTACTCACCTATCTCGCCTGGTCCGGCAGTCGGACGTGGGGTGCGGTTGGCGCCCGTGTCCGGCTATGGTTCCGTGACTGCTACGGGTCCGTACGGTTTTCCATGCGGACCTACCCCATGGACCGGAGTGTTTCATGGGGGTGGCGGCGGAACCGTGTGGTACCGGAGTGCCTGGCGTGTCAGCCGTGGCTCCTTGCCGGGAGGCCGTGGCTGGCAGACCCGTGAGCACGTCAAAGGGTGACGTGTTTGCGGGGGTGTCTTCATCGGAGGTAGATTGGTCAGATGCTCTAGCGTGGCTAGCCGGGGTTGACCCGTCTGTGGTTTCGGCCACGGCCGATGAAGATGCGCCCCGTCCGTCGGTTGCGTCGATCAGGACGGGGATTTTGCCCGCGGCCCGGATCAAGTCAGTGGGACTGGATCCACGGTTCATAGAATTGTTGGATGCTATTTATAGCAAACAACTGATGACCAAGGGTCAGCTCCCTGCGGCCTCCAGGGAGGTGCGGGCAAGATGTCGTATTCCGCGGGGGGAATACGACAGGTATAGTGTAGTCCCGTCGGTCACGGAGGATGACCGATGGGGACTGGGCGTCCAGAGTGCCGTGGCGGGTCGCCCCGGTCCGGCACTTGTGGACAAGTCTCAGGTACACCAGGAAGAAGTCCTGTCCCTATGCGATGAGGGTGTGAGGGCAGCGATGAGCGCTGTCAACCACTCTTATCATCTCCTTCAGTCGGTGTGGGCTGAAGCGGGGGCAGGCCACCCTGTGCCACCTGTGGCGCTTTCATGTGTCAATGACGGCCTGGTGCTGTCGATGGACGCATTGGCAAGGGTGCAAGCGCGTGTGACGAAATCCAGGAGGCAAATGGTCATTGACCATATGCGTCCGGCTACGGCAGTCAGGGAGCGTCTTCTTGGGACGCCCCTGACAGGGCCTAGCATCTTCGGTGGCCAAGCGCGGGCCATCTTAGAGGATACCGCCAGTATCGCGCAGAATCAGTTAGCGGTAAACCTACAGCTAGAGCTAGTGCGGCAAGCGCACACACTAGGGGCTGTGGGGAAACCGCTAACGGGACAACTTTCAAAGAAGCAGAAGAAGCATAAGGGCAAGGCGAAAGCTAGGCCTGTTGCGACTTCTGCTTCAGCTGGGTTTTCGGAGCCGCCGGCGGCGAAGAAGCCCAGGAAGGTTGTAGAGGCGCCTACCCTCCCCAATGTTGCTCCTGACCGCCCTAGAGGCGGGAAGGGCAAGGGGAAGGTTAACGGTAAGGCCTCAAAGGGCGGACAGAAGGGGCCGAAGCGTACCTGAGGGTACGAAAGCTCCCTTCATATCCGCCTGGACCGCGCCTGTGCGACAGGAACAGTGGTGCCAGTTATACCCGTCGTGCCTAGAATGAAATGGTTCTCTCTCTCTCTCGTTAAGAAAGAGGGGGGAGGGGGGGGGCGGACTGCGAGCCGGACAACCCCGTTAGACGTCGAGGCGTCTATGGTGGGTGGAAGGCTCATGTGTTTCGTCGAGGCCTAGCCAGGTGTGACATCAGACAGTCTGGTCCTGGGATGGTTATCCCAGGGTTACATGCCGGAGTGGTGGGACTTTCCACCACAAAATCTGTCTTTGGCACCTGTCTGGACACCCGTACCAAGGGAGCCAGACAAGTTAGAAGCCGTTCAAAAGGAAGTGTCGGGTTTGCTTCTGAAGGGAGCAATAAAACCAGCAAACCGAAACACTCCAGGCTTCTATTCAAACATGTTCCTTGTCCCCAAGAGCACAGGGGGATGGAGACCCATACTCAATCTCAGGCCATTAAATTGGTTTATCCATACGCCTCGGTTCCAGATGGAAACGCCGAGGTCGGTAATGGCGGGATTGAGGAAAGGAATGTGGTGTGTATCGATCGATCTGAAAAATGCATATTTCCACATTCCTATGAATCGGAGTTGGCACAGGTTTCTGAGATTTGCGTTTCAGAATCAAGTATGGGAGTTTACAGTTCTCCCGTTTGGCCTGTCGACAGCTCCGAGGGTTTTCACAAGAGTGGTCCTTGTGGTGACAGCGTTTCTCAGAAAAGAGAACGTGTCGCTACACACCTACATAGACGACTGGCTGCTCAAGGCAGACTCGGCAGCCAGGTTGAACGTGGATACTGCTCTGACTCTGAAGTTACTTTCAGATCTATGCTGCATAGTCAACGAGGAGAAATCCGAGTTGACGCCCACTCAACATTTCGTTTATTTGGGGATGCGATTCGACTTCGAGGAGGGCAGGGTTTACCCGTCAGAGCCCAGAGTGGTGTCTCTGTTAGCCATCCTCAAGAGTTTTCGAGTGGGAAACCACATTCAGGCGAGGCGGTTCCTTCAGATGCTGGGCATGATGGTCTCCATGGAGCAGGTTATCCCGTACGCTGCTCTAATGCGAAGGCCTATCCAGTTGTATATGATGTCTCTGTGGAAACAGAGAACAGAACCCCTGTCAAAACTGGTGCCAGTTTTGGAGCCGATAATATCGCATCTTCTATGGTGGAAACAGCGTCAGAATCTCCTATTAGGGGTTTTGCTGCACCTACTCCACCCCCAGCTGTCCGTCTACACGGATGCATCGCTGGAAGGGTGGGGTGCCTGCCTGGGAGAACACCAGGTCTCGGGCACATGGACTCTCCCGGAGAGTCAGCTGCATATCAATCTGTTGGAAATGATGGCAGGGGAACTGGCGTTGGAAGACTTCCTTCCGATGATCAGGGGCAAGGTGATATTGATACGGTCGGACAATTCGACAGTAGTATCCTATATAAATCGCCAAGGCGGGACCAGGTCGCCCACTCTGTGTATCAGGGTGTGGCACTTGATTCAATGGTGCAGGAATTACTCGGTTGTTTGAAAGCAGCTCATATTCCTGGCCGATTGAACATTCTGGCGGATGCTTTGTCTCGCAGACAGAGAATCCTGCCAACAGAATGGTCCCTCAACCCTCCAGTTCTGTGACGGATCTTCGAGCATTGGGGCAAACCCAACGTGGACTTGTTCGCCACAAAGGAAAATGCTCAAATCATGACATATGTGTCGCCGATTCCAGATCCAAATGCCGTCGATACAGACGCTCTGGCGATAAGCTGGAGAGGGATGCACGCTTACGCGTACCCACCCACCATTCTTCTACCGAAGGTATTGGTGAAGGTCAGTGAGGAACCGTGTCTGGTCCTGCTAATAGCACCGTATTGGCCGAGCAGGGCGTGGTTCACGGATCTTCTAGATCTGCTGGTGGAAAATCCTGTGCAGTTGCCCGAGATTCCGAACATAATCTCCCAGGCCAAGGGACGCTTCCTACACGAGCGTCCCGAAATGTTCAAATTGACTGCGTGGATGTTATCAAACAACGTTCCACGTCGGAAGGCTTTTCTCGACAGGCTGCTGATTTCATCGCGGCTGCGAGAGGGAGGTCAACCTTCAAGTCATATAACAACAAGGTTAACAGATTTGCAGACTGGTGTGAAGAAAAGGGTATTGATACCTTTCAATCCACTCTCAGCAAATAGCAGACTTTCTCTGTGAGCTGTTCTTTTCAGGACTAGCTCCCATCACAGTTGCTGGATACAAGTCAGCTTTGGCATCAGTTATCCCTTGTCTAGCCAACAGGGATAGTCCAGAGGTGGCCAGTTAAATGTGATGTTGAAGGGAATGAGCAATCTCCGACCGAGACAACCGGTAGTCATTCCAGCCTGGAGTCTATCTTTAGTGCTTAATGTACTGGCCAAGCACCCTTTCGAACCATTGCGTTCGGCTAGTCTAAAGCATTTGACTCTAAAGGCGGTCTTTCTATTGGCAGCTTCCTCAGCTAGAAGGCGCAGTGAGATCCATGCGCTTTCGGCAGAGAGGAACCGATTTATTGTTTCTGGAGAAGGTCTGCGTCTTCTGCCAAGAGCAGAGTTTATGTCAAAGAGCCAATCTTTGAGATATCCCGGCAAACCGATCATTATACCGAAGTTAACTAGGTTTGATCGTGATGCCAGTGTCTGGTGCCCGGTCCGTGCTTTGACTAAGTACAAGAAACGGACTGACTCGTTACGGTCGAACGATAGACATCTGTGGATCTGCCATAAAAAGCCTTATGGCGCCGCATCCATGGATACTATCTCTCGTTGGGTGGTCGAATGCATTCAGACTACTCAGGAGATGGCGACTGGGCACCAGGTGCAAGGCGTAAGGGCACACAATGTCAGAGGAATAGCCGCCTCGACCGCCCTTTACAATGGTGTTCCGTTAGAGGACATCATGGCCGTTGCACAATGGCACTGTGAGTCCTCATTCACGGATTACTATATGAGGGATGTGTCAGACTCAGCCAATCCACTCGCTTTAGCTGTTTTGAAACGATAGTTAGTGACCACACTGTTTTTCACCATTTTCTCACTTTGGTAAGAAAAGAACCTAAAGCAGGCATGGTCAGGCGAGAGGATGTCAACCAGATTGTGTCACCGATGGCCGAACCGGTGAATGGTTGGAGGCGGTACGTCTGAAGTCCAATTATCATAAGGTAATTCAATAAGTGAGAGTTTTTTGTATTATGTATATGTATCATGTTCATTGATCTTATATATTCATGCTCATTCCCAGGCTAATACATGGAATATGCAGGGAGTAGTTAACCCTCTTGGCATATTGGTGTTTTCAGGCGAGATACATGTTCGTTAGTTCTCTCCCTTTTCTTAGGAGGAAAAAAAGGGGGGGGGGGCTGTGACGCGAATGTGATTCGGTTCCGTGAACTTGACGGTCCTTCTAGGTCTCCGTTAGTCAAGTTTGATGTCTAAAATCTTTCTCCAAGGGGCAAAATTAGCATTTATGGCTTGCCCCTTCCCACCAGGTTACTGATCAAATCTGGTGTATATCAGAAGTAACAGAATGGTGAGTATTGATCGAAGGAGAATGCAGGAAATGTCAATTTCCCTTTCTCCGAGATCTAACAATACTCACCATTCTGTTACGGACCCAGCCTCCCAGCCCCATGGAGGCAAGCCATAGTTTTCTCTTGTTTGGTGGCTATGCAAACAATATGAGCTCTATGGTAAACGGGTACTCGGCAGTTGGGAGCCGAGTACCCGGTTCCCAGGAGTCGGTAAAGCTTTCTATGTCTATAATCCTAGAGCCGCTGTCGGGGCCAGCTGTATATCAGAAGTACCAGAATGGTGAGTATTGTTAGATCTCGGAGAAAGGGAAATTGACATTTCCTGCATTCTATATTTTAGTGACATGAGGTACAAAGCCTTTAACCTGTCTGTGTAGCAGTAGTTTCTCAAATGGGGAACAAGTTTAGTGTCTCTTCGCTGGACCCTTTCGATTATACAAGATTGTCTTTTAAAATGAGGAGACCATATGCAGTTACAGTATTCCAAAATTGGTCGGACTAGTGATTTGAATAACAGGGTAAGCATGTTTTCATCTGTGTAATTGAAGGGTCTGTTAATTAGACCAACTATGCTGTTAGCCTTTGATACAGTTGCATTTATATGGGTATCGAAGGAGAGGGTTTCATCTACGCGTACACCAAGATCTTTTTCACTTAAATTTTTTTCAATTAAAACTTAGAAATTAACAGTTTGCAACTATTATTGATTTATATCTAATTAGGCATCCTTAGCAGTCTGTGAGTGGATCCCCCACCCCTTTAGTGTAGGTTTGCACTATATGGCCAGGGTGTCAAGAACATAATATTTGTTAGTAAAAAATTTTCAGAGACTTGTGAACATGTTTGCCTGTCAGCATCAACCCATTTCTCCAGTAGGAGTTTGCTCCTATAAACCGTTGGAAATTTATTATATAACCGGGTTGCCGGTGGATGACATTATGTTGGTAGCCCAGTGGCACTGTGAGTCAAGCTGTACCGACCATTACCTCCATGACACCACAAATCATCTTGCCTTATCGATTCTCAAAAGATGATCAGGTGTATATAGTGTAGATTAGTTGCACTCACTGTCTTCAGACAGCACATTTTAATTATGGTAACAACCACATAAATGTGTATCATTGTTCTTCACCAAAGGGAACTGTTCGGACACGACTTATATGCTTACGGTCAGTCTTGCATCTTGTTGTTACATAATATTATTGTCACGTCTTTACCCTGTTATTACTAAAATGGTGATGGTATGTGTTTATTATGTGGTTCATTTACTGAGCGTATACGAAAATGAAGCCTTTTGTCTCATGTCCTATAGTACTTTGCACCAGTACTTAGAGTGTGTATGGGACATAGAAGTCATAGCTTCTCCTTTCCCAAAAGTAGGTGGGTGTGGGGTGTGTGTGAGCGTATTTGACATACGATCATTACTCTCAACCATCAGTGGGGTTATCTGATGTTCAAATCATTTCCTGATTGTGGTTAACACAATTTCAGATGTTCGTCCTTCATGCGCAAAAATGTGCAAGGGATGAGCTGGTCTTCAGACGTCGCCTACCTCCCGCCTAATTCAATGACGAAATCTGGCAATATCATAGAGTGTTAGGGAAGTAAATATATCTCTTGAAGTGAAATAAACGAAATCACAGATTTCTTTTTTCGTGAGAGAGTAGTTATACTAATTCAGTTCAACCAGAAATATTTGCTTAGGCTGCTACATGAAGTTTAGCAGCCTAAGGAGACTATAAAAGGACAATAGTATAGTACACAACTACATGTAGCTATGAAGATGGTGTTCATGTACTTGTACACTGTCAGTGTCACGTAATCGCTGACAATATATGGACTTAAAAATAACCATATTGTAATTGTACCTTTTAAATACACATAACTACTACTGTACATTCAGGACATTTATATATTGAATTTTGGGAAATACACTAGTGGGAATCCACTCATGATCATAACATCGAAATAATGGGAAGAATTGGCACCAGGGTGATTGTGCTTGACCGCATTGTTTTCAGCCTCCAGTTGCGTAAATATTGTTTGATTTTCTAATTCTACCACATAAATATCTTGATATAATTCCTGGATATCAACCTGTCACTAAGAAGTTGACACCATAAAATGTGCAGATAGGAGGAAAATACATAGCGTAACATGTAGCTTATTTTGGTAGGAAGCATCCTTGTTCTTGTTTCATTTCTGGCCAAATCCTTAAGATTCTACTTCTAGGCAATGGTCTTTCTTGTTGAAATACCTATGTTCCAGGTGAGCGATACAGGCCCCTTGGGCTTCTTGTTAATATAATTTTATGGTAACCTGTTGCTGACATAAAATATTCAACAGACTTCCTTCATCATAGAGAATCTGTCATTTCTGGTGTGTAACTAAGGGGTAATGGGTTACGATAGCGGTAATGGGTTAAGATAGCACCTGTATTTAGTGACCACCTGTATTCTGAGACCACACATATTTAACTATCAGGTCTTGCTGTACCACAAGGTGGTCACTTAATAATTTGCTATGCAATAGATCATTTTGAGTCGTATGGTTGTGGCTCCTAAAACATGTGGGCTTCTGATTTGTGATACATAGGTGGTTTCTGAGCAAATTTGATTGGAGCAGTGTAGTATATATTATGCCCTCCATCTTTCTTTTTCAGAATATGGCAACAGATGCTAAGAAAAGCTATTTATGTTCTTGTCACTTCAGTCATAACATCTTTCTCTATGATTATAAGCTCCATGTTATGTATTACAGCAGAGAACAGTTCATCAGTGACTATCAACAGGTATGTTATATTTGACTGATACTTTGCTATATAATAATAATCATGGATCTGATATATCAGCCAAAAAACGGCTTCTGCAGTGGTCTTGAGAAATGTCCATTTGCAGACCAAGAGAAGACAATTTTTGAAAATTTACCACTGGAATGACTGGCTCGGTTACCGAGCCAGTCATTCCAGTGGTAAATTTTCAAAAATTGTCTTCTCTTGGTCTGCAGATGGACATTTTCTATTAGTAAATTGAAATTTTCCTGACCAGATTCGAGGTTTAAAGGGAGGGTTAAGCAACAGCTCAGTCACATCCTTTTGAAAATATTCAAGGTAGATTTTGAGCTAAACATGTACAACATGTGTCAGAAATGTCAAAAGATTTGACAGACCGGTCATCGACACATATGCTAAATACTAGTGAGTAGATGTGATAGTTTCCAGCCACAAGCAAAAATTAACCACGTTATTGTAAGGAAAAGTGGTACATGTCCTTGACCCTTTAACACTCATATCAGCCAAAACTGGACTCTCCAGTGTTCTTGAAAAGTGTCCCGTTGCAGAACAAGAGAAGACAATCTTTAAAAATCTACAACTGGAAAGACTGGCTCGATAACCGAGCTAGTCACTCTAGTAGTAAACTTTCAAAATTAGACTACTCTTGGTCAGCAATTTGACATTTTCTTTGAGAAAATTTAAATGTTCTTGAAGAAAATTAAGGCTTAAAGTGTTAATATGATATGATCTTGGTTATCGAGCCACTGATAAATTTTCAAAAAATAGTCTTCTTGGTCTGCAAATGGACATTTCTCAAGACCACTGCCGAAGCGGTTTTTGGCTGATATGAGTGTTAAAGTGTTAAGTATGACGTAACATTTGTACAAATTACTGTATATTATATCTTACTGTATTGCAATATCGATAGATATTTTCTTTCCAGATTTTATCATCTAGAGGCTGTGACAGTGGAAGAAAACTTGAAGATGCTCATCAGCAGGTGGGGCTCAGAAAGTAGCATAGAGATTAATATAAAGCTTAACATGCCTGTCTTTGCTCAAATATATCTTGGAAACATGTGCATATAACTACTCAGTCACTTACATTTGGTAGATACCAATATATTGAAAGCCATGCAGATTATTTTGAGAACAATTTCACTTCACTTATCTCATATGATGTGAATGGAATTTGTTTTGAGATCCTATCGGTTTATTAAGTTTGATGTCCTACACTGTAACATGCATGTAATGGACCAAGAAGTGGTATCTTTTGCATTTATTACATAATAATTGTGTGGTTATGACATTATCATTTGTTGTTAACAGCAACAGTGTTTTCCTTAACAATGGAGGATTCCAGTTTTAGCTATGCCCTGCCCATCTCTAGTTAAGCTCCATCCACATTTCCCCTGTGTTAGGATCTATCGATCCATGAACTCCCTGACTATCAATTTCCAGAACACTATACAGGTAAGTTGTTGAATATTTTGAAACCTATTGCAGCAACAGCGGCCAGTCAAATAAGTTCCAAATGTTCAACAGCATATTTATTAGCTCACCTCGCGACCATTCGTCCGTCGTCCATCAACGTTTTCTTTAAATGACTTCTCTAGACTTACTGGACCAATTTCAATTATATGTGGCAAGAAGCATCCTTAGCGCATATCGGTCCAAGTTTGTTCAAACAAAGTCTATCGGCCAATTTGGCCGGTGGCCATCTTGGATTTTGGCCAATCTTTATAAACGTCTTTTAAAATTTTTCTCCAAAACCATTTTGGGGGATTGATTTAAAACTCATGAAATATCATTTAGGGCAAGAGCTGAACCAAGTTTGTTCAAGGGAACTTGATTGGCCAAAGGGTTCGGCAGCCATATTGGATGACTTAGTTTTTGCGAAAATGAGTTCTCCAGAACCGCCGAACGGATCGGGCCAAAATTTGGCGGATATGATTAAGGGCCATTATTAGCTCACCTGGCCTGAAAGGTGACCGTCCGTCGTGTGTCCGTCCATCGTCCGTCCATCCGTCAACTTTTCCTTTAAACGACTCCTTCTCAAGAACCACTGGGCTGATTTCAATTATATTCGGCAGGAAGCATCCTTAGGGCATAGGGATCCAAGTTTGTTCAAATGGAGCGAATCGATTTTAGGAAACGTTTTTAAAAATCTTCTCCGAAACCACTTGAGGAGTCGATTCAAAACTCATGAAACATCATCTAGGGAAAGAAGTAAGCCAAGTTTGTTCACGAAGACTTGATTGACCAAATGATTCAGTGGCCATCTTGGATGACCTAGTTTTCCCAAAAATGACCTCCAGAACCGCTGAAGTGATCAGGCCAAAGTTTGGGAGATATTATCAGGGACTAAGGGCTATTAAAGTTTGTTCAAGGGAAGTTGATCCGTCAAAAAACCTGGCCACCGTGGACCAATCAAAATGTAGCGTGTTTGGTGGCCATATTGGATTCTTTTATTTGATGGATTTTGAGGCCAAAATTGGTTCTCTATATTGTTTTCGGTAGTCTGAGCTCAAATTTGCCATTTTCGAAACTGTCGGATAAACGGTTTGGCAACCATCTTGGATTATTTTCCCGCCAAGGCACCCATACTAAAGCAATGGGAAATTTAAAATGGCTTCTTCTGGAGAACTACAAGGCTGATTTCAATTATATTTATGAGGAAGCATCCTTAGGGCATAGGGATCCAGGTTTGTTCAAATGAAGCCGATCGGCTAATCTGGCTGGTGGCCATCTTGGATTTCGGCCGATTTTAGGAAATGTCTTTAAAAATCTTCTCCGAAATCGCTTGGGGAATCGATTCAAAACTTATGAAACCTCATCTAGGGAAAGACGTAAGCCAAGTTTGCTCAAGATGACTTGATTGACAGAATGGTTCGGTGGCCATCTTGGATGACCTAGTTTTCCCGAAAACGACTTCTCCAGAACCGCTGAAGGGATCAGGCCAAAATTTGGGCGATATGATCAGGGACTAAGGGCCATTAAAGTTTGTTCAAGGGAAGTTGCTCAGTCAAAAAACATGGCTGCCGGGGACCAATCAAAATGTAGCCTGTTTAGCAGCCATATTGGATTTTTTTATTTGATGGATTTTGAAGCCAAAATTGGTTCTATATATGTTTTTTGGTATTCTGAGCTCAAATTTGCAATTTTTTAAATTGTTGGATAAACAGTTTGACTGCCATCTTGGATAATTTTCTCGTCAAAAGCACCCATGCTAAAGCAATCGGAAATTTAAAATGTCTTCTCGAAAACTACTAGGACGATTTCAATTATGTTTGGCAGGAAGCATCCTTAGGGCATACGGATCCAAGTTTGTTCAAATGAACGCGATCGGCAAATTTGCCCGATGGCCATTTTGGATTTCGGCCAATTTTAAGAACTGGCTTTAAAGATCTTCTCCGAAACCACTTGGGGAATCTTCATCTAGGCCAAGCGGTAAGTTTGTTCAAGAGGACTTGATTGACCAAATGCTTCGGCGACCGTCTTGGATGCCCTGTTTTTCACGAAAATGACTTCTCCAGAACCGCTGAAGGGAACAGGCTGAAATTTGGGCCATTAAAAGTTGTTCACGGGAAGTTGATCCATCAAAAAAACATGGGCGCTGTGGGGAAATCAAAATGTAGTGTGTTTGGCGGCTATATTGCACTTGCAAAAATGTCCACAAACTAATTTAAAAGACTGCTAAACCACTCACCACAAAAATTGATGGTGCTCCAGGTGAGAAACACAGGGCCCTTGGGCCTCTTGTTTTAATGAATTTGGAAGATGAAATTGGTTTTATATAGGATTTTGGGTATGGTGGTTTCAAATTTTCCACTTGCGAAACTGTCGGATAAACATGTTGACAGCCATCTTGGATTTTATTTCCTTGCCAAAAACTCTCATAGTAAAGCAATGGGAAATTTTTAATGTCTGAAGAAGTACTGGATCGGTTTTACCAAATTTTGTAGGATGCATCTTGCTCTTATTGCAATTCTGGCCAAATCGGTAGTGTTCTACTTGTAGACGATCACCTTTCTAATTGAAATGCCTATGTTCCAGGTGAGTTATACAGGTCGATTGGGCCTTTTGTGTCTACCGCTGACTTAATCTGTGAATTAATGTTCGTTTATTGGTAAATTGCCAGGTTTTGACTGAAATACAAAGGCGGCAGAATTTTGAAAAAGAGAGTGTCCAAAGACAATTGTCAATCCAGGCAACATACACTGCTTTATATCCTGAGGTATATCAGCTCAAGGTGACTATTGCCTGTTGATATGATTATATGTAACAGATAGAGCTGATGTGGATTTCATAAAGCATAGAAATTTGCTTAAGCATGAGGGATTTGCACAGAAACAGTCTTTAGATTTCACATTATATTTGCTACGGATTCTTCATAGAAAATTGCATAGAATTCCAAGAAATTTGCTATCTTTTGTAAGTCAGCTCTTAGGTGGCTGGTATTGTTCACAAATTTGCATAAATTAAACAGTAACTTTCTTCAGTAATCATGTTGAATGGAGTGTTTTATCATGACATTGGTATTTAAATACTTAAATACCCATATGGAGTCGACATAGGCAGAATAAAGCCTACACTACTACCAAGATTTATGTCATAAAGTTAGAGAAATGTGGGTCTTTGTCTGGCAATTCCACCTGTTATTGAAAGACCACCGGAAATATAACATCTTCAGTGATGTCGTTTCACTCGTTGCACAACCAACACACATGTCTTTTGCATAATATATATACCCGGTTTAATTTTTAAAATTAAACAAATCAATCTGATATTACGGTTAAAATAAATACAAATTCTCCAAATATGTCGAAAATAATAATTAACAGCATTGTTTTAACAGACATTATATGTAACAAAGAATCGCCTGTGTCCATGACTACAACCATATGCAACCAATCAGAATGTGACTTAAATTAGAGAATCTGCTTTCTGCATAAAAAATTCAAGTTTCAAGAAATTTCTCATGTGAGAAATTTGCTTAAGCAAATGTAATTTAAGCAGATTTCTTAGCTTATGAAATCCACCAAGTTCGAGTTCATTTCATTACACTCAGGCCCCTCAAGGGCACATGAGGATAGATATTTACCATTATCTACCACAGCAACATCTTCCACCAAATCTGTTGAAAAATGAACACTAGCTCATCTTTTAATTTAATTTTCAAATGACATTTTTTTACATCAGAGTGGTAATGGTTAAATAATGTATTTAATGTATATTGTTTTTTCTCCTCCAGACAGAATATCTTCACCCTGACTTTCTGAAGCTTGTTTATTATTGTCAATCACCAGAGGCTTGTCTTCAAGGTGCTAAAGATTTGATCTGCTCACTACAAGGTATATAATTAATCATTTTACCCTCACACGCCAGAAATGACACTTTCGTTGATGCAAATTGTCATGAGTATTTTGAAACTAATTCAATTGTGCCTTGTTTCTGCCTATGGCAGCGTCAGATTTCAGTCAAATTTGTGTCAAAATATTCACCAACTTTCTGCATAGCTATTTTGAAATAGAGGGATCCATTTCTATCTTGGCCCTGACCATCTCTAGCTAAGCTTCACCCACTTTGTATCTGAGTTGGAATCAATTTCAAATTTTGAAACCTGAATTCGCAGAATCAAAATTTCATGGTAACTATAACGCAAAGTTGTTGAATATTTTGAGACTAATTTAACTGGGGGCTTTGCAGCCACAGCCTCCAATCAAATTAGTTTCAAAATATTCAACAGAATGTTTATTAAATTGTAAATTCATCAAGGGCATAGAATTTTTTACACTTGTGATAGACTTCGATTTTTGTGAGGAAACCTGCGTCACTGATTGTGATATCAGCTAACAAGTGACATAATTTATTGTGACGTTAGATACTTGAGTGATGGGTCTGATCCCTCCATTGAGACACTGGGACTTCAAGGGTTAGAGTGTTAATCATCATATATTCTTTCATAGACCATAGTACTCCATAGTTTGTGTTTCTGACATCCTCTGTGTGTATATATTCTTGCATAGACCATAGTGCTCCGTAGTATGTGCTTCTGACATCCTCTGTGTGCATATATTCTTTCATGGAACATGGTACTCCATAGTATGTGCTTCTGACTTCCTCTGTGTGCATATATTCTTGCATAGACCATAGTGCTCCATAGTATGTGCTTCTGACATCCTCTGTGTGCATATATTCTTGCATAGACCATAGTACTTCATAGTATGTGCTTCTGACATCCTCTGTCTGTATATATTCTTGCATAGACCATAGTACTCCGTAGTATGTGCTTCTGACATCCTCTGTGTGCATATATTCTTTCATGGACCATAGTACTCCATAGTATGTGCTTCTGACATCCTCTGTGTGCATATGTTCTTGCATAGACCATAGTGCTCCATAGTATGTGCTTCTGACATCTTCTGTGTGTATATATTCTTGCATAGACTATAGTGCTCCATAGTATGTGCTTCCGACATCCTCTGTGTGCATATATTCTTTCATTGACCATAGTACTCCATAGTATGTGCTTCTGACATCCTCTGTGTGCATATATTCTTTCATGGATCATAGTACTCCATGGTATGTGCTTCTGACATGCTCTATGTGCAGATATTCGTGCATAGATCATTGTACTCCATGGTATGTGCTTCTGACATTCTCTTGAAGTACTTTCTGCTTTTCAAAATCTACACAGAAGTACACGAAAACTAATCCTGAAACTATAAAGCACATTTCTATTTGCAAAAATCTGTGGTTTAGAATTTTCTAATAAGTCAGATGTAAGAAGAAATAAAGGTAAATCTCTTGTTTTCAAAATACTTATCCAACCATGCGTTACTAGCATACCATCTCTGCCATACAGGGGTCAACATATCATCTCTGCCATACAGGGGGTTATATATCATCTCTGCCATACATGGGGGAATATATCATCTCTGCCATACAGGGGGGAATATATCATCTTTGCCATACAGGGGGTTATATATCATCTCTGTCATACAGGGGGTGGGGGGGGGGGGAGGGAATATATCATCTCTGCCATACAGGGGTTATATATCATCTCTGCCATACAGGGGGGGGGGGGTGGGTGATATATCATCTCTGCCATGCAGGGGGAATATATCATCTCTGCCATACAGGGGGTTATATATCATCTCTGCCATACAGGGGCTAATATAATATATCATCTCTGCCATACATGGGGGGGGGGGGTGATGGGGGGGGGGGAGTGAGTTAAGGAATATATCATCTCTGCTATACAGGGCACAATATATCATCTCTGCCATACAGGGAGTAATATATCATATCTGTCATAAAGGGAGTAATATATCATATCTGTCATAAAGGGAGTAATATATCATTGCTGCCATACAGGAAGTAATATATCATCTCTGCCATACAGGGGTTTATATATCATCTCTGCCATACAGGGGAGAATATATCATCTCAGTACTCAGCGAGTGTATCAGTAACGATCTGTAAATCTATATTTCTGAACACTCACAACATCGGTAAAATTAGGAAATTGCTAGACTATAATGCAGTCAATACCCTCGTCCACGCAACCATTACATCAAGGCTGGACAATTGCAATTCTCTTCTCACAGGCATATCATCATCGCAGTTACAACGTCTCCAACGAGCACAAAATACGGCAGCCCGGTTAAGAACCAGAAAAAAAGTGCATGAACACATTCGACCAGTCCTCAAAGAGCTACACTGGCTGCCAGTGGAACAACGAATCGAATTTAAGGTCGCACTTTTCGTGTTCAAATGCCTACATGACTTAGCCCCACCGTATTTATCATCACTCATAACTAGACGAATAGCACCGAGAGCACTAAGATCGAGTGAACAGCTACTCTGCGTAGTACCCAATTCCAATCTTGTCATTGGAGAGCGTGCTTTCTCCATAGCTGGACCAAAACTTTGGAACGACCTTCCATCCAACATTCAAAACAGCAACAATGTTGAGGCTTTCAAAACTCTTCTTAAAACCCATTTGTTCCAAAAAGCATATTTCACTATTTTAAATTAGCTTTAACTTTTGTAAAGCGCCTTTGGGCAGTTAATTCTGGAATTGGCCCTATATAAATGCATACATACATACATACATACATACATCTCTGCCATACAGGGGGGGGGGAATATATCATCTCTGCCATACAGGGGGGAATATATCATCTCTGCCATACAGGGTTAAATGTGTTCAGTGATAATTACATGATATATATGATGTAATTTCATATATTTAACGCACTTCATTCTGAATTCATAGAAAGCCGATTTTAAGTGATATTAATCTAAATTCTGCTGCATATTTTGAAGCAACTTGACTGAAAGTTTTTAGTTATTGGTGCCATAACCACGTTCAATCAAATTATCTTCGGAACATTCAGCAGGATATTGATGTTAATGTAATGCATACCGTGCTTAAACCACATAAAATATGGAATGATATAATACCTATATTATTTGCTCATTGTTTTCTACTACAGCTGAGCGAGTGTATCAGTTTCCAGTCTTTACAGTACATTACTGTGAGCTATTACTTCAGGAACTTTCAAACTTTGAAGCCAGTGATTGTCCCAAAACCAAGCCTAATACCATGAACAATTCCACAGATAGTCCCATATGAATCGTCAGTGTGTCAGTATATCAGACATGTGAAAGCTGGTCGGCCAATCCTTGACTTTTAGTCTTGGTGCGGTGGTCCAGTGGAAAGATGCCTGGTTGCTGATGCTATGCGGAGTTGCAGAATGGCGGTTCGATCCCCCGATCGGGAGATGGTGATCAACAAATTAAACTAACAGGGTGCATCACTGTCGGCTAAGTTAGCACATGGAAATTGAAGCCGTACGTTGCCAGTGCGTCAATAAAATAAAAATACATATACTGCCAGAGCTGTGCTGGAGTCAGAGTACAATAGGCGTAAAAGCCTAGGATTGATTGTGACAGATGCATCCACAGATAGTCCCATATGAATCGTCAGTGTGTCAGTATATCAGACATGTGAAAGCTGGTCGGCCAATCCTTGACTTTTAGTCTTGGTGCGGTGGTCCAGTGGAAAGATGCCTGGTTGCTGATGCTATGCGGAGTTGCAGAATGGCGGTTCGATCCCCCGATCGGGAGATGGTGATCAACAAATTAAACTAACAGGGTGCATCACTGTCGGCTAAGTTAGCACATGGAAATTGAAGCCGCACGTTTCCAGTGCGTCAATAAAATAAAAATACATATACTGCCAGAGCCGTGCTGGAGTCAGAGTACAATAGGCGTAAAAGCCTAGGATTGATTGTGACAGATGCATCCACAGATAGTCCCATATGAATCGTCAGTGTGTCAGTATATCAGACATGTGAAAGCTGGTCGGCCAATCCTTGACTTTTAGTCTTGGTGCGGTGGTCCAGTGGAAAGATGCCCGGTTGCTGATGCTATGCGGAGTTGCAGAATGGCGGTTCGATCCCCCGATCGGGAGATGGTGATCAACAAATTAAACTAACAGGGTGCATCACTGTCGGCTAAGTTAGCACATGGAAATTGAAGCCGCACGTTTCCAGTGCGTCAATAAAATAAAAATACATATACTGCCAGAGCCGTGCTGGAGTCAGAGTACAATAGGCGTAAAAGCCTAGGATTGATTGTGACAGATGCATCCACAGATAGTCCCATATGAATCGTCAGTGTGTCAGTATATCAGACATGTGAAAGCTGGTCGGCCAATCCTTGACTTTTAGTCTTGGTGCGGTGGTCCAGTGGAAAGATGCCTGGTTGCTGATGCTATGCGGAGTTGCAGAATGGCGGTTCGATCCCCCGATCGGGAGATGGTGATCAACAAATTAAACTAACAGGGTGCATCACTGTCGGCTAAGTTAGCACATGGAAATTGAAGCCGCACGTTGCCAGTGCGTCAATAAAATAAAAATACATATACTGCCAGAGCCGTGCTGGAGTCAGAGTACAATAGGCGTAAAAGCCTAGGATTGATTGTGACAGATGCATCCACAGATAGTCCCATATGAATCGTCAGTGTGTCAGTATATCAGACATGTGAAAGCTGGTCGGCCAATCCTTGACTTTTAGTCTTGGTGCGGTGGTCCAGTGGAAAGATGCCTGGTTGCTGATGCTATGCGGAGTTGCAGAATGGCAGTTCGATCCCCCGATCGGGAGATGGTGATCAACAAATTAAACTAACAGGGTGCATCACTGTCGGCTAAGTTAGCACATGGAAATTGAAGCCGCACGTTGCCAGTGCGTCAATAAAATAAAAATACATACATCTCTGCCATACAGGGGGGGGGGGGTGAATATATCATCTCTGCCATACAAGGGGTAATATATCATCTCTGCCATACAGGGTTAAATGTGTTCAGTGATAATTACATGATATATATGATGTAATTTCATATATTTAACGCACTTCATTCTGAATTCATAGAAAGCCGATTTTAAGTGATATTAATCTAAATTCTGCTGCATATTTTGAAGCAACTTGACTGAAAGTTGTTAGTTATTGGTGCCATAACCACGTTCAATCAAATTATCTTCGGAACATTCAGCAGGATATCGATGTTAATGTAATGCATACCGTGCTTAAACCACATAAAATATGGAATGATATAATACCTATATTATTTGCTCATTGTTTTCTACTACAGCTGAGCGAGTGTATCAGTTTCCAGTCTTTACAGTACATTACTGTGAGCTATTACTTCAGGAACTTTCAAACTTTGAAGCCAGTGATTGTCCCAAAACCAAGCCTAATACCATGAACAATTATGGTGTAAGTACTCACCATACAGAAGAGTTATTACTGTAACCCTTTACTGGTCAGGCTGGTCAAAACTAGCCTCTGTTATGCTCAAGTGGAATGTCCATTTACAGGCCAAGAGAACACAATTTTAGAAAATTTACCACTGGAATAACTGGCTCGATAATCGAGCCTTACTGGCTCCATAACCGAGACAGTCATTCCAGTGATAAATTTTCAAAAATTGTATTCTCTTGACATATAAATGGACATTCAATAGGCAGATATTTAAATTTTCTTTACCAAACTTGACCAATAAAGGGTTAATTAACCCATTGACCATTGAAATTTCCATGGCTCAATTTCAAGACAACTATTCGGGAAGGCTGTTTAATATCTTGAAACTGATTAGACTAGTATTAGTATATCCAGGCGTGAGTCTAGACCCTAGCATTGGGAACTAGCATATAAACGCCTCAAATATTACAACACACACTAGTATTAGTGTGACGGCAAAAAAAACCCCAGTCCAAATTAGTTTCAGAATATTAAACAGCCTATTCCTTGCCTCATAAAGAATGTACTTTTATGTTCTGTATGCTTTAACAAGTTATACCGATCATTGAGATGAAAAGAAATTGGGATGAAAAATAACATTTCCAAAAAATAAGTTCTAATATATTGTTACCTAGCTCCGGATTCACAATTAGACATCTTTATGGTGATAGTAGTTTTAATATTGGATGAAGTTATGAATCAACAGCATTTGATAGTGTCCTTTCCAGTTCCTTTAAAATACATGTTTATAGAATGATATCGGGTAATCTAGTCATGTTCATTAATAAATACAACTATATATGATACAGCTTTAATGTCTGTTGTTGATGGTCAAGTGAGCTTAACAGTATGCCATGGCGATGGTCCATTATCTCTTTGTCGTCAAGTTTTCGTTTAAACAACTTCTCAAGAACCACTGGGGCAACTTAAATAAAATTTGTCAAAATGCATTCATTGGTCAGAGAGATCTAAGATTGTTCAGAAGCTAATTGGTTGATTTTGTCGACGACTATCTTGGATGCTGCGCTACATTTTATAAAACATGTTTGAGCGCATGGCTGAGTAACAAAAAATTCAAGAAACTGCATCTAGGATAAGAGCGAACCAAGATTGTTCAAAATAACCTGATTTGTTGATTTGCCTGGTGTCCATTTTGGACGGCCTAGATTTCGCAAACTGCAACTTCTGTTCCAGAACCACCGAAGGGATCAGGCTGAACATGATAAATATGATTTGTAATGATGGATAATTCAAGTTTGAAAAAGAGCTGATACGGGAAACATATGGCTCCCATCGGCCAATAAAAATTGAGCATTTCTTAGTTGATGGATTTTTAATTTTTGGTGTTGAGTGACTATTACTTGTATGTTTTTGAATCAGATTGTTTGATCAGGTAGTTTAACTGGAAATGTTTGTTTGATGTTTTTGGCAACTGTTTTGTGGTGTTTTTAGAGGGACATATAAAGAATGTTTCAGAAACTGTCTGGGTTTGAAACTGAAGAAAATGCATCTAGGGCAAGAACAGGACCAAGATTGTTCAAGAGAACCCTGGCAGGTAACTTGGATAACCTAGTTTATAGCAACTTCTTCAGAACCACAGGCTAAAGCTATCAGGATGAAACTTGGCAAATATAATTAGGGAATAGTGGCCATTCATGTTTGTTCAAGGGAATTTGATACCCGAAAATGAAAACATGGCTGCCATTGAACACTCAAAATTGAGTGACTGGGAGTTGATGGATGTTCACATTTGGAAGCTAGATTTTCATGTTTCTTACAGAGATTAAGAAAATTTATCAAATTTCTTTTTCACGAGTGAGATGACATACTTACCTCCCTAACACTTGATATACTAGTATATCGGCTCTAAATTCAATAATATTCAGAATTATAAAAGGTTAGGTGCCCCTAATGGGCAGGTGGAAGTACACAGTCATGCACATGACAGACACCACCCACTGCGCATGCGCATACCGGTACTTCCGTTACTAAATATTGGCTGACATAGAAGCAACTTCAAATAACCAAAGGACCAGGCCTCCGTGGGGTGGCGAGGCTGGGATCCTGTTAGGGAGGTAAGTATGTCATCTCACTCGTGAAAAAGAAATTTGATAAATTTTCGTATTTCACATCATGAGAACATACTTACCTCCCTAACACTTGATAAAAACCAGGATTTGAAAGTAAATTTGGTGGGAGGGAGGCAAGGTCCTGAAAACCAGCACACCGTCGAAGAGACTAGGCTCTTTGAATGTTCAAGAGATTTAAAACATCTGAAATTGTGACTGAAACACAACCAGGAATAGAGTTTTACATCGGATAATCGCCCAATGAAGAGAGATTGATCAAAAGGCAAATGCGCTCCACCACCCCCCCCCCCCCATCTCTTTCTGAGGAAGGTTAAGAAAAAACGCTGCTCTAAATGACTAGCACGTTCTCTAATACTTAATGAAAAGTATTACTAAACATTGGAAAAAGAAGAATTGCTTGTATTTCAAAACTCTTTGAAAGAACCACAATTAAGAGACATTAACCATCACCATATTAAATAAAAAATGACACCATCACCAAGACAAAAAACAAAAATGGCCATAAATACTGACCTCTGATGTCTTGGACGCGGCACATCTCTCCCCCCACTGGATGAAGAGAATTGTACCAGATAATAGTAGGGATACCCTACCAACAAATGTGATATTTGTAAATAGCAGAGGAGGAAACTATTTACAAACATAAACCTCTACATTATTTTATTTTCTGAGGACTGAGATGGCGAGCGGGTTAGAAGTGTCACGAAGGTAATGGTCGGTAAAAACTTGATTCACAATGCCACTGGGCTACTGACATAATTTCTTCAATAGAAACACCATTAAATAATGCTGTGGAAGTTACCACACCACGGACACTATGAGCCTTGGCTCTATCTACCTGAATTCTTCTCTTGTACTTATTTAAAGCACGGACAGGACACCATACTTTAGCACCAGGATCATATCTGGTTAAGGCAGGTAAAATAATAGGTTTACCCGGATGTTTTAAAGATTGATTCTTAGCCAAGAAATTCAATCTTGGTAGAAGCTTAAGGCCTTCACCTGTAACTATATAATGGTCAGGCTCAGCAGACAAGGCATGAATTTCACTCCTGCGTCTGGCTGATGCTGCCGCAACTAAAAATACAGTTTTAAGTTTCAATAATTTTACAGATATAGCACTAAGTGGTTTAAAAGGTTTATCACTCAAAACCTGCAGAACCAGAGAAAGACTCCATGACGGTGTCAGTGGAGGATTTCTTGGTCTGAGATTGCCCATACCTTTAATAAGAGTATTTAAAACACTTACTTCATCACTTCCCTTCTTTGCCAAGCAAGATATAACAGTCATTAATGCTGATTTGTATCCAGCAATAGAATTAGGCTTAAGACTATAGGCATCATACAGGTGACAGAGAAAATCAGCTACTACCTGAATAGATGCTTCCATCGGATTGATACATCTCTTTGAGCACCATTCTGCAAATCTGTTGATTTTATAATTATAAGCTCTGGAGGTTGACCCCCTTCTGGCTCTGGCCATGAAATTGGCTGCTTGCTCAGAAAAGCCCTCCTTAATCGCGGATTTTTTGACAACATCCATGCAGTCAATTGAAACATTGACAGATTGTTGTGAAGGGTCTTGCACTGGAAGATAATATTGTCCATCAGAGGCAGAGGAACCAGATTGCAAACCAGAAGGTCCAGCAGATCCGTAAACCATGATCGGCTTGGCCAATTCGGGGCGATCAGAAGCACTTGGCATTCCTCTTGTTTGATCTTCTGAAGAATGCTTGGAATCAGGATTGTTGGAGGGTATGCGTATGCATACATTCCCTTCCAACTGATAGCTAGCGCATCTATTGCGATAGCGCTTGGATCTGGAATCGGAGAAACGTACGTCGTCATCTTCGCATTCTTCTTCATTGCGAACAAATCTATGTTGGGCTTTCCCCAATGATTGAACAGGTGATCCGCCACACATTGATTTAGTTGCCATTCCGTAGGCAGAATACTCATCCTTCGGCTCAATGAGTCTGCTAACAGATTCAGCCTTCCCGGAATATGAACTGCTTTCAAGGTGATCATATGATCCATGCACCAGCAAAGCAGCTTCCATGTCACCATACAGAGACTGGGCGACTTCGTTCCGCCCTGGCGGTTTATGTAACTCACTACTGTAGAGTTGTCTGAACGTATCATCACAAATTTCCCTCCACTTCTTTTAAGAAGTGTTCCAGGCCTAGAATTACAGCCCGCAATTCTAGCATGTTGATATGTTCCTTTGACTGTTCCAGATTCCAAACCCCTGATATAGTGGCTTCTTCCAGGCAAGCTCCCCAACCCTCCATCGATGCATCCGTACTTACTTGAGGGTGGGGAGGGGTCAGAATGACCCCCGCCAGGATATTTCCTCTCTCCATCCACCAATGAAGGTGATGAATGAGAGGGTCCAACACTTGAATGCGCGAGTCCAGTGAACCTGAACTCTGCGTCCACTGAGCCATGAGAAACAATTGAATCAGCTGCCTGCGTAAGGCCGCCTGAGGAATGACTGGTTCCATTGAAACCATCAGACCTAATATTCTCAGATAGACTTGTGCTATAATATAACGACTGTTGCAAACCAACTGAATGCACGAGAGGAGATTTTCCACTCTCTCCTGTGATGGATAAACATATCCTATCTCCAGATCGAAGAACATACCCAGGTAAACAAACTTCTGGGATGGAGTCAGCTCTGATTTCTGAAAGTTGATTATCCAGCCTAAATCTGTGAGAGTTTTCAAAACTATCTCCAGATTTGCTGTCAAACTTTCTGGGTTGTGTGCTTTCAGCAACCAGTCGTCTATGTAAGTGTGAACAGCTATATTTCTCCTGCGGAGGTATGCCGCGATAGCAAGTACCACTCGAGTGAAGACCCTTGGAGCCGTCGAGATGCTGAATGGAAGAACCTTGAATTCCCATTGGCGTCCCTGGAAATCAAATCTCAGGAACCGACGAAAACTCCTTGCAATGGGAATGTGGAAATAAGCATCCTTGATATCTATAGATGCTGTCCACATCCCCTTCTCTAACCCCAACAACACCGATCTTACGGTTTCCTTTTATAACTCGGTGTGTCTATAAACTTGTTTAGAGGCTAGAGGTTGAGAATTGGTCTCCACCACCCCGCTGTTCTTTGTCACAAGAAATACTGTTGAATAGAAGCCCGGGCAATCTTGCGCCAGTTGAATTGCTTCCTTTAGAATTAGAGATTCTATCTCCTCTTCTATGCACAACCGCTTGTCTGGATCTCTTGGAATTTGAGTCCAGACCGGTACCAGAGACAGATGCAACGGCGGACCTCTTATCCATTCTGGACTGTATCTGTGCGAAAGCCATTGCAAGACTAAGCGGTCCTGAATTAACCGCTCCCACTTCTGAATGTGGCAAGTCAAACGACCTCCCACTGGTGCACCTAGGGTTGACGGGGTGCCCATAAATTTTAGAAGTCGAAGTGTCTCTGGTACGAGTGACAACACCCGAGTGGTACTTGTGGTAACCGGAAAAAATTTTAGCCCATCAGGCCCGGTTATCACGCGCCGCTCCTCGCGCACCGCGCCACGTGCACCACGGTGTGCGGGCTGCTGTCTGGCTAGCTGCGCTTGAGGCGCTGGCTGATGTACAACAGCACGCTGCTGCTGGAGCGGCCGACACAGTCTCTGAACCCAGCCGGCCTGCTGGCCTCTGACAATGCCAGCACCGCCACGAGCGTACTGCTGTCAAGCAGCCGAGGGCTGAACACGCACATGTTCTCTGCGCAGCACTTCAAACTGTGCGCGCAGCGCCCTCTGGTTGTTCACCAAAGTCACTGTCTCTTGGAGGTGCCGACAACCTTCACCTCCAAAGAGACCAGGGCCTGCCATTGGCGCTTGCAACAAGCGCGACTTGAGCTCCTGAGACGGGCACAAATTGACCAACGCAAAGGTGCGCCTCGTTCTCAGCGACTTTGTGACTGACCTAGTCAGACAGTCCAATGCCAGGTTGATGCCATCCTGGATGGCTCGCTGGACTGTCACAGGACTAGGCTGTTGCTGCACCGACGCTGCTACAACCCCAGATAGCAGCTGAGAGACATGCGACAGCGCACTAATTGCCGCTCGTGAACTCTCCTCGGTGTCGCGCAAAGCGGCATTAGCCGAGCGCATAGCGCCCGTGCACAACGCTCCGTGTCAGCACGGGAACCCGGCCGCGTATCTTCCATCAGAGCGGCGCGGTCATCCACGCTCGGTCTGGGCGCTAGGCCATATCGAGCATACTGACTAGCAGTAGCTCGACATTGTCTAGCAACCTCGCGGGGGGCCTTCGCGAGGGCGACCTTTTGGTCTGATCGACTCCTCTGCCGCCGAGAACATATCTAAGATATGTTCAGCATACGGTAGAGACAGAGTCGTGCTGGCCAACGGCTTTGCCTGTAACCATGCCCGAGGGTTACCGGCGGCCGTCTCATCCACGGAGAGCTCTGGTCTGACAGCGAGGATCCACGCACATGCTTCTGACTGTCTTCATCCGTGGCTACCTGCGAATTGCCGACGAGCAGCGGGCCCTCGTCATCTTCAATGGCATTCGCAGGTAAGGCCGAGGAGGAGGCTATAGACGAACCTGGCTGCCCAGGGAATGTATATGGGCCCGCGAGGGCTGGCATAACATTCTCCATAGGCTGACCAGGCACCAAGGCCGCGCTTGTGTGTGGGGGGGTTCATGCACACCAGCGCAGCCCGGAACGTCCGTATGAGATTCCACGTCTAAGCGTGGAATCTTATACGGGCGGCCGTCTGCTCCAAACCGGCTCACAGGCTGAATCATGAAACCTGCTCCTGAGGGAACAGTGCCATAGGTGCGAGCGGTCACGCTCCCCATGAGAGGAGTGTAGATGCTCGCATCCATGTCTTCATGCTCATCCTGTGGACCGGTAGTCTTCATCATCTTCCTGGTCAGGAAAGTTAGACTCTGGATTAGTAAGGAAAACTAACCCAGACTGACCAGGAGAATGCTCGAAAGCAGATGATGAGGTTACTCCGCGAGTGATCGTGGTCAGGCCTGCTGGTCAGGTCCGGCCTGATGCTGCTCGCACCGCTGGAACACCAGGCGATGCGAACATCAAGCCTGGGTCCAAGACAGCCGCCCCTGGATCACTAAACACGTTGTCCGAGCTAGTAGGGCATGATCCAGGGACGGGGGCTACCTGCACTGAGGTTGACGCGCAGGAAGTTGAAACACCTGTGCCAGGCAACAAGCTGCGAAGCATGTCAGGCATCAGGTCTTTCAAAGTCCTGCGCATCTCACTCACTAACTCAACCTTGAAGGCCTCGAGCTCACCCTTCTCAGAGGCCTTCTTCTTACCCTCCTTCTTAGTCTTCCTGCCCTCCTCAGCCATCAGATTAGCCTAGGAACAGAAGAATTCAGAGGTTAGATCCCCCCCCCCACTCTTTACAAATGAAACATTTGTTAGTTAGCCTACAAGCTGAACACAGATGGCAAGGGTGGGGGAAGAATTTAGCCTTCATAGGCTTCAGACAGGATGGACATGACTTCTGAAAGGGAAGGGATACGAAGACAATGAGTATTATAGTTTGCAAAGCCTTGTTAATTGACTATTAGTACAAAACAAGAACAAACTCGAGAGACGACATCCACGTTTATGACAGACAACCCTGACGGGACAGCTGACTTCTCTAGTTAGTAAAAAAGCAATCACAACCAGGATCCCAAATTAATGAGAGAGAGAGAAAGATTATGACTATCTAGACGATGATAAGTAAAAAAAGAGACGTGAACAACCTTCGAGAGAAGAACAGGAATCCTTATTCAAGCATAAGTCGAACCTGTAAGCACAAAGCACAAGAGATTAATAGCCCTAGGCACTGGGAAAAAATTTAACAAGGATTCCCAGCGCCTGAAAACGCGGTACCGCCGAAACGGTCGCGACGAAAACCGGTAACAAATAAAAGTTACAAGTCTTAGATAAATATATGGAACAATATCACCTTAGCGGATGACGAGGACTCCTCCAACACTTTAGCATCAGCCATAATGGATAGGGATGATTTAGATAGAGAAAATTCTCGATAAAGAGCCTGTGAAGATTTTCACAAGTTGCTTTCCAGCCAATATATTAGAAAACGGAAGTACCGGTATGCGCATGCGCAGTGGGTGGTGTCTGTCATGTGCATGACTGTGTACTTCCACCTGCCCATTAGGGGCACCTAACTTTTTATTATTCTGAATATTATTGAATTTAGAGCCGATATACTAGTATATCAAGTGTTAGGGAGGTAAGTATGTTCTCATGATGTGAACATTTATTTCCATCCAACAGGTTAATCCTTTCACCAATGAATTCCCCATATCTCTAATGATACCATACGGGAAAACTGTTGAATATTTTGAAATTAGTTTGATTGGAATTTGTTGCTGCTTTAGGCAGCAACTAAATTAATTTCAAAATATTCAATAGAATATGTGTTATATTGTAAGGATTATACTTTTTCAGGGATTTGTCAGTGAAAGGGGTAATATTGTTCATGTTCTTCATACGAATGCCGATGTTTCAGGTGAGTGATACAGGAACAATGGGCCTTTTGTCCAAATCAGTTTTATGATCTTTGCTCAGAATAACTGTAATTGTATGTTCTTGTTTTCAATTTCAGATTCTGTTGAGTGATTTATCTGTAGACCTCACCCTCATTGAGCCACTTATAGACTACCTAAATGCAATCACAAATGTTCTGTTTCCTGACTGTGGAGGTGGCGATATCGACTCGCACAAAGCCTTCACTGTGCATTATCAACATCCAGACAGGGACCTAGCGTTAAGTCGTCATTATGACAACTCTGAAATTACACTCAATTTATGCCTAGGTCATGTGTTTGAAGGCGGTGAACTATATTTTGGTGATATGAAAGATAATCCTTTGAAGGACACAATAGAAACAGTGGTCATTCAGAAAAAAGGGCTGGCATTGCTACATAGGGGCCAGCACATGCATGAAGCACGAATGATCACATCTGGTGATAGATGTAATTTTGTACTGTGGATGCGTTCCTCATCTGTTCGTAACAAGCTCTGTCCTATGTGCAATAGAAAACCTGACTTGATGGAAACCCATGGCGAGGGAGATGGGTTTACATTGTGTGCTGGTATGGAAGCCGATGATATTCCAACAGTAAACATGTGTGCTGTCACTTGAATTATAATAGTTAAGCATTTGTTTTTATTTAATATTTTATTATTTTTTATATTAAAGATTATTGCAATGAAATCTGTTTAACATAATACGTTTTAGCTGTCAACTTATCTATACAGGTCACACACAGTTTGGTCATCCATCCGTTTCCATTGTCGTGAGACAAACATGTGTTTTCATTATTATTTTTGTCAGGGTCCATAAAAATGTCAATAACTTGTAAAGAAATGAGACAAACTGGTCCAGTTTTCACATCAGACGACATCTGCCAGTTGCCGTCGAGCACGCCATGTTAATTCCACCAACAAACCAATAATTATTTTCTACTGATACACTGAAGGGGCATAGGGTGCTCATATTGTTTTCAGTTCTAGATTTATTTTTTTCATACACATGCCCAGTCTAAACACGGCCATAGTTTCTATATATGATAAAAACTTTAAAATTCTTGTAACGTTTTATGGTATGCAAAACAATCCTTAACTTCATTTTACTAGGTTACAAAGTAAGAATGCAGGGCCCGGATTCACAAAGAAGTGTAAGTTACACTTACGTCTAAAAAAAAGGCGTAAGTCTAGAAATGGATGTAAATCCGTATTCACAAAAAGGTGTAACTTACGACAATGACATAATTTTGCCCAAATATTGGCGTAACTTACACCTGCATATGTACTACGTGTAAGTCTGGTAAAAACATGTAACTTTGGCAAAACAGCAGTGAATGGACGAATTTAGAAAAGTGAATTGACGTCTTTCCGTCGTAACGTGACCTTTGAACTCATGCGGACTGCAGTGAAAGCCTAGTTACCGTAACGTAAGCAAGGCAACAGCTGGTGATTTGCGTAGCGTGTTGATTGATATTTATATGCAATCGATTGACTACTAATACAACTACCCTAATATGATTTTTTTCGTTCATTTAATTACTCGTTTGAATGAGCATTATTAGTAAATCATTACAAGCACATTGTGCATCACTTCGTCAATTCAACGTGTTGTTTGGAACATGCGTAATTCATGTAAAAATTTGCAGTTAGAGATCTGTATGTTCCACTTCCAATGCCCTTCCACACACGCATCTAGACAAAATACGGTAACGATGTCACCACCATTACCTATTCCTAAAATTGTCATTGACAAGCGCATATTAACCTAGACAGCTAGTATTAACCCTATATAAATCTCAAATTTATTCAAGAAGATTTCCATTTTGTCATAGAAAACTTTCATTTTCAGACCTCGAACCTTTATTCTTGAAAATCGTTCATTGAAATGACTGGCTCTGTTGTCTCTTACCGAGCCAGTCATTCCAGCGGCAAAAATTTAAAAATAACCTCTTGGTCTGCAAATTGACATATCACAAGACCATGCACTGCGGAATCTGTGGGTTTCTTTCTTGCTTGAATGTCAAAGCCGAAGGGTTAACATTTGTGGTTATAATTAATTGTCATTTCTTGAGTCACTATAACCTATAGATACGTACAGCCTTTAAATTGTTGTCATAAAAACCACGCAACAAATATATAGCCTACTGTACCTGTTTCTATATAAATTGTTTGTTTATTTTGTGACAAAAATTCAAAGACCGTTCCTAGGCCGGGTGCCGCCTGCGTCCTCAGAAAATTAGATTGATAATTTATCGCATATGCCTATGGCGTTTGGGGTGGTGTGGGGTTACCCAGGGTTTTCCTATAGCACCCCTAGATTTTGGCCCCACACCTATAATTTGCACCCTCCCATGCACCACCTGGTAAAAATACGTTTCTAAAATCACTTTTCTCGGCATTGTTGTTATTAATATTAATTCTGATAGCTCTGTCAAATTCAAGGACGTCTGCACTTCCACATTCTTGTCAGAACGACGATTTGCGCATCCACATACCAGAGAGATCAGCATTCATTTACAACAAAAAACTTATGACAAAAGACGTACGCCTTTCTTCTTGAATCCCGGCTAAGTCAAACATGTAAGCGTGATGGCGTAACTTACACTTCTTTGTGAATCCGGGCCCAGAATTTTTATTTTGAAAATGTTCTTACAGTTGTCTTTGTGTAGCGGTTATTGCGTAAAATAAAATTTGACCCAGTCTAGATTTACTACAATAAATTAAGTTATGCTTCCGTTTTAGCGGCGTTTGTATCATTACCTTTGCTGACAAACTATCCTGTTGTCATATCATAGACAGTGATGTCATGTCACCATCTTGTCACTATATAAATAACAGATTTACATCCCTGTTAGAAACCTGTACCTAAGTACGCACAAACACGTGGCAAACCGATATTGAGTATTCACAAAAGATAAATTTATTGGGAGGATTTAAAGAATTTTAATGCATGTTGTTATTACACCACAAAAAACATCTTGACTGTTCAATCACTACTTGCTAAATCAAATATCTGCAGAATAAAATTTTTATGCTCGCTTACATACCCCCTTATGCCTATATCATCACCATGCATACCCGTAACCAGGCTACTGGTGAGGGAACCCCCAGCATAAGCCTCAGTATAGACTGGCACCAGTCTGTACTCGCTCCTTGGTGACGCCTGTCACTAAGCGCGCTTGCGCATGCGCAATAGATCCCAAATGGGAAACAGATTCACTTTTCAAATATTCTGCAAGCAGAACAGTTGGCCTGCTATCCAGCTTAAGTTTTTACAGCTTTGCGCTGAAGATCAGCTACATATTTAAGAGTTTTCTGATTCAGGAATCATGACTATTATAAACTCTAATCTCCCTAATTATGTCTATTGTATACTTCGTGGTTTTTTGGGAGTTTTTAACTCTGGTTTATGAGTTACCAGTTTTCGTCTCAAATACTCCCGTTTTTTAGGTATTACAATTCATGCCTATTTAATATCATCAATCAAAACCATGCTTTAGAATAAAAAACCCTTAGTACTCGCTTATTAATATTTAGTGCCTACATAAAAATAATAATTTTACGAATCTTCGTAAATTCTTGGTCTTTCAGTGAGATTTTCAAATCCGTTTCTCAGCCTCTTGTATAGAGGTTTGGTTTCTTTAGCGGATTTCCATATCTAGAGATCTCTTATTAAGTATGTTTATTATATAAGCATCATATGAACGGATTTCTCTATTTCGTGATTCTATAAAGAATTAGTCTGAGTAAGATGATAGTCGTAATTCTTGCGGCCGTTTTCGTTAATGGGGGAATCCCACGTCTTTCATGACCAGGCATGAATTACGTTTTTTGTTGACTAAGGCTTTGGGTTCTCTAAAGTCTAAAGACCATATAAGTCTTGAGGGGGTGCATTACTCTCATGCACTGGCATCGGTGACGGAAGTTACCGATTATTCATCCCATGCAGGTATAGCCAGTATGTTTAGAGATCTTCGATCTCTATGTCCGCTCCCGTTATTGCTCCTGGCGTGTCCGGGCAAGCAGGTTCTAAATCCGGTATTGCTGCTGGTTTGACCGGGCATCCGGATATGAGCTCTGTGATTGTTTTGGCTTGGCTGGACATTCGGCGTCTCATCTCTTTTTCATCTGGCTGTTTTCATTTTATTTCTCCACTTATTTTTACATCCGTTTCCGGTAGTAACTTCCGGTATGAGAGGTGCTTTTCCGGGTCTGTTAGATCTGACCTCGCATCAGTTATCTATTTCCGGTTCCGGTTTTTTCCACTTCCGTTCCCGGTAGTAGTGTATCTGCTTCCGGTAGGAGAGATGAAATAATATGTCCGCTCCCGTTATTGCTCCTGGCTAGTCCGGGCAAGCGGGTTCTAAATCCGGTATTGCTGCTGGTTTGACCGGGCGTCCGGATATGAGCTGTGTGATTGTTTTGGCTTGGCTGGACATTCGGAGTCTCACTCTCTTTTTCATCTCGCTGTTTTCATTTTATTTCTCCACTTATTTTTACATCCGTTTCCGATAGTAATTTCTGGTATGAGAGGTGCTTTTCCGGGTCTGTTAGATCCGACCATGCATCAGTTATCTATTTCCGGTTCCAGTTCTTTTCCCCTTCCGTTCCCGGTAGTAGTGTATCTGCTTCCGGTAGGAGAGATGATTTCAGGGTCTGTTAGATCCTGCTAAGCATCTGTTATCATTTTCTGGTTCCGGTTCCGCTCCATTTCCGGTAGTAGTGTTTCTGCTTCCGGTAGGAGAGGTTTTTTTCTGGATCTGATAGATCTGGCCTAGCATAAGTTATTCATTTCCGGTTACGGTCTTTCCTCTGCCTTGTCCGGTAGTAGTTGTTCTGCTTCCGGTTGGAGAGTTGATTTTCCAGGTCTGTTAGACCTTGCTTATCATTTGTTTTCAATATCCGTTTCCGCTTTTCTTCCGGTAGTAGTGTATCTGCTTCCGGTGGGAGTGATGATTTCCAGGTCTGTTAGATCCTGATAATCATCTATTATCAATTTCCGGTTACGCTTCCGTTTCCGGTAGTGGTGTATCTGCTTCTGGTTGGAGAGATGATTTTCCAGGTCTGCTAGATCCTACTAATCATCTGTTTTCTATATCTAGTTCCTCTTAACTTCCGGTAGTAGTGTATCTGCTTCCGGTAGGAGTGATGATTTTCCAGGTCTGTTGGATCCTGCTAATCATCTATTATCTATTTCCGGTTCCGCTTCAGCTTCTGTTTCTGGTGGTAGTGTATCTGCTTCCGGTAGGAGATATTATTTTCCGAATCTGTTAGATCTGGCCAAACTTCTGTTTTCAAATTGCGGTTCTGGTTCCTCTTCCGTTTCCAGTAGTAGTGTATCTGCTTCCGCTAGGAGAGATGATTTTCCGGATCTGTTAGATCTGGCCTATCATCTGTTATCATTTCCGCTTCCGGTTTTGCCCCTTTTTTGTTTCCGGTAGTAGTAGTGTTTCTGCTTCTGGTATGAGAGGTGCTTGTCAGGGTCTGTTAGATCCGGTCAAACATCCATTATTTATTTTTGGTTATGGTTATTTCACTTCAGTTATTGCAGTGGTGTTGAGAAAATGCTACAAGTTTGAGAGGTGCTTTCCGGGTTTGCTTGATCCGGTCAAGCTTCTGTCTTCATTTTCCATTTTTTTTGTTTCTGAGTATGTATCTACTTCCGGTAGGAGGGGTGCTTTTCCGGGTCTGTTACATCCTGCCTAGCATCATACTTCCATTTCCGGTTCCGATTTTGTTGTATCTGTTTCCGGTAGTAGTGCTTCTACTTCTGGTATGAGAAGTTTATTTCCGGGTCTGTTAGATCCGGCTTAACTTCCATTTACCGTTTCCTGTTCCATTTTTGTTTTATCTATTGCCGGTAGTAGTGCTTTCACTTACGGTTTGAGAGGTGTTGTCTGGGTCTGTTAGATCTGGATAGATACCTAATTTCGTTTCCAGGTTGTCAGCTTTTACTGGCTCTCTTTCCAGGAGTTATTTTAGAGCTTAATGTTATGAATTGCCTGATCGTTCAGATTCTTCTGGTAATAATATTTCCTTAGCTCGGATTCAATTTGCTTTGCGCTATTCTTTTTCTTTTCTTTTTTATTCTATGGTTGTTAGAATCTCTTTAGTCTTGCTTTCCCTTTCTCTTTCGTTTTTCTGTTTATAATAGTCTTGCTTTTATGTATTAGGTTCCCCTTTTTTCATCTTATTCTTTTCTCCTCTTTTTCTTCTAATTCTTTCCTTTTTTATTCTTTATCTTCTTCTTCACTGTGGTCATCTATATCCTATTGTGTCTGTTTTTTCTTTATCAATATCTAGTTTTCTATTCATTGTCTGGTTTAGTCTGTTTTTGTGTCTTCATTCTATCACTCTTCTGTTTCCGCTAGTCTTTCTATTCCTGGGTCAGTCGAGATCAGGGATCTGAGGAAGTTTTCCCGTTTAGTACCTATTCGAATGATTTGTCCTCTCTTTTACATGGCTTCTTGTCTCTCTCTCCTCTTCTCGGTAAGTCCTTTCACGTCTCTCTTCTTGTTCTCATAGCATTCTGTCTCATTCTTCGGCTTTTCTTCTTCGCTGCGTTTCTCATTTTCCTTTTCCAGTTTATCCTATTCTTTGCTCTTCATATCACATTTCTTTCTTCTCCTTTTTTCTAATCTGTTCCTTTTAATTATTTTCTTCTCTCTTATTTTTCTATTTTTTCTTCATCTTTATTCATCTAGATCTAATTTGTTCGAATTTTTCATTCCCCGTAATTAGTTTTCTATTTTCTGTCTTTGGTTTAGTGGTCTCTTTGTTTTTGTAATCTGGGATTCCTCGTTCAATCGCTTTTCTATTTCCGTTGTTTTTTTCTATTGTCTCTAGATTCTATTCTTGGATCAGTCAAGGTTCTAACTTGAGATGGTTTTTTCCCTTCCGGGGTTGATCGGACGATTGGTCCTCGTTTCTTTATTGGATTCCTTCTTGTCTCTCTTTTTCTTCAGGATGAGCTTTTTCTCGTCTGCCCAATTTTTATTGTTCTAATGTTCTTTCAGTCTATTTCTAATCTGAAGAATTTTGCCAAGGTTGAATCTTCTGCGGATCTTTTTAGTTGGGAATCTGTATGTAAGGCACAGTTTAAATCGGCTATCCTTCTAGCTCTTTTTTCGGAAGATGTTTTTTCTAGGAGCAGGAAGAGGTATTCAGAGTCCCTCTGAGGTTTCTAGAAATCTCTAGCCACTATCCTTAGAGGCTTTTTGAACTCAGTTTGTAGTTTGTTTGACTTCGTTGCCTCTAAGAGAATACATAGAAAAGCCATCCGAAGTTAATAAACTTTGTTTTGAAGTATTCTTATTTCAATTCCTCCCTTTGGCCTATGATATATTTGGTCAATCATCTTCCATATTTTAGGGCTGATTCTGTCAGTCATAGATCCTCCAAAGGATCTTCGTTTTCTGTGTAGAGAGACTTCTTCTTTATAAAAAAAAACCCTCTAATCCTTCCATAGAGGAAGAGTCTCAGGCCTGTTGAGTTTGGTGCTTATCTTTCTAGGATAATTACCAATTCTTCGCTGTCTTCAGGTTCTAAGCCCGATTCGAGGAGGAGGATTAATCTACCCCTTTTTTGCTCATTGTTCTAGATTCCAGGTCCGGCAGGCCTCCTCTTATCAGATGAGAAGGGGCTTGTGTTATTTCCTGATCTAGTCTTAGAGGTTGTTCCTTTAAGGGGTTCAGAGTAAGAGAACCTGAAGGGATGGTGGTAGCCTGGGTAGGCCCATCCTTTTCTTTTTATCATCATATTTTATCTCTTCCTCTTCCATTGCCTTAGGATCCGTTGCTCATTTCCCCCCCCCCCCCCCCCTTTTCCCAGTGGTCTAGTAGGAGGGCGCCTGTCTAATTTTGGGAGACTTGGTAAGCCCTCGTTCAGGTCTCCTGATTCAGAGATCATTGCTGGGGTTTTTCGCTCCTATTGGATTTTCATCGTCCTTTGTACGTCGTTTCTAGGTGGTCTCCTTTCATGCCTTCCTGGTGAAGATGGGAGCCCTAGAGGACGAGTTGGAGTTCATGATTCTAAGTAGTCCTTAGAATTCGTTCCAATTGGGAGCACCAAGAAGTTGGGTGGATGGCGTCCGATCTCAATCTGAAGAGTTTTTTCCTCTTATCTTATCTTCAATATTCTAGATGGAGGACATCTCAGTTTTCGCCAGTCTGAATCCGGGAATGTGATTCTTCTCCATAAAGATACTGGATGTTTTACTAATTGTTTTCATCCACCCTTCGTGCCGTCAATTCTGCCGTGACAGGTTTATTTTACGGTCGTTCTATTCACCTCACGTTTATATAAACGACTGGCTAGTATAAGCAGAGCTTTTTTATTAATTCTAGCAGTTTCCTTCCAGAGAACTGCAGTCTGGAATGCGGCCTCTTAAAAGTCAAGTCTTCTCCTCTGGTGTTGGTTTTTCTCAGACGCTTCCCATGAGAGGGGGGACAGTCTGGGATCACCTGTTCAGAGGGCCAGTTTCTAAGGTCGGTTGTCAATCGATTCTCAAGCATAGGGATTGTTCCCTCTTAGATTTTTTGCATCCTGTCGGTAAAAATTTCCTCTTGCAGCCCCCCCCCTTTTCCGGATTTCAGGCATTGGTGGTGGAGGCTCTGTTTCAGTCCTTGTTATGGTTGTTTGATTATGCGTTTCCTCCATCTTTCCTGATTCCGTTACTCTTGAGGTAGGTCAGGGATCAGATTTGAGAAGTTCTTCTGATAGCTCCCTTTTGACCAAAGTGGATCTGCGTTGGCGATTTCCTTTTTTTTTTGTCTCCGGGTAGTCTTCACTTGTCTTCTTCCAGTCTCCCCGGACCTCATGTTTAAAGCAAGAGTTTAGTGTATTCATTCAGTCTCAGGAATTTGCAGTCGGTATCTTTGGAGAGTTTCGTCTGTTTGATCCCTGAGATTAGAATTTCTGCGAGTTCTCAGGTCATCAGTATTTCTGCCAGGAGGGAGTCAACTCGCAGAATTTTCAAGGTCTGTCTTAAAACTTTAGAAGTATGGTGTGCAGACCTTAGTCTCTTGATAGACCCTGTTTTTGGCATCCGTGCCTAGGTGTTGATTCTGGGGGTGGTCTAGTCTTATATCCTAGAAGGGATTTTCTATCAAAAATTCAATCTAACCATCTCCCAGCTAAGCCAGTTATTTTTAAAATTGTATCTTCCTTTTCACCGTCTGACTGACTTCAGTATATTGTCAGGTTTTTTTAAAGTTTCACCCGTTGTACTGATTTTTAGCTCACCTGGCCTGAAAGGCCAAGTGAGCTTATGTCGTGGCGACCATCAGTCGTGTGTCCATCCGTCGTCTGTCCGTCAACTTTTCCTTTAAAACGACTTCTCAAGAACCACTGGGCCGATTTCAATTATATTTGGCAGGAAGCATCCCTAGGGCATAGAGATTCAAGTTTGTTCAAATGAAGCCAATCGGCCAAAATCCAAGATGGCCGCCGGCCAAAATAGCCAATTTTTAGAAACCCTTTGAAAAATCTTCTCCGAAACCGCTGGAGGAATTGATTCAAAACTCAAAACACACCATCTATTGCAACGGTAGACCAAAGTTTGTTCAAGGCAACCTGATTGGCCTATTTGCCTGTGGCCATCTTCGATGAGTTAGTTTTCGCGAAAATGACTTCTCCTGAACCGCTGAAGGGATAGGTCTGAAATTTGGTAAATATGCTTAGGGACCAAGGTCCATTCAAGTTTGTTCAAGGGAAGTTCGTACGTTAAAAAACATGGCCGCCATCAACCAATCAAAATTTAGCGTTTATTGGTCATATTGGCTTTTTTGTATTTGATGTATTTTGATGGAGAAAATTGCTTTATGTATGCTTATCAGTGTGGCGAGTTCAAATATGCCAGTTTCGAGACTATTGGATAAACGGTTTGGCTGCCATCTTGGTTTGTCTTCCAGCCATAGGCTCCCATAGTAAAGCAATGGGCCCATAGTAAAGCAATGGGGAATTCTTTAAACGACTTCGTCTCAAGAACCACTGGGCCAATTTCAATTATATTTTGGAGGAAGCATTCATAGGGCATAGAGATCTAAGTTTGTTCAAACGAAGCGGATCGGTCCAAATCCAAGATGGCCGTCGGCCAAAATGGCTGATTTTTAGAAACACTAAAAAATCTTCTCCGAAACCGCTGGAGGAATTGATTCAATACTCATAACACATCATCTGTGGAAGCGGTAGACCCAAGTTTGTTCAAGGCAACCTGATTGGCCGATTTGCTTGGTGGCCATCTTGGATGACCTAGTTTTCGCGAAAACGACTTCTCCCGAACCGCTAAAGGGATAGAGCTGAAATTTTGTAAATATGCTTAGGGCCCAAGCGCCTTTCAAGTTTGTTCAAGGGAAGTTTGTTTGTTAAAAAACATGGCCGCCATCAACCAATCAAAATTCAGCGTTTCTAGGTCATATTGGCTTTTTTGTATTTGATGTATTTTGATGGCGAAAATTGCTTTATATATGCTTATCAGCTTTGGCTGCCATCTTGCCATCGAGAACCACAACATCCAACGCCATTTCTATGCCGATGACACGCAGCTCATCAACAGTTTTATACCATCAGTATCAGCCGCAAGTATGGCAACAGATCAACTAAATGACTGCTGTTCGGACATTAAATCCTGGATGACATTGAATATGTTGAAGCTAAATGATGACAAAACGGAGGCCATGCTAGTTGGTCCGGTGATTAGGCGCGCTAAATCAGACTTGACATGCATCACTGTTGGAACAAGCCAAATAAATCTGTCACCTGTGGTGAAAGATCTAGGGGTAATGCTTGATAATGAACTGACCATGGAAAAGCATGTTAATCATCTCTGCAAAGTGTGCTCGTACCAGCTACGTAATATTGGTTGCATCAGACGGTATATTACGAAGGAGGCTACAATCATGCTTATACTGGCGTTAATATCGTCAAGACTTGATTATTGTAACAGCTTGCTTATTGGTGCACCAAAACAACTTATTCATAAGCTACAGATTGTACAAAATACCGCTGCTAGAATCATATCACTCCGCCGAAAGTATGATCACATAACCCCTGTCTTACAGAATTTGCATTGGCTCCCGATCGAGCAGAGAATCACTTTCAAAATTTTATGCTTGACTTACCAATGTGTTTCCGGTACTGCCCCTGCATACTTAACTGAACTAGTACAACCCTATTCGCCTGGTCGATCACTCAGATCTGTCAATCAGATGCTGCTAAACGTCCCAAAAGTAAATTCTACTACATATGGCCACAAAACTTTCGCTTATGCAGCTCCCACCGAGTGGAACAATCTACCACTTAGTCTAAAAAACTCAGCATCATTAGATATTTTCAAATCACAACTGAAAACCACCCTTTTCAAACGAGCATATTCTCAGTAGATATAGCTATACGCACTAGCGCTTAGAGCACGCATTGTCATGGATTCAGCGCTTTATAAATGTACTTATTATTATTATTTTATTATTTTCACGCCAAAGGCTCCAATAGTAGAGCAATGGGCAAATAGTAAAGCAATGGGGAATTCTTTAAACGACTTCTTCTCAAGAACCACTGGGCTGATTTTAATTATATTTGGCAGGAAGCATCCTTAGGGTATTGGGATTCAAGTTTGTGCAAACGGGGCCGGTCGGCCAATTTGTCCGGCATCCATCTTGGATTTAGGCCGATTTTAGGAAACGTCTTTAAAAATCTCCGAAACGGCTTGGGGGATTGATGCAAACCTCATGAGATATGATTTATGGTAAGGGAACTTGATTGGTCAAATGGTTCGGTGGCCATCTTGGTTGACCTAGTTGTAGTGAAAATGACTTATTCTCCAGAAGCGCTGAAGGGATCGGGCCGAAATTTGGCAGATATGATTAGGGCCTAAGGGCCACTAAAGTTTGTTCAGGAGAAGTTGATCCGTCAAAAAACATGGCCGCCATGGGCCAATCAAAATATAGCATGTTTGGTGGCCATATTGTATTTTTTTATTTGATGGATTTTGAGGCCGAAATTGTTTTTATATGTGTATTTGGGTATTCTGATCTCAAATTTGTAATTTTCAAAACTGTCTGATAAATGGTTTGCTGGCCATCTTGTTGATAAAGAGAATTCTAGTGTTACATATGCAATGGCGACCGTCCATCATCTGGCGTCCGTCAACTTTTCCTTTAAACTTCTTCTCAAGAACCACTGGGCTGATTTTAATTATATTTGGCAGGAAGCATCCTTAGGGTATTGGGATTCAAGTTTGTGCAAACGGGGCCGGTCGGCCAAAATCCAAGATGGCCGTCTGCCAAATCGGCCGATTTTGGGAAATGTCTTTGAAAATCTTCTCCGAAACCGCTCAGGGGATCGATTCAAAATTCATGGAATATCATCTAGGCGTGTAGCTGAACCAAGTTTGTTCAAGGGAACTTGATACTCCATATGGTCCGGTGGCCATCTTGGATGACCTACTTTTCGCGAAAACGACTTCTCAAGAACCACTGAATGGATCGGGCCCAAATTTGGGAAATATTATTAGCTCGCCTGGTCTGAAAGGCCAAGTGAGCTTATGTTGTGGCGACCGTCCGTTGTGTGTCCATCATCCATCCGTCTGTCCGTCAGCTTTTCCTTTAAACGACTTCTTCTCAAGAACCGCTGGGACAATTTCAATTATATTTGGCAGGACGCATCTTTAGGTCATAGGGATCCAAGTTTGTTCAAATGAAGCCAATTAGGCTGGTAGCCATCTTGGATTTTGGCCGATTTTTAGAAACGTCTTTAAAAATCTTCTCCGAAACCGCTTGAGGGATTGAAGGAAACATGATGAAATATGATCCAGGGCAAGAGCTCAACCAAATTTGTTCAAGGGAACTTAATTGGTCAAATAATTTGGTGGCCATCTTGGTTGACCTAGTTTTAGCGAAAATAACTTCTCCAGAACCGCTGAAGGGATCAGGCCGAAATTTGGCAGATATGATTAGGGACTAAGGGCCAGTAAAGTTTGTTCAAGAGAAGTTGGGCCAATCAAAAATAGCATGTTTGGCGGCCATATTGGACTTTTTTATTTGATGGATTTTGAGGCCGAAATTGGTTTATATTAGTTTTTGGGTATTCTGATCTCAAATTTGCAATTTTCGAAACTGTCAGATAAACGGTTTGGTGGCCATCTTGGATCATTTTCCCGCCAAAAGCTCCCATACTAAAGCAATGGGAAATTAAAAATATCTTCTCGAGAACTGCTGGGCCGATTTCAATTATATTTGGCATGAAGCATCCGTAAGGCATAGCGATTCAAATTTGTTCAAACGAACCCGATCGGCCAATTTGGCCGGCGACCATCTTGGATTTTGGGCGATTTTTAGAAATGTCTTTAAAAATCTTTTTCTCCCAAACCATTTGAGGGATCGATTCAAAACTCACGAAATATGATCTAGGGCAAGCGCTGAACTAAGTTTGTTCAAGGAAACTTGATTGACGAAATGGTTCAGCAGCCGTCTTGGATGATCTAATTTTCACAAAAACGACTTCTTCCCCAGAACCGGTGAAGCGATAGGCCGAAATTTGTGATATATAATTAGCAAGTGCGATTAAGATTTGTTCAAGAGAAGTTGATTCATCAAAAAACATGGCCACGGTGGACCAATCAAAATATAGTGTTTTGGCAGCCATATTGGATTTTTTTATTTGATGGATTTTGAGGCCGAAATTCGTTTTATTTAGGTTTTTATGTATTCTGATCTCAAATTTGCAATTTTCGAAACTCGGATAAACGGTTTGGCAGCCATCTTGGATTATTTTCCAGCCAAAAGCTCACATACTAAAGCAATGGGAAATTTACATGACAGAGAATTTATCAGGTAGCCACCAGCTTTGCTTCTGTTTGTCAAAAAGCTTGCTACCAACCTCTAGCTAAAAACCTCAAATACCACTTCCCATTCCCATTAAATTCGAATTCGTATGAATACGGCCTTAGCATGGTCAGTGCTATATAATTTGATATGATACTTTGCATTGATCTGAAATTCTTCATGTCTTAGCATGATATTGTAACAAGCTCCAATAACAAATGTTGTCTGTGTCAGGGATGTTTTGTGGAGGCCGGTTTTCTCTGGTGGGCTCGCCTCATAATGTGGCAGCTCGCCTCTTAATCATCATCATCTGGTATGATGAAGGAGGCCCGTTAGGCCTATTGTCGATCTCTAACGATCAGTAATCTCAAAGTGCATTACACTAGAGGTTGCGCATGAGATATTTCTGAGCTGTCATCTGCTTAATGTTCGAGACAGATCCTATCAATCTGGGGGTTTTTGCTCTCTTTTTGCTATTGTATTTTCTTAATTTTTGTTCTTTTTTAGGAAATTCCTAGTGTTGATCATTAGTATGTAAATTCTTGCATTTTGGCTAATGTGTACAAATGTACATTTATTTACAAGAGATAATAGATTGGTAGGGCAACCCACCGATCCCAAGACAAATTTCTGGTCGGGTAACCAACCAAATCCAGCAGAAAATGTGTACAGTTTTGCTCATCAGTTCGGTTGCTTATATCTATGTACATTTTTTTACAACGGTTTGATTAAGCGGTGGCAAGACTGTACTGCGGTGATCAACCGAATTTGCAGCACCCACTCATCCACTTTTAGTCCTTTGCTTTCGAGGCAAAAACATTTCGTCACTTGCATGTTATTGAGTGGGCTTTAGTTGGACTGGTAGCGCAGTGGCATACCTAACCCATTGCTCACTCCAAAAGTGTGCTTTATCTAGGATGGTAGGGTAGAAACCACCTAACTGCGGGTTCCTACATGGTCATGATTAGTTGTCTTTTTATACAAGATCGCAGCATCATTGGATATATACATGTGTAAAATGCAATTTTTGATAATCACTGGTAGTGTGGTTGCCACCGAGCCAATTTCTTGACATGCTATGTATATATTTCAGAATGCTGGGTTTTCCCCGGGATGGTTTTGAGTACCTCGGGTAGATCAGTACTGTATATGAAGCTGGACCACCTTCTGTCATGCCGATTTTTGAAAGAGTTTAGCGAGGGTGCCTGCACCACTTCCTCACCAGTGCATTCAAGTTATTGATAACTCTGTTGCTGAATGCATGTTGTCGCAGTGAATGATTGGATTGGTGTTTCAAAAGTTTACGGTAACCATGTGTCTTGTCTGACGTGTTCAGGACAATTCCTGGCAAGTCAGTGTTGTATTTGCCATGTAGGAAATTGTACGTTTCTATCATTTCTCCATGTGCGCGGAGGTATGCAAGGGATGGAAGCTTCAGATAGCGTAGTCTGCCCTTGTAGATCATGTTCTTTAGAAGTGGAAGCCTATGGACCTGGTTGTCCGTCTGTACATTTTCGATTAGAATTTCGTCCATCTTACAGCAGGGATACCATATTGTGTTTGTGGCTTCGGCGGAACTATTATGACTGGTACATTGTGTCTTAGTCGGGGGACTAGTCGCCGTGTCTGAGTTGCTCTACTGTGTATTTTTGTAATTATTTTGGCATAAAGCAAGGATTGCTTCCAGTTGTGTTGCTCGTGAAATATTCCACATAATAGGATCTGGAAGAAGGAAGAATTTAGGAAGAAGGAACTTCTTGTTGGGATGGGCTTGAATTGTTCAGGGAAGTGAATCGGACATGATGACGAACTTATTGCATTTCGTGGTGGCGAGGTCATTGTATCGGGTCAGTTGAGGTTACATAGTGGTGGGTGCGCCTGGTGACATATCGACTTTTTGAATTGTCTGCAGCAATCCTCTTATAAACATTGTGCATATTTCTACAGCCTATGCAAAATGTTGAATACTACTGCAACAGTTATGACGATTCTTTCATATGAGTCTTTATAGGACTAGGCCTACATACAGACATTTTCTTGAGTTTCAAAGAATTCTGAACAGGAGAAACAACTCCCGAAAAAGACAGCCAAGAAACTGGGGAAAGATGTTGAGGTACTAACTGTTTTGTAACAGTCCTTTTGAGTCATGGTGACTAATTTGGACTTAAACATGGTAGCCTAAACCCAGATGTCGAAAGTCGCAGTATAGCCAACTTGTAACCATCTTAAGAAGAAATAAAATTAGAAATCATCTTAGATATTTTAAATCTAAATATATTATGGTAAAATCACATCAATTGATTTGTATGAGTCATAAAAATCGATTGATGTAATTTTACACTAACGTTTAGTTTTAAAATATCTATGGCCGTGTTCTCACTGGAGAGTTAATTGGGAATAACGCCATACCTCAGTATGGTAAGTCTGATAACAGGGTTAAATTTCTAATTTTATTTTTCTGGATCGAGCTAAATTTTTTAATATAATAAGAATCTGAAATAGCCAAAAATGTGTCTGTCATTTATCGGAAGAGAATTACGGACTGATGAATTCTTAGAAACTTACTGACTGGATGCGTAAGAAGAAACTATAATCCGATTGATCGATTTGTGGCAATGGGTGGGTTTGGCATCCTTACTATGTTTATCCACAATGTCAGTTTCTGATAAGAATTATCATATTTATGGTTTCCTGTGACGATTATGTTGTCCATTATTAGAATTTTCAAGACGTGTGTTTAACACGAAAATTTGCACAATGTATGCCTACAACATATATTTCAGCTGATAGGGCAAAATGTAGAAATAGAGCAACAGCCTTTGCATCAATAGCAATGGGCAAACAGAGCTTAGCTTTCAGAAAATTACCAACAGCAACATTCAAAATTTCCAAAAGGCAGGATCAGGACATTCTTACTAGCTGTTTGGTAGGCTACAACTGGTTTGAATTGAGCTGTTGCTAAAGACAACAATAACTTCCCATCCAAATAATTTTCACTCATCCAAAAATTAAATGTTTCATAATTGTGTTGATGTATTCATAATAATTTATTTTATGTACAACATATGGGCATAGAAGAAAATTAATACGAAACATTGTTTTGTGCAACAATAGCAGAAGATGAAGAGGAGACAATAGCCATGATGATGATGTTGAATACAGGAACATGAAATGTGCAATAATTATTTTAATTAATATGCTGAAATATGAAATGGATACAGTCGTCATACCCATTGTCATCATTTGCAGACCAGAAGACGATTTTTGAAATTTTACCACTGGACTGACTGGCTTGATAACCGAGCCGTTTATTACAATAATAAAAAAATCAAAATTACTATTGGCCTGCTCATATTTTGATTTTCTTGAACAAATTTGGTCAGTAAAGGGTTAAATAGTTCATTACGCATTTTGACTATGATGTCAGCCTACTAGTGATGTAATTGATTATAACTTAATATACGTTAGTGACAGATCGAATATCTACATTACTCTCGAGCCATTAACCTCTGCCCACGCATATGTCAAGGAGTCTGGTGACGATGATTATGATAATAATGGTGATGATAATATAATATATTATAATTAACTGTCGGCTACATTTGTAGGTCAAGAGAAGACTATTTTTAACAATTATCCACTGGTACACATGCATGTAACCCTACAAATACGCTGTTAAATATTTTGAAACTAATTTGACTGGGTGCTGTTGATGCCTAAGGCAGCAACGCCACCCAATCAATTTAGTTTCAAAATATTCAACTAAATACTTATTAAATAGTGAATCCATCAAACACATACAATTCATACACTTGATAGTATCAAAAGCTTTTGATAGCTCTAGAAATGTATGCATGATTACTGTAGTCTGCAGCAGTAGTAGTAGAAACATCACTGTTCACTGTCTTGTCCTCAGCCGATATCCTTAGCTTCCTCAGGTGAATTCTTAACTTGAGTGTACCGAGTCCTGCTTTCTTAAGGTCATCTTGTAGTACGCTTAGCAGATTTAAGCAATGACGTCCTCTCCTGGCTTTGTTGTTGTTCAGAGCCCGCAGTTGAGCCGGATTGTGAGAATGGGCACTGAGGTGACTCTGTAATCGGTGCCCTCGTTAGTTTAATGGGGTCTCAAACTGTGGGGTATGTTGCTCAGCGGTTGGAGTTGTTGACGGAGGACGATTAGGCCATCGCTCCTTCCAGTGGCCTGGCTCACCACATCCAAAACATGTGTTCGGTGGCTGTGAAGAAGTCGTATGGTTGCTGGGCGTGTTGTCGACTGTGGTGCTGAGCATGGTGACTAAGTTGGTGAGTGCTGAGATTTGCTTTGTGATCTCTTCTAACCTATCATGCATGTTTTGCCTATTGTTGTTGTTGTGCTGGTTCTCACATTCTGAGGCGTTGTTGTGGCCTCCGCAATGGGATTGACCACGCCCTCTTCCTCTAGATGTTTGATTTTGACCAGTGGGTTGATCAGATTGTGTTTGCGGGCCTGAGGCTTGTGTAGTTGCGGATACAGTGCTGTTATCAGTAATGGTGGCGAGATTCACATAGTTTGCTTCATTTATGGGGTGCAGTTGTCCGTGATTATTTTTCTCCCACTCCAAGAAATTCTCAATTCGAACCGCAGTTGCCATGAGTTGGTGTAGACTACCGTGTTCCATAAGGAATAATTTTTCTTTTGGGGCGGGTTCACTGCTCACCGTGTCGATGAAGGTATCTAGATGTTAAAATGTGATGCCCTCGTGATTTGTGCTGGGGTAGGCGCAGGTAACTAGTTGTCTAATATGACTAGCTAACTTCGGAAGTATTTCTCCCGATCATCGACGCAAGTTCTTAAGCTGCAGATGACTCGATGCATGATGAACGGGATGGCTGGTTATCTGCGGATCTCGGGGTTGCGGATCCCGTATGACGTCTCTCTGAGAAATACAAAGACCGGCTTTTAGAGCCAGTGGAACACTGATGTTCCAGGGAGCTGTGCGACCATTGCCGCCAAGATTGAACCACACGGTGTCGTCCCAACTATTTGTGTCACCAGTATATCTGTCCATACTAATTTAGAGAATGGAACAATGTGTAATTAAAACAGTAGAAATATTAATATATACTATACAAACAAGATGATCATTTGACAGTAAATGAGCACACAATAATACACAATATAGAGCTAACTGGTGTTCTTTCCACGTGGTGTCGCTGACAGTACCACATAGGTTCTTGAATCTGCAGAGGTATCCCCGCAAGAGAAGCATCCGCAACGAAGTCACTTCAATTCAATTCAAAATATTTTTTATTTTATAGTAGCATTTCACATTTATATTACAAAGGACAAGTAGTCCATCAAAGGCAAAGAATGTGGTGATGGACCCCTAAAATATATTAGACAAAGAGACATTACAACATTAAATTACTGTACATATTACAAATAACAACATTACAACACTACACGTAACGCACACAAAAACATAATTAAGTTACTAGTAGTTAATTATAACAATATAAGATGTGGATTTTTTCCACTCGCATCCACAGTACATATGCATTATTTTACAATTTTTAACATTTAGTGCTAGAAGATCTGTAGTTTTAAGTTGCTAGAGGTAATGGAGAGAGGGTTGGGGAGGTGGGGGCCATTCATCAAGCTTTATTATTGATACTAATATAGTGTATGATGAGCCATAATGTGTGATGAGTCATGGTGGCAGTGATGTTCCTAAAATTAATGAGGTAGGTAAATCCATCAGACTTCCACAGCCATACTCCCTCCTCATGTGTTCTAAAGTGGTCTCCCTATGGGTGATTAACCCTTTCCCTGATGAGTATCCTATATCTCGCTCATGTCCAGAGGCTAAGACTAAGTAGCTTAATATAAGCTAATATACCCCTAACACACAGGAAAGTGCCTCGCGTGGGCCTCCATCACAGGGGGAGATGTATGTAAATCAGCACTTTAACCAAAACCGCTCGGAAACCTCCGATAGTTTCCCATGGTTGGATCCGATCAACGTGCTGATGGGGAATCCAGACAGTTAGAAAGTCATATGTCTGGTGGATCGTGGAAAGAGATAATAACTTAATATATATGAGGCCTTATAGATAACTGGCCAATTTTACACAACCTTGCCGGAGTGCGGGGCTACATTACCGCAACAACCGGAAAAGAGGCGTACACTATATGTCTCTAAATGAAGAAATTGTCCTTAACCACTTTAACCTATCCTATCGAGCTGAATAGTAAGGCACATGCCTGGCTCAAACAATTAGAGCACGGTCAGTGACCTCAGTGTAAAATTGATGATGGTGGGAATAAAGTGATGTGGATATAAATGTTGCTGTATAGTATTTCCTAGTGTACTGCAGTCCAAAGTTTTCTACAATTAAACAAAACATATTAACCGGATATCTGCCATATACAACTACCCAATGCAATAAGTAGATATAATAATTTTATAATTAAATGAGGTAGCTAAATATCACAGGTTGATGGATCTAAACGGTACAGCCAGTTGAAAGCACCTACAGTAAACAAGGATAATATGCACAGTAATAAAGAAATTATAACTTGCGATCCTAAGACCGGGAAGGTTCCTATTAGTCATCAGTACCAAATGCGGAAATGATAATTAAATGTACAATAGTATAGCTACTTGAGTACCTAATAGGCATCGGTACGGAACAGGCTACTATGTTACTGAAATTGAGGCGCTAGCGTATTCGTAGTGCAAGCTGACACGTTCTCTGAGGCTGGAAAGATTTCCGCAGGCAGATTTCCGCAACTGATTTCTGCAAGCAGGTCTCCGCAAGCTGGCTCCAGGGTAGACACGGTACAGACTCAGGACAGTGAAACAGAGCAGTGAAGTATTGTCTATTAGATAGTCTCTGTAGCTAGTATACAATTTTTACGGAAGTGAGAAAGTTATCCGTCCGGTGACAGAAATAATAAAGTTGAAGTTTGCCCGTAAGAAGAGCGGGCTTGATAATGTTAAGCAGTTACATAACTGGCACACGGTGCGGAATGCGTCACATAGCTCTTGCGGCGCACCTAGCAACGTTCCACCAGACTGTGGCCAAAAAGTTAATTAAAACACACGACATGCAGTGCGGAAATTGAAGTCCACTTTTCAGCGTGGTTGGCAGATCCGGCGAGTCATCCACCAAGAATCACCGTAGCTCTACATTCCATAGGATTATATCCCGGGCCTGCATGGCCCACTCGCAGAAAGGCTCCCTTAGGAAAGTCCGGATGCGGAAATTCTAACTAAATTTAGTTTATTACCCCCGGATGGCCGTCCGGGAGTGTCAAAAAACTTGTGGAAGCCGAGGACGTCCTACCACCGCGGATGTGCTGGGATACGTGAGACACCGGTTACCATGAGAATCACTGTAGGTCAGCAGTGCATCCGTCATCCTGATGGTCCAGTCGTCCTGAGCGGGCCGCCTTCCACACTTGCGATGCTCCTGATTCTCGATTTTTCACCACTTTTATACAACTCGTGACGTCAGAGGCAGATGCCTCAGCCAATCAGCGGCCGAGCAATAGCCAATCAGCGTGCAGCTAGATCAGTGACGTATTTATCACGTGCACAGAACATTCTCATCATCATCATCATCATCAATTTACAAGGCATACGCCATTGGCTTGTTATTGCCTCAGTGCTAAACTGGTAGGGCAGGCAACCCTGGTCTGGATACAACACGTGTAGCTATCTTCATGTGTGCATGTTCATGTAGATGCACAGGCGGTTTCAAGATTAGTCCACTGTGATGTAATAATTGTATTATGACTTTGGGAATTGACAGCTCACATATGTTGTATAAGCATATGTGTAACAGCAACGTCCAAAGCCACACCACAATTAATTGTGTTCAGTCGAATTCAAATATTCTTTCTTTGAAAAAGATGTCTAGTTTGCCCTTGAATATTTCGACTGTGGTTGCTTCGACTATTGTTGTTGGCAGTGAATTTCAATGTGGTGCCACTCTATTTGCGAAGGAGTGCTTCCGAATATCTTTGCTGCTACGTTTTATGTTGAGCTTGAGCCTATGACCTCTGGTCCGTGTAACATTGGACAGTTCGAAAAAGTAGTTCTTATCAATATTATATAGATCTTTGATGAGTTTGAATGTTTCAATCAAATCTCCACGAAACCGTCTATATTTCAGTGACATTAGATTTAGGGCTTCAAGTCTTTCTGTGTAGCTATACTCTCTGATTTGTGGGACAAGTTTTGTTGCTCTGCGTTGTACTCTTTCTAATAGCTGCGATTGCCTTTTCAGTCTTGGAGACCATGCTGAGTTGCAGTATTCAAGAATGGGTCGCACAAGTGATTTGTATAGTAGCGTGAAAGTAGATTGATCAATGTTGGTAAATGTTCTCTTGATTAGTCCTATTGTACTGTTTGCCTTGGATACAATGTTCCCTATATGTATGTCAAAAGAGAGGTTTCTGTCGACATGAACCCCCAAATCTTTTTCTACATCTGATGTTGATACAGGATGTGGATCAGGTGTATCTGTCATATAGTATTTGGTTTGAGGGTTATTTCTGCCGAAGTGCATGACATGCGTTTTGTCTGTGTTGAAAGATAGTTGCCATGTCTGCGACCATTTACATACTTTATTTATGTTTTCCTGAATCTGACTGGTAGCTGGGTTGCCGTACATCTTTGTATCATCTGCAAATATTTTGCAGTGGCAGGTTAATCGATCAGGTAGGTCATCTATATATATCAGAAAAAGTATAGGTCCTAGAACACTTCCTTGTGGCACGCCGCTGGTCACCTCAATCCAGTCCGATGATGCATCATTAATTCTAACTCTCTGGCTCCTGTTGCTTAAGTAGTTCCCTATCCATTTTACTAAATTTTCGCCAATACCATAGCTTCTCAGTTTTGTTTGTAGTTGTTGGTGTGGCACAGTATCGAAAGCTTTTGAAAAGTCTAAATATATTGCATCGACAGGTTCGTTTGAGTCAAGCATGGCTGTTAAATCCTCCAGGTATTCTAGTAGTTGAGTTTTACATGATCTTTTATGTCTAAATCCATGCTGACATTTGGTAAATAGATTAGCCGTTTCCAGGAAATTTACAATACTGTCTCTTATAAAAGATTCTAGGACCTTGCATAATGTAGAAGTGAGACTGATTGGTCTGTAGTTGCTTGGGTCATTCTTGGAGCCTTTTTTGTGTATGCAGCATACATTTGCCATTTTCCAGATGTCGGGTAAAATGCCTTCTTCAAGAGACTTGTTGAAAATTATGCATAGTGGTGTACTAATTTCTTTAGCAGCTTCTTTTAGTATTCTCACTGGTATTTCATCCGGGCCATTGCTTTTGTTGGGGTTGAGTCCTTTTAGTTTATTTTCGATGGCAATAGGTGTTATTAATATGTCTTTTAGTATGGTACCATTGTTTCTGGGGTTAATGATTGGTGTAGAAAGAAGATTTTCTGGAGTGAACATGTTTGAGAAAAATGTGTTGAGAATGTTTGCTTTTTCTGTATCATCTGTGGTCATGGTGTCGTTTGCAGGGTTACGTAGCTTGCTAATTGATTCACGTAGAACTGTTTTACTCTTGACATAGTTCCAAAAGGCTTTAGGATTTTTCTTACTTTCAGTTGCCACTTTACGTTCAAATGACTGTTTTGATTTTCTGATGCATGCTGTTGCTTTGTTTCTAGCAATTTTGTAGAGTGTGTAATCTGTAGTTTTCTTAGTTTCATTGTATCTTTTGTATGCACGCTTTTTGCTATTGAGTGAATCTGTTGCTGACCGATCAATCCAGAGGTGCTTTTTCTTGCCATGGTTTTTTGTTGTAGGTATATACTGTTCTTTCACTGTGTTCAATGTTTTGTGTAGGAAGTTCCAAGCTTCTGATGCATTAAGTTGGTGTAGATGATTCCAGTCAGTCGTTCCTAAGTCTCTTCGCAGTTCGTTATATCGTCCTTTGTTCAACAGTAGTTTTGGCTTAGCTATTTGTTTACTTGTGCTTAAGATGTCAGGATGTAGTGATATTTGTAGAATGTCATGATCACTTTTACCTAGCGGCGGTAGGTGAGTTATTTCATGGACGATGTTTTCGTTGTTTGTTAAAACTAGATCCAAAAGATTTGAAGTCTGATTTATTCTATGTCGAGTCGGATTAGTAACTAGTTGCTGTAGAAAAATATCGCTGGTAGTATTAAGAAAAGCGTCTTCTTCTTCTTTTGGAGAAAAGCCTGTGTTCCAATTTATCGATGGGTAGTTGAAGTCCCCTACTATAAGAATATGGTCTGTATTTGCTGCATCAACTTTCTGTAGTAGATTTAAGAGGTTTTTGTTATTTGAGCCATCTGAGCTGGGACTTCTGTAGACGCAACCAATGATAATTCTTTCCTTTTGTTGTGTCGTCCATGTACTCCATACTGATTCAGTAAAGTCATCGTCATTCAAGATGTCACAGGATTGAGCATTTAGTGATACATGTGTATATATAATAACTCCCCTTGATGGTTTATTATTCAGTGATAGTTGGTACTCATCAATCTGTAGTTCACTAATGTTGATGGTTGTGTTTTTAGGTAAGGCTTCCGTGATTAATATGATTGCAGGGTGAATATTCTGTACTAGTGTTTCGAGCTCAGCCTTTTTATTAATCAAACTATCTGCATTTGTGTATATACATGTGTTCGTTACTGTTTTAGAATTTCCATTGTTGTTTGATTGTAAATGTTTTGGCAATTGATTTGTGCTAATTTCTGCCTGGGAATGTACATGCAGTTCAGTATTTGTGTTTGTATTGCTGTTGATAGTGTCTATGTATGGCTCATCATCTGGAGTGGCTATGGACTCGTTGTGTAATAAACTGAAATGGTTTGATAGTTGTATTGGTACTTGTTTATATATGACTGGCCGTGTATCGGATTGATCGCAAGATGGTAAAACTAGCACCTCCATGTCCTTCCATTTCGAAAATCCTGTAAACGGTAATAATTTATGTAATCTTGGATGTTAGTGGATAGGAGATTTATTCCTGATTTGTTGGGATGGACATTTTCCCAGAATAACTCACCATATACTTGGCCCTCTTCGCTGCTGAAAATAAAAGAATGGTTAATGAAAGTCACAGCGAGCCACACCGCTAGGGATTCTAATCGTGTGTTGAACTCACTGACCAGATCATTTTCATATGGTTCGTTTGGGCGTGGAAGCAGTGATGATACAAATACCTGTGTTTCGGGTGACTGGCGACGGATTGTTTGTATGAGTGTAGTGTAGTCCTCTATCATTCTGTCAAGGCTCTTACGACCGATATCATTTGTTCCTACATGTACCACAATCCCATCGTATCGTTCATCGGCTACAGATTTCTCGATTTGGTATGTGATTTCGCTTATACGCGTGCCGCTGAAGGACCTAATTTTGATGTCGGTATCGTCGGATGACATATATCGCCCGCTTAGTTTTTTAAAAGTTGAGCTTCCAATTAGAAGAACATTATTCTTCTGCTTATCATTGGAATGTCCACTTTGTTGTTGTGGTGAAAGCCTATTGCTTGGGTGCCGTTGTTTGTGTGCAGTGCTAGAGTGCTGCTGGTATGAACTGAGTGTTTGGTGTTGTTTGTGTGCGGTGTTGCTGGTATGCACTGAGTGTTTGGTGTTGTTTGTGTGCAGCGCTGGGGTGTTGGTATGGATTGAGTTTTTGATGGTTATCTGACTGTAGCCTGTGGTTGTTGTTATGGCGGTGTGTGTATGATGTACCTGCGACTACCTCATTGTATTGCCGCACACCTGGTTTGGCCTGGCTCCTATGGTCTCTTCCTTGAGACTCACTGAGTCCTTGTGGCATGGCTGGTATACGTGGTTCAGTGTGGTAATTTTGATGGATGTTGTTCTGTTGTGCTTGTTGTTTGGCTGGTTTACGTGGTGCAGTGTTGTAATTTTGATGGATGTTATTCTGATGTTGTGTACTTCTGTGTGTCTGTAGGTGAATGCTATTTGTTTGTGCCACATCGTGCTAGAGCTGTGCATGAATACCTCCGCCAGAATGCCATCGAAACCCTACCATGGCCAGCAAGGAGCCCTGACATGAACCCTATTGAGCATATCTGGGACATTCTGGGAAACATGGTGAGAAGGAGGGATCCTCCTGTGCAGAACCTACAGGAATTAACAGACGCACTCCATCTTGAATGGCAACGAATACCACAATGGCGTATCAGTCGGTTGGTGACCAGCATGAGACGTCGTGTCCAGGCCGTCATCCAGGCACAAGGTGGATATACCCGGTATTAATAATGACAGTCTCAAACTCGTGCACAGATGTTAAACTTCGTTTTCAGACACCATTAATGACAATCTAGCCACGTGTGTCAACTGTAGGGCAATAGTTGTCAGTTGTGTCAACGTAACCATATTCAGGCCTCGTTTTCAAGTTCAAACAAAAACATACAGTGTTTCCCCACCATCATAATCAGCATTCCTCTAGTTGCATTATTACCTCTTGCACTAAGATGGATGGGTACACAAATGTTTATGCTATTGCTTTCTTCATAGCACATGAATATACCCTCGCATGTGCGTAAAAATAGGGTGGTGCTTAACTTTTGCACAGGTGTATATATATATATATATATATATATATATATATATATATATATATATATATATATATATATATATATATATATATATATATATATATATATATATATATATATTATTATTATTAACGCGAGCGTCTCTATTTATATTGGAATCGTAGATTTAGGATATATTGTCTAGATTTCTCGTGCGCATTAAACGCATACCCTCACTATTGGGGCTAGTTGTATTAGCTGGTGGCCTGGGTTAATTGCTGACTGTACATTTGCATCAGAAATAAAATAGTATTGTGATCTGTCCCACTGTAGGCCCCTACTGGGTAGTGGGACAGATCACAATACTATTTTATTACATCTCTTAATCTCCTCTTCAACACTCGTCCCGATCAAACTGGCCAAAATGGCTTCGGTAGTAATTTTGAGAAACTACCATTTACATCTAACAGATAGGCATTTTTGAAAATTTACCACTGGAATGACTGGCTCGATAACTCAGCCTATCATTCCAATGATAAAGTGCCAAAAACAAAGGTCTCTTGATCTGCAAACGGGCAAAGGCTATTTCTATGATAATGGATGGATCTGATCTGTCACCCCGTCATAATTATTTACGTCATATTTAGGATGACGTCACGATCGAATACGTGATGAATGATGTAAATAGCTTCATCAGGAACATTGAATAGTCCATCAAGTGTACGAATTTTATGTCTACGATTTAATCCCCATGATTTAATCAATCAATCGATCGATCGATCGATCGATCAAATACTGCCAGTGTCATGATGGAGACCGGGTGAGGGCATAGAATACACCATACGGTGTGCATTCAAAAGATAGACTCATATAAATTCGGCAGTGTATCAGTATATCCAATTTTTGTCTTGGTGCGATGGTCCAGCGGAAAGATGTCTGGGTTGCTGATGCTATGCGTAATTGCAGGATGACGGCTCGATCCCAGACTGAGGAAATGATGATCAACAAAGTAAACTAACAGGTGCACTCCATAGGCGAGGTTAGCGCAGAAATTGAAGTCATCGCGTTGCCAGTGCGTTAAAAACTAAGCAAGCAAACAATCTTTATTGACAGATCCAACATGTGGGCATACAGACAGTATTCAACATTCTGTTGAATATGTTGATACTAATTTGACTGGGCATTGTACGAATTGTACGGCCTTACTATTTAATCAACATTTTCTTGAAAATTTGAAACTAATTTTCCTGGGCGTTGTATGTTTTTTTACCATTATCAATTGCGTCCTATAAAAGCTTCACAGGCGTCATAGTCAAAATGCTTAGTGTACAAATTTTATGTTTTTACTTTTTAATCAACATTCTGTTGAATATTTTGAAATTAATTGTACCAGGCACTTTGACCGGGCACTGTTACAGGCAGCAAAAGCACCCAGTAAAATTAGCTTCAGGATATTCAACACCTTACCTGTATAGTTACCTTGAAATTGGGATTATGGGAAGTCATGAATCAAAGTATATAAATTGATTACAACACACCGAAAGAACGGACAGAGCTTAGCTAGAAATGGAGCCCCACCTTTGAAATTGTCATGAACAAATTTGATCATTAAACGGCCAATACCACTTAGTGATGTGTGGTCCACCCACTTGTAATAAGTGACCACATATTTTAGCAAGAGCATTCAGATAGTTAGCTTTGCCCAGCCAGACGCATGTAGACCCAATCGCAATGGACCGATTCTCTTATGGAAAGAAGGTATAAGTTATCCAACCTGTCACTCAAGTGTTGACATCATAATCAATTATGTCGCATGTAGGCTAACGTCACAGTCAAAATATGTAATGAATGACATAGCTATGGCTATCAGGAACGTTGAAATGTCTGTAAGCTGTGGGACTTGTATGGCTTTACTATTTATTAAGCATTCTGTTAAATATTTTGAAACTAATTTAACTGTGCTGCTGCTATAAGCACCGCTTATGAGCATGTCGATAGTCACTTACAGGACTGGCGGTATGATCAGCGAACAAAAAGAAGAAGAAGCACCGACAGCATCTAGTCAAATTAGTATTAAAATATTCAACAGCTCACCTCTATAGTTACCTTGGAAATGGGATTCTGGGAAATCATGGTTGAAAGTATGTAAATCACAATGACGACGGCTACGAATATAGGCCTATCATCATCTCTTATTGTATTTTAGCCGCCTCATGGCATAGCTGGTCAAACCGACCCCTACAGTGATCTTGAGCAATATCAAATTGCATGCTATGAGGGGCCAGTTCTTGATAATGTACCAGTGAAATGACTCTCGAGACAGTCATTCCAGATTCCAGTGGCAAATCTGCAAAAACAGTCTTCTCTTGGCCTGCAAATGGCCATTCAATATCTAAATATTTTAACATTCTTCACCAAATTTAGACAATAAAAGTGTAATATGTTATGACGGCAATACCAGGTACTGTGTCTGTTTCCTTTCCCTTATGTATTATAGCATAAAACACTGGGCTGAACATTCGAGATAGTGTATAAATTTCCATTGTTATGTCTCGTAGGGCGTAGGGGAAAAGATTTTAATGTCGTGGACGCATTTTACTAGTCACTATGTGTGTTAAATTTTAACAGTAAAACATGTATCATAATATTGTAGATCGTGAAAAATTAGACAAAATTCGCTAAAAATAATGTACGTGTGATTTTCATTAGTAATTTATTGTCCTTAATCCTTCACTGGGAAAAGTTCCATGCATGCAATTATTTAGCACTGTGTATAGACAACTGATGTTCCGAATTTCCAGTCAAAACGGCTGTCAATAACATTGTACCGCGTGGTTAGATAGATAAATCAACAGACAGGGTATGCATGTGCCAAGTTAGTAATGCCTGCAATGTGTTTGGCCCAAAATTCCACTAATATGGTTAGATAATTATCTGAATATGCTAATGAAGTATTGAGTTTTAGAATGTTTACCATGAAATTCGTTGTACACGATTTCATACCGAGAATTGGCTGAAATTTTAGCCAATTCACAGTCTTCACTGCCCTATTGTCTGTAGGTTATGTTCGGCCCCAGATTTTCACTTGAGTTTAAAAAGTATAATTTAGCCTAAATTACTTTGAATCGTAAACATTATGATATCATATCATTGTTAGCTATAGTCATAATTAAAACAAATTCTACAATGAAATAATTCCATAGTCTGCAATTCCATACCGAAAATTGGCTTAAATCTTCACAGATCAGTGATTTTCAGTATCATACTGTCTGCAATAAGTTTGGCCCATATTCGCTTCGAAATTCATACATATGGTCAGGTCGGTATATGAATACGCTAATAAAGTATCAAGCTTAAAAATGTCTACCATGAAGTAATTTCATAGCACACAATTCCATGGCAAAAATGTGCACAAGTTTTGGCAGATTCATGGTTTTCGGTAGCCTACTGTCTGTAATAAGTTTGGTCCCAAAATGTCGGAAGGTTATATAAATACGCTAACATAATATCGATTTTAAAAAATTCCACTGTAAAGTAATTTTATAATACACAACTTAGTAGCGACCAAAAGTTGTCAGATGCCAATAATTTATGTACCGATATCTATGTACTCTGTTTGTAACCAGTTTTGAACATCTAACCATGCAGAACTCAATATGCATTATTATGTACTAGTGCTGTACGAAATATTGCACGATTCTACCATCAAATAATATCATAGTTACCAAGTATGTCCATGCAGTTGCTTATTCGCGATATGTCCCCATTCAAAAATAGTTGGTTCACATTAGCCACAATCGGATAGATGTTGATAGGTCCTGGCATATCACCTGTACTAGGTTTGGCTCCAGAATTTCACTGATATCTTTACATAGATATATATGAATGCGCTAATAAAGTATAGAGTTTAAAAAAATTCTACTATGAAGTAATTTCGAAATACGCAATTTAGTCGCAACTTACAGTTTTCAAATGCTAATAATTTACTACATATTCAGTATCAGAATCTCTGTACTCGGATTGTAACCAGGATTTCGAACATAATACCATTTAGAACTCACTTGATATTGCACTACTCTATCATCAAATTTTTCTAGCAATAATGTGGAAATCTTTCTATATATTCTATAATTTAGCTCCAGATAGAATGTGAATTATCAAACAAAAACCCCAGAATTTACGCAAATGGTCAACAACATGGATGGAAAGATCGACGGTATGCCCCAAAAATAATCTGCTTCTTCCTATAGCCCATCGCTAATCCTATCCAAGGTCAATGCCATTACAACCATCTTAAAGATATGACACTACCAAGAAACTATCATTATTACAATCGCAACCACCATCAGCACTACATGGGAAAGGTAAGAAACTGTAAATGACAGTCAGAACCTATGTAATATTGAATGTTAATATAACAAGATAAACACATTTCTCTCTGTCCTGCAAATATATTGTCAACTTATCACATGTCTAATGTCTATATCTGTACAGTACATTGAACTTAACTTAAGCTCACGTCTTCCTATATTATATAGTGCAAGTGTCATTTTTACATGTATAATTAATTTTTTGTTTTATGTAGGGGTCCAAGTTCTAGATATAGTCACTGTCTTTGGTGGACAACCTGTTGTGCTACCGCAAATTGTATATTATATATAAAAATGAATTTGAAACTCAACTTGAATTATAGTAATCTCCGGCCACGCTATTTGCCATTGATTCCTTGCATCAATATGTGTACTTGTATGTCTACTTAGATCGTTACGCGAGAGCGTCGTCATAGTAGTATATTATCACAACTTCAACACATATTCAAAATACATAATTTGTTTCTATTTTTAAGATACATAGGTAGGGCCTCACTTTTTTCAAGCACAGCTTAGAAATTGTTTCAAAATATAAAATAAAATGTACTGTTAAATATTTTGAACATAATTGGCAACTACAACTACAATAAGAAACACAGCTCAATACTAGCTGAATAACCACTATTAATACTATTACTTTTATCAAGTTATTATGTGATGCGTCTCTTTCGGTATGTTGATTTGCCTACACGTATCTGTACATCTGTCATAAAATCTGTGTCCGGGCCAGATGGCATCTCCCTAATGGAGAGACTCTGTATAGACAAAGTTTCATGAGTTCGCTTCTTCCCTAACCCTGTGTACTCGGATGGAAAAAATTTAAAAATAAAATAAATCACCACGGATAATAAATGTTACATTTTCTAGGCAGGTTTGATGGAAGATGCTGCAGTTTGCTAATGTGGCGCAGAATGTTATTGCGCTTCCGGCGTAGTTTGGTGCGGTCTTCACTTTGGCCACTGTGCTAGATGTGCAGCCATAACGCTGTATACTCTGCTGACAGTTTTACTACTAGAGGGTCGTCAGTATACCTAGTTTGGTTATCTTTAAAAACACCTATGGTGCTTGTAGCTGATGATTCCATAGATTTCAGCATTTTGATGAGGGATTCATTTGGATCAGAACTTACGTCGATGTTAGCTATCTGCTCTCCGAGGGACTTTTTGTATGACATTGCGAGTGTCAGTGTCGCTGATGAGCTTGTATAAGCTGTGGGTGACTCTACCCTATTGCCCGGTATGGCGTTTATATATTAGGTAGAGATTGTTCATCTGAAGGCGTGGGACTGGCTTATGGTCAGAAATGAGATCTGTGCTTTCATAGGAACAAGCATTCCGAAGTAGGGGTTTTGCTTCTGTCTTGCATAGTATGAAATCTATTTGGTTGAAGAAGAAAGATGGTACACTTATGGAGGAGACCAGCGTAGAGGTGTCAGCTCCTCCCCCTCACCCCCTAGAAATATGCCTAATATATGTTTCTTGTTTTCAAGAGAGTCCAAAATTGTGTCCATCATATCAACAAGAGCCAGCATGGTTGAATGCTTTTCTCTGAAACCATATTGGGATTGGTAAATTATTAAATCTTTGTTTAGATTTTGTCAGCCTATGGTATTATAATAGAGAGAGAAAAGGGAGAGTACTAAGACTGGCCGGTAGTTAGTTAAATCTGATGAGTCTCTTGCCTCGTATATAGGTGTCATACATGCTGCATTTAGTCGTGATGGGAACACACCCTGTGCTAGTGAAAGATTGCAAATGGTATCAAGTGGAGTCAGGATATGTGAGATACAGGACTTGAAAACATTTCATTTAAAATTATCATTTCCAGCACTTTTGTTAGTGTTAATTTAGCACTTTTGTTAGTGTTAATTTTTTTTAGAATATTGTATATCTCTTCTGTATCAGTAGGGCATGCAAACATTGCAGACTGCTAGCCGCATGCAATTAGATAGTCTTTGATGCTTTTATCTTAATTAGTTTGAATTTTTTGTGATAGATTTAGTCCAATGTTAATAAAAATATTCATTAAAGTTATTGGCAATTTCACGACTATCAGTTATAATCTTATTTTTGTAAACAAATCTTGTTGATTCTGCTTTCTTGTTTTGTTTGTTAAGCAGTGTCTTTAAGAGTTTCCATGTTTCCTTTATATCGTTTGGATAGTGTCCACTTTACGGGCCGCTGATAATGGCGGATGAAATAATGTGAAATAATGCGACCGACGAGATAATACAAGACTTTAATTGTTGTCAAGGGCTTTCCCAGGAATTTAAAAGGGAGATTTCTAAAAATATTTTTCCATACTCAGGCCTACACCTACAAACACCACTATATTTTACCCTAATTGGAATTGGTTAGGGCTAGTGTTTAGTACTAGGGTTAGAGTGAGATTTTTAAAATGATGTTCACATTGTTATTATTTTAACCTTAGCAACAAACAACAAAACCTAGCTTGCTTTAACAATTGTCATTTGTTTACATTACATCATAACATAACAATGTTACCACATGCAGGCTTACTACACACCTACAACACAAGATTATACCTTACCTAGTAATTGGAATTGGGTAGGATTAGAGTTTATGGCTTTTAAAAATTCACGTTTGTTTACATTACTTCTATTTTAAAATAACCTTTATTTCATTGATACGTCACAAATGTTAATGAAACGTCATTAACACATCATATATGTTAACCAATCGCTGTGCAATAACAATAATCCATATGACGTCATTACGGAATGACGGGGTGATCACCTTGGTCTGAAACAGCGTGAACACCAGCCAGATCAAAACCTTTATGGAAGAGGCAGAATATATCAAGATCAAGGTAACAACCAGCAACTGTGTGATTGACATGGTCAATTATTACTGCCCTAATGACAAGAATCTCTCACTTGACACAATCCGGGTCTCGGACTGCCACTTCCTCATTGCAGGAGACTTTAATAGCCAGTCCCAGAGCTGGGGATACAGAACACTTGATAAACGAGGAGAAGACATTGAAGCATGGCAAGATGAAAAGCACCTTTTACTTGTCTACGATCCCACAGATCAGCCTACCTTCTACTCACGCCGGTGGCACTCGAAGATGGCGTTTTTTTACAGAAGACATTCACAGAAACCTCAGTAGAGTGGTCGGATCGCAGTTAGGAGGAAGCGACCACCGCCCAGTCCTCCTCTCTCTTTCTGGAAGTATTTCGACAAGTTCACCTCAACATCCAAGGTGGAACTACAAAAAGGCAAATTGGAGTCTGTTCGGCATTCGTTCCAATGAGCTTACCCAAAATATAGCAGTAGAAGGGAGAAACATCGACAATGTGGCCAAGGAATTTAATTCAGTATCCTCAAGGCTGCCAATGAAGCGATTCCTCGAGGGTTCAGGAAAAACTACCGCCCCCCTACTGGACAACAGAACTGCAAGCAGCACATGATAAACTAGACAAGGCCAGAGAAGATGCAGAGGGTAATCCCTGTCATGAAAACCACTTCACGCTACAACAAACTAAAGCCACGTATCTAAAGACCAAGCTGGAGGCCAAAAGAAGAAACTGGAGGGAAAAGACGGCAGGGTTTAATTTAGAGAGAGAGACACCACAAAGCTATGGAGACTGACTAAAGCACTGAATGATGAGGGTGTCGGGGGAGAGAAGATTACTCTTGAAGAAGATGGACAAACACTGACAGGAAAGATGGCTGCAGATGGCTTTGCGAAGGCATATGCAAAAGAAAGCAACATTTCTATACCACGAATGCGTCAAAAAGAGGTTAGAAAAGAGCAAAAGGAAAGAACAGACACCAACACTCATGATGCAATGAAAGTTGACATTAGTTTAGCAGAACAGAAGAAGGCTATCCGCCAATTGAAGAAGAAGAAATCTCCCAGGCCGGATGGCATTACGAATGAAATGATCCAACACCTTGGTAATGCATCTCTCCGCAAGTTGCTAGACATCTTTAATCTCAATTGGACCAATGGAGAGGTTCCTCAGTGCTGGAAGGAAGCCAGAATGACCCATATTTTGAAAAAAGGGAAAAACAAGACGAAAGTGCTGAGCTACCGTCCTATCAGTCATACAAGCTGCATATGCAAGACCATGGAGTGCATCGTCAACCAGCAGTTGCAGTGGTACCTGGAGTCGGAGAACAGTATAGTTTCAGAGCATGCCGACTTCAGAAGATACAAGAGCACAGAAGATCAAACAACACATCTTGCACAGGTCATACAGGACACTTTTCAAGCCAGGAAGGTGATGCTAGCTGCCTTTATCGATCTGCAGAAGGCATTTGACAAGGTGTGGAAGGATGGCCTCCTCGTGAAGCTCCAGCGCACAGGCATCGGTGGCAACATGTTCCGATGGACCAAGTCATACCTACACAATCGCTGAGCTAGGGTGCTGGTGGATGGACAATCTGGACAGAATGTATTGCTGAGACAAGGGGTACCACAAGGCGGAGTATTATCACCAACTCTGTTCATACTCTTAATTAATGACATTGTAGCAGAGCTGCCCAATGGGATCCATGCAGCCCTCTATGCAGATGACCTCGTACTTTGGTGCACCGATGAGTACACAATGACTGCCACGTACAGAATACAGCTCGCCCTGGACAGAATTACAGCTTGGGCCAATCGCTGGTGTATTACCATCAACAAAGAAAAATCATCAGCCATGCTATTCTCACTGTCCACCAAAACCAAGGTTGGCAATCTGACTCTGGGCAGTACTCCACTCGAGTATGAGGACCAGCAGACATACCTGGGAGCCACCTATGACAGAAGATTAACATGGAAGGAGCACATCCAGAACGCAGAGGCAAAGGCCAGAAGAAAGCTAAACATCATGAGGAAGCTGGCAGGAGCAAAGTGGGGTGCCAATGAAAGGATCGTCAAGACCATCTACCTAGGTGCCGTACGACCACACCTTGAGTATGGATCCAGCTCATGGATGACAGCAGCTAAATCTCATAAACAGAACCTCGACAGAGTACAAAACCAGGCACTGTGCATCATCACTGGTGGAATGAGATCAACACCAATAGAAAAAATGGAGCAGACAGCAGACATCCCCCCACTTAGCAAAGGAAGGGAATGCAAAGCACTGATCCAAGCTGCAAAGTTCAAATCGTTCAACAACCACCCGATGAAGATCAGACAAGCACAGCTGTCATCAGGAAGACTTAAAAGATCAAGTTTTGTGAAAGAGACAAAGGCACTTCAAAGGAAACACCAAGAAATGTTGCCAGCACAAATAGAAGACCCAAACCACACACTTGATCCTCCACCCTGGGAAAACAAACTAGAGAGCATAGCTATTCGCCCCACAGTACCTCATCTCACAACCAAAGATGAACACAGTGATGTGAGCAAGAAGGCCCTGACCCTAGCCATGCTGGAAGAAATGTACCCTCAGGAGACATGGATAAGGATCTACACAGATGGATCAGCCAAAGATGCAATTAGGAGCGGAGGTGCTGGACTGCACATACAGTATCCAAACGTACAACATGAGTCAGCTGCAATACCGACAGGCAAACACTGCACAAACTACAGAGCTGAAGTCGAAGCACTGGTTCATGCAGCTAATACCATCAGCAGAACAGCAGACCCTATTGCACAGCTTGTCTTTTTATCTGATGCCCGCTCCTTCCTTGAGGCTATCACCAAAGGTAAGCTGCCACAACTTGAAGAAGCACTACAAACCATCAAATGCTTTCGGATGGCATTGCAGTGGATCCCCTCACACTGTGGAGTCCAAGGAAATGAGGAAGCAGACAAGATGGCAAAGGTGGGTGCAGAAGAGAATCAGACAGAAAACATGGTTACCCATACAGAGATGAAGACTATCATCAAGTCACTCTATAGAGCACCTCAATCAGAAGATGCCTACCATCATCTCTCGAGGCCAGAGCAAGTGACCATTTTTCGTCTCAGAACTGGACACAACAGACTAAACCAACACATGTACAGGCAGTTTCACCTTATGACATCGCCCGCTTGTCCTTGTGGAGAAGCATAACAGACCACAGATCACATACTTCAATGTTGCAGTACGTATCAGCCGCTGAGAGAAGAGATCTGGCCTTTGTCAACATCTTTTCTTGAAAAGCTGTATGGGCCTGTGGAAGAACTGCAGAAAACCACAGATTTCATCTTGAGAACGGCTCTCCAAGTGGGATACCAGCGATCGAAAAGAAGAAGAATTACGGAATTCATAGCAACAGTTAAAATCTCGTCAAATCTCATTTGTCGCGTTATTTTGCGTGACTTCGTCCGCCATTATAGGCATCCAGTAAAGTGGACTAGTTCCTATTGTTTTCCTGTTCACTAAATTTATTCTGGAAATAATGTATTTTTGCCCTTATTATTTGGTTTAATTTGTTTCTGTACTTTTAAACTGTGTTTCGTTATATCTTGTTGGAGTTTTAATGAAAGTTAGGTACATCTCTCTTTGTGTTATAGACAGTGATCAGTCAACTCGTCATCCAAGGTTTAGTAGGGTTTCTTTTAAATTTTTTTAATTCTTTTAGTGGAAAGCTTTGTTCATAGGTTTCAGTGCAGATAAGATGGAATGTGTTGTAGGCATCTTAACATGATTGGCGTTCAGTTATTTTATTCCAATCAATCAGATAAATTTAGTTTTCAGTACAGAAGTCCCTACAGGTTGTTTTATTTTTCAAAAGATTTTTGCCCAGCTTTCACCTTTTCCGTGTAGTAGATAGGTAAGTGGTCAGAAATATAAGTTCCAAAAATGCCTAGGTGATTCTTACCTTCTGCAGTACTATTTGTGAAGATATTATCAATGATGGAAGCCGTGAATTCAGTGATTCCTGTTGGTTTTGGTAATTACTGGATAGAAACTCAATGTGCTGAGCAGATTTAGCAAACTATGTGTATAGAAGCAGTTTTGTTTTAATAACTCAATCTTATAGTCTCCCATGATATATCCTGTTTTATTCTCATTTTGTACAGTTTGCAGAATTACATTTAGTTCTTTTAAAATTTCCATTGTTACTTCCAGGAGGCCTATAGACAACGCCAAAATTTTTAGTTTTTCCTTTGTCTATAGCTAATTCAGTGAAAATAGTTTCTATATACTTTTCCATCATTGATAGATCTTCTCGCATCATGTATTGTAAATTTTTCTTTAATGGGGATGCCTACACACCCCCCCCCCCCCCCGTTTGTGTTAATATGTGTCCTTCAATAAATGTGTACGGCCACATTGTAATTAGGTAAGTTGGTGAATCAGGCTTCAGCCACATCTCAATAATACCAATAAGATCAAATTCTTGAGCACTGTTGTCTAAGAATGTGCTTAGTTTGTCGATGTTCCTCAAGATGGCGTAGAAACAACTGATAATGAGAAAGCAAAAGTACGAAACAACTTCTTTGCTAGCGTCTTCACTAAAGAAAATTTAGATGAATTACCAGTTTTTGCACCCAGGAACAAAAATATTGATCTCGCCGGTCTAGTCATAACACCAATTGCAGTAGAAAAGTGGCTGAAATCCTTAAACCCCAATAAGGATCATCGTTTACATATCTTGATGAGGAGATATTCACTTACCTATTCAAAGCATTGGTGAGGCCACATCTTGAAAATGCAGTCAGTGTGTTGGGACCACAGAGTAAGACGGACACCCTGGTACAAAGCTTGTCCCCACGCTGAAAGAGTTAGATTACCCAGCCAGACTAAGAAAGATTGGCCTGGCAATGCTCAAATATAGACAACTAAAAGGTGACATGATTAAAGTTTACACAATTCTGAATGGAGTGTATGACACGGACGTGACCGACAGCTGGTTTTAGGTAATAGAAAACAGCTACACAAAAGGCCATAGCCTGAGGGCACGAAAGGAAAGGGCCAAACTAGATTTAAGGAAACATTCATTTACACACCATCATCATCATCATCATCATCATCATCATTATCATCAACATCATCATCATCATATGTTGCGACGTTGGAGGCCATGTTTGGCCTATTGACGATCTAATTATTTTTTCATTACTGTGGTTAGTTGCGCAATGTGCGGATAATGGTTAAATTGCTTTTTTTTTACTGTTTGTATTATAGGGTTGCTGTGGCATATGTACAATTTACAATGTACAAATATACATCATTGATCTCGTAGGACAGACCCACCTTATCGATGCAGGAACCTCTGGTTCTTCACGATGTAGCTTGAAGGGCTGGTAGGGCAATCCCACCTGTCTCAGCCACTTACAATTAGCATATTTATTCAAATGTACAATATATACATATATTTACATCGTGTGGGTGGAAAGCCTGACCATACTTGCAAGCTTGATTGAATGGTAGGCCAGACCCACCTTATCAGTACACATGTAGCCTCATATGGATGGTAGGACACGCCCACCTGTCCTGGATTAATATGTGTGGCGATATATGCAATATGTATTATTAATACGTTTCGCGGTACCTGGTACTAAAACATATGACTTAAATACAGCAAGAACTCACCTAGCGACCTGTTGGTGCTGGTAGGAGTCAACAATGTATGGAACAGCCTACCCAATGTATTAGCAAGCATCGTTCAGTGTTTAAATTTGAGGTAGGACTGGATTGCTTATGGCAAGATCAGGAAATTAAGTACGACTTTACTGCGTACTACAAAATGCCTGGAAGACACACGCATCCGTCGTATAAGTCAGAGGAAAGTGAAGTGGCGGACATACGGGCTGAACAGACTACGTCCAGAGCAACATCTTAAAACATTCTAAGACAATGCATGCTCTAAAGGTATTTTCCCAAAATACGTCTGTGTGTACAGATCCATTGTTCACCTGAAGGGTACCTACGAGAGGCGGAATTTACACAACAACGAACGGGAACGATTTCTTCACGTTTTTTGTACAAAATGGGAAGTTAATGTTTGTTTAAAGGCAATTATCCGATTCTTTCATTAGAATCTCGTTTACAAACGGGTAAGACCATTTATCGCAAATGTCCAAACATGTAAAATACTTAAGTGGTTGTTTTGTGTCTGATTAAAATGTATTTTCGTGGTGCTTTCGGCCTGCTTATCCACGATTGTAAAATCAAAAATTAAATTTCAACATGCCACCAAGCGTCAGATTCTGAATCTTTTCATTGCATACCTATTTGAACTTCCTAAATGATCTCAGTAGCATGCTTTCCTTTAGGCTTATACTTTCTTAATTCGAAAACTGGTATCATGCATCATTATAACCAGGCGCCTAGGGCTTGTTTTGGTGACTGACTGCGTTGCTGTTCGTGGTTTGCCAATTTTAGTGAAAATATCACTAACACTTCGACAAAACAGGAACAGAGTTTTTATGTCGTTTTTATCATCACCAATGCTTACTGGTTCGTAAATTTAAAGATGGCGGCGGCAGCTAAATTATACAAATTACGAACTGAAAATTGTAACTGTTCTCAGTCCCCCAAGTAAATTGACAAGGTGGGTTGGTCCTACCAATCACGAAATGTATTAATGAGGCGAGTCCACCCCACCAGCTAAAACTGTTATGCTGTTCCACGTTCAATTACTAGTCCATAGCCAACCTATAATGTATATATACCACAGCAACCCTATAATACAAACAGTAATAAAAAAGGAAAAAAAAGAAGAAATTCAACCATTATCCGCGCATTGCGCAACCAACCACAGTAATGAAAAAAAAAATTAGATCAGCAATAGGCCAAACATGGCCTCCAATGTCACAACAGATGATGATGATGATTTGAATGACAAAATCGCGTCAATACTATAGTGTCTGCACTAGGGTTGCACGATTATTCACTTTCTTAATCGCGATCATTTAAGAAAAATAATCGCGATCATACGATTAATCATGAACTATATTAACTACGTCATTGCTGCTTAGAGGACATTATGATGCTACTGCAGATTGTAAGATTATGGGTTAGGCACATGGGTATACATACATGGACAGAATACGCCAGTTGCTGATTGCAAACAAAAGAATTATATCAAGATTTTTCTAGACGGAAAGCGGAAGATACCGTAATTCGTTTAATTGTAGCCTATGCTCTAATAGAAGCAAACCCCCTAACTTTGACATATGAGCTCCAATGATTTCTTAGCAGTTTCAAAACGGCAAAACTCTGTATTGGAAGCCCACCTCCTAACTCAGTAGATAATTTGTAAGAATAGCGTGTAAAATAATAACAATCGTGTCACCGGGTGTGTCTACTTCAGACCGATCTCTGCCCTGATACATTTCCGACCCCTCTAGAAGTCAATACAGGCCTCGGATTTGTAAATCTCGACCACCTATTAGATTAATACTAATAGTAGGCCACGTATATTCAAGATATAATAAAGTTTATTCCACACTTTTGTAGTTAAAATGCGCTTAAAACAGTCTTGGCGTGATTAAATAGCTTCCTTATTATAAATATATTTCAAGACCAAATTTATGTACCAAACAAGTACGGGAGAAAATGCGCATCAATTTTGTAACGCCAATCAACATTAAATGATCCAAATTGAACTGCCCTGTAGGTGGGGCTGAGAATACACCTTCCGTATCCTCTGCGTGTCGTAAGAGGCGACTAAAGGAGGTAAGGGTGGGGTAACCCTGACAGAAACCTCGAGTGCTGAAGATGGAGGTTCCAGGCCGCATGGCGCACTCTTAATAAACCATGGAGCCACGCACTTAACGCTTATGATCATGTCGATAGTCACTTACAGGACTGGCGGTATGATCAGCGAACGAAAAGAAGAAGATCCAAATTGAATTATTACGAATGACAATATAGCCAGCTTCTTAAGTTGGCGAGCCAGCGGCTCTTTTGCGATGGGAGGCGACGTGTTCTCGCGAGATATACGCTAACGGGAGTTTATCAAACGGGTACCCGTTATTCAGATCAGTATAATACTCAGTTCCTATCACGCAATGATAATATATAGAAATTGTTAGGGTGTGTCTGAAGTAGACACACCCTGTGACACGATTGTTATTATTATACACGCTATTCTTACAAACTTCAATTGGAGGCGAATCACGTGATTTGTATTTTTTCGCGACGCCATTTTATATCAAATTGTGGATTAATTTTGATGTAATAAATGACCTTTATTAAAGGATACGCAATATTTAGGCGCTCAAATCAAATAATTTCACTTCCCCGGTGATGTTTTGAGGTATACATTAAACATAGGCGTAGGCGGTGAGAATTTTTACGTGAGAAAATGTGTTGAATTTCCGTGGTATCAGTTCTAGAACTTTTTTGGGAAAACCGTTAGTGCATAACTATTCAGAGAATGGGGAACGCGGGATAAGCGTGTGTGATTACAACAACAATGACAAATAGCGACCAAGTGAACAATCTTTATTCATTTAAAACTAATCATGAGTCAATACAAACAAATCAGTTATTTATTTATTTAGTTTATTTAATCATTCACACATTCGGCTGATAGCCGGATGTTTGTTTCCATACTTGGTAACGCGAGCAGAGTTTCACAAGCGTAAGAGTGTCTTGACACAAATTTCAACATGGCGATTATACGATTATTTCATTTTATAATCGTCCACGATCATTTTGAATTATATAATCGCGATTACTCGAATAATCTGCACTTGTGGTGCTGTTACACTACGTATTATTATAGTGCTTTGGCACTACGTATTAATCTATCACAATATACTATGTATTATGTAATTGAGACATACTGTGGCTGGCCTCAGATGTGTCTGTGTAGCACGTCCACTCAATAGGCCATTCTTCAGATATCGTCTGACTTTGTGGACTTGGTGCTTGTTGATAATGTCAATAGGCAATCATCGGTGATCTACGTATGCAAGCCGATGATGCATTCTTGCTCGGTACCACATGCTTCCCCAATTATATTGGTGTTGTCCCACATTTTAATTGTGGTTTAAATCAAGGTTGCAGTTGATTGATAGCAGATGGTAACACATTTAAACAGTACCACCATGAAAGCCTCAGAAATAAGATGTTACAGTGGATACAAGGAGGAAAGTGAGGTGAACAACGAACAGGCCTGTGACAGGCTGAGCCACAGAGGCAGTTATCACATATGAGGGAAAAGCTATACCATCTTTTTAGGAATCTTAGGCCAGCTGGTACAATGTCATGATATTGTGTCAGACGTCTGCAAAAGCAAGGAGGAAATAACGGTTCTGGCCAATTAAGAACAGTTATTACTAGAGAAATTGTGCAAAGGGTCTCGAGGACTAGTATATTCAAGCTGCAAGAGTATCGTGCTCCAGAAAAGCTAGTTCTGTGAAGTGTTAGTTGTTGAGAAGCCATGCAGATGGAACTGAGGACCAGTGTACACAAGCCGCAGTAGTGTTATTTATGCATGCTGAGCAGGAAAGTGGTACTCTACAAACTTAGTTTGACACTATGTGGGTAGGCTTCAGAGTTTGTATACAGAATTTTATGAATTATGTCAATTTCTTTGGTGAAAACATTAGATTTTATGAAAAATGTGCCTGGAAATTGTCAAAACGCTACTCCTCATCAACGGCTTGGTGGATTTCAACTTAATTGGATTGGAAGGACCCGATGTGACTAGGCTTCAGAACATTTATATAGAATTTTGATTGGTAAATGTTTTGGTGGCCATCTTGGATTTTCCAGAAATCCTTTCTAAACGCTACTTTTCCTTAATCAATGGCCTGATTTCAATGAAACTTGGGTGGAATGCTCCTATCATGATCGACTTCAAGAGTTCTAATGAAAATTTTGATTGATCAATTACTTCAACTAGATCTTGGATTTTCCAGCAGAGTTTTAATCGCTACAACAGCTAGATTTCAACCAAACTTGGATGGAACGATCCTATGACGATACGCTTGAAGAAATCAAGTGAGAATTTTGATTGGTCAATTTCTTTAGAGGTCAAGTTGGATTTTCCGGAAATTATCCATCATGTCTATTTAAATGCAAATGGTCCAAATGCACACATTTGGTCCAGGCATTCAGCTTCATAGATCATTGTAATGTCGAAGTCAACAAGATGCAAGATATCAATAGTCACAGTCACTAGGGTGTGACATTCTGGTCATGATCTTTATTGCGATACCTATCGTATCGCGATAGGTGTATCACGATATGTATAGTATCGTGAGGTCCCTGACTATACGCATCCCTAATATATATATATATATATATATATATATATATATATATATATATATATATATATAGGGCATCCACTAATTTCTAAACACAGGTCCTGGACTTCCTGTGTAGTAGATTTGGGAGTCCAAGCAGGAAACAAGGAAATCATAGTTTTAATGGTGTCAGGGCCAGAGTAAGAGGAAATCCAGGACTTCCTTGGTCTTGCTTTTGATAGGCCAAACCTTAACTTTGACAGTATAGTGCTCCTGACACACAGACTGCGCCACAGAGCATGGGTAACTCTACAGGAAGCTATTGAATATTCTGATGCTAATTTTACTAGAGCCTGGTGCTGCCTATGGCATATGGCATCAACATCTCCCAGTCAAATTAGTTTCAAATTATTCAGCAGAAAAAGAATATTCGTTACAACATAAATAATGAGTAGGTTTTTTATCTGTATTGCTTAAAGGGTTAATGGTGCCTCATCCTGTCAAGCTGGCCAAAAACGGCTTCTGCAATGTTCTTAAGGAATGTCAATTTGAAGAGCAAGAGAAGGCTATTTTTGCAAATGTCCCACTGGAAATGACTGACTTGATTATTGACCCCGTTTATATATATATATATATATATATATATATATATATATATATATTACAACTACAACTCTAGCACATGTATGCAATACTGTACATTTGATACCCACAATTATTGGTCCTATTTTAATCTTGTCTGCTAGTGAGACATAGGTAGGTAGGTAGGCTCTATCACTTTTCCGATGATGACAGCGATGGCTGCAGCAATGTTATGTTTTGGTTGTATAGCACAGCTTAGAAATACCTTAGAATGTTTCCAAAACAAAATAAAGCATACTGTTAAATAAAGTTATATCCAGGCATATGCATAGCTGCGCAAATATTGGTAAAACATATTAATTTAACAGCAAACTAATGGTCCATATATTTATCGGTATTGTAGGAGATACTGTCTGAGAGCATCCAGCTTTCAACATTCTTTTGGGGGGGAGGGGGGGGGGGGGGGAAGACCTATGGTCAGTGAATTCTGACAACCTGTGCACCACCTCATTTTGCCAGCCTACATACATGCCAACCCCAATGGGTAAAACTGCATGTCCCAGCCCATTCCATATCAATGTCGCCCATGGAAATATCCTTTAAAAATGCACTTCCACAATACCCTCCGCCCTGGTGGTGTCCGATTGCAAATGCAGGAGATGCCATTTGAGAGTATATAGATTTCAAAATTGTCCAGTGGAAGACTCCAGAACACCCTATACACACCCCTCCACCCACCCACCCTCCCACCCCACCTAACTGGTGGGATGGGGGTGGGTGGAGGGGGCACCATTTCTGAATAAACCATGTCAAATTCAGTGTCTTCCAAGAAACTGATCACTATAAGTTTGGCATTGAGAACTGTACTTTGTACTTAAATGTTTGCATTTCCAGTAAGATTCCACGTAGTCAATCCTTGCCCTTTGAGTTTTGATGTATTTGTAGTTCAACCAAGTTTGTGTGTGTGTGCGTGCGTGTGAGCGCGCTCAAGCTTTACAAACCATGTGCATGTCGCTTGCTGTATTTTATATTCTGTTTCGCTGTTTAGTAACTGTTCACATATTCAATCATTGGCATTTTGTTTTCTTTCAGTGATCATGGCAATCCCGTACATGATTGGCCCTGGAGGGCAGCCTTTTCTCATTGGGCAAATTCCTGCTGTGTTACAGCAACAGATGGCTGTGCCAATCCCACCACCACAGATACAGCAATCACTACCACCCAAGCCACCCAACTATATGAGTGAGGAGAAACTACAAGATAAAGGTGTGTACTAATTACTCTGGCCCTGAAGGGGGAGCGGAAATTGCATTCAAGGCTGTATGTGTCTGTCTGTCTAGAGATATATCTAAAAAAAGGTACTGGTCTGATATGGTTCAAATATTAACGCATGAAAGGTTGTAACTGACCCTATAATGGAGCTATTTAAGTTTGTTAGTTTAGCGAGTTTCAGTGATTGCAGTCTTCGTGATGCCTCATCATGGTATGGTATGATGTGTTGTTTGCAGTGCTCTTGTTATTAAAAGCAAGCATGAATAATGAGATCCTGTACATGTGAATGTAATTTCAGCGCGTAAATGGCAGCAGCTTCAGTCTAAGCGGTATAGTGAGAAAAGAAAGTTTGGTTTCGTTGATGCCCAGAAGGAAGATATGCCTCCTGAACATGTGCGCAAAATCATTCGTGACCATGGCGATATGACAAACAGAAAGTTTCGCCATGACAAGCGTGTGTATTTGGGGTAAGTGTTTCAAATTTTTTGCTTGCTGCTATAATAGAGGCTAATCAATCTTAACCTTTAATAGTCAATCAGTTAAGACTGGCCGGCGTAATGTCCATTTGCATGACAAAAGTAGTTTAGAAACTACCACTGACATGACTTGCTCGATAATAAGTAGAAAAAATATCTCCTAGCTCCTTAACCTTTTAGCACTCATATCCGTCAAAAACGGCTTCTGCAGTGGTCTTGAGATATGTCCGTTTGCAGACCAAAAGAAGACTATTTTTTAGCTTCATTCCAGTGGTAAATTTTCAAATATAGTTTCTCTTGGCCTGCAAATAGACATTTTTATGAGAAAGTTTAATTTTCTTGAACAAATTCGAGGGTTAAAGGGGAACACAAACTGAGAAGGATCAAAGCCAGTAGTAGGGCAGATATGTGAAAAAGATGTTCCATTCTGGCAGAAAGCATGAAATTTGGCATATAGGTGGTTTAAGGTATCCTGATCATAATTAGATGCGGTGCCACGTGATTCTACCAAGGGAACCCATTCAAAATGGCGGATTCTAAATGGCCGCCTTCCCAGCGGAAAATTTGCATTACTCAAGCTCTAGACGGAGTAGAGAGATGGGATTAATGTCAAATTATGGGTTTCATGGGTCAATCGTTATAATTCTACTCACTACAATACTCTAAATATGTAAATATCAATCCTTCCATAGCGACCACCTGTGTTTGATGTCAAAAGACGGTGGCTCTTTAAGATGTGTTATCTAAAAGATCCATCTCTTGAGAACAAAAGCAATATAGCATCTAGAAATAGTTTAAATTACTTGATTTCTTAATATCGAACCAAGTAATGGTCGTTATAGATACGTTCAATTATCCTATTAGAGTATGCAAGACTATACATGATGCTGTTGATTGTTGAATCATGATTCACAGACGTCACACGCACTGTGCACCGCATGAGCACAACTGTGTACACTTGAGGTAATTTGGATTTATAGCATTTGCATCTGCCAGTGCAATTACTTTTGCAAGCACATTTCACGAGTTCCCGGCATGCCTTAGATGCATCTGCAAGCAAACTCCATTGCGGTGACCAAGTGTCTCCATCTCTGACCCAACCCCAGTCAGCTGGCGATGGCGTTTTTGCATTTGCGTGGAGTTATTGGCCCCAAAGATGACCTGCCTGGAACGCAGCACGTTTGGTGTGTTGCAGCAGAGCTGCACTGGTCGGAGGAATGTTTTCTAGCTGCCTGTTGCCAAAAGCGAAAAGCCGTTTTCGTGCCTCATTAACCTTTGACAATGGTGATGTGCATTTGTACAGTAGTACGACAAACCTCTCCAGCGTTTCTATGTCATTGTCACACAGAGACGCCGGGGCATCAGACAGTCTCCTAAATAGTGACTTGAATAGATCTGAAGTCCTCCAAACTTCCCATGCTGTCTATGCCAATCCCACAAAATGCAGACACAATGTCACACCCAGAGAAAGCATGCATAAATAGCAGTCCTTGTGACGCTTCTGCACCCAAAACTGTTGCAATGCCATGAGCTGATACATAGGGGAAGGTCTTCCTATGGCCAAATGCGACCCAGAGATCACACCCTATGAATAAAGTTTGCTCTCCGTATGGCTAAGACTACGACATCTGTATCTGTAGCATGAATCAATATTGTTCGATAACCTTGGTGATATGCATGGAAGGCGTGGAGCAACATTCTACCATCTGCTTCATCTTGCATGCATGGCGCGAGTTGTGAGACGTCATGCTCTGGCCTCATCAGCACGTTTTCCTCCCATGTTGTGACGAGTATACTCGAATGACTCCAATGTATGTACGAGAAAGGTGAAGAGGCCTGTTTTGTTTGCATCAACTCGTAGGAAGGTTTTCCAATTTTGAGGGAGTCTTGTACTCGATGCAACACGAAGAGCTTCACCATGTCCCCGTAATTCTCTAGCGTGTGTCGTCAAGCTTCCCGCCTTATACACGTCCCATACAACATCCAATCTTTTAACCGTCTGTAGTTGTCTAGCAATGTGTGGGAGGAAGACGTGCTCTGCAAAATCTCCAAATGTGTTCACAACCACGTTTGATTTCTTGGGATCTAGATTATGCATCATAGCTGCTCCGTCAATGATCTTCACTTCAACCTCTGGACAATCAGCTGCACAAGCTACTAATGCTTCTAAACATCCCATCAGATCTGATTTGCTGCCTTGGCGCATTGCATTGCTCTCAGCAAGTGATGGGAGCCATGGATGATTCTCATGCTCAAAGATTGAATCAAGGTCTCCGTCTCTGGATTGGCAGGAAATGTACAGTCTAGAGAATAACTGTACATCTCTCTTCATTGCAACAAGCTTCTTGTTGGTTCTGGTACTCATCCTCTGTTTTGATTTGAACAAAGCCAAATTGTTCTTTTGGATTGGGTCATATACCGATTTTGATGATACAGATAGTCGATCTGCGACGAATGCGTAGTATAGGCTGATGCCTAGTTCTTCTGCTGTTCGGATCGCATTCACTACAGACTCGGACATAATGACTTTGGTATCTAGAGTCACTAAGTCAAAACTGTCATCTAAAAATGGGTTTCCCATTTCCTCGATTGCATCAATAAGACAAATTGTGTTTAAAGCAAACAATTTCTGCTTACTCGGAATCTGCTCATGATGACAGTTATCATTGATATTTCTGTGTGTATGTTTCACTTCGTGCTCGCTGATCATCCTTCCTATTTCTGGGCCTGACACCATCCATCGTTTCAAAGCAGCTTCATTTTCTGTGATTCCGATAATTCCACCATCGCCCTTCAGAATAGCTATGTATTCTCCTGATATATTTAAATAGTCAGTGTGAGTTTAGGAAACTACAATAATTATATGGAAATCCGCAACGAAATAATGCTTGGCGAAGCGAGGTGCTGGCATACAATTACTTTTACTGGAGAAAACGTGTAGACCAATTGTTTTGAGTAGTGAAAACTTGTTTCTAAAATGTTCTGCCCGGAACATGTGTGTACAAATGTTTAGCAATAATAATACTAATTTACAAATGTTATAACAACGACGACGACGATAATAATAATAATAATAATAATAATAATAATAATATATTTTTTCAGCATGTTTACCTATTTAGAGTATTATAATGGGTAAAAGCATAACCAGTGACCCAAGAAACCCTTAATTTGACCAATTCCAGCCCTCTACTCCAGCTAGAACTTGAGTAATGCAGATTTTCCGCTGGGAAGGCAGCCATTTTGAATGTGTTCCCTAGGTAGAATCACGTGGCACCGCATCTAATTATGTTCAGCATACCGTAAACCACCTATATGCCAAATTTCATGCTTTCTGCCAGAATGGAACATCTTACCTCAAATTTGTTACATATCCGCCCCACGACATGGGCGAGACAGCAGGCATTAATGTTCTTGTTGTTAACATCTAATTCTGGTTCATCATCTCTTTTAAGCATCACTTTTTTTTATTAAACAGAATCATCAAAAGCATCACTTTTTATTCGAATGAATATTCTTTGCATCATAAAGAATTTGTCAGTGCTAGTCTGTGCGTGTTAAAGGATTAATCCAATCACCTCCATCGTGATTTATTTAATGGGTTTTTTAACACTCAAATTTGTTCAAGAAAATTTAAATGTTCATTTCCAGACCAGGAGAATATTATTTAAAAAATGTATCACTGGAATGACTGGCTCGGCTATCGACAGTCATTCTAGTTCTAAATTTTCCAAAATAGTATTCACTTGGTCTGCGTATGGACATTTATCAAGCAACAGCTGTTTTTAACCAACTTAGTGATGATAATAATACATGGTAGTATATAATAATAATCACTTTCATCATTTGTTGCTGACTTTAGGGCGTTGAAGTACATGCCACATGCTGTGCTGAAGTTGTTGGAGAACATGCCGATGCCATGGGAACAGATTCGTGATGTCAAAGTTCTTTACCATATCACCGGTGCAATCACATTTATTAATGAGATCCCATGGGTTATTGAGCCAGTCTACATTGCTCAGTGGGGGTAAGTAAAGTTTACAACACAGTTCATAACGATCCTTGAAAGTGCTTGAAGGTCCTTAAAAAGTTCTGGGTTTAGCAAATTTATTTAAAAATGCTTAAATTTAACAAAAATCTGAAAATCTATATTTTGGCAGAACCGTTAGTACATTTGAGTTAAAGTGCATAATGTTTTATAAAAGTGTGCGAAAATGCTAAAAAATCTATAAACATTGAAAATGGTTGAGCAATGTGTTTAAAGTTCTTGAATTTGCACTTGAGACTATGAACCATGTATATAACCACACATAAAATCATGTGATATATTTTGGGGTCACAAAATAGTGACTCTTTAAATCAGACATTTTACTGGTCAAATTTCACTTTAATAGAAATTGTACATATGCAGATCAAGAGATGTTTTTAGATTTGCCAATGGAATGCCTGGCTTGTTTATTGAGCTAGTAATTCGAATGGTATTTTTCTAAAATAGTTTTCTTGGTCTGCAAATGAATGTTTCTCAAGACCACTGCAGAAGTGGCTTCTGGCCGGCTTGACCAGTAACGGTGCTCATGATCATTAAAGTGCTAATTTGCAATTGACAATCAATGTGATATATATGATAATATGTCTTATAGCAACAACTAATATTTCTCAAGCCATGTCTGAAATGATGCATAACTCAACATAGCGATCCAATGAACTTTATATTCTGATAATTAAGTTTTCACAATTTCAAGTCACTTCCAACACGCATAATTAGTCGGCAGAGTTTAGTTAGAAATGCGTGGGACATGGCTAGAAATGAGCGGGTCATGGCTAGAAATCAATCAAAGGTTTACCATGCACACTGTTGCCCTTCTAAAGATCTCCATAAATAGACTCGGATTACAAATTGTGCTTTAATTTTAGGTCTCAGTGGATTATGATGCGTCGAGAGAAACGTGATCGGCGTCACTTCAAGAGGATGCGTTTCCCCCCATTTGATGATGAGGAGCCTCCATTAGATTATGCAGACAACATTCTGGATGTGGAACCACTAGAGGCGATCCAGATGGAACTGGATTCAGAAGAGGACATGGTGGTTTACAACTGGTTCTATGAACACAGGCCTCTAACTGACACGAAGTAAGAGTTAAGACACAATAGTCAATACACTTATGATACCATGAAAGAAGGTTTATGTTCGATATTTTGAAACTAATTTAATTAGACGCTAACGGGGAACTTGGCATCATTAATTTCAGGCTATTTAAGAGTTTATTTGTATGATTGTCTTGGCAGTGAAATAGTGCATTTTGAGTCATGAATGTGCTCTGGTTATGTTTTTAAAGCTATTCACGCTGGCAGATTATGGGTTTAACCCTTACCACTCTGATGTCAATATTCTATCTTTTACTGTGTCAATAGCAAAGAAACTGGTGTTCATTTTTCAACAATTTTGGTGGATGATGTTGCTGCTGTCTACGACAGCACCATCTTCCACCAAATTTGTTGAAAAATGAACACCAGTTCATCCTTTAATTTAATTAGAAAATTTTTTAATTTTGACATCAGAGTGGTAGGGGGGGGGTTAGGATAAATGCTCAACTGTTATAGGCAATCGGCAATAATGTGCTTAAAACCATGGGAAAGTGATGATTTCTGCTTGGACGAAGGGCACATGTGCTGAAGCGTATCAGAATTAAATAAGCTAATTGTAACATGCTATAGGTACCTGCTTTAAACTTTGTTACATTAAATTTCATTATCTTAGCAAAAGAAATTTCTAAATTTTAGGTTTGTTAATGGGATGACATATCGCAGGTGGAATCTGTCTCTTCCTATCATGTCCGTTCTGTATCGATTGGCCAATCAGCTGTTGACTGACCTGGTTGATGAGAACTACTTCTACTTGTTTGATCTGAAGTCATTCTTCACAGCAAAGGCATTGAATATGGCCATTCCAGGAGGACCAAAGTTTGAGCCGCTGGTCAAAGATAGAGAATTACAGTAAGTTCCTTAGCCCTTTAATGGTCAAATTTGGTCAAGAAAATTTAAATATCTGCCTATTGAATACCCAGTTACAGGCCGAGAGAGTACAAGATTTTTCACTGGAATGATTGCCTCATTCCTGGCACAGTTATTCCAGTGGTAAATTTTCAAAAATTGTATTCTCTTGACCTGTAAATGGACATTCCACAAGACCACTACGGAGGCCGGTTTTGGCCAGCTGGACCATTAAAGGGTTAATCTATGAATGTTTGCTCAGGTGTGTGTGTTTCTGTCCACCTGAAGTAGATAAATAATCAGCGTTTAGATAGTTTGTAGTAGTATATAAATTAAGGCTGCTAGAACAGAAGACTGGTTAGCCCATAAGGTATGCCCCTGTAGAGAGAACCAGTATCCGGAGCATTGTTACTTATTTCCTTGGCCCACCACATGGTCTACCTATGCCCACCTATTCCACTGGGGATATGACTAGGTATAAGACTTATATATACACCAGCAATGTCTCTGTCACTCACAGACCTAGAGAGCAAAGAGCTATGTGATCTTGCTCACTTGGGCGAGGCACACCTCGGTTCAGAGGACGCTGTTGCCACTATCTCCTTCCTAGACTTCGATGAAAAGGGAGAACCTCGAGAGATCCGAGGTACCATCCCAGCCAGAGATCTCATCGGAAACATTGACACGGTAGGACAATCAGCCATCAACAGGGCCAAGACTGTATACAAGGGGATGGACATCAAAGACAGGGCAGTGATGTGAGGTATGCTTGGAGTCGATGAGGCTGGTGCCATCAAGGTTATGGCCGAGTCCTATGCACAGGACCTGGTTAAGGATCTCCTGAAACCACGGAGCTCATTCCAACAAGATGGGGAGAATCTCAACGTGGGCACCCTCGACCTGAGCCATATCACAGTGGATGGCGCAACGGGTGCTACCACCAGCCTCCAACTACCCACGGTGAAGAAGTCCGGGTTTTTCAACCTGCCGTTTAAGATCACATAATAAGCATGGCTGCTCGAGCTTGCATCATACGGATACTCAAGGTGCTAGACACTGCGGGCACTGACACATGCCCTCTGCGTTACCTTCTCAGCTGTTGTTGGGATTTCATGCTTAACGCCTCTTGCATCCTTCATATCCACCGGCGGTTCAACACTACCCACAGAGCAGGAAAAAGAGCTGGTACAGGAAGTACTGCCATTTAGTCTCCCAGATATAGATGAGGCTACGCTGAAGAGCTGCTGACCATCCTCCAGGAACATGTCAGCGCCATACAGCAGTAGACCAGATGATGCCAGTCAGGTGGTGTTGATCATTGCCCCGTCAGGACACGGGCAAAAACATCTTGCTGCTGGCCCAGCTCGCCGAACATCTTCAGTCTCGATATATCCTCCTGGTATCCGACTCTGCCGCTGAGGCGGGCGACAATAACGATCAGTGGTACAATGGTCCAATCACCAAGATGAACAACCTGCAAGCACTGATGGAGAAGCTGCTCGCTGCTCGACTAACTGAACCACTTGTTCTAGTTATCAACGACCCCGCGATGGACCAGAAGACAGTCACATACCTCGGCAACATCACCAGACGCATTCGACACACCAAGATCACTGTCTTCATCCTCTTTCAGAAGTACACCCGTGAGATATCGCCAGATATCTGGCACAATTCGAGGCTCCTGTACTTTAGCTCAAAGAGTGGTCGTGCCCTGCTTGAGACGATATGCAACAGCCTGACCCTCAAGGAGACCAAGCAAGACTTCATCGCAGGCGTGCAAAAGGTCGCAGATCTATACCTCATCTTCAGCAACAAGGAGACAGGGGAGCTCGCACACTACAAGCCCTCACTGGAGAAGGCTCAGAACTTCAGCTACACATTGAATTCAGCCAGGAAGCTCACATGTCAGTCAGGTCGACATGACTGATGTGTCAGCCGGGTATGTTTTTCAGGCGTGAGGAACTTCGTCCGTGGTCTCCGCTATTTGAGGAACTTCTTCAGAAGCTTGAGGAACTTCATGAGCTTTTTGAGGAACTTGAGAATGTTTCTGAAACTCTGTCCACTGAGGATAAGATGCCATGACTCTATTCTTCTGAAACTTCTCGCGGAAGACCCACTTCGCCCATGCCCTCTTAGAGAACAGGTTTGATGAGGTAGTCCTGATAGTTGTCGTCGGGGAACTTTAGAAATGCCTCCAGATTACTCGCAGCCACGCGCTCCCTCTCATTGAAGATGTGCTCGGTGGCCAACCCCTCCTCTTTGCCTTCGGTGTGACCAGTGGCATGCCCAGCCTCATGGCCCTCAGTCACACATGTACTGATCTCCACGCGGAAGTAATGTGTGGCTCCAGCCTGTAGATTATCCAGCATCCGATGTTCATCATCAGTGGATATCGAATACGCCAGCCCACTTCCCGACCGCTAGTAGATCTTTGGGATCAACCCTAGCCTTTTGAAGGGCAAGAATGATGGGACTCTTAGTGGGTGTCCTGGGGAGATCTAGTGACCTGCCCTGGACACTGTCAAACTTCCAGTAGAGCATCCGAGTCAATAATTCCTTCGTACTACGGGCTGGTGTGGTCTCCTCTATGGCAGTCAGAATCTCTGCATCAGATGGAGGTGGGACCTTGGCTCGCTCCTGGATAATGCTGACATCACGAAGTAGTTGTTGGACCCTGTCAATCGGCAGCTGTACTGGTTTCTTCTTGGAGGGTTGCACTGGTTTCTGCCCTCGAAAGACGATCTGCTGGAGAACTTTACCAAACTTCGCCGTTTAAAAAATGTTTATACAGACATTTAAACATGCAGCAGTATGTACAGCATCCAGATGGGGCAGTTGGACCTGCGAACCCTTTATCTACAGTGGGGAAGTTCATCGATTTTGCCCTCTCGGGACATCTATGAGATTAGGAGCATGACCTCAAGTTCAAGCTCAAGAGCACAGCGGCGAAGGAGGTAGAGCTCCCGCAGGTGGGAGATTATGCAGAGCAACAACACACTGGACACCACCTATGTGAACAATGAGTACCAGGTGCTGGCTCCACTGGCTCGTGGGCCTTCCTACTACGCGAAGGGGAAAGGGTACTATACCATCAGATGTAATGATGGCTTCACAGAATTTGACTTACAACCAGACTTAGAAATACCTGTCGCGGTGCCACTCTTCTCCCTCCTCGAGAACACACACATGAACCCGGCCTTGATGCAGGACAAGCTGTTTCTCCGGGTGTACACCAAACATCTTCCGGATGTAACAATGACCTGTTCACGACTTCAGGTCTGACATGATGAGAATGACCAGGAACTAAAACGTGCGAGCTGTAGACAACAATTCGTACATGTAGAGCGAGAGCATGAGCCGGTCCAGGCCACGGCTAACCAGCATCTGGAGTTGACATTGCAACGAGGTTCCTCAGACTGCGTAGCTTTAGCAGTCTTGGTTCAGAAGGGAGGGGTGGTCCAGAAAGTGGGGAGCTAGACGACTTCAAACTTGTGGTGGCTGGGACCAACATACTCGGTGAGGTGCACGATCTGGCTGATTGCTGTCTCTATCGATAGAACACGAAGCCATATGCCGTACTCCGCCTGACCAGTGGCCACGAGGATCTCGAGTCCGTGCTCGAAGGTCAGTGGCACCTCGGAGGAAGGGACATCCCGCATAGCCATGGCAACCAGCTCAGCTTTCATGTTAGGAACCTGCATGGAGAGCGAGCGGAGACGCACCCGGTCAGAGTAACGGTGCTGTGCTTTGGATATAGCAAGGTTCACTTTTCTCAAAATGGAGGGGTTCAGGTTGAACACGCGTAGAGCATAACTCCAGCAGCTGTCCCAGCTACCACCACAGCTCCTACTACTACTACTACTACTACTACTACTACTACTACTACTACTACTACTACTACTACTACTACTACTACTATGACCTCGGCCGTCTTCTGACCTAATGCCTCATAGGCGAGCGTTGGCTCAGAGAGTTTTACAGCCTCGTAGTACTCATCAAGACTGTCATCGGCCTCGTGGATGTTCTGGGTGGCTTGAACCTTTTGTTATCGGCCTCGTGGATGTTCTGGGTGGCTTGAACCTTTTGTTGCCGTCGGCATGCCTCCCTTTTGTGCATATGCTCGAGTGCCTTGCTGTACTCAAACTTCTCCTTAGAAAGCTTCTCGATCGTCTGGTTATGACGTTTTCTCTCTACCTCCGTCGCCTTATGGTCACCGAAGCTGAGACCTCAGGTCGCCAACGCAAACACGCCTGCATTCAAGATTGCGGATGCCATGTCTAGACAGGTGATTTAAACTCGCCATAGAGTCAGCAGGAACTGCAAGCAATGTATGAACTGGAAGCTTTTGAGGATCCAGTTGAGGACTATGATGAGGATGCCTATGATGAGGACGCCTATGATGAGGACTAAGATGGTAATGATGTAGAGCCAGAATCCTGCCGACTAATCCACCGGGCCATGGGAATTTGTCGTACCTACGTGAAGGGTTCTCTTGGCCCACTAGCGACAGTTGGGGCTCTGATTGCTCTGTTCATGACGAAGACTGGCGAGACAGTGCACAAAATCGCCAACAATGCTCTCCATGGAGTTGAAAAGATCTCTGAGGCTATTCCAGCCATCGCCTTGAGGGTAGGTACAGTCTTTGGCGTAGCCAGTCCATGGCTCCCGTATGTTGCAATACTCCAGTCATCTGGGCTGCCAAACATTTAAGACATGCTATATAAGATGGCTTCTCTGCATGACCTCGTCAAGTCCCTTAACTGGCAAGCCTTTGTCGATAAGTTTCCTTTCAGTGATGGCGCCAGCGCTGCAGAGATTAGGCAGGTATTCGAAGAGGTGTTCATCAATGGTTGGATGAACGACGGTCGTCTGTTTGTCTGTCTAGAGTTTGGCCGAGCTGTACAGGAGAGGACAGGAGTCGACGGCAGCGATGAAATCTGAGGTCCTGACAGCCTCTCTTGAAGATCTCTTACCAGGCCGGTTGCTATTATCGGGAGCCTCACCAGCTGCTCGAGGCTGCACGTCGCAGGGGTCATAGATTCACCTTGTAGATGGTTAGCCAGTGACTTAACAGACAGGCGATGTGGCAGATCTACAGACCTCGTCCACGGCACATTCGGTATGTACAGAACATCAGGCTGATGTGTTGTTCCTTCCACATGATCGTGTCTGTTCCAGAGGAACATGCAAGACCTACCAGTATGCCCTCACCATCGTCGATGTCGCCATGGCTACAAGGCGGCATTGCCTCTCACGGATAAGTCCTCAGGTCAGGCGGCGGCTGGGTTCCAGTGTATCTATGAGGACCCGCAAAATCCCCTCCAGTGGCCAGAGTTGCTGCAAGTGGATGAGGGTAAGGAGTTTAGTCGGTTGAACATGTCACATGATGCTCATACCAGCAGCATCCTTGTGACCATAAGCCGGGGTGTGAATACCATTGGGAGCAATCCATCGCTTTGTGTCTAAGGGGCCGAGGCTTGTTTTGGTCTGGTGGACCCCGTAGAGGTGGTTACCCTCACTTCGCAGCGTGTTCATACTATGGTGGAAGACCTTTCGCTCGAAGAGGCATTCCTTGTACCGCTTGATGGAGTACATCTTCGGGCGCAGGCCAACAAACCCCTGGATTGGCACCCCGGCACCCTCATCCTTCATCTTGCCCAGGACCTTGTTGGCAGTACTGTGTAGCGGGTGTGTTACTGGGTAGTTGCTTGTGTCATAGAGGTCGCTCCTCGCAGCCATATCAGCATAGACATCGGCAGTCTGTATCTCCAACAGGAAGCTATCTGTGTCAGTGTACAGGAGCACACAGTTGGCACCATATAGTCGCTTCAACTGGTTGTAGTAGAAGTCATACATGAGGTACTTAGAGAGGTCCAGAATGGACATTCCCACATAGACAGGGCGGTTCAGCAGCAGGCTCATCTTGTCCTGTTGTACATGTGGAGAGCAGCTAGATCATCATCGAACACCTTTGCATGGGAGAAGTTGGGCTTGGCTATTAGGCGGCGCAGCTTGTCCACCTCGGATGACCGCACTAGCTTGACATTAGGGTTAGGCGATATTGCTCAAGGTATGACGATATCGGTATCTCATTAAAATACAGCGGTATCACGATATATCGTCATTTCGGTGAGGTGTGGAGTTAGGGTGTAAACATAGAATAACATGTATTTCAAATTGGTGGTGTCTGCAAGTTATTTTCATTAAATTTGTTGCATTGAAACCGTAAATTAAGATCGCCATGATTACCATTTCCGCATATTTAATACACGAAATTCCACACTTTGACACCCTTCAATATACAGCAACGAATGTAATGCAACTAACCCATCACAAATAAGAAAAATAAAGGATTTTCTTCTGTTCTTGTGTTGTATTCTATGTTATCTTTACCTCGCGCTTTACCTCACGACAACTGTCAAAAGATTGAGCAAGGAATACGCATTAACCTCATCGCGCAGAAAGGAACTCTGCAGAACGAAATCTGATTGGCCGCCGTATCATACTTGAGCCAATCAGAATTCACACTGCAGAATTCCGACAGCTTTTATCACGGCCGCTGCTAGCATAGACGATGCAAATTAATAAAATAACACTGCATGATTTTGAACGAGAACGAGCGTGAAGACTGGAAACAATTATATCAGATTTTATTTGGTCTGTAATATTAAATACTAATTTGCCCCATTGTAGACCTATTCAAATTCGCTCACTACTTAGCGGGTTTATCCATTGATCTCAAGGCGTAGCCGGGATGTGTGAAATTAACCCAGTTAACTCTGCAGCCAAGACTGCCACAACTGATAGAAAACTGGAAATAATTAGGCCTAAATTCTTTATTTTAAGGACGTTTCTCACTTAGAATAAATCCGTAATGTTATATGTGGAATGAATTTTGATATGATTCGTTTAAAAATGCTAAATATATTGTATAAAGTAACATAAAGACATATAACGGTAAAGCAAGAGATTAACTGCCCCCTCACCCACCGTTCCAAGCTGTGGTATTGATAAGGGATTAAGTGTGTGTGGTTTCTTATCGACCTCAAAAGTTTTAAAGTTTAAATCTTTCACGGTCAGAAGAATGTTTAACCATGCAGATCAATGACTAATGGATAAATAGCTTGACCTGTAGTAATGACGTCATCAGAATGAAATGTTGGTAGTGCAAATGGTATTCCCCACTGACTAATACTCAGAATGAGGCAACAAAAAACATGGCGTCGTCTATTTATGCAATTATGAAAAGTGAACAACAAAGGGTTATTTTGTACTTTAAATCATTTTATTAGCGCAAACAAACCATGAATTAAATGAACACAGATTATTTTGGAGTTTATTCAGTTTTTATTACCTTAGACAAAGACTGGATTATTACTTAAAGACTATTACTGGACCGAATAGAGGTAAGAGTATGACATTTCTAACTTAGTTATTTATATTATGCTCACAGTTAAAAGTGCAATATCGTCCTGTCGGTATTGACGATATTTACGATTTTTCGTAATTATGACGATTTCGGTATCGGTATTCGGTATATCGCGATATTGACGATAATATCGAAAAATCGCCCAACCCTACTCACAGATGCTTATTTATAAGGACTGATGGGCATAATAGCACATATGTCTTAAAGTCAATTTATAGAAACTGATATCTATTTAGAAATAGGAAATACATAATCTGTATTGAGCTAATTTACTATTACTATACACTCTAGAGGCAGCTCTGCTCATATTGGTAGCCACAAGTACAATGACTACCATCAGTGTGATGAGAATGGTTTTATGTGAAAGAATCTACAACAGCGTAGTTATCAAACTAAAATAGCTGATTTGAAGATAATCGTCACAAAACATTTTCGTAAACAATTTCTTGTCTTGATGGTTTAATCTAACTAATAAAGGTGTGCTAAGTATTTAATTATCTACCTGCTGAATTTCTGCGGACTACATTTTCTATGGGGTTTAACTCTGGGTCAGCTGAAGATTTTGAAAACAATTCCAGTGAAAGTTGTTGGTGACTTATCCACCAACAACTGTCAGTCAAATTGTTTCAAAATATTCAGTTATTGCCAATTGAAATTATTGTGCGCTGGCTTGGTGCAGTCAGACAGTTAACATATTGTTGCATAAATGTAAATTATTGTTCGTGTTTAATTTGAAAAATAACAAAAATTCATAGACAAATGTTAACTATTAGTGTGTATTTGAATTAAGTTTGCGTTCACTCATGGAAAAGTTACACTCATGTACACCACCATGTCCTCTTCTGAATCCAGTTTGCATTGTACTGTGTACGTGTCTCCATCTATCTGTCTATCTGTGCAGCATGTCAATTATAGATGTGTCAGATAGAGGCTTGGGCAGGTGATGAGAATAATATATGGGTTTGGTGAATGCCTGAAATTTGGTTTTAGTTCTGCCTCTTGTGCTGAAAAATCTCCCTCTTTTGATAGGGATGAAGACTGGAACGAGTTCAATGACATCAATAAGATCATTATCCGTCAGCCAATCAGAACAGAGTATAGGATAGCATTTCCTTATCTCTATAACAACCTGCCATTCAAGGTGCATCTCTCATGGTAAGTCCTTCAAATGTGAGCGTTTTAATTTTTCTCGTATGAAAGCTACGTATAATATTAGTGAAAAATAAATATTATTTCTGAATCAATTTAGAACTGACTAAATTAGACTGTGTAATGCGCCAAATCAACAGGGTTCTCATATTGATCTTAGGAATGATTTTGAAAACAGTGTTGCTGAAATCCTGTTGTCTTAACCCCTAAAATGCCAATGTCTCAATTACGTGATAACCGTACAGGTAAGATATTAAATGTTTTGAAACTAATTTGACTGGAATCTGTTGCTGCCTTAACAGCAATAGTTCTCATTAAAATTAGTTTCAAAATATTTAACAGAATATGCATTAGTACAGCAAACAGAGTTTGGCACTTCTTATCTGTAAACTTTAAAGGGTTAAACAATTGTTATAGCGGGTGCCACATCACTAATAAAGGCTTATTACAATAGTTTGTGCATAAGACAGAAATGAACAGTGATATTCCTGGTGAGAGCCATGGTTTGTTTGGTCATTGATTTAAACATGTACATGTATTACAGGTATCACACACCAAATGTAGTGTTCATCAAGACAGAGGATCCTGACCTGCCAGCATTTTACTTTGATCCACTCATCAATCCCATTGCACATAGACTCGCTGTCAAGGTAAGCATAGCCCTTGAGATAATCTTATGTCTTCTGTTGATGATGGTATACCTGGCCGACTTTGCAGTGACTCGATTGTACTCGGTACTTGTCTCGTCTGACATCAGGAAAAACTGCTGTTGCTACAATTTTCGTTCTTGTGCTAGATCATAATGCAATCAATATATTTACATCTTTTACTCGTGAGTTCCCATTTAGAATGTTTAATGGAAAACTCTTGGCAGTTATTAAGGTACAAATTGATTACTTGCAAACACCTATGTATTTTCATACAACTTTATTCTATCATTATTCGGACAATTCTTAACAGATTTTCGTTCTAAAAATACTATAATTATCAGCATTTTATCATCAATCTAGCACTCGCCCTCTATTGCGCATTCTGTTTTAGAGACCACTACACAAAGATCAGTGGACCTAATGCACTGTAAGTGCTTTAAATAGACACATGAGGCAACAGTTTAGGCAAAGGGGATAACTAGCTGGTTCTACTGTGCACAACCATTCCAAATCTCTACACTATTAAAATTCATTAAAGATTTGTTCAGCTTCAAAGGCGTGTTCATCACTTCTATAATCTTAACACTCTTCCACAAATTCACCAAATTAATGGCTATCATGCTGTTTTATGTGAAATGTGTTCCATAGACCAAAATAAGGTGAGGGCGACAGACAAAGTTTGATCAGGGTGAGCTCTTTTACTCTGACCACTTAGCATCAAAAGATTTTAAAAATCATGCGTGTCATGCAGGTTTAAAACAAACTGTTCCATCTATGGTCACCAGGGATAATGTATGGCTCCATCTGTGCTTAAAAGCTGTAAGTGACACTGGGGCTGGACGATATTGGCTTTTAGAAGATGATCACAATATCGTGCGATTATCACGATATATCGTCTAGGGGATTGGGCTTGAGGATAAGCTGTAGTTTAAAATGTGTAATAATTGCCACGAAAACCCAACTCTGATGAAAATCCTGGCTCATGCTGCAAACGGGTCATCTACAACATTACTGATAGCGAGTAGCATGGATTAAATTGATCGCAAAGTCCCTCATGAAATATAAACCAAGTCTAAGCTTCTTATTTTATGGTGTTCTCACCGTTTTATTCAACCAGTAATAAATTTCTGTTATAAAAACTGGGATTCGCCAAGGGAAATCCGAAAGCTCAAATCTAATTGGCTAAGACGGAAATGGGTCTAAAGACACGTTCGACTAACCAAATATATAAGATCATGTAACTATAGACAAGTATTTTACAGTCGAATGTACTATTTTCAGAAATCTGATGATAACGATAATATCGTGGTATTCTCAATAATATTGGGAAGTCACCCAGCTGTTAAGTGACACACCATGTTTCATTGCAGGATAATACTGGTGAGCCATGTATCAATGAAACTAGTCTCTGAATTTGTGTCCGTCCACCCGTGCAAATTTTGGGCTTTCGTACAATAACTTTATCTTTGCTTAGAGTATTGTGAGGAAACTTCATGGGAACATTGGCTATGGTACTAGGGGAATGTACATTATTTTGTGGGTCAGTCAGCCCGTCCCTCCATCCATCCATCCATCCCTCCATCCCTTTGTCTCTGAATTTGTGTCTATCTGTCTGTGCGAATTTGGGGTTTTCGTTCAATAGCTTTATCTTTGCTTGGAGTATTGTGACGAAACTTCATGGGAACATTGGCTATAGTACTATGGAAATGTACATTATTTTGTGGGTCAGTCAGCCCATCCCTACATCCATCCATCCCTTTGTCTCTGAATTTGTGTTCGTCCGTCCATGCAAATTTTGGGCTTTCATTCAATAACGTTATTTTTTCTTGGAGTATTGTGACGAAACTTCATGGGAACATTGGCTATGTTTCTAGGGAAATGCATATTATTTAATATAGATTAATTAAATGCTACAATAAATGTCATGTCATTTCTGTTTTGAGATGGTCAAACAAGATTGTGGCCATTATCTTTGGTTATTATCATTCAATAACTAAACCTTCTACTTGAATGTGTTATTGAATAGGTTAGTAATCTCAGGTGGCTAGTTTATAATTATTAGCTCCCATTTGTCTGGGTATCCATCCATATGTCTATCCAAATCAGTGGGATTATGTCATCCCACAAACATGGCTGCCATTGTGGGGAGATTATTTGCTTTATATCATCTAGTTGTGATTATGTTCTCTTGTCAGAGCACTGAGCCACTGCCTGATGATGATGAGGAATTTGAACTACCTGCCTTTGTACAGCCTTTTATGCAGGACACGCCACTCTACACTGACCACACAGCTAATGGTATTGCACTGCTGTGGGCACCTCGCCCATTCAATATGAGATCTAGCCGCTCTCGCCGATCATTAGACATACCATTGGTCAAGACATGGTAAGGACATGTACTCATAGGCTATAAACCAAATGCTTTCATTACAGTCCCATGGCAATTTATTAACCCTTTCATCCTTAAATTTGTTCAGGAAAATTTCAATTTTCTCATAGAAAATGTTAATTTAGCAGACCAAGAGAAGACAGGGTTTTAAAATTTTACGACTGGAATGACTGGCTCGATTATTGGGCTAGTCATTCCAATGGTAAATTTTCACAAATTGTCTTGCTCTGCAAATGGCCTTTTTGTTAGACCACTGTAGAAACCGTATTGGTCCGGCTTGAGTGTTACAAAGTGAAGAATTTCAAGGTAGATAATTACATTACCAATTCCAATTATACATGTTTCAAATTGCTCAACCGAATATTTCATTTTTCACAAAGGATTTACTATATCTTTTCTTGTGAGTTTGGAATTTGTAGCAATTACGGTGAGTCATCATATTTCTAAGCTGCTGTGATATAATGCCTTACTCTTGCTCCCATCCAGTCCTCTAACAGATTCACCGATAAATTTCCAGTCTAAATCTCGGGGAAAACAAGCAAGAAAGCTGTTGAATATTTTGAAAATAATATGACGGGAAGCTATTGCTGCCTGAGGCAGCAATCGGGCAGCAACGGCTTTCAATCATTAATTTCAAAATATTCAGCAGAATATGCTATGCATCATAAAGAATTTACCTTTTCGGGAATCTGTCATTGAAATAATCTCTGGCCCTTATAAGCAGCTGGTGTCTTATGTCAGCTTGGATATTGTGGTATTTGCTTCTTTTCATGCAGGTATCGTGAGCATTGTCCGTCAAGCATGCCAGTCAAAGTACGTGTATCGTATCAGAAACTCCTCAAGTACTTTGTGTTGAATGCTCTGAAGCACCGACCTCCCAAGGCGCAGAAAAAGCGGTAAGCTCCCACTGATTATGGACATTATTACACCATTTAATGAGTGAAGGTATATAAAGGTGACATCTTGGAGAAAGAATATGCACTTATTTGGAAAAGAAGAAGAGGCCATAATAAATTCAACTGAATCTGTACAGGCTCTATGATTAGAAATCTTAGCTAAATGTTGCTGTAAGACGCAAATCAAATCTTATACTGGATGAAGAATATCAATTGAGAACATACTAACCGAGTGATAATTCTGATATGAAATGGCAACAATATTGAGTCTATTTATCATATAAGCTAATATTTTGAATTTTCTCGCCAACCCTTGCCATGTTCTTACAATTGTACATTATTTTGGTACCATAGTGCTTCTTTGCCGAGAGTTTTGATCAATGACGTTAAAAATAAAAGATTTAAAAATTAAATTACTTTTGATTGATAGATTGAATTTGGAAATGTGTCAAATGTCTCATCATATTTCATGATTTGTTAGCAGTGATGACGCTTGTGAAATGTACTAATACAACTTGTATTAGTACATTTCACAAGCGTCATCACTGATAGGCCATTTGGTTAGTAAGTAGGTCACCATTCACTTTTGCGTAAATCAGACGACCGGTGTATAAGGTGAAATACATTGTTTAAAACTTATCTCTGTAATGTGTGACTACTAGTGGGCAATTCAATGATATATAATGGTTTAATTAACTATCTGACTGCTGCAAGCCACCACACAATAATTATTATCCCCACGTTTTAAAAAAGCGTCTGGATATTGTAATCGTCTCTGTCCGTCTGTCTGTCTGTCCATCACGATATCTCCTCCCAAACCATTGGGTGGAATTAAATCAAATTTGGTCTATGGGTTACCCATATGATTCTGCTTTGCATGACAATATTTATATTTGGCTCCACCCCCAGAGGGGGTGGGTAGGGAGGAGAGGGGTGGGGGTGTTGGGTGGGTGTCAAGAGGTCAAATCAGTTGTAATGCAACTCCTCTGAAATAGTTAGACGGAACTCGGCCAAATTTGATATCTCAGTTACCCATATGATTGCGGAGCACGAGAGCCCATTTAGATTTGGCTCCGCCGCAGGGAGTGGGGAGGGGTGCAAAAGGTCAAATTTTAACCTGCATGAATTGATTTAGCACATCTCCGAAACCATTGGACGGAATTCAACGAAATTTAGTATGTGGGCTACCCATATCAATGTGGAATGGATAAGCCCATTTATGTTTGGCCCCATCCCCAGGGTTGGGGATTGGGTCAAAAGGTCATGGAATTGATTGTAATGCAACTCCTGACACTATTGCATGAGATTCAACCAAGTTTGGTATGTGAGATGGGATGGGTTGTGGCATTTGTCAAGAGTTCAAAGCGGTGAACGTGGGGATTTGCGATGACGCGTCATCGACCGATCAATCTAGTTTCAACTGGCAATAGCTTTGGACCTAATGAACAACTTTCAGTTAAATTGTTTTCAAAATATTCAGCATATCCAGAGTTTATCCTCAATAAATATGTAGTCTGCAGAAAGTCAGCAGGTGGCCAGTTAATGATATGGAATGGATTATACTTTGCATCTGTGATAAAAATGAATTTGCAGGGTTAGGGGTTATTTATGAAGCTTGCTGTAAACAACTAGACTGAGAGTTATAGTAATAATGATTTTAATAATGTATGTGTTTTAGATATCTCTTCCGATCATTCAAGGCGACAAAGTTCTTTCAAACCACACAGCTTGACTGGGTAGAAGTTGGTCTGCAAGTTTGCCGTCAAGGCTACAATATGTTGAACCTGCTCATTCATAGAAAGAACTTAAATTATCTGCATCTGGATTACAATTTCAACCTTAAACCTGTCAAGACACTCACAACAAAGGTAGGTCAGAGCCAAGGGATGCAGTCTCTGATGATAAGTGACTGTCTTCTGCGTCTGACAGGAGTGGAAACTTCTTTCAGTTGTAGTCAGTTGTCTTCAGCCTTCTCTTCTGTCTCATGTCCATTGCAAGCATTTTTTCCCCTTAATGTTGTTAAATTACGTTTTGATATCTGATTGCAAAGGACTTATCAAGTTGGTTTTATGACATCGTCTGATGGCTGATACTTGTTTGCACCCAGTACAAAAACTCTAATGCTTTCTGAGTATTCTCAGACATGTGAAGACCATTATATCCACATATTGACCATCAATGTCTTGTTATATTTTATATTGTAAAGAATGTGCTTTTTCAGGGATTTGTCGGTGAAAGGATTAATATATTGTGTTTCACTTAGGAGGAGGGTTTGGGGTGGGGTGTTGTGTTGATACAATATTGCTATGTGAAAATATCGCTCATATATTGACACGCATTCCTACAGTAATATTGTTATAAGTCTACTATCATCATACATTGAACAGTTCTTCAGATATCACAAGTCTTATTAAACCCTTTAGTAGTCGGATTTGATCAATAAAAGTTAAATTTTCTAACAAAAGTGTCCATTTGCAGACCAAGGGAAGACTATTTTTGAGAATTTATCACTGTAATGACTGGCTCGATTATTGAACCTGTCATTCCAGTGATAAATTTTCAAAAATAATCTTGATTTACAAATGGACATTCCTCAAGATCACTGCACAGGCCATTTTCGACGGCTTGACCTTTAAAGGGTTAACCCTTTCATTTCTAGAGACCAGACAGCATTAATTACTTAACATAGATGTACAGAATTCTGTCTTATGTTTTGAAATTAATTTAGCTTGATATTATTAATGCTTAAGGTTTCTTTGATTATAAATATGGTTGTTAAATCTTGTGTGTTTGCTTATCCAGGAGCGTAAGAAATCGCGTTTTGGTAATGCATTCCATTTGTGTCGTGAGATCCTGCGTCTTACCAAGCTGATCATTGACGCTCATGTACAGTACAGGCTCGGCAATGTAGATGCATTTCAGGTAACCAACATTATAGCGAACTCTCATTGTTAATTTGTGAGGAATGCATTGATCCGAGTTCTGTATTTTGAAAAACGACACCAATAGTTAGCTACACACATAAAGAAGGACCGTAAACATTCTGTATTAAAGTCAATGTCCTCATTTGATGTGTTTGCGTACGTGTGTGTGCATATTCACATCAGATATTTTGGCACAAAATCCTGCTCAACGATTTCGTTATTTTTCTCATTTGCTGAAAATAACTGTAAAATCTTGTATGAATATTGACGCACTGTTGCTAGTGTCGGTATACTCAATACTGATGTCATGTGCTGGTGTAGGGCTGCTCAATATACTGATGTCATATTGTACTAGTTTAGGGCTGCTCAGTATACTGATGTCATGTTATGCTAGTGTAGGGCTGCTCAATGTACTGATGTCATATTGGGCAAGTTTAGGGCCGCTCAATATACTGATGTCATATTTTGCTAGTTTAGGGCAGCTCAATATACTGATGTCATATTATGCTAGTGCACGGATACTCGATATACTGATGTCATATTTTGCTAGTTTAGGGCAGCTCAATATACTGATGTCATTATGCTAGTTTAGGGCTGCTCAATATACTGATGTCATATTGTACTAGTTTAGGGCTGCTCAATATACTGATGTCATGTTATGCTAGTGTAGGACTGCTCAATATACTGATGTCATATTGAGCTAGTGTATGGCTGCTCAATATACTGATGTCATATTGTACTAGTGCACGGATGCTCAATATACTGATGTCATATTGTACTAGTTTAGGGCTGCTCAATATACTGATGTCATGTTATGCTAGTGTAGGGCTGCTCAATATACTGATGTCATATTTTGCTAGTTTAGGGCAGCTCAATATACTGATGTCATATTTTGCTAGTTAAGGGCAGCTCAATATACTGATGTCATATTATACTAGTGCACGGATGCTCAATATACTGATGTCATATTGTACTAGTTTAGGGCTGCTCAATATACTGATGTCATGTTATGCTAGTGTAGGGCTGCTCAATATATTGATGTCATATTTTGCTAGTTTAGGGCAGCTCAATATACTGATGTCATATTTTGCTAGTTTAGGGCTGCTCAATATACTGATGTGATATTGAGCTAGTGTAGGGCTGCTCAATATACTGATGTCATATTATGCTAGTGCACGGATGCTCAATATACTGATGTCATATTGTACTAGTTTAGGGCTGCTCAATATACTGATGTCATGTTATGCTAGTGTAGGGCTGCTCAATATATTGATGTCATATTTTGCTAGTTTAGGGCAGCTCAATATACTGATGTCATATTTTGCTAGTTTAGGGCTGCTCAATATACTGATGTCATAGTTTGCTAGTTTAGGGCAGCTCAATATACTGATGTCATATTTTGCTAATTTAGGGCTGCTCAATGTACTGATGTCATATTTTGCTAGTGTAGGGCTGCTCAATATACTGATGTCATATTATGCTAGTGTAGGGCTGCTTAATATACGGGTCGTATTGAAAACTGAAATCATAAACTGGTCCACGTTCATCGGATTGCTTTCTCCTGGCTAAGTCACTTAGCTCCAGATGGCAGGCCATTTTATGATGTATTGTTGCAACTATCCAAGCCGGTCATAAGTCGGCCACAGGGAAACTGGTGGACAGGCATCAATCGCAAACTATACTATAGTGTATTACGGTGTCAATGCCTCCTTTTAATTGAGTATTTCTTGATAATGTGATGCCCACTTCCCAGTAGCACCGTGAGTCAAGTTTTACTAACCACTACATAATTTGTATTGTGGCATGAAATTTTGATCTCTTTTTTAGGTTTAGAATATGGAGCATATTCTTTATTGTCTTACTTGTATAGTGTCTGTTGCCACCAGTATGGAGAACATTTAGGTCAATATTAATTCTATGGTGTCTGTCAATTAAAAGGTATTGTTGTACCATGGGGACCAGTGAACAAAGAGAAATACAGGAGTTACCTTATTTTAGAGGTCATATGCATTCCCATTGACTAGCATACCTATCCATTGTGTTTGTGTGGGTTTGTAGCTTTCAGATGGTCTACAGTATGTGTTTGCCCATGTTGGTCAGCTGACGGGTATGTACCGCTACAAATACAAGTTGATGAGACAGATCCGTATGTGCAAGGACATGAAGCACCTGATATACTACAGATTCAACACAGTGAGCATTAACCATCTCTACCCCATTATACTCATAAGCACTAATAGTTTTATATAATTAACAATCTGGCCAGAATGGCCAAGTGAGCTTATGCCATGTCGACCGTCCGCCTGTCCATCCATCAACTTTTGCTCTATAACGTGGCTCATTAGCCTCTATGCAGATTTAAACCTAATTTGGCTGGAAGCACCCTATGGGGGAGGGGTTGGGGGGAGGAGGGCTTCAGAACTTGTGATACATAATTTTGATTGGTCAAATTTGGGGGGTCAAAATCATAGATTTTAGGTTAAATTTACCAGAAATTGTTAGAACTCTACTCCTCATTAACCGCTTGCCGGATATCAACCTAATCTGGCTGGAAGCACCCTATTTGTGTAGGCTTTAGAACATGTATACAGAATTTTGATTTGTCAATTCTTCGTGTGAAAATCCTTGATTTTATGAAAAATGTGCCGCAAAATTGTCAAAATGCTACTTCCCATAAACCGCTGGGTGGATTTCAACATAATCAGCTGGAATAATTTTGACTGTTCAATTGGGTGAAAATCATAGATTTTACATGAAAAATGTACAGGCAATTGTCAAATTGCTACTCATTAAACGCTTGGCAAATTTCAACTTAATTTTGCTGTAAGGATGATACAGCGTGATGGGAAATCGTTTAAAATGCTACACTTCATTAAGTACTTAGGTGATTTCAAACAGACTTGGTTGGAAGGACCCTAGCGTGGTAGGCTTCAGAACGTGAATACAGGATTGTAATTGGTTAATTTTTCTGTTGGTCATCTTGAATTTTCCAGAAATCCCTTTAAACGCCATTCTTTCTTAATCAATGGCCCGATTTCAAGGAACCTTAGGTGGAATGATCCTATGGTGATTGGCTTCAAGAGTTCTCATGAGAATTTTTTGATTGGTCGATTTTTTTTTTGCCAGCCGTCTTGGATTTTACAAAAGATTTTGCCAGTCCTTTAAAACTCTGCTCTTTAGCCAATTGCCAGATTTCAATGAAACCAGGCTGGAAATGGTCATATGCTTCTGAACATGTGTATAAGATTGGTTAATTTTTTCGTCAACCATCTATGATTTTCCTAAAGAAATTTCAAAAACCTTTAAGTCGCTACTACTGCTTAATCAATTGTTCGATTTTAACCAACCGTGGGTGGGGGGGGGGGGGTGGAGAGAGAATGATTCTATGATGATAGGCTTTGAGAAATCATTTGAGAATTTTAATTGGTCATTTTTTCTGGGCTGCCATCTTAGATTTTTCTGAAAATTATCCATCATGTCTGTTTAAATGCAAATGGTTCAAATGCTAATGGTCCAGGTGAGCGTCACAGGCCCTTGGGCTTCTTGTTATATGAAAAGGGGACAATGCTGTGTCTTCGGCCACAGATATGACTGTTTTTTAATCAGCCTGCAACTGTTTCCATGAAGAGTTTTTAGAGAAAATTTCCATACATTAAGGCATTAATTAGTGTCTTTTTTGGAAGGTATCACAGCATTTCAATCTATTATCATGCAGTTTCAGCTCCTTCATTCTTAACAAACAGATACGATAAAAAATACATCCTACATACCATTATAAAGTAAATGTGTGCCGATAAAAACAGTCAATTATATTTAGTATTTGTATTTTGATTACTTTACTTTCACTCCTAGGGCCCTGTGGGTAAAGGACCAGGATGTGGTTTCTGGGCTCCAGGCTGGCGTGTGTGGTTGTTCTTCATGCGAGGTGTCACTCCGCTGCTGGAGAGATGGCTTGGTAACCTCCTATCAAGACAGTTTGAGGGCCGCCATTCTAAAGGTGTTGCAAAGACAGTCACCAAGCAGAGAGTGGAGAGTCATTATGATTTGGAATTGAGAGCTGCTGTAAGTGCATGTTTTCATTGTCAGTACTTTTGCATCTAGTTTGTGTTTCTTGATTTTATTCTGTTGTTTAGACCACTACCTTGTTTCAAAACAATCATACAGCTAGGCGTAAATATTGTTGAAATGAATTCGGGATAGGGGTGTGAGATATTGCTTCCAGTCATATTAAGCTCAATAACATGTTTCTCACATCATTAGGAAGTAGTTACATATTTTATTGTTGGCGACTCGAAATTGGTATAAGTCGTTTTGTTGTTCAGTTGGTCTGTCTGTCAGATATTTTACATATCTGACAAAGCTGGCTAAGTCGCAAGTATATCACCATTCACGATCATACTTGTTGTAGGTGATATAGAATGATGAGCTTTATTGTAGGTGATATAGAATGATAAGCTTTATTGTAGGTGATATAGAATGATGAGCTTTATTGTAGGTGATATAGAATGATAAGCTTTATTGTAGGTGATATAGAATCATGAGCTTTTTCACATCAAGAGTATACTTACCTCCCTAATACTTTTGATATTGCTAAATATCGGCTTTCACTCAATAAAACACTCAGATTAAAAACAGTTAGGTGCCCCTACTGGGCAGGGAGTCAGAGGTAGTCCGGCGGATGCTCGCCCCACCACCGCGCATGCGCCGACTACTACTTCCTCTTTGCTCATTTATTGGCAAAGGGTTACATGCGGTTTTGTTATTTTCATACTTTTCTGCGCGTTGCCTTGTTTTTCGCTCACGTTTGACGTTTATTTTTGGTGGAAGCATGTCGGAAAGGGAGGATTCGCCTCTAGAAGGAGCGGGATCGCTTTATCAGGTGAATTCTTTGATATGCTAGCGTGTTTTGTCCCGGTTTAATGTATTTCCGGGACTCGCGCTTACCGTGATTAGCGCCTGATTATGTTGGGTTTTTACAACATGGTGCTTCATATGTCTCATTTCTCTTTGTGTTTTGTCCACAGGTATCGCATAGAAGCTTTGGTGGACTTTTCGGCACAAGAGGATATGTTTTCTCTCCACCACGGTTCCATTTCCTACTAATACTGTTAGGTTATCTAACCAAAAGATCTATGTTCAGTGAGTTGGAGGCCTGTTATAAAGGTCTTCTCACTTTGCCCTCTTGCTCCAATTCCTTCCCCTGAGGTGGAGAGAATGTAGAGGCGTACTATGGTGGAGTTCTACGGTTCATCACGTTGGATGGTTTGTCTATACAAGGATCAGGTATCTAATTATAATGTAAACAAAAGGGGAGATAATTTCCCTTTTTGCCAATACTAGAATTGGAAGGAGTTATCTCTGTATATCTGATTGTTGTGTACTCGAAATGCCAATTCAACGGAAATGTTCCGTTTTTACTTATACAATTCGTTCTTGCTCTTGGTGCTTGTTGCGGATCGATTAATTTGGTCACGAGAGTGATGACGTCATAATCGGCCTTGGCCTTTTTATTAACAATTAACGTTTTGTCCATGGCTGGTTCTTCTTGATTTCTGATCTTGAGATCCTGTCCTCTCTTTTTAGTTGGTTTTGAGTTTGCTAACCTTAACTATCTTGCTCATTGTCCCTGTCCTTTGTCCTGTTTCAGAGACCTGGTTGCCCGTCCTGCGGGAGGTTTCTGAAAAGCCGCTTCGTCCCGCACTTGTGCTTCAGCTGCAGTCCCTGTGGACCGTTGCTGAAGTGCGACGTATGTAAGCTATGGGGGGGCGAATTAATGTCTGATTTTCTCGCATTGCAGGCAAGGGAGAAGGTAATGGAGGAAGAGAGGAAGAAGAAGGAGAAAGTGTGTAAGAAGGGTAAGAAGAAGGCCTCATCCGCGGTGGATATGGAGGCCTTCAGGTCCGAAATGTTGCAAGAGATGCAGAGGACAATAAAGGATCTGGTCCCAGAGTTGCTTCGTGGCATGCTCCCTGGGCCAGCTCCTTTGTTGTCCTCGGCATCTGCTTACGAGCAGGTGATCCCCGCCTCTGAATCCGGTCTCTTTAGGTCCGGTCCGGTTGTGGATTCAGAGGTGGCCCCTTTGTTGGGGGCAGTCCAAGGCCCTGGCAGCAGGCATGGCGCCGCGCCGAGGGGCCGTGGACAACGGTTGTTGCTGGGACCCGCGGTCTGCTCATCAGACCCCGGGTATCCGCGCGCCGAAGGTGCCAAACCCTCCTATGGCACCTTTCCTGGCCAGTCCGGGTTAGCTTTCTTTGCTGACCCGGAGTCTAATCTTTCTGGCCAGGAAGAAGAGGATCTCCTGCTGGGGTCGCCTTCTGAGGACGTGGCCATGGAATACGACGTCTGTGCACCCCTCGCGGGGAATGCAGGCGACGTGTTCCATGGTTCTACTCACGCAGGAGTAGATTTCACGGTCCAGAGGGTGTCCCCGGGCGGTGCTGTTGACCACGGATACCGCATACCTCGGCTTGCCGATGGTATGGCTGGTGCTGGTCAGACCCGTGGTAGAGCGGTGTTTACCCCGCGCTCTGCCACGGCGCCTGCTCCTGGTCAAGCCGCGGATTTTAGCATGCCTGCTCTCTCGGGCCCGCATGCTTTTCCAGGCTTGCCAGGGGTATCAGCTTACCCGCCGTCGACATCAACTGCGAGTGCTCTGGAGGAAGACGAAGGCCCTCGTCTAGTAGAGCGCTCGCAGTTAGCCACGGAGGAGGATTGGTCGGACGCTTGCCAGTGGCTGGTGAGTGTTCGGCCAGATCTACCCGTGGAGCTGCCGGCTAGCCAGCGTGACCATAGGCCGTGGTTAGCTGGTAGGCCGGCGGCTACCGCTATGCCATCTCTGCCGCTTGCTGAGCATGTCGTGGACATGTTCGAAGCGGCAGAGGCGTCCATTAAGGTGAATGGACGTCTCGCGAAGGCCCCTCGCGAGGTGGCGAAGCGGTGCCGCATCGTGCCCCTGGATTACCAGCGGTACGGTGTGGTGCCAAAGCCGAGCGTTGATGATCGCGCGGCTTTGGGCGAAGATGCGCGGCCAGGCTCCCGTTCTGACACGGGAGTCTTGTGCTCGAACGCGTTGCGTTCGGCAAATGCCGCGCTGCGGGATGCGGAGGAGAGTGGGAGAGCGTCGATTGCCGCTCTATCCCACGTTTCCCAGCTGCTACAAGGGGTGGTAGCGGCTTCCGCATCACGCCAACCTAGCCCGGTGACGGTCCAGAGAGCCATTCAGGATGGTATCAACCTGGCTTTGGACTGTTTGACGCGGGCGGTAACCAGAAGTGTCCGGGCGAGGCGCACGTTTGCACTTGACAATCTGTGCCCGTCCCAGGACCTGTATAATAGGCTGCTGCGGACGCCTATGACAGGTCCTGGTCTCTTTGGAGGTGAGGGATGCAGGCACCTCCAGGAGACGGTCACTCTGGTTAATAACCAGAGGGCGCTGCGGGAACAATTTGAGGTGCTCCGGCGGGAGCGTGTTCGCGCGGCACCCCCTGCGTATCGTCCTCTGCAGGCTCGAGGTGGTGCTGGCCAGGTCAGGGGCCAGCCACCGTCGCAACGTAGGCCTAGGCCACGGGCGATTCGGCCAGCAGTGAGGGGGGCGCAGGCTCCCCAGCCGCACCCAGCCAGACAGCAGCCCGCGCACCGTGGTGCGCGCGGCGCTGGGCGGGGCGCGCGGGGATCTGGTCGCGGTAATCGGGCCTGATGGCCTGGTTACCGCGGTGGGAACCACTCCGGTGTTGCAGGCCGAGAGAACAGTGCCGCTCTGGCCCTCCTTATGTCCACCTCTATCCCTAGGTGGACCGGTGGGCGGCCGTTTGGCCGCCCGCTTGCCAGAGTGGAAGCGGTTGACTCAGGACCGTTTAGTCTTGCGATGGCTTTCGGTCGGGTATCGTCCCGACTGGGTGACAGGCCCGCCATCGCGACTGTCTCTCGCGCCGATCTGGACTCCCATTCCACGGGATCCGGATCAGAGGTTGTGTATAGAGGAGGAAATAAATTCCCTCATACTAAAAGAAGCCATTCAGCCGGCACAGAGGTGCCCGGGCTTCTATTCAACCCTGTTCTTAGTAACCAAAAACACCGGAGGGTGGAGGCCGATTCTCAACCTCAAGCCGTTGAACAAGTTCATCGAGACACCCAGTTTCAAGATGGAGACTGTGCGCTCGGTGTTGGCGGGGTTAGAGCGAGGGATGTGGACAGCGTCGATAGATTTGAAGGATGCTTATTTCCACATTCCCATAGAGAGGAGTTTCCGTCGATTCCTGAGATTTGCATTTCAGGGCCGGCGGTGGGAATTCAGGGTGTTACCCTTCGGAATTTCCACGGCTCCTCGGGTCTTCACCCGTGTGGTTCTCGCGATCACTGCATACCTCCGCAGGAGAAGCATAGCAGTCCACACGTACATAGACGACTGGCTATTGAAAGCACACACCCGGGAATCGTTGTCCGCCAATCTGGTGATTGTTTTGAAAACTCTCTCGGACTTGGGCTGGATAATCAATTTCCCGAAATCAGAGCTAACTCCATCCCAGAAGTTTGTTTACCTGGGCATGTTCTTCGATCTGGAGACGGGGTATGTGTACCCCACTCAGGAGAGGGTTCAAGTACTCATCTCGGTAATTCAGTCGGTGTGCGACAGTCGTCATGTCCTGGCACGGGTTTACTTGAGAATGCTGGGCTTGATGGTTTCTTTGGAACCAGTCATTCCACAGGCCGCCTTGCGCAGGCGTCCGATCCAGTTGTTTCTCATGACACAGTGGACCCAGAGTTCAGGTTCGCTGGACTCGAACGTGCCGGTGTTGGCGCCTCTGATTCACCACCTGCAATGGTGGTTGAATACAGAGAATCTCTTGCTGGGGGTTTTGCTAACCCCTCCCCACCCTCAGGTGACTGTGTATACAGATGCATCGATGGAGGGGTGGGGAGCTTGTCTGGAAGAGTCCACAGTATCAGGGCTTTGGGATCTGGATCAGTCCAAGGAACATATCAATCTACTAGAGCTAAGAGCAGTAGTCCTGGGCCTGGAACATTTCTTACAGAAAGTTCAGGGCAAGATTGTTCTAATTCGTTCAGACAACTCAACAGTAGTGACTTACATAAACCGCCAGGGCGGAACGAAGTCGCCCAGTCTCTGTATGATGACATGGGGACTGCTTTGTTGGTGCCTGGATCATGGGATCACCTTGAAAGCAGTTCATATTCCGGGGAGGTTAAATCTGCTAGCAGACTCATTGAGCCGAAGGATGAGTGTTTTACCCACGGAATGGCAACTAAATCAATGTGTGGCGGATCGTCTGTTCGACCATTGGGGGAAACCCAACATAGATTTGTTCGCAATGAAGAAGAATGCGAAGATGACGACGTACGTCTCTCCGATTCCAGACCCAAGCGCTTTCGCAACAGATGCGTTAGCTATCAGCTGGGAGGGAATGTATGCATACGCATTCCCCCCAGCAATCCTGATTCCAAAGGTGCTTCAGAAAATCAGGCAGCAGGAGTGCCAAGTGCTTCTGATCGCCCCGGATTGGCCAAGCCGATCGTGGTATACGGATCTGCTGGACCTTCTGGTCTGCAATCCGGTTCCGCTGCCTCTGATGGACAACCTTATCTTCCAGGGCAAGGCCCTTCACGACAATCCGTCAATGTTCCGATTGACTGCGTGGATGTTGTCAAGGAATCTAGAATTAAGGAGGGCTTTTCTGAGCAAGCGGCCATGTTTATGGCCAAAGCCAGGAGGGGGTCAACCTCCAGAGCATATAATTATAAAATCAACAGATTTGCAGAATGGTGCTCAAAAAGATGTATTGATCCAATGGAATCATCTATTCAGGTAGTGGCTGATTTCCTCTGTCACCTATATGATGCCTATAGCCTCAAGCCTAACTCTATTGCTGGTTATAAGTCAGCTTTAATGACTGTTATTCCTTGCTTGGCTAATAGGGGGAGTGATGAAGTAAGTACATTAAATGTATTAATTAAAGGCATGGGCAATCTAAGACCAAGGAATCCTCCACTGATTCCGTCTTGGAGTTTATCACTGGTGCTCCAGGTACTAGGTGATAAGCCTTTTGAACCACTTAGTTCCATTTCTATGAAAATGTTAACTCTTAAAACTGTATTTTTAATTGCTGCGGCCTCGGCTAGGCGTAGGAGTGAAATTCACGCCTTATCAGCCGAGGTTGACCGTTTTGTGGTTACAGGGGAAGGCCTTAAGCTTCTACCTAGGATTAATTTCTTGTCTAAAAATCAGTCATTGAAATATCCAGGTCAACCTATTTTTTTGCCATCTTTAACTAGATATGATCCTAATTCTAAAGTATGGTGCCCCGTACGGGCGCTGCTCCGGTACAAACAGCGTACTTCGGAGTGGCGTACCGACCAGTCAGCGTTATGGTTGTCATATATTGAACCCCATGGTAGGGCGTCTAAGGACACCATTTCTAGGTGGATTGTGGAATGTATTCAATTTTGTCACAAATCCGCCACCGGGCGACAGGTTGACGTGGCCAAGGCTCACAGTGTCCGCGGTGTCGTGACATCCACTGCCCTTTTTAATGGGGTCCCTGTGGATGATATTATGTCAGTGGCTCAGTGGCACTGTGAGTCTAGTTTTACAGACCATTACCTCCGTGACACCTCTAACCCTCTCGCCTTGTCGATTTTGAAACAATAACCGCTTTATGTTTGTGAAGAGTGCCTCCGCATTGCTTATATACTTCGCCATTCAGCGACGGTGACAACCACTTGTCGGGACTGTATCATCCTTCTCTGCTGGAGTCATGATGACAGCTTCCTAGGACAACAAGGTCAGTCTTGTTCATGTGTTGTTCATTGTTTGTATTGTCACGTTACCCAGTGTTATTAATATGGTGATGGTTTATGTGGGTTGTGGTTCTTTATAGAGAGTATACGAAAATGGAGCCTTTTCGTCTCTGTCCTATAGTACTTAGCACTAGTACGAAGAGAGCGTGTAGGACATTGAGGTCATTTAATCTTCCTCCCAAGGGAGGGGGGGGGAGCGCATATGACAAATCGGTCATCTCTCAGGCATCGGTTGTGTTATCCGATGGTTTATCAAATCCTGACTGTGTTTTCACACAGTTTCAGACGTCATAAGTGCCTTAAAACGCTTGAAAGCGTATAGGGAAGAGCTGGTCTTTTGACCTCGCCTCCCTCCCGCCAGATTCACTTTCGAATTCTGGCAATATCAAAAGTATTAGGGAGGTAAGTATACTCTTGATGTGAAATAAACGAAATCTAGGATTTCTTTTTTCACGAGAGAGTTGATACTTACCTCCCTAGATACTGACCCGGCCTCTCCGCCCCACAGAGGCTCGGTCTTCAGGCTCTTGGTAGTTGCATGTGTTAGCCAATAAATGAGCCAGAGGAAGTAGTAGTCGGCGCATGCGCGGTGGTGGGGCGAGCATCCGCCGGACTACCTCTGACTCCCTGCCCAGTAGGGGCACCTAACTGTTTTTAATCTGAGTGTTTTATTGAGTGAAAGCCGATATTTAGCAATATCAAAAGTATTAGGGAGGTAAGTATCAACTCTCTCGTGAAAAAAGAAATCCTAGATTTCGTTTATATTGTAGGTAATATGGAATGATAAGGTTTATTGTAGATGATATAGAATGATGAGCTTTATTGTAGGTGACATAGAATGATAAGCTTTATTATAGGTGATATAGAATGATAAGCTTTATTGTAGGTGATATAGAATGATAAGCTTTATTGTAGGTGATATAGAATGATGATACGCTTTATCGTCGGTTATATAGAATGATGATAAGCCTTATTGTAGGTGATATAGAATGATAAGCTTTACTGTAGGTGATATAGAATGAATAACTTTATTGTAGGTGATATAGAATGATGAACTTTATTGTAGGTGATATAGAATGATGATATGCTTTATTGTAGATGATATAGAATTATGATAAGCTTTATTGTAGGTGATATGGAATGATAAGTATTGTAGGTGATATAGAGTGATGATAAGCTTGTTGTAGGTGATATAGAATGAGAAGTATTGTAGGTGATATAGAATGATGATAAGCTTTATTGTAGGTGATATAGAATGATGATATGCTTTATTATAGGTGATATAGAATGATAAGCTTTATTGTAGGTGATATAGAATGATGATACGCTTTATTGTAGGTGATATGGAATGATAAGTATTTAGGTGATATAGAATGATAAGCTTTATTGTAGGTGATATAGACTGATAAGTATTGTAGGTGATATAGAATGATAAGCTTTATTGTAGGTGATATAGAATGATGATACGCTTTATTGTAGGTGATATAGAATGATGATACACGTTATGGTCGGTGATATAGAATGATAAGCTTTATTTTAGGTGATATAGAATGATAAGTATTTAGGTGATATATAATGATAAGTATTGTAGGTGATATAGAATGATAAGCTTTATTGTAGGTGATATAGAATGATAAGCTTTATTGTAGATGATATAGAATAATAAGTATTGTAGGCGATATAGAATGATAAGCTTTGCTGTAGGTGATATAGAATGATAAGTAGTGTAGGTGATATAGAATGATATGCCTTATTGTAGGTGATATAGAATGATAAGCTTTATTGTAGGTGGTATAGAATGATAAGTGTTGTAGGTGATATAGAATGATAAGTATTGTAGGTGATATAGAATGATAAGTATTGTAGGTGGTATAGAATTATAAGCTTTATTGTAGCTGATATAGAATGATAAGCTTTACTGTAGGTGATATAGAATGATAAGCTTTATTGTAGGCGATATAGAATGATGAGCTTTTTGTAGGTGATATAGAATGATGAGCTTTATTATAGGTGATAGAGAATGATAAGTATTGTAGGTGATATAGAATGATAAGCTTTATTGTAGGTGATATAGAATGATAAGCTTTATTGTAGGTGATATAGAATGATAAGCTTTATTGTAGGTGATATAGAATAATAAGTATTGTAGGTGATATAGAATGATGTTGTATTGTAGGTGATGCATGACATTCTTGACATGATGCCAGAGGGCATTAAGCAGAATAAAGCCAGGACTATTCTGCAGCATTTGTCTGAAGCATGGCGATGCTGGAAAGCTAACATACCATGGAAGGTAATTAGCCCAGTGTGTTTGAAACAGAAATGTATAAACCGTTCAAAGTGTGTTACTGATACTAATTACACAGTCTGGGCCAAACTAAGAGAAACATATGCAGACATTATACAGCCAAATAACAGCTTGGTTGTCTGTCGTCTGTAGCCTAATGTACTCTTAAGTATTGTGCTCTTGATTACGATGATGATGTACGTTCTACGACTGCAGTTGTTTGCAAACATTGTACACCCTCAATTAGTCCTTACCTCTCAGGTTCCTTATGCTCCTCGGTGTACCCACTCCTGCCTCCTTTAGATCAATACGTCACATGTTTATCCAGTTTGTGCAGAGTCATGCTCTACAACCTTTGTACATGTTGACACTGAGTGAAGTCTGTTCAGGGATGGTATTCGTAGAACATGCCCAAACATTGACCATCTTTGTCAGGCCATTTTCACTGACACTGGGACCATATTGCACACGATGTATAGCGCATCACTGGAAATTATTTTGTCTAGCAATGGTGCGTGGCAGTATTACAAAGATATTTTGTGGTAGGCATACAGCTTACCTAGAACTGGCTTATGAAGTTCTCAGTCAATGATACACGCATTATATACCCTCAATGTGATAAATGAAATGTTATATACTTTGCTAACTGCTCAGACTAAGAGCATCATGATAACATGCTCTTCTCTCATTATTAACATTTATTTGAAGAATAATGAGATTTGGTGCGCCAATGAGTGCTTGCTTGCAAGTTATTGATGACATGTATATGGCCACCCTCTCTCTCTCTCTCTCTCTCTCTCTCTCCTCTCTCTTTCTCTCTCTCTCTCTCTCTCTCTCTCTCTTTCTCTCTCTCTCTCTCTCTCTCTCTCTCTCTCTCTCTCTCTCTCTCTCTCTCTCTCTCTCTCTACCCATGGTATAACCATTATCATCATCAATTGGCAGCAACAGTTCCAAGTCTAATTTGAAAATACTCAACACAATATTCCTTACATCATAAAGAATTTGCCATTTCTGGCAGTTTTAAAGACTTCTGCTATAAATATGAGTAACTTCATCCTTCCATATCTCCCACACAATCTGCACATGGTGCAATTATATACTGTCCAACCTGCAACGCGATTAATTATACCTACCATAGAACCCAATTAGACCTATTCAACCCCACCCAATGAGCCATATATTAGACCATGTTAAATGTTGAATTTGCTATCGTCAGATAAAAAGGCCAGCCTACCCACCCCACCCCTCCATGATGGGAAAACTAAATATTATACTAGACACTTAGTTTTAGTTTGAAATGGTTAACCGTTTCTTTAGCATGACTAAATTTTCTCACTATTATATTGATGTACATTGACTCTATCTTGTTGTTAGGTACCTGGTCTGCCAACCCCCATTGAGAATATGATTCTGCGCTATGTGAAGGCCAAAGCGGACTGGTGGACAAACACAGCACATTACAACAGAGAAAGAATTCGCAGAGGAGCTACTGTGAGTTCCACTATAGGCAGTTAATACAATCAAACACACCGGAGAGGGCCATCTGTCTTTGGGCACCTAAAGGAAGTGGTTCTTCAGGGTGTGAAATTATGGATTGGCAATTGGCCTGGGAGCAAATAAAATATTATATGGGATACAAAAAAGTGCTAGATTTCAGTTGGCCAGTGAGCAAGCAGACATTGTACCCAGTGATTTTGTTAACACTAATTGGCTTCCATTCAAAAAAAGCATTAATCAGATTCTTATTTTCTATTTTCCCCTTTCATCCTTGAACTTGGTCTCGCAATTTCAAAGCAATCATACAGTTTGCTGGATATTTTAAAACTAAGGCTGCAACATCTTTCAGTAAATATAGTTTCAAAATATTCAACAGAACATTTATGACATCAGAGGCAACTGGAAAATTTTCTTAGTTTCACATGCTGTATTCTTGAAGGCAGATTGTTCATCTGTCTTAAAGAACACTCATTATTTCTCTAGCAAATGTCATTTTCAATGCCCCCTGGCATGTAGTTGGCAACATCTTGATGGTTCATGAATCCAGTTTTAGCTATGCTCCGCCCATCTTTAGCAAAGCGCAACCCACACTTCACCCATGTTTGGATCAATCGATACCTAAACTCCCTGACTATCAATTTCCAGAAAACTATACAAGTAAGCTGTTTAATATTTTGAAACTAATTTCACTGGGTGCTGTTGTTGTGTATGGCAGCAACAGTGCCCAGTTAAATTAGTTTCAAAATATTAAACAGCACGTTTATTAAATAGTGAAGACGTGCAATTTATACAACAATACTTAGTCTTATAAATTAAGCGTTTGTGCCGAACTTAGCTGCGTCATGTTAACTATTTCATTCATGACGTAAGTGATTATGACATGTCACATAGCTGATTATGACGGCATATCATTGATGAATAAACTAGAATCCACCATTAAGAGTGGTTCCACTGTCTATCTGACTAACATTTGAACATTACTATATAATTAAATTAGAATGTGCACATTTTGCCTAACACATGATTCTCATAGTGTAGTTTGACTAATGTTATTTGTAATCCATTTTATCTTAATGCCATCATTTGTCATATTTTATTATATATGCAAGTGCGTGATAACAAATTGTTTGATATTAAAAAATGAAGACAAGAAATATCCTCTATTCATCTTGCATGCAGATTTGAGTCAGTTGACTTCAGTGTATGTTTTGTGAATGGCGTTGGCTAAGTAAACATGGTCTATGACAAGCTGTAGTTGAACAGTGAAATCTGCAGATTTTTACAATAGTTATCACTCCTGTTAAAATTAACACATGCTCTAACCTGGAATTACATTTCGGTGAAATTTGTCCACAATCAGCAGCGTTTTCACAACTCACCTTCACACAGGTTGCATTTAGTGTATGAATAACACAGTACATTATTTTTTCATGTGATTCTATTTTAGGAGAGTCCATAGATATCAGCATTATCCACTGGAGAAACTTGAGAGTTATTAAAGAAATGTGGTCTGGTGACATGTGACCAAAATTGGTGTTTTATTTTTTGAAAACATATTGACTGATTAATATCGGAATTCAGCCACACCACAGGTTTCATTTTACAAACCTCTAACGCCAATTATATGAATTTAAAAGAAGAATAATAATCATGCAATCATTCAGTTTGTTGTTAGTCTGATGGATAGATCCGATCTGTCACTCAAATATATGACATAATCAATTACATCGCATGTAGGCTGATGTCACAATCAAAATACATAATGAATGATGTAGCTCTGTCATGAGCATTGCAATAGTCTGTCAAATGTACAAATTGTATGGCTTTACTATTAAATATACATTCTGATGAATATTTTTGAAACTGATTGGCCTGGGATCTATTGAGGCAGTAACAGCATGCAGTCAAATTAGTTTCAAAGTATTCAACGGCTTACCTGTATAGTTAGCTTGAAAATGTGGTTCTAAGTATTCAGGATTCAAATTGTATAAAGCTATCCTATCACTCGAAAACCATGGGCGAACATTAGCTACAAATAGGCGGGGCATAGCGAGAAATGGATCCCTATTTTAACCAATGAAATTATGAGAAATGAATGAATAAGCCACTCACTATATTGTGTGTTTCACTGTGTAGGTAGACAAGACCGTATGCAAGAAGAATCTTGGTCGATTGACTCGCTTGTTCCTGAAGGCTGAACAGGAGAGACAGCATAACTATCTGAAGGATGGACCATACATCACTGCTGAGGAGGCAGTAGCTATTTACACTATAACTGTTCATTGGCTAGAGAGTCGCCGGTTCTCACCTATACCATTTCCACCTCTCTCGTATAAGCATGACACAAAGCTGCTTATTCTGGCACTCGAGAGACTGAAGGAGGCCTACAGGTCAGTTTTAGGCTGATAGATGTCTACAACACGATCCTAATCAGTTTATCTGAATAGTAGCAATAAATTTATCCTTCAATGATGCATCTACAACTTAACACTTTCAACCTTACAGACCAGATACAACATATTGTATTGGGAACTTTAAATCTAATTTGACTGAAAGTTATAGGTGTCCCAGTTGAATTAGATTCCGATTATGTACGAGCTTGCTGTGTGTTAATGTAATTGAGATCCATGATTTCAGGAATAAATTGCTTGCCTTTTGAAAGCATTAATATGTTTGGTATGTATGTAAGATGCCATCTTGCTACCACCGTCAGTTGGAATCTGCTATGTATTGTGTTGTAGTTAGGTGTGTCAGCGAGCATCAGAGTATGTATACTGTGGAATGATGAGCAAATGCTAAGTTCATATTAAACATGAGTTGTATGCACTGTTTTACAGTGTAAAGAGTCGCCTGAATCACTCACAGAGAGAGGAACTGGGTCTGATTGAACAGGCTTATGATAATCCTCATGAAGCATTGTCCAGAATCAAGCGTCATCTGCTCACACAAAGAGCCTTCAAAGAGGTAACTTAATAGGAACTTAAGCCATCTCATTGAGGAAAATATTGCTTCGACTCCCACAGTTATCTACATGTGTTTTAAAAGAGATGTGTTGTTTGCACAAATGGAGACAGATGGACCTGAATGGTTTGCACTAATACAACACCTGTATATAGTTTGAATATATTAATTGATTGTGTTTTACTACAGATTTGTACTTATTATACTGTTTCTTTCTTCCTTTACATGGCATCACCTTCGCAATCATACTAACAGAGCGATGTTGTACGAGCTTAACCATTTAACCGATAGATTACCTGCATCTCAATTGCAAAGTTAACATACAGGAATGTCTGTTGAATATTTTGAGACTAATGTGACTGGAGGCCATTGCTGGTTTAGGCAGAAATGTCTTCCAGTCATAGTAATTTCAAATATTCAACAAAATATACTTTATTTCCTAAAGAATTAATTTTATCATGGATTTTTCATTGAAAATGTTAAGCTACATGACTGTATAAAAACTGCAATTCTCTCTACTTCTTTCCCTTCTATAATAGTAATCGCACTAGCCATTGTATTGTATATTGTTTAACCCTTTTCTCACCAAAATCACAGCAATTTATTGGGATAAACACCATATCACGATATTAATCCTTGTGCTATTGCTTCGGTTAAATCATACAGGTGCTTAACTAAGGAAGATATAATTTTGAGAATGATGTTGCTGTGGTACTTAAGAAAGCTGGCAGCAACATCATACTAAAATCTGCACCAATTAATTAGTTTATTTGAGCATAATAAATGTAACTTGCAATACTAGTTTATAAGTGGTTTTTGGAATAATTGTTTGTGTTGGTTAGGCTGGCATTGAGTTCATGGACTTATACAGTCACCTGGTACCAGTATATGATATTGAGCCTCTAGAGAAGATCACTGATGCGTATCTCGATCAGTACCTGTGGTATGAGGCAGATAAGCGCAGACTCTTCCCGCCATGGATCAAGCCTTCAGATTCTGAGCCACCACCTCTACTCACTTACAAGTGGTGTCAAGGTAACATAACCTATTTTTAAACAAAAAAATCACAAAAAATTTAACTGATGAACAATTTTATATTAGTTGCAATGAGCAAATAATATTGTTCCATCAGATTATATGTCTATTGATATTTATTGTGCTTAAGAAACATTTAATAAAAAAGAATATATTTCTGCAAAAAGTGACACCTTACATCATTGCATTACAATGATCTCAATAAATGAACCCAACACTTTATTGGTTGTACAGCTATCTAGCATACTGTAGGTACGTATAATGTAATATTCAAATGTGTTGATTCATAATGTTTCTCTTTGTTATGTATTAACAACTTAAGATATGGGGACACTAGTGATCGTGGGGATGGTGGGTGGGTGAAGGGGTGAAGAGACACAGGGAGAGTGAATGTGGAGGGCACTAGTGGTGGTGAATGTGTGGGACACTAGTGATAGTGAATGTGTGGGACACTAGTGAGGGTGAATGTGTGGACCACTTGTGGGTGAATGTGGAGGACACTAGTGTGGGTGAAAAGTGGGTGGGGTGGCACTAGTGTGGGTGAATGTGTGAGGCACTAGTGAGAGTGGATGTGTGGGGCACTAATGAGGGTAAATGTGTGGGACACTTAGTGTGGATGAATGTGTGGGCCACTAGTGAGGGTGAATGTGTGGGACAATAGAATGGAGGAGGGGACACAAGTGTAGAGGAATGGGGGGGGGGGGGTGGGGGACACTAGTGCGGGTGAATGTGGTGGGGGGGACACCAGTGTGGGTGAATGTGGGGACATTGGTGTGGGACACTAGTTTGGGTGAATGTGTGGGACACTAGTTTGGCTGAATGGTGGTGACACTAGTGAGGCTGGATGTGGGGGACACTAGTGAGGGTGAATGTGGGGGACACTAGTGAGGGTGAATGTCTGGGACACTAGTGAGGGTGAATGTGGGGGACACTAGTGAGGGTGAATGTGTGGGACACTAGTGAGGGTGAATGTGGGGGACCAGTGTGGGTGAATGCGGGGACATTGGTGTGGTTGAATGTGTAGGACACTAATGAGGGTGAATGGGAGGACACTAGGTGGGTGACTGTAGGGACACTAGTGTGGGTGAATGTGTGGGACACTAGTAATAGTAAATGTGGGGACACTAGTGAGGGTGAATGCTGGGGACACTTGTGCGGGTGAATGTAGGGGACGTTAATGATGATGAATGCTGGGGACACTAGTAATAGTGAATGTCTGGGACACTGATGAGGGTGAATGTGTGAGACACTAGTGATAGTGAATGTGTGGGACACTAGTGACAGTGAATGTGTGGGACACTAGTGGTGGTGAATGTCGGGGACACTAGAGATTGTGAGTGCTGGGGACATTAGTGATGATGAATGTCTGGAACAATGTGTGAGACACTAGTGAGTGTGAATGTGTGGCACACTAGTGTGGGTGAATGTGTGGAACACTAGTGAGGGTGAATGTGGGGGGACACTAGTGAGGGTGAATGGGGGGACAGCATTGTGGGTGAGTGTGGGGACATTGGTGCGGGTGAATGTGTGGGACACTAGTGAGGGTGAATATAGGGATACTAGTAATAGTAAATGTGGGGACACTAGTGGGGTGAATACTGGGGACACTCGTGTGGGTGAATGTAGGGGATGTTAATGATGATGAATGCTGGAGACACTAGTAATAGTGAATGTGTGGGACACTGATGAGGGTGAATATGTGGGATACTAGTGGTTGGTGAATGTGTGGGACACTAGTGAGGGTGAATGTGAGCGACACTAGTGAGGGTGACTGTGGGGACACTAGTGTGGGTGAATGTGTGGGACACTAGTGAGGAGGACACTAGTGTCGGTGAATGTGGGGACACTAGTGCGGGTGAATGTATGGGCCACTAGTAATAGTAAATGTGGGGACACTAGTGAGGGTGAATGTTGGAGACACTCGTGCAAGTGAAAGTAGGGGATGTTAGTGAGGATGAATTCTTGGGACCCTAGTGATAGTGAATGTGTGGGACACTAATGAGGTTGAATGTGTGGGACACTAGTGATAGTGAATTTGTGGGACACTAATGGTGGTGAATGTCAGGGACACTAGTGGTGGTGGAGGGGACACTAGTGATAGTGACTGTGTGGGACACTAGTGATAGTGAATGTGTGGACAGTAGTGGTGGTAAATTTCGGGGACACTAGACATTGTGAATGCTGGGGACACTAGTGATGGTTAATGTGTGGTACACTAGTGGTGGTGAATTGTAAGGTGACACTAGTGATAGTGAATGTGTGGAACACTAGTGGTGGTGAATATCGGGGACACTAGTGGTGGTGAATGGCCAGGACACTAGACATTGTGAATGCTACGGACACTAGTGATAGTGAATGTGTGGGACACTAGTGAGGGTGAATGTGGGGGACTCTAGTGATAGTGAGTGTGGGGGACACTAGTGGTGGTGAATGCTGGGGACACTAGTGGTGGTGAATGCTGGGGACACTTGTGGTGGTGAATGCTGAGGACACTAGTGATAGTGAATGTGATGGTTCTCGTTGCTAGGCATCAACAACTTACAGGATGTGTGGGACACTAGTGAGGGTGAGTGTAATGTCATGATGGAGTCTCACTTTGAAAAGCTGTATGAGAAGATTGACTTGACATTGCTTAACAGACTGCTGCGTTTGATCGTTGATCATAATATTGCTGATTACATGACAGCCAAGAACAACGTGGTCATCAACTACAAGGTATGCCAGAATTTTCTTTGTATAGAGCTTTCTTACTGTGTTACATACTGTGTCTACAAATAGTGCAGGAAGCAATGCCACATTAGCTCATCTTTAAGGTGTAAGGCTGAGGATACTGAGGGAGTCATGTTAACATCGGTGACCTCGCTCCCAGTGAACATTCCCTATTGATAATAATACAATAATGATTTAGAGGATTTCACGTAAACTTCATGGGCATGTTCCATACAAAGTATACACCTAAATTATGCTTGGAAATATTCTTTTTGAGTTTTTCTGCATCCACATGTATTGAATAGATTGAGTTTCATCTTTACAAGCTCTTGACCTATAGTGTGTTATGCATGTGTTATGCATTTATAGCCATCTTAAGAACTTTCAGTGAGAATTTAGTTTACCACAGAGAGGTATAGGGTTGTCGGTTATTTCTCATGCCATACAGCTAGGCCTAAGGCAGTAATTGCCTTAAGTCAACTTAACATCAAAATATACGACAGATAGAATATTTAATGTTATGTATAGGATTTGTTGTATCTTGTCTCTAATGATGAGAATATTGATGTTGACCCAGATTTGCATATGTGTATTTACAGGACATGAATCATACAAACTCGTATGGTATTATTCGTGGTCTTCAGTTTGCCTCGTTCATCGTCCAGTTCTATGGTCTCGTACTGGACCTTCTAGTACTCGGCTTACATCGTGCTAGTGAAATGGCGGGAGCACCACAGATGCCCAATGATTTCCTCACTTTCCAAGTTAGTGCATAATTATAGCAATGGCAGTTAGGGTATTGTAAAGAAAGTGTTGAATAATGAGAGAGAGAGAGACGCGGGAGAGGCTAGTAACACTGGGAGGTGTTGGATGGAATGGGGGAGAAAAATGAGAGCCCATAAGACACAGATAGAGGAGAGTAAGGCAGAGGTGTTAGACTAAATTACATAGTGAGATGGAGGAGTGGGTTTGTGGGTGTGGGGTGTGAAAGATGAGTACTGTGCCTGAATCAGTTGACTAATTTCACAGCCTTAGTATTACAAATCTAAATATATATGTAGTCTTTTCTATATATGACTAAGGCACGATTTTCCAGCTAAATGTGTTAATCAATGGAGCTTTATTTCTGCCAAATGTTTAGCCTTGTAATTACATGTATGGCCTGCAACCAGAAACACAGATTTGCTCTGTATATTGTATTGTGTATCGTGTTTCAGGATGTAGTGACAGAAAAAGCTCATCCAATCAGGCTGTACTCGCGCTATATTGACCGGATACACATCTTCTTCAGGTGACTTATCTACTGTGATTTGTACCTATAACTGACATAGAGAGCATTGAAGTACAAGTTTTATATTGATATTAATTTACCCTGTTTATGCTTTCACATGATTAGATCATATATCAACTCTTATTGTGTTTCATGCATAGTTTCTGCGATTTATGGATTTGCAGAAAATTGGTATTTAAATAGTACTCACAACTAAAATGGTACTATGAAGTTTAACTGCATCTGTCCAGTCAAAAGTCTTTAGTTTCAAAATATTCAACAATTTGCTTATGTAGTGACCTTGAAATTGGGATGCTGGGAATTCAGGGTTCAAAGTATATAGATCGATTCCAACATGGGCAGGGGCTTAGCTAGAAATAGGCGGGGCATAATTTATTTTTTGTTTTATAATACATACTGTTTGTAATTCTTCAGATTCAGTGCGGAGGAGGCGCGTGATCTGATCCAGCGCTATCTAACAGAACATCCCGACCCTAATAATGAGAACATAGTGGGATATAATAACAAGAAATGCTGGCCACGTGACTCCCGCATGCGTCTCATGAAACATGATGTCAACCTGTATGTACATGGGGCCGATGTCTGCTTAAGTCTAATTAATTATTTAGTGTATCTTAACCAATTAACAAAGAACATGGACACAAAGTTGCTTTTTTTGGTAGTCCTACGAAATCTTCCCTCACAAGCCAGGAGAAACTTTGGAAAACTTACAACTGATAATTAAGAGAGGCAGTAATTCAGTAGTCAGTTTTCATTAATATTCTCTCGGCCTACAATTGGACATGTTTTGAAAGAAGAGACACACTTCTGTGAATATTGTGACCATTACATGGTTAATTCCTGTCCATTGAAAAACTTACAGAACTACTAGTATTAAATAGTTTCATGGCGCTATAATATAATTAAATTAAATGCATCCTCACCCTAATAATGAGAACATATGTTAGATATAACAAGAAATTCTGGCCATGTGACTCCCGCAAGTAATTAAATCTTAGCGTATTCTTTTATCAGAGGTAAATGTAACTTAATGTTGCTATTGTTTCCTGCAAGCGCAATGTAATACATTGTCAATCTATTTGTCTGTCCATCCATTCACCCAATGGTACAATTTCTGTATAGTAAATCTCTGGCTTGCTAATCAATCAGTGAGGTGTGGATTTCTATTGAAATCGAAGACTAAACACAAAATCATATACTAGAGTAATCATGATCCATTTGACAACTTGCTGTATGTAGCTTTGACAAATTCATAGAAAACACTGTGAAGCAATGGAGGAATCCAATTTTTGCTAGGCCCCGCCAAATGCTAGCTAAGCTCTACCCATGCCTCGTTCGTGTTGGGATCGATCGATCCCAGAACTCCCTGACCATCAATTTCCAGAAAACTATACAGGGAAGCTGTTGAATATTTTGAAACTAATTTGACTTGGTGCTGTTGCAGCGCCCAGTTAAATTAGTTTCAAAATATTCAACAGCATGTTTATTAAATAGTAAAGACACAATTCGTAAAACAATGCTTAGTCTGTCATCAATTATGCAATCGTAGAAAACTTATCTACATCATTCATGATGTCATTGATTATCATGTCATCCTACACATCACATAGTTGATTATGACGTTATATGATTGATGAATTTAACTGGAAAAGTTCATTGGACATAATTTTAGGTTTAAGATGACCATCATAGTGAAATCTTAAGAATTTATTTCACATAATTATTCCCCGTCACTTAAAATGTAATATATTATTGCATGGAATTGTGTGTGTATAGAGAACCTTGTTTGAATTTTAAACTGCACATTGTTTTGTTGTGTCCAGTGGTCGAGCTGTATTCTGGGATATCAAGAATCGCCTGCCTAGATCTGTGACCACCATTCAATGGGAGAACAGCTTTGTGTCAGTGTACAGCAAAGATAACCCAAACCTACTGTTTAATTTGTGTGGCTTTGAGTGTCGCATTCTCCCCAAAATCCGGACATCACACGAGGAGTTCACCCATAAGGATGGTGTCTGGAATCTACAGAATGAGGTATCATTGTTACTTTACCTTTTGGTTTAAACAGAATTTTATTTTGTTCAATGGGAGCACAGTAAGACATAAGTCTTGTACACGTGTCTCCCATACATACAAATACAATACATTAATAAATACATCAAGATGGGGTATAATAAAACATAATTAAATAGTAACGTATGTATAACTAGTTAAATGATAATTTATATCAACCACTGATTACAATTGTCTAGGTAGTTCGCACGCTTATGTATGTGTACGTGAATATGTGCGTGTGTGCGTATGTATTGGCGTGTGTGTGTGTGCATAATGCGAGAGCGAGAGAGAGAGAGGGAGGGAGGGGGGGTGTGGGAGAGAGAGAGAGAATTTGACAAGAGTGAGAAAGGTAAGGTGAGGAGCTCTTAATGCTGCATTCACCATGCTTGTATATGTTGGGCTGTTTGCATTTCGCTCTTATAGTTGCGAATTTAACAAATAGGAAGTTACTTAAAGCGGTTGGTATTGACTATGTATTGGCATACAGCGTTACATATTGTAATATTCTTTTCCAAGTCGACATTGTTAATGCCGTATAGAAGTTGATTAGTTTTCAGTGTGGCAAGAGAGATATTCTTTAGGACGAGCTGATTTTGGAGAGAGACTCTTTGGTCGTTAAAAAGAGGGCAGTGGAGGAGATAGTGATTTGTGGATTCATCAGTGTATCCACATGGGCAGCTAGCTGAGTTTGACAGAAAATTTTCAAATAGATGCCGATTTAAATTACTACAGCCATTGCGAAGCCTACATAGGATTACATTAGCTAACCTTTGGCCGACAATACCAGGGAGGAGGCGATCGTATAGGCGACATGGCTTTAAGTTTGCTCTTGAATTCCGTGAGAGTAACGGAACACGTGACCGGCGCTGGGAGAGTATTCCATGCGCGGACTGTTGCTTTACCTTTTAATACTCAAATCAAAATATCATATCAGCAAAAAAATGACTTCTGCAGTGGTCTTGAAAAATGTCTATTCTCAGACCAAGAGGAGCATATTTTTGAAAATTTATCTCTGTAATGACAGGCTTGGTAATCGTGCCACTCATTCCATTGGTAAATTTTCAAAAATATGTTTCTGTTGGTCTGCAAATGGACATTCTCTATGAGAAAATTTAATTTTTCTTGAACATATTCGAGGGTTAAAGGGCTAAGCATCAATTTATTGCACCCTGATAGAGATATGTATTTTTGGGCCCTTGCGATGGTGTATTTGTAGAATAACTACTGCCTCTGTAAGAATGACACTTGACATCAGTGTGCTAACTGTAAATGACCACTTATGTTGCTCTCAATCATAACCATGGATGACTATTAACAGATTATAAATCTTCCTCTTATTTTACTCTGCTTAATATCCTCTTTATTTTCACAATTGTACATTTGACCTTTGTGTGTTTTTTAGAATATGTCAAATGAGTTGTATTATACTCCAATGAGAGTCCCATTGTTGAGTTTAATGATTATTTCCTCATTGTTCAGGTAACAAAAGAGCGTACTGCACAATGCTTTCTGAGAGTGGATAATGAATCGATGGGAAGATTTCACAATCGTGTCAGACAGATTCTCATGGCCTCTGGATCAACTACATTCACTAAGGTCTGAAACAACAGTAGCACCTATTGTTTTATTACAATCATACTACTTAAATTTCACTAAATGGACATACACACATGCACACGCATGCACATACTCGGTATTTTAATAACAATTATATAGTATTCAGGCCTCATAGTGGTCCCACGTTTTGAAAATGTATCCTGCATTTCTTATTTTCTAGGTTTATGTTTGTGGCTAATCTCACTTTCGAAACAATTCGACGCATTATCTTAGTTATAGTTTGGCTAATATGGTCCTACTTTTTGGTTTACCTGCACTGATGTCTGTACAACGATATATTTTGCATAATGTAATTTGTAGATTGTGAACAAATGGAACACCGCTTTGATTGGTCTAATGACTTACTTCCGTGAGGCTGTAGTGAACACACAGGAACTGCTCGATCTGCTTGTTAAATGTGAAAACAAGATCCAGACTCGAATCAAGATTGGTCTGAACTCCAAGATGCCCAGTCGTTTTCCACCTGTGGTATTCTATACACCAAAGGAGCTTGGTGGTCTGGGTATGTTAAGCATGGGTCATGTGCTGATCCCACAATCAGATTTACGCTGGTCTAAGCAGACAGATGTAGGCATCACGCATTACCGCTCTGGAATGAGTCACGATGAGGATCAGCTTATTCCTAATCTGTACAGGTAAGAGGAGAGACTTGAGAAATATCAATTTGCAGGCCAAGAGCATATTTTTGAAAATTCACCACTGGACTAACTGGCTCGGTAACCGAGCCAGCTATTCCAGTGGCAAAATTTCAAAAATAGTATGCTCTTGGCCTGCAAATGGACATTCAATAAGCAAATGTTTAGATGTTCTTGACAAGATTTAGCCATTTAGAGGGTTAATGGTCAAGTTTTGTCAAGAAAATAAAGATTTCTTCTTAGTGAATGTCCATTTGCAAGCTAAGAGAAGGCGTTAATTTGTCACTGGAAGGACTGTCGGCCGGCTCAGTTTTTGAGCCAGTCATTACAATGGCAAATTTTGGAAAGATAGCCTTCTGATATGCAAATGGACATTCCTCAAGACCACTGCAGAAGCTATTTTTGGTTGTCGTAGCCATTAAAGGGTTATTAAGTAACATGTTTTAGAACACATTGTATTCAAAATCTTCCAACATTTAGAAAATAAAATCTTAAGTAAGACGTATTAATTAGTGTGTCAGTTAATTGTTGCTTAGTGGAGGATGCTAGTTTATCCATCAATCATATGATGTCATAATCAACTACATGACATGTAGAATGATGTCATAATCAATTACGCCATGAATGATGTAGCTAAGTTCATCATAAACTCTTAATTGATGATGGACTAAGCATTGTTCTACGAATTGTATGTCTACTATTTAATAAACATGCTGTTGAATATTTTGAAACTAATTTGTCTGGGTGCTGTTGCTGCCATAGGCAGCAACAGCACCCAGTCAAAGTAATTTCAAAATATTCAACAGCTTACCTTATCTTGAAATTGATAGTCAAGGAGTTAAGAGATCGATCGATCCCATCGCGGTCGGAGCGTGGGTGGAACTTAGCTAGAGATGGGCGGGCATAGCTAAAACTGGATTCCTCCATTCTTCATGTGTCTAAGTAATACTTTAATAAGAGTAAGTTGATTGTAGGGTATTCTCTGTGTTTAGGTACATCATGCCCTGGGAGAGTGAGTTTATTGATTCTCAGAGAGTCTGGGCGGAGTATGCACTGAAACGACAAGAGGCTAATGCACAGAACAGGTATGTATTATTAGCTCAACTGGCCAGAATGGCCAAGTGAGCTTATGCCGTGGCAACCGTCCGTCGGGCGTGTGTCCGTCAACTTTTCCTTTAAACAACTTCTTCTCAAGAATCTCTTTGGCTGATTTGAATCATATTTGGCAAGACGCATCCTTAGGCCATAGGGATGCAGGTTTGTTCAAACATTTTTAGAAAAAAAGCTCCAAAACCGCTTGAGGGATCGATTCAAAACTCAGTAAAGGGATCAGGTTAAATTTGGGAGATATGATGAGGGACTAAGGGTCATTAAAACTTGTTCAAAGGAAGTTAGTCTGTCAAAAAACATGACCACTGTGGGCCAATCAAAATGTAGCATGTTTGGCGGCCATATTGGATTTTTTTATTTGATGGATTTTGATGCCGAAATTGGTTTTATATATTTCCGAAAAAGTTGGTCCCGATCCCAGGATGATTCATAATAAGGAAAAATTAGTTACCTCTCCGGCCTCTCAGCACCAGAGTCAAAGAACATCTTAAAATCAATTCCAACTCAGCTGTGGCAGAACATACAGAATCCACTTGCCACGTCATCCCCGCCAGCAGTGCCTCGGCCATCAACATGGAGACCAACTTAGTCAAACGAGCTGATTATGGACTACGGGCCATTCAAGTTTATTTACGGGAGGTTGATCCATCAAAAAACATGGCCGTCGTGACCCAATCAAAATTTTGCGTGTTTGGTGGCCATATTGGATTTTTTTAATTGATGGATTTTGAGGTCAAACTAGGTTTTATATATATTTTGGGTATTCTGATCTCAAATTTGCCATTTTCGAAACTGTCGGATAAACAGTTTAACTATCTTGGATCATTTTCCCACCAAAAGCTCCCATACTAAAGCAATGGGAAATTTAAAATGTCCTCTCGAAAACCAGTGGACCGATTTCAATTATATCTGGCAGGAAGAATCCTTAGGGCATAGAGATTCAAGTTTGTTCAAATGATGCTGATTGGCCACTTTGGCTGGTGGCCATCTTGTTCCAGTGGTCATCTCGTTTTGTTCGATAGTTCCAGTGGCCAATAATTCCAGGTGAGCGATACAGGCCCTTGTTAAAATTTCACTGAAGGCTGGTTAATATATCCTGTTATCTGTGGTCAACTTTGGAACCTGTTAACATAAAATGGATAATGGTAAAAGGATAATTTTGTCATTGTTTAAACCACTAATGGTCAAGCTGGCCAAAAATAACGTGTGTAGTTGTCCTGCATAATAATACTTGATAATCGATCAAGTCATTCCAGTGATAAACTTTCAAACATAGCCTTCTCTTGGCCTGTAAATTGATATGATTTTCTTGATAAATCTTGAACATTAACGTGTTAAAATTGCTTTTGATTAAGATGTTTTTAGATCTTTGTCCATTGGTAGTAACAAGATATACTAGCTTGATTAAGTTATAAATAGTTGTTTAATGTGATTACTACTGAAGTGTTCTCTGGCTGTATATTTGATGTGTTAATTTCAGACGCCTAACATTGGAGGATTTGGAAGACAGTTGGGACCGTGGCATTCCTCGTATTAACACACTGTTTCAGAAGGATCGTCATACACTGGCCTATGATAATGGCTGGCGTGTCAGAACAGACTTCAAACAATACCAGGTATGCCTCTTAACCATTTAAAAAAATAGTCAACTCTTTATTTTCATATAGTAATTCAATATGGAAAATTATAAATCTGAAACTGATTTTTTTTTTATTCACAGGGATATAGCTTTCAGCAAGCAACACTAATTGTACAGCGCAGCTCATAAATAGGTTAACATATTTCCAAAACAAAAACAGATACATGTTAGTAGTTTTGGACATGATCTAAGAAATGTTCTTTTGAATATTTTGGACTTAATTTGATTGGAATACATTGCTGCCTAATCTTCCAATCAAGTTATGTTCAAAATATTCAACAGTATGTTTTATTTTGTTTTGAAAGCATGTTAAGTTATTTCTAAGTTCTACTGTAGCCATCTGTGGATGCCAACATTTTACTCTAGCTATATAATGGGAATTAAGATGTGTTAATACATTTTAAATCTACATAACGTGAATAGTTTAATTTTTCCTGTGTAGGTGTTGAAACAGAATCCCTTCTGGTGGACGCATCAGCGTCATGATGGCAAGCTATGGAATCTGAACAATTATCGTACAGATATGATCCAGGCATTGGGTGGTGTGGAGGGTATCCTGGAGCATACACTGTTCAAGGCCACATACTTCCCAACATGGGAGGGTCTCTTCTGGTAAGGATTGTCCACACCTCATGGAGTTTTATTTGTTTGTGTCGTATCTAAATATTCTTGTGACAATGTACCTAGTCCTCTAATTTAATGAACTGTTCTTAACAAAGCTTGTGTACTATGCGATAGATCACATTTTCACTCATCATAACAGAATTTTGTTTGAAAAATTTGTCAAATGCTGGATATTTTCCTACATATAATGGTTTCATGTAATCATTAACTACTCCTTGCATTATTGTGTGATTATATACTTTTTATGCAAATAATTCATTCTTGGTGACTATTTAAGAACATTTGCTGTTGTGATAAATGATGATCTTTAAGTTAGGTGTATGTGCCATTATTACCGGGAGGTCATTAGTATATATGTGTCATTATTACAGGGAGAAGGCCAGTGGTTTCGAAGAGTCAATGAAGTACAAGAAGTTGACCAATGCTCAGAGATCTGGTCTGAATCAGATCCCAAATCGGCGCTTCACACTGTGGTGGTCACCTACCATCAACAGAGCCAATGTCAGTATATGCCTTGTTTGCTCTCTTACGAAGATATTGCTTAACCATAATACTCATGTCATGTAGTAATTTAACCAGTATCCTGCTGAACTGACAGCCAGGCTTTAGGGGAGGAGTAGATGAAACAAGGACTTATGTACCTTTTGAAAAAAATGTTGCTAAAAGCTATTTTTCTATTTTGACAATCAGTTGTCTTGTTAAGATGACTTGATTGATGGCTGGTTATTGTTCTTGATTGTGCAGGTTACAGATTATAATAATACATATAATAATACAAAGCAGATATGCATGCACTCAAGGTGCAATGCAGGGGGGGGGGATAGATTTTGTCAGAATGTCACAAATTTGGCAAGAGACAGAATAATAGATCTAAATACTAGCTGTGAATCAGAACTAAAACTTACAATCCTTCATTAGATCGCTGTATTACCAGTAGTAACAATGGAGTAATGACATGTATTGACGGAGAGACCTTATGCCCTGAAAGGAGCGTAACTAGAGCATAAGTCTCCCACATGGCTTGAAGGCGGCATTCTGATTAGTCTGTTTCTACTTTACGCCAGAGCGTAAGCTACATGCTCTTCGTAAATATGGGCCTGGATGGTCTGAATTGACAAGCTAAGGAGTTTTTTTAAATTGAAATGTTTGTTTAGTGAATGCCCATTTGCTTGTCAAGAGAAAACTTTCTGAAATAATGTGCCTCTGTAGTGGTCTGGAGAAATGTCCATTTGCAGGGTGAAGAGAATACTATTTTTTTTAATTTACCACTGGAATGCCTGGCTCGATAACCGAGCCAGTCATTCCAGTGGTAAATTTTCAAAAATAACCTCTTGGCCTGCAGATGGACATTCGGTAAGTAAATGTTTTGATTTTTCTGACCAATTCTGACCATGTGGTCCGGTCATTTTGCTTGTCACGAGACTATTTTTGAAATCTTAACACTGAAGTGTAAAAAAAAATATTTTCTCTTAGCCTGCAAATGGACATTCACTGAGCAAATTTTTTTTTATTTTCTTGACCAATTTTGACCATTAAATGGTTGAGACGGGCAGACATGTTTTTACTCGTCATGCATTTTAATCCTCCGTCTGATTCCTAATACAGGTTGGTGTCTCAGACTGTTGTGACTATAACAGCTAACGTTCTTCTTTGCAGGTGTACGTAGGTTTCCAGGTGCAGCTTGACTTGACGGGAATCTTCATGCATGGTAAAATCCCGACACTAAAGATCTCACTGATTCAGATCTTCAGAGCTCACTTGTGGCAGAAGATTCACGAGAGCGTCGTGATGGATCTCTGTCAGGTAAAGTGTATTCTACTTTGAATAATACTTACCAGATGTACTATTATGATAATGTCTATTATCTAGTCTAGCTCAAAATAAACAATTAAAACTCTGCACTCTGCATAGTCCTGCTCATACTGTGTCTGGGAATTAGCATAGTATCCAGGTACCGAGTCAATCCCCAACAACAGTCAGATTCATCTATTTTGCACTCCAATCTAGTCTCGCGTTTTTTGCTCTAAAAAATTTACAATTTTCTGAGGATTTAAGCCGTTTCGATCTAAATTGTTGCTGCTTTCATGGAAGGGAAAGGAAAATCGTCGCAGGTGCAGGTTGTATCAATCTAGAATTTATACATTCGTGCCATGATGACTGTTTGAATTTTCCTTAAATTGGCACATTGTTTTAAAATGGTAGCCATTGTTAAGAGTTGCTTCGGTACCCGCTAACCTTTTAATCTTATCCAGGTACTCGGTTAATTTCTCTTGCGACACGGTTCCTTCCAAGATGCATGCGCCCGTAGCCAAGATGGCGGCGCCCACGATTAATGTTTTCTTTGGCTTGATGTGTCTATGCACTCTGTTTTAAGCCGATCTTTAGCTCTCGGTTTATTGTCAAGGGTGTTTGTAGCAATCGGTTTTAGTTTCTTGGATTTTTTTAACGTTAGTTAATTACGAAGTTGTGTTTATAAAATTTTCACTCTAAAAATTTCCAAATATTTCCTGCCTGGAACTTGATTATCATTAATCTAAGATTCGATCTCCAAGTGTCATTTCATTGGCACATACTTCAATGTTGCAGTACGTATCAGCTGCTGAGAGAAGAGATCTGGCCTTTGTCAACCTCTCTTCTTGAAAAGCTGTACGGGCCTGTGGAAGAACTGCAGAAAACCACAGATTTCATCTTGAGAACGGCTCTCCAAGTGTGGTACCAGCGATCGAAAAGAAGAAGAAGATTAATCTAAGAGAAAGTTACGGTTTAATAGTAATTTTTAAATTACAATCAAGTAAATTGTGCGTGTTGCTCATCATCATATCTTGTGCAGCATTTTAATTCTTATTCTGTGTTCCCAGAAGGTGAAGGGGAAAGGAAAAGCCCCGCCGGATACATTGTGTTCCTGTTGCAATCGAAGTTTGCGGGGCACCACTGTGTTGATGTGCCAAGTGCAAAGTTGGAAGTCCCTGTGATGTATGTGTAAAGTGGTTGTCGGACTTAGTTGTGGAGTTTGATCGCGATCGGCGTGCGCGTGTGAAGAGAATCGCGAAGGACAAGGCTGCCAAGAAGGATCAGGCGTCAGTTAGAGGACTGGATGAGCGGATGGACTCGGCCTTGAGTGTTTGGGTGGCCCCTTGGAGGAACATGCACCTGACCTTTCTCGCGCATCGGCTCAAGAGCCGACGGCGGAGGAAGAGGATATTCTCCCGATGAAAGACTCGCATGCCAGAGCTTTCACAGGTGACAGACTCCGGCACTTCCCGCGTTTTGTTCGGATAAGTCAGCCGGGTGGGGATGCGACATTCCATCGGGCATCTTCCATCCATTGTTCGCTCTTTCCGGAGTGCTGTCAGAGCCATCTTTTATGGCTCCTGTCGGCATCACGGATGCAGGTATGGCGGCTCCTCTCAGAGTCCGATGTCCTGCCATGTTAGCGGCTGCAGTCCCGGCTTCCGTGCTGGAGCCGATGAATTGCGGTGATTTCGTATCTGGTGATTCACTAGATACTGGAGCCACAAGTAGTTGAGCCACGGACCCCTTTCGAATTGGAAGTTTGGTCCGTGGTTCTCAGCATGGGTCGTCGGTGACCTCATCCAAGGGTAAGAAGGGGGATGAAAATGGTAGTCCTTTAATGGATGAATCATCATTCTGGACCGAAGCTGAATGGGTGCAGGTTCTTGGATGTATGTCCGACCGTCTCGGGTTGACATCTGATGCAGGGTCTCAGCGCGATCCGGCAATGGAGCGGATGTCAGAGCGTGCGGCTAGCCCTCTGTCAAGTAGCTCTTCGGCCATGCCAACTCTACCCTTGGACACTCAGACTTCTGACATGTTGGAAGTCGCGAGTACACGTTACCCAAGGCCCCTACAGGGATTAGGAGTAGGATCCGCTTTCCAGAGCAGGCCTATCATCAGTATGCCCGGTTTCCTCGGCTTTCAGTCGGAGGAAGTGAAGCACTGAATGGACCATTAGCTGGGAAATCCAAGGGTCGTTCTGCGTGGCGGAAGGTGGGGAAGTGCCAGAGGCTGCTCCCGGAGTGATCCGTGACACCATGCGCTTATCCCGAGATTGCCTGGCCAGGGTGATCACAAGATCATTGGCGGAGCGGAGGAAAATGGTTTTCGATCGTGTAGAACCAGGACCAGAGATGAGGGCTGCTTTGTCTTCTGCACCCTTCATTGGTCCGGGCTTGATTGGCAGCTCGGCAAGACAAGCTCTCCAAGGTTGCGTCCATGGTTGCAGAGCAGAAAGCCGCAGCAGTCCTCTAAGGAGCAGCAGAGGCAGCGACGAAGATCGCCCTTCCGTCCGTCTGGTTCTCTAATAAGAGGCCATATGAAGACGACAGGATGGGTGGCTCGGGATGCAGCGGCTACCGTAAGGATAGCCATGATGGTGGGTCTGGACCATCATATTCCAAGAAGCCGCGAGGTGGCCATGGCGGACGGTCCTGACGGGCTTCCGGCGAGACCCATACCGGTGGCGCCAGGAACGCAGGGAGTCGAGGATCTTCACCAAAACAAATTAACGTCTTGTCGCGCAACATTGACCGCGAGCTGTGTGCAGATTCCTTCCGTCGGAGGCAGTCTTCAGCTGTTCTCGAACCAGTGGGAACAGGTCGTGCAAGATTGTTTAGTCTGTCATTGGCTAAGAAATGGCTACGAACTGGACTGGCTCATCTGTCAATCGTTAACGTCGACTCTCGTGTGGACTCCTGTTCCAAGGGAATCCGATCGTCTGGAGGTCATTTGCTCAGAAATCGAAGATTTTTAACGAAAGAATGCGATTCATTTAGTCCGCAATCAATCCTCCCTGGGTTTCTATTCGATAATTTTCCTCATACCGAAACGCACCGGAGATTGGAGACCGATTCTCAACCTCAAACTGCTGACCAAGTTTATTCTTTCACCAAAATTTCAGATGGAGACTGGCAGTGATGATGACAGGGCTGAGCAAAGGCATGTGGGCAGTATCGATAGATCTGAAGGACGCATATTTTCATATTCCAATGTCAATTCCTTTTCAGAAGTAACTTCGTTTTGCATTCCAAGACAAGGTCTGGGAATTCAATGCGTTACCGTTCGGTCTGACAACAGCCCCGAGGGTCTTCACCAAAGTGGTTCTCGCCATGACTTCTTTACAGAAACAAAGCTGTTCATACTTACATAGACGACTGGCTGCTGAAGACGGGGAATCCAGTCAATGCACAACAATCTTCAGGTAGTCTTGCCCTTACTAAAGGACCTAGGATGGATTGTGAATCTTGAGAAATCAGAATTGACTCCATCCCAGGAGTTTGTATATCTGGGAATTCTTTTCAATCTCAGGGATGGTGTGGCTTATCCGGCGGAGAGCAGAGTCAAGAGCTTGATTGCAGTTCTGGGGTCAATTTCTCTAGGAGCCTATCTGACGGTGCGTCAATTTATCAGAATACTGGGTTTACTAGTATCTCTGGAGAAGGTAGTTCCTTATGTGGCACTCAGATGCCGGCTGATTCAGATGTACTTAATGTCATTCTGGTCTCAGAGAACAGATCTGAAGATTCCAGTAAAAGAACCATTGATATTCCATCTTCAGTGGTGGTTATCAGAACAGAATCTCCTGCGAGGTGTTCCTCTATAACCTCCTCAACCACAGATGCCCATCTTCACAGATGCGTCGACGACGGGTTGGTGAGCAGTATTGGGCAATCTGTCAGTGTCAGGGGAATGGGATCTGACCAATGCGCAGAAACATATAAATGTTCTCGAATTATTAGCGGTGGCATTAGCACTTCGAAAATGCGGGAATCAAATCCAGGACAAGATTGTTCTAATAAGGACAGACAAATCCAGTGGTGTCTTATCTGAACCGCCAAGGTGGGACGAGATCACCGGAGTTGTGTATGATGATATGGATTCTTCTGCTGTGGTGCCAAGAGAGGAATGTTATTCTTCGGGCATCACACATTCCAGGAAGATTGAACATCCTAGCGGATGCTCTCAGTCGAAGGATGGTTTGTCGTCTGATGGAACGGCAGCTCAACCAATCGGTAGCAGAGGTTCTATTCAAACATTGGGGCAACCCAAATGTGGCTCTATATGCGATGAAAGGAAATGCAAAGATGGTCACATATGTGTCACCAATCCCGGACCCACTAGCTCTAGCAATGGACGCACTGGCGATAAGTTGGAAAGGAATGTACGCGTACGCATATCCTCCAACGACTCATCCCAAAAGTTCTGGCAAAGATAAGGGAGGGCATATGCCAAGTATTACTGATCGCCCCTCATTGGCCAGGCCGATCATGGTTTGCGGATGTGCTGGACTTTCTGGTTTGCAATCCAATTCCTGTTCCAGACAGAATGGATCTCATTTTTCAGAACAAAGGTCTGTATCTCCACGACAGACCGGAAATGTTCCAATTGACTGCATGGATGTTGTCAAGCAGTGAGCAATTGAGGGTGGCTTTTCTGAGCAAGCAGCAAAATTTGTTGCTTCAGCCAGAAGGGGGTCAACCACCAGAACATATAATTATAGAATCAACAAATTTGCAGAGTGGTGTAAGGGAAGAGATATTAATCCCTTTTCTGCATCTGTTCAACACGCAGCAGATTTTGTCTGTTATTTATACGAGGTTGACAAACTTGTACCTTCAACCCTAGCAGCATATAAGTCTGCATTAGCTTCAGTCGTTCCCAGTCTGGCCGCTGTTATTAATGGAATTAGCAATCTGTGCACTAGAAAGCCAATTCCTATCTCAGCATGGAATCTGTCTCGTGTTCTACAGGTTTTAGGGCATGCTCCCTTTGAGCTAATTAGATGGAATATAGATATTAAACTGTTAACTATTAAGTTAGTTTTCTTGCTTACAGCGAAATTCATGCACTTTCTGCCGAACAAGACCGTTTTGTTATTAGGGTGAATGTCTAAGACTATTACCACCTCTTTGTTTCCTGGCAAAGAATCAGTCACTTAAATATCCAGGACAGCCGATCAATTTGCCAAGTTTAATTAGACATGACCCAAGCTCTTCTGCTTGGTGTCCTGTCAGATGTCTGAAGATGTATAAGAAACGTATTGAGGAGTGGAGAGATGACCCAAAATCTCTGTGGTTATGTCTCAAAGCTCCTCATCTTCGCGCCTCGAAAGACCACATTTCTCGTTGGATAGTCGATGTTATTCAGATGTCGCATAAAAGCGCAACAGAAAAGCAGATTGAGCGTGCGAATGCCCATCATGTCTGAGCACTAGCAGCAGCATCGGCCCTTTATAAGGGTGTCTCTTTAGAGGAGGTTATATCTGGAGCACAATGGCATGCCGTGTCGTCATTTACTGATTTCTACCTTCGCGATATCTCCAGCGCACTTAATCTGGTAGCCGTTGCCAATTTGTTGAATCTTAACTAAAGCCACATCCAACCACTATTTCGCATACATCGCAAGGTTCTTCCACATATACTGAGCAATAGTGATGCACATGATCTGTGAACGACCGTGGATTTGGCGGAGCTCCTGTGATGATCAAGAAAGACCAAGCACTCAGAAAATGGTGAGTGCTTGCTTAAATTAAGTGACTAATATTAGTTTACTTACAGTTGAAATACCAGACTGATTAAGTAAATAGTCTGGTTCAAGAGTATCTTATTCATTGCAATCAGACATTAGACTCATTCAAATTTGAAAATCTAATCGTTATACTGATATTTTTTTTCAAAATTAGAAGTGGTAGTATCTGCTTTGCACTCCTGGACTGCCCTAGCTGAGACTTGCCTCCCCTTTTGACAGCCATCTGGAATTTGTGCGGACAAATGAGGTGGGGTGGGGGGTGAGCGAGGTCTAGACCATGGAAGTTTAGCACTATTAGTCAGATGGCGGGACCCAAGCATATGCTGGGATTTCAGTCTCTTGACAACCTTCTCTGTCGAATGGTAGTTGAGAGCTGTTTCGAGCCTCACCTCCTCCCACTGGAGTTTCTTGGCTGTCGAAATCCGGAGTTTATCATAATAGTACATCTGGTCGCATTTGTTTCTACGAGAATTGATAATACTTACCAGATGTACTATGGCCCACCTCAGCTGCCCCGCAGGTGAGGCTGAGCTACTTTCGCTGTTTGTCAAGACAGATATAAGACGAATCTGACTGTTGTTGGGAATTGACTCGGTACCTGGATGCTATGGTAATTCCCGGACACAGTATGGGCAGGACCATGGAAAGTGTGTAGTTTTAATTGTTTATTTTGAGCTAGACTAGATAATAGACATTATCATAATAGTACATCTTGTAAGTATTATCAATTCTCGTAGAAACAAAAGCGGATGCTTTTTTTAATCACACCTGGTAAATAAGCACCTGAGGGAACACTAGAAGACAGACACTAATATAGGTGGAACTGTAAGTCGACTCATATGCGACATGTCCATTCAGTCCAAAGAGTGTGCTACATTTAACAGGAACATAGATGGACGGGAGCTGCTTTTGTCAATAGTTTGCAATCTAATTAGTTCTGAAATTTTCAACAGCTTACCTGTACGGTTATGGTGGCTTTGAAATGAAGAAACCTGGACTTTCAGGATGAAAAAGTTAAATGATGAATATGTTAACATTGACAACAATTCTTTACGGGAATTATGCTTAATTGCCCCCTAAATAACTTTCATTCTTGTAATCCTAGGTGTTTGATCAAGAGCTGGATGCATTGGCCGTTGAAACAGTTCAGAAAGAGACCATTCATCCACGTAAGTCGTACAAGATGAACAGCTCCTGTGCCGATATCCTGCTGTTTGCATCCTATAAGTGGAATGTCTCACGGCCATCACTTCTCGCTGACACAAAGTAAGAGTAGGCTGAGATTAGTGTGTTTAATGTCTGTTCACTTTAGTAAGTTACTTTATATAGAGTGAATGTCGACTGCAGTATATTGTGCTATTGCTCTAATATACGGAATCCCTGATCAGTTATACTTATGCATTGTACTGTCAATAATTATTTCCTCATCTTCTCAAAACTATATACTGTAAATTTTCATTTCCACTATTTCTTGGTTATAAATATGGATTCGATTACATATTGAATTCGGAGTGGTGTTGCTTTGCAACAAGCTGAGCTAATTACAATGTGGCAAGTCTATGGAATACAAGCCCATTGCATGTTTTGTATATTCATGTATAGCTAAAATGAACATATTCATGTCTGTTGTTTGTCTGTATGATATCTGATATTTTTTGCATGTTATCTATCTACGGGAGTGTATGTAATCGTGGCAGCATTGACATCCTACCTTTGATAGTGATTGCATGCAAGAATATGAAGCATAGTTCACTTTTATCTCTTATACTGCTGTATCTCTGTCACCCTACTCGCCCAGCACTATCTTATCATTGCCTCGTTGAAAACCTTTGTCACATGTTATCCATTCCAAGCTTTTGGCACTTGCTTCAAGAATATGTAGTGAATCTTCTGATTCATCACGGTCTCCCCCCCCCCCACCCTACGGAAGTCCTACCTATCCTAAATATATACAAACTGGTGTCTTGCCCCACACCAGGCTCTATCCACCCTGAATATATGCTTCCAATTATCCAGCTATGCTAGTATTCCCTCTAGCAGCTGTTGTTGAACCTGTCATAGTTGTTAGAGGGGACCATTTTTCGCTATGCCCCGGCCATTTCTAGCTTGGCTCCACCCGCTTTGTTTGAATGCATTTTAACAGTTTGAACCATGAATTCCCAGAATTTCAATTTGAAAGTAATTATACGGTAAACTCCTGATTTTGAAACTAATTTGACTGAGATCTGGCAGCAACAGCTCCTAGTCAAATTTGTTTCAAAGTTCCACAGAATGGATTTAATTGTAAATTCACAAAAGACATACGGTTATTGTCAGACCTTTGCCTCTTAGTTTAATGATGGACCTACTTCTTTTGATTATGAGGTCAACTAACAAGCGACAAATTCTGATTATTACATCAGATACTTGAGTGACAGATTGGATTTATTCATTGCCATGTGTCTTACATAGTTGATGTTTGTTTGTTTGTTTCAGAGACATGATGGACAGTGCAACGACGCAGAGGTATTGGATCGATGTTCAGCTACGATGGGGTGACTACGACTCTCACGACGTTGAGCGCTACTCTCGTGCTAAGTTCCTGGATTACACGACAGACAACATGAGTATCTATCCATCACCGACTGGCGTGCTCATCGCTATTGATCTCGCATATAATCTGCACAGGTATGCTTAAGCTAATTACAACTTGCAAACAATCTTTCAGTAATTTGTCCATATGACAGGTATGTTAATACTGCACATAGAGCGGACTACTTTGTAACAATGGATAAATTTGATCTGTTACTCATGTATATAATGACATAATCAATTGCGTCACATGTAGGCTGATGTCACAATAAAAATGAGTAGTGAATACCATATCTAGGTCTGTCATGAGCTTTGAATAGTCCATCAAGCATACGAATTGTACGTCTACTATTTAATAAACATTCTGTTGAATATTTTGAAACTAATTTGACTGGGAGCTGTTGCTGCCTACGGCAATGGTCAAATTCTTTTCAAAATAGTGAACAGCTTACCTATATAGTTACATAGAAATTTGGATTGTGTGAATTCGGGATTCTGAGCATTGTTTGACCCTTGTATTCCTGAATTAACATCTTATATTATTTATTGCCTTAGCCAGGCTATCTGGTGTTTGCTTAGTAATGTGTAGCTGTTTAATAGCCTTTTAATGGTCAGTTTGGTTAAGAAGATTGGCATTCTTGCATACTGATTGTCTATTTGCAAGGCAAGAGAGGACTATTTTTTGAAAATGTACCACTCAAGTGACTGGTTTGGGTGTCAGTCCAGCCATTCCAGTCTTGGTCTGAAAATGGACATTTCTCATGATGACTTTTGAGCAGCTTGACCATTGAAGGATAAAAGCAATAACAGCACACAGAAACCATGTTTTATAAATGTATGAAAATCATGCTTCAAACAGCTGTTGCAAAATGTTAATTAACTTTTAATAATTTTTTCGAACATCACAGCATTAATCCATGAATGGCTAAATTTGGTCAAGAAAATCTAAATATTTCCTTATTGAATGTCCATTTGCAGGCCAAGACACTATTTTTGAAGATCTTATCTCTGGAATAACTTGCTCGGTTACTGAGCCAGCCATTCTAGTGGTAAACTTTAAAAAATAGTCTTCTCTTCCTTTGAATAGATATTCCTCGAGACCACTGCACAGGCTTGAAAGGGTTAAACTCTTAAATAAGGAAATGTTCCACCATTGATATCCTTCACACTGTTCTTAGTGTATGCTGCCATATCATTCCCATGATGTGACTATTGAATTCCATTACTTATGTGATTGGTGTAAATTCTGCAGATTGTTTAGTCTGTATATCTATTTCTTCTCTGATACATTGTTGTTTTCCACAGTTAGCTATACTATCTCTGGAACTGCATTGGTAACTTTGCCCATTTACTGAGGAACTGTATGACAAATAGTGATAAATCAACATGCATGCAAGTTTATACATTTAAATATATGTATGTCATTTTACACAGTGCTTTTGGTAACTGGTTCCCAGGATCGAAACCATTGATTCAACAAGCCATGGCTAAGATTATGAAGGCTAATCCAGCGCTGTATGTGCTGAGAGAGCGTATTCGTAAAGGACTTCAGCTGTACTCTTCAGAACCTACTGAGCCCTATCTCAGTTCTCAGAATTATGGAGAGTTATTCTCTAACCAGATCATTTGGTTTGTGGATGACACGAATGTCTACCGTGTGACGATTCATAAGGTTAGCACTTGAAGCTACTGCATTCATATACAGCTTTTACCACTGCACAGTTAATCCCCATCTTAACATTAATGGTCAAGATTGTACAATTTTAATGTTTGCTGGCCAAGAAAAGACTATTTCTGAAAATTTACTACTGGAATGGATGGCTGGCTCGATTTATAGAGACAGTCATTCCAGTGGTAAAGTTTTAAAATAGTCTATTTTCCTGGAAATGTACAGTTCTCAATGGCACTGCAAATGCCAGTAGTTAAAATACCAGCTGTTGTTATTACACCACAAAAACATCTATACCGTTCAATCACTACTTGCTAAATCAACTACTCTGCATTTAGTCACCAGAATAAGATTTTTATGCTTGCTTACATACCCCCATATGCCTATTTATTTCAATATATACCCTCAACCAGGCTATTGGTAGGGGTACACCCCCAGCGTATGCCCTGAAAGAGACTGGCACCAGTCTGTACTCACTCCTAGGTGACACCTGTCACTTAGCATGCCCACACATGCGCATTGGAGCCAAAATAGGAAACAGATTCGCTTTTCAAATATTCTGCAAGCAGTACAGTCTGCAAATATTCCAGCTTTAGTTTTTATAGCTTTGCGCTGAGTTCAGCTTATGTATTTGAGAGTTCTTCTGTCCAGTATTATGCCTAACATGAAGTCTATCCTCCCTAAGTTATGTTTATTGAGTATTTCGTGGTTTTTATTGCAATTTATACTCTATGAATGTGTTACCGGTTTTCATAGTAATAAACCTTTTTCGTGGTAGTCAATCATGCCTAAACCATCATCATCATTTGTTAACCCTCAATTACTCTTCCATTATATTCACTTATATCTACATGTTTTAGTGCATTCCGTATTATATCCCTAAGAAAAGTCCAATAGTCCTTTTTCATTAGGGATATTTGAATTTGATTTTTCCCGCCTTTTCTAAGCATGCGCTTGTTTTCTTTATCTCAGACTCAATATTTTAGAGAAGTTCTTTTAAGTTTTTCGAAGCTGCATGCTTCATTCTCTATTTTATTTTTCGTATTTAGGAGTGTTAAATCAGTTGAGAAGGTGAAGTGCACGTCGACTAAGTGCGATCGGGTCCACTCAATGGAGTTTGGGGGCCACGTTTGCCTCAAATGTACTATGTGTACTCCTGTAGCGATGTGCGAGATATGCAAAGGATGGTCATCGACTGTTTCTAAAGCATTTTTCAAGGATTTTTTTACCAAGTCCGCATTGCCCACTGATCACTCCCCCTCCATTGCTCCCAAGTCTAAAGCTGTGTCTTTTGCTAGTACTTCTGTGTCTTCTACACCAGGAACAGAGGGGGGAAGTCTATTCTGCTAATTCTGATGCTGTCTTAGCTTTTTTTGCGCGTTTTGAGTCTTGCGACCGTATTGACTAAGTCTTTAGATGAGCGGATTTCGACAGCCATTCGCGCGGCAAGAGAAGGTTCATCCGAGTCGGACGAAAACCGCAAATGGGGGAAGCCAACTTACCTCAGGTCCACGCAAGAGATTCGGTCCCCGAAACCGAAATCTAAGGACTCGAAGAAAAAGCCTATAAAGGTGGTTTCAAGTAAGTCACCGAGCAAAACCCACCTAAGCCTTAAGGAGGGGCATTACCCTCAAGCAGTGGTCTCGGCGATGGAAGTCCCCGATTCAAGTGCCTTTGCCAATGTCCAGTTTTCCATAATTCCGGTAGCCAGAAATGTTAAGAGATCGCCTGTTCCTATCTTAGTTCAGACAGGAAGTTCGGTAACTTCCGATTTGTCAAGCACTTCCGGTAGGTGCTTGGTAGATTCGGGTCTGCAAGACCTGGGGCTACTTCTGGTTTCCGGTCCTTCCGCTTCCGGTTTGGCCGAATATCCGGGTCCTCAGGATCCTGTTTATTTTTCGAGTTCCGGTAGACTTTTATCCTCTTCCGGTGCTTGTTCTTCCAGTTCTAGTGGTCTTCCGGTCCTGTCGGATATCTGGGTCCTCAGGACCCTATTAATTTCCCGATTTCTAGTAGGCACACTTCCGCTTCTGATCCCGGTGTTATCTCGTCCCCTTCCGGTTTGAGGGGTGCTCTTCCGGGCCTTCAAGATCCGACTAAGCATCCGGTTTTGCTGACTCGGTTTGGTCAATTATCAGGGTCTGCAAGGACTTATCCCAGCGCCAACTTCCGCTTCCGGTTTCCGGGTCTCCTTCCAGGATTAGGTTTTGTGCATCCAGTAAAGAGTTTCCTGTGCTTACAGATTCCTATTCTAGTCGGTCAATTTTCTCGGAATCGCATTTGGTTGGTAAGAGTCGGATTTCTGTCGATAGAAATTTGGTTTTCTCCAGTTATTCTCCTCGTCTTAGGGATAGTTCTGACTTGTATTATTTTCGCGATCATCCGGTTCAGGATTTTGGATCTTCTCCGTCTCTTTCTCAGTTAGTTAATGTTGATGCATCTTCAGGTTCCTTTTCTTCCTCTTTTCGTGATGTAGTTTCAGGTTCTTCTGATGCTAGGCATCCTCCTCGTTCTTCTCAAGCTCAGGGAGATGGGTTTTTTTCCTTCTTCTTCCTCTGCTCTCTCGGCTAGAGATTTTTCCCCCAGCCATGTTTCTAATTCTTCCTCTCTTTTTCAGTCCTCATCTATCCCTCCTGCGGGGTTTTCCCTCCTTCATTCTGCTATCAATTCCTTCCCAGGTGCTTCGGATCCTGCTCACTCTTCCTCTTCTTCTGTTCATCCTAATTCTTCTCCTCTTCTGTTTCTTCCTCCTTTGATCATCTTGATCCTATAGTTTCTGTTGTGCTTTCCCCTGAATTAGAGTTCCAAATTGTTGGTTCGGGACTGGATTTTTCTTTGTTTTCAGTTGGTAGAGACTCTTCCCTCGATCGTTCTTTCGCGTCAGCTCGATTTTCCATTCTCTCTAGGTTTTCGGCTAGTGGGCTGATTCAATTTCCCTTGATCCCATTCTGTCTGACTAATTTTCTTCAGTTTCAGATTCTTTGCCTGTGTCTACTCCTCAAGCGTCTCGGAGGTCTTGCTAGGTCAGCCTAGGTTGGATTTTAAATCTCAAAAAATCAAGTCTAGTTCCCTCTCAAGTCTTCACGCATCTAGGCGTTTCTTTCGATCTGGCTCAGGGCCTAGTCCTTCCTTCAAATCCAAGAGTAGAGGCTATTGCGTTGGCTATGGACATTCTGTCAACTTCTTCCATGGTCAGAGCAAGTGTGATAGGCTTGATGGTCAGCGTCGAGAAAGTCATTCCTTGGGCGGCGCTGATGGGAAGGCCCTTTCAAATGTACTTGATATCTCTTTGGAAGCAGTCGGTTCACTCCATTTACCATCAGATTCCCATAAGAGAACGCTTAATTCCCCATCTAGATTTTTGGAAAGATCGTTCTATGCTTCTGAGGGGTGTCCCACTGGTCAAGTCCTCCCCTCAGCTGATTATCTTCACAGACGCTTCCCAGGAGGGATGGGTGTGGTCTGGGACTCCCTGTCAGTCTCCGGTCTTTGGTCTCTGGAGGAGTCGACAGCTCACATCAACATCTTGGAATTGTGGGGCTGTCAAGAAGGCTCTCCTCTCATGGTCAGATCGAGTAAAAGGCTTCAAAGCGTCGATTCGATCGGACAATTCAATGGTGGTTTCTTACATCAACAGACAGGGGGGAACGAGGTCTTCCCTCCTCTGTATGGAGGTTTGGTACTTTCTTGTTGTGCCGCAAGAATCACATTTTTCTAGTGTCCACTCATGTCCCAAGCAGTCTGAATTTTCTTGCAGACCAGCAAATTACCCCACACAGAGTGGCAGTTAAAGAGGTCGGTTGCCAAAGCGATTTTCAAGCTTATGGATCATCCCCATGTATATCTTTTTACGACCGGTCTGAATGCCCAGATCTCCTCCTTCATGTCTCCTTTTCCGAACAGTCAGGCGCTGGCGGTAGACGCCCTGTCTCAGTCCTGGACAGGAATGTTCGCTTATGCGTTCTCTATATTGATCATGATTCCTTTGGTTTTGATGAAGGTCAGGGACCAGTTCTGCGAAGTTCTGATATCTCCCTTTTGGTCAAAGCGGATCTAGTTCATAGACCTTGATCTGGTAGACTTCCCTCGTCTCCTTCCAGTTTCCCCAGATCTCTCAAATAAGGGGCACGTGTCTTCATCCAAACCCAGAAATCTTCAGTCTGTGTGTTTGGAGGATATCAAGCGTCAAGTCCCTGAGATCAAAGTTTCTTCAAGATCTCAGGAAATTATTGATTCTGGCAGGAGGGAGTCGACCCGTCGAGTTTACAATGGTCGAGTTAAAATTTTTGGAGAATGGTGTTCAGACCATGGTACCTTGCCCGGTTCAGTTTCTATTCCCCAGGTGTTAGATTTTTTTATCCTATCTCTGATTCTTTACAGTTATCTGCTAACACAGTCAGGTGATATAGATTTTCTTTGGCTTCTTCGCTTCCTAGTCTTTTGAATGCTGGTGTCAAGGATACGAAGATTCTTAATGGTTTTATCAGAGGATTGGGCAATATTTGTCCTCCAGTAGCTAAGCCCTTGCCTTCCTGGAACTTGGCTTTGGTTCTTTGGGTTTTGGCAGGCCACCATTTTGAACCTATTGCTTCTATTAGTATAAAACTTTTAACTCTTAAGGCTGTTTTTCTTGTTGCATCTGCTTCTGCTAGAAGACGATCATGCTCTTTCTGCCAAAAAGGATAGATTTATTGTATCTGGGGACGGTTTAGTTTTATATCCCAGAAGGGATTTTTTATCGAAGACCCAGTCTAACCATTACCCAGCTAAGCCTATCATTTAAAATCGTTATCTTCCTTTTCGTAGTCTGACAAATTTTGGTGTCCTGTCAGGGCATTAAAGGTTTACAAGCGCCGAACCGATTTTAAAAGATCTGGTCCGTCCCATTTATTGGTTCTGTATACGGAGGAGGTAGCCAGACCAGTCTCTAAGGCCACGATTGCCAGATGGATTTGTGAGACCATCAAACTTTGTTATGAGATTGCTTCTCCTGAACAAGTTAATCTATCCCATGTTAAAGCTTGCAATATTAGGGGGATGGCTACCTCTCACTCTTTTCGCTGGCTCATCTTTAGATGCGGTCATGCAGGTCGCAGGCTGGAAATCTGAGTCAACTTTTACTTCTTTTTATTTAAAGGATCAGAGTGCAGCGGCCTCCTTTTTTTAGAAATATTATGATTTTAACTTTAAAGGCTGAAGACCAGTTACCATTTTCGTTAAGACTGCGTCTGAGAAATGGTGAGAGTTTTCTTTGGTTTTATTTATTTCTAAGTTTAAAGTTTTCCTTGTTTGATAATCACTGATTGATTAAGATGCACTTATCCTTTTATCCTTGTTTAACGATTCTCAAATCTCCACCCACCAAAGGTTTTAAGTGGGGCGCTGGCCAAATCTACGGGTAGCAGGTAGTGATTGAACGGTATAGATGTTTTTGTTGTGTAATAACAACCCCCAACAGACTCCCCTTGTGGGTTGGTCTGTAGTTCTATTAACCACTATAAAACGTACTTACCGTTCAATCACTACGACCTGGCCTCAACCACCCTGCATGGGAATGATTTGAGAATCTGTTTGTAATATTTGGCACTTAAATTTAGATAAGTGAATCTGTTTCCTATTTGGGCACCAATGTGCGTGCATGGGCATGCTTAGTGACAGGTGTCACCAAGGAGTGAGTACAGACTGGTGCCAGTCTCTTTCAGGGCATATGCTGGCGGTGTACCCTACCAGTAGCCTGGTTGAGGGTATATATTGAAATGGAATAGGCATATGGGGTTATGTAAGCAAGCATAAAATTTTTATCCATGCCCTAAAAGAGAGGTGGCTCTTTATGACAAGACTGAGTGGAGCATTCTCCCAAATCATGAAAGTTACTGTTACGGTTGTTAAGATTTTCTACTAATAAAAATTATATTGCTGGCACAAATACTTCTGTATTGATCAGCTTTCTCTGTAACTATGATCATGTGTACGTTTGGACATATTAAATAAATATCATAGTGCTTAGTTTATAACGTTTCTGATGGTGTGCTAAGGTTACATGGCATAACATGTCAAGCGATATTTATCTCAACATTATCATCAACATCAAATTGTTTGTGTTTAGAATAATGTCTCGACTTATATTTCTAGGTCAATTAATCATATTCTAAATTAACTGGTTACATATACATACTCTTAAGAATCAGTGTGATTGCACTAAGGTCACAAGGTCACGGTCAATATGACTACACAACCCAGGTCTTTTAATGTTAAATTTTTAGATTTAGGTTCACATCTCATCCGTTACTTCATGATTGGTCAAACTTATTGGATCTACTCTTGGACACATGATCACCCATAATGATCGCTGGCAGCACTGTGATATTGAAGTCATTGGTACTTGCTTGCCAGGATCGAAGCCATTACTAGGTTAAAGGTCATGGTCATTACAACATTTCTACAAAAAGTGTTAAATTTCAAACTACATTTCTGCATTTAGCAAATCATCTAGGGTTATATTTCTGAATTGCTTGATTCTACCCAAACTAAACTTAAATATAGGCAACCCAATGACATTGTGGTCACTAAATCAATGGAGAAGGTTGTAGCTTAGTAAACAACCACATAGATTTTCAAAAGTAAATTTCAGGATTGGTCAATATTTAGGGAGCTAAACATGAACACATGGTTGATAGAGGGAGGTGAAAACGTCCTCCATTGTTTTTGTGGTCAACGGCAAACATCAAGATCATGTTGAACTTGACATAAGAATTAGTTTCTATTCTATACCGAGCAGGTTGTGTGCACAAACCTCATACTCATATTACGTCTTTATTTAGTGGACATGTTTAGCGGTTTAGATCATGCTAAACTTGGTACGGTACAAAACTTAACATGAGCATCATACTAAATATGCTATGTATTCTGCCTGATGTATTTGATGTTAGCTCTGCTGTTTATCGACAAAGGGTTTGGATACACGAGACATAATTCTTTTGAATTTGTTTTATTCCATACCCATAAATGTGTATTTTGTTTTCAGACCTTTGAAGGCAATCTTACAACAAAGCCTATCAATGGTGCGATCTTTATCTTCAACCCTCGCACAGGACAGCTCTTCTTGAAGATCATCCATACCTCTGTATGGGCTGGCCAGAAACGACTCGGTCAGGTCAGTAATTACATTAAATAATTGACACATCAGTTATATTTGAATGAAACTAATGATCACTGGAGTTCATTGAGATAGTGTTTCTATCGCGTCTTGATTAATCTCATGTTTTCCACTCCTGTTTAATGCTCTCTCCATTGACTCAGAAAAACATAAACATTAATGCTATCATAGTTCCTTATAGCCACCATGCTATTCAATATTCATTGAGTTATAGCATAAGTATGAACGGGTCTGATCTGTCACTCAAGTATATGACATAGTCAATTACATCACAGGTAGTCGTGATGTTACAATCAAAATGCATAATGAATGACGATATATCTAGCCCCGTCATGAGACTTGAATTGTCTGTCACGTGTTTGAATTCTATATATCGCGCTACCCAAACCCAAGAAGCTTGCTGCGGCCGATTGTGCTCCTCACCAGCATAAGGGAAATCCTATCCATTGTTACCCTATGCTGCATCTGAGGCAAGATCGATGACTTCACTGGATCATGTCAAAGTAGCTTTAAACAAGAAGCTGCTGCGCAGACATTGTATGTGTCAGTGGTCATGTCCAAACACTGGGATTTCCACAAAATGGGCATAACATGTCATGAGCCTTTGACACAATTAAATGCTCAAGGATCCTAGATGTACTACACCAGACTAGTTGCAATGATGATGAGCTGCGACTAGTGAGACTACTGCTTGCAGACACCAAGCTGAGAGTGTGAGTCAAGTCACTGAAGTCTGCAGAGTTTGAGACATCAATCAACTTCCCACAGGGAGATTGTCTATGGAGGAAAATTAAAATCGTGGGGTTTCACTGCTCTACAGTACTGGTGACATTGCTGCATGCTGCATCATGAGGAGCAAAGCTTTCCAGTCCTTGTCGAAGCTATGGATTCATAGATCAAAGATGTCCTTGACAAAAAGGCTGTTTATTGAACACACCTGTGTAACCTTGATGCTGTAAAGCTGGCCAGACAAACTTGATGCCTGCCACCGCAAATACCTCCGCACCATCACTGGACACCGATGGCCAGACAGCATAATTTCCAACGATGCTCTATACAAGATGTGTTATACATCACCCCTATCTGTAAATCGGGCGGCAAAGATTGTCCATATTTGTGATGAGCAGGGGTTTCCAAAAGATACACCAACATAGAGAGTCTTGAAATTCACCATACTGGGAGCCAGCAAATATAAAGTCAGGAGAGGACATCATTGCATAAATATGTTAAGCGTGCTACGAGGCGACCTCAAGCAGGACTCGGTACACTCAGATCAAAAATTAACCTAAGAAAGCTAAAGATTTTGGCTCAGGACAAGATAAAGTGGTCAAAGGCGTAGACGGACTGATTGCAGCTGTATGATGTTTGTACTACTACAGCCGCAGAATACAGTAATCACATATACACCAGGGATGGGGTCAATTCCATTTTATCAATTCCAATTCCACCTCAATTCATTTTATCAATTCCAATTCCGTTTCCACATCAATTCATTTTATCAATTTCAATTACAATTCCACCCAGAAAAGTTCAATTCCAATTCCATTTATTCAATTCCATGCCCAATTCCAATTCCATACTAATATTTACTTGAGATCAAAATTGTTATATTTGAACCATTTAATGCCCAAGATTGGCCAAGAAAAACTAGATTTATCATTAGCAAATGTCCATTTGCAGGATAAGAAAATATATTTTTTTAATTTAACAATGCCAGTGAAATAGCCTATTTTGACATTTGAAATTATGCTCAACAGCGAATTGGCGAATGGGTAGGTCTGTTCCTGTATGATCCTTCCTCAAGACCAGTGCAGAAGGCATTTTTGGCTGGGTTCTCCGTTAATATTTAAAACAATTAGAATAAAAATTGTTGTTTCCAATAGATAGTTATATCTTTCAGTCAAATTATTGTCCAAAAGGTCAACATTCAGCACATCTTATTTTTAGTTTATTTGACTTAATTATAGCTTAATGCCGAGTTTTTTCATGAATATGACTACAGGTTAATGCCATGTCTTATTATTTTAGATATATGTAAACCTTGCTATATAAATGTTTGCATTAAAAAGCATTAGAATACAATGTATATTGTACAGTATGGAGCACATGTATGTAGAGTTTAAATAACACCTCTCGTCCAGGTGTCTATGTTTTAAAAGATGAGACATTTCACGGAGGGGGTTGTTCAATGATTCCTTTGTTATGTAGGATGCTATTATCTTGTAATCTACTGCTTTCTTCACCCATTTCATTCCATGCAGATGATAGCTATTACTTTACTGAACACTATTGCTAACATCTTGATGAATAATTTTGACACAATTTGGTTATCTTGGTTCTAGCTTATATATTTGAAATTTGTATGATTTTAAAGATGGTATGATTTCATAGATATGAAAACCTGTTTCCAGGGAATTCAGAATGAAATAGTTCAAGATCAGCAGCTTTGATTGAATAAAAAAGGTACAAAGCTCACAGGATAAAAGGCTTAATTGGTCACTGGTCAGGGAGAATTGAGTTAATTCAATAATGTATTACGGTTCATAGCATTTATCAGATCTTTATTTTGTTAATTCAGAGAGCGAGAGATTATTTTTGAAAATTTACCACTGGAATTACTGGCTCACTTATCCAGCTAGCCACTCCAATGGTAAATTTTCAAAATAGTCCTCCATTGGCCTGTAAATGCACATTTCTGAAACTCATTGGAGGAGGTGTTTTGGCTGGCTTAGGTGTTAAAGGGTTACGGGCTAACTTGCTCATCACTGAATTAACAGTATCTCAAATTCTAGTCTTCATACCAAACATATAACTAAGTTGCTAAAATCGATTTTAATAGAAACTGTTGCAGCCTTAGGCAACAAAAATATTTAGTCAAATTAATTTTTAAATATTCAATAAAGCATCTACTAACAGCTGACATAATAAATATCATCAACCTGCATATAGAATGAAATGTGATAAATGGTATCATATAGATCATTTAGGATGAAATGCATTAAAGGCATGTAAAGAGCAGTGTATAATTTACACATATTACATGTACATTTTATAGCCAACAATGTTCAGTAAATCTATCACATGACTGGAATTGATTGGAATTGAATTGCAATTTATCAATTCCGTTAAATTCAAATTATCAATTCCAAATCCAATTCCAATTCCAGTGTTAAAATTTATCAATTCCAATTCCAATTCCGGAGTCCTCAGATTTAGCAATTCCAATTCCAATTCTGGAATTGAATTGGAATTGACCGATCAATTCCAATTCCAATCAGAATTGACCCCAACCCTGACATACACTACCTTAAAGACTACCTTGAAAAGTGCTTGATAATAAAGATCTGAGCTTGAACAAAATTTAGAGATGTGCAAAAAATTGCTTCTCTTGCATTCCTGGTAAAATGTAAGTTAGAATATCCAATATTTACCCCCAGAACTACTGGAAATGCCTTCTGGGAGTACCTAGATTCTAGAATCTTTCAGAGAAGGACCTCCAGAAGCTGCCTTCGTCGCGGCATGTGTATTTGAAAACGTCTTGAGGAAGTTTTTTTAAGTCTGTAAATCTCATTTTGGAATGAGTGAACAATCCATGAAATATTTGGAATTTGACCTGTAAATGAAGATTCCTTAAGCCCACTAAAGGGGACAGCTGTTTTTGAATAATCAATTCATACATACCAATCTTAGTGAGCTCAATTTACTGCAATTCTTCAAATGAATGACCTTTATATAGCTTTATTGACCAACTAACTATTGGCGTCTCTGGATGCTTGTCACTGGATGCTCAATTTTAAAATGACCTATATACCCATAAGGGTTGTGATATTTGCTATATTCTAAAACGGTAAACTCGTGCTAACTCTTGTGCAAATAATTTGAAAGTTGTAGCTGCCTTAATCTGGAGCTGAAAAGGTTTCACTTAAATTGTTCAGCACATATTAGACATGTTTGTCTTCTTGTCTCATGGTTTTTTGCAATTCATAATGAGGTGGTGTGAATCCTTTATTAATGTGGCTCTGTGCTTTCTATGTTACAGCTAGCTAAATGGAAGACGGCCGAGGAGGTTGCTGCCTTGATTCGCTCCCTGCCTGTTGAGGAACAGCCTAAGCAGATTATTGTGACGCGTAAAGGTATGCTCGATCCACTAGAAGTGCATCTTCTCGACTTCCCAAATATTGTCATCAAGGGCAGTGAACTCCAGCTTCCATTCCAGGCTTGTTTGAAGGTCAGTCTTGCACGCTATGTACATGTATACTGATGATTTATAACATGTATTATGTGATGTCACTAATAAATAGTGATTGAATTACTAAAGCATATATTAAGCAGAATATTTACCTAGTAGTGTTATCAAATTTTATCAAGAAAAATTAAAATATTTCTTTGTTGAATGTCTATTTATAGGCTAAGAGAAGGCTATTTTTGACAATTTACCACTAGAACACGTGGCTCGATTATTGAGCCAGTGGCTGGCTTGATTATTGAGCCAGGCATTCCAGTGGTAAATGTTCTAAAATAGTATTCTCTTGGCCTGCAAATGGACATTTCTTAAGACCACTGCGGAGGCTGGTTTTGGCCGGCTTTGCCATTAAGGGTTAAACAATATTAGTTTTAGTCTGACAAAATCATTGTGTGATCAACCTTGTGTTGTCATGCAGGTGTCCCAATGTGATTACAGTGTGCATAATGTTTCATGATTAACTCTACTTGCCATTTATAGATTTGTACCATGTCTAACATAGGAATCAATGCAACAGTTAACTTTCAAATGCAAACTGTTTTCCAAGTTAGCCCATGCATGCAAGTTGTTTCACATACAGTCTTGTTTTAAAGCTTTCTCACAAAGACATTCTCCTGACATATCTGTCATGCACAAGGATACACTCCTCCATTCACTATTTTTCTCATCAGAGGTGTTAGGTGCCTAACATGGCATGCAGCTTATGTTGAGGTGGTCCATCTCACAATAATTTATGTAAAGACCATGTAAATTGGATCATGGCGCAGTATAGCGGTCCAATTGGGGTGAGGAAAGTTAAATATTTAACATACAGGCAGCGACAATCTATTGTTAAGTTGTTGTTTATTTCCTATTTCACAATTGAAATGACAATGCTGATGCATATTGGTAACATAATTGTTCTTGCCTTGCTTTGTCTTATAGGTGGAGAAGTTCGGTGATCTGATCCTGAAAGCCACAGAGCCTCAGATGGTCCTGTTCAATTTGTATGATGACTGGCTCAAGACAATCTCGTCTTACACAGCCTTCTCACGTCTCATTCTAATCCTGCGTGCCTTGCATGTGAACAATGATCGCACAAAGATCATCCTAAAACCCGATAAGACGACGATAACTGAGCCTCATCATATCTGGCCTACAATGGGTGATGAGGAGTGGGTGAAGATAGAAGTTCAGCTCAGAGATCTCATCCTCGCTGACTATGGCAAGAAAAACAAGTAAGTCTAACAATCATCATGCATTCTTTCAACCCTGAAATCATTTCATTTCACACTACTCACATATATATGCTATTAATTATTTTGAAAGTAATTTTACTGGAAACTACTGGAATCCACAGGTCCTTCTGCAATGATGCTATTGAGCCAGGATGTCATGATGAAAATTTACCACTGGAATGAATGACTGGCTTGGTCATTCCAGTGGTAAATTTTCAAAAATGGTCTTCACTTGGTCTGCAAATAGACATTTCTCAAGAGCACTGCAGAAGGCGGTTTTGACTGGGTGATATGAGGCTTAAAAGGATAAACATGATGCAGATATTTGGATTTGAATATATGCTTACTTAGTATTTCTTATCCATGTTGATGCCGTTTTATGTACTTTATCGCAAATCTGCTTCATGCTTATGACTGGTAGGAAATATATCATTTTACATTTTTCTCCCATACCATAAAAAATATATGTCAATGTAGCCGATGTCGATAACAAAGTCATATAAGCATAAACATATAGGAATGTAATGTTAACTCGAATCATGAGTAACTAGATAAATGAGATGAGTATCAGTGAGTATGCTTGTTTAGCTCTCACTACTGCAAGCCCGGGACCATAATGTCAATGTGACATAACTCTGGACTTGCTGAATGTTTTGAAAACAGTTTGACTGAAAGTTGTTAGTGGCTTAGCCACCAACAACTTTCAGTGAAATTGTTTTCAAAATATTTAACATGTCCAGAGATATAACCGCTGAAATATGTTGTCCGCAAAAAAGTCAGACGGTTAGCTATTATAACTTGCATATTTATCATTTGTTTATAGTGTGAATGTGGCATCACTGACGCAGTCAGAAATCCGTGACATCATCCTGGGTATGGAGATCTCAGCGCCTTCTGCTCAGAGACAACAAATTGCTGAGATTGAAAAACAGACCAAAGAACAGTCACAATTGACCGCAACCACAACTAGAACTGTTAACAAACACGGAGATGAGATCATCACATCAACGACGAGTAACTACGAAACACAAACATTTGCATCAAAGACTGAATGGCGTGTGCGAGCTATATCCGCTACAAACTTACATCTGCGAACTAATCATATCTACGTCTCTTCAGATGACATCAAAGAGACAGGCTATACATACATCCTGCCCAAGAATGTACTGAAGAAGTTCATTACTATCTCCGATCTACGGGCTCAGGTAAGGCTATTATACCTGAACACTTACAATGCTGAATTGTAAAGCACATATCATTTCCATTTGGCATGGTTAATGGTCTTCATTTTTACGGTGCTGCTAAAAGCTGTTGCAGTCATAGGCAACAGTAGCTATTATCAACAGCATTTTTCAAACCTATATAATGTACTACCTTCTGCAGCACCCTAATGCTTAACATGTTTCTAATCAAATAAAGAGTGTGTGTTTACCTGTCAATCTGTGTGTTTTCTGGTCAATGTGTGTCTTTATCTGTCAATCTATGTGGGTTTGTTAGTCAATGTGTGGGTATGATAACCTGTCAATGTGTGTGTGATTGTTCGTGTGCATGTTGATAGACTGGTGATACCTCCATGCAAATGTGTATGTTTTGTATAACAGTGTATTTTCACTTCAAGAGATATACTTACCTCCATAGCACTGATATTTCCTAAATATCGACCTTCACTCAATAACCCCAGATTAAAAAAGATAGGTGCCCTTATTGGGCAGGTAGACAGGTGACAGTCAGCCAGATGCCGGCCCTAACCTCGCGCATGTGCAGACTGTCACTGGCTCTTTCTTGACTATTGGCCTGAATCACATGATTGTGTTTTTTATCCACTTGCTAAGTTTTGCTCAATTTTCCTATCTAAAGTTGTTTTAGAGTGCTAGAGATAATGTCTGATCAGTTTTAATTCGTCTGAGGCCACGCCAGGACCGCGTTATCAGGTGAACTCTAGTACAATTATGTCTTAATTACGCTGTGTCACCTATTTCCGTGATGTGGTATAGACGTTATATTATCTGGTGCCATAAAATGCTAATATCTCTTTATGCTTGTGTCCACAGGGTTCTGTAAGGAGGTTTGTACACATCTAAAGCGGTTTGTCTCCACTATTTCCCTATAAATGTTAGGAAAAAAGACTATGCCCAGTTTGTCGTTCTGCCCTCTCGTCCCACCCTTCCCTTTATAAGTAAGTGAGTGGTGATGAAGAGTGGTTGTCTAGTGGAGCTTCCAAGAGCTGGACGCGGTGGTATGCCTTTGCTAAAGACACAGGTACTCTAGTTATGCTTACATGGCACTGTAAAGTATTTGAAAATATTTGTGATTATTTGCTGCCAATATTTTTTCAGTCATACTGTTTATCTGTATCATTATAATGAGCTATTGCTGTGTTCACATTACTGTTTAGTGTGCTCTTGTATTAATACAATTCGTCTTACACCTGGATGTTGTTCATCTGTTTCTTTTATGGAAATTATGACATCATAATCAACCTTATTATTATTTTTAATATTCTCTTTGAGGCTGGTTGTTCATCTTTTTTCACTGTCCTGTTTAAACCTATAGGTGAATTCTTTCTCCTTTATGAGTTATTTAATTTATTTAATTATAAAAGAAGCTTTAACTCATTGTCGTCATCTTTTCCCTTTTTTCAGAAGCCTTCTTGTGTCGGTTGTAACCACTCAATCAAGTCCAAGTTTGCTCCTCACTTGTGTGTAAAATGTTCACCTTGTGGTCCGTTGTTAAAATGTGTTGTCTGTAAACAGGGGGTGGGAGAGAATTATTCTTTGAATTCTTGTTGTTACAGGCGAAGGATAAGGCATCGGAGGAGGAGAAGTGTGCGAAGAAGAGTGGAAATGGCAAGGGTAAGAGATAGGCCTCTGTTTCTTAGGAAATGGAGACTTACAGGTTGGAAATGATGGGAAGATGAAAAAGACAATAAAAGATTTGGTACCAGAGCTGCTTCGCCGCATGTTCCCTGGGCAGAGTACTTTATTGCCTTCTTCATCTGCCCCCAAACAGAAAATCCCTACCGCTGATTCTGGTGTCCGTCATGGTCTGAAAATGTTTCGGAATCGGTGGGGGCTTCAGTTGATCTTGGAAGGCCCGCCGCCTTGCCAATTGATCCTGAAGCAGGTCTATATAACCATGGCAGCAGGCTTGCTGTGCCGTTAGATCTTGGACCGGGGCCGCTGGACACAGGCTCGCGCCTAGCGTGTCTGCGCCCGAAAGGTACCGCCACCTCTTACGGTACCTTCCCTGGCCAGCCCGGGTTAGCGCTCTTTGCTAGCCTAGAGGCAGTTTATGATGGCCAGGAGGAAGAGGATTTTCTGCTGGGTTCACCCGTTGAAGCCGTGGACATGGAAATGGACGATCGTGCACCCCTTGCGGGGAGCACGACCGATTATTTCCATGGAACTACTTCCGCAGGGGTAGCTTTCACGGCTCAAAGGGTGGCCAGGGTTGGAGCGGATGACCGGCGTTTCTGTATACCTCGGCTTGCCGAGAATATGACGGCGGCTGGTCCGGGCCATGGTGTGGTGGATTACTCCCTGCACGCTTCCATGGTGCCGGCTCCTGGCTTTTCAACCGTAACACAAGACATGCCTGCTCTCTCGGGCCCACATGGTTTCCAGGGCCTGCCAGGAGTATCCACGGCTCCAGCCACGTTTACACCTGCGAGTGCAGTGGAGGATAATGAAGGCCCACGCCTTGTCGAGCACTCACAGGTGGCGACAGAGGAAGACTGGTCTGACGCGTGCCAATAGCTGGTAAGCGTTAGGCCAGAGCTCTGTGTAGAACAGTCAGCAAGCCAGCGGGACCAGCACCTGTGGTTGGCTGGAAAGGCAGCTGTTACCGCTATGCCATCTCTGCCATTAGCAGAACATATAGTTGATATGTTCACAGCCGCAGAGATGTCCATTAAGCCTAATGGACAGCTTGCGAAGGCACCCCGCGAGGTGGCGAAGCGATGTCGTATTGTTGCTGGCCAATACCAGTCATACGGTACAATGCCAAAGCCGAGCGCTAATGATCGCGCAGCGCTTGGCGAGGACACGCGGCCAGACTCCCGTTCTGACACAGGAGCACTGTGCTCGAGCACCCTGAGCTCAGCAAACACCGCGTTGCGTGATGCAAAGGAGAGCTCGAGAGCGTCCATACCGGCGATCTCGCATGTCTCACAGCTGTTGCAGGGTGTAGTAACAGCGTCTGCATCGCACCAAGCAAGGCCTGTCTCAGTTCAGAGAGCCAGCCAGGATGGTATTAACATGGCTCTGGACTGTATGACTAGGGCAGTTACTAGAAGTGTAACACACATTTGCACTAGATAATTTGTGTCCGTCTCATGATTTGTACAACAGGCTGCTGCGGACTCCTATGTCAGGTCCTGGTCTCTGGGGGTGCGGGGGGGGTGGGGTGTGTGAGGGATGTAGACACCTCCAGGAGACAGTCACTCTAGTCAATAATCAGAGGGCGCTTCGTGCGTACCATCCACAGCAGGCCCGAGGTTGCGCTGGTCAAGTCAGAGGCCAGCCACCGGCACAGCGTAGGCCACAGCCACCCCAGCACCGGCCAGCAGTGGAGGGGGGGGGGGTGGTGGAGTGCACAGGCTCCTCAAGCACAGGCAGCCGCCCGCGCATGAGTTCTGACACAGGAGCACTGTGCTCGAGCGCCCTGAGCTCAGCAAACACCACGTTGCGTGATGCAAAGGAGAGCTCGAGAGCGTCCATACCGGCGATCTCGCATGTCTCACAGCTGTTGCAGGGTGTAGTAACAGCGTCTGCATCGCACCAAGCAAGGCCTGTCTCAGTTCAGAGAGCCAGCCAGGATGGTATTAACATGGCTCTGGACTGTATGACTAGGGTAGTTACTAGAAGTGTAACACACATTTGCACTAGATAATTTGTGTCCATCTCATGATTTGTACAACAGGCTGCTGCGGACTCCTATGTCAGGTCCTGGTCTCTGGGGGTGGGGGGGGGGGCCGTGTGTGTGAGGGATGTAGACACCTCCAGGAGACAGTCACTCTAGTCAATAATCAGAGGGCGCTACATGCGTACCATCCACAGCAGGCCCGAGGTTGCGCTGGTCAAGTCAGAGGCCAGCCACCGGCACAGCGTAGGCCACAGCCACGCCAGCACCGGCCAGCAGTGGAGGGGGGGAGGTGGTGGAGTGCACAGGCTCCTCAAGCGCAGGCAGCCGCCCGCGCATGAGGAGCGGTCTGCGGGCGCAAGCCGTGGCACGCGAGGATCTGGTCGTGGTAATCGTGCCTGATGGGCCTAGAACCAGAGACAGTCCCACTCTTGCACTGCTTATGTCCACCTCTCCCTAGGTGGACCCGTGGGAGGTCGATTGACCCTCCACAAGCAGGCGTGGGAGCGGTTAACTCAGGACCGCTTAGTCTTGCGATGGCTTTCAGCCAGGTACCAGCCCGACTGAGTGATAGGCCCACCATCGCACCGGTCTCTGGCTCCGATCTGGACGGTTGTGTATAGAGGAAGAGATAAATTCCCTCAAACAAAAAGGAGCAATTCAACCGGCGCAAAATTGCCCGGGCTTCTATTCAACCGTGTTTCTAGTGACAAAGAGCACTGGAGCGTGGAGACCAATTCTCAACCTCAAGCCATTGAACAAGTTCCTAAGCACACCGAGTTTCAAAATGGAAACAGTCAAAACGGTGTTGGCGGGGTTGGAGATGGGAATGTGGATGGCGTCAATAAATCTGAAGGATGCTTATTTCCACATTCCAATTGCGAAGTTTTCCTCGGTACCTGAGATTCACATTCCAGGGCCGACAGTGGGAAGTCAAAGTTTTACCATTCAGAATTTCCATGGTTCCTCGGATCTTCACCAAGGTGGTTCTTGCAATAACAGCATAGCTCCACAGGAGAAGCATAGCAGTCTACACTTACATAGACGAATGGCTGTTAAAAGCACACAATCGGGAAAGTCTTGCAGCAAATCTGGAGATAGTTTTGAAAACTAACAGACTTAGGCTGGATAATAAACTTTCAGAAATCAGAGCTGACTCCATCCCAGAAGTTTGTTTACCTGGGAATGTTCTTCGATCTAGAGATAAGGTATGTTTATCCTACTCAAGAGAGAATAGAAATACTCATATCAGTAATACATTCGGTGTGCAACAGTCGTCATGTACTGGCACAGGTTTACTTGAGAATGCTGGGGTTGATGGTTTCTCTGGAACCAGTCATTCCACAGCGGCCTTGCACAGGCAGCCTATCCAGTAATTTCTCATAACACAGTGGACCCAGAGGACAGGTTCCCTGGACTCAGATGTGTCAGTGTTGGAACCTCTTATTCACCACCTTCAATGGTGGGTGAAGAGAGAGAATCTCCTGGCGGGTGTGATGCTCACCCCACCCCGCCCTAAAATAACGATGTACACAGATGCATCAATGGAGGGATGGGGGGGGGGGGGGCCTTGCCTGGAAGAAGCCACAGTATCAGGACTTTGGAATCTGGATCAGTCACAGGAACATATAAATCTACTGGAATTATGAGCAGTAGTTCTGGGCCTGGAACATTTCTTAAAGAAAGTTCAGGGCAAGATTGTTCTAGTTCGATCAGACAACTCAACAGTAGTGACTTACATAAAGCACCGGGGCAGAACGAAGTCGCCCAGTCTCTGTATGATGACTTGAAAACTGCTTTGCTGGTGTCTAGATCATATACTGAACCAAAAAAGTTTAGCAACACAGAATATTACTGTATAAATGTTATTTAACAAAAACAATAAATTGATACAAATATATTATTTAATTGATAGGTCATTTTCCAATTTGAACAACAGTCTTGTTACTGTAATGCTAGCATCGCGCCTTTAACACGGCATCATTCAACGGAAGGGTCCAATTTAAATAATGACACTGAGCTGTCAATACCGGTTGTGACCTCTGCGCCCATTAACCACCGCCGTACATCGCTTTCTCATGCTTCGAATTAAGCACCATGACGAAGAGGAATCGCATTCCATTCCTGGAGCAGTGCAGCTTCCAGCTCCCGCACGCTGTGAAGATGTGGATGGTTCTCACGCACCATACGGCCAAGAATGTCCCACATGTGTTCGATAGGAGACAGGTCTGGTGATCGCGCTGGCCAGTCCAACACCGGAACGTTGTTAGCCTCAAGGAACTCACTGGTGACCCTAGCTGAATGAGGACGGTCGTTGTCTTGCTGGAACATAAAGTCTGCATGATGCTGCATAAAAGGGATGACAACAGGGGCGACAATTTCTTCACAGTAACGTTGAGCCATTAAATTTCCGCGAATCACAATAAGATCTCTTGCCATTTTCAAGGATTCCAGCCCACAGCATGACACTGCCGCCACCGAATCTGTTGGCTGCATCATACCTAAACGTCGCCAAACCTGTTGCCTACCATCCGCCACATCCACACAAGACCTCGACTCATCACTGAACAAAACGTGGCTCCATTGTTGAGCACGCCATCGCTGATGAGTTCTTGCCCATACAAACTGATTCTCAATGAGACGCTCTGTAAGCGGAACAGCAACAAGTGGACGACGGGCATGCAGTCCAGCATCATTGAGTCTGTTTAGCACAGTTTGTGCATGCACTGTAGTGCCGGTAGCGGTGTGCAAATTACGGGACAGCCGCGGCGCGGTCTCAAACCTGTGATGTCATGATGACGTCACTAAGTAGCGGTCTTCTCGTGGTGTTGTTGCTCTTGGTCTGCCAGATCGTGGTCAGTCATTAACATGTCCAGTTTCCTGCTCACAGTGGCGGAGATGGGAAATGGTTGAGGCGTGAACATTAAAATGTCGAGCCACAGCGCGAACGCTCTGCCCAGCAGCAAGTCTTCCCATTGCTTCATGGCGCTGATTTTCAAGTAGCCCTGGGCGGCGGCCCATGTTCGGTAGGGTAAACTTTTAATCGTTTTCTGTTAACGTTCGTTATCTGCTTTTGCAATATGGTGAATTTTTGCCTTTGCTACCCGCCAATGTGGGCCAGTGCATGAAAAATGCATTTTCACATGCAGTAAGCGTGCGGCCGAGAACCATTTCTTCATGATCAGCGAGACATTACATTGACGAAACATGCCTGCAAATTTGGTTATAAATGGACGCATAGTTTTAATACAACAAACCAAACTTCACTGTTGCTAAACTTTTTTGGTTCAGTATATGATCACCTTGAAGGCAGTTCACATTGCGTGAAGGCTAAATCTGTTAGCAGACTAATTGAGCCGAAGGATGAGTGTTTTGCCTACAGAATGGCAACTAAATCAATGTGTGGCGGATCGTCTGTTCGATCACAGGGGCAAACCCAACATAGATTTGTTTGCAATGAACAGGAATGCGAAGATGATGACGTACGTCTCTCCAATTCAGGGAATGTATGCATACGCATTCCCAGCAGCAATCCTGATTCCAAAAGTTCTTCAGAAAATGAGGCAGGAGGAGTGCCAAGTGCTTCTGATTGCCCCAAATTGGCCAAGGCGATCATGGTATACGGATCTGCTGGACCTTCTGGTCTGCAATCCGGTTCCTCTGCCTCTGATGGACAATATTATTTTCCAGGGCAAGTCCCTTCACAGCAACCCATCAATGTTCCAATTGAATGCATGGATGTTGTCAAGGAATCTAGAATTAAGGAGGGCTTTTCTGAGCAAGCAGCCATGCTTATGGCAAAAGCCAGAAGGGGGTCAACCTCCAAAGCATATAACTATAAAATCAATAGATTTGCAAAATGGTGCTCAAACAGAGATGTTAGTCTAATGGATGCATCTATTCATGTAGTAGCCGATTTCCTCTATCACCTGTATGATGCCTATAGCCTCAAGCCTAACTCTATTGCTGGCTACAAGTCAGCTTTGATGTCAGTTATCCCTTGCTTGGCAGATAGGGGAAATGACCAAGTCTGTTCATTGAACACTTTAATAAACGGCATGGGTAATCCACCAGCGATTCCGTTTTGGAGTTTATCTCTGGTACTTCAAGTGCTAGCAGATAAACCCTTTGAACCAAAAGTGCCATTTCCATGAAAATGTTGACACTGAAAACTGTATTTCTAACTGCTGCATCCTCTGCAAGACGGGGAGGCAAGATTCATGCATTGTCCGCCGAGGCAGACGTTTATGTGGTTACAGGAGAAGGCCTTAGGCTTCTACCTAGGATAAATTTCATGGCTAAGAGCCAGTCTTTGAAATATCCAGGCCAACCAATTATTTTACCATCTTTGACTAGGTTTGATCCTAACTCAAAAGCATGGTGTCCAGTCCGCGCATTAAACAGGTACAAACAACGTACACAGGAATGGCGGATGGACCCATCCTCGTTATGGTTGTTGTCTCGCCTGCGAAGCAGGATCGAAACATAGGTATCACTTTTCCGGCGGCGGCGTAAACTTTTAAGTTAAGTTTATATCTCATCAATGCCTGATCCAATTGGAACCAAACTTGGGTGCATGGTAATATACATCAAAAGGAAGCAGCCCGCCTATAAAAAGGCCATGAGGTCAAGGTTACAGGGGTCAAAGGTTACAGTATAATCTTTGTTAATATTTTGCGTTAAACAAAAGTTATTGCCTTATATCAGCAATGCCTGATCCAATTGGAACCAAACTTCGGTACATGGTGATATACATCAAAAGGAAGCAGCATGCTGATGCAGACATCATGCGGTCAAGGTTATGGGGGGTCAAAGGTCACAGTATAATCTTTGTTACTATTTTACGTTAAGTTTTTGCATTAAACAAAAGTTATTGCCTTATGTCTCAGCAATGCCTGATCCAATTGGAACCAAACTTGGGTACATGGTGATATACATTGAATGGAAGCAGCCCACCGATAAAGCGGTCATGATGTCAAGGTTATGGGGTCAACGGTCACAGTATAATCTTTGTTAATATTTTACGTTACGTTTTTGCGTTAAACAAAAGTTATTGTCTTATATCTCAGCAATGCCTGATCCAATTGGAACCAAACTTGGATACATGGAGATATACATCGAAAGGAAGCAGCACACTGATGCAGGCATCATGCGTTCAAGGTTATGGTGGTCAACGGTCATGGTATAATCTTTGTTAATATTTTACGTTAAGTTTTTGCGTTAAACAAAAGTTATTGTCTTATATCTCAACAATGCCTGATCCAATTGGAACCAAACTTGGGTACATGGAGATATACATCGAAAGGAAGCAGCATGCTTATGCAGGCATCATGAGGTCAAATTTATGGTGTCAAAGTTCACAGTATAATCTTTGTTAATATTTTATGTTAAGTTTTTGCATTAAACACGTTATTGCCTTATATCTCAACAATGCCTTATCCAATTGGAACCAAACTTGGGTACATGGTGATTTACATTTAACGGAAGCAGCATGCTGATGCAGACATCATGAGGTCACGGTTATGGGGGTCAAAGGTCACAGTACAATCTTTGTTAATATTTTACGTTAAGTTTACGGAACTTCATAGGGTGTTTGGACTAGGTCTTGGGAAGAAACATCGAAATCGACGATGATCCGAAATCCAAGATGGCCACCAGACACTGGCGGCCATCTTGAAAACTGGTTTCCGTATGATATCTCTGTTGCCCTTTATTGGATCGTTTTGAAACTTCATGGAGTGTTGGACTAGGACTGGGGAAGAAACCTATCAAAATTAACGATGATCCAAAATCCAAGATGGCGGCCAGCCACCGGCGGCCATCTTGAAAAATGGTTGCCGAATGATAACTCCGTTACCGTTTGTCGGATCTCATTGAAACTTCATAGGGTGGTGGACTAGGCCTGGGGAAGAAACCTATTGAAATCGACGATGATCCGAAATCCAAGATGGCCACCAGACACCGGCGGCCATCTTGAAAATTGGTTTCCGTATGATATCTCTGTTACCCTTTATTGGATCGTTTTGAAACTTTATGGAGTGGTTGGACTAGGACTGCCGCCACCGGTAGCCATCTTGAAAATTGGTTTCTGAATGATAACGCCGTTACCGTTTATCGGATCGCTTTGAAACTTCATAGAGTGGTTGGACTAGGTCTGCAGAAGAAACCTATCGAAATCGATGATGATCCGAAATCCAAGATGGCCACCAGCCACAGGTGGCCATCTTGAAAATTCTTTTCTGGATAATAACTCTGTTAGCGGATCGCTTTGAAACTTCATAGAGTGGGTGGACTTTGTCTGCGGAAGAAACATATCGAAATCGATGATGATCCGAAATCGAAGATGGTCACCGGTGGCCATCTTGAAAATTGGTTTCCAGATGATAACTCTGTTATCGTTTATCGGATCGCTATGAAACTTCATAGGGTGGTTGGACTACCTATTGAGATTGACAAAGATCCAAAATCCAAGATGGCCGCCAGCCACTGGTGGCCATCTTGAAAATTGGTTTCTAGATGATAACTCTGTTACCGTTTATCGGATCACTGAACCTTCATAGAGTGGTTGAATTACCTCTGGGAAAGAAACATATCGAGATTGACAATGATACGAACTCCAAGATGGCTGCTAGCCACCGGTGGCCATCTTCAAAATTGGTTTCCAAATGATAAGTGTGTTACCGTTTATCGGATCCCTTTGAAATTTTATAGGGTGGTTGGACTATGTGTGGAGAAGAAACCTGTCGAAATTGATGATGGTCCGAACTCCAAGATGGCTGCCAGCCATGGGCTGTCATCTTGAAAGTTGGTTTCTGGATTTCATTTATTGGATCACTTCCTACGGTCGTTGGAATATGTATGGTGAAGAAACTTATCAAAATTTACGATAATCCAAAATCTAATATGGCCGCCAGTCAGCGGCAGCCATCTTGAAAATTTCTTTCTGGATGATACCTCCTTGACCGTTTAGCGGATCGCTTTGACACTTCATAAGGATTGCTGGTCGGATGGGGCTGAGGAAGAAATAAATATTTTCTGATAGCTCTCATTCATTTGCTTGTCATCATGGCGGGGTATTATGCGCCATTTGCGGAGCTCTTGTTCAACATTAAGTTTTTGCGTTTAACTAAACTTCAGCTTATATTTCAGGCTTGGTTAAGCCTATTGCAACTAAACGTGGCTATGAGGTTGCCTATACTATTAGGAAGCAGCATGATGATAATGAGGTCACACGGTCAAAGGTCAAGGTCAGTGTGACCTTGATACAAAATTCAATGTTAAGTTTTTGTGTTTAACAAAACTTCTTAGCTTATCTGTCAGGATCGGTTAATCCTATTGTAACTAAACTTGGATACATTGTTACCTATAATGTTAGGAAGCAGCATGTTGATACTGAAGTCACAACGTCGAAGCTCAAGGTCATTCTGCCCTCTACAAAACTATTATTCTTCAAAGTTAATTTTTTTGGCTTATTTAAGTTATCTGGTTATATTTTGGGACTGCTTAACCCTAATGGAGTACAACTTTGGTACATGGTTGCTTATGCCAAGAGGATACAGGATGGTGACATGGAGCTCACCAGGTCAAAGGTCAAGGCTATTCTACTATTGCTATTTAACCGTTGCTTTTTCAACCTTAAGTTTTTCCATTCTGCAAATCATTTATGTTTCGGGTTCGGTTAATCATATTGGAACTAAACTTGGATACATGGTTACCTATAAAGGCTATACTGTTAGGAAGCAGCATGATAACAGGGAGATCATAAGGTCAATGCCACTGTGACAAAGACGAGACAGGCGAGACATTCAATTCCGCGGAATTCTTGTCTGATATTGAACCCCATGGCAGGGCGTCAAAAGATTATCTAGGTGGATTGTGGAATGTATTAAATTTTGGCACAAATCCACCGCCCTGTTTAACGGGGTGCCAGTGGATGACATGTCGGTAGCTCAGTGGCACTGTGAGTCAAGTTTTACCGACCATTACCTCAGTGACACCTCTTGCCTTATCGATATTCAAAAGATGATCAGGTGTATATATTGTAGATAAGTTGCACTTGCTGTCTTCAGATAGCACATTTTAATTGTGGAAACAACCGCATATTCGTGTATCATATTTCCTTCACTGATGTGGACTGGGTGGATACAGCTTTCATGCATAAGGTCAGTACTGCCTTTTATTGTTACATAATTTATTGTCATGATGTATTACCCTTATTTAACAAGAATGTAATGGTACCTGTGTATTATGTGCTTCATTTATTGAGAGTATGCGAAATGAAATCTTTCGTTTCGTGTCCTCTAGTACTTAGCACCAGTACTTAGAGCGCCTATGGGACATTAAGGTCATAGCTTCTTTCCGAAAAGGGGGGTTGGTGATGGGGTTGGGGCGCATTTGACATACAGTCATTACTCTCGCCATTGGATGTGTTATCCAATGTTCAAATCATTGCCTGATTGTGTGTGTCACACAATTCCAGATGTTAGTGATTCATGCACAAAAACGTGCAAGGGATGAGCTGGTCTTTTCACCTCGCCTCCCTCCCGCCAAATTCTCTTACCAATTCTGGCAATATCATCGAGTGTTAGGGAGGTAAGTATATCTCTTGAAGTGAAATAAACGAAATCATGGATTTCTTTTTTCACGAGAGAGTAGTTATACTTACCTCCCTAATACGGACCGACCTCTCCGCCCCACAGAGGCTCGGTCTTCAGGCTTTTAAGTTGTATGTGTCAAGCTGAGGCAGTGACAGTCTGCGCATGCGCAAGGTTGGGGCCGGCATCAAGCTAACTGTCACCTGTCTACCTGCCCAATAAGGGCACCTATCTTTTTTAATCTGGGGTTATTGAGTGAAGGTTGATATTTAGGAAATATCATAGTGTTAGGGAGGTAAGTATAACTACTCTGTAGTGAAAAAAGAAATCCGTCATTTCGTTTAGTGTGCAATTGACAATTGTTCAGCAATTTGTGTGGAAGATGCTGATGTATGTCTGTGTATATCTGTACAGATTTTGTGTGTGTGTTTGTACTGAATTTGCTATGCATTTGATACTTTTTTGATTATGCTCATGAATCTGTGTAAACTGATAAATATAAGTATTATATATATATATATATATATATATATATAGGATCCACATTGATCTAATTAGTGTTAGTATTGAATCAAATATACTGTCAGCGGGAAGAATGAAAATGCAATCCTATTATATTGAATAATGTGTTCTTCAGATTACTACAAAATACTGTGGCTATTTTTACTTTCTTTTCAAAATTGATTGTGCCTATAAACCTATTATGCTTCCTATCAGATTGCTGGTTACATGTTTGGTGTAAGTCCAGCAGACAACCCACAGGTGAAGGAGATCCGGTGTATCGTGATGCCACCTCAGTGGGGCACACATCAAGGTGTTCACCTGCCAGCTATACTCCCCGATCATGAATATCTAAAGGTATGGGAACATTACATTCTCTTTGTATGCATGCATTATTCCATCGGCCAACTATCATTAATAAATACAATAATCTCCTGCTTTCAAAAGGGGCTTATATAACCAGAATGATGTATTAGAGAAATGTTGTATGATAATCAGTAGTTGAACTATAGTGTGAGATAAACAGAATGATGTATTAGAGAAATGTTCTATTATAATCAGTAGTTGAACTATAGTGAGATAAACAGAATGATGTATTAGAAAAATGTTCTATTATAATCGGTATTTGAACTATAGTGTGAGATAAACAGAATGATGTATTAGAGAAATGTTCAATGATAATCAGTAGTTGAACTATAGTGTGAGATAAACAGAATGATGTATTATAGAAATGTTCAATGATAATCAGTAGTTGAACTATAGTGTGAGATAAACAGAATGATGTATTAGAGAAATTTTCAATGATAATCAGTAGTTGAACTATAGTGAGATAAACAGAATGACGTATTAGAAAAATGTTGTATTATAATCAGTAGTTGAACTATAGTGTGAGATAAAGAGAATGATGTATTAGAGAAATGGTCAATGATAATCAGTAGTTGAAACATAGTGTGAGATAAAGAGAATGAAGTATTAGAGAAATGTTCAATGATAATGGGTAGGTGAACTATTGTGTGAGATAAACAGAATGATGTATTAGAGAAATGTTCTATGATAATCAGTAGTTGAACTACAGTGTGAGATAAACAGAATGATGTATTAGAGAAATGTTCAATGATAATCAGTAGTTGAACTATAGTGTGAGATAAACGAATGATGTATTAGAGAAATGTTCAATGATAATCAGTAGTTGAACTATAGTGAGATAAACAGAATGATGTATTAGAGAAATGTTCAATGATAATCAGTAGTTGAACTATAGTGAGATAAACAGAATGATGTATTAGAGAAATGTTCTATTATAATCAGTAGTTGAACTATAGTGTGAGATAAACAGAATGATGCATTAGAGAAATTTTCAATGATAATCAGTAGTTGAACTATAGTGAGATAAACAGAATGATGTATTAGAGAAATGTTCTATTATAATCAGTAGTTGAACTATAGTGTGAGATAAACAGAATGATGTATTAGCGAAATGTTCAATGATAATCAGTAGTTGAACTATACTGTGAGATAAACAGAATGATGTATTAGAGAAATGTTCTATTATAATCAGTAGTTGAACTATAGTGTGAGATAAACAGAATGATGTATTAGAGAAATGTTCAATGATAATCAGTAGCTGAACTATAGTGAGATAAACAGAATGATGTATTAGAAAAATGTTCTATTATAATCGGTAGTTGAACTATAGTGTGAGATAAACAGAATGATGTATTAGAGAAATGTTCAATAATAATCAGTAGTTGAACTATAGTGTGAGATAAACAGAATGATGTATTAGAGAAATGTTCAATGATAATCAGTAGTTGAACTATAGTGTGAGATAAACAGAATGATGTATTACAGAAATTTTCAATGATAATCAGTAGTTGAACTATAGTGAGATAAACAGAATGATGTATTAGAAAAATGTTGTATTATAATCAGTAGTTGAACTGTAGTGTGAGATAAACAGAATGATGTATTAGAGAAATGGTCAATGATAATCAGTAGTTGAAATATAGTGTGAGATAAAGAGAATGAAGTATTAGAGAAATGTTCAATGATAATGGGTAGGTGAACTATTGTGTGAGATAAACAGAATGATGTATTAGAGAAATGTTCTATGATAATCAGTAGTTGAACTACAGTGTGAGATAAACAGAATGATGTATTAGAGAAATGTTCAATGATAATCAGTAGTTGAACTATAGTGTGAGATAAACGAATGATGTATTAGAGAAATGTTCAATGATAATCAGTAGTTGAACTATAGTGAGATAAACAGAATGATGTATTAGAGAAATGTTCAATGATAATCAGTAGTTGAACTATAGTGAGATAAACAGAATGATGTATTAGAGAAATGTTCTATTATAATCAGTAGTTGAACTATAGTGTGAGATAAACAGAATGATGTATTAGCGAAATGTTCAATGATAATCAGTAGTTGAACTATAGTGTGAGATGAACAGAATGATGTATTAGAGAAATGTTCTATTATAATCAGTAGTTGAACTATAGTGAGATAAACAGAATGATGTATTAGAAAAATGTTCTATTATAATCAGTAGTTGAACTATAGTGAGATAAACAGAATGATGTATTAGAGAAATGTTCAATGATAATCAGTAGTTGAACTATAGTGTGAGATAAACAGAGTGATGTATTAGAGAAATGTTCAATGATAATCAGTAGTTGAACTATAGTGAGATAAACAGAATGATGTATTAGAGAAATGTTCTATTATAATCAGTAGTTGAACTATAGTGTGAGATAAACAGAATGATGTATTAGATAGTAAATATTCTATAATAATCATTATATAAATGTATGAAAGCTTTATTAGCCTTTACTTGTTCCATGTGTATGACATCCTTCTATCTCCCATTTCCATGTGATAGTTAGAAGCCTAGCAGCATTCTACTGAATGAATCTTCGCCAATGTTACCCTGCAGCTTGCCCTTCATGGCTTGTGGAACTCGAGACAGATTTTGTGCTTATTGTTCTTGTTCCATTCATCAGGTTATATTGAGTGACAACTTGACCAAAGTTGCACTGGCTTCCCGAAAAATCCTATTGTTTTTGGCATCTAGAGTCATAGTTGTAGTGACCCAATTATGAAATTGTGGAAACAGAATAACTGTCATTGTCATTATTCGTTAATCTGTTTACCCTTGCAGACCAGAAACGATAAATTCTGTATGATTTAAGGAATATTGTTGGGTTTATCCTACAGTCATACACCCAAGGATGTGAGAATCCACACCATTGATGGAAACTCACTACAAGTTTGTAGAGATTCAAGTATGCAGGGTCATGGGTAAACAGTGCCGAGAAAGACATTTGAAAAGCACTGGCCTGAAAGGCTTGCAGCTGAATGATAATGATCTGGAAGTCACCACTCCATAACAAATTAAAGATACAATTCTTTGAAGCAATTGTCGAGTCAGTACTCATTTATGGATGCAAAGCATGGACAATAACAACCAAACTCCGGAAAGAAATAGATAACTGTTACACCAGATTTTTGCAAAATGCACTAAACATATATTGGCAGGAGCATAGAACAAACAAAGAATTGTATTGAGACTTAGAAACTTTCTTGTATTAAGATCTGACAAAGAATCTTGATTACAAGTAGCCGGGCACAGGCAATGTCATACTGAAGAGGGAGCTTCAAAGCTTGCGCTTTAGACTCCAACTCATAGGAACCAGAAACGATATAGCCCACCATTAATGTACGCTGATGTGCTGATGAGGGATACCAGCCATATCAGTACCAATGAACTAAAGGGATGCGTGTTAAACCATGCCCAATGGCGAGGCATTGCTGCTCAGGACGAGCTCCCGACAAAAGCAAGTAAACGAAGGGAGCGGTTGATGGCAGCAACCTGTTCCAGTCAAATTAGTTTCAAAATATATCTTCCCCCTTATACTGGTCTTGCAATTGGGACAATAATATTTTAATGGTTAAAGGATTTAAAAAAAAAAATTTTTTCAGGAGATGGAGCCACTTGGGTGGGTTCACACACAGCCTAATGAATTACCACAGCTTTCCCCACAAGATATCACCACTCATGCCAAAATAATGACAGACAACGCTTCATGGGATGGAGAGAAAACTGTTATCATTACATGCAGGTAAGTTCTCAACTTATTAATCAGAACAGGTTTACTTTTGTGGTCTAATAAATCAGCTAGGAAAATGAAAGTATTAACCCGAGCAGTAGTTCTGCAGTTGTCTAATCATACCAAGTATTAAGAGATTATCTCTGAGTATCAAAGTATTTAATGAAGACATGTGCTCTGCTGTGGTCTATTAGATCAGAAAGGTATGTCAACGTATTAACTAGGATGGGTGTACTGCTGTGCTGCGGTCTCCATCATGATGATAATGATTTTAAAATTCTTTCTATATTTTTCCATGGTTTGGATGTAGTTTATTTTGCACTATGAATTGAATACATGTTAGTTTTCCAATGCACATTTACACATTTAGCTCATCAAAGACTTGTCCAATCTCACTAAAGCTTTGCAAATTTGTTTTATACCATCAGTGCATCCAGGCACCTTAATAGTGAATGGATATATATATATATATATATATATATATATATATATATATATATATATATATATATATATATATATATATATATATATATTAAAGTGACCCCAGGTGCTAATACAGCGCACTTATAACTACTGTAAATCTACTTTGGGCACATTGAATTTGAGTGCCTGAAATTGAGAAAGGTTTATCATAAATGACTAAACTGGTAATAAATACCTTAATAATATGGAAACTTGAGTAGATTTAGGAAATTTATTATCATATGTAGCCCTCTGGTATGTTTTCATTTTCAGTTTTACTCCTGGTTCCTGTTCACTACAAGCCTACAAGCTGACCCCTAGTGGTTATGAATGGGGTCGTCAGAATACTGACAAGGGAAATAACCCCAAGGGCTATCTACCATCCCATTATGAGAAAGTACAAATGTTGCTGTCTGACAGATTTCTTGGATTCTTCATGGTGCCATCCCAGAGCTCATGGAACTACAACTTCATGGGTAAGTCTATACAGCCATGAACAATCACAACAAGGACAATAACAACAACAACAACACATTGTTTGTACATTGTGATTTGCGACTATGACCACTGCTGCAGGTTTGTTCATGTATCACACTTATTTCTGATCAATGAAAAACTCATGACCTGAGTCAAGCTCTTCACTCCCTTCAACTCTTACATACCAGAAAGGGCAAATTGTTTATGGTTTAAGGAATATTGACAATTGACCTTTCCAGTTCTAGCTATGCCCCACCCATCTATAGCTTAGCTGCACCCACACCACACATGTGTTGGGATCGATCAATCCCTGAACTCCCTGACTATCAATTTCCAGAAAACTATACAGGTAACCTGTTGAATATTTTGAAATTGATTTGACTGGGTGCTATTGCTGCCATGCGCCCAGTCAAATTAGTTTCAAAATATTCAACAGCATGTTTATTAAATAATAAAGACATACAATTTGTACAACAATGCTTAGTCCGTCATCAATTATGCATTTGTGAAGAACTTATCTACGTCATTGATTATGACGTCATCCTACACGTCATGTAGTTGATTATGGCATCATATGATGGATGGATAAACTGGAAAGGTCCATTGAAAGTGTTAACTGTCTCACTCCTGCAAGCCACCAGACAATAATTGCAATAAGCAAAAACTGGACTTGCTAAATATTTTGAAAACAATGTGCCACCAGCAACTCTCGGTCAAAATCTTTTCAAAGTATTTAGCAGGTCCAGAGATATAACCATGTCTTAGAAAATTTACCACTGGAGTGACTGGGTTGATAACAGCGACGGTCATTCCACTGATAAATTTTCAGAAGTAGCCTGTCTTGTACGGCAAATGGACATTTTCTCTTAGAAAATTGAAAGTTTCTTGAACAAATTTTAGTGCTTAACTAAATATATAGATAATCTATTCTTAATTTCATTTATATTGCCTTATATTTCAGGTGTGAGACACGACCCGAATATGAAGTATGAACTGATGTTGTCCAATCCTAAAGAGTTCTACCACGAGGTTCATAGACCTTCTCACTTTCTCAACTTTAGTACCCTGGAGGAGGTTGAGAATGTGGGAGCTGACAGAGAGGACATGTTTGCATAATCCTGGATGTGTGCAGGCTAACATTACACACATGTACATTATTGTTTAATATATCTATAGATATTTGCTCCTAAGTGTAATATATTATTGTTATATCACCTAGATAATATTGCACTGCGCTAAGCATCTACAGTACAGCTTATAAATAAATTTACGATTCTAAAACAGAAACATGTTTGTCAGTGTGAAGAGGTTTGTTAAATATTTTGAACATAATTTGATTGGAAAACATTGATGCCTTAGGCAGCAATGTTTTCCAATCCAATTATTTTCAAAATATTCAACAGCACATTTTTTTTTTAAACATGTTACGTTGTTTCTGAGCTGTAGTGTAGTGAGTCATTCGCATCAGAACTCACCTCAGTGGTTTGTGTACATATATTTGCTTCAAGCAGCATTCGTTGACTTGCTTCTTGGTTTCATCATTAAAGTCACTAACATGTTCGCTCTGGCTTAAGCCAGGTTAAATCCAATGGTAACACTAACACTTAAATGGTCGAGATTTCTCAAGGAAAGTTAGGTTCTTGCATACTAAATGTCCATTTGATAGCCATATGGAACCTGTAGAGGAAATTTTGTCATTACTTAATGTCAATTTGTACGCCACGATAAAACAATAAGTTTTACAACTAGATTGACTGGCTTGGATATATAACCAGTCATTCCAATGATAAGATTTCTAAAGGTGTTCTCTTGGCCTACAATTGGACATTTTTCATGACCACTGGAAAGGACGGTTTTGGCCATTAAATGGTTAACCCTCAGAGACCTGAAATAAGAAATTCTCATCAATAGTTTCCATATTCAAACGGGTGGAGATAGATAGCATCTCTCAATTATGTCATCTGAGGACTCGAGTGTTACTAAAAGGAGTTTCACCTTCCTGGGTTTATATCGTTGACCCTGTTATCCAAAACAGTATATAGCTTCTAAACATGCACATTGGTTATGTGAATCGAATGACAGATGGTTAAACATAGTTAGTTGGTACCCGATTCCTATTGAATTACCATTGCAGAATATTTGGAGCTGGGTACCAGTCTTGTTTATCCATTTCTAATTGACAAAAACGGCTGTTTTGATATGCTACAAAACTGGGTATTTTGGTGTGCTAGAACAGCAAAAATAGACAATTGGCAATAAAGGGTGTTGGGAATGCCTTGGGAACTTTGACATGCCATAGGAAAGCATAATTTCCCGTAATTAAATTAGTTAGAGAAATATTTACCTGTTTATGTACATTTACCCGTGGCAAGAGAGGATTGCCGACCATTTTGAATTGTATGCAGATTTAGCATCAAATATTTGTAACCGAGGTTGTGTGGCGGGTTGACTATAGTTGTGTAGCTAGTTAAGTTTGATTGCTGCTTTCCAGAACGAACAGGATATGCCACATTTGTACTTAGATTACCTCACTTCCTAATGGGTTACATTAATGATATTCACAGAACTTCTTAAACTATCTATGCTCTGAAATAAGAATGGGTGAATGTTTGAAAAGCTTGATTTCTACTTTTAATACTTAAGACAGCCAAAACAGGCCTCTGCAGTGTTCTTGAGAAATGTCAATTTACCGACGAACAGATTGTTTTTGAAAATGTACTGCTGGAATAGCTTGCTCGATAATCAAGCAAGTCATTCCAGTGATAAATTTTCCAAAATAATCTCTTGATCTACAAATTGACCTTTTTAGGAGAAAATTTAAATTTTCCGGAGAAATTCGATGGTTAAAGGGTTAAAAGGTCTCATCTTTGAATTATGTTATAAATACTGAACTAACATGGCTAGCACAAATAGCAACTTAAACTAGTGTGCATAGATTAAAGTTACATTGCTTTAAGTTAACAAAAGGTCAATCACTTGTATATATTTGTACATATTTTTTTATATTGCGAACTAGAGATTTACATCTGTCCACTTGTTACCTTTACTGCTATCTTCTGCTGAATTGATCATATAGCCACTTCTAAACAAGAATCAATACATATAGAAAAACTTCAACTCAGGTCTATAATAACTGCCTAACTCTTAATAAGGTTGTAGTAGTCTGGATGCTTATCCAAGTTATGGCGTCCTCTTTTATACAGTCCAAGTGTGGGTAATTTTGCTATCGAATCAATACATAGATAGATCTATTTTACCCTTTAACGGTCATATCGGCCAAAACTGGCCTGTGCTATGGTCTTGTGGAATGTCTATTTACAGGCCAAGAGAATACAATTATTGAAAATTTACCACTGGAATAACTGGCTCGATAACCAAGCCAGTCATTCCAGTTATGAATTTGAAAAAATTGTGCTCTTTTGGCCTGTAAATTGACATTTAATAAGAAAATTATTTAATTTTCTTGACCAAATTTGAGCATTAAAGGTTTAAAGAGGGTCACAGTCAGATACGGATGAAAGTACACCAAATGATGCTTTTATATAATCAAGGTTAAATATATTATTTGCTTATTTTTTAATTTCTAAATAAGAAATTTGGCAATGGGAAGTCACTTTAGTCAATTTCCATGAGAATCATGTAGTGGCATCATCATGCGATTGATTGTTGTAATATTACATCATTGCATGAATGATATTTTGTTGATGATGATTGATAGCTCATGACAGCTCATTCAGACACGTCCATGTTAATGAGATGAAAGAGAAGCACTAGTGTTTGTTAAACTAGACATTGAACTGGAGATGATGTTCTGCTTTGTAAGCTTTATTAGGTGATAGTTTCTCCTCTGAAAACATCTGACGTGTAATCTGAAACCACATAGTTAATAAATCATGCAGTGACGTCATACTGCAAACTTTATGGATGTGCCAAAATCAATGATTTTAAACTAAGTTTTAATATTGCTAGAGGTTGTGAAAATTTCTCTTTTAAATTCAACAAATATTTATTTTTGACATGTTTTTTTACTTCTCGTTTGCGATCTTTAAGTCTTTATTTTCAATATATAGTCATCTCTGTACCTGCAAATGAACCTTTCCCAAGACTAGTATAGAGATTGTTTTTGGGCCAGCTTGACTTTAATGTGTTAAAGAATGATTCTAGAAGAAATATTTGTGTCCATTTTCAAATTGTTTCAGATAGATTATGGTGTTTATAATAGTGGCATCTGTTAATAAGTGTGTATGTGCTATGGTTGCCACTTAAGCAGTGATATAACAAATGTGACTGACATTCTATCCACATCTTAATCCTTTAATGGTCAAGCCGGCCAAAGTGGATCTTTGTAATGGTCTTGTGGAATGTCCATTTACAGGCCAAGAAAGTACAATTTTTGAAAATTTCCCACTGAAATGACTGGCTTGATAATCGTGCCAGCCATTCCAGTGATAAATTTTGACAAATTGTATTCTCATGGCCTGTAAATGGACATTCAATAAGCAGTTATTTAATTCAAATTTCTTAACCAAATTTGACCATTAAAGGGTTAAGTAAAATTAAGTACTGAACTCGTTAAAGCTGATCTGTGATGCTAAAAGCAACGTTTAACGCCTACCAGTAACCGTGTGCTATCAAGAAATGTTTATTTTCAGTAACTATTGTGAGTCTAGGTATTGATACTTTAAGAGCTCAGAGTTGGCTGGTAGGTGTTAACATGAGAACTTGGCAGCTAAATAATGCACAGGCAACAGCTCTGCATATCACTTCTATGTTGTGCTTACTTGTCAAATGCACGTCTAACGCACCTGCTGGCTGTACTGAGGGAATCATCTTATAGCCACTCACAGCTGTTACATTGATATTGTTTAGTGAATCAATGCCCAAACTTGTAATAGAATTACTGAAAATGGATATTTATTGATAGCACTATGCTACTGATATGCGTTAAACACTGCTTCTTAAACATGTCAGGTCAGCTTTAATGCTAAAGCTGTATAATAGCATATCCCTATAATATGTGGTGAGTCCATAATGCATAGTCTATAATGGACCTGATGGCAAGATTTTATATCACCTGTAAATATGTACTTCAAGAACATCGTGGATACCATTATTTTGAAATTGAAGAGGTATTATCGCACTGTGTTATCATCACTGTTAATATGTAAAAAATAAAATTGTATAGAAAAACCATGCTTCCTGTCCTCCTTATGAGCTCCCCTGGCATGAAAGGACAAGTGAGCTTATGCCATACTGGCCGTCAATTATCTGTCATCAGCTTTTTCCTTCTCAAGGGCTGCTGGGCCGGTTTTAACCAAATTCTATAGGAGGCAAGCATCCTTAGGGAAGAGATATGAGACTGTTCAGAATGGAGATGATTAGTTGATTTGGTCGGTGGCCACATGGGATTGTGTGCTATATTTAGAATTGCCGTTAAACATCTCTGAAATTGTGTGGCTGAATGATGTGAAGCTCAAGAAATTTGATCTACGGTAAGAGCTGAACCAAGGTTGTTCAAGAGAAACTGATTGGTCGATTTGTCTGGTGGTCATTCCAGTGATAAATGATGGTCATTTTAGATGAACAAGATTTTGCAAAAACTTGACCTGCTGAAGGGATCGGGCGAAAATCTTACAAATATGATTACAAACTTAAGTGCTATTCAAGTTTGTTGAAATGAAATTGATACATGAAAAGCCTGTCCAACAACAACCAATCAGATTTGAGCATTTTCACAGCGATTTTGAAATTTTATATTTGCTGGATTCTAATGGCAAAAATTGTTATGCATCTGTAATTTGAGCAGTTAAATTTGAATTCGAAAATGACTGATGACTGGTTTGTCCACAAGACGAAGTTGTGGATGTATATTTCGGGTGGGGTGGGAGGGTGTGCGGTTGGGGATGGGAGATGTTTGTGTGTGTTGGTCTATATTGATATCATGCCAATTTTAAATACATTAAGTACTTAGATCTGTGAGTAGTATAAATGTAAAATGTGCATTTTCATTAAATTTTAATTTAATTAAAGCGCTAATTGGTTTACTTTTGATGTATCTCATTGTTTGTAACAATGGTGTGTGTGCGTGCGCGTGCCCACTTCAACTGATTGGGGCTAATTCAGGCATTCCATGAACCAACCTGCTGCCAGTGTACATATATATACACAGACTAGGTAAATCTGATTAGCTCTCTTGAGGCAGAATGTCGACGTTTAACCGTGTTGTATGCTCAGTGTTTAACAATGACATCGACGGTACAGATTGTCAAGCAACTGCCCGAGAGCTAGACAAGTCTTCAGAGTGTGGAGAAGCTGCTGTGGAGCAAAACCCAGAAGAAACTCACACAGGCTAAGCCCTAATGCAGTTCATGTCATGAAGGTGTAGATGACGGGTGATAATGTTGTTATTCTTGCTACTGTCCTGAGTGTCCTCGCTACGGTGGTGAGTGGATCTGGGGATTAAAAATCCCATCCCTACGATCAACATCTTAAAACTCTGCACTCTCAATGGTCCTGCCCATACTGTGTCCGGGAAAAATTGTGTGTATAGAGATAGATGGTTCAATTGATTGCTGGCTTCATGGAAGGAAAGGGAAAATCGTCGCAGGGGCAGGTTGTATCTATTTCAGGCTTATGTACAGTACACATAAGTCAGGTTTATGGATACCAATAACATAACTATCATATATGCTCAGCATACTTCCATGTAAATCTCCCTATGAAAATCAGTACCCAATAACCCTCCTAGTTACAGCTCAGCCTCTCCATACATACAATGGTAGGAATGTGAGGCAGCTTACAGAATCATGTATATGGTACAAGCAGCTACAGGTATCATGCTATCGATAACTTAGTTCCTATTCATGAATATGTATGCAGCCAGCCAGCAGCAAGCATCCTTATTAGGAGAGGAATGCTGATTGCCTAAATCTGGGGCTGTTTAGCAGTGAGTCACAGTCTGTCTATAGCTAGTGGCAAGTAGTCAAGCATACTGTGAATTGTTCAAAGTTTTAAGAATATATGTCCTACAGAGCACATAATTAGTCTACCATCAGAAAAATTTGAAATTAAGTTACAAGTTATCATCTAATTGTGACAGCAGTAATACTAATAGTGTCATTGAGTTGGGTTGTTTTTTTCCCAAGTAATCTAAGTAACTGTGCAAGTTTGTTTGCTTGCAGTGCGTTGGTTTTAAAACAAAATAAAATGAAATAATGGAAAAGTGAGAATAACTAATTAGATAAGTCGCGGTCGTAGGCCTATCCGATCTCATAGGGTTAACTTCTGTGTATGAGGTGCGCTTAGTTATTAATTTAATGGTTGAATTGTAATAGCAGTAACAGTGTCAATAAGTTTCAAATAATCGAAAGTAAAAGAAAGCTACGAGCCTGTTCGTTGATGGTTTGTTTTGAGTAAGTCGTTGTTATAGGCCTACCTGGTCTCATAGTGTAACCTTTTCTGTACAGTACGGAATTTAAGCATAAAGGTCAGTTGTTTTAGTGGTTAATTTGCCAGTAAAGTGTCATGATAATAGGAATTCGAGATAATCGTGTATTAAATTCAGTGTCGTAGGCCTACCAGTTTGGTAAAAAATAAAAAAAAGACGTAAGTCGGATATCGAGTGTGAATAGTGACAATTGCCATGGCAGACGACCACGCCCAAATCCAAGTTGAGAAACGTGGGCGTCGGCGGGCGCGGAATGCTCCGTGGGACGTAGCGAATCCTGTCAATTGGACTGTCAGCAAGTTGAGAGATGAACTGTTGAAGATCGGAATATATGTTCCAGCAAGTATGGCGAAGGGTACCATGAAAACATTGTATTTGGATAATACGGGACGGCGTCGAGAGATGGTTCATTTGGACAGCGCTAACAATCGACCTGTGTCCAGAAATAACTTTGATGGCAGCGTAGATGCCGACGTGACTGCACACATAATTAATTCAATCGGGAGCGTTAGTGGACCGGAAGTACGTAGTTCACAAGAGGCTACTCAGCGAAGTAGTGAGAGCAGTAGCGAAACGGATGTACGTAATACGCAAGCGGATGTACGTAATACACCGGAACTTACTCAGCGAAGTAATAACAGGGCGGAAATAGCTCCGCAGTTAATGCCCGAAACTACTCGGCGGAGTACTATAGAGCGGGATGTACATATAAACAATGCCGTACGTGACAGTAGCCATGATCTGACTGCGGTTATGTCGTCGATGACCGTTATGCAGCAAACCATGATGGGATTACAGCAGGCCGTGATTGGTTTGCTGGATAAAGATAAGAGCACGAACGTGCTTCCGGGAAAAGCCAGTCCCGGGAATACGCTACAGTCGGCGATGGACGAGTTTAGGAAACAGAGTCGTGGTCCAGCAAATACACCCGTTGATGTTCTGACCGTATCATCGAACAGAGGTGGGTACCATTTACCATTGTCTCAATATGGTGTCCCATCCGAATGTATAAACCACATAGACATTGTGTCAGAGTCTTTGCAGAAAAAGATATGGGATGGGAAAGACATAGACCTAGCAACCCTATTGATCCCTAAATATGAGGTAGTTTCTGAGGGGCAGAGAAGATCTGAAAATGTAGCGGAGGATCCACGCCTCGGGAAGTACCTGACAATTAGCGAGTTCATAACAGCGTTTGGGAAGTTCAGGAGGGTAATGACAAAGAAGTTTCCGGAGAGAACCCTTGAATTGGATCGATACGAGGCAAATTTGGTAGAGATATTCAACGTGTATGGTCCAAAGTATTATGACTATCATTTGCAGTTTTCCGCGAGAGCGGCGTCTGCGCTCAGAGACAGTAACGTGAAAGTGGACTGGTCACTTAAGGACAATACCTTGTTGAGCATGGTGATAGGGAATGCGAGGGTTAATTGTTGTAGGCTCTGCGATTCAACGACGCACAATACTCACTTCTGCCCACAACGTACTAAGAGGAACCTGAATTTTCAGCCATACTCCCGCACACCTGGCAATCTTGTGACAAGGAGGTACGACAACAAGGAAGTGGATAGATTGGGACGGGCCCGCTTCAGGGTGAATGGAGCGGAGGTATGCAACAATTTTAATTCTGAGAAATGCTTTCGCACAGCGTGCCCCTATACACATGCATGTGGCTCAGGCGGGATTGCAGGTCACACATCTAAATTTTGCAAGGGTGGCACATCTCAGAAGCTTGGGGGAGTAAATAAGGCCTGACTGAGCGACGTTATCGTGGACTATCAGGTTGTTTCACCGGTGAATGTTGATAGACTGGAGTATGAATTGCGGGGACATCCTGATGAACTTTTTGTGCAGTACTTGTGTGGAGGGCTGAAGTACGGTTTTGACACTGGAGTGGCCTGTAGCACATTACCAACTCGGGAGTGTAAGAACTTACAATCCGCAATGAAACAAAAACATATTGTGGATGACCTGGTTAAGAGTGAGGCGACGAAAGGTTTCTTGAGCGGCCCTTTTGATACACCCCCATTTGATACTTATAGGGTTAGTCCGGTCGGAGTGGCTACAGGAAAATATTCGAGAAAGCACCGCTTGATTGTGGACCTTTCCTCACCGCATGATGATGCATATCACCCGAGTGTAAATGACTTGATAGACAAAGAGAGCTGCTCATTGTCATATGTGAGAATCGATGATGCTATTCGGATTATTCAGCGTTTGGGTAGGTCCACCACCATGTGCAAGACAGACATTTCAGACGCTTTTAAGATTATACCGATCCTTCCCGCACAATGGAACTTATTCTGTATTCAATGGCGACGTCAATATTATTTTTACACTAGGCTGGCATTTGGCTGTCGTTCAAGCCCTAAGATATTCGATACCTTGTCACAAGCCATTTGCTGGATTGCCAGAAACAGATATGGAATCGGACACATTTTGCATTTATTAGACGATTTTATAACATTTGAGGCCCCAGAGAATTGTGGAGAGCGTAATATGGCCCTGTTACATTTAATATTCAATAGACTTAATATTCCAATGGCGGGAAATAAGACATGTGGACCAACGACAGTGATTGAATACCTGGGAATTGTTTTAGACTCAGATAGAATGGAGGCTAGGTTGCCCATGGATAAGCTTGAGCGCATTGTGCAGTTTTTGACATCTTTTTCTAGTCGTAAGTCATGTTCGAAAAAGGAATTACTGCAGTTGCTGGGACATCTCAATTTTGCCAGTAGGGTTATTGTTCCTGGCCGGTCCTTCGTATCACATCTTATCGCCCTCTCTACGACTGTGAAAGATCTGCATCACTTTGTAAAAATTACCAGGGAGAGCCGGGAGGATATTAGAATGTGGCTTTACTTCCTGTCCAACTGGAATGGAATTTCTGTCTTCTACAATCCACTGGTTATAGATCATAGGGACATGGAGCTGTATACTGATGCCTCTGGTGCTATCGGTTTTGGAGGTTATTATAGGGGTCAATGGTTTTCCGAAGCGTGGCCAGATTCCTTGACTGCATTGATTGGGGAAGAGGACAACTTGTCGATAGCATTCCGGGAACTATATCCTATCATTGTGGCGGCTATGTTGTGGGGTCATTTATGGCGCGGACAGCGTATCGTATTTAGGTGTGATAATTCGGCTACGGTTGCGATCCTAAATAAAGGGAGGTCAAAATCGGCTCAAATCATGCCTTTGGTACGAAGGCTCACGATATGTTCGGTAATTAACAATTTCATTGTTTTGTCAAAACATATTCCAGGATCCATTAATAACATAGCTGATGCTTTGTCTCGTTTGCAGATGGAACGTTTCCGGCAATTAGCACCTCATGCCAGGACATCGCCATGTGCCGTACCGCCTCCGGCAGTGGTTTTGTGGCACTCAGATGTGTCGTAGATGACTTGTGGAAAGCGGCGGTGGCACCCTCGACAAGGGGAGCATACAGGACAGGATGGAGTACGTACTTACGGTTCCTGCTCTTCACAGGTGCCGTACCAGTGATGATGAGCATGGAGTCAGTACCCGTATCCGAGGATTTACTTATATACTTCGTGGCGCATTGCTACAATCGACTGAAGTTGGCCTATAGCACGATAAAATTATACATTTGTGGGGTTAGATTTATGTGTTTGGAATATAATCTGTCATACCCTGAAGCAGGGAGTCTTCAGCGCTTGCAGGCCATCTTGAATGGGGTTAGACGGGTTCATGTTAAGCCAGCTATACTTAGATACCCAGTCACCTTTGACATACTGGAGAGGGTGTGCTTGATTCTACGAAGGGGTTTTTTTCACTGAGTTCGAAGATTTGATGCTTGAGACGGCATGCACTGTTGCTTTCTTTGGTTTTTTGAGATGTGGTGAGTTTGTAGTGCAGGGCGTGTTCGACCCATCATCAAATCTTTGTGTTGGTGATTTAGACATCTTGCCAGAATGTGTATCGTTAGTCTTGCGTCGCTCTAAAACTGACCCTTTCCGTGAAGGCATAGCCATCAAACTGTTTAAGACGGGTCATACGATATGTCCATATGACGTTTGCTGTAGGTACATGCGTCTCCGAGGGAGAGGGGATCCTTTTCTTCCCTTGTTTATATCCGGGAATGGGGAAGCTTTATGTAGATCAGACTTCATAGGTATGTTTAGGCGTGTGTTGGAGGGTCTTGGTATAGACTCCAGTCGCTACAGTGGTCATTCTTTTCGTATTGGTGCGGCGACCACGGCAGCAGCAGCTCACATGGAGGATCATATGATTAGGGTGTTGGGCAGGTGGTCCACGGACACATATTGTAGATATATTAGGACCCCCCACCATACCTTGAGGGAGGCTCAGAGGTCGCTTGTAGGCGCTGGACATTCCTGATTAAGCGTATATATTTCCTTGTTATCTTTCCAAACGCAGATATTATGTAGGTGGCTAAGCCTGTTGGCGATAAGGTTTCGGTAAGCTGTTGCTGGTGCCGGGCAGTAGCGGTTTGTGGAAATGTTATCTACATAGGGTGGACACTGGGCGCCAGAGCTATGGTGCCTATATGTATTTAGGTTTATTTGTATATATGTATATATAAATCTTCAGTCGATGGTAGACTTGGCGCTATGTGTTACTCATCTTCGTCAAAGGTGGCAGATTACGTGCGACATGTACCAGCTGGGTTCTGGTTGGCGCTCACCTTGGATTCAGTATATTCGGTGGATCTGATATGCTCAGTGTTGGTTTACGGCTATGCATTCGATATGGATAACAATACCTATTCTGGCAGCTCCGGCATCTGATATGCTCGGTCTGGTATACGACTATGCATTCGATATGAATAATGATACCTATTCATGCAGCTCCGGTGTGTTGTGGCGTTCATTACGTGTTTCGCCGCATACATGTGTAGATGATATTTATATGGCTGTGGCAGTTGTTGTGGTTCATGCAGGCAAATCTGTTGGAGGGGCCACACCATGCTCATGGCTTTACATAGTATACCTCATGTCAATACTTATTCCTAGCCGTCAATTTTGAGAGCAATCCATCCTGGTGTGGTCCGTACTCTAGCTTTGACTGTTCGAACGAGTATACGCGTCTGATAGATTTGGGGATTCGGTTCCACAGTGACCATTTGAGGTGACAAGTTCAGCAAGAAGGCAGAGCAGTACAACGTACAGGTGATTCAAAATATATCGAGCGACATGTGGTCGGATGTATATATATGTGTAGATAATTTTTTTTTCCTTCAGGTTCCTGCATGGGGTATAAGTGGCCCGGCGGGTGTGTCTGTTCAAGTTCCTGAGATTCCTTGCATATGGAGTGGGTCGCACATGTGCACATACATACAGGTGCAGATCTGTATACGTATTACTTGCGTAGGTGCTGTGTATGCCAGTGTATATGCGAACGTTAGGTGTCCTGGTCCATTTGGACTACCGGTTGGAGCCAGGGATGGACCTACTTAATCGACAATTGTTTTTTGGGTGTACTTCTCACGATGGTTACAAGGACCTGGATAGGCTAATTTACTGGCTAAGAAGTAAATGGGAGTAGCCTCATGTAAATATACAATTAAGTTCTTGGATGTTTTGGAACTATTTTGACTGGGCTGTTCATTTGGGGGACTCAGCTATTCAAGAATGGGATATTCCAGAATATCTGAGTTTTGGCGTTTCATCATTAAATTCTTGCAATTTAATAATTAATTTCCCAAATTTCACTAGACAGTAGGCTTTTCAGCATTAAAATCTTGCAACCCAACAAGTAATCTTCCAAATTTCAATAGGCAGTAAGGTTATCATGCCCCACCGCTTGGACACGTGCACCTAGGTAGGTTAGCGCCTTACTGTTCCTTCGCGTCTCCACTTGAACAGTCTCAGCTAACAAGCCAAGAGTGGTGGGGGATGATGTACGATTGAACGTACTAATTTGGCTTGTGCTCCCACCAAGGTGACTCTCATCTATGGACACGGACAGTCTGCACTTATCGGTGCCTGTATCTCATCACCTATCCGGTACCTGCGTGACGAGCACAAGCCAAAAATCTGGGGGGGATGAGCTGAGTCTGCTCCACTTGCCAAAATACAGTGTTATCAATTAGTAATATACAGTTATATAGATTGTTCATGAATACAAATGAAAGTACAATCAAATCACTCATAGTATTGGTTTTTCATAAACTAGAATTTATATATTCATGCCATAATGACTGAAATTTCCTTAGATTTGCACATTGTTAGCTCACCTTGCCAGAATGGCCAAGTGAGATTATGGCATTGCGACCGTCTGTCGTCCGGCAACGCTAATTTCCTCATTAATCACTTGGCGGATTTCAACCTAATTTGGCTGGGAGGCCCCCTAGGGGGGGGGGGGGGGGGAGGTAGGTTTCTGAGCTTGTATACAGAATTTTGATTGGTTAATTTTTTCAGCGGCCATCTGATTTTCCGAAAAATGTTGGGAAATCGTTTAAAACGCTACTCATTAACTGCTTGGGCAATTTCAAACAGGCTTAGCTGGGAGGATAGTACGCTGGTATGTTTCAGAACTTTTATACAGAATTTTGATTGGTCAATTTTTCCCGCTTGGATATCTTGGATTTTCGGAAAATTCAGGAAATCATTAAAAGCCTACTAGGTAACCACTAGACCGATTTCAATATCAAACTTGGATGAAAGAACCCAACCCAGCAGACATATGACGTTGTTTCAAAGCGTCATGTGCCTGGTGGGTAGCATGGTATTCTTCAGAACTTGTATACAGAATTTTGATTGGTCCATTTTTGAATTTTCAAAAAAATGCTGGGAAATCTTTTAAAACCCTATAGTCAGGCGGCATTCGGCCATATTATGAGACTACTTTAGAAAATTTGCCAACTAATTTTTAGTTTTTATTCTCGGCGCCCATCTTGAATTTTTTTTTAAATGGCTGAAAATCATTTAATACGCTACTCGTCATTAGCTCCTTGGGCAATTTCAACCAGATTTGGTAGCAAGAATACTAGGCTAATAGGTTTCAAAACTTATATACAGAATTTTGATTGATCAATTTTTGGGGCAGCCATCTTGGATTCTGGAAATCAGTTAAAAGCCTACTCTTCATTAAGTGGGCCGATTTCGATCAAACTCAGTGGAAAGTACCCGAGAGTAGTATGCTTCAGAACTTGCATATAGAATTTTGATGGGACAATTTTTTCGGCGCCCATCTTGAATTTTCCAAAAATTGCTGCAAAATTGTTTAAAGGCTACTTACTCCTCATTGGGCAATTTCAGCCAGACCTGCCTGGAAGGATATTGGGGTGGCAGGTTTCAGAACTTGGAGACAGAACCAATTTTTCTGTTGGCCATCCTTTTGTTTCTTGGGAAATTTCAACCATATTTGGTGGCAAAAATACTAGACTAATAGGTTTCAGAACTTATATACAGAATTTTGATTGGTCAATTTTTCCGTCGTTCATCTTAGATTTTCTGAAAATTTCTGGAAATCAGTTAAAAGCCTACTCATTAACCACTTGATCGATTTCAATCAAACTCGGTGGGAAGGACCCTAGACTAGTATGCTTCAGATCATGCATACAGAATTTTGATTGGACAATTTTTTCATCGCCCATCTTGGATTTTCCGAAAATTGCCGGGAAATTGTTTAAACGCTACTCTTCATTAACCTCTTGTAGTCCAGGAGCTAAAGCTAGGTCAGAATCGTGACGTAGCACACCCAGTATTCGGAAGGTCTGACACTTGCTGTGGCTTGGGGGACATGTCCCACACATTTTAAGCCCTGTTGTACAAACAAATTGTGGTAGCACTAATTAGTTATCCTGATTTCTTTGCATAGGGTGTCTAGGCGTTGGCTGTATCCACAGTGCACAACGATATAAGCATGATCGTGTCATAACTCAAAGTAATATCGTATTAGATTCACCATATATGATATTTAGACGGATATCGACCTAACATATATCCAACATACATTTTGCATGCATATACCAAAGGCGAGGGTGAAATGTGAAGGTTATATTTGTATATACAATGGCAGTCTTTTGCCAAATGGGTTCAACAAAATGGACAACATGAAGACCACATTACTCCAACAGAATTGGAGAGTCTGGATGAGAAAATTAAGATGTGCCGAAGCAGCATTGACGACTTAGACGCACTGCAAGAAAATTTCAAAGAGGTGTGTATGTACGTGAATAAATTGCAACAGCTGTTCAAATCCTTTAAAGTTGAGTCAAGCTCGAAATCACACCTGTTCGCATTTTGGAACTCATATATTCATATGGTAGAGCTGCTGCTTGGATTCATAAGAGCTGAGAGAACTGGAGATTGGCAGGCACACCTATCTGCTACTGCTGCTATGGCGCCATATTTCTACAGCATGGACAGAACCAATTATGCAAGATGGCTGCCAATATATCTTGCGGACATGAAGATGCTTCCAAGTACACATCCCCATGTACATGAACAATTCTTGAATGGAAATCATTCCGTAAGTCGCTCGGACCATCCATTCAATCAAGTGTGGACAGATATGGCCTTAGAGCAATCGATTAATTTGGATTCCAAAAAGCGAGGTGGTATTATTGGAATAACACAAAAGCCAGGAGCTCTGGAGAGGTGGTTTTTAACTAGCCACGAGAGGGCAGCCATAACAACGGTTACAAAGCAAATGTGTGGGTTACAAGATAGTCACATGTTTGGAGTACATAAGGAAATGGGGACTAATCGAATGAACAGGGATGAAACCGATGTGCAGAAGATACTTTCGATGTCCTCATCAGATATAATGACCAATCCCTTTAATATTGCGGAAAACGACAACAGCGAGTGTCTTCCGCTTGTAAACATTGCAACTGGCGTGGTATTGCCTAGTTAAATCGCCAAGAGACTTGTTTCCGCCTGTGACATTGGTAAGGAGATTATGGGAAATTTTGTTCAGGAGCGGCTGGACACTAACACAAGAAGCTTTTGGGACACGTTGCCACACTTAAAACTTAAAACATTTGCCAGCCTAGCACAGAAGAAAAAACTCAAAACAAATGATGAAAAAATTCACAATGTGAGATCTGACCGCGAACTATTTGGTCGATTAATTATTGCCGCAAGGTCCAGAGATGTTGATTTAAAACTAGTGATGACGTATGAACTGTCTGCTGTTCCACTATCATTGTCACATACGGATGGGACTCTAAGAAAGAATGTGAAAAGTGTTTTGTTAAGTGAACTAGAAAAGGAAGTAAATGTTGATGGACGGCTTCCACCTGTTGACAAGACAGGCGCAACAGCTTATGTAGTAGATGGCATGGCAATTGTGCAAATGGTTAAAACTGGAGGTACGTCTACATTTGGAGAATTGGCTGATAAATACTGGCACATCTTTACAGTTCCACTGAATCAAGAAGACTGCAACAGAGTAGATATAGTTTTTGACAGATATGATAGACTGGAATCTCTCAAAGCGGAAGAGCGGCTAAAACGTGGGTCATCAACAGCATTGGAAGTAAAGATTGCTGGAGAAAATACTCCCGTTCCAAAGCAATGGGTCAAGTACATCAGCAATCCAAGCAACAAAAGTAACCTGGTTGCATTTCTCAGCAAGCGGTGGCGTGATACTGGTCCAAATATGCTATCTGCCGACAATTGCGTCATTCTTGCTGGTGGCTTTAATGATGAAATGGATGTTGTTGTCATTTCAGCGAACAATTCGTCGTATTTGGAAGAACTTCGATCAGATCACGAGGAAGCAGATACGCGTATGATGTTGCACGCGCTCCATGCTTCAAAAGACCACATGCGTGTTGTTATACAGTCTCCTGATACAGACGTGGCAGTACTTAGTATATATACGTATCGTTCGCTTCACTGTTCTGAACTATGGTTCCGTATGGGCACAAAGGACAAATTGCGATACATACCAATACATACAGTTGCTCAAGTACTGGGCCCAGCTATCTGTCTGTCTTTGCCTGGGTTTCATTCTCTTACAGGTTGTGATAGCACTAGTGCATTATTTGGAGTCGCTAAGAGAAAAGCATTCAATCTCTTAAAGTCATCTGAATGTCATCAGCTTAGCTTAGCCCAACTCGGCGAACATGTTGACTTGTCACCGAATACTGCAATTCTATGTGAGAAATTTGTATGTGAGTTGTATACCACCAGGGATGTGGGAAAGACAGCTGATGAAACCCGTTATTGGCTCTTTTGTCAAAAGAGACAAAGAAATGAAAATCTTCCACCTACATCGAATAGTCTAAAGCATCACACCGAAAGGGCCAATTTTTCACGCTCTTGTTTGGAGTCATTCATTGCAAGCTGTTCAGAATCTTCCATCTCCAAATGGACATGGCTGGAGTATAGTGGATGGTCTACTCAAGCCTGTTCTAATGTCAAAGGATCCTGCTCCATTTGGATTAATTGAACTCACATCATGTAGATGTCAAAAGTATGCCTGCAAAAGAACAGATCTCTGTCAATGCAAGGCTAACAATCTACTCTGCACTGAAGCATGCCTTTGTATGGGAGGTGAAATGTGTGACAATGTTCAGCATACAATTGTCGAAGATGACTCTGACACGGATGAGTAACATTCTCTCATTTGCTCACGTGATAAATATGTCCTGCCAGCTTGTGTAGACATGCACTGCATGTCAGTTAAAAGTTTAATTATGAAAAATGTAGAAAACATGGGCATTGTTGTAGCTAAGGTATTGCTAGTCACGAAGACCTAAGTGCCCCAATATGTACAAAGCAACATACGGGTGTCTTAAACGAGGTTGATTATGTATAAATCTGCGATATACGATCACTCCTTTCCATTTTGGTTAAGATTGTATTGATATAACATGCGCTTAAGTTTGTGAAAAATTTACCATTGTGAAAATTGTTTGAGAGCTACATTCAACACCTATTGTAAATGGGCTTCTCACGGGTTAGTGATACCACAATTTTCTTGTACAACACGGCTCAGAATATACCCAAGACATCGGTCTAGCATAATATAGAGACAAACCTTCTGAATACCGGGTGTGCTACGAAACCATTCTTCTAGACCCCTTTTGAAAATTGGCTCCCGGACTATTGGGTAATTTCAGCCAGACTTGGCTGGAAGGATACTAGAGTGGGAGATTTCAAAATATATATACATAATTTTGATTAACCAATTTTTCTGGTGACCATCTTGGATTTTCCGAACAATAGCTGGAAATCGTTTAAAAGGCTCCTCATTAACTGTTTGGATGATTTCAATCAGACTTGGCTGGAAGGATTCAGAATATCTATACAGAAATGTTTTGGAAATCATTTAAAAGGTTGTTCCTCATCCATTACAGTTCAGAACTCGTATACAGAATCTTGACTGCTTAGTATTTTTGGGTGACCATCTTGGATTTTCCGGAAAATGGGAATTCGTTTAAGATGCTATTCCTCATTTAAACCCCTAAGGCTATTTAAACCAAATGTAACTGGAAGGATCCTATAGGGTAGCCTTTAGAAATTCTGTTCCGAATTTTGATAGGTGAATGTTTTGGTACCCATTTTAGATTTTCTGAAAATTATCCGGAACCATTTAAAAATGGTACTCCTTAATAAATAGTCAGAGTTCAACAAGTAGGCTTCAAAATGTTAAATGAGAATCTGGATTGGTGTATTTTTTTGGTGACCATCTTGGATTTTCTGAAAATTAGCCATGTCTATTTAAATACAAATGGTTCATAGGTTAATGGTCCAGGGGAGCGTCACATGCCCTTGGGGATCTTGTTTTAAAGTCTATGTAATTATCGACATTTCACAAGAAGCCCCTCTTGGCAAGAGTGACCATGACACGCTAGAAATACATCTACACCCTAACCTAATCAGCGGCGACAGCTTCACTCAGGAACCAGACAAATTACTTCTCCACAAAGGCAATTATGACAGCATGAGAAGGGAACTGACTGAAATTGATTGGATCATAATGAATAATCTAACTACAAAGGATGCGGCAAACTTCTTTTATCATAAATTGACGGACACAATGTCAAAAAACATCCCTACAGCAAAAGCAAATAAAACAAAACAGGAAACCCATCTGGACCAATAAACCTGTACTTGATATGATTAAAGAAAAACGTAAAGCCTTTAAGAAATTCAAGAAGACTTAACGTACTAACGATTACAACAATTACAAGCATGTGAAAAACTTAGCCAATGCAAAAATTAAAGGGGCAAAAAAGGGACTTCGAACATAAAATAGCCACAGAGAGTAGTACAAACCCAAAAGCATTCTGGAATTACGGGAAGAGCAAAACACAATTAAAGGACAACATTAGCAACTTGAAGGATCCAAACAGTGGAAATATTGCAACAACAGATACAGAGAAATCGCGAATACTTAATACATTTTTTCCAGATGTTTTTACCATTGAAAACCTTAATAAGATCCCAGAACTTTCACAAAGAAATGGTGGAAATTTTCTAGCCAACATCGTAATAACTCCAGTTGCTGTAGAAAATAGCCTGAATCAACTTAATCCAAACAAAAGTAAAGGGCCGACAAGATACCACCAAGAATTCTAAAAGAGACAGCCAAAGAAATCAGCACACCAACATGCATCTTGTTCAACAAGTCGCTAGACGAAGGAACATTACCAAGCATAAGAAAACAGCGGATGTGACATTTATCTACAAAAAAGGCCCGAAAAATGATCCTGGAAACTACAGGCCTGTTAGTCTCACGTGTATACTGTGCAAAGTATCATTTGTCCGGGATGCAATAATGGAGTACGTTGAACAAAACCATCTATCTGAATGCCAGCATGGTTTTAGGTCCAGAAGATCGTGTAATGCACAGTTATTAGAATATCTAGAAATCCTAACCCAAACCCTAGATGTCCATCAGCCAATTGACATAATCTACCTAGATTTCAAAAAAGCATTTTACACGGTACCGCATGTAAGACTACTTAACAAACTGCAGGCATATGGAATGGGTAGCCACATAGTAAACTGGATTCGTGATTTCCTCGCCAACAGAAAGCAAAGAGTGCAACTGGGATCAACTAAATATGATTACAAGGATGTAACTAGTAGGGTGCCACAGGGCAGTGTCCTGGACCCTGTACTTTTTGTTCTCTTTATAAATGACCTGCCAGATGTTATCGACTATATCTGCAAAATCTTTGCTGATGACACAAAGTTAATTGGGAATCCTGAAACAACACACATACAGAAAAACATCGATCGGACATGCCAGTGGTTACTTGATTGGCAGCTTAGATTCAATTCGACAAAAATCCATGTTCTCCATCTGGGCAAAAATAACACACTAATACAGTACAACATGACAGATACTCCAATTACCCAACCAATAACCAAAATGGATTGTGAAAAAGATCTGGGAATCCACATCGACAACAAATTAAACTTTGACTACCACATAAACACCATTGTCAATAAGGCAAACAGCATACTAGGCATTATAAAAAGAACATTCACCTATCTGGATGCTACAATATTGATACTGTTATACAAAAACCCTAGTCAGACCTATACTGGAATACTGCAACACGGTGTGGGCACCCCACCTTCTGAAATAGTCACGGACACTAGAGAGGGTACAACGACGAGCGACCAAGTTGATCCCTGACATACATCACCTCAGTTATGAAGGGAGGCTAAGATCATTGAATTTGTTCTCTCTGAAGTGTCATAGGACACGTGGGGACGTGATTGAGGTGTACAAAGTGACAAGAAACATCTACAATGTTGATCCATCCAATCACTTCAGTGAACCCTCCACAACCATGACCCGCGATCATAGCTTCAAACTAGGAATTCAAAGCTGCAACACTAACTTAAGAAAGTACTTCTTTACAAAACGTACCCCACCAATCTGGAGTCACCTACCTGCACACATCGTGGAAGTTAAGAATTTAGACGAATTCAAGGCAAAACTGGACTCATATATGACAAACTCGGCATATCTCTTCGACTAATATTTCAAATATGATGTAGAATGTAGACATGATACCGAAAATGATCCACAACTAGTTTCCCCGCATAGTCAATATACAGGATATTAAATGCAGAATTCTTTTTATGTAAATTGGAAGCTCAAGCTGGATTTAAAGTGCAGGCGGCACACTGGAGCTAACACTTAAACCAGTGCCTAGCAGATGCAGGCGGCACACCGTAGCTGGCGGCTGTTGAGCAGGCATATCCTATAAAGCAGAATTTAAAGCCAAGTCCAGCAGCTGTAGGCAGCACACCGCAGCTGGTGGCTGCTGGACATGCACATTCCATAGTAACAACTAGCAAATATTTAGATATGTACAATATCTAAGACTAATAAGTAATAGCACGTAACAATGTCATATCCTCTCTCTTCTGTATTCGCTAATTATAAGCTTTAGGACGTCGACGGGACTAGATGAAAAGCCTAAGGCTTAAGTCCTGAGAAAATGATGATGATGATAATGAGGACGCTCCCAATTATACGGGAGGGACGTCCAGAAACCAACCAACCAACTAAGCTGGTACCCGACTCCAATTGCTCATAGTCACAATATCCTGAGCCAGAGAATCGCCAGCCATTCGTGTTCTCGCGAGATCTACGCTAAACGGGAGCCAATCTAAACATTGAGCCATAGCTTCGTGTTATGCCGAGTTATCTCGCTCCCGTTTAGCATAGGAGATCTCGCGAGAACACGAATGAACGGGAGCGAGATAGCTCAGCATAGCACGAAGCTATGGCTCTATGTCTAGATAGAATCGCCAGCGAGGGAATGTGGAGTCGGGTACCAGCTTACCAACAAACCAACCATAGTAAGTAATCACATTACTATCAAACATAATCAGAAGTGAAAATCCAACACTAAACGGAATAATGGAACGACAATCATTAATAACGCCTGTTGATTCACATAGTTGGTTCATATATATCCAAGGTATCCTGCAGCAGTACAGGCTTCCAAAACTTATACACCTAAAAACTCACATTCTCAATAAAAACAAGTGGAAAGAAACAGTCACAAAAGCAGTAGATATATATTGGACACGCGAACTAACTGATCAATGCCGTACGAAAACTACACTAAAAACTTATACACCTAAAAACTCACATTCTCAATAAAAACAAGTGGAAAGAAACAGTCACAAAAGCAGTAGATATATATTGGACACGCGAACTAACTGATCAATGCCATACGAAAACTACACTAACATACTGCTACTTCCCAAGGCTATCGGCTGGCAGACTGCATCAAACCATAACCAATGTTCATTTAGATGTTAAGGATGTCCGGCGACATAGTATTAAAGTCAGTCTACTAACAGGAACGTACCTGGTTCAGGCTAATCTCGCCAGATTTCAGCTAAATCAAGTAGATCCAGTATGTCCACTCTGTCAAATAGAGACTGAAGATTACTATCATATGCTACTAAAGTGCAACGCCCTTCTCAATCACAGAGTCAAATATTTCCTGGAGCTCAGGTCATTTATTACACAGTACCTAAGAGACTGAATCTGGAGATCCTTAAGCAGTGACTCCAAATGACTTACACAGCTCATTATCGACTATACAGCCCTAACAGAACGTAGATTGATACCAGACAACATAAATATCTGCCAAAACATAGAAACCATAGGACGAAAACTCTGCTACAGCATTCACTGCGGTAGAACTTACATACTCAACAGCATAAAACGTAGGAATCAGTCATCATAACAAAACAGAAACCATATCTATTAACTCCCATAACTGATGTTCAGCAATTAACTGTGTACAGTTAATTTACTTATCATGAATTTTCATGAACTTTTCCGGGTGATGGGATATCTGTATGTGCGATAGTGAGACATTGAAATTTAATATTATCTACCACTTCTACGTGGATTCATCAATCTAGTGGAGGAATATACGGAAACAGAACAGAACAGTAACAAATATTGACATATCGAATGCTTACTGTGTTGCCAGATTGTAGCATTTCATTAAACCAATTAACCTAAATCCAAAGGAGAGTTGACTTCAATTTAATAATTTCATAACCGCACTTGGTCATTAAAATGTACACCAAACAAGATGTGCCGGGTTGTCCATTATTAGCAACAAATGTTATTAAATCAACTATAGTTGAATGAATAAGTTAGCATCTCCAGTTGTATTTGCTGTTACTTATAACACCTGTTTTCGTTTACTTAACTAATTTAAACATCATCATCATTATTATGAGGCATAAGCCATTGGCTTGATATTGCCTCAGTGTTATTTGTTATGGTATGGCTTGCTCAGTCCAATTAAAAAAAAATCTGAAGTAGATTTATCGAGTTCTTGAATGATTTGGCTCTTGTCGCTTAATTATAGTCCGAGTCTGCTCTTGTTTGGGTTAGAATTTCTAGATACTCTAATAACTGTGTATTACACGATCTTCTGGACCTAAAACCATGCTGGCATTCAGATAGAAGATGGTTTTGTTCAAGTACTCCATTATTGCATCCCGGACAAATGATTCCAATACTTTGCACATGTAGTTCGGATCGACCGGTCCTGGATTCGTTCCCTGAACATGCCCCCCCCCCCCCCCCCCGGGGTAGAGCTATAAGCATATATGGGCCTATGGGGGAGATCGCGTTGTAAAAACAACTAAGTTCGTTAAAGCGCGCATGCGCGCGCTTAATACTATTTTTGACAGAGCGCGTATTTCACGACCAAGATAGGATGGCACTTTTAGTGTACCGAGTAGGTACATTGTAATCCTTTCTAATTACTTGTTCCCACCGAGTCTGGCATCAATCAAGACCGAATCTGTAAACCATTTCAAAATCGGTTAAGAAATGGCTGAGTTATCCACGGAAAACCCTTTTTTTATTATCTTCAAAAAATTGCTGTGACGTCGTACCCATGTGTACGCAGAACTTCTAGAATGTTCTAGAACATGTGACTGCATTATTATCAGCTACGCGCTGATTGGCCGTTGCTTGACTGATGATTGGTTGGAGCCTGCGCCTATGATGTCACAGGTAGTATAAAAGGAGATGAAATCCAGAACTCGAGAGCATCCTCGGCCAGGGCCCGAATAGGTTGGATCTGTGCCAGTTACTATCAGCAAGACAGGCATTAAGCAGATTACTTCTGTCTCGGGAAGTTTCTCTCCCGTAGCCACAGCAGCAACCCAACCCGCCACACTAAAAGCAATTTTGTTTCTCCCGATTGTGCGGGAGCATTTTTGGAACTTTTGCATATTGTTCACGAATACATCAAGAACTAACTCGGAACACAAACTTGCGGTGAGGCCTTTCCCGGCCTGAATATGTGATTCTACAGATGTAGAGGTAGCGATGTTCTTTGATGGATGACTCGCCGGAGCTGCCGGCCACGCCAAAAAGTGGTTATCCAACCTACCCAGCACTGATCTTGTGCAGGTTTATTTTAAACTTTTAACCGCAGCAAGTGGACTTTGCCCGGTACGTCTTAAGAGCTATCTGACGTACTCCGCACCGTTAAGCTTAGTTATGTATCTTCATCTGTATTCAACAACCCCCACTTATGAACAGGTTGTTATCAACTTCCATCCGTACCATCGGTGTACGGGAACTTTCGTCTTAGCAGTAATGTTATTGTATCTCTTACTTACTACTCGTTAGACATTCTATATTGTGATTACAGTCCTGAGTTCGATCCGCTCCGATCCTGGACTGCATGCGGAAATCCTGTTTGCGGGAACCGATATGCAGGAACTTTCCAGCTTCCAGAGAACGCGTCAACTCATGTCACACCAAGGATGACGTATCAATTTCAGTAACACAATAGCCCATGCTTAAGAGTGGCTACAGATTATTCAAGTAACTATACTTAGCATTTTAATTATTCCGTTAGTTACATTTTTAATCATTATACTTTGTTTGTATAAATGGTCCCGATGACTAAAAGAAACTGTAACGGTCTTAGGACCGCTAGTTATAATTTCTGTATCTGTTTATAGTTATTCTTATTTTCTGTAAGGTGTTTTTACTAGCCGCACCATGGTAGGTTTCTCAACCTGTACTTTATATATTATTCTGATCATTTCACATTGTATTGCTTGTTCTGGTTAGTTTTATATATGGCAAGTAGCCATCAGTTTATATGTTTTGCTTATTCATAGAAAAATATAGGACTGCAGTGCATGTAGGAAACACTATACAGCAACATTTATATATGCAGCACGTTCTCCCGCCACCAAAATTTTTTCACTGAGGTCGCTGTCCGTGCTAGAACTCTGTTTAGCCCGGCATGCTACCGACTAAAAGCCTTTCTATTCAGCTCGATAGGATAGGTTTAAGATGATTAGAGACAATTTCTTCATTAGGAGACACAGTGTACGCCTATTTTCCGGGAGTTGCGATAAATTAGCCCCGCACTCCGGCAAGGTTGTGTAAAATTGGCCAACATACTTAATGGGCCTCATATTTATAAGTCATTGTCTCCCTTCATGTTCCACTAAGCCTTATGACTTCTTAATTGTTTGAATGTCCCTATTCGCACCATGAACTGATCCGACCCTGGGAAACTATTGGGGTTTCCGAGCGGTGATGACCATGGTGTGGTGTCACACAAATTTCCCTCGTATCTTCTGATACTTAGTAGTTAGTTATCCTTGCCATGGTAGGAAGCACTGCGAAAACATATCTTAATCATTATTTTCTTTTATCTGCTGGACAATCCTCCCGCACCGCAGTGCATACTGGGCAACTTGCATCTAAACCTAATGGCAGGTTAAAAAGATAGCTCCGTAGGACCTGGTGACGGGCGAGATGCGCATCCCCACCGAATTCCGTAAGAATGTCTGGGCATGATATTAAGATCTGCCACGCCCTCATGGGAAGGACATTCACGGTGGGTATTCGTCTTTCTTACCCCCCCCCCCCCCCCCACCGTAACGATAGATCAGTTGCCTAAACTTGCTTTTGTGAAAAGTAACCGATGTCCTGTGACGTTTTATGTGGTTACGGAGCACGATGTCCGGATTCTTACCCAGTTCGGAGATCTTGCGAAGTAACGTATGCACGCTGTCTTCGGTATTGATGTCTTAGGGCATCTGTTCTCAGTGATAGCCATATCTAAAAGCTAGGTAGACGCCAGCCATTTGCGGCCTAAAATGGTTCTTGTCTCTCAAAACTAAATGTTAGGTTAGGCATAGAAGAAGGCCCGCATAAATAAAAGCGACAACTACTAATTCAACATATTGAAAATTACATAAGACGATGACGTGGGAATCCTTCGGGAATCGCTCGTCTCGTCTTCACGTAAAACGGCACGCAACCATATAGTCATAATTTCACTAGGTATGGTCTTTTCTTTGCAGCATTTTGGTTGAATATTAGAGAAGACCCCGTTTTTGGCCAGTACTCTTCTCCCGCTTTAAGCGATGGTGACATTTTTCTGTGACGGAGGCCCGCGCGAGGCACTTGCCTCTCGCAAGGATTCGGTGGTGACGGCCCATGCGAGGCTAATACTCCTCACCCAAACTAGCACTAGGAGTGTTGCCCGTGTGAGGCACATGACTTTTCGACACTATAAAAGATAATTTTTCCTTTCAGCTTAGAGGTATAGTAGCTTATATTAAGTTAATTAGTTATCTCGTGTACGGGAGCCTCCCTTGCGGGGATACCTCTGCGGACCTACGAGTCTGTGTGGTACCTCTGGGAGCCCCACGTTTAAAAGTTCATCAGGCTGTCTCTATGTCTTGTATTTTCGTATGCTCATTTTTGTCTAGCATACCTGATGGTCTGTTTTAGGTAAAATCATTGTATAGACTTATTTTAATTAGGTCACCAATCAAATCTTGTAAATCCATAGATCACGAAATTGCTATGGACAGGCATGCCGGTGACACAAACTCTTGGGATGAGACTGTAGTGTTTAATGTTCTCGACGATGGTCGCACGGCCCCACCGGAACGATTGAGTTCCACCGGCCTTAGGAGCCAGTCTTTGTTACCTGTAGGGCAGTATCGCACGGGATCCATAACCCCGAGACCGGAAGCTAACCAGCGTCATCACTCATCGTGCACATGCAGTGTGGCGAGTCGACACCAGACACCGGAACAGCCCGACACTACCCCCACGAGCTACAACTGGCACCCGATGTGGGGCTCGAAGAACATCATTATTAACACGCAGCGAACTCACGCCCACACCATATAGTGAGCTTAGTTCTATACCGTCTCCATTCAGCGACGACTTCCTCGACCAAGAGGTGGCGTCATACGATGGATACCCAGCTCACATGCTCACCGACTATGCCAGAAATTCACAAGCAGGATCAACAACTCCGTAATACAACCTGTTTTCGCCTATCAGTGAAGGCACCTTCCGGGATGCCTCACAGGTGGGAACAGAGTTTAGAACTATATCGGACGTCCGCGATAGGCCAACTCCATCAGTGCCGAATCGTGGGCGATCACGACAAAGACCCGATTACGGGCACACCTACAATCCTTCAGACTACTATCGTTCACCCGTGTCATCTACGGAAACTTTGGAGGATCCCAAGGACCCTACACTCTCAGATTTGGGGGTCCCACTGTAAAATCTGGGGGTCCCATGGGGTCCTCATCTGAAATATGGGGGTTTCCATGTTTTTTTCTTAAAATAAACACAACACATTGATCTAATTATAAAGCACTTTAGTAAACATGTTGAAAAGAGTGCCAGTCATTCCACTGGTAAATTTTCAAAAATATGTATTCTGTGATCTACAATGGTGGCTAAAATTGATCTATTGAAATGGCCCTTGTATATTTAACTAATAACATTTGAACTGCATGTCAATAAACAATAACTTAAAGCACTGTAGGCCTACTTGTTTGTTGTCTGATAAACCAAACAACCTACATTGACAACCTTGTATGATTAACATTTCCAAAGACCACTACATTAGTAATCAGCAAAGACCACTGCATTAGCTTTTCTATTAAACCCTAACTTGACTTTGGACGAATTGCAAAATTACGAGTTACTGGGGCGAGTTTGCTCAAGGATGACTTGACCTACTTCGATATAATGCGCACATATTTTTTATAATTTAACTGGAATGACTAAATATAGTGGAATACATAGGTTATGATCAGACAAAACAATAATTTATCAAAAATAATCTGTATAAATCAGATTAAACTGCGTAATTAGTGAAAATATATCATCCAATAACCGGATATGTCTAATTCATAGGGAGTAACTATGTAACGCGATTGCTGATTGGTTGAAGGATAGATAAAGCATTAGCGTGTATCCAATAAGGATGCTTGTATCGGGGAGCTTTGAGCCATACGCTGTTTGGAAAAAATCTATATTTTAACGTAACCTGTAGATCGACGATATCGTTGAACATTGCTGCTGGGATGAGCTTTTTAGTTGAGAAATTGGGAACACCTAACTATCGAGTATTGTTAAACATTATAAACACTGATCCATCAGTCAATCAATCAGCTGCTATTGCTAAATAAAAGACGGCTTATAGCGCGTATTGATACCGTTATTGAAACAGCAATACAAAGACACCGCCGCTAATCCGTCAAATGACCATTCAAATGTAAAAGATATCACAATATCTTCCATATATTCCTTCATCCATTTAGATATTTTGATAAGTAAATAGAAAAAAATATTTTGCCTGTAAGTCGTTGCTGCTTTAGGCAAGTAGGCATGCGCAAATTAATTTCAAAATACTCAGTAGATTAGTGATAACAATGTTGTGATCTGTCCAATGTTCTGAGCTGTGAACGGGTTAAGACGCACAGACACGTTTGTATACGCTTGATCAGTTGTATTGGATTTCTCAAGCGTGTGAGTTCCTCTAGAGGGAAATTCCGCTGTTATCCAATCAAATACTGACACGTCACACTGACGTTTAGCACAACAGACTGAAACATGGCGGATATTTTTGCAATTTGTAGGCCAAACAAGGTGACTAACATCGGGCTTGTAAACTCATTATTTATAAAAATTATATCAAATGGAATACTAAGGATGATTTGGGGATTGTGTTTACAATTAAATGTGGTGGTTGAATCTGATTTATGGATGGGCATTAACAACTCTGAGTTGTGCAAGAAAACATACAACAAATCATAGTCTTAAACAATGCAGTAAGTTCGTTTTTATTGAACGCACAATACATTAGGTATATTTTTTAAAGTAAAAACATGCACAACGAAATATACACACACGATAATATAATCGATAATTAAGCACACGCAAAGTTACCAGTTTCCATTACACTTTTTCACTGCATCCCTCGTGCGTCCTCAGGGACGCAGAGGGTTCATTTTTATGCGTCCCTCTGCCATTTTTATGCGTATATACGCGCTAAAGGACGCATAAGGGGCAACTCTGATGGCAGGGTGACAATCCATGTCCTAGACAACCTCCCGCGCTCCCCCATCAAATACATCACTATATTCTAGGGGAACACCACAGCATCATTGGGAAGAATCAGCACCACCTTTTCACCGGTACATCAGTCATGCTACACACCACGGCCGACTGCACCACCGCCATATGAGCAATATCAGCCCTCGCCACGAGAAGAACGTCCGCGTAATCTTCACGATATTCCGCCTCCCGTCCATAGACCCATGCCAGTTTATGGCTCTATGATTCAAAACTCATAACACATCATCTATGGCAATGTTAGACCCAAGTTTATTCAAGGCAGCCTGATTGGCCTATTTGCTTGGTGGCCATCTTGGATGACGTAGTTTTCGCGAAAACGACTTCTCCCGAACCGCTGAAGGGATAGCGCTGAAATTTGGTAAATATGCTTAGGGACCAAGGGCCATTCAAATTTGTTCAAAGGAAGTTCGTACGTTAAAAAACATGGCCGGCATCAACCAATCAAAATTTTGCTTTTTGTCATATTGACTTTTTTGTATTTGATGTATTTTGATAGCGAAAATTGCTGTATATATGCTTATAATGGTGGCGAGTTCAAATATGCCACTTTCGAGACTGTTGGATAAACGGTTTGACTGCCATCTTGGTTTGCTTTACTGCCATAGGCTCCCATAGTACAGCAATGGGCCCATAGTAAAGCAATGGGGAATTCTTTAAACGACTTCTCAAGAACCACTGGGCCGATTTCAATTATATTTGGCAGAATGCAGCCTTAGGACATAGAGGTCTAAGTTTGTTCAAACGAAGCTGATCAGCCAAAATTCAACATGGCCACCGGCTAAACCAGCCAATTTTTAGAAATGTCTTTTAAAACCTCCGAAACAGCTTGGGGGTTGATTCAAAGCTCATGAAACATCATCTAATGCAGGAGGAGAACCAATTTGTTCAAGAGAACCTGATTGGTCCATTGGCTTGGTGGCCATCTTTGATGACCTAGTTTTCGTGAAAACAACTTCGTATCCAGAATCGTTGAACGGATTGGGCCGAAAATTGGGAGATGATAAGGGACTACGGGCCGTTAAGTTTTGTTCAAAAGTAGTTGATACATAAAGAAACATGGCTTCTGTTTTCTTGTTATAATTCTGCTCAACTCTGTAGGGTTCTACTTACTGTTGATGGCCTTTCTGGTTGAAATGCCTATGATGCAGGTGAGGGATACAGGCCCCTTGGGCCTCTTGTTATATCTCTCGGTCATCTATAAGCTGAAGTTATTGAAAAACCTAACAAAATATTAGCCTAGTTACAAAGAATTTGATTGATGATTAAGATAGCGATCCAAAACTGCTGACAGTACCACACTTTTCTTTGGATACATCGGCAACATGCTAGATCCAGGTGATGAAATAAGCAGAAAGAAATTTCCTGGCGATGCATAAAGTCCTGATGACAGAACATCGTGGGTATCTGCACCATCAGGCACGAGGGTAAATCATCACCGACTTAAAGAAGAAATGGGAAGGAGGGATGGGGGATACTTGTTCGGGATCATGCTATGGTTAAACATTTTTAGCCTGCCCTTATTTAATCAAAAATCATATATGTGTTCCTATACCATATTATACATATAATACATTTATATGTAGGTATTTAAAGACATTGATTAAAATTAGCTCAAATGCCGTTGTTAAATTCTTTTTTCACCTAGATATCTTAATTAACTATTATAGCCATAAGGTGTAGTTCTATAAAACAGGCCTACATATGAATTTATCTATTGGTTATCACATAACATAATAAAATATACACAATTCTTATAAAATACATTGGCGTGGTTAGCACACCAAATCCGTACATTTTAACTATCACAATATGGACTGACGTGGTTCCACACCCAATCCAATTAATCCAGCAGCGATATCTACATTACTTTTAATTATTTGTTAGCTATTATAATGCATTTCAAAATGATTACAATATCTGTAGACAGATTGGCACAAATACCACGGCCAATCTTTAGGCCCACGTTATCATAATGTAGACGGGCGCAGTTCCACAGCCAATACCATTGGTCCAGCAACAGCTTATATACATACATTTAGTTATGTGTTAGCTATCCAAAGAATAACATTATAAAATGAACACAATATTTGTAATTGTAGAGCCGCCGCCTCCCATGTCTTCTCCTTGGAATTTGTCTCCTTCTCCAAGAAGTTATTGCTTTGATGGCCATCTACTGAGTCCCTGATTACAGGTCCCATTTGCACCATATCTAGGCTGGTTTTGCATTTCATTCTATTATTGGTAACGGTCCCAGTTTGTTCACTGGTACCCATTTATACTTCTGGGTGGAGAGATCCAACAAGGAGTGAAGGAGATTGCCTATGTCTCCAGCAATTGCCAGCTGGCCGACCAGAGACACGATCCCTGGGTCACCAGTTTTAGCTCAGCGTGTTAGCGCCTCAAGTCTCCTCCCTGCCCATATTTATATGAAACATTTGTTGACATGTAAAGATGACAGCTTCCAGTGAGTTGTACGGAACACCTCTGACATGTTTTTCTAAGTAATTTCCTCATAACTTTACAATACAAGAGAGATGAATAATATAATATGATTTAGATTGCTGACTGATGCCGTGGCAATATAAACCATGACACCCACACCACTCACACAAAACAATTTAAATTAAACCCCAGACTTTACACTCATTCACTAAACAACTTCAATTAAATGTCAAGCCACTTAATAATTTGTAATTCTTAGCATTATCGAATTTAAGAATTAAACAGTATATTGTGATGTCACTCATGGCAGGAATGTCACTTAGTATGAGCAGTTTTGTTCAAAATCTATACTTGGTTTAGTTCTGCTTCCCCACACTCCGGTACTGAGCAGGTGGCTAATTAGTCATTCAGTTATTGCTGCTGAATGCGCATGTAAACAATCCCTCTCCGAGTACACTGGTGGAACAGGCTTCTACTGCTGTCTTATGGGTGCCGTTTACATTGTTGCTGCTTCACGAAAGGGTAGCTGTAAATTGTTGGTGTAGGAAAATGCAACAGCTTTTAGCAAGAACATTAGATGTAGTCATAATCACTCTGCCATAAATGGAATGGCTAAGCAGGTAGTACCCTACAAAGACACACTCAGTAAAATGTAGAGTTAACATACATGCATGGAAAATTACAATAATCATTTTCGAAACTCCATATGGTAAATAAATAGTTAGAAATAACCTAAGAAAGTGCATTAACCCTTACCACTCTGATGTCAATATTCTATTTTTTACGGTGTCAATAGCAAAGAAACTAGTGTACATTTTTTAACAATTTTGGTGGAAGATGTTGCTGTCTATGACAGCACCATCTCCTACCAAATTTGTTGAGAAATGAACATCAGTTCATCTTCAGATCTTTTATTCACAATTTTGATTGGTTAATTTTTCTGCCAGCCATCTTGAATTTTCCAAAAATATTCCAAAATCCTGTAAATGTGGCTCCCGCTTAATTAACCCGTTCAGGCCTACACTTTTACACATAATTGTTCCCTGAAAACTGTAAAGTTGACATATTTCAATACAATAAATAGTTACTTTCATATAACTCTTCATGCCTAAAAACAATCTGCTCACTCAGGACTACACGGACTGTAGCCACCCCATGATATATATATCTATATATATATATATATACATATATATATATATATATATATATATATATATATCATCATGGGTGTTTTGGGGGGGGGTGTTGGTGGTGTTTGTGTGTGTTGAGGATGTCCGTGACCATGTCCCAAAATTTTGCACAATTGGACGCAGCACACTCAGGGTTTATTTTTTAGAATCATGCCTATACATATTGTGATGACATTGTACTCATCAGAAATTTTCACCACAAAGCTTTGTGAGCAGTACCACTTTAGAACGTGCATCCTGAGTGAATAGGCTGTTTTCAGCAAGTGTAGGCAAGAAATGGTTAATGAGCCAAATTTAACAAAACTTGTTTTGGATGGAATGTATATCACTGGACCGATCCTATGATGGTAGGGTTTAATACATCAAGCGACAATTTTTGTTGGTACATTTTTTTTCCGTCCATCTTTGATTTTCTGAAAATTTTCGTGAAATCCTTTAAAACATATCTCCGATTGGGAGATTTTAATAATCAAATTAGGATCCTGTAGCGGTCAGCTTAGGAGGTTATATTCAAAATTGTTACTGGTCCATGTTTTCGGCAACCATCTTGGAATGTCAAAAAAATTTCAAGGAATCTTAAAACATATCTCCTCCGTAACCAAATTTGGCTGAATCTTATAGTGGTAGATCGACTATATTCTGAATTTTGATTTGTCAATTTTTCCGGCGGTCATCTTGGATTATACAAAAACTTTCCAGAAATATTTTTTTGGCCTGCCATCTTAGATTTTACGAATGAATTACTACATAGGTGGGAAACCAATTTTTTGGCAATCTCGTCCCGCTTGATTGATGCCTATAGGGGCCATACAATGGAGTTGGTGTATCCAATGGCTTTCTTTAGTTTTTCTGCATGTTGTGGATGTAGCATCATCAGGTTCTGATGAAAGTACTTGAATGATCCGATATTGGATATCACTTCTAGAATAGTTTTCTGAAGTGAAGTGCCTGGATACAGGTTTGTCATATCTGACGTGTTTATGGAAATTGACTATGGAACGTAGATGTTCTTGGATTTTAAACTTAAAGATGAGTTTTGTTTCTCCCACATATTGTTTTTTGCATCTTTTGCAAGTGATGAGATAGACTATGTTTCTAGTCTGGTAGTTTCCTGCAATCTTGGGTCTGTGGGTGAGTTTTGTGTGGTTATTTTCTAACCATTTGCTTTGGTCCATCAGTTTACGGAAGTCACATTTGCCTTTTGGGCAAGGTTTAAGGGTCATTCCGTGTCAAGACAACCAATTTTCAGAAGTCTTGTTGCATGACCGATTCAGATTATCATAATTCTCTCTCTACTGTATTATTAGTACGTTTTAGGAAATCCTGCAAAATTTCAGGTCCCAAATGTCAATATATTTGGAGATATGGACGCTAGAACAGCAAAGGGGTCACCACAATGATGTAATGTTTGCGTGATGATACAATGCTGATGCAAATGATGTAATAAACCATGATGACATAAAATTCCTATGATGTAACAAATAGCCTCGAGAGCCCAATAACACCTTTCTTGGAGAGTCACGTGGTAAAGATGCAGTCATTTCATTGTCTAGTATATACAGGTATATAATAAACCATGATATTGTAGTACTTTTAAATGGTACACTTATGTAAATATCAGTAGCGCCAGCTGTATCATGCGGATTGCCTGGCTGGCCTGAAAGTTCCGCTGGCCTCCTTCATTTGTCATTCATGATGTGAGCTCATGCTAAAGCCTGAAAAACCAGCAATATGGCCCTGAGTTCACGTAGATGACAACAAAGACCACGAGACCGACTAGTGTTGAAGACTGTGGGCGCTGGAACATCACCTAAGACCACATGTTAATTTGTATTCATAAGACAATAGGCTGCAACACTAGCTTTCATTCAATTTATTCATCAGAATGTGTTTTACAGTATAGTATATTTACTATATCTGGTATAAATGCTTGAAAAGGTTAATTAGTTTTTGTTTCTTTGTTTTAAATATTTTCAGTGCTCCTGTTTGATAATGTATGAATTGTCAGTGCAGCTGTGATGTATTGCATTTTAATCTTGTCACCAGTCAAGAAACACACTGGTAACCTGACAACAACCGCAAGGTTACAGTAAGTACCAAATCTTCACATCTACATGATAATAGTAATTACCCTAATCATATATCCTTACCTACTTTATTAATCAGTGCACATATTTTTAAGTATTTGTTTTGCTGCTTATATACCGGTTCATGTAGGTATTTCTATAGCGCCGATTCCGAAATTAATCGCTCAAGGGCGCTTTACAAAATTAAAATTTTAAGAAAAAAGATGCGTTTTTAGAAGAGACTTAAAAGGTTCAAGTTTATCACAGTTCCGAATGTGTGCCGGGAGGTTGTTCCAGAGTTTTGGACCAGCTTTTGAAAAGGCTCGTTGTCCAGCCATTAAATTACCGGGTGGAACTACACACAACAGTTGCTCGCTTAATCGCACATGTTATTAATGCTTTGAACTTGAAATACCAAAAACACAAAAATCTTTTAGGTTTTATTGAATCTTCTCAACAGCTTCCTGTCACATTAGTTTCTAAATAGTCAACAGCTAACCTATATAGTTAGTTACCTTGAAATTGAAATTCTTGGAATTCAAGATTTAAAGGGGTAAGGCTGCGATGTTAGTAGCTTTCTGACTTGGCATTCCCAATAGCTGTTAAAACCCTTCATTGCCACAAAGCCGTAGCAACTTAGTTTCAAGGCAGCTCTACAATAAAGCTGTTGAAATTTTTAAAAACAAATTTAGTTGTAACTTGCAATTAGTGTCTGTCTGTCTGTCTGTCTGTCTGTCTGTCTGTATGTCTGTCTGTATGCCCATTTGTCTGCCTGCCTGTCTGTGTGTCTGTCTGTCTCTTGGTTGGTCTGTCAAATCTATTTACTTGTTTGATTAAAACAAAATTTGTATATGACCTAATGCAGATGGGATACCTGTAGGTGCAGTGTGCATGGATGTGTGTGCAGTGTTTCTCATGGCATCTAAATTTTGTTAGTCCCAGGGATCCCCCACCTAGAAATCGAGGCGTCCCAATCTGAAATCTGGGTGTCGCCAACTGATATTTGGGATTCTCATGCAGTTTTTCTCATCCATGCTAAAATTAGAGAGTACCACGAGTGCACAGCTATGAATTATGGGGGTCCCATGCTAGATTTTGTGGGTATGTGCAAAAACCTATAAAGTAATTAATATTTAACAATCATGCACAATTTTCAGGGATCCCATGGGACCCACTACCACAAATTTTGGGGGTCCCAGTTGAATTTTGGGGATCTATACCCTCAAAAGGACCCGTATGAGAAACCCTGCATGTGTGCATGCGCACACTGAATTACACCTGTATTATCCATACATGTATGTATGCAATCCACCAGGACAATGTTTGAAGCCATTATTGTTATACAGTATCAGTAATAAGCATATTTGTATTGTTCGGATGTATGAAGTGCCAGACATTGTGTACACTCTTTTCACATCAAGAGTATACTTACCTCCCTAATACTTTTGATATTGCTAAATATTGGCTTTCACTCAATAAACACTCAAATTAAAACAGTTAGGTGCCCCTACTGGGCAGGGAGTCAGAGCGTAGTCTGGCGGATGCCAGCCCCACCACCGCGCATGCGCAGACTAGCACTTCCTCTTTGCTAATTTATTGGCTGAGAGTGTACACATGCTTTTGTGTTAGAAACTTTCTATACTCTTTTCGAAGCTTTTTGAGACGGTTTGCTAGAAGTTTATCCCTGATTAAGATGGCAGAGAGAGCGACTTCGCCACAGGAGGGCCTTGGACCTTTAAATCAGGTGACTTCTAGTAAAATTAGCGAGTTTTGTCCCGTTGTAATGTGTTTCCGGGACTCGCGCTAAACGTGATAAGCGCCTTGATTAGTTGGTTTATTTCAACTAGGTGCTATATAAGACTAATCTCTCTTTGTGTTTATGTCCACAGGTCTGTGTGAAGGAGAAATAAGGACATGACATCTGCAGAGGGTTTGTGTCTCTCCACCATGGTTCCATTTCCTACTAATACTGTTAGGTTATCTAACCAAAAATTCTATGCCCAGTGAGTTGGAGGCCTATTATAAAGGTCTTCTCACTTTGCCCTCTTGATCCAATTCCTTCCCCTTGAGGTGGAGAGAGTTAAGAGGCGTTCAGTGGTGGAGTTCTCCAGTTCATCAGGTTGGATGGTTTGTCTAGACAAGGTGTCAGGTATTAATTATTGATATGAGAAAGGGAGATAATTAACACTATTTGCCATTGTTATCAGTATTTATCTGATGCTTGTGTAGTCGAAATGTCCATTCTGCACATGTTCTGGTTAAAGATACAATTCGTCCTTGCACTGGGATGTTTGTTGGGATCAATTTTGTCCTGTCATAGGATTAATGACGTCATAATCAGCTTTGCTCTTTAATTACAATTAAAGTTGTCCGAAGCTGGTTTCTCATAAAAATTATGATCTTTATGATCATTTTCCTTCTCTTGAGTTGGTTAGTTTCTAAGCGTAACTAGTTTGCTCATACTCCTCGTCCTTTGGCCTTTTTCAGAGACCTGGTTGTGCGTCCTGTGGACGATTTTTGAGGGACAAGTTTGGCCCTCATCTATGTTTTCAGTGTAGCCCCTGTGGTCCCTTGCTTAATTGCGAGATATGTAAGCACTGGGGGGGCGAGCTAATGTCCGAATTCTTGTGCTTGCAGGCGAAGGACAAGTTGGAGGAGGAGAAAAAGAAGCTGAAAAAAGAGGTCGTAAGTAAGAAGGGTAAGAGGAAGGCCTCGTCCGCGGTGGACATGGAGGCCTTCCGGACCGAGATGTTGGGAGAGATGAGGAGGACAATCAAGGATTTGGTTCCAGAGTTGCTTCGTGGCATGCTTCCTGGACCAAGTCCTTTATTGACCTCATCATCTGCTTCGGAGCAGGTAATCCCCACCTCTGAATCAACGTTCCTTAGTACGCTTCCGTTGTTTGAAGATTCAGAGGTGGCCCCATTAGAGGGGGTGTTCCACGGCCCTGGCAGCAGGCTTATTGCCGCGCCCAATAGGGACCGTGGACGGTCGTCGCTGGAACCCGCGGGCTGCTCATCAGTCCAGGGGTATCCGCACACCGCGGCTGCCAGTACCTCGTATGTTTTTGTTACAGAGTTCATTTGCAAGAGTCAGGTTTCCATTGCCATGTGAAAGATGCTCAGTCTCTCACATCTTGTGATGATGTACGCCACATTGTGAAGCAGGAAGGCATTCACCTGATCCTGGCGATACATGCTTACCATGCAGGAAGACATTTACAAGGTATGGATCCCTAAGTCTCTGACACACAACAATCCTCAGTGATAACAAGCAGTGCGTTAGTATTCTGTATTGCTATGTGAATTCAGGCCATCCATCAATCTGTGCATCTGTCCATTCATTAGATCTTAGACCATAGACCGCATCATCAGTTCATGGTAGGATTGTTTCATCTATTGATCTATGTGTTCTCACTCTGACTTACATATGATCTTGACAAAATACACATACAAAAATTACATGCACTGTGAGTACTCGGACTAATCATGTCTAGATAGCGAATCACTTGGATGGGTTAGAGAGTGTGTGCCTACATACATGTGTGCACGCATGCATGTGCATGCATGCATGCCAGTACATGTGTGTGTTATAACCCAGCCATGTGTGTACATGTGCATGCATACATGTTATAAGCTAACAATGTTTGCGTATGTTCAAAGCCAAACTGAAGGTTTAGTGATTTTATCATCTAATTGAATAGATTCTTAACATATTTTCCATCAATTATATCACTGTCTGAAAATATCTGTTATTTTATAAGAATGTTGCTCAAATTGCATCTCTAACTAGAATGTTTGATCACAACTTCAGGTTCTGGTGTACCATATGTGCTTATATTGGGAGGTACTGACCTGTATATAGAAAGCAAGTATCCAGACAGATTGGCCACTATGCTCATCGCTTTAGATCATGCCAGGTTTGTGTGCACTTAAGATCAGTAAACCTTTGATTAATCACATGTATCAGGGGATGTCGCTGTCAATGGTAAATATGCAGTTGTGTGAACATTTGAAAAAGTCTTTTGGCAACCTTTGCACGATATACGTCATATAAATGGCTCTTTGTGCAGGAGAAGAGTGTAGTGTCTTTGTAAAGGCAGCAAATCAGTAAATGGTTGTGAAAATACATCTTTTTTGTCTGTAGATAGTTATTCACGCCACCAAAGGGTGCGTGCGTGCGTCCGTCCGTCCGTGCATCCGTGTGTGTGATCATTGTCAAGCATTGGTCCTATGAACTCTGTCATTGATGATGCACTGGCACTACGTTATAGCTCATTCTTCATCTGAAATGTAATTTTTACCTTTTTACATTTTTTATCTGAGTGGGGTTCGAACCCTGGCAATTCTGTGGCACATTCTTCCTAGCATTTGGGAGACGAGTGTTCTACCACTAGACCAACATCCAGAGGACAAAAATCCTCTTTCACCGGACCAGCTTTCAACCACCTGGCTCACTAAGTGTGTACCGAAATGCACATTGCTGGCCATAACGCGGGAATGCAAGGTGGCAGAATCACCAAATATAACACATCCATTCATATTTTTCTGGCTATAAGTGTTCTGAGTTTACGGTAAAATAGTCATATATCTAGGTCATGAGATCACTAAGAATGCATATATTTAGTCATCATTTGGGAATGCAAGCACAAATTGGACACATCCATTTATATTTTGATGTGCTAAACGTTTGAATTTCACATCAATGGGTTAGAAATCTAGGTCATGTGGCTACTAAGTGCATTGTGAAATATGCATTTCACATCAAGAGTATACTTACCACCCTGACACGCTATGATATTTCCCAAATATCGACCTAGCTTCAATAATACTCAGAATTAGAAAGAAACCGCCCCACTGGGTAGGTTACACAACTGACAGTCCAGCGGATGTGCGGCCCAAGCTCGCGCATGCGCTGGGCTGTCTCTTTCTCTTCTCAAAATATTGACCTGCCATTGCAGCACGCATTCTAGTTTTGCTTTTGTTTTTTAATCTTTTTGAGGCTTTAAGTTGTTCTGCAATTTGATTTTGACTTGCTATAATAAGTCTGACACTGCCAAGTTGCCGAAGGATGCTCCCGGTCCTAGCCATCAGGTGTACTTTAGTAAATTTATTGATAAAAAATTTGCGTGTTGACCTGGATGGTATATCCGGGATTCGCGCTAACTCATGGATACGTCTATATTAGGCTAGCTCTTTCTGGGGGAGGCCTATATATTAGTTAACACATGTTTTGCTTTGTATTTTCAGACACATTTAGCCGATTTCTGACAGTATCCTTTATTTGAACAATAATTGGTACTTGGTTTTCTGGGTCCATATAATTTATTATGAGTTTGCAGAGGGAATTATTACCATAAGAAGTAATTTTTCCACATTCTCCCCAACCACAGGTTTTGGATTCAGGATCAGGTATTCCTGCTGTTGTTCATCAGACTTCACTCATTCTTCAGTTGTCTTCTGAGGTTTAGTATGGAGAGTGAAAAATTTTCAGTCATTTTATTTCTAAAAATATTTGGAAATTTTATGACTGAGTGTGTGTTTTCATAGGTTCATTGTGTTTATAAAGTTCAACTACTAATGAACCTTTGTTTTGAGTGTGGAGTCTAGCATTCCCCTCTCAAGTATTCAAGTTCAAATTCTAATTGTTCCTATGTGTTCTTGTAGGAGAATAAGAAGTTTTTAGGATTTGTTTACTTTTAGTTAGGCCCATAGTGTTTTTCTATGGTCCTGACTTATAGGTTCATCTAGTGTCTAAACTTTCCTTAAAGGATAACTAATCCCATCTCTTGATAGCTATTCAGTCGATCTAACACGCCGGTCATAAACTATCCCGGTAATTGTAAGCCTTTTATCACGCCACTAAGGAAAGATATTCAGGATTTAGTAGTTAAATGTTGGTACATTGCTACACCCTATGATGGCTGTCATGATTTACTTTTCAACCAATCAGAAAAACCCTAGTTTTCACATCAAGAGTATACTTACCTCCCTAATACTTTTGATATTGCTAAATATCGGCTTTCACTCAATAAACACTCAGATTAAAACAGTTAGGTGCCCCTACTGGGCAGGGAGTCAGAGCGTAGTCTGGCGGATGCCAGCCCCACCACCGCGCATGCGCAGACTAGCACTTCCTCTTTGCTAATTTATTGGCAGAGAGTCTACACATGTTTTTGTGCTAGAGCTTTTCTAACTCAATTCATAGTCTTTTTGTGTGAATTTTGGAAGTGATAATCCCTGATATAGATGGCAGAATGGATGACTTCGCCACAGGAGGGCCCAGGACCTTTAAATCAGGTGACTTCTAGTAAAATTAGCGAGTTTTTTACCCGGTGTAATGTGTTTCCGGGACTCGCGTTTACCGTGATAAGCGCCTTGTTTAGTTGGTTTATTTCAACTAGGTGCTATATAATACTAATCTCTCTTTGTGTTTATGTCCACAGGTCTGTATGACGATATGTAATGGACATCACATCAGCAGAGGGTTTGTTTCTCTCCACCATGGTTCCATTTCCTACTAATACTGTTAGGTTATCTAACCAAAAATTTTATGTCCAGTGAGTCGGAGGCCTAGTATAAAGGTCTTCTCACTTTGCCCTCTTGATCCAATTCCTTCCCCTAGCGGTGGAGAGAGTTAAGAGGCGTTCAGTTGGTGGAGTGCTCCAGTTCATCACGTTGGATGGTTTGTCTATACAAAGTGTCAGGTATCTAATTATTGATATGAGGTGATGTTAATTATTTAGAGAGGAAAGGGAGATAATTAACAGTATTTGCCATTGTTATCAGTATATATCTGATGGTTGTGTAGTCGAAATGTCCATTCTGCACATGTTCTGGTTAGAGATACAATTCGTCCTTGCACTTGGATGTTTGTTGGGGATCGATTTTTTCCTGTCATAGGATTAATGACGTCATAATCAGCCTTGCTCTTTATTAACAATTAAAGTTGTCCGAAGCTGGTTTTCTGATGAATATTGATCTTTATGATCATTTCCTTCTCTTGAGTTGGTGAGTTTCTGAGCTTAACTAGATTGCTCAAGAAGCGGAAACGAGAGGTTGTAAGTAGGAAGGGTAAGGGGAAGGTCTCGTCCGCGGTGGATATGGAGGCCTTCCGGACCGAGATGTTGGGAGAGATGAAGAGGACAATAAAGGATTTGGTTCCAGGGTTGCTTCGTGGCATGCTTCCTGGACCAAATCCTTTACTGTCCTCATCATCGGCTTCGGAGCAGGTAATCCCCGCCTCTGGATCGATTTTCCTTAGACCGCTTCCGTTGTTCGACGATTCAGAGGTGGCCCCATTAGAGGGGGCGTGCCACGACCCTGGCAGCAGGCTTATTGCCGCGCCGATAGGGGACCGTGGACGGTTGTCGCTGGAACCCGCGGGCTGCTTATCAGTCCAGGGGTATCCGCACGCCGCGGTGGCCAGTACCTCCTATGGCACCGTTCCTGGTCAGCCCGGCTTAGCTCTCTTTGCTGACCCGGGGTCTAATCTTTCTGACCAGGGTGATGAGGATTCCCTGCTAGGGTCGCCGTCTGACGACGTGGACATGGATGAAGACGTTTGTGCACCCCTCGCGGGGAATACAGGCGGCTTATTCCACGGTTTTACTCTCCCTGGAGTAGAGTCCGCGGCTCAGGTGGTGGCCCAGGGCGCTGCTGATGGCCAGCGGTACCGCATACCTCGGCTTGCCGAGGGTGTTGCTGGTGCTGGCCGGGCCCGTGGTGGGGCTATATATACCCCACGCTCTGCCACGGTGCCTGCTCCTGGTCAAACCAGTGATATTCTCATGCCGGTGCTTTAAGGCCCGCATGTTTTCCCTGGCTTGCCAGGTGTATCAGCGTACCCGCCGTCAAGCTCTACTGCTTGCGCTCAGGAGGAAGACGAAGGACCCCGTCTTGTAGAGCGCTCGCAGTTAGCCACGGAGGAGGATTGGTATAACGCTTGCCAGTGGTTGGTGAGCGTTAGGCCTGATCTGCCCGTGGAGCAGTCGGCTAGCCAGCGTGTTCACACGCCGTGGTTAGCTGGGAAACCGACTGCTAACGCTATGCCTTCTCTGCCGCTGGCGGAGCATGTCGTTGACATGTTCAAGGCGGCGGAGACGTCCATTAACTCGAGTGGACGTCTCGCGAAGGCCCCTCGCGAGGTGGCCAGGCGTTGTCGCATCGTGCCCCTGGATTACGAGCGGTACGGTGTGGTACCCAAGCCCAGCGTGGATGACCGCGCGGCTTTGGGTGAGGATGCGCGGCCAGGCTCCCGTTCTGACACGGGGGGTCTTGTGCTCGAACGCGTTGCGTTCGGCGAATACCGCGTTGCGTGATGCGGAGGAGAGTGGGAGGGCTTCGATTGCCGCTCTGTCCCACGTCTCCCAGCTGTTACAGGGGGTAGTAACGGCATCCGCATCGCGCCAGCCAAGCCCGGTCACGGTCCAGCGAGCCATCCAGGATGGTATTAACCTGGCGCTGGACTGTATGACTCGGGCGGTGACCAGGAGTGTCCGGGCAAGACGCACGTTTGCCCTGGACAATCTGTGCCCGTCTCAGGACCTGTACAATAGGCTACTCCGTACGCCTATGACGGGTCCTGGTCTTTTTGGAGGTGAGGGATGTCGCCACCTCCAGGAGACGGTCACCCTGGTGAATAACCAGAGGGCGCTGCGCGAGCAGTTTGAAGTGCTGCGTCGTGCTAACGTTCGCGCCGCGGCCCCTGCGTATCGTCCCCTGCAGGCTCGAGGTGGTGCTGGCCAAGTCAGAGGCCAGCCACCGTCGCAGCGTCGGCCTCGGCCGCGTGCAATTCGGCCAGCAGCGAGGGGGGCGCAGGTTCCTCAGGCGCCGTCAGCCAGGCAGCCGCCCGCGCACCGAGGTGCGCGCGGGGCGGGGCGGGGCGCGCGAGGATCTGGGCGTGGTTATCGGTCCTGACAGGACGCTTACCGCGGTAAGAACCACTCCGGTGTGTATGGCAACGGAGACAGTGCCGCTCTTGCATGCCTTGTGTCCACCGCGGTCCCTAGGTGGACCGGTGGGAGGTCGGCTAGCCGTCCACATGCAAGAGTGGGAACGGTTGACTCAGGACCGTTTAGTCTTGCGATGGCTTTCCGTCGGGTATCATCCAGAGTGGATGACAGGCCCGCCGTCGCGACTGTCTCTAGTGCCAGTCTGGACTCCCATTCCGAGAGAGCCAGAGCAAAGGTTGTGTATCGAGGAGGAGATAAATTCCCTCGTACAAAAAGGAGCTATTCAGCCGGCACAAAGGTGTCCGGGCTTCTATTCAACCCTGTTCTTAGTAACAAAACGCACCGGAGGGTGGAGACCGATTCTCAACCTCAAGCCATTGAACAAGTTCATCGAGACGCCCAGTTTCAAGATGGAAACGGTGCGCTCGGTGTTGGCGGGGTTGGAGAGGGGGATGTGGACGGCGTCGATAGATTTGAAGGACGCTTATTTCCACATCCCCATCCACGGGAGTTTCTGTCGCTTCCTGAGATTTGCATTCCAGGGCAGACAGTGGGAATTCAGGGTGTTACCCTTCGGAATTTCCACGGCTCCTCGGGTTTTCACCCGTGTGGTTCTTGCGATCACAGCATACCTCCGCAGGAGAAGCATAGCAGTCCACACGTACATAGACGACTGGCTGTTGAAAGCGCACACCCGGGAAAGTTTGTCGGCCAATCTGGAGATTGTTTTGAAAACTCTCACAGACTTAGGCTGGATGATCAATTTCCCAAAATCAGAGCTGACTCCATCCCAGAAGTTTGTTTACCTGGGGATGTTCTTCGATCTAGAGACAGGATATGTGTATCCTACTCAGGAGAGAGTTCAGAAACTCATCTCGTTAATTCAGTCAGTGTGCGACAGTCGTCATGTCCTGGCACGGGTTTACTTGAGAATGCTGGGGTTGATGGTTTCATTGGAACCAGTCATTCCTCAGGCCGCCTTACGCAGGCGGCCGATCCAGTTATTTCTCATGACACAATGGACCCAGAGTACAGGTTCGCTGGACTCGAATGTGTCAGTGTTGGCGCCTCTCATTCACCACCTGCAATGGTGGTTGAATACAGAGAATCTCTTGCCGGGGGTTTTGCTAACCCCTCCCCACCCTCAGGTGACTGTGTATACAGATGCATCGATGGAGGGCTGGGGAGCTTGCCTGGAAGAGTCCACGATATCAGGGCTTTGGAATCTGGAACAGTCAAAGGAACATATAAATCTACTGGAGCTAAGAGCAGTAGTCCTGGCCCTGGAACATTTCTTACAGAAAGTTCAGGGCAAGATTGTTCTTATTCGTTCAGACAACTCAACAGTTGTGACTTACATAAACCGCCAGGGCGGAACGAAGTCGCCCAGTCTCTGTATGATGACATGGAAACTGCTTTGTTGGTGTCTGGATCACCAGATTACCTTGAAAGCAGTTCATATTCCGGGAAGGTTAAACCTGCTAGCAGACTCATTGAGCCGAAGGATGAGTGTTTTACCCACGGAATGGCAACTAAATCAATGTGTGGCGGATCGTCTGTTCGACCATTGGGGGAAACCCAACATCGATTTGTTCGCAACGAAGAAGAATGCGAAGATGACGACGTACGTCTCTCCGATTCCGGATCCAAGCGCTTTCGCAACAGATGCGTTAGCTATCAGCTGGGGGAGAATGTATGCATACGCATTCCCTCCAGCAATCCTGATTCCAAAAATTCTTCAGAAAATCAGACAAGAGGAATGCCAAGTGCTTCTGATCGCCCCGGATTGGCCAAGCCGATCATGGTATACGGATCTGCTGGACCTTCTGGTCTGCAATCCGGTTCCTCTGCCTCTGATGGACGATATTATCTTCCAGGGCAAGGCCCTTCACAACAATCCGTCAATGTTCAGATTGACTGCGTGGATGTTGTCAAGGAATCTAGAATTAAGGAGGGCTTTTCTGAGCAAGCAGCCATGTTTATGGCCAAAGCCAGGAGGGGGTCAACCTCCAGAGCATATAATTATAAAATCAACAGATTTGCAGAATGGTGCTCAAAAAGATGTATTGATCCAATGGATTCATCTATTCAAGTAGTAGCTGATTTCCTCTGTCACCTCTATGATGCCTATAGCCTCAAGCCTAACTCTATTGCTGGTTATAAGTCAGCATTAATGTCTGTTATTCCTTGCTTGGCTAAGAGGGGAAGTGATGAAGTAAATACATTGAATGTATTAATTAAAGGCATGGGCAATCTAAGACCAAGGAATCCTCCTGTGATTCCGTCTTGGAGTTTATCGCTAGTGCTTCAAGTACTAGGTGATAAGCCTTTTGAACCACTTAGTTCCATTTCTATGAAACTATTAACACTGAAGACTGTGTTTTTAATTGCTGCGGCCTCGGCTAGGCGTAGGAGTGAAATTCATGCCTTATCAGCCGAGGATGACCGTTTTGTGGTTTCAGGGGAAGGCCTTAAGCTGCTACCTAGGATTAATTTCTTGGCTAAAAATCAGTCGTTGAAATATCCAGGTCAACCTATTATTTTGCCTGCTTTAACTAGATATGATCCTAATTCTAAAGCATGGTGTCCCGTCCGGGCGCTGCGCCGGTACAAACAACGTACGGCGGCATGGCGCACCGACCAGTCAGCGTTATGGTTGTCATATATTGAACCCCATGGGAGGGCTTCTAAGGACACCATTTCCAGGTGGATTGTGGAATGCATTCAGTTTTGCCATAAATCCGCCACCGGGAAGCAGGTTGACGTGGCCAAGGCTCACAGTGTCCGCGGCGTAGTGACATCCACGGCCCTATTTAATGGGGTCCCTGTGGATGATATTATGTCGGTGGCTCAGTGGCACTGTGAGTCAAGTTTTACAGACCATTATCTCCGTGACACCTCTAATCCTCTCGCCTTGTCGGTTTTGAAAAAATAAATCGGTTTATATTTTTTGAGGAGGTTTTTCCTCATTACTTATATATTTCACAATTAATTTATGGAAACACCCACTTTTTTGGGCCTGCATCAGTCTTTACCAATGGGAAGATGATGTCAGCAGCCATTTTCAACAAGGTCAGTCTTGTTCATGTGTTGTCCGTTGTTGATTGTATTGTCACGATTACCCGTTATTAATATGGTGATGGTTTGTGTATTTGTGTGGTTCATTGTTGAGAGTTACGAAAATGGAGCTTTTTTCGTCTCTGTCCTGTAGTACATGGCACTTGTACGTAGAGAGCGTATAGGACATTGAGGTCAGTCGACTCTTCCTCCCAGGAAGGAGGGGGGGGGAGCGCATATGACATTCGGTCATCTCTCATACATCGGTGGTGTTATCCGATGGTTAGTCAAATCCTGACTGTTTTTTCTTACAGTTTCAGAAGTTTAAGTGCCTTAAACGCAGAAAAGCGTATAGGGATGAGCTGGTCTTTTGACCTCGCCTCCCTCCCGCCAGATTCACTTTCGAATTCTGGCAATATCAAAAGTATTAGGGAGGTAAGTATACTCTTGAAGTGAAATAAACGAAATCTAGGATTTCTTTTTTCACGAGAGAGTTGATACTTACCTCCCTAGATACGGACCCGGCCTCTCCACCCCACAGAGGCTCGGTCTTCAGGCTCTTAATAGTTGCATGTGTGTCAGCCAATAATCTAGTCAGAGGAAGTGCTAGTCTGCGCATGCGCGGTGGTGGGGCTGGCATCCGCCAGACTACGCTCTGACTCCCTGCCCAGTAGGGGCACCTAACTGTTTTAAATCTGAGTGTTTATTGAGTGAAAGCCAATATTTAGCAATATCAAAAGTATTAGGGAGGTAAGTATCAACTCTCTCGTGAAAAAAGAAATCCTAGATTTCGTTTATACTCCTCGTCCTTTGCCCTGTTTCAGAGACCTGGTTGTGCGTCCTGTGGACGGTTTTTGAAGGACAAGTTTGTGCCTCATCTCTGTTATCAGTGTAGCCCCTGTGGTCCCTTGCTTAATTGCGAGATATGTAAGCACTGGGGGGGGGGGGGGGGGGGCGAGCCAATGTCCGAATTCTTGTGCTTGCAGGCGAAGGACAAGGTGGTGGAGGAGGAGAAGAAGAAGCAGAAAAGAGAGGGTGTGAGTAAAAAGGGTAAGAGGAAGGCCTCGTCCGCGGTGGACATGGAGGCCTTCCGGACCGAGATGTTGGGAGAGATGAGGAGGACAATAAAGGATTTGGTTCCCGAGTTGCTTCGTGGCATGCTTCCTGGACCAAATCCTTTGCTGTCCTCATCATCTGCTTCGGAGCAGGTAATCCCCACCTCTGAATCACCTTTCCTTAGTACGCTTCCGTTGTTCGAAGATTCAGAGGTGGCCCCATTAGAGGGGGCGTTCCACGACCCTGGCAGCAGGCTTAGTGCCGCGCCGTATAGGGACCGTGGACGGTTGTCGCTGGAACCCGCGGGCTGCTTATCAGTCCAGGGGTATCCGCACGCCGCGGGTGCCAGTACCTCCTATGGCACCTTCCCTGGCCAGTCCGGGTTAGCTCTCTTTGCTGACCCGGATTCTAATCTGTCTGGCCAGGAGGATGAGGATTACCTGTTGGGGTCGCCGTCTGAGGACGTGGCCATGGATTATGACGTCTGTGCACCCCTCGCGGGGAATACAGGCGACTTATTCCACGGTTCTACTCACGCAGGGGTAGAATCCACGGTTCAGACTGTGGCCCTGGGCGCTGAGGGCCAGCGTTACCGCATACCTCGGCTTGCCGAGAGTGTCGCTGGTGCTGGCCGGGGCCGTGGTGGGGCGGTATGTGCCCCGCGCTCTACCACCGCGCCTGCTCCTGGTCAAGCCAGTGAGATTAGCATGCCGGTGTTGTCAGGCCCGCATGCTCTCCCTGGCTTGCCAGGGCTATCAGCGTATCCGCCGTCAAGCTCTGTTGCTTGCGCTCAGGAGGAAGACGAAGGCCCTCGTCTTGTAGAGCGCTCGCAGCTAGCCACGGAGGAGGATTGGTCTGACGCTTGCCAGTGGTTGGTGAGTGTTAGGCCAGATCTGCCCGTGGAGCAGTCGGCTAGCCAGCGTGACCACAGGCCGTGGTTAGCTGGTAAGCTTACGGCTAACGCTATGCCTTCTCTGCCGCTGGCAGCGCATGTCGTTGACATGTTCGAGGCGGCGGAGATGTCCATTAAGTCGAGTGGACGTCTCGCGAAGGCCCTGCGCGAGGTGGCCAGGCGTTGCCGCATCGTGCCCCTGGATAACCAGCGGTACAGTGTGGTACCTAAGCCGAGCATGGATGACCGCGCGGCTTTGGGTGAGGATGCGCGGCCAGGCTCCCGTTCTGACACGGGAGTCTTGTGTTCGAACGCGTTGCGTTCAGCAAATACCGCGTTGCGTGATGCGGAGGAGAGTGGGAGGGCTTCGATTACCGCTCTGTCCCACGTCTCCCAGCTGTTACAAGGGGTAGTAACAGCATCCGCGTCGCGCCAGCCAAGTCCAGTCACAGTCCAGCGAGCCATCCAGGATGGTATCAACCTGGCGCTGGACTGTATGACTCGGGCGGTGACCAGGAGTGTCCGGGCTAGGCGCACATTTGCCTTGGACAATCTGTGCCCGTCCCAGGACCTGTACAATAGGCTACTGCGTACGCCTATGACAGGTCCTGGTCTCTTTGGAGGTGAGGGATGTCGACACCTCCAGGAGACGGTTACTCTGGTAAATAACCAGAGGGCGCTGCGCGAGCAGTTTGAGGTGCTTCGTCGTGCTAACGTTCGCGCCGCACCCCCTGCGTATCATCCCCTGCAGGCTCGAGGTGGTGGTGGCCAGGTCAGAGGCCAACCACCATCGCAGCGTCGGCCTCGGCCGCGTGCGATTCGGCCAGCAGCGAGGGGACCGCAGGCTCCTCAGGCGCAGTCAGCCAGGCAGCCGCCCGCGCACCGTGGTGCGCGCGGTGCTGGTCGTGGCGCGGGAGGATCTGGGCGTGGTAATCATTCCTGATGGGACGGTTACTGCGGTGAGAACCGCTCCAGTGTTTCTGGCAAAGGAGACAGTGCCGCTCTTGCACTCCTTATGTCCACCTCTATCCCTAGGTGGACCGGTGGGAGGCCGGCTAGCCGACCACATGCAAGAGTGGGAACGGTTAACTCAGGACCGTTTAGTCTTGCGATGGCTTTCAGTCGGGTATCATCCCGATTGGATGACAGGCCCGCCATCGCGACTGTCTCTAGTGCCGATCTGGACTCCAAATCCGAGAGATCCAGAGCAAAGGTTATGTATCGAGGAGGAAATAAATTCCCTCATACAAAAAGGAGCTATTCAGCCGGCACAAAGGTGTCCGGGCTTCTATTCAACCCTGTTCTTAGTAACAAAAAACACCGGAGGGTGGAGACCAATTCTCAACCTCAAGCCATTGAACAAGTTCATAGAGACGCCCAGTTTCAAGATGGAGACTGTCCGCTCGGTGTTGGCGGGGTTAGAGAGGGGAATGTGGACAGCGTCGATAGATTTGAAGGACGCTTATTTCCACATCCCCATACACAGGAGTTTCCGTCGCTACCTGAGATTTGCATTCCAGGGCAGACAGTGGGAATTCAGGGTGTTACCCTTCGGAATTTCCACGGCTCCTCGGGTTTTCACCCGTGTGGTTCTTGCGATCACTGCATACCTCCGCAGGAGAAGCATAGCAGTCCACATGTACATAGACGACTGGCTGTTGAAAGTGCACACCCAGGAAAGTTTATCGGCCAGTCTGGAGATTGTTTTGAAGACTCTCACAGACTTGGGCTGGATGATCAATTTCCCAAAGTCAGAGCTGACTCCATCCCAGAAGTTTGTTTACCTGGGGATGTTCTTCGATCTAGAGACAGGATATGTTTTTCCTACTCAGGAGAGAGTTCAGAAACTCATCTCATTGATTCAGTCAGTGTGCGACAGTCGTCATGTCCTGGCACGGGTTTACTTGAGAATGCTGGGGTTGATGGTTTCATTGGAACAAGTCATTCCTCAGGCCGATCCAGTTATTTCTCATGACACAATGGACCCAGAGTACAGGTTCGCTGGACTCGAACGTGTCAGTGTTGGCGCCTCTGATTCATCACCTGCAATGGTGGTTGGACACAGAGAATCTCTTGGTGGGGGTTATGCTAACCCCTCCCCACCCTCAGGTGACTGTGTATACAGATGCATCGATGGAGGGCTGGGGAGCTTGCCTGGAAGAATCCACGATATCAGGGCTTTGGAGTCTGGAACAGTCAGAGGAACATATAAATCTACTGGAGCTAAGAGCAGTAGTCCTGGGCCTGGAACATTTCTTACAGAAAGTTCAGGGCAAGATTGTTCTTATTCGTTCAGACAACTCAACAGTTGTGACTTACATAAACCGCCAGGGCGGAACGAAGTCGCCCAGTCTCTGTATGATGACATGGAGACTGCTTTGTTGGTGCCTGGATCACCAGATTACCTTGAAAGCAGTTCATATTCCGGGAAGGTTAAATCTGCTAGCAGACTCATTGAGCCGAAGGATGAGTGTTTTACCCACGGAATGGCAACTAAATCAATGTGTGGCGGATCGTCTGTTCGACCATTGGGGGAAACCCAACATCGATTTGTTCGCAACGAAGAAGAATGCGAAGATGACGACGTACGTCTCTCCGATTCCGGATCCAAGCGCTTTCGCAACAGATGCGTTAGCTATCAGCTGGGGGAGAATGTATGCATACGCATTCCCTCCAGCAATCCTGATTCCAAAAATTCTTCAGAAAATCAGACAGGAGGAATGCCAAGTGCTTCTGATCGCCCCGGATTGGCCAAGCCGATCATGGTATACGGATCTGCTGGACCTTCTGGTCTGCAATCCGGTTCCTCTGCCTCTGATGGACGACATTATCTTCCAGGGCAAGGCCCTTCACAACAATCCGTCAATGTTCAGATTGACTGCGTGGATGTTGTCAAGGAATCTAGAATTAAGGAGGGCTTTTCTGAGCAAGCAGCCATGTTTATGGCCAAAGCCAGGAGGGGGTCAACCTCCAGAGCATATAATTATAAAATCAACAGATTTGCAGAATGGTGCTCAAAAAGATGTATTGATCCAATGAATGCATCTATTCAGGTAGTAGCTGATTTCCTCTGTCACCTGTATGATGCCTATAGCCTCAAGCCTAACTCTATTGCTGGTTATAAGTAAGCTTTAATGTCTGTTATTCCTTGCTTGGCTAAGAGGGGAAGTGATGAAGTAAATACATTAAATGTATTAATTAAAGGCATGGGCAATCTAAGACCAAGGAATCCCCCTGTGATTCCGTCTTGGAGTTTATCGCTAGTGCTTCAAGTACTAGGTGATAAGCCTTTTGAACCACTTAGTTCCATTTCTATGAAACTATTAACACTGAAGACTGTGTTTTTAATTGCTGCGGCCTCGGCTAGGCGTAGAAGTGAAATTCATGCCTTATCAGCCGAGGATGACCGTTTTGTGGTTTCAGGGGAAGGCCTTAAGCTGCTACCTAGGATTAATTTCTTGGCTAAGAATCAGTCGTTGAAATATCCAGGTCAACCTATTGTTTTGCCTGCTTTAACTAGATATGATCCTAATTCTAAAGCATGGTGTCCCGTCCGGGCGCTTCTCCAGTACAAACAACGTACATCGGAGTGGCGCACCGACCAGTCGGCGTTATGGTTGTCATATATTGAACCCCATGGCAGGGCTTCTAAGGACACCATTTCCAGGTGGATTGTAGAATGCATTCAGTTTTGTCATAAATCCGCCACCGGGAAGCAGGTTGACGTGGCCAAGGCTCACAGTGTCCGCGGCGTAGTAACATCCACCGCCCTATTTAATGGGGTCCCTGTGGATGATATTATGTCGGTGGCTCAGTGGCACTGTGAGTCAAGTTTTACAGAGCATTATCTCCGTGACACCTCTAATCCTCTCGCCTTGTCGATTTTGAAAAAATAACTAGGCTTATATTTTTGATGAGGTTTCCTCATTGCTTATATATTTCACAATTAATTTATGGAAACAACCACTTTTTTGGGACTTCATCATTCTTCACCAATGGGAAGAGGATGTCAGCAGCCATTTCAACAAGGTCAGTCTTGTGCATGGGTTGTCCATTGTTGATTGTCTTGTCACGTTACCCGTTATTAATATGATGAGGGTTTTGTGTATTTATGTGGTTCATTGTTGAGAGTATACGAAAATGGAGCTTTTTCGTCTCTGTCCTGTAGTACATGGCACTTGTACGTAGAGAGCGTATAGGACATTGAGGTCATTCGACTCTTCCTCCCAGGAAGGGGGGGGGGGGAGCGCATATGACATTCGGTCATCTCTCATACATCGGTGGTGTTATCCGATGGTTAGTCAAATCCTGACTGTTTTTTCATACAGTTTCAGAAGTTTAAGTGCCTTAAACGCAGAAAAGCGTATAGGGATGAGCTGGTCTTTTGACCTCGCCTCCCTCCCGCCGAATTCACTGTCGAATTCTAGCAATATCAAAAGTATTAGGCAGGTAAGTATACTCTTGATGTGAAATAAACGAAATCAAGGATTTCTTTTTTCACGAGAGAGTTGATACTTACCTCCCTAGATACGGACCCGGCCTCTCCACCCCACAGAGGCTCGGTCTTCAGGCTCTTAATAGTTGCATGTATATCAGCCAATAAATTAGTCAGAGGAAGTGCTAGTCTGCGCATGCGCGGTGGTGGGGCTGGCATCCGCCAGACTACGCTCTGACTCCCTGCCCAGTAGGGGCACCTAACTGTTTTAATCTGAGTGTTTATTGAGTGAAAGCCGATATTTAGCAGTATCAAAAGTATTAGGGAGGTAAGTATCAACTCTCTCGTGAAAAAAGAAATCCTTGATTTCGTTTAGTGTCTGCCTCGGTATATACGCTCAGTCATAGAGTCGCCAGCTATAGTTTGGCAACGTAGTATAAAAGCAATCCTACAGGTAAGCTGTTGAATATTTTGAAACCAATTTGATTGGGAGTTGTTGCTGCCATAGGCAGCAACAACTTCCAGTCAAATTAGTTTCAAAATAAATAATGGGATGAGCATTACATAATAAAGAATGTGATGCAAATGGAGCTTACATGACATCACACACAATAGCTTGAGCAAACAAAATGGTGTCGATCACTGTTCAACATTTACTCAATATTACAAAACAGGTAATTGCGATAGAGATCAGGAAATGTGACAGGATATGAATGATATGGTATCTATTTGCCCTGTAGGTGGGGCTTAGAATACACCTTCCGTATCCTCTGCGTGTCGTACGAGGCGACTAAAGGAGGTAAGGGTGAGGTAACCCTGACAGAAACCTCGAATGCTGAAGACGGAGGTTCCAGGCCGCATGGTGCACTCTAATAAACCATGGATCCACGCACTTAACGCTTATGATCATGTCGATAGTCACTTACATGACTGGCGGTATGATCAGCGAACGAAAAGAAGAAGAAGAATATGGTATCTATAAACCATATTCTATTGGTGCAATACAACATTTGAGATGAGATTAGCGTCGCTTTAAGGAATTTATTAGCCTTCTGCAATTGGTTTTTTGGTACATCATAACTAAAAATTAATTGTTTCCGTTTGTGTCATTTCAGAGGGTCATTGAAAACAAATGCCCTTCCTGCCACCGTTTCATGAAGGCGTGCTACTTCCCTCGTGACTGCACTAGGTGCAGTGTGTGCGGGCCCTTACTAAATTGCCATGTATGTGAGTCGTGGCCGGTGGAGGTTTTCACTGATTTTATAAATCAGCATGGAAAGGACCGGGCAGTGGATGACAAAAGGTGACTTGACAAAGAGTCTTGTGGTAAGAAGAGGAAGGCATCCATGCCAGACATGGAGGCCTTCTGTCTTGAGATGATGGGAGAAATGAAGATGACAATCACGGATCTTGTCCCGGAGTTGCTTCGCAGCTTGCTTCCTGGTTCAAGTTCGTTATTGTCTTCCTCATTTGCTCCAGGACAGAGTGTTCCCGTCTCTGGGTCTGGTTCTCTTAGGAAGCCAGTTTTAGCTATAGACCCCGAGACGGCTCCTGCTGACCCGGGAGCGAAAGCCATGGGCTCGGACATTCGCTTATCGAACATTCTAAGGCTAAGGGTGTTAGCACCTCACATGATGCCCCTCCTGCCCAGGCCGAGATTGATCCCTTTTCAAGCTTGGCATCTAATCTTTCTGGGCAGGAAGAAGACGAGGACACTGTTATGGCCTGCCGATGGCCACGGAAATGGAAATCCATCTCCCCCCCCCCTCCAGGGGGCCCATGGGTGACCTTTTCCATGGAACTACATCTTCGGGAGTAGGTTTCACGGCTCAACGGCTAAGCCGGCTAGGAGCCGATAGCCATCCATACCATATCCCTCGGCTTGCCGAGAGTTACCGTGAGGAAGGCCCGGACTGTGACGTCATGTTTTTAGCCTCCCATAACGCCGTAGATCCGGCTCCTGGAATAGCCACGGCGCAAGCCATGCCATCCCTTACAGGTCTGTATGGCTATCCCTGGCTTTCCAGGAGTATCTCCAGCTCCAGCTGTTACCTCACCAGTGAATGTGGTTGAGGACGACGAATGCCCTAGGCTCGTCGAGCATTCACAGCTGACCACCGAGAAGGACTGGCTGGATGATGGCTAGTGAACATCAAGCCAGAACTCCAGGTGGATCCACTGGCTTCCCAGCGGGACCAGCGCCTGTGGTTGGGAGGGAAACTGGTGACGAGCACCATGCCATCTCGGCAGAGAATGTCCATTCAGCCGAATGGACGCCTTGCGAAGGCCCCTCATGAGGTGGCACGGCAGCCACCGTTTCAGTTCTGATCTGTATCAGAAGTACGGCGTCGTCCCAAAGGCCTTGCACGGATGACCGTGTGGCTTTGGGCGAAGACACGCGGCCTGAGTCCCGGTCTGACACGGGACCCTTGTGCGCTAGCACCGTGCGCAACGCAAATTCTGTGCTACGGGACACGAAGGAAAGCACGAGAGAAGCCATCTCGGCCCTCTCGCACGTTTCCCAGTTGCTACAGGGGGTAGTAGCAGCATCCATGGCCCGCCAAGCTTCTCTTATAGTCCAGAGATCCATCCAGGATGACATTAACCTGGTTCAGGTCTCTATGACGAGATCTGTAACCAGGAGTTTACAGGCGAGGCGCACATTTGCCCTTGACAATTTGTGCCTTTCGCAGGACCTGTACACTCGGCTTTTTGGGATGCCAATAACAGGTCCAGGTTTGTTAGCATCAATAGATCTAAAAGATGCTTATTTTCACATTCCCATTGCGAGGAGCTTTTGTCAGTTCCTGAGATTTGCATTTCATTTGGTATATCGACAGCTCCTCGGGTCTTCGCTCGAGTGGTCCAAGCTATGACATAATACCTCCGCAGGAGACACATAGCAGTCCACACGTACATAGACGACTGGCTGTTAAAAGCACACAATCAGGAACGTTTATCAGCAAATCTGGAGATAGTTTTGAAAAGACCATCCTAGAAGTTTGTTTACCTGGTCATGTTCTTTGATCTAGAGATAGGGTATGTTTACCCATCTCAGGAGAGAGTAGAAGTACTCATTTCAGTCATACAGTTAGTGTGCAACAGTCAGCATGGGTCTACTTGAGAATGCTGGGATTGATGGTTTCTTTGGAATCAGTCATTCCACAGGCAGCCTTACACCGGAGGCCTATCCAGTTATTTCTCATGACAGTGGACCCAGAGTACAGGATGCCTTGACTCAAAGGTCTCAATGTTGGAACCTCTTATCCACCACCTTCAATGGTGGATGAAAAGAGAGAATCTCCTGGTGGGGGGTGGGGGGTGCGTGACGTTGTCACCGCCCCATCCTCAGTTAACGATGTACACAGATGCATCAATGGAGGGATGGGGAGCTTGCCTGGAAGAAGATAGAGTATCAGGGCTTTGGAATCTGGATCAGTTAAAAGAACATATCAATCTGCTAGAAATGCGAGCAGTAGTCTTAGCCATGGAACACTTCCTAGTGAAGGTCAAGGGCAAGATTGTTCTGGTTCAATCAGACAATACAACAGTGACTTACATAAACCGCCAGGGCAGAATGAAGTTGCCCAGTCTGTCTGATGACATGGAAACTGATTTGCTGTTGCCTAGATCATGAGATTTCCCTGAAAGCAGTTCATATTCCGGGAAGGCTAAATCTATTAGCAGACTCATTGAGCCGAAGAATGAGCATTCTTCCCACGGAATGGCAACTAAATCAATGTGTGGGGGACTGTCTGTTCAACCACTGGGACAAAGCCCAACATAGATTTATTCGCAACGAACAAGAATGTGAAGCTGACGATGTATGTCTCTAGCTATCAGCTGGGAGGGAATGTATGCATACGCATTCCCGGCAGCAATCCTGATTCCAAAAGTTCTCCAGAGACTCAGGCAGCAGGAATGCCAAGTGCTTTTGATCACCCCAAATTTCCCAAGCCGATCATGGTATGCGGATTTACTGGACCTTCTGGTCTGCAATCCTGTTCCTCTGCCTCTGATGGACAACATAATCTTCCAGGGCAAGGCCTTGCACACCAACCCGTCAATGTTTCAATTGACTGCGTGTGGATGTTGTCAAGGAATCAGCAGTTAAGGCAGGCTTTTCTGAGCAAGCAGCCACGTTCATGGCAAAAGCCAGAGGGGGGGTCAACCTCCAGAGCATATAATTATAAAATCAACAAATTTGCTGAATGGTACTAAAAAAGATGTATTAATCCAGTGATGCATCTATTCAGGTAGTAGTCGATTTCCTCTGTCACCTTCTTGTTGCCTATAGCCTCAAGCCTAACTCTATTGCTGGCTACAAGTCAGCTTTAATGTCAGGTATCCCTTGCTTGGCTAATAGGGAAAGTGATGAAGTATGTAATCTAAATACTTTAATCAAAGGCATGGGTAATCTAAGACCAAGGAATCCGCCAGTGATTCCATCTTGAAGTTTATCGATAGTACTTCAACTATTAGTGGATAAACCCTTTGAACCACTAAGCTCCATTTCCATGAAAATGTTGATGCTTAAAACAGTTTTTCTGATTGGTGCAGCTTCAGCTTTTCAGAGGAAAACAAGTTGACATGGCCAAGGCTCACAGTGTCCATGGCGTAGTGACATCCACGGCTCTGTTTAACTGAGTGCCGGTGGATGACATTATGTCAGTAGCACAATGGCACTGTGAGACTAGTTTTACAGATCATTACCTCCATGACACGTCAAATCCGCTTGCCTTATCGATTTTACATAAACGTTAAATCTGTATATATTTGTAAATATTGTATATAAGGCCGTTGACTCACACGCAGTGCAATTTAGTGGGGAATCCCTGCTTTTCTGTGTTGTACCTATCATCACCAGCGATTTTTATTACTTACTAAAATGGTGATGGTTTGTGTTCTTTGTGAGCGTATAGGACATTGAGGTCATCGCTCCCTCTTTAAAAGAGGGGGTGGGGTGGGTGGGTGTCGGGGAGCGAATGTTAAATGGTCATTACTCTCAACATCAGTCGTGTTATCCGATGTCCAAGTCATTTCCTGATTGTGTTTACATATGCAATTTCAGATGTTTTTTGTGCTCCAGAAGCAAAAGAGCTTGCTCTTCCAGGGATGAGCTGGTCTTCTGACCTTCGCCTCCCTCCCACCGAATTCTCTTACGAGTTCTGGCTATATCATAGAGTGTCAGGGTGGTAAGTATACTCTTGATGTGAAATAAACGAAATCACGGATTTCTTTTTTCACAAGAGAGTTGGTACTTACCACCCTGATACAATCCCCTCCAGCCCCTCTGCCCCAGAGAGGCTCGGTCTATCGGCATTTTATGTTGCAATTATGTCTGCCAATTATTTGGAATAGAAATAGACAGCCCCGTGCATGCGCGAGTTTGGGCCACACATCCGCTGGACTGTCAGTTGAGTAATGTGCCCAGTGGGGGCGGTTTCTTTTTAAGTCTTATTGAAGCTAGGTCGATATTTGGGAAATATCATAGAATATGAGGGTGGTAAGTATCAACTCTCTCGTGAAAAAAGAAATCCGTGATCTCATTTATTTTGGCCATAACTTTGGGATGAAAAAAGCTAGATCAATTTTGGCACATCCATTCCTATTATGGTGGGCTAGAAGTAGTTTTAGTCAAAGGGTAAAATATCTAGATCACTGTCATCACTACGTGCATTGGCAAAACAGAGTGCTGGTAAGACATGAGTTATCATGGCCTCCCGAGTGCAGTTTAGGTATTTCTGTGAGCAAGAGGTCTCCATCTGTGGGACTATTTAAACAGGTAAAGGCTTATATAATCAGTAAGTCATGTGTGACTAAAATAGTGCTTCCTGAAATGCTTGGTACAGCAATTTTAGAATTGTAATTAATCCTCTTTCATAAAACCTATTTTAATTAAGGTACCACCAGCATATTATTGTAGCTTTTTAAGATAAATCTCAGATTCTCTCGCTGATTAATTAATATATTACATGATTTTTAACAGATATATTATTTTATGCTAATGTTCTGCGCTTTAGAGCAATATTGTATTTACTGCATTAAAAATTCTTGTAAATTAATTATTTATTATTATACTCTGCTGAAAACAGTTTTAGTTTGAACGTCCCCTATTCATCAGAACTTTGTCAACTCTTATGTCTGTGTTGTGGTTATTTAAATATATCTCTTTCCATTTCCATAGTTTCTTTCTGCATAGTCAAATTATGCCCCTAGATTCCATACATATTTATTATTTATTGATGCGCCATTAGAAATGTTACCAGCAATGCGGTGATAGCTGTCTCTTTGTAGGTCAGTTGTTGCATTTGGAAGCTCAATGGAACAGACAGCACACCGATTGTGGGTAAGTCTAATAGATGATAATTATATAGTTATCTGTTTAACCCTTTTAGTGCTACAAACCAGGTTCAATGTAAGAATCTTATCTTTTATAAGAAATAGTATTTTCACATCAAGAGTATACTTACCTCCCTAATACTTTTGATATTGCTAAATATCGGCTTTCACTCAATAAAACACTCAGATTAAAAACAGTTAGGTGCCCCTACTGGGCAGGGAGTCAGAGGTAGTCCGGCGGATGCTCGCCCCACCACCGCGCATGCGCCGACTACTACTTCCTCTTTGCTCATTTATTGGCAAAGGGTTACATGCGGTTTTGTGTTTTTCATACTTTTCTGCGCGTTGCCTTGTTTTTCGCTCACGTTTGACGATTATTTTTTGGTGGAAGCATGTCGGAAAGGGAGGATTCGCCTTTAGAAGGAGCGGGATCGCTTTATCAGGTGAATTCTTTGATATGCTAGCGTGTTTTGTCCCGGTTTAATGTATTTCCGGGACTCGCGCTTACCGTGATTAGTGCCTGATTATGTTGGTTTTTTACAACATGGTGCTTCATATGTCTCATTTCTCTTTGTGTTTTGTCCACAGGTATCGCATAGAAGCTTTGGTGGACTTTTCGGCACAAGAGGATATGTTTTCTCTCCACCACGGTTCCATTTCCTACTAATACTGTTAGGTTATCTAACCAAAAGATCTATGTTCAGTGAGTTGGAGGCCTGTTATAAAGGTCTTCTCACTTTGCCCTCTTGCTCCAATTCCTTCCCCTGAGGTGGAGAGAATGTAGAGGCGTACTATGGTGGAGTTCTCCGGTTCATCACGTTGGATGGTTTGTCTATACAAGGATCAGGTATCTAATTATAATGTAAACAAAAGGGGAGATAATTTCCCTTTTTGCCAATGCTAGAATTGGAAGGAGTTATCTCTGTATATCTGATTGTTGTGTACTCGAAATGCCAATTCAACGGAAATGTTCCGTTTACTTATACAATTCGTTCTTGCTCTTGGTGCTTGTTGCGGATCGATTAATTTGGTCACGAGAGTGATGACGTCATAATCGGCCTTGGCCTTTTTATTAACAATTAACGTTTTGTCCATGGCTGGTTCTTCTTGATTTCTGATCTTGATGATCCTGTCCTCTCTTTTTAGTTGGTTTTGAGTTTGCTAACCTTAACTATCTTGCTCATTGTCCCTGTCCTTTGTCCTGTTTCAGAGACCTGGTTGCCCGTCCTGCGGGAGGTTTCTTAAAAGCCGCTTCGTCCCGCACTTGTGCTTCAGCTGCAGTCCCTGTGGACCGTTGCTGAAGTGCGACGTATGTAAGCTGTGGGGGGGCGAATTAATGTCTGATTTTCTCGCATTGCAGGCAAGGGAGAAGGTAATGGAGGAAGAGAGGAAGAAGAAGGAGAAAGTGTGTAAGAAGGGTAAGAAGAAGGCCTCATCCGCGGTGGATATGGAGGCCTTCAGGTCCGAAATGTTGCAAGAGATGCAGAGGACAATAAAGGATCTGGTCCCAGAGTTGCTTCGTGGCATGCTCCCTGGGCCAGCTCCTTTGTTGTCCTCGGCATCTGCTTACGAGCAGGTGATCCCCGCCTCTGAATCCGGTCTCTTTAGGTCCGGTCCGGTTGTGGATTCAGAGGTGGCCCCTTTGTTGGGGGCAGTCCAAGGCCCTGGCAGCAGGCATGGCGCCGCGCCGAGGGGCCGTGGACAACGGTTGTTGCTGGGACCCGCGGTCTGCTCATCAGACCCCGGGTATCCGCGCGCCGAAGGTGCCAAACCCTCCTATGGCACCTTTCCTGGCCAGTCCGGGTTAGCTTTCTTTGCTGACCCGGAGTCTAATCTTTCTGGCCAGGAAGAAGAGGATCTCCTGCTGGGGTCGCCTTCTGAGGACGTGGCCATGGAATACGACGTCTGTGCACCCCTCGCGGGGAATGCAGGCGACGTGTTCCATGGTTCTACTCACGCAGGAGTAGATTTCACGGTCCAGAGGGTGTCCCCGGGCGGTGCTGTTGACCACGGATACCGCATACCTCGGCTTGCCGATGGTATGGCTGGTGCTGGTCAGACCCGTGGTAGAGCGGTGTTTACCCCGCGCTCTGCCACGGCGCCTGCTCCTGGTCAAGCCGCGGATTTTAGCATGCCTGCTCTCTCGGGCCCGCATGCTTTTCCAGGCTTGCCAGGGGTATCAGCTTACCCGCCGTCGACATCAACTGCGAGTGCTCTGGAGGAAGACGAAGGCCCTCGTCTAGTAGAGCGCTCGCAGTTAGCCACGGAGGAGGATTGGTCGGACGCTTGCCAGTGGCTGGTAAGTGTTCGGCCAGATCTACCCGTGGAGCTGCCGGCTAGCCAGCGTGACCATAGGCCGTGGTTAGCTGGTAGGCCGGCGGCTACCGCTATGCCATCTCTGCCGCTTGCTGAGCATGTCGTGGACATGTTCGAAGCGGCAGAGGCGTCCATTAAGGTGAATGGACGTCTCGCGAAGGCCCCTCGCGAGGTGGCGAAGCGGTGCCGCATCGTGCCCCTGGATTACCAGCGGTACGGTGTGGTGCCAAAGCCGAGCGTTGATGATCGCGCGGCTTTGGGCGAAGATGCGCGGCCGGGCTCCCGTTCTGACACGGGAGTCTTGTGCTCGAACGCGTTGCGTTCGGCAAATGCCGCGCTGCGGGATGCGGAGGAGAGTGGGAGAGCGTCGATTGCCGCTCTATCCCACGTTTCCCAGCTGCTACAAGGGGTGGTAGCGGCTTCCGCATCACGCCAACCTAGCCCGGTGACAGTCCAGAGAGCCATTCAGGATGGTATCAACCTGGCTTTGGACTGTTTGACGCGGGCGGTAACCAGAAGTGTCCGGGCGAGGCGCACGTTTGCGCTTGACAATCTGTGCCCGTCCCAGGACCTGTATAATAGGCTGCTGCGGACGCCTATGACAGGTCCTGGTCTCTTTGGAGGTGAGGGATGCAGGCACCTCCAGGAGACGGTCACTCTGGTTAATAACCAGAGGGCGCTGCGGGAACAATTTGAGGTGCTCCGGCGGGAGCGTGTTCGCGCGGCACCCCCTGCGTATCGTCCTCTGCAGGCTCGAGGTGGTGCTGGCCAGGTCAGGGGCCAGCCACCGTCGCAACGTAGGCCTAGGCCACGGGCGATTCGGCCAGCAGTGAGGGGGGCGCAGGCTCCCCAGCCGCACCCAGCCAGACAGCAGCCCGCGCACCGTGGTGCGCGCGGCGCTGGGCGGGGCGCGCGGGGATCTGGTCGCGGTAATCGGGCCTGATGGCCTGGTTACCGCGGTGGGAACCACTCCGGTGTTTCAGGCCGAGAGAACAGTGCCACTCTGGCCCTCCTTATGTCCACCTCTATCCCTAGGTGGACCGGTGGGCGGCCGTTTGGCCGCCCGCTTGCCAGAGTGGAAGCGGTTGACTCAGGACCGTTTAGTCTTGCGATGGCTTTCGGTCGGGTATCGTCCCGACTGGGTGACAGGCCCGCCATCGCGACTGTCTCTCGCGCCGATCTGGACTCCCATTCCACGGGATCCGGATCAGAGGTTGTGTATAGAGGAGGAAATAAATTCCCTCATACTAAAAGAAGCCATTCAGCCGGCACAGAGGTGCCCGGGCTTCTATTCAACCCTGTTCTTAGTAACAAAAAACACCGGAGGGTGGAGGCCGATTCTCAACCTCAAGCCGTTGAACAAGTTCATCGAGACACCCAGTTTCAAGATGGAGACTGTGCGCTCGGTGTTGGCGGGGTTAGAGCGAGGGATGTGGACAGCGTCGATAGATTTGAAGGATGCTTATTTCCACATTCCCATAGAGAGGAGTTTCCGTCGATTCCTGAGATTTGCATTTCAGGGCCGGCGGTGGGAATTCAGGGTGTTACCCTTCGGAATTTCCACGGCTCCTCGGGTCTTCACCCGTGTGGTTCTCGCGATCACTGCATACCTCCGCAGGAGAAGCATAGCAGTCCACACGTACATAGACGACTGGCTATTGAAAGCACACACCCGGGAATCGTTGTCAGCCAATCTGGAGATTGTTTTGAAAACTCTCTCGGACTTGGGCTGGATGATCAATTTCCCGAAATCAGAGCTAACTCCATCCCAGAAGTTTGTTTACCTGGGCATGTTCTTCGATCTGGAGACGGGGTATGTGTACCCCACTCAGGAGAGGGTTCAAGTACTCATCTCGGTAATTCAGTCGGTGTGCGACAGTCGTCATGTCCTGGCACGGGTTTACTTGAGAATGCTGGGCTTGATGGTTTCTTTGGAACCAGTCATTCCACAGGCCGCCTTGCGCAGGCGTCCGATCCAGTTGTTTCTCATGACACAGTGGACCCAGAGTTCAGGTTCGCTGGACTCGAACGTGCCGGTGTTGGCGCCTCTGATTCACCACCTGCAATGGTGGTTGAATACAGAGAATCTCTTGCTGGGGGTTTTGCTAACCCCTCCCCACCCTCAGGTGACTGTGTATACAGATGCATCGATGGAGGGGTGGGGAGCTTGTCTGGAAGAGTCCACAGTATCAGGGCTTTGGGATCTGGATCAGTCCAAGGAACATATCAATCTACTAGAGCTAAGAGCAGTAGTCCTGGGCCTGGAACATTTCTTACAGAAAGTTCAGGGCAAGATTGTTCTAATTCGTTCAGACAACTCAACAGTAGTGACTTACATAAACCGCCAGGGCGGAACGAAGTCGCCCAGTCTCTGTATGATGACATGGGGACTGCTTTGTTGGTGCCTGGATCATGGGATCACCTTGAAAGCAGTTCATATTCCGGGGAGGTTAAATCTGCTAGCAGACTCATTGAGCCGAAGGATGAGTGTTTTACCCACGGAATGGCAACTAAATCAATGTGTGGCGGATCGTCTGTTCGACCATTGGGGGAAACCCAACATAGATTTGTTCGCAATGAAGAAGAATGCGAAGATGACGACGTACGTCTCTCCGATTCCAGACCCAAGCGCTTTCGCAACAGATGCGTTAGCTATCAGCTGGGAGGGAATGTATGCATACGCATTCCCCCCAGCAATCCTGATTCCAAAGGTGCTTCAGAAAATCAGGCAGCAGGAGTGCCAAGTGCTTCTGATCGCCCCGGATTGGCCAAGCCGATCGTGGTATACGGATCTGCTGGACCTTCTGGTCTGCAATCCGGTTCCGCTGCCTCTGATGGACAACCTTATCTTCCAGGGCAAGGCCCTTCACGACAATCCGTCAATGTTCCGATTGACTGCGTGGATGTTGTCAAGGAATCTAGAATTAAGGAGGGCTTTTCTGAGCAAGCGGCCATGTTTATGGCCAAAGCCAGGAGGGGGTCAACCTCCAGAGCATATAATTATAAAATCAACAGATTTGCAGAATGGTGCTCAAAAAGATGTATTGATCCAATGGAATCATCTATTCAGGTAGTGGCTGATTTCCTCTGTCACCTATATGATGCCTATAGCCTCAAGCCTAACTCTATTGCTGGTTATAAGTCAGCTTTAATGACTGTTATTCCTTGCTTGGCTAATAGGGGGAGTGATGAAGTAAGTACATTAAATGTATTAATTAAAGGCATGGGCAATCTAAGACCAAGGAATCCTCCACTGATTCCGTCTTGGAGTTTATCACTGGTGCTCCAGGTACTAGGTGATAAGCCTTTTGAACCACTTAGTTCCATTTCTATGAAAATGTTAACTCTTAAAACTGTATTTTTAATTGCTGCGGCCTCGGCTAGGCGTAGGAGTGAAATTCACGCCTTATCAGCCGAGGTTGACCGTTTTGTGGTTACAGGGGAAGGCCTTAAGCTTCTACCTAGGATTAATTTCTTGTCTAAAAATCAGTCATTGAAATATCCAGGTCAACCTATTTTTTTGCCATCTTTAACTAGATATGATCCTAATTCTAAAGTATGGTGCCCCGTACGGGCGCTGCTCCGGTACAAACAGCGTACTTCGGAGTGGCGTACCGACCAGTCAGCGTTATGGTTGTCATATATTGAACCCCATGGTAGGGCGTCTAAGGACACCATTTCTAGGTGGATTGTGGAATGTATTCAATTTTGTCACAAATCCGCCACCGGGCGACAGGTTGACGTGGCCAAGGCTCACAGTGTCCGCGGTGTCGTGACATCCACTGCCCTTTTTAATGGGGTCCCTGTGGATGATATTATGTCAGTGGCTCAGTGGCACTGTGAGTCTAGTTTTACAGACCATTACCTCCGTGACACCTCTAACCCTCTCGCCTTGTCGATTTTGAAACAATAACCGCTTTATGTTTGTGAAGAGTGCCTCCGCATTGCTTATATACTTCGCCATTCAGTGACGGTGACAACCACTTGTCGGGACTGTATCATCCTTCTCTACTGGATTCATGATGACAGCTTCCTAGGACAACAAGGTCAGTCTTGTTCATGTGTTGTTCATTGTTTGTATTGTCACGTTACCCAGTGTTATTAATATGGTGATGGTTTATGTGGGTTGTGGTTCTTTATAGAGAGTATACGAAAATGGAGCCTTTTCGTCTCTGTCCTATAGTACTTAGCACTAGTACGAAGAGAGCGTGTAGGACATTGAGGTCATTTAATCTTCCTCCCAAGGGAGGGGGGGGAGCGCATATGACAAATCGGTCATCTCTCAGGCATCGGTTGTGTTATCCGATGGTTTATCAAATCCTGACTGTGTTTTCACACAGTTTCAGACGTCATAAGTGCCTTAAAACGCTTGAAAGCGTATAGGGAAGAGCTGGTCTTTTGACCTCGCCTCCCTCCCGCCAGATTCACTTTCGAATTCTGGCAATATCAAAAGTATTAGGGAGGTAAGTATACTCTTGATGTGAAATAAACGAAATCTAGGATTTCTTTTTTCACGAGAGAGTTGATACTTACCTCCCTAGATACTGACCCGGCCTCTCCGCCCCACAGAGGCTCGGTCTTCAGGCTCTTGGTAGTTGCATGTGTTAGCCAATAAATGAGCCAGAGGAAGTAGTAGTCGGCGCATGCGCGGTGGTGGGGCGAGCATCCGCCGGACTACCTCTGACTCCCTGCCCAGTAGGGGCACCTAACTGTTTTTAATCTGAGTGTTTTATTGAGTGAAAGCCGATATTTAGCAATATCAAAAGTATTAGGGAGGTAAGTATCAACTCTCTCGTGAAAAAAGAAATCCTAGATTTCGTTTAGAGTATTTTGAGACTAATTTACCTATCACTACTTTTGCACTCCGAGTCAAATTATTTTTAGAATATTCAACATCCTTTTCTTTATGGTTGCCTTGAGGTGTAGATGTTTGGATTCAAGAAAGAATTAACTCTTACATTGCTGCACTGGTGAAGCTGATCTGTCAATCAATCAATCAAACATATTTTCATTGTCCAACTTATGTTACTTCTGTGCACATCACATGCACATGCAGCTTGTCAGTGTTTTGTCAGAAGAAATCAACAAAACAATCCATGCAATTGAATACTATCTCACCCCTTTAATGGTCAAGCCGGGCAAAACTGGCCTCTGCAGTGAGCTTGAGGAATGCCCATTTGTAGGCCAAGAGAAGACTATTTTTGAAAATTTACCACTGGAATACCTGGCTCGATAACTGAGCCAGTCATTCCAGTGGTAAATTTTCAAAAATAGTCTCTTGGTCTGCAAATGGACATTCAATAAACAAATATTTAGTTCTTCTTGATCAAATTTGACCATTAAAAGGTTAAGAGTAATAGACAATACCATGCAAGAAGACCAACTTTTGTATCCTTCATAAAAAATTAGGAATCACAAGAAATGGTGTAATCGAGACTTGTCAGCAGGGTGTCAAATTAACACTAGGCCTGCTAGCTCGAGGCTAGTAAAAATGTACCAGAACTAGTAGAATTTGTGACTGACCAACCCAGCATCCCAATTTGCTATCTCAAAGCTTTAATGTTTAAGGTGGCAAAAAAATGGTCTCTGCAGTGTTTATGGGAAATGTCTTTTTGCCGACCAAGAGAAGACTATATTTGAAAATTTACCACTGGAATGACTGGTTTGATAACGACTGGCTCAATAATCAAGCCAGTCATTCCAGTGGTAAATTTTCTAAACTATTCTCTTGGTCTTCAAATGGATATTTTCTGTGAGAAAATAGAAATTTTCTTTACCAGATCCAACCATTAAATGGTTGAGTTGCACCAATTTTCATTATTAACAGAATTGAATACCACTCAAAGACCAATAATCTGTAGTATAATTAGTGAAATCGGCATATCTTCCAAGCAAGGGATTGTAAATAAACAGTAGGGCTAGTAGAATCTAGTAAGCATTAGTTTCACATCAAGAGTATACTTACCTCCCTAATACTTTTGATATTGCTAAATATTGGCTTTCACTCAATAAACACTCAGATTAAAAACAGTTAGGTGCCCCTACTGGGCAGGTAGTCAGAGGTAGTCCGGCGGATGCCAGCCCCACCACCGCGCATGCGCCGACTACTACTGCCTCTTTGCTAATTTATTGGCAAAGGATTCACATGCGCTTGCAGTTATCTACAAGTTTTCTACGCGTTTGAGCCTATTTTCACGTCTGTTGAGTTCAATTCTATTGAGGAAAGATGTCAGAGAGAACGAATTCACCAGAGGTGATTTCAATGATATTCTAGCGAGTTTTTTCCCCGGTGTAATGTGTTTCCGGGACTCGCGCTTACCGTGATAGCGCCTGTTTGAGTTGGGTTTTTCCAACATGGTGCTTTATAAGACTAAATTCTCTTTGTGTTTATGTCCACAGGTATCAGTTTGGATTATTGGTGGACTTCTCAGCACAGGAGGGTTTGTTTCTCTCCACCACGGTTCCATTTCCTACTAATACTGTTAGGTTATCTAACCAAAAAGTCTATGTTCAGTGAGTTGGAGGCTTACTATAAAGGTCTTCTCACTTTGCCCTCTTGATCCAATTCCTTCCCCCAAGGTGGAGAGAGTGAAGAGGCGTAGTCTTGGTGGAGTGCTCCAGTGCATCACGGTGGATGGTTTGTCTATACATGGTGTCAGGTATCTAATTAATGATATGAGGTAATATGAATTATTTGAAAAAATAATGACTGGTTTTTTTACCATTGTTATCATTCTGTATCTGATGATGTGTAGTCTGAATATCCTTTTGCGGATGTTCTGGTTATGAATACAATTCGTCCTTGCACTTGGATGATTGTTGCGGACCGATTAATTTCTGTTAAGGGATTGATGACGTCATAATCGGCCTTGCTCTTTATTAACATTTAAAGTTTTGTCCAACGCTGGTTTCTTCTTGATTAGTGATCTTTATGATCCTGTCCCTCTCTTTTAGTTTGGTTTTGAGTTTTCTAACCGTAACTATCTTGCTCATTGTCCTCGTCCTTTGTCCTGTTTCAGAGACCTGGTTGCCCGTCCTGTGGGCAGTTTTTAAAGGACCGTTTTGCACCGCATTTGTGTTTTAGCTGCAGTCCCTGTGGACCGTTGCTAAAATGCGATGTCTGTAAGCAGTGGGGGGGTGAGCTAATGGCTGATTTTTTGTCGTTACAGGCAAGGGAGAAGGTGATGGAAGAGGAGAGGAAGGCGAAGAAGGAGGGTGGTAAGAAAGGTAAGAGGAAGGCCTCATCCGCGGTGGATATGGAGGCCTTCCGGTCCGAAATGTTGGGAGAGATGCAGAGGACAATAAAGGATTTGGTCCCAGAGTTGCTTCGCAGCATGCTTCCTGGGCCAGGTCCTTTGTTGTCCTCAGCATCTGCTTCGGAGCAGGTGATCCCCGCGTCTGAATCCGAGTTCCATAGGTCCGTTCCGTTGTTCGAGGGGGATTCAGAGGTGGCCCCGTTGATGGGGGCGGTCCACGACCCTGGCAGCAGGCTTGGTGCCGGGCCGAGGGGCCGTGGACAACGGTTGTTGCTGGGACCCGCGGTCTGCTCATCAGACCCTGGGTATCCGTGCGCCGCGGGTGTCAAAGCCTCCTATGGCACCTTCCCTGGCCAGTCCAGGTTAGCTCTCTTTGCTGACCCGGAGCCAAACCTTTCTGGCCAGGAGGAAGAGGATTACCTGCTAGGGTCGCCGTCTGGGGACGTGGCCATGGAGTACGACGTCTGTGCACCCCTCGCGGGGAATACAGGCGACGTGTTCCATGGTTCTACTCACGCAGGAGTAGAATCCACGGTCCAGAAGGTGACCCTGGGCGGTGCTGATGGCCACGGTTACCGCGTACCTCGGCTTGCCGAGAGTATCGCTGGTGCTGGCCAGGGCCGTGGTGGGGCGGTGTCTACCCCGCGCTCTACCACGGCGCCTGCTCCTGGTCAAGCCAGGGAGTTTAGCATGCCTGTTCTTTCGGGCCCGCATGCTTTCCCTGGCTTGCCAGGGGTATCAGCATATCCGCCGTCTAGTACAACTGTGTGCGCTCAGGAGGAAGACGAAGGCCCTCGTCTAGTAGAGCGCTCGCAGTTAGCCACGGAGGAGGATTGGTCGGACGCTTGCCAGTGGCTGGTAAGTGTTCGGCCAGATCTGCCCGTGGAGCAGTCGGCGAGCCAGCGTGACCATAGGCTGTGGTTAGCTGGTAAGCCGACTGCCACCGCTATGCCACTCTGCCGCTGGCTGAGCATGTCGTTGACATGTTCGAGGCGGCAGAGACGTCCATTAAGGCGAATGGGCGTCTCGCGAAGGCCCCTCGCGAGGTGGCTAGGCGTTGCCGCATCGTGCCCCTGGATTACCAGCAGTACGGTGTGGTGCCTAAGCCCAGCGTAGATGATCGCGCGGCTTTGGGCGAAGATGCGCGGCCAGGCTCCCGTTCTGACACGGGTGTCCTGTGCTCGAACGCGTTGCGTTCGGCTAATACCGCGCTGCGTGATGCGGAGGAGAGTGGGAGAGCGTCGATTGCTGCTCTGTCCCACGTCTCCCAGCTGTTACAGGGGGTGGTAACAGCATCCGCTTCACGCCAGCCAAGCCCGGTCACAGTCCAGAGAGCCATCCAGGATGGTATCAACCTGGCTCTGGACTGTTTGACGCAGGCGGTGACCAGGAGTGTCCGGGCGAGGCGCACGTTTGCCCTTGACAATCTGTGCCCGTCCCAGGACCTGTATAATAGGCTGCTGCGAACTCCTATGACAGGTCCTGGTCTCTTTGGAGGTGAGGGATGTAGGCACCTCCAGGAGACGGTGACTCTGGTCAACAACCAGAGGGCGCTGCGTGAGCAGTTTGAGGTGCTCCGGCGGGAGCGCGTTCGCGCAGCACCCCCTGCGTATCGTCCCCTGCAGGCTCGAGGTGGCGCTGGCCAGGTCAGAGGCCAGCCACCAGCGCAGCGTCGGTCTAGGCCGCGTGCGATTCGGCCAGCAGCAAGGGGGGCGCAGGCTCCCCAGGCGCAGCCAGCCAGGCAGCCACCCGCGCACCGTGGTGCGCGCGGTGCTGGGCGTGGCGCGCGGGGATCTGGTCGCGGTAATCGGGCCTGATGGGCCGGTTACCGCGGTGGGAACCACTCCGGTGTTTCAGGCCGAGAAGACAGTGCCACTCTCGCACTCTCTCCCTAGGTGGACCGGTGGGCGGCCGTTTGGCCGGCCACTTGCCAGAGTGGAAGCGGTTGACTCAGGACCGTTTAGTCTTGCGATGGCTTTCAGTCGGGTATCGTCCCGAGTGGATGACAGGCCCGCCATCGCGACTTTCTCTCGTGCCGATCTGGACTCCTATTCCGAGGGATCCAGATCAAAGGTTGTGTATAGAGGACGAGATAAATTCCCCTCATACAAAAGGAAGCCATTCAGCCGGCGCAGAGGTGCCCGGGCTTCTATTCAACCGTGTTCTTAGTAACGAAAAACACCGGAGGGTGGAGGCCGATTCTCAACCTCAAGCCATTGAACAAGTTCATAGAGACGCCCAGTTTCAAGATGGAGACTGTGCGCTCGGTGTTGGCGGGGTTAGAGCGAGGAATGTGGACAGCGTCAATAGATTTGAAGGATGCTTATTTCCACATTCCCATAGAGAGGAGTTTCCGTCGCTTCCTGAGATTTGCATTCCAGGGCAGACAGTGGGAATTCAGGGTATTACCCTTCAGAATTTCCACGGCTCCTCGGGTCTTCACCCGTGTGGTTCTCGCGATCACTGCATACCTCCGCAGGAGAAGCATAGCAGTCCACACGTACATAGACGACTGGCTGTTGAAAGCACACACCCGGGAAACGTTATCGGCCAATCTGGAGATTGTTTTGAAAACTCTCATGGACTTGGGCTGGATAGTCAATTTCCAAAAATCAGAGCTAACTCCATCCCAGAAGTTTGTTTACCTGGGCATGTTCTTCGATCTGGAGAGGGGATATGTTTATCCCACTCAGGAGAGGGTTCAAAGACTCATCTCAGTAATACAGTCGGTGTGCGACAGTCGTCATGTCCTGGCACGGGTTTACTTGAGAATGTTGGGGTTGATGGTTTCATTGGAACCAGTCATTCCGCAGGCCGCCTTGCGCAGGCGCCCGATCCTGTTGTTTCTCATGACACAGTGGACCCAGAGTTCAGGTTCGCTGGACTCGAACGTGTCAGTGTTGGCGCCTCTGATTCACCACCTGCAATGGTGGTTGAATACAGAGAATCTCTTGCCGGGGGTTTTGCTAACCCCTCCCCACCCTGAGGTGACTGTGTATACAGATGCATCGATGGAGGGGTGGGGAGCTTGTCTGGAAGAGTCCACAATATCAGGGCTTTGGGATCTGGATCAGTCCAAGGAACATATCAATCTACTAGAGCTAAGAGCAGTAGTCCTGGGCCTGGAACATTTCTTACAGAAAGTTCAGAGCAAGATTGTTCTAATTCGTTCAGACAACTCAACAGTAGTGACTTACATAAACCGCCAGGGCGGAACGAAGTCGCCCAGTCTCTGTATGATGACATGGAAACTGCTTTGTTGGTGCCTAGATCATGGGATCACCTTGAAGGCAGTTCATATTCCGGGAAGGCTAAATCTGCTAGCAGACTCATTGAGCCGAAGGATGAGTGTTTTACCCACGGAATGGCAACTAAATCAATGTGTGGCGGATCGTCTGTTCGACCATTGGGGGAAACCCAACATCGATTTGTTCGCAACGAAGAAGAATGCGAAGATGACGACGTACGTCTCTCCGATTCCAGACCCAAGCGCTTTCGCAACAGATGCGTTAGCTATCAGCTGGGGGGGAATGTATGCATACGCATTCCCTCCAGCAATACTGATTCCAAAGGTGCTTCAGAAAATCAGGCAGCAGGAGTGCCAAGTGCTTCTGATCGCCCCGGATTGGCCAAGCCGATCGTGGTATACGGATCTGCTGGACCTTCTGGTCTGCAGTCCGGTTCCTCTGCCTCTGATGGACGACCTTATCTTCCAGGGCAAGGCCCTTCACGACAATCCGTCAATGTTCAGATTGACTGCGTGGATGTTGTCAAGGAATCTAGAATTAAGGAGGGCTTTTCTGAGCAAGCGGCCATGTTTATGGCCAAAGCCAGGAGGGGGTCAACCTCCAGAGCATATAATTATAAAATCAACAGATTTGCAGAGTGGTGCTCAAAAAGATGTATTGATCCAATGGACTCATCTATTCAGGTAGTGGCTGATTTCCTCTGTCACCTATTTGATGCCTATAGCCTCAAGCCTAACTCTATTGCTGGTTACAAATCAGCATTAATGACTGTTATCCCTTGCTTGGCTAATAGGGGGAGTGATGAAGTAAGTACATTAAATGTATTAATTAAAGGCATGGGCAATCTAAGACCAAGGAATCCTCCACTGATTCCGTCTTGGAGTTTATCTCTGGTGCTTCAGGTACTAGGAGATAAGCCTTTTGAACCACTTAGTTCCATTTCTATGAAAATGTTAACGCTTAAAACTGTATTTTTAATTGCTGCGGCCTCGGCAAGGCGTAGGAGTGAGATTCACGCCTTATCAGCCGAGGATGACCGTTTTGTGGTTACAGGGGAAGGCCTTAAGCTTCTACCTAGGATTAATTTCTTGGCTAAGAATCAGTCATTGAAATATCCAGGTCAACCTATTTTTTTTGCAATCTTTAACTAGATATGATCCTAATTCTAAAGCATGGTGCCCCATCCGGGCGCTGCTCCGGTACAAACAGCGTACTTCGGAGTGGCGTACCGACCTATCAGCGTTATGGTTGTCATATATTGAACCCCATGGCAGGGCGTCTAAGGACACCATTTCTAGGTGGATTGTGGAGTGTATTCAGTTTTGTCACAAATCCGCAACCGGGAGACAGGTTGATGTGGCCAAGGCTCACAGTGTCCGCGGTGTCGTGGCATCCACTGCCCTGTTTAGTGGGGTCCCTGTGGATGACATTATGTCCGTGGCTCAGTGGCACTGTGAGTCAAGTTTTACAGACCATTACCTCCGTGACACCTCCAACCCTCTCGCCTTGTCGATTTTGAAACATTAATCGCTTTTACATTTTGTGAGGAGTGCTTCCGCATTGCTTATATACTTCGCAATTTAGCGATGGTAACAACCACTTGTCGGGACTGCATCAGGCTTCTCTACTGGGATCATGATGACAGCTTCCAAGTTCAACAAGGTCAGTCTTGTTCATGTGTTGTTCATTGTTACTTGTATTGTCACGTTACCCATTATTATTAATATGGTGATGGTTTATGTGGGAGGTGGTTCATCATAGAGAGTATACGAAAATGGAGCCTTTTCGTCTCTGTCCTATAGTACTTGGCACTAGTACGTAGAGAGCGTATAGGACATTGAGGTCATCTAGTCTTCCTCCCAGGAGGGGGGGGGGGGGGGAGCGCATATGACATTCGGTCATCTCTCATGCATCGGTTGTGTTATCCGATGGTTTGTCAAATCCTGACTGTGTTCTCACACATTTCAGACGTCATAAGTGCCTTAAACGCGTGAAAGCGTATAGGGAAGAGCTGGTCTTTTGACCTCGCCTCCCTCCCGCCAGATTCACTTTCGAATTCTGGCAATATCAAAAGTATTAGGGAGGTAAGTATACTCTTGATGTGAAATAAACGAAATCAAGGATTTCTTTTTTCACGAGAGAGTTGATACTTACCTCCCTAGATACGGACCCGGCCTCTCCACCCCACAGAGGCTCGGTCTTCAGGCTCTTGGTAGTTGCATGTGTTAGCCAATAAATTAGTCAGAGGCAGTAGTAGTCGGCGCATGCGCGGTGGTGGGGCTGGCATCCACCGGACTACCTCTGACTACCTGCCCAGTAGGGGCACCTAACTGTTTTTAATCTGAGTGTTTTATTGAGTGAAAGCCAATATTTAGCAATATCAAAAGTATTAGGGAGGTAAGTATCAACTCTCTCGTGAAAAAAGAAATCCTTGATTTCGTTTATTCTGCTGACCTTTCCCTCAAATAGGTTAATTTCAAACACGGTGGACAGCACAGTCTTGAGAGGTTATGCAAAAGTCTAGGCTTGTATTCGTGGACAGCTTCATGAAAAACAGAAGTTGATTCCTGTTTACCTCTGTTTTCCAAATGAATACTGATCTTCCATTGGCCAACTCAGACAAAATATTTATTCAAAGATGCATTAACATATACATTTATAGTAATTCAATCAAATATTATCTTCTTAGCCATGTAATTATCAAGCTGGCCAAAAATGGCTTCTGCAGTGGTCTATTTTTGTACAACTGATCTGACTCGATCAATATCTGAGCCAGTCATTCAGTAAATTTTTCAAAAGAATTTTCGGTTGACCTATAAATGGACATTCGCTAAGGGGAAAATTTAAAGTTGTTTGAAAAATCTTGACCATTAAAGTGTTAATTCAATAATAAACATACATATTATTACACAGAGAAAATTCATTAATAAACATTAATTTCATTTACAGCCTCAGTGTATGAGCCAGTTCTGTACAATTCCACAAGGTATTTGTATAATTAGTTGTAGTGTGGCGTGTGTGCGTGTGCGTGCGCGCGCGTGCGTGTGTCTTCTGTGTGAGTATGTGCACCGATGTGTGTATGTGCACACTCATTTGTGCATGCTGTGGGAAGAGTTTAGTAGTTAACTGTCTTGCTGCTGCAAGCTACCAGGCAATAATTTCAATGAGCAAATACTCGTAACTTAGCCACCAACAACTTTCACAGTCAAATTCTTTACAAAATATTTAGCCGGTCCAGAGATATAACTCTTGGAATATGTCGTCTGGAAATATCAGCAGTCAGGCAGTTAAGAACCATCTGGACAGCCGATAATATTGTACAATTCCATTGTGTATCAGAAACTCACATCGTGGATGCCTCACTGGCAAAGTTGGTGTGGTAAAAGCATTTGTGGGCTATGATGCTTGACATTTTCACTGGTTGTGGGTTCAATTCCCTCTCAGTACCAAAATACTGTAATACCAGGACTACTTGTATAACTCAGTATTTTGGCTGTAAAATGAGTGGTCTCTTTGATGCACGTACAGGCTCTGTGCACATAAATCACTAACTGGCTAGTCAGTTAAAGTAATTACAGTATGTATCAGAAACTTGCATCGTGAAAGCCTCACTGGCAACGTAAAATTTTGTCTTGCGGTGTTGGTGCAGTGGAAATGTTTGTGGGCTATGATGCTTGACACTTTCGCCGGTTGCAGATTTGATTCCTTCTCAATGTCAAAATACTGTAATGCCATTACTACTTGTATATTTTCTAAAATGGAATAATCCAAGACGGATCAAGCATATAGCACAATACAGTTTACCTGTTTCACTTCAAGAGTATACTTACCTCCCTAATACTTTTGATATTGCTAAATATCGGCGTTCACTCAATAAACACTCAGAATAAAAACAGTTAGGTGCCCCTACTGGGCAGGTAGACAGAGGGTAGTCCGGCGGATGCCAGCCCCACCACCGCGCATGCGCCGACTACTACTTCCTCTTTGCTAATTTATTGGCAGAGAGAACACATGTTTTTGTGGGTTTTTTCACTTTCACTTAAAAAATAATAATAAAAGCGCATTTTAAGTCTATATATTGGAAGGATTATCGCCTGGATCATGTCGGAAAGAGTGGCTTCGCCGGAGGACGGCGCAGGATCCTTATATCAGGTGATTTCTAATATATTCTAGCGAGTTTTCCCCGGTGTAATGTGTTTCCGGGACTCGCGTTTACTGTGATAAGCGCCTGTTTTAGTTGTTTTATTTCAACATGGTGCTATATAAGACTAATCTCTCTCTGTGTTTATGTCCACAGGTATCTGTTAGGATATGTAATGGACATCACAGCATCTGAGGGTTTGTTTCTCTCCACCAAGGTCCATTTCCTACTAATACTGTTAGGTTATCTAACCAAGATTTTTATGTCCAGTGAGTCGGAGGCCTAGTATAAAGGTCTTCTCACTTTGCCCTCTTGATCCAATTCCTTCCCCTGAGGTGGAGAGAGTTGAGAAGCGTACAGTTGGTGGAGTGCTCCAGTTCATCATGTTGGATGGTTTGTCTATACAAGGTGTCAGGTATCTAAGTAATGATATGAGGTGAGGTTAATTATTTAAGAAAATTAACTGTAATTGCCATTGTTATCATTGTGTATCTGATGGTTGTGTAGTCTGAATAACCGTTCGTAAGATGTTCTGGTTATGTATACAATTCGTCCGCACGCCTGGTTGTTGGTTCGGATCGATTAAATTACTGTCATGGGATCATGACGTCATAATCAGCCTTGCTCTTTATTAACAATTAAAGTTTTGTTCAACGCTGGTTTTCAGATGATTATTGATCTTTATGATCATTTCCCTCTCTTTTAGTTTGGTTTTGAGTTTTCTAACCTTAACAAAATTACTCATTGTCCTCGTCCTTTGTCCTGTTTCAGAGACCTGGTTGTTCGTCCTGTGGACGCTTCCTTAAGGATAGGTTCGTGCCTCACCTGTGCTTTAGTTGTAGTCCCTGTGGGCCATTGCTCAAGTGTGAGGTATGCAAGCAATGGGGGGGGCGAGTTAATGTCTGAGTTTCTGTGTTTGCAGGCGAAGGACAAGGTAGTGGAGGAGGAGAGGAAGTCGAAGAGAGAGGGTGTAGGTAAGAAAGGTAAGAGGAAGGCCTCGTCCGCGGTGGACATGGAGGCCTTCCGGAGTGAGATGTTGGGAGAGATGAAGAGGACGATAAAGGATTTGGTTCCAGAGTTGCTTCGTGGCATGCTTCCTGGATCAAATCCTTTGTCGTTCTCGGCATCTGCTTCAGAGCAGGTAATCCCCACCTCTGAATCACCTTTCCGTAGGCCGGTTCCGTTGTTCGAAGATTCAGAGGTGGCCCCATTAGTGGGGGCATTCCACGACCCTGGCAGCAGGCTTGAGGTGGAGGTGGCCAGGTCAGAGGCCACCCACCATCACAGCATCGGCCTAGGCCGCGTGCGATTCGGCCAGCAGTGAGGGGGGCGCAGGCTCCTCAGGCACAGTCAGCCGGGCAGCCACCCGCGCACCGAGGTGCGCGCGGTGCTGGGCATGGCGCGCGAGGATCTGGTCGTGGTAATCGTGCCTGATGGGCCGGTTACCGCGGTGAGAACCACTCCGGTGTTTCTGGCGAAGGAGACAGTGCCACTCTTGCACTCCTTATGTCCACCTCTCTCTCTAGGTGGACCGGTGGGAGGCCGGCTGGCCGACCACATGCAAGAGTGGGAACGGTTGACTCAGGACCGTTTAGTCTTGCGATGGCTTTCAGTCGGGTATCATCCCGATTGGATGACAGACCCGCCATGGCGACTGTCTCTAGTGCCAATCTGGACTCCAAATCCAAGAGATCCAGATCAAAGGTTGTGTATCGAGGAGGAGATAAATTCCCTCATACAAAAAGGAGCTATTCAGCCGGCACAAAAGTGTCTGGGCTTCTATTCAACCGTGTTCTTAGTAACAAAACACAACGGAGGGTGGAGACCAATTCTCAACCTCAAGCCGTTGAACAGGTTCATAGAGATGCCCAGTTTCAAGATGGAAACTGTGAGATCTGTGTTGGCAGGGTTGGAGAAGGGAATGTGGACAGCTTCAATAGATTTGAAGGATGCTTATTTCCACATTCCAATAGCGAGGAGTTTCCGTCGCTTCCTGAGATTTGCATTCCAGGGCAGACAGTGGGAATTCAGGGTGTTACCCTTCGGAATTTCCACGGCTCCTCGGGTTTTCACCCGTGTGGTTCTTGCGATCACAGCATACCTCCGCAGGAGAAGCATAGCAGTCCACACGTACATAGACGACTGGCTGTTGAAAGCGCACACCCGGGAAAGTTTATCGACCAATCTGGAGATTGTTTTGAAAACTCTCACAGATTTAGGCTGGATGATAAATTTTCAAAAAATCAGAGCTGACTCCATCCCAGAAGTTTGTTTACCTGGGGATGTTCGTCGATCTAGAGACAGGATATGTTTATCCTACTCAGGAGAGAGTTCAGAGACTCATCTCAGTAATTCAGTCAGTGTGCGACGGTCGTCATGTCCTGGCACGGGTTTACTTGAGAATGCTGAGGTTGATGGTTTCGTTGGAACAAGTCATTCCTCAGGCCGCCTTACGCAGGCGGCCGATCCAGTTATTTCTCATGACTCAATGGACCCAGAGTACAGGTTCACTGGACTCGAGGGTGTTAGTGTTGGCGCCTCTAATTCACCACCTGCAATGGTGGTTGGAGATAGGGAATCTCCTGGTGGGGGTGATGCTAACCCCTCCTCACCCTCAGGTAACTGTGTACACAGATGCCTCGATGGAGGGGTGGGGAGCTTGCCTGGAAGAATCCACGATATCAGGGCTGTGGGATCTTGAACAGTCGAAGGAACATATAAATCTACTGGAATTAAGAGCAGTAGTCCTGGGCCTGGAACATTTCTTACAGAAAGTTCAGGGCAAGATTGTTCTTATTCGTTCGGAAAACTCAACAGTAGTGACTTACATAAACCGCCAGGGCAGAACGAAGTCGCCCAGTCTCTATATGATGACATGGAAACTGCTTTGCTGGTGCCTGGATCACAGGATTACCTTGAAAGCAGTTCATATTCCGAGAAGGTTAAATCTGCTAGCAGACTCATTGAGCCGAAGGATGAGTGTTTTACCGACGGAATGGCAACTAAATCAATGTGTGGCGGATCGTCTGTTCGACCATTGGGGGAAGCCCAACATCGATTTGTTCGCAACGGAGAGGAATGCGAAGATGACGACGTACGTCCCTCCGATTCCAGATCCAAGCGCTTTCGCAACAGCTATCAGCTGGGCGGGAATGTATGCATACGCATTCCCTCCAGCAATCCTGATTCCAAAAATTCTTAAGAAAATCAGACAGGAGGAGTGCCAAGTGCTTCTGATCGCCCCAGATTGGCCAAGCCGATCATGGTATACGGATCTGCTGGACCTTCTGGTCTGCAATCCGGTTCCTCTGCCTCTGATGGACGACATTATCTTCCAGGGCAAGGCCCTTCACAACAATCCGTCAATGTTCCGATTGACTGCGTGGATGTTGTCAAGGAATCTAGAATTAAGGAGGGCTTTTCTGAGCAAGCAGCCATGTTTATGGCCAAAGCCAGGAGGGGGTCAACCTCCAGAGCATATAATTATAAAATCAACAGATTTGCAGAGTGGTGCTCAAAAATATGTATTGATCCAATGGATTCATCTATTCAGGTAGTAGCTGATTTCCTCTGTCACCTGTATGATGCCTATAGCCTCAAGCCTAACTCTATTGCTGGTTATAAGTCAGCTTTAATGACTGTTATCCCTTGCTTGGCTAAGAGGGGAAGTGATGAAGTAAGTACATTAAATGTATTAATTAAAGGCATGGGCAATTTAAGACCAAGGAATCCCCCGGTGATTCCATCTTGGAGTTTATCACTAGTGCTTCAGGTACTAGGTGATAAGCCTTTTGAACCACTTAGTTCCATTTCTATGAAACTGTTAACTCTTAAAACTGTATTTTTAATTGCTGCGGCCTCGGCTAGGCGTAGGAGTGAAATTCATGCCTTATCAGCCGAGGAGGACCGTTTTGTGGTTACAGGGGAAGGCCTTAAGTTGCTACCTAGGGTTAATTTCTTAGCTAAGAATCAGTCTTTGAAATATCCAGGTCAACCTATTTTTTTGCCTGCTTTAACTAGATATGATCCTAATTCTAAGGCATGGTGTCCCGTTTGGGCGCTGCTTCGGTACAAACAACGTACTTCGGAGTGGCGGACCGACCAGTCAGCGTTATGGTTGTCATATATTGAACCCCATGGCAGGGCGTCTAAGAACACCATTTCCAGGTGGATTGTAGAGTGTATCCAATTTTGTCATAAATCTGCCACTGGTAAGCAGGTTGACACAGCCAAGGCTCACAGTGTCCGCGGCGTGCTGACTTCCACTGCCCTATTTAATGGGGTCCCTGTGGATGACATTGTCCTTTGCTCAGTGGCACTGTGAGTCAAGTTTTACAGACCATTATCTCCGTGACACCTCGAATCCTCTCGCCTTGTCGATTTTTTTAAAATAATCGCTTATATGATTTTTAATGAGGGTTTCCTCATTGCTTATATACATCACAATTAATTAATGGAAACAGCCACTTTTTGGGACTGCATCAGCCTTCACCAATTGGAAGATGATGACAGCATCCAAGTTCAACAAGGTCAGTCTTGTTCCTATGTTGTTCATTGTTGATTGTATTGTCACGTTACATTTTGTTATTAATATGGTGATGGTTTGTGTATTGATGTGGTTCATCATTGAGAGTATACGAAAATGGAGCCTTTTCGTCTCTGTCCTATAGTACATGGCACTGGTACGTAGAGAGCGTATGGGACATTGAGGTCATTTAAGTCTTCCTCCCAGAACGGGGGGGGGGGGGGGAGAGCGCATATGACATTCGGTCATCTCTCATCCATTGGTTGGTGTTAGCCGATGTTCATCAAATCCTGACTGTGTTTCACACAGTTTCAGAAGTTTAAGTGCCTTAAATGCGGAAAAGCGTATAGGGAAGAGCTGGTCTTTTGACCTTGCCTCCCTCCCGCCGAATTCACTGTTGAATTCTGGCAATATCAAAAGTATTAGGGAGGTAAGTATACTCTTGAAGTGAAATAGATGAAATCAAGGATTTCTTTTTTCACGAGAGAGTTGATACTTACCTCCCTAGATGCGGACCCGGCCTCTCCACCCCACAGAGGCTCGGTCTTCAGGCTCTTAATAGTTGCATGTGTGTCAGCCAATAAATTAGTCAGAGGAAGTAGTAGTCGGCGCATGCGCGGTGGTGGGGCTGGCATCCGCCGGACTACCCTCTGTCTACCTGCCCAGTAGGGGCACCTAACTGTTTTTATTCTGAGTGTTTATTGAGTGAACGCCGATATTTAGCAATATCAAAAGTATTAGGGAGGTAAGTATCAACTCTCTCCTGAAAAAAGAAATCCTTGATTTCGTTTATTCTCACATAAGCATACATCATGTCACCGTTATGTTGCATTTCTAGCCCTCCATTATCAGAATAACACTAAAATTTTAGTAAAAATGAAAATGCTGTATTAGTTGTGCTGTTCTTGCTTTCCTTTTGAGTTACTCTGTTTCAGAAAATGGGACATACTTTTGGATTGATGAGAAAATCTAAATACAGCTACCATTTACAATAATTTATAAAGTGTGGGAACATATTAAATGTATTTTTGTTGAACCTTATACAATATGGAGGATAGCCCGACCTAGCAACTCAACTGGCATCTAACCGGCAATATCCAATCGGAGAATTAGGTAGAATGTTATTTCAACATGCCCCAAATGTGCAGCGCAGGGCCTTCAATTGTTTAAAACATTCTAATATTCTAAGTTGTTGATCAATTACTGTAGTTAAATTTGGAAGATAAATTTTTAGTTGTGACTTACAACAAGCATAAGTTGGTCTGTTTGTTAGTCTGTCAAATTTTTTACATTTCTGACAAAGACTTCTAAGTATAATATGATCGCACTTGGTTTTATTCTCACATCAAATATCAGATGAATATGATAATTACATGAAGAGCAGCATGATCAAACTTGGTGTACATAGAGTTAAGGAACGCACATGATATCACATGTAAACGCTTTTAACCCTTTCACAGATGAATTTATCATGTCATTTTCAAAGCAATCATAGACGAAAACTGTTGAATATTTTGATATTAATTTGACAAGATGTTGCTGCCTGAGGCAGCAATGTCTTCCAGTCAAATTAATTTCAAATTATTCAACAGAAAAGTTTTATATCGTAAAGAATATACTTTTTCGGGGATTTGTCGATGAAAGGGTTAAGCTACTAAGTTTGTTTCCAGCAACTTGTTTGCGATGCAAGGAATATTCTGTTGATTATTTTGAAAGTAATTTCACATATAATCCTGTCCATATGCTTAGCGACCAAGTAAGATAATAAGACTTGTACTAGAAAGATGAATCCATGTCCTGTCACACATTGACATTTGACATATATATATACTCAAAAATTGATATCTAAAAAGGCCAGGCCTAGCTCAGTTGTAGAAATGATAACATTGTGTAGCTATCGAGTATTATATGAGTGTTAGGACGCTTATGAGATTTCTTATCTTCAGCTATTCAGGTTTCTCCCTCTGAAGGATTTAATCTTATTGACTATCTGCAGAAGACTGAGATGCTTCAGACCCCCACAGACGTTACCAGCAGTAACAGAGCAGAAATATTCCTCCTGGTTGCTGGTATTCGCCCTGTGAAAGATCCACTGTTTCTAGTTCAAGCATTTTCAGGTAACATAACAGTATCTAAGCATCCACACCATCAGGGTAACACTTCTTGCAAAATATAGCAGTGTTCATTTACAATGTAGCATTTTTCATTTATTGGTCTTTAAATATGTATGTGTCTGTGTATCTTTCGCTCCCTCCCTCCCTCCCACTGCCATCCCCCAGCCCTCCTTCCCTCCTGCCCTTCATCCCATATTGATGGCACAGTATAGTGTTTTTCATTTATCAATCTTTAAATATATACATGCATCTGTATCACTCTCTCTCCCTCCCTCCCTCCCTCAATCCCTGACTGTGTGCCTCCCTCCCATCCCCTCACTTCTGATGTCATTAAGTTATTTATTTATTCATATTATTGGGCAGCAGGAGCGTATAATTTAACCGTTTCATGAATGCTAATCATCTATTGAATTTAGCATTGCTACAATATAGGGCAATAGGTTACAGGACATAAACCACATTTTCAACTTTCTTATACAGAATGGCACAGACATAGAAGACCCTCAGCCTACTTTGTCATCCTTGGCCCGCAGGTACATGTATTACTGTCTCACGCACACACGCACGCGCACACATACACTATATATATATATATATATATATAAAGGGCTTCCGAAATGGGCATATTGTCTGGACATGTCCGGGAAACATTCTCAATGTCCGGTAACGTATAAGACCAGCCGGACATCTTGACAGGTTTTTGTGATTGCGCAGAGCAAAAAATCAATATTTACAGTCGGAAGTATCATTGAAATCACGATACTTCCTATTCATATCTCGCGAGATCTCCTTCGGTACGAGATCGAGAAAAGTATCTTGTATGCATTGAGTAGCCATTGGCGTAGTGATTTCCACCAGAATATGGTGGTAGAGAGAATTGAAACTTAAAAGGACACAAGCGCTACTGTCTTCATACCAGACAATATTAATTCATGTAAAACGAGATGATATGAAGCCTATAGTAGTCTGTATGCCAAGTAGAAACCAAAAAAATAGTCCCTCTGAATTCGTCGTAAAATTCAATTCTGGCGCACACAAAATAAGGTCAAGAATTTGCTGACGTTGCGTGAATGTTGATATCACATGAACCACTGGATGGATCGAGTCGATTTTAATGTCTGTATCAAGCTAGTGATACAGAGGTAAAGATGGTACCAAAATCAACACGATCCACCGTGTTGCTTTTACTGTCCGCTACAGAGATAGAATGGGTCCCGATCTGTCTGGTCTACGAAGTGGAGTCTGTGTAACAGTCTAGTCATTGTGATGATGTAATAAGATGGCTGGTTAATACATTAGAGGTGTATTCTCGAAGAAGCCAGGCCTCTATTTTTAGATTGGATACTTCCTTGTTTAAACCGACTCCTATCGACAAAAATTTTTTAGCAAACGGGTAACCATTAAGCAGATCGGATAGAATGCATAATACTCGACCACCATCACGTTGTGATCATATATAGAGTAATTTCTGAGTTCCCGAGTCCAGTATATTAGGTCCGTAAATCATAGGCGACTACCGGGTACTCAGTCTAATTATTGATCCTTCTTAATTTGTTGAGTTTAGGCCGCTACTCGAGTATGTGCTCGAGGCTACCACTCAAATTATAACTTGTATAAATTTTCACCTCCTATATAGAATAACCACAAATTGCGTGATAAATGTCCTTAACCTACCTAACCTATCATTGCCAGCACCAAAGCGTTTATGTATGATGTCTTTTTATTCATATGACTACAAACATAAGAACCCAACCATATCATATAAATATATGAGTTATGGTGCTACTCGAGTAATGACCTAAACTCATCGTTAACTGATTATATTTTCATGACGCCATTTTATGTCAACTTGTGGATTGAATTTGATGTAATAAGTCCTGTTTATTAAAGCGTAGGCAATATTTAGGTGGTCCCATTTAATAATCTCACTACCGCGATGATGGATATGGAGTATACATCAGTCGTAAGCGCAAGAACTTCTACCATGTCTAGCATGAAAATGTGTTCTATTTTCGTGTTAGTGTATATTACCACTTACCGACTTAGTCATTTTAGAGAATAGATTTTTCTTGTGAAATATATAGAAATATATGTAATACAAGTGGTGAATATTTGAATTTAAACCATTTACAGCTTTATCTTATTAGAATCCGGGATTGCAAATATGCGATTTTTGGTCATTAATTTCACTTATCTTAACACCCCCCCCCCCCCCAACCCCACCAGGTCATCACCCCACCCCATGTCCGGCTGGTAAAAATCTGTTTTGGGAGCTCTGATGGGTCTTTTTTGAGCTGTCGGGTCTTTTTTGAGCTGTCAGATCTTTGTTTGATTAGTGGGTCATTGACCCAACAATTGTCATCATTTATTGAGTCCTAAATTATCGGGTCATAAATCAAAATCACCATATACTGCGCCTTTCACTTTTGTTTTGCTGATTTAATGTATTTAGGACTAATTAGTATTTTTAGTAGGTCTTAATCCATACACTCACTCTATACATAGGAATTTATATATATATAATTTGTTGGGTCCGAAAACACATATTTGAAAAAAAATCGACCCACCAAGCACTTCCCAGATCTATATATGCAATGGCTATCACTTAGTAAGTTATTGATATATCTATATATAGGGGAGATAACACTGATCACTGAAGTAATATAGCAGAGACTGAGATCTCGGTTTTTAGGGCCCGACAATTGGTCCTAAATATCCTTGTTATATGGTAATCTGATCATTTTGAAAACTGCTTTTCTGAGATGTTACACTTGTTCTAAAGGGAGCACATCTTTATTCCTTTGCTCATGCTTGGCCTTATGCTACATAGATTGACAAACATATGATTTCTATGGTCAAGATTATCTAACTCAGAATTAATGGCTTATCATTGACTGTGAAATATTTAACCCGTTAAGGCTTACATTTGTTCAAGAAAACTTAAATTTTCTCATAGGAAATGTCCATTTACAGAACAAGAAAAGATTATTTTTTAAATTTACCACTGGAATGACTTGCTCAGTTATCAAGCCAGTCATTCCATGGGATAATTTTCAAAATAATCTTTGGTTGGTCTGCAAATTGACATTTCTCGAGAACACTGCAGAAGCTGTTTTTGGCCAACTGAGTGTTAAACGACTAAGGAAATGGAAACAATATCATATATCATTGTAGTCCAGCGTAGTCCAGTGTAGTCCAGCTGTTCCTCATTGTTGTATACGACCCTTTAATGGCTAAGCCTGTTAAAAACTGACATCAGCAGTAGTTTTGAGGAATGTCTATGTGCACGCCAAATGAAGAGTATTTCTGAAGATTTAACACTGGTATGATGAGGTTGATAACCATCATTAACTGCTATTCCCAAGGAAAATAGTCTTGGCATGTAAATGTACAAAAAAGCAAAATCTCAGTTTTCTTTACCAAACTTGGCCGCTAAAGTGCTTTGTATATGATTAGAATCACTGCAGCGAGAGTAGCTACATGTATCCCATATTTATCTTTTTGATTACTGTACCGTATATTACAATATTTTCTATTGCAATGTATTCACCATTTAATAGTTTTTGGTTTAGATGGATGCAGGATTCCAGGAACTGTTTTTAAGCACTATAAACAGGTAATTTAATTTCTACATTGTATGAGTAAGCTACGCAGTGTACTATGACAAAGTAACATTCTAGCAGGGTGTTAATTACTATTCAAATGAAGAAGCTTGTTTGGACTACTGATAGTTAATCTTATCACAAAGTGCTGTGAGGCTTGTAATACTCTCTTTTCACTTCAAGAGATATACTTCCCTCCCTAACACTCTATGATATTTCCTAAATATCGACCTTGACTCAATAACCCCAGATTAAAAAAGATAGGTGCCCTTAATGGGCAGGTAGACATGTGACAGTCAGCCGGATGCCGGCCCCAACCTCGCGCATGCGCAGACTGTCACTGCCTCTTTCTTGACTATTGGCCTATACCGCATGCTTGTGTTTTTATATCCACTTGCTGAGTTTTGCTCAATATTCTTTATAAAGTTGTTCTAAAGTCCTTAGTATCATGTCTGATAAGTTTAATTCGCCTGATGCCACGCCAGGACCAAGTTATCATGTGATCTTTAGTACAATTATGTTTTTAATTATGTCTTAATTACGCGGTGTCACCTATTTCCGTGACGTGGTATAGACGTTATAGGTGCTCAGAAAACTGGTAACTTTATAATCTGGCGCCATAAAATGCTAATATCCCTTTATGATTGTGTCCACAGATTTCTGTAAGGTTTGTTCACATCTAAAGAGGTTTGTCTCCACTATTTCCCTATAAATGTTAGGAAAAAAGACTGCCCAGAATGATATAGGCCCCCATAAGAGAGAGCTTGTCGTTCTGCACTCTGGTCCCACCCTTCCCTTTAATAAATTTAAGTGAGTGGTGATGAAGAGTGGTTGTCTGGTGGAGCTTCCAAGAGCTGGACGTGGTGGTATGCCTTTGCTAAAGACTCAGGGACTCTAGTTATGCTTTATGGCACTTTAAAATATTTGAAAATATTTGTAATTATTTGCTGCCAATATTTTTTCAGTCATACTGTTTATATGTATCATTATAAAAGCATGAGCTATTAATGCGTTCTCATTACTGTTGGTCTTGTATTCATACAATTCGTCTTACACCTGGATGTTAGTTCGTCTGTTTTTTGTGTGGAAATTATGACGTCATAATCAACCTTATTATTATTTTTTTAAATAATTTCCTCGAAATGAGGCTGGTTGTTCATCTTTCTCACCGTCCTTTTTAGGCCTATAGGTGATTTCTTTCTCCTTTATGAGTTATTAGGATTTATTTTAATTTATTCAAGAATCTTTAACTCATTGTTGTCATCTTGTCCATTTTGTCAGAAGCCTTCTTGTAAAGGCTGTAATCATTCGATCAACTCAAAGTTTGCCCCTCACCTCTGTTTCAAGTGTTCACCTTGTGGTCCACCACTTAAAATGTGATGTTTGTAAACAGTGGGGTGGGGGGTGGGTGGGTTGGGGGGGGGGGTGCGACTTATTCTCTGAATTCTTGTCTTTACAGGCGAAGGATAAGGCGTCGGAGGAGGAGAAGGGTGCGAAGAAGAGTGTAAGTGGTAAGGGTAAATGACAGATCTTTCAGGTTGGAAATGATGGGGGAGATGAAGAGGACAATAAAAGATTTGGTACCAGAGCTGCTTCGCAGCAATGCTCCCTGTGCCGAGTAATTTATTGTCCTCTTTATCTGCTCCCGAGCAGAAAATCCCCATCGCTGATTCTGGTGTCCGTCGAGGTCTGTGGTCCGAAAATGTTCCAGAATCAGTGATGGCTTCAGTAGATCTTGGAAGGCCCGCCGCCTTGCCAATGGATCCTGAAGTAGGTCTATATGATCCCGGCTCGAGGCTTGCCTCGTCGTTTGATCTTGGACCGGGGCCTCTGGACCCAGGCTCATGCCTAGAGTGGTCGCGCCCGAAAGGTACCACCTCCTCTTATGGTACCTTCCTTGGCCAGCCCGGGTTAGCGTTCTTTGCTAACCCAGAGGCAGTTTATGATGGCCAGGAGGAAGAGGATTTTCTGCTGGGTTCGCCCATTGAAGTCGTGGACATGGAAATGGATGACTGTGCACCCCTCGTGGGGAGCACGGCCGATTATTTCCATGGAACTACTCCCGCAGGGGTAGCTTTCATGGCTCAAAGGGTGGCCCAGATTGGAGTGGATGGCCGCCGTTACCGTATACCTCCGAAAGTCTTGCATCAAATCTGGAGATAGTTTTGAAAACTCTCACAGACTTAGGCTGGATAATAAACTTTCAGAAATCAGAGCTGACTCAATCCCAGAAGTTTGTTTACCTGGGAATGTTCGTCGATCTAGACATAGGATATGTTTATCCTACTCAGGAGAGAATAGAAATACTCATCTCAGTAATACAGTCAGTCTGCAACAGTCGTCATGTACTGGCATGGGTTTACTTGAGAATGCTGGGGTTGATGGTTTCTCTGGAACCAGTCTTTCCACAGGCGACCTTGTGCAGGCGGCCTATTCAGTTATTTCTCATGACACAGTGGACCCAGAGGACAAGTTCCCTGGACTCAGAGGTGTCAGTGTTGGAACCTCTTATTCACCACCTTCAATGGTGGATGAAGAGAGAGAATCTCCTGGCGGGTGTGATGCTCACCCCACCCCACCCTCAAATAACGATGTACACAGATGCATCAATGGAGGGATGGGGGGCTTGCCTGAAAGAAGCCACAGTATCAGGGCTTTGAAATCTGGATCAGTCACAGGAACATATAAATCTACTGGAATTACGAGCAGTAGTTCTGGGCCTTGAACATTTCTTGGAGATTGTTCAGGGCAAGATTGTTCTAGTTCGATCAAACAAACCGCCAGGGCGGAACGAAGTCACCCAGTCTCTGTATGATGACTTGGAAACTGCTTTGCTGGTGTCTAGATCACATGATCACCTTGAAGGCAGTTCACATTCTGGGAAGGCTAAATCTGTTAGCAGACTCATTGAGCCAAAGGATGAGTGTTTTGCCTACGGAATGGCAACTGAGTCAATGTGTGGCAGATCGTCTGTTCGACCACTGGGGGAGACCCAACATAGATTTGTTTGCAACGAACAAGAATGCAAAGATGACGACGTACATCTCTCTGATTCCAGATCCAAGCGCTTTCGCAACAGATGCGTTAGCTATCAGCTGGGTGGGAATGTATGCATACGCATTCCCTCCAGCAATCCTGATTCCAAAAATTCTTCAGAAAATCAGACAGGAGGAGTGCCAAGTGCTTCTGATCGCCCCAAATTGGCCAAGCCGATCATGATATACGGATCTGCTGGACCTTCTGGTCTGCAATCTGGTTCCTCTGCCTCTGATGGACAATATTATCTTCCAGGGCAAGAACCTTCACAACAATCCGTCAATGTTCCAATTGACTGCGTGGATGTTGTCAAGGAATCTAGAATTAAGGAGGGCTTTTCTGAGCAAGCAGCCATGTTCATGGCTAAAGCCAGGAGGGGGTCAACCTCCAGAGCATATAATTATAAAATCAACAGATTTGCAGAATGGTCCTCAAAAAGATGTATTAATCCAATGGATTCATCTATTCAGGTAGTAGCTGATTTCCTCTGTCACCTGTATGATGCCTATAGCCTCAAGCCTAACTCTATTGCTGGCTATAAGTCAGCTTTAATGACAGTTATCCCTTGCTTGACTAATAGGGGAATTGATGAAGTAAATACATTAAATACTTTAATCAAAGGCATGGGCAATCTAAGACCAAGGAATCCCCCAGTGATTCCGTCTTGGAGTTTATCACTAGTGCTTCAGGTGCTAGCTGATAGGCCGTTTGAACCACTAAGCTCCATTTCTATGAAAATGTTGACGCTTAAGACTATTTTTAATTGGTGCGGCCTCTGGAAGGCGTAGGAGTGAGATTCATGCCTTGTCAGCCGAGGCAGACCGTTTTGTGGTTACAGGGGAAGACCTAAGGCTTCTACCCAGGATAAATTTCATGGCGAAAAACCAGTCTTTGAAATATCCGGGTCAACCGATAATTTTATCAGCTTTGACTAGGTTTGATCCTAATTCAAAACTATGGTGTCCAGTCCGAGCATGAATCCGGTACCAACAACGTACTCAAGATTGGCGGACGGACGCAACAGCGTTATGATTGTCATATATTGAGCCCCATGGCAGGGCGTCAAAGGACACCATTTCCAGGTGGATGGTAGAGTGTATTCAATTTTGCCATAAATCCGCCACAGGTAAACAAGTCGACATGGCCAAGGCTCACAGTGTCCGGGGTGTAGTGGCTTCCACTGCCCTATTTAATGGGGTACCTGTGGATGACATTATGTCAGTAGCTCAGTGGCACTGTGAGTCAAGTTTTACCGACCATTATCTCCGTGACACCTCGAATCCTCTCGCCTTATCGATTTTGAAAAGCTAATCTAGGTGTACATATTTTGATGAGGTATCCTCATTTTTTATATATTTCACATTTAATCAATGGAAACATCTACTTTATGGGCTGCATCAGTCTTCACCAATGGGGAGATGATGACAGCGCCAGTCTTCCACAAGAGAGGCGCTTTATCTCATTTTAATTTTGATTCCGTTTTGGAGCATTTAATATTGGTCGGCATTACAAAATTAATGCGCAATACGAGAGTAAAAACTGTTCCATTATTAATTTTTTCTGAAGAGAAATATTATTTCCCTGTTGTGATTGGATAAATTCTCCCATACAAGCCAATGAAAATAGAGAATGGCAGATATTAAAAGAATTCTAGTAAACACAACTGCTGATCTTACCCATTCCTGCATTCCTAATAGGCGGCATTTTATGTCAAAAGTACCATTGATTTTGATGTAAGAAACGATCTTTATTGAAGATACACGATAATTAGGCGGTCCCAATAATAATTTCACTTCCACAATGATATTTTTGAGGCATACATTAAACATAGTGGTACGGCGGTAAGAAAGCGTTGTATTTTTTGAAGAGTTTATTTACAGGAATCCAGTTGGATTCCCTATTTCTCAATTGTGGGAATATTACGAGAATCGGATTCCCTGTATTCCCGTCGAATTTCGAGCCCTGCGGTGCATCAGATCAGATGATTTGTCTATGCTAAAGACGTAGGTATTCTAGTTATGATATTAGGCACTTCAATTATTTTTGAAAATATGAAATCTGCTACCATTTTATCATTGTATATCTGATGTTTGCATAGTCTGTCTCTACTATCCTTCCCAGTTAGATGTTCTGGATATGAATACAATTCATCCGTACACCTGGATATTGTTTTCGGGTCAGATTAACTTCTTATTTTTGTTATGATGTCATAATCAGCCTTGCACTTTACTAACTATTATAAAGTTTTGTCCAACGCTGGTTTGCTTATTAGTTAGTGGTTTTTATGGCCACCTTCCCTCTCTCTCTTATTTTGGTTTTGAGTTACTAATTCATTAACTAAAATGTTCATTGTCTTCGTCTTCTGGCCTTTTTCAGAAGCCTGGTTGCCCTTCTTCTGGAAGGTTTTTGAAAGAATGTTTCACCCCACATTTATGCTTCCAATGCAGTCCTTGTGGACCATTGCTTAACTGTAACATCTGTAAACAGGGTGGGGGAGGGGGGGGGGTGGGCGCTAATGTCTGAGTTTTTATCATTACAGACCAAGGAGAAGGCGATTGAGGAGGAGAGAAGAACAAGGAAAGAGGTTCTTGGAGAAGGGTAAGAGGAAGGCCTCATCCACCATGGATATGGAGGCCTTCCGTGTTGAGATGATGGAAGAGATGAAGAGGACAATTAAGGATTTGGTTCCAGAGTTGCTTCGTGGCATGCCTCCTGGACCAAATTCTTTATTGTCATCTTCTTCTACTCCGGAGCAGATAATCCCCACCTCTGAATCGGTGCTCTGTAGGGACTTACCAGCTTTCGTCCAAGATTCAAAGGTGGCCCCCATTAGAGGGGGCAGTCCACTATGAGGGCACTGGCAGCAGGCTTGCCGCGCCGGTTGTTCATGTACAGGTGTCGCTGGAACCTGGTGCCTGCTTATCAGGCCAGGATTATCCGCACCCTATAGGTACCACTTCCTCCTATGGTCCTTTTCCTGACCAGTCCGGGTTAGAATTCTTCGCTGACCTGGAGGGTAATCTTTCTGGCCAGGAAGAAGAGGACTATCTGCTGGGTTCTCCTTCTGGCGCCGTGGCCATGGACATTGGCATACGTGCACCCCTTGCGGGGAGCACGGGCAACATTGTCCATGGAACTACTCACGCAGGAGTAGCGTTCATGGCGCAGAAGGTAGCCCGGGCTGGATCTGATGGCCAGCATTACCGCATACCTCGGCTTGCCGATGGTGTAGCAGGTTCTGGCCAGGGCCGTGGTGTGTCAAAATTTTCCCCACGCAATGCCACGGCGCCTGCTCCTGGTCAAGACAGTCAGTTTAGTATTCCTGTTCTTTCAGGCCTGCATGCTTTCTCTGGCTTGCCAGGAGTATCAGTTCCTCCAGCCACGTACATGCCTGCGATTGCTCAGGAGGATGATGAAGGCCTGCGCCTTGTCGAGCATTCACAGTTAGCCACAGAGGAAGACTGGTCTGATGCTTGTCATTGGCTAATAAACGTCAGGCCAGGTCTTCCTGTAGAACAGTCGGCCAGCCAATGGGACCAGCGCCCATGGCTGGCAGGTAAGCCGACTACTGCCGTTATGCCATCTCTGCCACTGGTGGAACATAATGTAGATAAGTTTACAGTGGCAGAGACATCCATCAAGGCGCATGGACATCTCGCGAAGGCCCTCGCGAGGTGGCGAAACGATATTACATCGTACCTGAGGAGTATCAAAGGTATGGTGTGGTGCCTAAGCAAAGCACGGATGACCGTGCTGCGCTAGGCGAGGATACGTGGCCAGGCTCCCGGTCTGACACCGGAGCGCTGTGCTCGAATGTGTTGCGTCCGGCAAATACTGCGTTGCGCGATGCGGAGGAGAGTTTGAGAGCGTCTATTGCAGCGCTTTCGCACATCTCCCAGCTGTTAGAGGGAGTAGTAACAGTAACAGCATCTGCATTGCGCCAGCCTGGTCCGGTAACAGTCCAGAGAGCCATCCAGGATGGAATTAACCTGGCTCTGGATTGTTTAACCCGGTCTGTGACCAGGAGTGTCCGGGCGTGGTGCACGTTTGCCTTAGCTGTATAATAGGCTGCTGCATACACCTATGACAGGTCCTGGTCTTTTTGGAGGTGAGGGATGTAAGCACCTCCAGGAGACGGTTACCCTGGTCAATAACAAGAGGGCGTTGCGCGAGCAATTTGATGTGCTCCGCAGACAGCGCGTTCTCACAGCTCCCCCTGCATATTGTCCCATGCAGGCTCGAGATGGCAGTGGCCAGGTCGGAGGTCAGCCACCAGCGCAGCGCCAGCCACGGCCGTGCACGCTTCGGCGAGGGGTGCAGGCTCCTCCAGCACCATCAGCCAGGCAGCTGCCCACGCACTGAGATGCACGCAGCTCAGACCAGGTCATGGTAATTGTAACTGAAGGATCGATTACCACGGTAAGAACCACTCCAGTGCTTCTGGACCAGGAGACAGTGTTGCGCTACTTATGTCCACCTCTCTCCCTAAGTGGTCCAGTGGGAGGCCGGTTGGCCCACCACAAGCAAGAGTGGGAGCAGTTAACTCGGGACAGTTTAGTCTTGCGATGGGTTTCAGTTGGGTATCATTCCAATTGGATAGCAGGCCAGCCATGGCGGCTGTCTCTGGTGCCTATCTGGACTCAAAATCCAAAAGATCCAGATCAACAGTTGTGTATAGAGGAGGAAATAAATTCCCTCATACTAAAAGGAGCAATTCTACCGGAACAAAAGTACACGGGCTTCTATTCAACTGTGTTCCTAGTGACAAAGAGCACTGGAGGGTGGAGACCAATTCTCAACCTCAAGCCATTGAACAAGTTCATAAACACACCCAGTTTAAAAATGGAGACAGTGAAAATGGTGTTCGCAGGGTTGGAGAAGGGAATGTGGACAGCATCAATAGATCTGAAGGATGCTTATTTTCACATTCCAATAGCGAGGAGTTTTCATCGGTCCCTAAGGTTCGTATTTTAGGGCAGACAGTGTGAATTCAGGGTTTTACCCTTTGGAATTTTGACAGCTCCTCGGGTCTTCACCATGGTGGTTCTTGCAGTAACAGCATACCTCCCCAGGAGAATCAGCAATCCACACGTACATAGATGATTGGCTGTTAAAAGCACACAATCAGGAAAGTCTATCAGCAAATCTAGAGATAGTTTTGAAAACTCTCACAGACTTAGGCTGGATAATCAGCTTTCCAAAATCAGAGCTGACTCCATCCCAGAAGTTTGTTTACCTTGGAATGTTCATCGATCTAGAGATAGGATATGTTTATCCTACTCAGGAGAGGGTACAGGTACTCATCTCATTAATACAGTCAGTGTGCAACAGTCGTCATGTCCTGGCAGGGGTTTACTTGAGAATGCTGGGGTTGATGGTTTCTCTGGAACCAGTCATTCCTCAGGCGGCCTTACGCAGGTGACCTATCCAGTTATTTCTCATGACTCAATGAACCCAGAGTACAGGATCACTGGACTCGAACCTCTTATTCACCATCTTGAGTGGTGGATGAAGACAGAGAATCTCCTGGCACGGGTGATGCTAACCCCTCCACACCCTCAGTTAATGATGTATACAGATGCATCAAGGGAGGGGTGGGGAGCTTGCCTGGAAGAAGCCACAGTATCAGGGCTTTGGAATCTGGATCAGTCACAAGAACATATCAATCTACTGGAATTGCGAGCAGTAGTCCTGGGCTTGGAACATTTCATAGAGAAAGTTCAGGGCAACATTGTTCTAGTTCGATCAGACAACTCAACAGTAGTGACTTACATAAACTGCAAAGGCGGAACGAAGTCGCCCAGTCTCTGTATTATGACATGGAAACTGCTTTGCTGGTGCCTGGATCACAGGATCACCTTGAAAGCAGTTCATATTCCGGGAAGGTTAAATCTGATGGTAGACTCATTGAGCCGAAGGATGAGTGTTTTACCTACGGAATGGCAACTAAATCAATGTGTGGCGGATCGTCTGTTCAACCACTTGGGAAAACCCAACATAGATTTATTCGCAACGAAGAAGAATGCGAAGATGACGACGTATGTCTCTCCGAATCCAGATCCGAGCGCTATCGCAACAGATGCATACGCATTCCCTCCAGCAATCCTGATTCCAAAAATTCTTCAGAAAATCAGACAGGAGGAGTGCCAAGTGCTTCTGATCATCCCAAATTGGCCACGCCGATCATGGTATATGGATATGCTGGACCTTCTGGTCTGCAATCTGGTTCCTCTGCCTCTGATGGACAATATTATCTTCCAGGGCAAGGCCCTTCATAACAATCCGTCAATGTTCCGATTGACTGCGTGGATGTTGTCAAGGAATCTAGAATTAAGGAGGTCTTTTCTAAGCAATCAGCCATGTACATGGCAAAAGCCAGAAGGGGGTCAACATCCTGAGCATATAATTATAAAAAAAAAAGATGTATTAATCCACTGGATTCATCTATTCAGGTTGTATCAGATTTCCTCTGTCACCTGTATGATGCCTATATCCTCAAGCCTAACCTTTGCTGGCTATAAGTCAGCTTTAATGACAGTTATCCCTTGCTTGGCTAATAGGGGAAGTGATGAAGTAAGTACATTAAATACTTTAATTAAAGGCATCAGCAATCTAAGACCAAGGAATCCCCCAGTGATTCCGTCTTGGAGTTTATCTGTAGTGCTCCAGGTACTGGCTGATAAGCCATTTGAACCACTTAGTTCCATTTCTATGAAAATGTTGACACTTAAAACTGTATTTTTAATTGCTGCGGCCTTGGCAAGGCGGAGAAGCAAAATTCATACCTTATCAGCCGAGGCAGACCATTATGTGGTTACAGGGGAAGGCCTTAAGCTTCTACCGAGAATAAATTTCATGGCAAAAAATCAGTCTTTGAAATATCCAGGTCAGCCCATATTTTTACCTGCTTTGACTAGATATGATCCTAATTCAAAAGCAGACCATTACCTCCGTGACACCTCGAATCCTCTCGCCTTATCAATTTTGAAAAAATAATTTAGGTATACATATTTTGATGAGTTTCTAATTTTTTACATATTTCACAATTTATCAAGAGTAACAACCACTTACTTGGACTGCATCAACCTTCACCAATGGGAAGATAATGACAGCAGCCAACTTCAACAAGATCAGTCTTGTTTATGTGTTGTTCATTGTTGATTGTGTTGTCACGTGACCCTTCGTTATTAATATGGTGATGGTACATGTTTTATGTGGTTCATTCTTGAGAGTATACGAAAATGAAGCCTTTTCATTTAATGTCCTATAGTACATGACACTTGTACGTAGAGAGCGTATGGGACATTGAGGTCATTCTGTCTTCCGCCCAAGAAAAAGGGGGGATGGGGTTGGTGGTGGTGGTGGGGGGAGCGCATATGACATCTGGTCTTCTCTCAGCCATCGGTTGTGTTATCCGATGTTCAAATCTATTCCTGGTTGTGTTTTTACACAATTTAAGAAGTTTAAGTGCCTTAAACGCAGAAAAGCGCATAGGGAAGAGCCGGTCGTTTGACCTCGCCTCCCGCACGCCAAATTCTCTGACGAATTCTGGCAATATCAAAGAGTGTTAGGGAGGTAAGTATACTCTCGAAGTGAAATAAATGAAATCACAGATTTTGTTTTCACGAGAGTTGATACTTAACTTACCTCCCTAACACGGACCCGGCCTCTCCGCCCCACACAGGCCCGGTCTTCAGGCTTTCTTAAAGTTGCATAGTGTCCGCCAATAAATTAGTCAGAGGAAGTACTAGTCTGTGCATGTGCGGTGGTTGAGGCTGGCATCCGCCGGAGTGTCATCTGACTACCTGCCCATTAGGGGCACCTAACTTTTAATCTGAGTGTTTATTGAGTGAAAGTTGATATTTGGGAATATCAAAGAGTGTTAGGGAGGTAAGTATCAACTCTCTCGTGAAAAAAGAAATCCATGATTTCATTTATGTCTGTCTGACTCTCTCTCGCCCTCCCTCCCTCCCTCTTTCCCTCCTCTCTCTCCCTCTCTCCCCCCCCCCCTTCCTCCCTCCCCCCTCCCTCCCTCCCTCCCTTCCCTATCCCACCTCTCTCTCTCTCTCTCGCTCGCTCCCTCCCTCCCTCCCTCCCTCCCCTCCCTCTCTCTCTATCTCTCTCTATCTCTCTCTCTCTCTCTCTCTCTCTCTCTCTCTCTCTCTCTCTCAGTCTTGCAGGAGTTGTGTACATTCCTGGCCTATGCTTAGAAGACACACATGCTGCTATTAAGCAGAGTTCAGCCCTCATTAACTCATCAGTCAGTGAAGGCATGGCAGCCACTGTACTTGAGGTAAGAGCAGTAATTAGCGCATTATGCCATATGAGGTGACCTGAATGGTTTCTATTTAACCGTTTAACCATCGAATTTGTTGAAAAAATTTCAATTTTCTCATAGAAAATGTCCATTTACAGTCCAGAAGACTATTTTTGAAAATTTAGCACTGGAATCACTTGCTCAGTTATCGAGCCAGTCATTCCAGTGGTAAATTTTCAAAAATAGTCTTCTCTTGGTCTGCAAATTACCATTTCTCAAGACCACTACAGAAGCCATTTTTTGGCTGATATAAGTTTTAAAGGGTTATTGGGAAATGAACTCTATTCTATTCCACATATGCAGTATTCCTGTAACTTTGAACACAACATCACTCATAGTGAACTGACTGTTCACCTGCATCTAATAAAGAGATTCGTGAACTTAATATGATGTCAGCGCCCATCCGTCATCTGTCCATCCGTCAACTTTTCCTTTAAACGACTTCTCAAGAACCACTGGACCGATTTCAATTATATTTGGCAGGAAGCATCCTTAGGATCACTCATGAAATATGATCTAGGACAAGAGCTGAACCAAGTTTGTTCAAGGGGACTTGATTGGTCAAATGGTTTGGCAGCCATCTTGGTTGACCTAGTTTTAGCGAAAACGACTTCTCCAGAACCACTGTACGAGTCGGGTCGAAATTTGGCAGATATGATATAGGGACTAAGGCCCATTAAAGTTTGTTGAAGGGAAGTTGAACCTTCAAAAAACATGGCCACCGTGGGTGAATCAAAATATAGTGTGTTTGGTGGCCATATTGGAATTTTTTTTTTTGATGGGTTTTGAGGCCGAAATTGGTTTTATGTGTTTTTGGGTATTCTGAGCTCAAATTTGTAATTTTTGAAATGGTCGGATAAATGGTTTGGTGGCCATCTTGGATCATTTCCTGCCAAAAGCTCCCGTACTAAAGCAATGCGAAATTTAAAATGTCTTCTCGATAACTACTGGGACAATTTCAATTATATTTGGCAGGAAGCATCCTTAGGGCATAGAGGTTCAGGTTTGTTCAAACGAAGCTGATCGTCCATCTTGGATTTTGGCCGATTTTTAGAAATTTCCGAAACCGTTTGAGGCATCGATTCAGAACTCATGAAATATCATCTGGGGTAAACGCTGAACCAAATTTGTTCACTTGTGAACTTGATTGGCCAAATCATTCGGTGGCCATCTTGGATGACCTAGTTTTCGAGAAAACGACTTCTCCAGAACTGTTGAAGTGATTGGGTCAAAATTTGGGAGATGATATTGATGACTAAGAGCCATTAAAGTTTGTTCAAGAGAAGTTGATACATAAAGAAACATGGCCTCTGTTTTCTTGTTACAAGCCTGCTCAACTCATTAGAGTTCTACTTATTGTTAATGAACATTCTGGTTGAAATGTCTATGGTCCAGGTGAGCGATACAGGCCCCTTGGGCTTCTTGTTTCAAAAATATTGGAGAAAGCTGTAGCTAAACGTTTTACCAACCATCTGAAGGAGAACAATCTGTATGAAGGCATGCAATCTGCATACTGCAAGGCTCATTCATCTGAGACCACATTGCGCTGTGTGCAGAATGATTTGCTGCAAATCAGTGACAGTGGAGGTGTTGCAATTCTCCTTTTGCTAGATCTATCTGTAGCCTTTGATACGCTTGACCATGGTGTTCTTTTCAAGTGCCTCACTCAAACGTTTGGCATCACAGGCTCTGCATTACAGTTGTTCCAATCCTATCTAAGTAACAGGGAACAGGTCGTATCAGTCGATGGTGAAGCATCAACATCACAAACCCTCCATTTTGGGGTACCTCAAGGACCAGTCTTAGGGCCTCTTCTTTTCACTGCACATACAACTCCACTATCTGTTGTCATCTAAAGTCATGGACTGTCGTACCACCAATATGCTGATGACATCCTGTTGTATATTAAAGTAGAACCTACAGTACCTTCCAAACAGGAATCTGTTGTTTTGAAGATTGAGCATTGTTTTTCTGATATTCAGGCATGGATGCATAACAACAAGTGAAAATTAGATGATGGAAAATGGAAGAAACTCTCATTATGTGATATTGCTCTTGAATTAGGCCAACATATTATAACCAGTAGAATGGCTATTAAAAATCTAGGTATTGTGTTTGATTCAGAGCTTAACATGGATAAGCAAGTTACATCTATCTGCCGTGCGGCATACTTTCATCTCCATCGCATCAGTCGCATTAGGAAATTTCTGACACTAGACGCTACAAAGTGGAAATGCACTTCTGTTTGGAATATCGCAGAAAAATGTCGATAAACTGCAGCGTATTCAAAATGCTGCTGCATTTATTCTAACCTGGACATCGAAACGTCAACATTTCACCCCAGTGCTGAAAGACCTCCATTGGTTACCTGTCCGATGAAGAGTTGAATATAAGATTTTAATTAACACCTTTCTCGGTTTTTACGATTTGGCACCTAAGTACATCTGCAAATTATTGGCAAAATATGAACCACAAAGAGCTCTTCACTCTGCCAGTAAATTACAGCTGGTCGTACCTGACCTGCCACTAAGCGTAGATCATTTGGTGACAAATCATTTGCTGAAGCAGCTGGAGTATTATGGGACTCTCTGCCTAGTAATCTACACACTGCACCATCATTAAACATGTTTTGCAAAGAGTTAAAAACACATCTTTTCAAAAAGGAATTTTATTGATTGGTTTTGTGGTCGTGTTCTCACTGGAGAGTTAATCTTGAATAATGCCATCTAGCATATCTAGCTCTTTATGCATTGTTAGCTTGTCTGAACTTATGTGTGAACTTATGCCATGGCGACGATCCATTTGGCCAGCATCCATCTGTCAACTTTTTTTTAAATGACTTCTCAAGCACCACAGTGTCGATTTGAATTAAGAATCGTCCTTAGGGCATAGAGGTCCAAGTTTGTTAAAAGGAAGCTGATTGGTCAATCTAACCTATGGCCATCTTGGATTTTGGCCAATTTTTAGAAACATCTTTAAAAATCTCCGAAACCACTTTGTTTTGTTACAAAACTCATGAAATATCATCTAGGGCAAGAGTTGAACCAAGTTTATTCAAGGTACTTTATTGGACAAATGGTTTGGCGGCCATCTTGGATGATCTAGTTTTCAGGAAAACGGCTTCTCCAGAACCACTGAAGGGATCTGGCCAACATTTGGGAGATATGATTAGGGACTATGGGCCATTAAAGTTTGTTCAAGGAAAGTTGATAGGCCATCTTGAATCCTTTTCCCACCGAAAACTCCCATACTAAAACCATAGGAAATTAAAAATGTCTTCTAAAGAACTACTAGGCCGGTTTCAATTATATGTGACAGGAAGCATCCTTAAAGTATAGAGATCCAAGTTTGTTGTTCAAAGGAAGCCGATCGGCCAATTTGGCCAGTGGCCATCTTAGATTTTAGCCGATTTTAAGAAATGTCTAAAAATCTTCTCCGAAACTGCCTTGGGGATTGATTCAAAACTCCTGAAACATCCTCTAGGGCAGTAGTTGAACCAAGATTGTTCAAGGGAACTGATTGGCATAAGGCTTCGGCAGCCATCTAGGATTACCTGGTTTTCACAAAAACAACTTCTTCAGAACTGCTGAGCGTATCAGGCCGACATTTGGGAGCTATGATTAGGGACTAAATGCCATTAAAGTTTGTTCAAGGGAAGTTGATAAATAAACAAATATGGCTACCATGTACCAATCAAAATGCAGCATGTTTGGCCCTAGGATTTTGGCCAATTCTTAGAAACGTCTGTAAAAATCTTCTGTGAAACCGCTTGGGGAATCAATTCAAGACTCATGAAGCATCATCTAGGGCAATTGCTCAACCAAGTTTGTCTGCCAAATGCTTTGGCAGCCATCTTGTTGCAGTTCTAGTTTAAATGCTTATGTTCCAGGTCAGCGATTCAGGCCCCCTTAGGACTCGTGTTGTAAAACCATTTATCATTTAATTGTCATTGGTAAAAGTCGGCCACTGCCATGTCTACAGTGGTCTTTGGAAATGTCCAATATGCAGGCCAAGTCACATATGCATCCACAGTAGGGATAGGAGATGCAGTTTGCATCCAATCAATCCAGGGGGAACCTCACCTTCACCCACCCCCAACGCTACCAGCCCTTGCAAATAAGGGCACCAAAACCCCCCCCCCCCCCCCCCCCCCCCCCCCGCACCACACCCCACCAACACATTATTTGACCAATTTATTAGAAGTATGGTCTGAAATGGCTTCTCGGAGAGTCTAATGTTCACAATTTTCCTGGCGAATACCCCCAGACCCACTATTTTCCGGAGCACCAACCCTTCCCAATTATACCCCAAATGCTCTGCCCAGACTTGTAGTTTTCCAAAAGATGGGGGGGGGGGGAGAAATTTGATATGGATGGGGAATACGTCCGTGACATAGTGGGGCGGGGGCAAGGGGAGGATTTTATTTCTGAACATGTACCACTGGAATCATTCGCTCAATAACTTTCCAGTGTTCAATTTAAAACAATATCCCGCTCTTGGCTTATAAATTGACATTCACCCAGCACAAACTTTAATCTCCTTGATCAGTTTTGCCTATTAGTCTGTTACATGATTCATAAAGATTGTGTATATAACATTTAGGCTATGAGTTTGGGAACACCTGTGCTAGCCAGGGACATCATTGGTAATCGTGACTTGGTGATTGATCATGAAAATGGCCTTCTCTTTTCAACGCCTCAAGTAAGTAATGATAATCTACATTGAAGTATTTATATTGTCCTTCATGTTCTTGAAATTATATTTATTATAGATTTTGCGATGTGTGCTTTCAATATGTATAACACTTTAACCCCTTCTTCTGTCAACATCTCCTCAAAGTGCACTAAGTGATACCTATATCAATCAACCCCTTAACCTTCAAATTCGTTCAAGATAATTTCAATTTTCTCATAGAAGATGCCCATTTGCAGATCAAGAGTAGACTATTTTTGGAAATTTACCACTGGAATGATTGGCTCAGTTATCGAAACTTTCAAAAATAGTCTTCTCTTGGTCTGCAAATCGACATTTCTCAGGACCACTGCGGAATCGGTTTTTGGCTGATATGAGTACTAGAGGGTTAGTGAATATGAAAGTAAGGGATTGCAAACAAATTGTATTGTTTAACTTGTGTGTTTCATAAATGGCATTCAATATCAAAGTAAGAGTTTATATAGTGCATTGTGTGTAAATTGTTTTTAATTGTATTTTACCATTATTCCATCATAAATTATTTTGACAAATGCTCTGTTGATTCTTGCATGCATTGACTAGAGAGTACAGCCTACTATGCTAAACGAGTAATCAACAAGGTAATAGAGTGATACATGTCTGGTTATACATGCCAATTTCTACCTAAGCTCCGCCCACTCCAGATATGCTTTTGAATCGATTTGGACACTGCATCCTGAATTCCCAGAATATCAAAGTCACGGTAACTATACAAGTAAGTTGTTGAATATTTTGAAACTAATTTGACTTGTTAGCTGACATTGCAATGAAGTACTATAGGTCTGACGTGAATGTGGTAATGGTCTGGCAGTACTCATCAGAGCTGTATGTGTTTGGTGAATTTACAATGTAATAAACATTATGTTGAATATTGTGGAAATAAAATTTTGTCTGAAAATTTGGCTAAAAACCTGGAAAATTTGTAAAAACTCTGATGAAAATGTGATGACAAGGGTTGGCAATCTGTGATTAGAATTGTAGTATATAGGGTATATACATTCAGTTAATAGATTGGATAACTAGAGGACCCCTTAACACACATATCAGCCAGAAACAGCTTGATCTGCAGTGGACTTGAGAAATGTGCCTTTGCAGACCAAGAGAAGACTATTTTTTTAATTTATCACTTAAATGGCTTGCTCGAATTTATTACTTGAATGGCTGGCTCAATAACTGCGCCTGTCATTCCAGTGGTAAATTTTCAAAAATAGTCTTCTCTTGGTCTGCAAATCAGCATTTTCTAGGTTCGAGGGTTAGAGGGTTAAAAGTCTGTATATCTGTATTCCTGATTACTAGGAGTTCATTGAGAAGGCTGATGAACTGCTCATGTCACATGACCTCAGGAATCATATCATCAACAATGCACGGATGAAGATAGACAAACAGCACTCTGTGTCGGCAGAGAAAGAAGCTTATGTGACGCTTATCAATAGCATCATCCTATCAAGCTGACATGGGCTAAATAGCACTATAGGTGATCCTAAAGGAAGATTTCATAAACATTGCTGGACCTAGGAAATGATGTTATAGTAGTAAATTTCTATTGTATCAATAGCAGACATGGGGTAATAGTGATCTGCAATGGTAATTAAATCTAATCGATTCCATTTTTAGCTCACCTGGCCAGAATGGCCAAGTGAGCTTATGCCATGGCGACCCTCCATCGTCTGTCCGGCATCGGTCCATCCGTCAACTTTATCTTTAAACGACTTCTTCTCAAGAGCCACTGGGCCAATTTCAATTATATTTGGCAGTGAGCATCCTAAGGCATAGAGATCTAAGTTTGTTCAAAGGAACTTGATCGGCCAATTTGGCAGGTGGCCATCTTGGATTTTGGTCTTCTTCAGAGACTTTCTCAAAACTGAATCGTTAATAACAGAGTAACGCTCCGATTATGACTCAGGATTAGCCAGCAATAATCCCAAGATTTAATTGACAGAGCCCCAACGATCTCTAATAAATATTATTTTGATTTTCTTTGAGAGAGTATGTTATTGAGATACACAGATTCATGCTCAATTACAACAAGCATGTCAATCCAGTAGCTTATACATGCTACTGGTAACAGAAGAAGCAAAAAACAGACAAAACATAGTCTATAAACACTCTAGGCACAAGTAACCAAGGCTGGTAATGCGCCTACCACGAAATTAGAAATGATCTTACAAATCATTACTAAGTCACCAGGACCTACAACCACTTATCTTGGGTGGTTTTCTATGCTTGTCCGATATCTTGATGATCCTTTGACTTTCCTTTCTATCCACAGCAAATCCAAAAGTTAGAATATAACTTTTTAATTAGCATAAAATCTTTTATACACCTTTCCACTTCAAAGTAGGAAAAGGAATGAAGTCTTGGTTGCTATCAACAAGGTCATGTGATAGCTATCAGCCAATGAGGTTGTCATTGTGCTTAATGACCTACTCAGTGGCACTGGGTATTGGATTAACCCTCTTCTTGCCTCATTCTGAGATATAGCATTCAAGCGAATTACTATGGATCTCATCATTAGAGAGAGTATGGAGATACCTGAAGAAGCCTTCAGTCACTCTATAACCACAATACCCAGCAAACATTGGCTGTAAAAAATTCATCCTACTATGCTTCCATTCAAAGAAGGAAAGAGCAATAGTAATGCAAGGAGGTAGGTATATGTAATTAGTAAAACATAAGACCAGACCCTCCGGGTCATCTGGTCGATATGTATTATGTGCTCTGACATCTATACTATAGAATATTTTGAAATGTATTTGATTGAAAGTTGTTAGTACCTAAGGCAGCAATCACTTTCAGTCAAATTATTTTCTAAATAAACTCCAGCTCACCTGGATACTCATCTCCTAACTTGGAAATTTAGCGAGATGTACATGTTATAGTTAAACCTGCTATCAAGACCACCTGTATTAACCCTTTCAATAATGAATTCCCTATATCTTATTTTCAAGGCATCCATACAGAAAGACTGTTGAATATTTTGAAATCAATTTGACTGAAAGTCATTGCTGCCTACGGTACAATGGCTTCAAGTAAAATTAATTTCAAAATATTCAATAAAATAAGTTTTATATCATAAAGAATATGCTTTTTCCAGGATTTATGCATGAAAGGGTTAAGAGACCACCTGCCTTTAGAGACTATTTTCTTCATTTGCTAAATCCAATTAAGCAATGTATTTGAAACTTTATTAAGAAACCATCTGCCGTAAGAGACTGCCTTCTGATTCTCCCTTTGGGTGGTGTCTTAATACAACTTTGACTGTATGCCATCGATTTCTATTGTTAGTACTGATGTCATCTATTTTCACTTAAATATCGTTCAAAATCACTATTGCAAAAAGCAGTCGAGAGATTGTTGTCGATATTTCGAAAATTAAACCATTTGATTGAAAGTCATTGGAAGTGGCACTGACTGATGTAAAACTCAATAAAGATTAGTTGAAATGCCAATGTTCCAGGTGAGCGATACAGGCCCCTTGGGCCTCTTGTTTCTTGTAATATGATGTAATAAGTAATCCTACTGTTGGGAAATTAGTTGTAATAGTAATTAATTACCTTTAGAAAATAGACCATTTGTAATATGTAATCACTATTACATTTGTATTACATTAAATAAACTCTATGAATATTTGTCCAAATCATAACATACATTGGCACAAATAATAAATAAGCAAACATGAGTGAGTGAGTGAGTGAGTCAGTCAGTCAGTCAGTCAGTCAGTCAGTCAGTCAGTCAGTCAGTCAGTCAGTCAGTCAGTCAGTCAGTCAGTCAGTCAGTCAGTCAGTCAGTCAGTCAGTCAGTCAGTCAGTCAGTCAGTCAGTCAGTCAGTCAGTCAGTCAGTCAGTGAGTGAGTGAGTGAGTGAGTGGGTGGGTGGGGAGGGAGGGATGGCGGGTGTGCGGGTTGGTGGGAGGGAGGGTGGGTGGGTGGGTAAGAAAATTATTGGTTTCCAGTCAGATTATTTTCAATATATTCAATAGCCTTAATCTTTAATTGTCAAATTTTGTTAGAAAATTCCAATTATCTCATTTGATTCAAATTTTACAGGCCAGCAGATAAATATTTTTGAAAACTTAAAACTTGATTGACTGTCTTGGTAACAGAGCCAGTCAATCCAGATGTACATTTTCAAAAAATATGTCTTAATCATCAAATAGACCGTTTTTGCACTGCAATAAATACTCTGCTGAATTATAGATATGCTGTGGAATTATACATATTGTATAGTGGTTATTTTGAAAATAATAAAACTAGAAGCTGTTGCTGCTTCGTTAGCAGCATCAATTATTATGTAATGGTGCCGTCTGTCCGCGGACGGGTGGGCGGCATAGTGGTTTCCGGATGATAACTCCATTACCGTTTGTCGGATCACATTGAAACTTCATAGGGTGGTTGGAATAGGTCTTGGGAAGAAACCTATCGAAATCGATGATGATCCGAAATCCAAGATGGCCGCCTGCCACTGGTGGCCATCTTGAAAATTGGTTTCCGGATGATAACTCTGTTACCGCTTGTCAGATCACATTGAAACTTCATAGGGTGGTTGGACTAGGTCTGGGGAAGAAGCCTATCGAAATTGATGATGATCCAAAATCCAAGATGGCCACCAGCCACCGGCGGCCATCTTGAAAATTGGTTTCTGAATGATAAGTCCGTTACCGTTTATCGGATCTCTTTGAAACTTCATGGAGTGGTTGGACTAGGTCTGGGGAAGAAAGCTATCGAAATCTATGATGATCCGTAATCCGAGATGGCTGCCAGCCACAGGCGGCCAGCCACAGGCGGCCATCTTGAAAATTGGTTTCCGGATGATAACGCTGTTACCATTTATCAAATCCTTTTGAAACTTCATAGAGTGGTTGGACTAGGTCTGAGGAAGATACCTATTGAAATCGATGATGATCTGAAATCCAAGATGGCCACCAACCACTGGCGGCCATCTTGAAGATTGGTTTCCAGATGGGGAAGAAAGAAACCTATCGAAATCGACAATGATACGAACTCGAAGATGGCCGCGAGCCACCGGTGGCCATCTTGAAAATTAGTTATCGGATCGCTTTGAAACTTCGTAGGGTGGTTGGACTAGTTGTGGAGAAGAAACCTATTGAAATTGACAATGATTTGAAATTCAAGATGGCCATCAGCCACCATCTTGAAAATTAGTTTCTGAATGATAACTCTGTTCCCATTTATCGGATCGCTTTGAAACTTCATAGAGTGGTTGGACTAGGTTTGGAGAAAAACCTATCAAAATTGACGATGAGCCAAACTCCAAGATGGCCACCAGCCACGCGCTGCCATCTTGAAAGTTGGTTTCTGGATGATATCTCAGTTACCATTTATCGGATCACTTCCTAGGGTTGTTGGAATATGTCTGGTGAAGAAACTTATCGAAATTTACAGTAATCCGAAATTCAATATGGCCACCAGTCAGCGGAAGCCATCTTGAAAATTGGTTTCCAGACGATACCTCCTTGACCGTTTATTGGATCGCTTTGACAAGTCATAAGGATGACTGGTCTGATGGGTCTGAGGAAGAAATAAATATTTTCTGATAGCTTTCATTCATTGGTTTGTCATCATGGCGGGGTATTATGCGCCGTTTGCGGAGCCCTTGTTAGTTAATTTATTTTCAAAGTATTCAACATGTTTAGTTTTCTTGGAATCCATTTTTGGCAATTAAAAAGAAAATTGTTTAATGACTTTGTGCGAGACTATTTAAGAGTTGGCATAGACTGATTTAACCTGGAAGTCTGAATGCGGCTGACTCCCTTAATTGCTTTGATTGCATACCATTGATCAGTGGTAATGCTTTTAGCAATGAAATCACACTAGCTAAATTTCAAGGCAACATTACAAGAAAGCTGTTGAATATATTAAAATTAATATTACTAGAAACCGTTGCTTCTTTAGGCAGCAACAACTTTTAGATAAATTATTTACAAAATATTCAACAAGATTCCTCTCATATTTTTGAAAACTTACAACCTGATTGACTGTCTCAGTTGTAAATTTTGAAACATATTTGTCTGGTGTTCAGAAAATATACCTTTTACACTACATTAAATACTCTGCTGAACTATCGATATTCTGTTGAATTCTCGATACTGTATTGAATATGTGTTGCTTCCTTAGGCAGCATCAATTTTTATTTAAATTATTTTCAAAATATTCAACACATTTAGTTTTCTTGGAATCCAAAAAGTAATTGTAATTTTAATATATTACTTTGCAAAGTAATAGTAATTGTAATATATTACATTGACAAATAGGAGTGACTAATTACATATAGTATTATAACATATTATTTTTGCAAAGTAATAATATTATATATATATATATATATATATATATATATATATATATATATATATATATATATATATATATATATATATATTAATCACCTCATACCTGGTCTATGAATAATAGACTTTAATACCAGAGTTGAAAGTCTCGCTATGCTTTGTGAAAGACGTATCAGATTTTTAGAATCCATTGTATATCATTGATAGTGTGATTTGGTTAATGTTTGGTTATGGCTTGGTATTATTGCTGTTAATTGGTGGAGTGAATCTCTGCAGGAGTAGTGTGGGTAATATTCTGGTAATATTTAATTTTTTATATATATCTATTTACATGATTTACTATAGAGTATACTATTACTATTAAACTGATGCCGAATGTTTAAAAAACAACAGTTTGACTAAATGTTATTTACTTAGCAGCAACAAGTTGTCGTCAAATTAGGGGATTGTGTTTCAGCAAGGTCTTTGTATTCATCAGAGTTATCACCCCTGAAAATAGATTTGTTTTCTGGAGTATAACCCTAGAAATCCTGAATAGATTAGCTTCTAATTTTGTCTGAATTTCAGCGAGATCTGTCTGTATACAGACCTAGAAATCTGGCATAACCAAACCAATAGTTCCTGCATTGGTTACTCAAAATCAAAAACTGCAGACCAAAAATTAGGTTATTATTTATGTATGTTTGAATTCCTGAGTAGTAAATTTGGCCCATAAAAAGTCACCTAGGTGAGTTTATGGTATGATGACTGTCCATCATCTGTCAATTTTTGCTTTAAAGTGCATCTCCTCATTTACCGCATGCCAGATTTCAGCTTAAATTGACTGAATGGACTCTATGGTGGTTGGTGGTTTTTTATGGTAGGCATTTTGGATTTTCTGAAAAATCTGGGGAAATTAGTTAAAAACCTACTTATTAACCGCTTGGCTGATTTCAACCAAACTTGGCTGGATGGCCCGATGGTGGTAGGGTTCAGAACCTGTTTACAGAATTTTGATTGGTCAATATTTACAGCAGCCATCTTGGATTCTCCGAAAATTTTCAGAAATCTGTTAAAATCCTACTCCTCATGAACCACTTGACCGATTTCAACAAAACTTGGCAGAGAGAATCCTATGGTTCTAGGCTTCAGAAAATATTTTTAAAACTTTGATTACGTAGGCAAGTTTTCCGGTAGCAATTTTGGATTTTCCAAAAAATTTCAGGAAATCAGTTAAATGACTGCTCCTTAATTGCTTGGGTGATTTTAACAAAACTTGTTTGGAAGAACCCTATGGTGGTAGCCTTCAGAATCAGTGTACAGATTTATGATCGGTAAATTTTTTTACTGCCCATCTGGTTTTCCAAAAAATTTCATGAAATCAGTTAAAAGAGTACTCTTCATTAACGGATAATGTGATTTCAGGCAAACCTGGCTGTTTGGACCCTGTCATGATAGACTTCAGAAATTGTATACCGAATCCCTATCGTGATAGATCCCAAAACTTGTATACAGAATTTTGATTGGTCAATTTTTCACCTGGCCATCTTGAATTTTCCGAACATTTACGGCAAATCATTTAAGATTTATGTACAATTATTTCACAGGCCAATTTTCCAGGTGAGTGACATAGGAATTGTCCTATGAGAATCATGGAATGATGTCATCGTGTAAATGATTGTTGTTATATGGCATCATTGTGTGAATAATATGTTGTTGTTGATGATTGATAGTCCACAACAGCTCACTCAGACACCACAGTATTAATGAGATGCATGAGAAACTCAGGGTGTCATCCTGTGAATTTTCTGGCATGTCAAAATTGATGATTATAACCTAAATTTTAATATTGATAAGGGTATGAAAATTTGTTAAATAATTTTTAATTCATAAAATATGGTAACAGCTTTTATTTTTGTGTTTCTTATTGAATTTTAATTCTCATTTGTGGTCTTGTTTATGATACAGGACACCACTGTATTGTGCCTCATTTCATACACGTGTTTCATGGTATTAACCCTTACCACTCTGATGTCAACGCCTTAAATTTTCAAATTAAATTAAATGATGAACTGGTGTTCATTTTTCAACAAATTTGCTATCGTAGACAGCAACATTGGCTACCAAAATTATTGAAAAATGTACCCCAGTTTCTTTGTTATTGACACAATAAAAGATAGAATATTGACATCAGATTGGTAAGGCTTAAATAAGAAATATATCCGTGCAATGCTGTGTGATTATGGAATGCTGCTTCAGTGTGATAAATGTTGTTTGATGTCACTATCTTACTTCAGGAGTAATATTTATCACACAGACGATGATAAATATATAAAGATATATAAAATATAGAGTGAGTTTAGGCCCATAGTTGCATAGCTACTCGAGTTACTAGAGTAGTGCCTAAACAGCTAGAGTTTGTACTCTAGTATCTACTCGAGGCTACCCACCTATGAGCAAGGATAAGTCGAGTAAGGCACATGTTTGTATTGAAATCAATGTAATTTGAACACATGGTACATCTACCCTCATCTACGTGAGTGACCATAGAGTAGGTATGAGAGGTTTATGTATAAGTAAGTGCTCTTTATACTCCTTCAGTAAAATAAGGAAACTCAGATTTCTCCTTTTTACGAGGAAGTTTGTATTTACCATGCAGAGATGGCCCAGCCATGCCACTCCACGCAGCCTTGCAACTACGCAAGCCATAGTTATCTATTAGCTACCAAATTATTACATCTGACACATCATGCTACAAAGCATGATAGCCGAGTAATCTGTCTATTACAGCTCTAAATTTATTCAGCCTTATAAAGCTAGGTCGATATAAGATTATGTATCTATAGTCATCTGCATTGTATAAAGTAGTAATTATAAGATGTTCTTTATATATATATATATATATATATATATATATATATATATATATATATATATACACCTGTGCAAAAGTTAAGCACCAGCAAAAACAATAGAACGTAGAAACATGATGGTACAACTAGGCTGCCATACTTTTTGTCCCCGCGTTAGCTGACATAATTCCAAGTACGAAATGCACATGCATGCATGACTTCACGCCGCTTGATGTCCGTGCGTGGCGGGAAACAGCACACGTGTTCAGTTATGTAAAAGTCCAGTTTGAGGTGTAGAACATTACATACAGATTTAGCCGACAAGATTAGGAATTTTGTGTTCATGACCGTGGTTTATTTGTACAGAGAGAATTAGCTCTTGATTGTGAACCGCTATGGCAAGACGAAGGTTAAGTGATCGTGTGAAATGGCAAATCATAGGCATGCATACCACTGGTATGTCATGCAGAGAGATTGGCAGACAGCTGAACATTAACCATACTGTAATCAGTCGTTTGATTGCAAAACATGGGCAAACTAACGAGGTGAAGGACAGGCCTAGATCTGGAAGACCGAAGAAGACTACTGCCCGTGATGATCGAGCCCTAGTACGCCTTGTTAGGAGATCTCCATTCACCAACAGCAGAGTGCTCAGCCAGCAATGGGAAACGCGCAATAGAGTGTCAATGTCTACCGTCAAAAGGAGACTGTATGCTGCTGGCATGAAAGCTAGGAGACCTGTCAGACGTCCTCTCCTCACTGCACACCACAAAGAGGAGCGTCTGAGGTGGTGCAACGAAAGAAGACACTGGAACATGAGATCCTGGAGACGGGTACACTGGTCCGATGAAAGTCGGTTCCTGCTTCATGCCACAGATGGTCGAACTCGTGTATGGAGGTCCAGACGCACGGCGTACGACCAACGTAACATCATGGAAGAAGTCCCATTTGGTGGAGGTTCCGTTATGATATGGGGGTGCATCTCATTTGATTGTAAGCTGGATCTGTTGACTGTACCTGGAACACTAAATGGACAAAGATATCAAGATTCCATACTGGATAGAGTTGTGGTCCCTCATTTTGTAAATCATGCACCTGGAACCCACCCTATATTCATGGATGACAACGCCCGACCACATCGTGCTAGAGCTGTGCATGAATACCTCCGCCAGAATGCCATCGAAACCCTACCATGGCCAGCAAGGAGCCCTGACATGAACCCTATTGAGCATATCTGGGACATTCTGGGAAACATGGTGAGAAGGAGGGATCCTCCTGTGCAGAACCTACAGGAATTAACAGACGCACTCCATCTTGAATGGCAACGAATACCACAATGGCGTATCAGTCGGTTGGTGACCAGCATGAGACGTCGTGTCCAGGCCGTCATCCAGGCACAAGGTGGATATACCCGGTATTAATAATGACAGTCTCAAACTCGTGCACAGATGTTAAACTTCGTTTTCAGACACCAGTAATGACAATCTAGCCACGTGTGTCAACTGTAGGGCAATAGTTGTCAGTTGTGTCAACGTAACCATATTCAGGCCTCGTTTTCAAGTTCAAACAAAAACATACAGTGTTTCCCCACCATCATAATCAGCATTCCTCTAGTTGCATTATTACCTCTTGCACTAAGATGGATGGGTACATAAATGTTTATGCTATTGCTTTCTTCATAGCACATGAATATACCCTCGCATGTGCGTAAAAATAGGGTGGTGCTTAACTTTTGCACAGGTGTATATATATATACATACACACACACACACACACACAACACACAACACACAACACACACACACACACACAACACACAATACACACACACACACACACTTATCCTGTATGTTGTAAATAAGATGTTACATCTACATACAATGTAACATTATGCTGAATAATTTGAGTGAAAGTCATTGTTGCCTAATATATGGCAACAATGACTTTCGGTCTTGTTTTATTTTAATGTTTGTTGAAGGTGGGTGGAAGATCTGGCCTTGACTGTAAGCATTCAGAGTAAGTAAGTAAGTAAGTAAGTAAGTATTTATTGCTCAATCCAGACATAAGGATACTGCAAAACAGATACACAAGAAAAAACCCAAACAAAACTACAATACGACTATACAGATGATATAATAGTAATAAATATATAATACATGTATAATGTGTTCTATGATAGACTATTTACATATATAATATATATATATATATATATATATATATATATATATATATATGGCTTTCATTAATATCATTTGCGTTTGGTTATAAGGTGTTCTAATTTTAAATAGGACTTACCTAATATGATATTCCTCAGATTTGAGTATTATGGCCAGTTTACACAGGGAATGTTAAATGTCACTGACTGAGTCATTTTGCACTGATGGTGTGATAGCGCCATTTAGTGCTGTATTAATTTACTATGTAAATATTATTTAATAATCGCTTATTTTAGGAACGATCAAACAAACAGAAAGGATGGATGATTGGATGGATGGATGGATATGTAGACATCCATGTTTTATTTAGGTATATATTTTGTACTAATTGGAATTGATGATAGTATGAACTAGTTGCTGTTGAAATTAATATTAGATTGATTTGACTTACCTTGAGTATACGTTGTTGCTGCCGCACAAGGTACTTGTCTCCTGATGCTGTTGCTAAATATCAGCCAACAACGAATGCACCCTTATCATTATCTATAATGTGCTTTTTGGAACGCAATTAATTATAAAGCATTTATTTAGACTTTGAGCCTGTACGTTTAACCCTTAACACACTGATATCAATATTCTATCTTTTACTGTGTCAGTATCAAAGAAACTGGTGTCTATTTTTCAACAATTTTGCTGGAAGATGTTGCTGTCTACGACATTTTTAGATTCATGTAATATTTAATACATTGCACTTTGGCCATGCTTCAACAAGTGTGTATTTTACTGGCTAATTTCCGCCTGTCTAATAAGCCCTCTGTTCTTAAACACGATTGAATATAAAAGTCTACATGGTATTGGTAGATTTGATGCAAGCCTATAATAAGAAAGATTTGCTGGCATTCAGTGCATCAATACCTTTTAAGCTGTTCCTTAAGACATTATTTTAAGTTATGGAACCAAGATTTATCTTAAGGTGATGTATATGGTGAAAAGCATGGGGTTATGAATGACAACTTACACCCACTCACGTTCTTTCCAAAAATGAGGCATCATGTACGTTCTGGTTCAGAAGTCAACCCATAATTCACTTTGATAGATAAGAACTCAGTGAATGCCAATCTTGCCTGTTATAAATGAATAGGAGAGACTTAGTCATAGAGCTTTCAAAATACAGATATTATTGTTAACTAGTCGAATATGCATCATGTTAATCCAGATCGTACTGGATTGATCTGGCAAATATTGCGCCATAAGGGATGAGATCTGATTAGTCCCTATTTAGGGGTAGCCAATCAAAAGCAAGGAATTGTTATCATAATAATTAGTTATGGGCACATGCTTGTTCAATTCTATATAAGACATGGTGATATTACATCATTTCATTGGTTGTTAAATGCTCGGATGGTCTTGTATTTAGTGAAATGAGTTATATAGCTTAGAGACCAATCTGAGAAAGTGTATTTGCCTGACTATGTACCTTTAACACTCAACCATCTGATGTTCCTAAGATCAGTCGCTATTGAAATAAGAGCTATCATAGTATGAATGTGTTATAGCTGTTAGATTGTCAGTATAAATTCATTCAATTAAAAATCTAATTAGTGAATAAGCTTATCAGTTTATTAATTATTAGCTCACCTGGCCCATAGGGCCAAGTGAGCTTATACCATGGCATCCGTCCGTCCGTCAAATCGCATCTCATTTATACTTTGACCAAATTCTATACTGGTAGGCTTCAACACGTTTATGGAGAATTTTGATTGGTCAATACTACCGGTGGCCATCTTTGATTCTCCGAAAATCTTGGGAAATCAGTTAAAATCCTACTCATAGAACTTCAAGCAAACTTGGTTGGGAAGACACTGGAGTGGTATGCTTCAGAACTTATATACAAAATTTTGATTGGTCTTTTTTTTCTGTGGCCATCTTGAATTTTCCAGAAAATTGAGGGAAATCATTTAATTCACTACTCTTTAATGGCTTGGGCAATTTAAACCAGACTTGGCTGGAAGGATACTATGATGGTAGGTTTCAGAACTTGTATACAGAATTTTGATTGGTCAATTTTCCAGCAGTCATCTTGGATTTTCTTGATAAAACATGGTTGTCATGGACCAATCAAAATCTAAGGTTCAATCTGATTGTGTGGTCAGCGTCCATCATTAATTTCGAACTAAATATCATTACTAATGAAGTCTAATTTTGGATTTTATACCTTGTTGCTGCTGAATTTAAAGTATTATGTCTATTCAAATGCTAAATAGATCAAATGCTAATGGTCCACGTGAGCGTTAAGGCCTATGGGCCTCTCGTTTCTTCAAGTTACAAAGTTGTTTTACAAGTTTAATAAAACTATATTCGTTATTTGTTGTCATTAGTCACGTTACTCTTTGAGTAAGAAATTATTAATCTGTGTAGAAAGGCAATCTTTCTCCCGAATCTACAATCTTCAAGTCATCAGGCCCAGTCCATTAAAAAGTAAAGTAAGTTCAAAAGCTCAGATTTTTTTCTAAATGACAATGATCAAATCTCAAGCACCAGACTTGATACTCCCTCCATTGACATCCCATTATAAAATAATGTAAGCATGCGCACTGTTAAGAGATAGCCTACCTACGCTGCATAGACGGTGTAGGAAATGGCATCTTTTATGTACATAATAGCCTGTATTTCCTAAAACGGTAATACTAGGCCCGTTTCACTCATCTTGGGGTTAATCTTGACCAGCATCGTGCATGTGTCAATGGGATGAAGGTAGTGTGATGTCACAGCCATGTGCTACTTCTGTTCCCCCCCCCCCATGTGGTCGTGTGTTGATTGGTCCGCTCTGCGATGGTGACTCTTGATTGGTCACCATAATTAGTATATAAGGAGCCGTATCAGCTACGATTCCTCAGTCGGGACGAGGGGGTTAGTCCAATGCGGTGAACATTATCCGAGCCTACTATGCAGAGGTCGCCGTTCTGGCAATCTACACCAGCATAACTCATAAAGTTCCTGTATCTGCGATCAGGTGCCAGCCTCATCACACGGCGCCGACCTCTTTTTGGTAAACCCCTGTTTAGGGGTAAATAAACCAACTCACTATCAAGTCAATGGTGATGCGTTCCCAGTAAATGACTACAGGGACCCTCTTGAGCGGCGCCAACTTTTGGCCTTCAACAACTAAACTGATGTGAAACGATTGGTCCGTTCTGAGATGCGAGATGCCAAACCTGTGCACACCACGCCGAAAATTGGTGATTCGAAATCTGTACGTATCTAGTGCCTCCTTCAGTGTTTAGACTTACTGTGCTTACTGCGAACATTGCTTTCATCGCCGCTCCTGAGCTAGTGACGCCGATCATCTTGTAACCATTACTATCTATAAACTTAGCCTCCGCATATTCGGAGGCATCGTCATTCCTACACCAGGATCTTCTGCCGTGCTTCACCCACTACAGCAAATTCTACTGTGCCAATGACTAAGAGGCGCCCACAGCATCTGCACTTCTCCTGAATCTTCTCGGTGCCGATGACTAACAGGCACCAACTGCCCTGCTTCAGCACAGCATCCTGAACATTATCTGCACTGATGACTAATAGGCGACAACTATTGTGCTTTTTCTAACTGTGCTGATGACTAACAGGCGCCTTTTTATTGTAACATAATTACCGTATTTTCTTAGCGCTGATCATAAGTAGGCGCATACAGGTCAGCTAGACCTTATTGTTTCTGCATAAAATTGTACTACGTCGAGTGCCATTTCTTAAACTCGTTCTTTAAGTTACTAGATAAGTTAATTGTTAAAACTAAAAACTGTGCACTCGCTTATTTTTACACTATACTGCTTCAATAAATGCACTACATACTTTTCTAAATATGGCATCACTTTTTCACTAGAGACGTCTCTCGTGCCTGCGCAAATAGACACTAGATACGGCGCCTAATCCTAAATGAATATTAACCCAGATATTTCGATAGGATATTATTAGTTAAGGACAACTACTCAAACGAAGGACTGTTTATTGTAAAGCCTCTTTCCCGGCTCTGCGTAAAGTTACATAATGAGCCGTGTTTTCATAATTGGTCACTAACTTTACGGCCTTCTAAATCACTTTCAAAGCAGCCGTCCTTTTCTGCACCTCTCCAGCTTTCTGGCCAACTAATTGTTTGGTAACTCCCTCTGCCGGTTTTGTTAGAGCTGACCCGAGAAATCACAGGTTTCTCGACGGTTAGAATTGAGATGGTGATGACTCACACATTCCCCCACTACCCTCACAGGTACCTATTAAGATAGTCTATAAGCCAAAGTAGGATTTCACTGCACAAACATATATGACTCGTTCTTGACACTTCAGTGACGGTGAAAGACACTGATCACAGACTAACTGAACAGTGACTGGAAGGGTCTAGTGGGCCCTCCACCCCTTCCAGGAAGGTCACCATAGTCTGCTATCGGTTTCTTCAGCCCCCCCCACCTTAACTATATACAGTGCTCATTTAATGCTATTATACTTTCCTGTCTTTCTCCTGTTACTTGTGGTTGTGCTGACACGTGGTTAGAAGTCGCTCTTCGGTTTCAGACTCAAAGCCCAAACAACATATACGTGCCATCGGCCTGAGGCAGTTGTTCAGACCCAAGACGCGGGCTCGAGCACATATGGCAGGAAGGCAAACTTTCGTAAGTAGGCAAAAGCCATTTGAGACCTAAAAACCTATATGTTTGGACTCAATAACTAATGGTTAGTCTAGCTCCGATATAAGGACCGCCAAAATAGTGCAACATCGACTAAACCAACGACTAAATAGAGATGACTGTGCCGGCTTCTGTTGAAATCTGCGCACCGCCTCCACGTAAACTAGGATGCATACCTAATATAAATAACAACACATATATAATTCAGTACTCTTACTCTGTTCTAAACTGGGAGAATGGTATTAACTGATTCTCCTCCTCCGCTTCGGTGTGGTAGGCATTGTCCTGTGACGGAGGCCTGCACACAGTATTTTCCTCTCGCAAAACCAATTTATTTGCCCGCTTGAGACATTAGTTTATATTAAACTAGGTAGCCGTGCTAGGACATATCCCTTGCAGTGGTACCTTTACGTATGTGCAAGGATATGTTAGGTGAGATACAATATAGACAGCGCCAACACATCACATTCATAAGGGCAGAAAACGAATTACTTTGTTAAATCCTGCGCCAATACCTTTTCAGGAAGCCAGCCTTCGACTCGCTGTGCTAAATAATTAGAATATAAATATAAAAAATGTATAGACGTAGTGGTTAAACTGAGGAAGAAACAGCTGAGCAGGGCGGCGTCGAAGCTATGGCAGCTAAATATTGTTTTATTTTAAATCTTGCTCTTCATAGATAAGTTTGGACTCGAAATTATTAGCTTTGTGTTTATTGGATTATTGTTGTGTTGTAGCTCGCGGGGGTATGCGCTGGCCCATTCTCCTTCTCCGCTCCGTTGCGCCGCATGTACAGGATGCACAGGAGGGCTGGTTAGCTACGGTTCTCGGGGTTACGGATCCCGAGAAAATATACAGTACATAGAACCAAGTTGGTGTCTTGGATTCGTCAGGGGTACCTCACCGATCCGTATATATCCGTGAGGTATCCCTGCAAGGGAGCATCCTAACGAGGCCACTTATGTAGTTTAATATAAACCATTATACCCTAACAAAAATATTATTGTTGTGAGAGGAAAGTGCCTTGCGCGGGCCTCCATCACAAGAAAATGCCTTCAACACCGAAGCGGAGGAAGAGAGCTGGCAAAAAGGGTCACTCTCATGTTCAAACCTATGCTAAGTGTAGTGTGAGTCAACCTAATGAAATTATAATTAATGTGATGCACGCTGTATTACGTGAAGATGGGGTGGATGATTTCCGTAGAATTCAACACCGCCATCTTATGTACGTCCAAGATACTGTATTGGTAGTTGTCTCTTTTATTTATGCGGTCCTTCTGCTAAATCTTGAACTACCGGTTAGGTGTTAGATTTATATCCTAGCTTTGGCCGCAAGTGGCAGGAACTTCTAGCTATCTTTGACACATTATCCCAACTGGGGAAGATGCTCGGTTTCCCTAAGGTCACCCTACAGAGCATCTCCCTCAGAAAGGCAGCGAGCGGACCTGTTACGGAGTGACAGCTTCAGAATCACAACGATCCGGTTACATATCACACCGCAACCACATACAACATCACTAGAACAAGTCAATATTACACAAGCAATTTGAAAAGTGCATAAAAGTATTATGGCGGGGAGTGAGAGGCAGATATCCATCTTCAGTGACCTTCTCATGAGGGCGTGGTGGGTTCCAAAATGGAGTTAGATGAAGATCTGCCTCCCCTCCGTCACCCGGTGTGTTGGGGTCAAACCATCTAAGATCCGGCTCCGGGGAACTAACTTTTGCCTGACGTTAGGGTTAAGTTTCAGGATGCCCAGAGATGCACTACTGGCCGGTTAAAATAAATATATTTTTGCAGTGCTTCCTACTTTGGCAGGATTATCTATACTAACTGGTATCTGAAGATACAGAGGAGGTGTATGCGAAATCGACACTGGTCTTCACCGCTTGGAAACCCCAATAGTTTCCAAGTCAGATCATGCCGATGTGGCGATGGGAGTTCCAGACAATTAATAAGCCTTGCGGCTGGAGGAGTGTAGAAAGAGACAATCACTTAATATAATAAGACGATTCTGGAGTTGCTGGAAAATCTCTGCAGGCAAACTGTTGATGCGGCTCACTCTCAAAGTCTATCACAGTGGATGGACGGGCCCGAACCAGCTTCTCCGTCAACCCACGACTGCTGACGAACCGCCCCATCACCATTAAGGATGTGAAGCAAACTCATACTTGGATGGCTGCTCCAAGCCTCTCATACTGGAATCAGCAGCTGAACTTTGCCGTGTGGTGTGCCACGGCAGGCTGTGGAGTAAGTTCCATGCTGCTTCACTCCTATTCTGGTACTCCTGAAGCTGTGCTCATCGCCAGCTGTCTCAGATTCCACGTGTACTTCACTGTGCGACGAATCCTCCATGAGCTGGGTGCAAGCCTCCCTGATACAAACAACTTCGACCCACAGCTCAACAGTCATAGCGTCTCAGCGGCCAGCAGACTACAGAGAGAGTTCAGAGCTCACCCAGACTATCGGTGGCATGGTGGCGACAACAGCGGTCTAGGGGTTATGTACGGTGACCCGAGACGTGACTACCCAGGATTCCCCTATCGAACACCGCGACGAGTAGGCCGTCGTAAGACAGCGACATTCTCGTTCGATCCAGACTCCGACCCTGGAGCGATAGTGCAAAATATGCACATCACCGGAATCAGGCAGGACCATCCAGATGTGTGGAAGTACTTTGTCCCACACACCACCTCAGGCCTCACACCAGCATGGATCGTTCGGATAAACCAGTCCCTGGAAGCACTGTGCTACTGCCTCCTTACATCACAGACCAAGCTGCGTCATTCCATAGATGGTGTCAGCGGAGCAGAGGTCCAGGCCATGTTCATCAGTCTCGTTGAGGATATGATTATCGTGGCAGATCCCAGCAGTCTTATTGCTAAGTTCCAGCAGGGGTTGCGGAAGGCCCGTCGCAAACTTGACTGCTATTTCACCACACCTACGGTTGATTCCGAGCAACATGATCGTGAACATCGATGACCTCCAAGTCAGGGGCTATAACAACATGATAGTCGAGGGGAGTTCTCCCGGTGTCCACTTTGGCTTCAACAAGGATATCAACACACCTACACGTAGTACGGGCCATACAGTCGTTCCGACCCTGACACTGCAGCCAGTCGACATGCTGCTACCCATGGCAGCGCCAACCCCGACACTGCAGCCAGTCGATATGCCACCGCTTCCCGTGGCAGCTCTATGAGTGGTGTCAGGCCTAGCTATCGTGGTGCTCGGGATCAGCCTACTCTGCCGCTAGCAAATCAGCTATCCTGACTCTCGTCAGTAGTGGTGGGGACCACGGTGAGACACTGAGCCAGCTTGGCCTGCCCTACAGCCCCTATACACGCTGCCAACATGCACATCCAAGGGCTGGAGGGTTCCGCAGCGCATCCTTTTTCCAGCTTGTAGTATCGCAGAGCCGTGTTCAGCTCTGAGTCAGGTGAGGCCATGGAGGTCTGCAACTGCTGGAATACATCTGACAGATACTCCCGATCCTTGTAGAAACCTTTAGCCCGCAGGAGCTGCTCGATGACACTCCCGCCCATGATAAGGTATTCAAGGAAGCAGATCTGCCCCTTACCAAATCCTAGATAGAGCTTCACAGCTGTCAGCTCCTCTGTCAGCTCAGCACTGGAGAGCTGAGCGAGCTCATCTGGCGTCTTCGTCTTGTAGGCCCTCAGCTCCCTCCGGAAGACCTCATAGTACTTCTCGCATAGCGTGGACATGTTTAAGATGTCTCAATAGAGAAATGAATATTCCTGAGTACCAACCCGTCAGATGCAGACTTGGAAGATCTTATTAGCTTACTCGACAGGGAACACAGACGTTTAACTGTGTTGTATACTCAGGGCTTAAACAATGACGTCAATGGTACAGATCGTGAAGCAACTGCCCGAGAGCCAGCCGAGTCTTCAGAAGGTGGAGAACCTGCTGCGAACCAAGGCACAGAAGTTACTGACCAAAGCAAAACCTCTGGCAGTCCATGTCACCAGTAACGTGGCAGTGAATGTGGCCGTGGTGAAGATGACAGGGGGAAATGAGGTTCTTCCTGCCGCCACTGCGGCTGTCCTCACTACCGTGGTGAGTGGGGTGGCCAGCCAGTGTCTCGGAATAACTCACCCCATCCCAAAGATCGCCCTCAGTGGTGCCGCCTACACTGCCGCTGCCAAGATCATGGGTGAACATGTTACACTAATGGATGCCGCGGTTCTAGGGCTAGCAACGAGTGCAATGGCTGAGATCATCGTCGCCTACTCTGAATATTGAGATGACGAGACCCCTGCAGCATATGGCATGCCGGAGGGCAGGGTGTAGCCCATAGTCGAGCACGTGGCCTGAGGAATGCCCAGGAATGGTGGACCACCCACAAGGCGTGCTTTGCAGAGAGTACCCTGAGCACTGCTACCTATTCCCTTGGCCGACTGCGTGGTCCTCCTATTTCACTGGGGGTAGTGGGTTTAAACCATCTGTATATGACTATAACTCTGTCACTCACAGACCTAGAAAGCAAAGAGCTAGGCGATCTTGCTCACTTGGGCAAGGCACGCCTCGTTCAGAGGACACTGTTGCTCCTATCTCCTTCCTAGACTTCGATGAGAAGGGAGACCCGCGGGAGATCCGAGGTACCATCCCAGCCCGAGATCTCATCGGGAACACTGATACAGTAGGACAATCGGCCATTAACAAGGCCAAGACTGTATACAAGGGGATGGGCATCAAAGACAGGGCAACGATGCGAGGTATGTTCGGAGTCGACGAGGCCGGTGCCATCAAGGTTATGGCTGAGTCCTATGCACAAGACCTGGTTAAGGATCTCCTGAAACCACAGAGCTCTTTCCAACAAGACGGAGAGAATCTCAGGGTAGGCACCATCGGCCTGAGCAATATCACTGTTGATGGCAAAAAAGATGCTACCACCAGCCTCCAGCTACCAGAGGTGAAGAAGTCAGGGTTCTTTGGTTTGCCGTTTAAGCTCACATAATAGTCATGACTTCCCGAGCATGTATCATACAGATACTGGATGTACTAGACACTGTAGGTGCTGACACAGGCCCTCTACGCTATCTTCTCAGCTGCTGCTGGGATTTCATGCTTGACGCCTCCATCGCATCCTTCATATCCGCCGGAGGTACAACACTACCCACACAGCAGGCGCAAAAGCTGGTGCAGGAAGTACTGCCGTTTAGTCTCCCAGATATAGACGAGGCTACCGCCGACCAAGTGCTAACCATCCTCCGCGCGCATGTCTGTACCATTCGACAGTAGGCCGGCCGATGCTGGCCAGGTGGTGCTGATCATTGCCCCATCAGGCCACGGGAAAAACATCTTGCTGCGAAGCTCTCCTGGCCGAACATCTACACTCTCAATACATCCTTCTGGTGTCTGACTCCGCCGCTGAGGCAGTTGACAGTAATGATCAATGGTACAATGGTCCAATCACCAAGACGCAGAACCTGCAAGCCCTGATGGAGAAGCTGCTGGCAGCCCGACTGACAGATCCCCTTGTTCTAGTTATCGATGACCCTGCAATGGACCAGAAGACAGTCACCTACCTCAGCAACATCACCAGGCGCATCCGGCACACAAAGATAACTGTCTTCATCCTCTTTCAAAAGTACACCTGCGAGATCTCCCCGGACATCTGCCACAATGCCCGGTTGCTATACTTCAGCTCCAAGTGTGGACGTGCCCTGCTCGAGACCATATACGACAGCCTAACCCTCAAGGAGCCCAAAGGGGACTTTATCGCAGGTGTACAGAGGGCAGCTGAGCTGTACCGCTTCATCTTCAGCAACAAGGAGACAGGTGAGCTGTCACACTTCAAGCCCTCTCTGGAAAAGGCGCAGACCTTCACCTACAAGCTGAATCCAGCCAGGAAACTAGCCTGCTCTACGAGTCATCGCTGACAGACTGTCGGCCGCAACTTTTTTTGTTCAGGCTGAGGAACCACTACTTCGTCAGAAGCTTGAGGAACTTCGTCAGAAGCCTGGAGGAACTTCGTCAGAAGCATGAGGAACTTCGTCAGAAGCTTGAGGAACTTCGTCAGAAGCTTGACGAACTTCGTCAGAAGCTTGAGGAACTTCGTCAGAAGCCTGAGGAACTTCGTCAGCAGCTTGAGGAACTTCGTCAGAAGCTTGAGGAACTTCGTCAGAAGCTTGGAGGAACTTCGTCAGAAGCCTGAGGAACTTCGGCAGAAGCTTGAAGAACTTCGTCAGAAGCTTGAGAAATTTCGTCAGAAGCCTGTTGCTGAAACTCTATCCACTGAGGGTCAGATGGTAGGGCTCTCTTCTTCTGGAACTTCTCACAGAAGACCCACTCTTTCCATGCATGACTAGCATCTGCCTTGCGAGCTGTTTTGATGAGGTAGTCCTGGTAGTTATCTGGGAATTTCAGAAATGCTGCCAGATCACTGTCCAATCTACTACGCCCTTCTTCGTTGAAGATATGCTCAACAGCCTCCTTGCGGCCAACAGTGAACCCCTCTTGAGTACCTTTTGCATGACCAGTGTCATGGCTCTCCGACACAGCAGCACTGACCTCCTCCCTGAAGTAGTTATTTGCTCCAGACTGGAGGCTATCCAGCATCTCTCGCTCTTCCTGGCTATGGAGGCTAAATACGACAGCCCACTTCCCGACCGTTAGTAGATCTTTGGGGTCGACCCTCGCTTTTTGGAGAGCTAGAATAACAGGACTGTTGGTTTGGCCCACAGGTAGGTCGAGTGTCCTGCCATGGGTGCTGTCAAACTTCCGGTAGAGTATCCGAGTCAGGAGTTCTTTTGTACTACGAGCTGGTGCTCCTTCCTCTATGGCGGCCAGTATCTCCGCATCCGTTGGCGGTGTAACCTTGACTCGCTCGTGGATAATGTTGATGTCACGAAGCAGGCCTCGGACCCTGTCACATTGGGACAGTGCACACCGTGGCTGTCGTGCCGACTTGTCCTGCTGCCTATAGATAATCTGCTGGAGAACTTTACCAAACATGGCAGCCGTTTAACCCCTCTATATACCCAGACCTTAAACATGCTGCAGTATGTGCAACATCCGGATGGGGCCGTTGAACCTGCGACATCACACCGCACTGATCCTCGGAAGGACTGCCTGACAGTCATTCGACCCGGTATACACGATGAGAACCCATTGTCCGCTGCTGGGAAGTACATTGACGTTGCAATCTTGGCACAGATCCACGAGCTCAAGAGCATGACACTCGAGTTCAAGCTTCAGAGCACAATAGAACAGACGGTAGAGCTCCCGCAGGTTTTGAAGAGGTGGGAGATCGTGCAGAGCAACAGCACCATGGACACCACCTATGTGAACGATGAGTACCGAGTCCTAGGTCCGCTGGCTCGTGAACCAACCTTCTATGCAAAGGGAAAGTGGTACTACGCTGTGGGGTTCAATGAGGGATTCACATAATTCGAACTAGAGGTAGGTGTCGAGAAGCCTGTGGCAGTTCCACTCTTCACCCTCCTCGAGAACACACACATGAATCCGGCTGCCATGCAGGATAGGCTGTTCCTCCGGGTGTACACTGAGCAGCTCGCAGATGCGACGATGAATGCTCCAAGACTTCATGTCTGGCATGACGAGAATGACCAGGAACTGAAGCAAACGGGTTCCAAATAGCGGATCGTGCATGTGGAGCGAGAACATCAGCAGGTCGAAGCCACAGCTAACCAATGGGTAGAGCTGACATTGCATCGTGGTGCATCGGACTGTGTCGCTGTTGCGGTCCTGGTTCAGAAGGGAGGAGTCATCCAGGAGGTGGATAAGCTAGACGACTTCAAGCTTATGGTTGCTGGGACCAATGTTCTTGGTGAGATACGCGAGCTGGCTGACTGCCAACTCTACAGACAGAAAACTAAGTCATATGCACTTCTGCGACTAACCAGTGGAAGCGATGACCTCGAGTCAGGACTCAAGGGCCGTCACCACATCGGGGGCAGGAACATCCCACCTAATCAGGGCAACTGGCTCAGCTTCAACATCGGAAACCTCATAGCTGGGACTCACTCATTAGGTGTGACGGTACTTTACTTTGGCTATGCTAAGGTAAGCGTGTTGAACACATCAGGTATTCAGCTTGAGCGTGCGTAGAGCACGACTCCTGTCGTCACAGCTGCAGCTGCCACCACTACTATAAGCTCTGCTGTCTTCTGACCTGTCGATGCTTCTTAGTCGAGCGTTGGCTGAGATACAGACTTGTAGTACTCATCGAGACTCTCATCTGCCTCTTTGAGGCTCTGGTTGGCCTGAGCTCGGCGTTGTCGTTGGCGTGCCTCCCTCTGGCGCATATGCTCGAGTACTTTGCTGTACTCAAACTTCTCTTTAGACAGCTTCTCCATCGCCTGGTTATGACGCTCACGCTCGACCTCTGCCACCTTCTTGTCGGCGAAGCTGAGTCCCCAGTTCGCTAAGGCAAACACGCCCGCATTCAAGATTGCGGAGGCCATGCTATAGACTACAGTTTAAAGCTACTATATAGCTGGCGACGGGTATGTATGAACCAGAGGCGTATGAAGATCCAGTCGAGGATATAGATGACGAGGACTATGACGAGGACTATGATGAGGAGGATGCAGACGACTACAATGTAGCGGAGACCGCGGGTGATGAGCCTGAATCCCGCAAGCTAATACACAGAGCGAAAGGAATCTATCGCACTTACGTAAAACGTTCTATCGGTCCGCTGGCAGCAGTTGGGGCTCTGATCGCTCTGTTCACAATAAAGGCGGGCGAGACAGTCCGCAAGATCACCAACAATGCTCTCCATGGTGTGGAGAAGATTTCTGAAGCCATACCAGCCATCGCCTCAGGAGTAGGTACATTCTTCGGAGTCGCAGGCTTTTGGCTACCGTATGTTGCCATGGCACTTGCGGCCATCTGCCGCCAAACATTTAAGAGCCGTAATATAAGGATGTCGTCTCTGTACGACCTGGTCAAGACACTTAACTTCTGAGGGTTAGTCGATAAGCTACCATTCAGCGAGAATCCAGCAGAGACTAGACGCCGGTGTACGGAGGTGTTTGAGGAGGTCTTCAGTGATAGTCGAATGCATAACGGCCGTCTGTTCGTCTGTGTAGAATTCGCCCAGGCTGTGCGTGACAGGACGGGAGTGGACGTCAGTGATACCCTCACCCATACCGTGTGTGACAGGACAGGAGTGAACATCAGTGTTGGAATCTGGGCTCTTTCTTGAGGAACTCTACTATCAGCCTGGTGGATATTACCGTGAGCCCCACCAACTACTCGAGGCTGTACGTCGCAAGGGCCACAACTTCACATTGGAGACAGTTAGCCAGTGGCTCAGCCGCCAGGCGATGTGGCAGATATACAGACCTCGTCCACGGCACATCAGGCATGCCCCTTTCGATGAAACTGTCCCGAATAGAGTTCACCAGGCAGATGTTCTATTCCTTCCACACGACTCGGTTGGTCGTAAGACCTACAAGTATGCCCTCACCATCGTCGATATCGCCAGCAGGTACAAGGCTGCAGCACCGCTCACAGACAAGTCAGCTGGCCAGGTGGCCCAGGCATTCCAGGGTGTCTACGAGGATCCGGAAAATCCCCTCCAGTGGCCAGAATTGTTGCAGCTGGATGAGGGTAAGGAGTTCAGAGGCGAGACTGCGGCCCTCATGAGGAAACATGGTGTGGTGATTAGACGAGGTGAAATTGGTCACCACCGTACCCAGGCAATCGTCGAGTGGTGGAATCGGACACTAGCAGAAAGACTGTTTGCACACCAATATGCCCAGGAGATGGCACAGGCTGGAGAGCAGTCCAGGGTGTGGGTGAAAGGTTTGCCCATGGTGGTAGAGCGATCCAATACTGAGGTAACTCGGTTAACTGGTAAGAAGCCAGTAGAGGCTATCCAACAATCCTCTGTTGCCCAACCTTCCGGAGGAGTAGACAAGGAACAGGTGTGCCTTCCATCTTATGCTCTGGTTCGGTACCTGTATGAACCTGGTGAGTTGGAAGGTGGGCGACGACGTGCAACAGATCCTAACTGGTCGCTAGATGTCCACACACTTGACAGGTATGTCGAGATGGAGGGGCAGCCTATGCTGTACTATCTGGCACGCTCAAAGAGCTGTCCCAAACGTCCGTTTGTTTGGGAGGAGATTCAGGTGGTCCCTCCAGACACACAGCTGCCACCGTCGCCAGGAGCCTGAGGGATATGGTACTCGATTGGCTCGGTATGGACACCATCTGGCAACACATGCCGCTTATCGTAGTAGGCTGAGAGACCGAGTTTTTCCTGTTCATACGTCACCATTCCCTGGTTGCGCATGCGTAGCCCTCGGTTTGCAGCTCTGTGCACGCTACCGTTTATGGCACTGAAGAACCTCTGCCAAGAGACATCGTTCTGACGCTTAGACACACCTTTGGCTGAGCATTTTACCTTCCCAGCGAGGCTCTCCACGTAGTAGCACTTGGAACAGAGAGCGATACCACAGTTGCCTTCGAACTCGAGCTTGAACAGTCCCGGAGTCCGTCCAGACCACTTGTCCCAAGCTAGCCACTCCCGCTTATGAGCCTCATACTCTGCTCGCATCTCAGGGCGAATGCCTTCGTCGAGGCTGGAGGCAGCTTTTACGATGTACGCAGAGTCTGTGTCCATCTGGAGGTACTCGAAGCTGTCACGAGACACATAGTGATCCAGGAAGTCGTAGTAGAACTCCAGCATCCTCAGCTTCGCGAGCTTGTATACGGCTATTCCCACCTGGAATGGGCGACGAATAGTGATTTTGGCCTTGCGACTCTGGAGCTCGTAGGACTCGCCGATCTCCTCGAGATCCTCGAACCATGCACTGCGGAGGGCTCGATCTACCGATCATTCATCCTTGGTGAAGGTCGTGTTGCTGTGACGCTCTAGAGCCTCGATGAGCTTCCCATAGGCACTGTTGCCTAGTAGCTTGAACAGATCTGCCAAGAGCACTTTGCCCTTATCAACATCTCCTGTACGACGAGCATCGGTAACATTGTTCACAAACCATTCAAAGGGTCTCTGCAGCTTATAGTCTATTGTCCGGTAGACAGCTGTAATCTCTAGCCCATGGGCGAGGTACCACTTGAGTGACGGTGCATACAAGAGCTTCCTCTTGGCTGAGAGTGCCCCGACTAGTTTACTGGTTGTGGGACGTTTCCTACCTGTTTTCTTTAGGTGTGTGAGCATCTCAACAGATACTGCCTCAGCTGGAATCTCTCTGTTATAGAAGAGAGGTGGCATTTCCTCGAACTTCGCCCACAGTGCCTTAGGAACCTCTATGTCCACTTCAGCGAAACCGAACCAGTGGTCAACCAGCAGATCCTTCTTAAATAGTTCTACGTCGCTAGCACCGGACCACTGCTGTACTGTCTCCTTACCACATGGCATCTCTTTAGACATCGTAGACAAGTACAGAGCATTTGCGTCGTAGCCGAGTAGACGTTGGCAGACACGCTCACTCTGGCGGATACGTGTCACGCCTGCCTCGTGGTATCTGGTGAAGACAATGCTGGGCCCTCCAACAACCGCGTCCTTCAGCATCTCGTAGGCCTCCTTGCCCGGAGAGTAGAGGCTAACATCCGGCATGTGCTGAGCGGGTCCACGTAGGAGGTACTGCAGAGACACTCCTGGGAGAGACACAGCATCCTTGAGGATGTCTATTTCTCGTTCTGTGTAGAACTCCCGCATTCGCTCTAGGGCTTCGATGAATGGACTGACATCCAAGTTATTGTAGTATCGCAACCAGTCGGCGAACGTCCGCATTCCATGGTCTCTGAATGTCTGTTTGCACTGTTTCCACTCCGATAGCTTCAGGAGGTAGCCACCCTTGAGCTTAGACCACCATGCTGGGTAGTCGGGGAGTCCGGGATAATTAAGCCTCTCAGGTGTGTCGAACCATTCATATGGGAACCAGCTCTTCTGCTGTGTACACCCATAGGCTTTGATCCATGCCTCGTAGGAGACTCCTGGTCCAAGGTAGTTCAAGACATCGAGAAACCTAAGCTCGGGGGTGATGAGGAACATTGTCTGGTTCACTTTCTTGGCGACTTTCACTGTGCCAGTACTGTTGGTCAGCTCATCCACAAAGTGCTTTTTGATCAAGTTTAGGTTATAGCGGCCAGAGTTGAAGCCTAGCACCGGAACTTGGTCACACCACTCGGTAATCAGTCGCTGCTGTCATTTTGGGAGCTTGTCAAGGTCTAAAGGTATGAACTGTGCCCTGACATCTGTACGGATTCTGTGTGCTCGCCTGGTAATCTCATCCATGAAGACCTTGATCAGAGCTTCTGGGTCAGGATTGCAGAGGTGAGTTGGCTCACTGGTGGAGCCTTACAAGGAGCAGCCGACTGACACAGAGATCGGTATGTGGGTACTCTCAATCGTGAGAGTCTCCGTAGGATGAGTCTTGGCACCATCTAGGAGTGCCTCAAAGTCATAGACGATGAAGTGCGGGTATGAGACGGTCCGAACTCGTTTAGGGACGCTTGGACAGCGTTTTATACAGCACTCCCACTGTACCACAAGCGTGCATCCAGAGGCTCTCGGCTTCTCCTCTCTCAGGACTGTCTTGTGGTATCTTTGTTCGGCATCCTCACCTCGCTGGTGCTGTGGACATCCGTGCCAGTGACAGCCATGGAACTGGTAAACGGTGTTGGTAGTCGGATCATAACCATCTACGGGAGCCCCCTCGATTCAATGCTCGCCACCGTGCCCACACGCTACATGGTGTATGTGTACACCTCTGTTTCTCGACTCATACCTGACCCATCGAGTAGCCCCTGAACTGGATGGTTGGGGTGGATAGAAGGCTTTCTCATATGCAGACTGGTGCATCAACCTTCTCCCCAGGGCACTCTATGGTTGTTTTGCCGCCTGTACAACGGTCAGCATGATGCTGAAGATTCGAGGCCTTTGTGAACCTCTGCTGACAGTGACTGCAGACTAGTGTGTGGGCCAGCTTGGAGATGTTCTTGATATAGAAGGCATGGTGGTCGTACACTCCGATGGTCATAGTGTCACGGTAGTGGGCCGCTTGCCTGATCAGGTGCCAGGTGCCCTCTTTGGTTGGTTCATACACGCGAATCCCGATCTTCGCGAAGAACTCTACCTTGTCCAGCTGATCCATAGAGGTTTTTGGAACATCAGGCATAGGTGCGCGGGCGCTGTAGAACTGTCTAGCGAGCTCTCGTGCAGGAGCAGTACTTCTATCAGGTCTCGCCCCCTGATACACTGCTAGGCATCTCGAGACACATGTTATCATTGTAGATGTCAAGTGCCACCATACTCTTCTTCTGTCATAGCCAGTCTGGGAGTGGTCCTGCCCCAAGCAAAGGTTGGCGGTCGATGACAGCCTTGACCTCAACGTTGATTGAGACGAAAGCCCACTTGGTGTTGGGTCGATCAATGTTGTCAGGGTCAAGTCGGTCTTGCTCTCTTGCCGCCACCCAGTCCTGAGCTGCTCCTATCGTGTTCAGCCACGGACTCCCTGGAGCGTTCTTGTGGAAGAGCATCACCCTACCATCCTCGATGTGTCTGATGCGATAGGTGTGGGTATACTGAGGTATAAGGCATTCTGGACAGTCTGCTGGATCTTACCCATGATCTGTCCTGTAATGTCTCCATTGAGGCCTTGGCAGAACGTCCAGCGCACTGTCCGTCTTCCTCTCTCCTCACTTTCCATCTCACCCAGACTCTCATTGAGAATCTGCTCACCCTCTCGCCTCATGTGCCGGGCTAAGGGTTCAGACCTCCCCATCATTCGCTTAGCGATCCTGCGTAGGGCAGGTATGCGCTCCATTGGATGGTCTGCGATCCGCGTCGCTACAGCTTTGGCTCGTAAGCTAGCCGTCACATCCTCATCCAACTGATGAAGCCCACGCCGCCGCTGTGCTTTCTTGTGGGGATTCAAAGGATCATCTTTGGTAAGCGCTGGAAACTGTCCCATCTTCACTGATCGTCTCAGTCGAGCAATGAATTCCTCGGCACGGGCCTGTCCGATCATCTGGAGTAGGTCGGCTTTCTTGGCCTTAGAGGCTACTCTAAGGCCGAATTGCCTTGCCATAGCGCGAAGCTGTGCAACAGTAATCATGGTGTATACCACTGAGTATGCTTGTCTCTAAATGGACATTCAGACCCTGTAATGCGTGCTTGATCACAAAATACCACTGAGTCCATAGCCCTTCAGGCCAGCCCATTGTGTGTATTTGCAGATAAGCGCTTACACATAGTTGAGTGTTTACACGTAATGTTGTGCATGTATGATCGCCGGTATACCAATGGATGCTGCATCTCATTAGGTGTCAACGCGTAGCAGCTACTATTCTTGACTGACTGTGCAAGTTGGTCTTGACGTGCGCTATCAGCACTTTAGATCGTGACGTCACGTATCAGCGATTTCAGAGATAAAATTACTAAGCCATGTGTCAGTATTGTGATATGCCTATATTCTACCGAGAAATCATTTCGTTCTCGGCGTTCTTGGCACCGATTTCAAAACTGTTTACCATTTTAAAATCGGACCGGAAATGCCCGAGTTATCCACAAATGGTAATAGCGAGATTTGAACCTGCGATTTTAAGTTTGCTAGAGATAAAATTACTAAGCCACGTGTCAGGATTGTGAGTGTATTCTTATATTGTACCGAGAAATCATTCATTCTCAGCTGCCCCAGGGTCTGCCTTGCGTAGAGAGGGCCGAACCGGGACGGGTCGCGACGTAGATCACTTTTTGTTCGAAACATTTCTACCATGAAAGGCCGCGACGTAGCCGGGCCGATAACTTTTTGTTCGAAACATTTCTACCAGGACGGGCCGCGACGTAGATAACTTTTGCCCTGGTATCATTTTGACTCGCGACGTAGATAACTTTTTGTTCGAAACATTTCTACCAGGACGGGCCGCGACGTAGATATTCTCTGCCTGGTATCATTTTGACTCCGGATATACTACTGGAGTTGATTTGACTGGAAGCTGTTGCTGCCTTATGCAGCAACAGCTTCCTGTTAGATTAATCTCAAAGTATCCAGCAGAACAAGATTTACATTATCATGATTGTAAAGAACTTACCGTAACAGTATGTATGCACGCACGCTTATCATACACATTGCACATATGATTATAAATCTATCTAAGTCAAACATGACTTTATGCTGATCAAACTGAGGTCATATTCTCATCCATAGGTAATGGTATTAGCCCGGCTACTTTGTATACATGTTAGAATCGATTTATATGCATGCTGGAATAGATTTGTATGCATATTGGAATCGATATATATATATATATATATATATATATATATATATATATATATATATATATATATATATATATATATCGGACAATTAAAAAACATATATAGGTATATAATAAATATCTGCACTAGCTGCTAGCGGGCCCCGGCTACTTTGTATGCATGTTAGATTCGATTTGTATGCATGTTGGAATCGAAATATATTTATCAAATTAGTCTCAAAATATTCAACAGCTGATCTGTGTAGGTGGGGTTTTTTATCTGTGATATTAGAATTTCAGGGCTTACGTTGGTACAATAAGTAATAATGTACATGTAAGTACTAATTACATAAATATTTATCTTAATATGTTATTCAAAGCTAGTTTTAATGATTATGTGTGCATATGTATGTATGAGTAAATAATAGATATCTGCACTGGCTGCAAGCTGGCTTCGGCTACTTTGTATGCATGTTAGAATCGATTTGTATGCATGCTGGAATCGAAATATATTTATCAAATTAGTCTCAAAATATTCAACAGCTGACCTGTGTAGGTGTTTTTTGATCTGTGATATTAGGATTTCAGGGTTTACCTTGGTACAATAAATAATAATGTACATGTAAGTACTAATTACATAAATATTTATCTTAATATGTTATTCAAAGTAAGTTTTAATGATTCTCTATGTAGAATTTATGTACATATATAATAGATGAATAGTATGATTTTAATCGTTAGCCAGATATTCAGCCAATACAGCTTCCTATTAGCCAGATCTCAATTTTACTAGGATTTAATAATTAGCGAATGGGTATGTCCCTCCCTGCGTATTAAGCATGAATGAATATAGTTTCTTGTCGTATATTTGATTTCAATATTTATTGTCAATCTGTATGAATTGTGTTCTTAAAACTTGCCAATAGTCTTGATGACTGTGCACATCATAATTTCTACTTTATGCCTGACCTGTCTCACCATATGTAATTGCATCCCAATATCTACAATGACTAGTGAACCAAGCCAAATCCATTGGAGGGTTAATGCCTCTAAATACTTCAAGTGATTCATCCAAAGCTTTTATTTATTGCTAGTTGATACTTGACTCATCTCATCCTGTGTGTCCACAGACCGATGACTAATACCTGCTGGACTACAAAGGACAATTGGGTAAAGCTCGAAAAACAAAGTACTCACGGTAAAGCTAATTCACAGCCTGGTTGTTGTTTGCTATATTTGTCTGTTGGCAATATTATTCAAAGTAATTAGAAACCTAGAATGGATGGGGTTATACATAATTAAGTCATGATAATCCCAATGTTACAGCCAAATAGAGAAACATATTCAGTTCTCCTAATGATCCCCAATAACCTCCCTCTACTCACTACTTCCATCCCTTTGTTCCTTCCATGTTCCTATTCCCACTAACCCGACCCATGCCTGCTAAGTTCCCTTGCTCATCCTGTAGAAAGCCTGTCAAGAACAACCAAAGAGCACTGTTATGTGACCTATGTAGCAAGTGGATTCATCTAAGTTGCTCCAAATTAACAACATCTGATTATCGCAACCTCGAAGCTGATGACACCTGCTGGTGGTGCACCAACTGCAATAAGTCACTTTTCCCCTACAATCATTGCAATGACAATACAGATTTCATGCTTGCTGTATTAAATCCATATTATGACCATACTACCGCTGAGGTTGCTGATGACCCATCCCCTGTTCTGAACCCTTTCTAATTAAATCTACCTAAACTTAGCAATGATGACACTAGAAATGACTTAAATATATCTGCACCGACTTGTGACTATATCCTTCCAAAGACATTCAATGACAACTTAACAGAGAACAAAGAACACATATTATTTTCACTTCTATTCATTAATATGCAATCTCTCATGAAGAACATCGACAAGTTACAGTGTCCCCTAGATATGAGTGCACATGAATTTTGTATTATTGGAATTACTGAGACATTTATACATGCAAATTCACCTACTAATCTCATAAACATAAAGAAAAGCACAAAAGCACAGGCAGAGGAGATGGTGTAGGCATGTATATTAAAGAAAATATCCAATTTATTGAGCGTGATGATCTTTCTCATATAGAAGAATATATTCAAATAATGTTTATCAAAATCCAAAAACCGAAAGGCAAAAATAGAATTATAGGTACAATTTATAAATCACCCAAAGGCGATAAGGAACGTCTAATTGAAACACTAGGAAATACTTTGGAAACTATTCAGAAGGAAAACAAAACAGTCTACCTCATTGGTGACTACAATATTGACCTGATGAGACAAGCTTGCTTTCACACGCAAAGTTTTACAAACTTACTTAATGCTCATTCATTCTATCCAACCATAACTAAACCGACTAGAATAGGTGATGTTTCGGCCACAATTACTGATAATATATTCAGCAATAACATTGATTTCAGTAATAAAACAGAAGTAGGAATTCAATATTGAATTTTTTTAAAGAAACATGTCTGAGGTAGATTGGCATACAGTTACAGACATACAGTGCTGTGAGAATGCCTACACTAAGTTCCACGACATTTGCACCAGAGTTTTCGAAGACAGCTTTCCCGTGAAGGAAAAGAAGAAATTCAAACACAACCCGACTAAACCATGGCTAACAACTGGACTAATAGCTGCCTGTCATAAAAAACATAAACTTTATTTGACATTTATCAAATGTCAAACAAAGCATAACGAACTGAAATTTAAGAAATATAGAAACAAGTTGGACCAAATAATAAGAACAGCCAAAAAAGCCTATTACCACAACAAATTTGAACAATGTAAGAATGATATAAATGAAACATGGAAAATGATTAAATCACTTTTGAATAAAAACAATGGTAAAGCACAACAAACACAGTTTCTTTATAACAACAAATTAATAACCGATGACTTTGAAATTGCAACAGGATTCAATGATTATTTTGTTAATATAGGTCCAACACTTTCAGATAAAATCAAATCATCATCCTGTAGCAAATATAGTGATTACCTCACAGGCAACTATCAATCCTCTTTTTTCGCTAACCCAGTCAGCAATGAAGAAATTTTTAACATTCTTAACAAACTAAACCCTGCAAAAAGTGCTGGCCTTGATGGATTTAAGTGGAGTATTTTCAAACACTGCACCTTAGACCTACTAATACCCCTCAACCACATTTGTAATCTATCTATCACGCAAGGCATCTTTCCATCAAAACTAAAAGCTGCATGAGTAACACCTATATACAAAGCAAAGGATTCATCTAACTTCACAAACTATAGACCTGTCTCAATACTTCCACTCTTCTCCAAATAAATGAAACGACTTATGTATAATCGGCTTATTAGCTATTTAGACAAAAAGCCAATCTTGTATACATCACAATACGGGTTTCGTGAAAAACACTCAACAATGCTAGCACTAATTGAAATGACAGAAAAAATTATTGATTCAATTGAAAAGAAAAACCACATAATAGGCATTTTCTTGGACCTTTCGAAAGCTTTTGACACGATCAACCACTCTATTTTACTAGAAAAACTTGCCTACTATGGAATCCGAGGAAGTGCACTCAACTGGTTTCAAAGCTACATAAATGAGAGAACACAATGCGTGCAATTTAATGCAACCTGCTCTGAAAATAGGAGACTAACTTGCGGTGTTCCTCAGGGATCCATCCTTGGCCCTCTACTGTTCCTCTTGTATATGAATGAGCTTCCCAATGTATGTAAACACATGTCACTAATACTGTTCGCTGATGACACCAATGCCTTTTGCTCTGACGAAGATATAATTACTTTATACAAAAACGTAAATGAGGAAATGGAAGAAATTACTAACTGGTTTTCGTTAAATCATTAAATGTGGATAAAACAAATTATGTTATTTTCAAAATCTAGAGAACATATAAATAAGGATATTCCGAAAATTTATATCAACAAAAAAGAAATTGAAGAGGCCCCATACGCAAAGTTTCTAGGAGTATATTTAGATAAAAATCTGACCTGGGTCAAACAAATTGAGACAGTCACTGCGAAAGTAGCAAGAGGAATAGGTGTCATCCCAAGATCAAAACCATATATGACACATGACACGGTTAAAACACTGTACAGCACCTTAATCCTTCCACACCTCACATACTGCAATGCCGTTTGGGCTAACAACTATAAAAACAAAATATCTAAAATTCAAAGCCTCCAAAAAAGAGCATTACATTATTTTCTCGACCAGCAGAAGGCCGAGATATGTTTAAAGAAGAAAAACTACTCAAACTTATTGGCATAGGTAAATCCCAAATGTTAACTATTGTGAAAAATTTCCATCACAACACCATACCCAAATCCATAGCCCCCTTCTTTGTGAACAATATTAACATCCACCAACATAACACTAGAAGCAGACACAAACTACATGAGAAATACACACGCACAGACATGGGAAAACATAGAATATCAATTACAGCCACTTAATTATGGAATAACACTAAACAGGAAACCCGAGACAAAATACTGACAACAAAATCATTCAAGAAAATAATAAAGGATTACTTAATTAACACGTATTAGTGCTACTACTACTACTACTACTACTACTACTACTACTACTACTACTACTACTACTACTACTACTACTACTACTACTACTACTACTACTACTACCTTCCCACTCCAATCCACCCACTACGACTGGGTGTTTTCAACTGCTAACAACTATCAAATTTTCATATTCAGTAACCATAAAACCAAGCTACTGGATGAGCAGGAGAATGAGCACTGTGCCCCTCCCCTCCCTCCCCACCCTTGCCCAAGGATGCTCCCCACTAGCCAGCATCCTGTAAACATCTTATCAACTGTACAAATACAGCACAGCTCGGGGATGACCTGACATACCTCTAAACAAAAACAATACCTTGTTGTTAGAATAATTTAAAAATCAGTGTGAGAAATGTTCTCTTGTATGTTTTGAATGTGGGTGGATTGGATGACATTGCTGCCTATGGCAACAGTGGCTTCTAATTCAATTATATTCAACACATTCAACAGAACGTTTTTAATTTACTATTGAGATGAACTGGTTATTCCCGAGATGTACTGTATAACCAAGGTCAACCAAAAATATAAATGTTGTGTTGTAGTGTAAAATCACCACTACAACTACTACTACTACTACTACTACTACTACTACTACTACTACTACTACTACTACTACTACTACTACTACTACGTAGACATGTATTAATTTTTTATTTAACTTGTCTACGTCCTGTGTTTGTATGCTACTGTCCTATTTAATTTATTTGTATAGATATATGTATATATGTGTAAGATGTCCGCCAATATAATAGGCATTGCCTTCGGCGGACAACCTAGTTGAATCCATAATTTATATATATTTTACTACTGAATAAATAATCTTGAATCTTGAATCTTGAATATCGCACATCCATACCCCAGCACCATCTGTATGTCTATCCTTAAGTTTTCTATAACTGTTAATGTGTTAAATCTGTTTGCAATGTGTGAACCATCCAATTCATGTAAGCCATGTCAAATGTTATAAATGTCAAATTTTAGCTGCATAGTGCATATCAATATGGCAAGTCAAATGTCGAGGTTAAACATAACAGTGTATGATTAATGGCCTGCCGCGATGTCATACCCAATGAATCATGATAATGAAGTGTTATTTAAAATTAATCTACAGCACAGAGTATGGTACTGAAGGTTAGAAGACTAGAATATGATGCATACTTAATATAATACAATTACATGCCCCTACACTAGCACATCCTCACGAGAACACTGGGCGTCACATGTACACAGATTGCTACACAACGAATCGTGAAAATGAAGTGATATTTAAATCAATCTACAGTACGGAGTATGATCCTGAAGGTTAGAAGACTTAGAACACCATCTGCATACTTAATGTAATACACTTCTATTTGCCCTACACTAGCACATCACCACGAGACCTCTGACCGTCACATGTGCACAGATTGGTACACAGGAGAGCTGACTTTACACATTTACACAACTTAGTACACCACACTTTACAAGTGCAATGTATCAACTCATAACAGCATCTGGCAGGTTTGTCCAGAGGCCTAACTCCAGATCCACATTGTTGCCATCCCAAGGTGGTAACATCTGGTATCTGTGTGAGATACTGTGACTAGATGTGGCAGGCTTGTAAAACAGCTCACTTTGTATGTTCCAGCAGTGCTGCATCAGTTGGAGGTATATTGTCTATCTGACGATTCTTCTTCGTAAACAGAATTTGTCTGCATTCGTTGACTCTGTTTGACGAACTTGTTCTGTCATACAGGACACAATACCGTTATATCTTGTTCATGTGGCAATCCTAAATTTGTGTTGGACACTGACAAAATACTGAATGTATCCGTAATCTCAGAAAACCCCTTCCAGACATGTCATGCGGTTTTCTTGCCACATAATGCGAATGCGGAGACAGTGTCGCAGCAAGTAAATGCATGCTAAAGTGACAGAGCTGCACAAATGCGAGGACCTAACGTCTGGAAATACTGGTGAACTGGGAGGTATCGTCTATTCTTACCTGCACCAAAGTCAACCCACAACTCATCTACATTCAATCTGTGAAAGACAAATACCGCCAAAACAATGACATCTGAGTCAATAGTTCTAATGAGGATTATTCGATGACCATCTTTGGCTGCATGTCCAGCATGCAAGAGGATACGTGTGCCCGCTTCTTCATGCCGACATGGTGACCGTTCCTCGACGTTACAAATAGTGGAGGATGATATAAGTGTGTCGACATAAGTACAAACAATGGTCCTTGTCTGGATTCCACATTAGCCATGTCTTCTGCTAGTAGCTTGAACAGCTCTTCTTTTTTTTCTTAAACGCGCAGAAACCCTTTCCAGTCTTTTAGAACTGGTGATGTAGGTGTTACTTTGAATCGTTTTCCAGTGCCCCGATTTTCTCACGTCTCTGTCTTCATGCTTCCTGAAAGATACCTATCAAATATGATACCAACACGAGATGCTGAGCTATACAGACACAAAATAACTGGTCGGAAGACACTCTGACTATATTGTCCAAAAGTCTTTGCGGTGCCAGGGGTTGGCATGTGTATGGCAGCTGGTCCATCTATTATAACTGCACCTGACTGCGCCAAAAACTCTGTTGTCCCAGAATTTTGTAAACAGATCATGACATCAGATTTGTTACCCTTTCTTAGTTTTCCATAATCCGAAATTGACGGCGGGTATGAGTGATTTTCATGGCTGAAAAAATCAGACAGATTCCCTAGTCTCGTCTGACAAGCAATACACAATCTCGAAAACAACTGACAATCTTTGGGACAAAGCAGTGACCTTAGACATAGCCTTTGAAATCAATGGCGTGCTTGGCTCTTTAAACAAAGACAGTTTGTTCTTATGGATTAGATCATGAACAGCGCTTTTGCATTCTATTAGTCTATCTTGCATATATGTATGGTACTGGTCCTGTCCAAGTCTTTCAGCTTCTCTAACAGACTTAACTGCTACATCACTCATTAACCTTTTATTCACTAACGAAACTAGAATGTCACTTTCTTGAAAAGGATTTCCTTCACTCTCAAGAACATTCACAAAGTTTGTTACATGCTGTTGGAAACAACTTTCAAATGCTTTGTTGTATTCATGGTGACTCATCTGATCTTCATCTGACATGACAGGTTTCTCTTGGAATTCATTTACCATTTTAGCAATTTGTGGTCCTGCAACCATCCACTTTAAGAGCGCACCTGGGCTGTAAAGCAAACCAATAGCACCACCATCAGTCTTGACGGTCTTGTTATTCTGCTCGTGGGCATGAGCATCTGATATACAGGAAAACGGTCGAGCTGTCTTCTGTCTTACAAACTTTCCACTGAGAAACTTCTCATGAACACCAGGATGTTGTACTCTTAATTCCAGCAACGTTTTAATAAACACTGGCAGCCATCTAGCATAGTGGATATGATCAAGTACAAACATCCATTGGCGGATTTGTATCAAGGCATACAAATACATCACAAAATCTGCTGTCCGCAAACTGCGCACCAACGTTAGGAGCAATGTCTATAATAAAATGGTTTGATACCAGAATAAGAATTGAACAGATTCACTTGATCCTTTCTCAATCCATTCACTGAAACATAACCCACTCTCACTATCAGAGTCTAGGAATGATTGCCAGGCCTTCATAAGAAGGATGTGTAAGGGAGTTACGTTTCGTTGGCGTGGGTCAGATTACTGTACGATGCGAAATGTTGATATGTGTTATCAAAAGACAAACCTTAGTGATAATTATGACGTCATTAATCAAATGATTACCCAATATTTCATTGCCAAAATGCTTAACTCAAAATGGAAATGATAAAATAGATGTCTAGGGGTAGCTAAATGATTTCCATTATGAATGGTTAACCCTTTTATTCGAAGGAAAGCTTATAGGACCGATTTGATGTAAATTCCAACACTTCCTTATCTTGGCTCGATGTATGGAAGAGTGGTCTGCATTAGCATTTGAACTTTAACCTATTGATTCAAAAGATGGCTGTAATTAAAAGGAAAGTAAACAAAAGACAAATTTGAAAAATTAATATTCATTCATTCTTGCCTTCTTTCTGTGATTTGTTATATAATTTAAATCAGTACTGCACAATTGAAATAATTGTTATAAATGACATATTATATAGATATAAATGGTTCTATTGAACCAAGGTTTCAGAATCTCTAACTGCTGAATCCCTCTATCAACGTTATCTTACGTTGAATATTTATAAACTAATTTGAACGAAACAAGAACCCTATGCTGACGAAGTCACATCTAGATCGAAACAACCATTATCAATCAATATCTGACTAATCCTGGCTGATCCAATCCCTGTTCTTTCTTTGAGTTTTTATGTTAATCACATCAAATCGAGTTTTCGATCCGATGTCACTTATATCAATCCTCAAAGAATATCACAGATGATTCAGTTTACTTCAAAATCATAAATGCTACTAATTGATGGAAGATGAGATCCGGGTAAATCCCTATCCAAGTTGAAAATGATCCCTATTCGATCTGGTCAAGGTAGACCCGTATCGACTTTGAATCATTTAGAACCTAAAATGGATACGAACCATTGGATAATCTCTTTGCTTTATAGCCGCCTGTATGATTTTTATCAATTGGAATTTAGAATTAATGGTTCTTGTTTCAGAATCTAAATTTGATATATCAAACTGATTGACGTGATGATAATTATAGCAACTATCAATATGGAATTGAAATATAATAAACCAATACTATACAACCTGAATGCAGTATAGTTGTTATAAATACCCGATGGAAAGAGTCATTTCTTTGTGGCTTGAAGACGAAAGGGTCCCGATGACGAAGACGATCACAAAATAAGAGTTCTGATATCGTATTGAGGATAGCGGATAGATGTGGGTGCACCCAGACGAACGCGCGACATGAATAATATAAATATCAACTGATCGAAATTTATCTTGCAATGCAGGTGAATTTTAAAGGCTGCATATGCCTGGCCACGAGCCGCCAGAAGCTAACGTCGTGATTGATCTGAGAATGGCCAGAAGCTGGCGATATGGCCCACAACTACGTTAACCATGAGCTGGATACCTGGTGACGGATAACGATGGCCAGGAGCTGGACACCTGGCTACGAGCGATGGCGACCAGGAGCTGGAGACCTGGCTACGGATAATGGTACCAGGAGTCGGGGAGACCTGGCTACTGATAATGGTACCAGGAGCTGGAGACCTGGCTACGGATAACAGTACCAGGAGCTGGAGACCTGGCTACGGATAATGGTACCAGGAGATGGAGACATTGAAACAGATAATAGCGACCGGGAGCTGGAGACAGTTACCGCATGAAGAATGACATCCCATGTGGTCGATGATTATGATGGCCCAAAGTCATGGAGTGATTTCTGTATGAAAGTTCATATTGTGGCAACTGGCCTAACGCTGTTTTGACCAAAGAAGCATGAACTCTAAATGTTTTGAAGATTGCCTAACTGTTGATGGGCCTAAAGCCTGAGATGGCGCCCATACTTATCTATGAAGCACACTTTATTATATAAACTTTTGCAACTTCAATCTCACATATATACACGTGAGACGATGGCTGCATACATCACAATTTCACTAAGGTGCGACTATCTCTCGCCAGGGCCAACCACCGAATGCCTGCCAAGGCAGTGTTACACGCACACGCACGCACGCACGCACGTACGTACGCACGCACGCACCCACGTACGCACGCACGCACGCACGCACGCGCACACACACACACACACATACACACAATGCATTGTGATCCGTCTGGATGACGCGGATGTGGTAGTGCATGTCGTATAGTAACCCCTAACATAATTAATAAAATAATCAACATAGACTCCATACCTATATTGATTATAACATAATCACATTAACAATTACAAATATCTAATCAGTAAGTGTTATCAAATTACATGAATGTAAATCTTGATTACGAATATCCCCTAAGCTTTTATACTTGACATGAAGTAATTCATTTCATGAAATTGACAAGAAAGCGAGCAAGACTGGATCATAATCTGTCTGTTTATATTGTAGCGGATTTGGAGTTCAAACATGTTGCGGATGGCATACGCTAACGTGTTTGTATGGAAATACGATTGCTATGTATGATCTCATGATCATATGATAGCAATAGTCGTCACATATGTATAAGCCAGCAACTGACACCGGATGCGCATACCTTGCCCACATAGAAACGACTCTGCTTTACCAAATCTTGCAATATCTGCCTTTGTAAGGATTTTCACCCACCCACTACCTTCTAGCCAATCACCAATTAAGCTCAACATCGCCATTTCGATATGTAGACCACCCTTCATCATAATTAACTGCTTTGCTATGGCATAGACTGGCTGGTCAATCGTCATCACAATGGGTTGATTTGGGTTCACCTTGGAAAGTGCTGATTGGATTATGTTCATTGTATGGCGAACCATCGCCGATGTCTGTACAGATTCGTTCAGCAGAGGAAATATAACGGATACACACTTTAGGCTGTTTTCCATATCTTCCTGCTGTGCATAAAATGCAGACCACGAAACTTTGGAATCATCACTGTTCTCATCATTCAAGACACATTTTACCTGACCGAGCCATTCTGAAGATTCGCTGAAAGGCTTAGAGTGTGCAATAAGAACTGGAGTGTTTATCATTGGAACGGGCGACTCAGCTTTGATTAGTCCAGACATTGGAGGTGCGCTTTGTATGACTCCGGAAGAACAGCATTCGAAGTTGTATATGACATTAGATCGACATGTGAGTTGTTTGTTATTGCATGATCAGGATACTGGATGAGTGATATGCCTGTACCATGGAATGGCGCAGTGGATGTAGCAGAAAAAAGATTGTGATCTATATTATCTACCGCAGCTGTAGTGACTACTCCGCCTTGAAGTTCAAGTGGGCAAACAATATTGTCTTTTGAGTATTGAACACAAAGGGCATTTGTAACCGCATTGTAACCGTTGATGAAATTTCTTGCACATGATTACACAAAGACCAAGTTTAGAAAATTTGTCAATGACTCCCCGTTTTCTGATTTTTGTATACAACATCAATGCAATGTAAAGAGCCACTGGGGTTTCACGGTCAGTTTGATGACGAATATTGCCAGATTTCGTTCTTTTGTGGTTGGTACTGTTAAAACGAATTCAAATACTTTATGGGTTGAAGTCTGATACTTTTAGACGAAATGTTTCAGGTGAAATGGTGAAATGATACAATGTTCATTCATTTCAACATTTGACCGTGACATGTGCTTGACCTTTGATATGACGCCGATGCTAAAGCATATGATATGGTTCATGACACAGGACACACACTTTATGCACTGATTTAATTCATATATTTGAAAAAAAATTGAGATATGTAGATATTTGGAGATATTTAGGCTTTTGATACACATGCAGACACAGACAGATGGAGGAATCTGTTTATTCAATCATTTGGGTAATATGCTGCTGCAAATACATAAGAACATCATTGTAGATCATCGGCAGTCATATTGAAACAGTGCAATAAATACAAGGATTTTCAACAAATATGCCTCACGTATGGCAGCCATATAGGATTATGATGTCATACATCAAAAAGGAGACTCGGCTAGCTTGGGTCTGTACCTTAATTTCATCCTGCCCATGTGCCCTATCTGTATGCCAAGTGGCATGCATGTAGGTATCATATTTTGCACGATTCTTATGTTAACAGACTGCACTATTATATAATAATCAACCTAGGTCACATGTCACGGTCAAATGTTGAAATGAATGAACATTGTATCATTTCACCATTTCACCTGAAACATTTCATCTAAAAGTCTCAATTGACGATGCTGTATATTTTGTTGCCATCTTTGTTTTCACGGCAAATCATGGCGTGTCGCCTATAAAGTTGTTCACCTAGCCACAAAACTTCGTTCACTGCGAACGTTCGGAGAACAGGGCGAACGTACCACGTGACCTAACAATTGTTCGGCGAATGGAAAATATTCGCTCTCCTGAACGGACCCCCGAATGGGCTGTTCGCCGAACGTTCGCGGCGAACGTTTTGTGGCGAGGCGAACAACTTTGTCGTGAAAACAAAGATGGCAGCAAAATATACAGCATCGTCAATCGAGACACACTGATTGTCTATGTAGCCATAAATAACGTATACCAATGCGTTCTTAGCGATCGTAGTGTTATGTTAGTCTTCAACAAATATGGTCAAGTTCGACTCCTAACCATAGTTAGCTATAGCTAACTAGAGTACCAGCGGAACTTCAAATAGTTAACTAGCTAGTCAACTATAGTCAACCGAGCACCCGACCTCGGTTCAGATGGTTAGTCGGATATTTGCGTAAGGTTCAAAATGGCGGACACCGATCGCTTGCCACGAATAAATGCATATAAAAGTGTAAATATTTCACTAAATAACTTAGGTTTGATGAAATTATGCTTTCCCATTGTATGTCGATATTCCCAAGCCCATATTCCTTCCCACTTTATGCCATATGGGCGCTTTTTGACGTCTTAGCGGACAAAAAATAGCCCATTTTCGTAGCTCATTAAAACAGACGACAGAAAGGGTTAATGGAGACTGGTACCCGGCTCCAAATTTTCTGCAATAGTAATTGAATAGGGAACCGGGTACCAGCGAACTATAGTCGACTAAAATCAAGTTCGACTGGGCATAGCAACTGCGCATGATCAGTAAACCATGAAATTGACTATGGTTAGCGAGTCGAACTTGAGCTATGTGTATGCTTGTAGATTGTTTCCGAGACCCTGATATTCATTATGACGTAATAAATATGACATCATGATGCATCGGATCTGACAAAAAGTTAACCCTCATAACTATCACGTGACATCGTAAAAGTATGCTTGTCGAAGTTATGCGTGACAACTCGTTCAGGAAGGCGAATATAGTTCGCAACAGCGAACATAAATAGGCGAACGTTCGCCGAACATTTTCCTACCTGAACTCACTCCCGATATATTATTTTCAGGACCAAATTTATTCACTAAAGTACTGATTTGTGCTGGTTATGTATGGCGTCATGGTTTAGACGCGTCACCGATGTAATATATGTTAAACAATTGATAACGCCATAATATCATTGGCGTTGATTAATATATTGTCTTAATATTGCAGTATTAGTAAACATATTGTTGTATCGCAGTTTGATGTAGGACCAAAATTAAGTCACTAAAGAGTAAAGTACTGGTACTATTCATGGCACGTACTTAGAGCCTAAGAAGACGTTCTTAGCGCTAAGAACGACGTCTTAGTAGAAATCTGTATTCATGACGTGTTCTTAGGCCTAAGAACGTTCTTAAATCTTTCTTGATTTGTACCGGTTATGTATGACGTCGTGGTTTAGGTGCGTCGCCGATGTAATATGTGTTAAACAACTGTTAACACCATAATATCGATACATTGCATAACAAGAAGATCATGGAGGCTCATGAAAATGACAAGCAGACATTTTTCATGTTGATAGCAAAGCAGCGCATAACTCGTCAAAGAGGGACGCATCAGCTTATCATTGATAGTGAAATATGCAATGATGATGCTGGCATCTTGAGCGGATTCAAGAACCATTTTGGTTCACTCGCCATCTCCCTGGTAGACCAATCCTTCAGTGAAGAGCACAAGAAAATTGTGGAACTTGATGTCCAGATAATTGAAGACGTGTGTAGCAATCATATTACTGGGACAGAATGTGAATCAGTAACTGAAGCAGAGATCCGAAAGATCAGTGCAGGATTTAAGAATAACAAATCAGCAGATCCGCATGGGCTAACAGCAGAACACTTAAAGCATGTACCAACTGTGGTAACACATCATCTCGTAAAGCTAATGAACTCTATAATCAGTACAGGCTACATTCCATCTGATATGAAGCAATGAATCTTAACTCCAGTATTAAAGAAGGGTAAGGATGATAAACAGCCTAGCAACTACAGAGGAATAACAGTCCTTTCAACTGTAGGTAAGATCTTGGAAAAAAGTAATTTTACAACGGACAAAGCAACAGCATGATAATGTTCGGTCAAAGCTGCAAAGAGGTTTCACTGAAAGATCATCATCAGTAAACACAACCCTTATTTTTTCAGAAGTGATCAATGAAGCCAAAGACAATCATCAGCAGCTCAGTATGGTAACCTTAGATGCTTGCAAAGCATTTGATGTAGTGTGGCATGCGTCCTTACTCCGAAAGATCTACAACATTGGAATTGAAGGATCATTATGGCGAACCATCAAAGAGATGCTCAATCTTTCGTCAAGATGAATAGAACCCTCTCAGACCCATTTGTGATACGCCAAGGAGTACGCCAAGGTGAAATTCTCTCAATAATCCATTACAAACTCTTCAATAACAACATTCTCAAAATAATTGAAGATGTGAATATTGGTGCTAAAATTGGGCACATTAATTGCAGTGCACCAACATGTGCGGATGACATAGCCCTATTAGCTCAGGACACTGATCACCTACAGGAGCTCCTAAACATAGTTCATCAATACACACTTCAAGAGCGCTACACTATAAACACTGGAAAAAGTGCATTGATTTCTCTAAACAAGCCAACTAAATCTGCTCCAGTTATTTATCTAGGACACAGATAGATCTTTGAATCTAAATGTGAAACTTACTTAGGTATAGAATGGTCAACAAATGGGAAAGGCAATGTAGAAAAACGCATTCAAGCAACAAGAAGAACAGTCTATTCGCTGATGGGAGCTGGACTTCATGGAAATGGTGGACTTTCCCCATTAACTTCAGTGCATATATGGAAAATCTACTGTCTTCTAAGATTACTGTTTGGTCAAGAGGTCATTCAGATGAGAAAGGCTGAGATTAGTGCATTGCAACTATTCCAACTGTCAATTCTTAGACAATTACCGTCCCTTCCAAAGAATACAACATCATCAGCAACACTATGCCTACTAGGAATAAGACCCATCCAAGCAGAGCTAGACTCCAGAAAACTAAAACCACTAGGACACATCCTCAGAAATGACGATACTGTAGAATTCCAGATAGTAGCCAGACAACTTGCTGTAAAGAATGTTAAGAGCAATAATTGATTTACGAAATGCCAAGAAACGCTTCATAACTATCAGCTCCCAAGTGTCTACCAACTAATTAACAGCATGCCTGCAAAGTTAGCGTGGAAGGCGCAAGTAGAGAAGCACATCAACTGTGCTGTACACAACGTCTGGAAAGAAGACGTTGTCATGAAGACATCAACAAAATATTTAAATGTCAATGTATGCACTGTAAACAACGTTCACCACTGTTGGAACTCACTTGACAACACAACCAGGGATGTTAGACGAGCAGTAATAAAGGCAAAGATTCTGACTGGCTCATACATCTTGCAAGCAAATCGTGCCCGTTTCAATCAATATGTTGTCTCTGACAAGTGTTTACTTTGCCATTCAGCACCTGAGGCCAGGAATCACATCATTACAGTATGTGCAGCATTGGAGGAGTAACCATATTTGAAGAGCATTCTCACCACCATGTACCTAGAAAACGACCCAGTGATCATCAACACGTTATTAGCTGATCCCGAAAATACAACTCAGCTGATACTTGATCATACAATGATGATATCCAGATTGAACATTAAGCTGTCCCCAGCAAATTCTCTCAAAATTATGAAAACTACACGTTTTCTCTGCTATGCCTTGCACCTCAAACGTACACAATTGATTGAGGCAATTGTGTCTGAATAAATACCTTAATGAACACTAATCAAAGTAAATCAGACACAATCTAAATTTACCTATTCTTCTACAAGTTATAAATGTTACTAACAGAACTTTCTTATTCATGTGTGAATGAAAAACTCTGCAATCAATTTGACGTTAATTAATTTAATCCTACTCAGTCAAAGCAAATTTCGTGTATTCGTGTATTTAAGACTTTGTGTTATATATACATTTTGAAGAACCGTCCGTACACTACGGAATAGGGGTGAGCCCATCGAGGCTGGATTTCCACATACAGATACAGATACAGATACCCTTAATATAATTGCCTTTAATTAATGTATTGTCTTAATATTGTAGTATTAGTAAACATATCGCAGTTTGATGTTGCGTAATAGAATCATATCGATGTAATAATATGTTGTGTCATTTATGATGTCAGTATTAATAAAAAAAATGTAAATGATTTAATTTGTTTACTCGTTGACGGTCATGCCATTGAATGGTGCACCCATCACCCCCACCCTCTATTGGCAATATGCATCAGTATGTTAATGCAGCACTTCAAAACATATCTGAACCCATTGCACTCACCAAAAACACACTACGAAATGCAACTGAGTAGAGCAATGTGGTGATCTCTCCATAACGCGCGACAAAATGCAGGCTGAAGCATGCAGTACTTTACAACACGTGCCAATGGTATTATGATCTTAGCACATAATGACTGGTGAGTGTGCAAAGCATTATTTATGGAGTAACGGTTCAAAGATTAGTGAGCATTATGCGTGCATTTCAGTCAGTCATGTCTCATAAACATGACCATGTGTCATTAAACATGTTTCGCTTTTGAATTTTTTAAAACATAACTAGCAGTATCACATATTACATCGGTGTCGCGCCTAAACCATGATGACATACACAACCTGCGCAAATCAGAACTCGTGCTGGCTGTGCGCTATTGTTCATAAGTGGGACGCTACATGCTATCATTCTAAATGTCCATCTGTGCACTATTGTTCATGCAGGTGGCCGCTGGACGCTATTGTTCTAAATCCTGTTTGATCGAGATAGGGTCAAATGTTACAATTTAATATCATATAACTTACAAGTCATAAAATGTAATTTTCTGATTTTTCAAACCTAAATCGTGGTGCAATGGTAGTTTAAGTGAATATTTTTAATACTACTTTGATATAGGAAGCTACAATTTGTGATAGTTTCAAAATATTCTGTTATTTTCTGGTTTTTCAAACCTAAATCGTGGTGCAATGGTAATTTAAGCGAATATTTTCTATACTAGTTTGACAGAGGAATCTACAATTCGTGCTAGGTTAAAATATTCTCCAGATACCAGTGACTACCTGCATGAACAATTCATAAGTGACCGCTGAGCGTTATTCTTCATGCAGGTGCCATCGATCATGCGCATAAACGCTATTCTTCAAAAAGCGCTGTTCAATGCAACAATTTGGCATAGGAAGCCACAATTCCACTTAGTTTCAAAATATTATACTCTTTACTACCCTTCAACCCCGAGGGGGTGGGGTGCGCCGCCCACCTAATTAATATGTTAAACGCTACAAGGGTGCTCGGGATGTCATTATTCATCAGTGATGATGGACATGCACGATGGTGGACATTGTTCTTTACCGCACCAACTCATTTCCATAACAATTTTGAAAATTTAATAATTAAATGACTGCCACTTTAAAGACATATATCTGCTTAAATACGATAGACACATGATTATTTTCTATATAATATTATACATACAACATCGCTTAGTTTACGTATATATTACCCGTGTACTTCGCTGATTTTTTGAAAATTAAAGGACTGGTGACATAGGGAGTCACGTAATTCATGTTTGAGGGTTTTAGACGAAGGTTAACGTGTTTGCATACAAATTGAAGGATTAAAAACAAATCATAGGTGCGCACATTATGTGAAATAACAAGGTGGCCAGAGAAAACATATTTTCGCTGTATACTTTTTTAACACTCGCAGATTTGATGCGCATTAACCATTTGACAAACTGATCCATTGCGTCTAACCTGTGAAAGTGAACATATCCAATATTTTTGCCTCGGTGACGTGTAGCGCACTCAGCTTCATGCAAAGCAACATCTATGATTAATGCATGTATGTGTCATTATATGGAGGCCAGTACGCAACAATTTTTGATAGGTCGTTAGTCATCTCACATAATATTCCTTATATTTTTTGTAGTAGGGCGTTGTAATAAAAATGTAAATGTTCATGTACATTCGGCTAAAATGGCTAGCAGTACAAACCTTGATGGATCAGACACTGTGTATGTGCGATGTCGTTGGTGTTCCATCAACATCCGCGAGACCATTTGCCGCTGGTCGAAACATGAGAGGGTCTGTAGGCGTATGCTCAAGAAAACAGACCCTATAGAGATGGTGTACATATGCAAGGAGTGCTATTGTCTATTACAGATCAAACAGTATCCACACAGGTGTCCTGTAATTGGTGATACTCTGACTGATATACAAAAAAGCAATCATGGCACAGTTCGTTACCAACCTCGCAACCAGGCCTGTGTGGATCTGCGAAGACTGAGACCTATCTCAAAACATGGTCCTTTTCAGGGCCCACAAAGCATTCAAAAGAGAACTCTTTATCTGTTCAAAAAATAAAAGAATGTAATAAAGTTTTTACCCACAACCCGCCTCTTCACACATGCATACACAAGCACACGTTCTGACCCATCAGAAGTGGTCGCTGTGCGCTATTGTTCTAAATGACCGGCTGTTGTTCATGCCGGTGACCGAAACTGTGCAAACTTTACTTTTATGAAAGCTGTATTTTATGAAAAAACCATTAAGCAGTGTTCAGCAGCGTGGTTTCCAAAAAAGGTAATAAAACTAGGAAAAATTACTGTGGCCAGGTACATACACATGTTGCCGCCTGTTTAAAACTGCACAAGATTTTTTTTTTAAATTTAATAATTAAATGACTGCCAATTTAAAGACCACTCCTTAAATACGATAGATACATGAATATTATCTATATAATATTATACAACATCGCTTAGTTTACCTATATATTATCCGTGTAATGAAACGCTCTGATTTTTTTGAAAATTAAATGACTGGGGCGGCTTGGAAATATCTTTTTAACTATGAAGAGGGGGGCACTGCCACCCACCTAATTAATATGTTAAACACAGTAAGAACACGATCAACGCACACATGACAATACCTAGTTAAAAAACATTAATCTATGCATTAACACGTCATAACAGACAATAGCCTGTGGCCGGACATTTAGAACAATAGTGCACAGCGGCCACCTGCATGAACAATAGCATCCACCCGCTCATTTAGAACGATAACGAATTGCACTTGACCTCGTGTACCCATCAATCATTATTGACTGGAGGGGAGCGGCTGTGCGCTATTGTTCTCCAACAATTGCACTTGACCTCGTGGCCTATACCCATCAACATTTTTTGACAGGAGAACAATAGCGCACAGCAGCACCCTAGACTACTCAGCAAACCTTTAGCTAAGCTCCACCGACGTTTTGCCGCGTTGGGATAGATCGATCCCTGAACTCGATAACTATCAATTTCTAAAACTTATACGGGTAAGCTGTTGAATATTTTGAAACTAATTTGACTGGGTTTTGTTGCTATCCATTGATTATGACGTCACCCTGCATGTCAAGTAGTTGATTATGACGTCATATGACGAATGGATAAACTGGAAAGGTCCATTAAAGAAAACAGATACGTACATGTTTGAACCAAACGTTTTTAGCCGAGATTCACAAACATTATTATGAGTTGATTTCTCTGTCTCCGTCTGTCAAATTTGTTGATATTTTGACAAACTCGCCTACTTCACACCCATAGCATGTTGCCCTTGTTTTTATTTGCCAACTTTTCTCAGGATCAAGACCAACATTTGAGAATCCTTGTATCCTGGAACATCTGCTCCTGGTAGTTCACCTGGCCAAGTGAGCTTATGCCATCACGACCATCCATCCATCCGTCTGTCTGTCCATCGTCCATTCATCAACTTTTTCTTTAAATGACTTCTCATTCTTCTCAAGAAGCACTGGGCTTATTTCAATTGTATTTGACAGAAAGCATCGTTGGTGATAGAGATCCAAGTTTCTTCAAACGAAGCCAATTGGCCAATTTGGCCGGTGGGCAGCTTGAATTTTTGCAGATTTTTGTGGCAACATCTGAACCAAGTTTGTTCAAGGGAACTTGATTAGTGATTACGCAAATGCTTCGGCGGCCATCTTGGATGAAATAGCTTTCGTGAAAGCGACTGGACGAATCGTGCCAAAATTTGTGAGATATGATTAGGGACATTAAAGTGTGTTCAATGGAAGTTGTTACATAAAAAATATGGCTGCCGTAGACCAATCAAAATGTAGTGTGTTTGACGGCTATATTGGAATTTGAAGCCGAAATTGGTATTATATAGGTTTGTGGGTATACTGATTTCAGATTTTAGGGAACATATCCAACTTTGTTCAAACGAAGCTGATCAGCCAATTTTCCAGCAGCCATCTTGGATTTTGGAAGATTTTTATAAACGTCTTCTCCGAAACTCATGAAACATCATCTAGGGAAAGAGCTGAGCTAAGTTTGTTCAAGTGAACTTGATGGCCTTCTTTTCATGAAATCTAGTTCTCCAGAACAGCTGAATGAATCACGTCCAAATTTGGGAGATATCATTAGAAACAAAGGGTCATTAAGGGTTTTTTCAAGGAAAGTAAAAACATGGCCGCCATAGAGCAATCAACATGTAGTGTGTTGGCGGCCATATTGGATATTTTTTATTTGATGGAATTTGAAGGCGAAATTGATTTTATATATGTTTGTCGGTACGCTGGTTTCAAATTTACCTCTCTCGAAGTTGTCGGATTAATAGTTTGGTGGCCATATTGGATCTTTTTCCCTTCAAAAATTCCCATTCTAAAGCAATAGGCGATTTAAAATGTTTTCGCGAGAACCACTAGGTCGATTTCAATTATATCCGGCCGGAAGCATCCTTAGGACATAACGATCAAACTTTGTTCAAACGAAGCCGATCGGGAAATTTGACTGGATTTTGACTGATTTGACGTCTTTAAAAATCTCCGAAACCGCTTGTGGGATCGATTCAAAACTCATGAAACATCATCTATGGCAACAGCTCAGCTGAACCAAATTTGTTCAAGGGAACTTGATTGGCTAAATGCGTCGTTGGCCATCTTGGCTAATCTAGTTTTCGCGAAAAGGTATTGCGCTGAAATTTAGGAACTTAGGGATTAAGGGCTATTCGAGTTTGTTCAATGGAAGATAGTAGGTTAAAAACATGACCGCCATCAAAATTCAGCATCTTGCCGGCCATATTGAAAATCTTATTTGATGAATTTTGAAGCCGAAATTAGTTTTGTTTATGTTTTTGACTATGATGATTTCAACCTTTTGGCTTTCAAGACTGTTAGATACACTGGTTGGCGGCCATTTAGAATATTTTACCGCCAAAATCTACCATAGTAAAGCAATGGCAAATTGTCGTCCCGAGAACTTCTGGCCCGATTTTAACCAAATTTGGTAATACGAATTCTTGTTCGTGTTACAATTTTGGACAGAACCTCCGGATTCTACTTATAGGTGATGGTCTTTCTATGTGTCCTATGTCCCAGGTGAGCGATACAGCCCTCTTGAGCATCATGTTTGCAGAGTTGGACTCTTTAGAAATCCCTTTGCTACGCCACTGTAAAATACATGATATTATAACCACCTCTCTATAAAAGAACATGTTGATTTCGATTGTGTAAAGATGTAGCTTTGATGGTTTATATAGCGCCCGTGCTGTTCATTCATTATAAATGTCGCTGTTCTTTGTTCTGTTACGAGCAAAATACACATTGCCATTTAATGAACTTGACATTCTATGTATACCGAGGTTATGACAGGCCTGTTCACGTTTCTCGCTTTTTTTCCACAAGAATCCCAGGTCTGTAAACGGGTCAATATTTATGTTTGTAATGATGTAAGAAGAGCGCTTCCAATTACATTAAACAAATTTACCTGAACACCTGCTGTGGGCCTATTATTATTATTATCATCACCAGGTAGGCCTGTATGAACGATTCCATAAACGCAGGGGGTGGGGTGGAGTTGGGGGGTATTTATTTCTGGTTATTTGCTTGTGTTTCAGTGGACACTTTTAGGTAACTGCTGGTCCGTTACATACATATTTTTAATATGCCAACAGATTCTCCAGTAAAGTATAATCCGATAAAATGAAGAAAAAATTGCATGAATCCAAAGGAAAAATTCAATGTGGTGGTCTTGATGTACGTAACGGTCTTGACTAAATGTTATGATCCTGACCTGAAATAGCATAAAAATACAAATTTCCGTGATATTGTGCAAATGAAGGTCTATTGATAACACGTAATACTCAGAGATGAAAGTGGGAAAACACTAGTAGCAAAATCCTACTTGAACACACTTTTAACCATGTAGGATTATCCTGAAATGTTTTTCTAAAAAAACCTGAATTCAGGCAAAACCCTGAAAACTGTCATCTCTGATACTCTAGTAGGACACATAAAATCATAAGGCATCTCTAATGTAACGAAATGTGCAAATTCCCATGACTTAAAAATAAGGGGCGCGATGGTCTTGACTGTGATGGTCTTGACAGTATGATATGTTTATCAATGCCGTCATTTTGTTTTCCCCAGTGGATACAATGATGTTATGCTTATCAAAATAGGCTGTCATTCTAAATATTAAAATTTTATTATAGGATTGGATAAATGCATTTAGGAAAACTTGGGCAATCGTTCGGTCTTGACATATAATTAAAATACTTTTCAATGTAACATACTTCAGATGTTAAAATTTCATTATATAGTTACATTTTTGTGCTTTGTCCGCTGTTGCAAGATAGTGTTACAGGAAAGCTTTGATAGGGCCGTTGGATTGATTGTCACATATATTAAAGAGAGGCTATATTCACGAGTTGTGACGGTCTTGACAAAAAGGTTCTGGCATGAGTTTTTGAAAAAGTTTGTCTAATGCACATTTTACTATAGGATTTCAGCTTCTGTTTGGTAATTCCCACATGCATACCACTGATAATTGCGACATTAATCTTTATATCATCTACAAATTGTTCTGTTTTAGTTTCTGACATGCCATTTTTGAGGGGGTGCCATGATTCACGAGCGATTCTCACATTCTAGTTAAGCACCCACATTGCTTTTATATACATATCTAATCACAATTATAGTTGCCACTACTGAAAATAACTTAATGATAAACAAATTCGGACTTACAACACAAATATTTGATGACAAAGACCTCTGACACCAATTAGGTACGGTTTCCTGAAATTAACCATGTTGCAGTTCTCATAAAAAGCCACGGGTTATAACACGGCTGTTTTCAAGATGCACATCAATTTTAGCACGTACACATTCACATGACAGAATACCGAATAAGAATATAATTGAGACATTCCCGTTAGCACAGGTTACTGCGCCAGCACTCGACTAATACAAGGCCAATTCACCTTTCCAGAGTACCCACCCATCATATGACGTCATAATGAACTGCGTGATGTGTAGAATGACATCATAATGAATGACGTCATGAATGACGTCGATAAGTACGTCACGAACGCATATTTGAAGACGGTCTATGCGTTGTTGTACAAATCGTTTGCTTTTACTATTTAATAAATATTATGTTGATTATTTTGAAACTAATTTGACTGGGCGCTGTTGCTGCTATAGGCAGCAACAGCACCCAGTCAAATTAGTTACAAAATTGTATACAGCTTCCCTGTATAGTTTTCAGGAAATTGATAGCTAGGGCATTCGGGGATCGATCAATCCCAACACTGCGGGGTGTGGGTGGAGCTTAGCTAGTGATGGGCGGGGCATAGCTAAAATGGAAAGCTTCATACGGCCCGCTTTTGGACCAATAACTCGCTTTATCAGGGCTATATCTCGGTATCAGGGGTAACAGACAGGGCCGGATTATCCATTATGACATTTTTAATGGGTGGGAGCTGCTTACGACAACTAGGGTTGAGGTGGAGGTGCACGATAAAAATGATCAAATTAAGAAATGCACACGCCCCTGACGCCGCCAAACTGAAGGTCTACATTTTATCTATGTAAATAATGTTCAGAAATGAAGGCGATGACCTCTAAAAGCATCTAGATTTCCAACAATGCCCTCCGGCTGGTCCGTCCACTTAGTAGTGTAGTAAGGGTGGGGTGGGGAGTTCCCTGGTTGACAAGCTCAGGGATGGCATTAAATTCCTAACCCTTGACAAATATGTAATAATTTAACAACCAACTGATAATCAATATTTATAGGAAAGATATAGGAAAGGCCGTCTGACAGCATCCAGATTTCAATTTTTTACCCTTCTAGTTTGGCTATAACACTGGCTAAACCTTCTGTTAACAGGTGTATAGGGCCTACTATCAAAAGACCCTTAATCCGGCTCCGGTAATATAGTTTTATCATTCATTCACTTATTAATAATCGATCCGTGGATATATGAGTTTGTTTAATTACGGTCTCTGGAAAGGGAGTGAAGTGTGCGTGGTTGTTTACACACCTTCGACACAGGTAATCGCGTATCTCTCAATCGATGATCATCATTGACTACGTGACGCAGAACAGTATGGCTCGATGTGCAGAATTGATATATTTGATCAAACAAGACTCTTAAACTAATACCTGACTATATGACAGGGTGTCGATGAACTGCTTTGGTAAAGCAATTAACCAGTGTGCTGTATCGAATGTACTGTGTGCACGCTGCTGAACCAAGCGTGGCAGAAATAATAGAACATCAGAACAATTTAATATGGAACAAGAACAGACAAGGTGAGATTTTGCTGAATTACATTTGTCGGCACTCGGTAGCTATATTACATTTGTTAGTTATTCTTGTTGAGTAAAACTTGTTTACCATATTTAATTAAACTGAACCAAATAATTTTACATCTAAATTAATAACGTGTTTACTTGCACGAATCTGTATTTGCATGAGTAGTCACTTGGATGAATTACAGGTAGCTGCCTCTCAGGATACTGGCTGTATATTTAAGATGACCTGGAACTCACCATATAGATGTTAGCAATACATCTTTTGAACCATGTTGAAAGTTATTTATTAACTTGGATTTCAGATAGCTGGTGACATGAAAATAAAGGTTTTTTTGTCTGTTTTACGATGAAGATAACACAAGAAAATGTACACGTCCCTCAGAATGCTGGTAGACAATTTGGCTAATATGCCTGCTGTTGGGGAAACAATAAATAAACACACAATTTGGCATGGCTCAATATTTTGAAACTCGTCAATTTAAAATAAACATGAGTCTGTTTCCGTAACTCTTTTCATTAATGTTCCCAAACTGTAAGTGTGCTGCAACTCAGAATGCTTCTTTTGTCCAAATGGCATATCAACATTATAAATATATCTTTTCAAAAATCGCGTCTGTTGTCTCATTCCATAGTCATTTGGCAGTCAATTTATGCAAATGTTTATCCACGAAAAAGAGGAAAAGAGCAAAATGAACCAACAAATATAAAATGGTTGATTATTTTTTACAGCACAGTCTTAATAGCAGTCTTTTTTATAATTGTCAGGTAAATTCAGAATGAAATCAACAATTGGCATGAAAAATGTGGTGATGGTACGGCGTCATCACTCAATGATCAATGGCAGAATATTTCAGCAATATATAAATGAAAAAGAACAGCCGACTAAAAGATGCAGTACCATATTGCATTGGCAACAATTGCACTCCTGCACACCAAACAAATTTATTATGTTAACTGTGTTAGTTGCAGTGTTAATTGTGTTAAATAACATAACTCTATATTGAACATGCAGGTATGATGTCCTGAAAAAAGTTTAGTTATAATATGTCCAAAAATGTATCATACAAACTGGAATAATTTTTAAACTACAATTCTATAGCTATGTAAATTCCCAATGGCAATTACACCGATCCCACTACCGCCAATTTGTGAGTTTTCACTGAAGTGCTGAAGAGATACATATGTTTCTATTCCGGACTTAAGATTTGCAGAAAAAAATGTTTGTCTTCAAATAAATTGGACACTTCTGGATAAAAAAAACCTGGGCATTTTGCATTTTAGTATGCTTTCTAAGGAATACAATGGAAAATGTCTGACCTGTTTTCTTTTTTATTGTAGACAATTATGCTTGTTCACATGCATTATGGGGCTTCTCCATTCTGAGGGGGGGGGGGGGGGGGGGGGGAGGGGGGTGGGCACCTACCCGTAAGTGAGAGGGGAATTTTAATAACTCCGTGTGAATTATGTATCAAGGTGGCATTTAAAACTGCTGAGATTATCATTGGCATATAAACGGCATTGCAGTGCCGGATTAAGCCTTGTGTGGGCTTAATCCGGCAGAAGGGGCCCCATGGGGTGGTACCGATGTGACCTGATCTTATTAAGAAATTCTGATTCCAGCAGTTCAAGGTACTGAGATACTGCTTAGATTCTTCAAAAAGTTGAAATTATAGCCTAGTTAAGCTCCTGTGGGCCACTTTTCTGAAGGCGGGGTGTGGGCTGACACGAGCCAGCCCCAGTAGTAGATGTTCAAAGGACCATTTGTTACTGAAAATACTAACAATTTTGGGGTCCCGTGTACATGCAGCCATGATAATTGGATAAACCTCTGGTTTATTATAGAAAATATTGGCGAGAGGTTCACTGAATGCCTATTATCATTGAAAATTGAACTAAATAAAATGGCTTTACATAACTAGAAATATGTTTTTGTCATATGTATGTGTTTGATATTTTTAACAATCATATTGAAATGTTTAAAACAATTTTCTCTATTGGTGCGGGGGCCCCCAAGTATGGGCTACTAGGGTAATCCAGCACTGCGTCATTGCAACACCAGGCCCAACGCCATTCCCACATCCAAAAAACAAACTAGACGTCGAACATATTGTATCTCAGTCCGTCTCGTTGTCTGTCTGTCTGTATGTCTGTCTGTCTGTCTGTCTATCTATGTGAGTGTCGTGTAAATATTCCACGTAGCCGGACTGACCGCACACCTGGAGGTGTAGGACCAGGTTATTATTTGGTGGGGTAAAACTGAGGATGATCTAAGAGTTAGTGCATGGTAGTAGCTGATGTAATTTTTTGTATAGTTGAGTTTTATATGATTGAGTGCAAAGGAAGGTCTATTTATAACACACTATACTCTAGTAGGATACAGAAAATCATACGGCATCGCTAATGTAACGAAATGTACAACTTGCCATGACTTAAAAATAAGGAACATGATGGTCTTGACTGTGATGGGCTTGACAGATTGACAGTATGATATGTTTATCGATGCTGTCATCTTGTGAAAAATTAACAAAAAAGATTCACACGTCAAACCAAAAAGGTCTAAATGTTATTTATGCAATTAATGTTTAGAAATGCAGAAGGTGTTGGCCTCTGAGAGCATCTAGATTTCTAACAACTCTTTGAGGAACCCCCCCCCCCCGACTAGTTAGTCGACTCAGTAGCGTAGTAAAGGGGTGGGGTGGGTGAGTGTGTAGTTGCCTGGGTGACCCTGGTTCGAGTGATCCCAACACGGACAAAGCGTAGATGGAGGTTAGCTAGAGATGGGCGGGGCACAGATTCCTCCAATGATCTTGCTATGTAGTGATGCTTGCTTTTTACAGTGCAGAATGAAGGTATGTTATCATTTTGAAGTTGTTGGACATAATATATGTAATTCTCTGTTCCTTTAAAGCAGCGCTATGGAATTGGAGCACCTAGATGAAGGTAAGATGCTCTCAAGATAACTTCATAATTGCCTTAAAGAAATTATCTAATTTACACCTCCTGAAAAGAAATAGTCTGGGTGTTTATGGAGGCTATGAGCTAGAATTTACCTAGGAATAGAAAAAAGGAATCAGTTTTATCAGAAGTCCAGTAATATGGCCTGGTATTCAATTAATTATATCAAGGACAGAGTGCTAGAGGCATCTAGGCATATGCAGAGCGGGTGTAGACTTGTGGCTAAGAGGCAATTGGCCGTACGTTCTTTAGGAGTTGGTGGGGTAAAAATATTCCCACGCACCCCCCCCCCCCCCCCCCCACCAACACGCACGCACACCACGCATGCACATAAACTTAAATTGGCTAACCCTGAAATTCTATATTTACTCCTTAAAATTGCAGAACATACCAGAACGTCTAGATATCACAATTTTTTTGGGGAAAGGGGACCCTGGGATCCCTCCATTTACGCTGGCTTTGCCCCTCCACCCCCATTTTGGACACCTTCCTAATTCCTATACCTATGAGATACCACGCTAAAGATCAGACGTAGATTTAGATTCAGAATCAAATGGTATTATGATTATATGATAATTACTCAACTGCTTGAAATAATGGATAATTACCCTATTCCCAGGAATACGTGCGTGTGGAGAGCGTGTGTGGCCGGAGCTGTATCTCAGTAACCGATTTTGTATTGGCTTAAATTCCAACTCTACAACGGATCTTACCGTGAAAGAGAATTTTCAGACTGGCAGTGATCCGGATAAAATACGGATCGGATCCAACCAATTTTTCAACTATGAATATCTCGGAAATTGCTGGTCCGATTTAACAGAACCAACGATGTAATCGTACATTAGGATTCCTAATAGAAATAACGATAAGATCGTGCACTAAGACTTCTAACAGAAGCAACGATGCAATCGTACATTAGGACTCCTAACAGAAACAATGATGTAATCGTGCATTAGTACTCCTAACAGAAACAACGATGTATTCATACATTAGTACTCCCAACAGAAATAACGATACGATCGTGCATTAAGACTTCTAACAGAAGCAACGATGCAATCGTACATTAGTACTCCTAACAGAAACAACGATGTAATCATACATTAGTACTCCTAATAGAAACAACGATGTAATCATACATTAGTACTCCTAATAGAAACAACGATGTAATCATACATTAGTACTCCTAATAGAAACAACGATGTAATCATACATTAGTACTCCTAACAGAAACAACGATGTAATCATACATTAGTACTCCTAACAGAAACAACGATGTAATCATACATTAGTACTCCTAACAGAAACAACGATGTAATCATACATTAGTACTCCTAACAGAAACAACGATGTAATCGTACATTAGTACTCCTAATAGAAACAACGATGTAATCGTACATTAGTACTCCTAACAGAAACAACGATGTAATCATACATTAGTACTCCTTATAGAAACAACGATGTAATCGTACATTAGTACTCCTAACAGAAACAACGATGTAATCATACATTAGTACTCCTAATAGAAACAACGATGTAATCGTACATTAGTACTCCTAACAGAAACAACGATGTAATCATACATTAGTACTCCTAATAGAAACAACGATGTAATCGTACATTAGTACTCCTAATAGAAACAACGATGTAATCATACATTAGTACTCCTAATAGAAACAACGATGTAATCGTGCATTACGACTCCTAACAGAAACAACGATGTAATCGTGCATTAGGACTCCCTAACAGAAGCAAGGATCGTGTATTAGAATTGGAGAACTATGGTCATGATCCGAAAGATACAGAAAATAAAGGAATCCACAATGTTACAAAAACGTGGGGGCTAGAGTGTGCAATCTCTGATAGATCTTGATTGAGCAGATTTCCATGCGCCATATAGATTATTGTTAATAGGACTACTATCTATTTTATTATTGATATTACTTACTTTACCGTAGCTGATAGAGATATATACAGCGACGTTCGTGAAATTGAGATTAATCTGCGAGTGAAAACTACAATTTCTGAAACTTCAAACAGATAGCGACACAGAGTGGATATGACATTTTAGTAGTGGGCCTATATGGTTTGGAGTGGGCAGTGTTTACATGGGGGGAGTTAAGACCCCTTTGGTTCAGAGAGGTTGTGACGTGGTGCGTCCATAGAGAATCGAGACCTTTGTCATAAGTAAGATGTACAGCTGTCAATCATAAGAATAGGGATATCATCTCCGATTGCTGATGATGATGTTGCAATTGCCAAACACCGCCTTAATTATTAATTTCCGTGCAAATGCAGATTATTATAATCACTCAGGATCTTCTTCCTCCTCCTCCTCCTCCTCCTCCTCCCCCTCCTCCTCCACCCGCGATTGCCTTTATTTTGGACCTGTGCAATGCTCTTCGAGATACCCATTTTCCCTGCCCTACAAGCCCCATAGAAATGTATGGTAATTTACATTATAGATCTTTAAATTGCGACCATATTGGGGTCGGGTGTTACCTGCGGGTCTCGAAGATGCCTGTTGCTTTTTAGGTTAAAGAGCAAGGGTACCAGTAAGGGTCAAAGTTACTAGTTTTCGTTTCTTCCAAAAATTAACTTGTCTTGGTCAATGGTCAATGGACATATTAAAAGTGACTGCATGCTATATTTGAACTGCAAATACACGTAGAGTTTTTATCCGATCAGTAGCATATTTGGCTTGGATTTTACACATGTTGAAGATTTCTGATGTCTTCGGATTCTATTTAATTGTGATCACTTCGACTTCGGTAAGGCCTGTATGTGTGGTTGCTGCGACAACCGGTCTTACCGACGACGAAAGTGATGGATACCAGCTCGCCTCGTTTGTAGATGAAGGTAACGATATTTCTGTCTGTATCCGGGCCTGATCTGACTATTCTAATCGAAGATAATGGTAAGCTACGGTGGTCTTCCGTAGATGCCAGAGTAACGCTATAGAAAACACGAACTCGTGCCTTGAGGTAAAGTATCAAGGTGATGGCTTTATTCTCTTAACTCTAACTATACTATGATATACTTTGAGCAAAAGTGACTTATACTGTCACAACAGAAGCTATAATAAACTTATTTATTTGATTCAGTTTTCCTACTTGCAACGATTTAAGAATTCAGTTCAACGTTTTCCTAACTGACTAGCATTACTCTCAGTCGCTCTAATCTGATATGCTATTCAATTAACTTTTGCTTACTGGAAATACATTCAGCAAGAATTTTATACGAGGTGCGAGGCGGACCGGACTCTCGATTAAAAGTAAAAGTCCCCCTTTTATACTACTTCAGTTCCTATACTCCCTCCATCTTGGTTTCGCACCGCCGGAGGCTGCTCTGATTCTCATTGGATTATGACATCATTTTGATCAATCAAAACCCCGACCCTCCCTCCCCGGGAGGATGCTTTCTTCCTAGCACTTGCGGTTTGGCTGGTTCTTGAGTAATGGGATCTGTCATTCCCCTAACTTTATTTTAGAATTTCCAGCTGCTTCCCATGACAGAATGACGGATGCTTGTTTGATAGCAAGTTCCGATTTGTGTACCTAACGCTAGAATGACGGATGCTTGTTTGATAGCAAGTTTCGATTTGTGTATCTCCCATGTCAGAATGACGGATGCTTGTTTGGTAGCAAGTTCCGATTTGTGTACCTTACGCCTACCATTGCCTACCAGTCGACAGTCGACCGCTTGTTCGCTTGTAGGATGCTAAAGTTATCGGTAAACAAGTTACCATTCCTCTTAGCCTGACTGATTACTTTTCGGCTTATCTTCTCAAGCTTTCGTGAGAATACATATTCCAGCCTGGTGCCACCCACTCTGCCAATTATCCAGCGCTGATAACGTATACATTCCCCTTACAAAGACGCTATGGACGGTGCCAGTTATCCAGTGCTATAATATATATCCTAATACTAAGACGCTATAGTCGATGATCAGTGCATCTAAATATACCCCGTGACATAGTCTCTTAGTAGCTCACCTGGTATTCAAACATGAATCGTGCTCGGGCTTACTCCTCGTACATATAAGATGTCCAGCGGGGTCATGACCTCCCCACAAGACAGTCCCATATCTACACAGTGTGTCCCAAAGAGGTCTGATGATTTTAGGCTCAAAGTTCAAAGGACAAGGTTATCCGTTTTGGGTCAAATTTATCAGTTTACGATTTACTCAGAAATTAACACACGTGCATCAAATAAGATTAATAGGTATATCAGAGGACAACTCATATAACCCAGCAATTCCAAGGTCAATCCTTCTGGCACAGGTCATGCTTTAAATGTCGCCGAAGTTATCACTTCGTTTATGGCAGAAACGAACTCCCCTTGCCTTTGGTCAACGGTCATATAAGAAGATGCCTTATATTCTTATATCCTGTGGTCAATGTTTATATAAGAAGGGGCCTTATATCATTGATTAATGACAAGAACACGCATATTTTCAGTTACTTCAGGAAATATGGTGTAATTAATACGATTTTCACACATGTTAGAAAAACTGTCATCGTATGACAAGCGATAGTGCATAACAGATACTAGCTACTACATAGACCTATTTTCGTAATGTGATCATGAAAAGGGTTGTGTTTCAGTCTGCTTGGGTGATTAAATAGGAACTAGCTATTTGCTAAATTGAAGTCTTAAGATCAAGATTGTAGCTTGCGGGGGTACGTGCTGGTCCGCCATATCGCTCCACTCCACCACACTGCATGTACAGGATGCGCGGGAGGGCTGGTTACCTGCGGTTCTCGTGGTTGCGGATCCCATATTGCGTCTCTCCGGAAAGAACAAAGACCAACTTCTAGAGCCGGTTGAACGTTCACATTCGAGTGGGGGCCGTGCGACCATTGCCACCGAGATTAAACCTCATGGTCTTGTCCCAACTGTTCGTGTCACCGGTATGACGGTCCATTATCAATTTGAAAGTTTGGACAAGATTGTATAATTAAACAGTCACAAATAATTCACTATGCAAACAATATCACTCGTTTGACAGTAATGAGCAAATAATACAGTACATAGAGCTATCCTGTGTTCTTTCTACGTGGTTTCGTCGAAGATACCACACAAATCCTTGAATCCACTGAGGTATCCCCGCAATGGAGCATCGCAAAGAGGCTACTTGGTAGTTTAATATAAACTAATACACACAAAATATTGTTGTTAATAGAGGAAAGTGCCTCTCACGGGCCTCCGTCACAGGAAAATGCCTTCAACGCTGAAGCGGAGGAAAAGAGCTGGCAAAAAGGGCCACTCTTTTGTTCAAACAGAAAATGCTAAGTGCTGAAAAATCCCAGTGAAGCCATAATTAATGTGATGCACACTGGTTTACGTGAAGACGGGATGAATGATTTCCGAAGAATTCCCAGGTCACCATCTTATGTAGGTCCAAAGTTATTGTATTGGTAGTTGCCGCTTTATTTATGTGGGCCTTCTGCTACATTCTAACCTACTACCATTTAGTTATTGGATACGAGTACAGGCTTTGGCCGCAAGTGACAGGGATTCCTACCCAACTTTAGACGCGTTCATCTAATAGGCGAAGATGCTCGGCTTCCCGTAGGTCGCCCCGCATAGCATCTACCTCCGAAAGATAGTGTGCGTACATGTTAGGAGCAATAGCTCCCAAATCAAGTAACAATCCGGTCACCATTGTCCCGCAACCACATATAACATCATTAGGACAAATTTACAGCTCAGAGAAGCAATTTTAGAAAGCGCTATGTCATTTATGGTGGGGTTAAAGAGACGGTTATCCACCGTTAGTGTCCTTCCTGTGAGGGCGTGGTGGGTGCTAAGATCTCACCCAGACACTACACCGAATTGGATTGAGATCCGCATCTCATTCCTCACCCATGTGCTAACGGTGCTAACGTTTTACCTGTTCCTAGGGTTAAGTTTCCAGAATGCCCAGAGATGCACTGCAGGCCGGTATCACATAATATTATTTCTTTTCGCAGTGCTTCCTACATTGGCGGGGGAGTCTAACTAACTAGTATCCGAAGATACTGGGGGAGATGCATGTAAATCGGCACTTTAGTTATCACCGCTCGGAAACCTCCGATAGTTTCCCAGAGTCAGATCCTGCTAACGCGTCGATAGGGAATCCAGACAATTATTAAGCCTTGTGGCTGGTGGATCATGGAAAGAGACAATAACTCGATATTAATAAGAGGCCCTAAGGTAATTGGCCAATTTTACACAACCTAGCCGGTGCGTGGTGTTACATATCCACTACATCCGGAAAAGAGGCGTACACTATGTGTCTCTTGCGGAGAAATTGTCCCAAACCACATTAAGCCTATCCTATTGAGCTAAAATAACCAGCTTTAGTCGGTAACATGTCAGGCTCAAGCAATTAGAGCATGATCAGCGACCTCAATGTAAGATTGATGCTGGGGGAAATATAGTGATGTGGATATAATGTTGCTGTATAGTATTTGCTAGCGTACTGCATCCTAGAGTCTTTATAAATAAACAAAACATATTAACTAGGATGGCTACTTGCCATATAACCAACTAACTAATACAGTGCTAACGACATATCACAGGTCATAGGACCTTACGGTGCTGTTAGATGAGAGCACTCACAGAAAATAAAGATAATATTCACAGTGTAAACAAAAAGTATAAAGTTTTGGTCGGGAAGACCAGGAAGGTACCTATTAGTCCTCAGTATCATTTGCAGAAATAATGAAATGTACAATAGTATAGCTACTTGAATACCTATTGGTCGTTGGTATGGTAAGAGTTCATAAGTCACTGAAATTTAGTCGCTAACCATAAATAGTGCGAGATGGCTCGATCTTGATTGCAGTGAAGATTTCTGCAGGTAGATTTCCACAGGCAGATTTAATTACAATCTACTTATTGCATTGGTTAGTTGTATATGGCAGATAGCCATCCAGTTAATATGTTTTGTTTAATTGTAGAAAACTTTAGACTGCAGTACGCTAGGAAATACTATACAGCGACATTTATATCTGCATCACTTATTCCTGCCATCATCAATTTTACACTGAAGGTCGCTGACCATTCTCTAATTATTTGAGCCCGGCATGTTACCGACTAAACCTTACTATTCAGCTTGATAGGATAGGTTAAAGTGGCTAGGGACAATTTCTTCGTTTAGAGACATATAGTTTACACCTCTTTTCCGGCTGTTGCGGTAATGTAGCCCCGCACTCCGGCAAGGTTGTGTCAAATTGGCCAATTACCTATAAGGCCTCACATATATTACGTTATTGTCTCTTTCCACGATCCACCAGCCATATGGCTTTATAATTGTTTGGATTCCCTATCAGCACGTTGATCTGATCTGACCCTGGGAAACTATCGGAGGTTTCCGAGTGGTGATGGTCAAAGTGCTGATTTACATACATCTCCCCCATATCTTCGGAACTTGTTAGCTAGATAACCCTGCCAATGAAGGAAGCACTGCGAAAACATATAGTAATAATTATGAGATAGTTAGTTTATTTACCGGCCCGCAGTGCATATTTGGACATTTTGAATCTAACCCTAATGACAGGTCAACTGTTAGGTCCGTAGCACACAGTGACGGACGAGATGCGGATCTCCATCCAATTTATTGGAGTGTCTGGATGAAGCGTTGGAGCTTGTCACGCCCTCACGGGAAGGATGCTCGCAATGGATATCCATCTCTCTAACCCCACCATAAAGACATGCTAAGTGATCACCATTGCTTGTGTGAAATGTAGCCATCGTCCAGGTGATGTTTTATGTGGTTGCGGGGCAGGGTAGCCAGATCTTCATCGAATTCGGATGCCTTGTGTCGCAACATGTACGCGTCCTGTCCTTGGAGGTCCTTGGAGCGACCTACGGGAAGCTGGGCATCTGTACCCATTGGAAATCTGTATCTAAATATAGGTAGGAATCCCTGTCACTCGCGGCCAAAGCTAGTTTCCGTTTCTACCAACTAAATGGTAGGTTAGACTGTAGCAGAAGGCCTACATAAATAAAGCGGCATCTACCAACACAGTATCTTTGGAAACTACATAAGACGGTGACCTGAGAATTCTTCAAAAATCGGTCGTCCCATCTTCACGTAAACCAGCGTGCAACACCTTAATGGTAGCTTCACTAGGATTTTCAGCACTTAGCATTTTCTGTTGAACAAAAGAGTGGCCTTTTTGCCAACTCTTTTCCTCCACTTCGGCATCGGGGGCATTTTCCTGTGATGCACTTGCCTCTCACAACAGTGACAATTCCTGTGATGGAGGCCCACACGAGACACCTTCCTCTCGCACCATCATGAAACATTCGGTGACGGAGGCCCACACGAGGCACTTTCCTCTCGCAGCAGCATTATTCTCTCTGTGTGTGTTAGGGGTATATTAACTTATATTAAGTTACTCAGGATCTCGTTGCAGAAACTTCTCTTGCGTGCATACCTCTGCGGATTCAAGGATCTGTGTGGTACCTCCGGCGACACCATGTAGAAAGGACACCAGCTAGCTCTACCGTGGGTATTATTGTGCTCATTCTACTGTCAAACGATTCACCTTGTTTGTATAGTATTTATTAACATTTCTACTGTTTAATTGTAAATTATTCCATAAATCTAAATTTGTATGGATAGGCATGCAGGTGATATTAATAGTTGGGATGAGACCGTGTGGTTCAATCTTGGCGGCAATGGTCGCACGGCCCCCACTGGAACATTATTGTTCCACTGGCTCTAGAAGTCAGTCTTTGTACACCGTGGAGAGACGTCATACACGATTCGCAACTCCGAGATCCACAGCTAACCAGCCATCCCGGTCATCGTGCACTTGCGGTGCGATGGGCGGATATCTATCGGCGGACCAGCACGTACTCCCACGAGCTACACTCTCTCCCAATCCTGACACATATTGCCAGGGAAGCGCTCTCATAGGGCTTTATACACGCACATTACCCTACGCAGGGGGGCATGCTTGGAGCGAATCCGGAATGGTCTTCCCGCACCCAGCTTAGCTGGGATGGTCAGTACCCGTCCGATCGATCCGTGCTACAAGATACAAGGTGCATAGTTGAAAATACTATATTTTACGAATGACAATATAGCAATAGAGAAAGCATTCCACTATATTGGCATTAGCAGACATGTTGAAAAAGATCATAGATTCATTAAAAGCATGCACCTGATATTTTCTCGGACCTCTAAAGCAGTTGCCACATTTGATAATATATAACCCCATACACTTTGTACAACATCTGGGTGTAATAAATTTATCAGTATTTATCAGTATCAGACAACACTACTTTTTTACTAACCTATCATGGAATTGGTATCACTGATGAAAGTTATTTTATTAAATAGCTCATACTGTGCTCTATTCAATGGAATGTATTCTTAAGTAGAATAATTGCTTCCGGTTTGTGTCATTTCTAAGGTCCAATTTCTGGACCAATATTAGTCCTACTCTACGAGGGGAATTTCATTAAACTAATGTACTGATGATAGTAGCAGTAACGTTATTGATATTATGTACAGTGTATTGTCTGGCCGTCATACAACTATCACTCATAATGGTCTCACTGGCAACACTCGTCATATAGCTTCTCTAGCCAACAGTAGTCATCTCCAAAACCCTGACTATTGTGACTTAATCAACTATCGAAATCCACTATATATTACATCATATGTACTTCTTTATAAGGGTATGAGAACATGGGTTACAATGACGCATCTGAAGAAGTGGAAACTGAACTCGTGCAGGTCGATGTAAAGATTCAGTCCATCAATAATAAAACGGACGAAGAGAAAAAGCACGGGCGGATTCTAGACAGTGGGTGCGCAGAGGATAGCATTACTAACTACAGTGAAGAGGAGCAGGAAACATTGGAAATGGTATGAACAATAGTAGTATTAAAATCTAGAGTTTATACGACGTGTGGGGTGGCCGGTATAATGTTCTAAAACCCTCGCTTCGGGTGATTCGATGTGGTTAGAGACTAGGGACCTGGGTGTGGTGGCTATATATGGAGCAATTTCTGATTGCCATCCTTGTTGCATCCAGCATGCATCATAAAGACATTGGTTATTTCAAATGTGTTTTGTTTGCTTCTATGTTTTTTTCAAAATGTATTTAGTTCAACATAGGCTGAGAAATAGAATATGTAATCCTGTGACAATAATTATATATAGAGAAGCTACTTGACATATGATAGTGCTTGCCTCCTTATTTTTCTTTGGGCAATTCAATAAATATGCATTTTTTTGCCCTGTACGCCGTTCAGTGCATGCCTATGATGCTACTACAGGTCCGCTGAGTATGCTGTTTTGGTATCCTTCTTTATAATCCTAATGATTCAAGGATCTATCACTTCTAAATTTGATGTCTAACTAGCTTGTCGGACTGTCGGTTCTTATTTGAGATCAATCATTAACTGCAGTATGCCTATGACTAATATTACATTTATGAACTTTGATCAGGGTCGCAAGGGATTTCTGATGAAAGGGTGTAACCTATTCCCAAGTTCTCTAACATAGACAAGGTAGTTGAGTGTATGTATGTTAAACAGATCAGATGAAGAGGTTATAGGTTTCATGCCGACATGTCATTTCTGATCGCTGTAAAACATTTCTAAATCATTATGATAAAACCTAATGCAAGATAGGAGTCGTTCCCCAGTTTTATGGCGCCGAAACTACTGAGATGATCTATGATAGATCAATGATCTGACTAATAGTAGGCCTCTTTTTTATTGCTACTCATTATATTACTCTAGGACTAGAAAGACTTTTTCTTGACCAACAATTTGCTTCTACTTGGCTAGTTCTGACAATCTTAGTGTAAGCTAAGTGTTTCTTTTCTTGGTGGGATGTGCTGGTTTTCTTGTCCTAATTTTAATATACGTTGCTGCCTCTAGCAAATATATGCTACACAGTGTTCTACATTCAGTCTTATACCCAAATTGTGGTGTCCACTATCTGAATTCCCCCTTCTTTAGCACTTGGCTATAGCCTATCATTATATTTCTGGATATACCATTCCCTGCTTATTTCTAATATCCTTCCATGCTGGTACATGTTTATTTGTACTGATTACTTCTCTGGAGTCTGTATTCCCATTTATGGTACTTAGACTCATCATCTCTACTTTCTGATTTCCTTCTGGCCTCTATTCCTTTAACTGTTACTTTTTCCGTTTATGTTATGATACATCATTCCTTGATCTGATCAGATCTTTATCACCTTATCTTAAACTGGTTTTCGTGACCACATTTTTTAGTCTAAGGTATACTTAACCTTGATATACACGCTTACTAATAATCAACTGTTATAACTTATTTAACATAATTCGGCAATTATTCCTTTTATCCTAATTCGAGTTCCTTTCTGGTCATTACTAATTTTCTTTATAAGTCTTTTAATACACCAAATAAATTTCTAATAATAATGGAAATATTCTCAATGATCTAAGAGTTAAAACAGAGATTTCTCAATACTGTCGTTTCTAGAGCAGAATACCCCTCCCCCAAAAACAATCATGTCATATTTAGAGTTATTGACTTCTTAGAGCTTGCTGGTTGGGTACCTTTGTCCATACACTACAACCTATATAGGAACTAGGTCGGTGTGACCTAGTTTATGAATAATCTAGGTCAAAGGTCAAGATTGTCATTGAAGTCAATCAATAGTAAATTAATCTTTTTCATGGTTCAATGAACATTATAGAAAATTTATGAACTGACAGTTTCAGGAAATTTTTTTATACAATAATTAAACATTGTGTATTGATGTATTGTACCCTTAAGGTTTTTTGCCTACTTTGCCTCAGTTTGATCTACTTTTCACAGATCAATGAACATCACATAAATTGTCTGCCCGTCTGTAATCTCAAAACTCTTCCCCTTATGGTCACCGACCATGGGGTTATGGAGTGCATCTAAAGCTGAGGTGGAGTGGGGGTGGGGGTGTGTGTGGGGGTTCACGCAATATCGTGTGCGCGTGCGTGCGTGTGTGCGTGCGTGCGTGCGTGTGTGTGATTCAGTGCATCCATAAGATTGTAGTTCCCATAGTAGAACATTCAGCTATTTGGGCCAAATATGTTGATATCCCTTTAGAATTAAGTGCATGTTATGCATGTAGGCTCAAGAGCTTTACGTGTCGGGCATATACATAACCTGGTGGTGTCAGTGGTGCAGATGTCCACCCCACCCCCCCCCCCCCTTTACCGTACACCCACCCACTCATCCATTAATTACACCCACTTCATCATATCAGAGAGAAAAGGACCTCGTATAAGTGAGACCGAAATTCGTAGTTCGAAATTCTACGGGAGCAGACATTATAGGATAAATATTAGATGCTGTAGATTAAGCCATAGGCGGCAGGTTTAATGCGCGCGTGTGTATACATAAATAGGATGCATGCCTACATATGAACTGAATAACGAACTACGTTCTAGCAATAAGATGCAATCTGAATTACGGTCTGGACTGTAATGCAAGCTGAATAAAATTCCAGGATGGCGCGCATGTCTATATAAATTGTGCAGGCCGATCGTTAGACTGAATAACGAATTACTTTCTAGCAATAAGAGGCAAACCGAATTACGGTCTTGACCGTGATTCAAACTGAATAACCTTCTATCATGTGATGTCATCCGAATTTCGGTCTTACTTATAAGAGGTGAAAAAGGCACATATTACAGCCGCTCCACCCACATACACGGACCTAATAGTCCAGAGGCTTAAGCTCCATCTAGAGCCGAATCGTGCACTTTGTGATACAAGTATGAAATTTGGCACACAGTTAGAATGGCCCATGACAGTTTATTTCACAATTGGACCCCAACTGGATTTGACCTGTGGGGGATGTGGCGGCCATTTTTCAAAATGGCCGCCATGCAGATTGTCAATCTCTCATATCTTGGCAAATAATAGAGATAGGAACTTAATTCTGGTGTATATGCCTATGTTTTCAGGGTTAAGGAATCCAAACATGACATAATTGTCAAATTATCTTGTGTCAGCCATTTTGTTTTCCAATATGGCCGCCATTTTACGCTATAATTTGTATATTTTGTCAAAATCTTGACTCAAAATAATAATATAGACTTGATTTTTTATATAGACCTGAGATTAAAGAGAGGAAAATAAAATGGAAATGATACTGAATCATTTATTATACCAGGAATGTAAAGTAGTCGTCCATGGTAATGGTCAAATATACATCTACAACAGATGGCAGTTCTTTCATTGAATTATTCACAACTGTAAAACTCTTTGATATAAGTATCCTATTCACAACTCTTTTAACTTTACATACTACTGACTATTGGACTGACATGTTGACATACAAGGTATGTTTGTAGCACGGGCACAGTGTTGTACATGTTAAGTCTGTCTTCTTGCATTTGCACTGTCGCCTAAATCCCTTGGTGCATCCACATTTGATGGCTGCTTGACTAGCAGGAGGAAGAGTCATCCATTCCATCTTCCGTTGTTCATTGGGCATCTCCCAATTCCACCCAACGTCTGCTGGACTTGGCAGCTGTGGTGCTTTGCTTGACCTAGTGCATGACCAAGTGCGCCTTGTATTGTGGGAATATTTTCAATTCCTTACTAGGTGAATAAAATTTGCCTTTCACTATTAACAATACGATCAGGGCCCACCACCCACCCCACCCCCACCCCCATGCTCATACATGACCACCACTAATCGCTCAATTGTGGAAAGAATATACAATATATTATTTGCGGGTGGCATCTCATACAGTGTGCATAGAGCTTTTGTGGCATATTCGAGGTGATTCCATACAGACAGGCTGTATGTTTTCATATCTCAGCAAATCAAGATGTTACATCACATCCCGTCACAGCGTGGAATGCAGGAAGTGCCATGCATTCATCATCACCATGTGCTTGAGCCATACCTGTTGTATGATACCGAAATGTAGCGTCAGTACCAAAAGCCAACGATAAACACTCGAACCCAATCTTTTGGGGCAAACATATACTTACAACATCTGTATCTACAGTTCTCTGAGAAGAATCTTCTTCATACCATATAAGCTCCTTCCAAGTCCTGCACGAATATCCTTGTGTCCGCCTCCTCATGGCGTATCTTATCATTTCTACAAGATCACAAGGTGCAGACGACAACACTTTCTTGCCATGGATAATTATGATCTTTCCAGGAAATGCTACATTCACAACGCGTTCACTGATGAGATGGAATAGTTATGATTTCCTTTCATCTTCACCGAGGAACTCCAGCCAGTTACTTGCTACATTATTCTTTCCTTCAACATGCCTTAGTGTACCTTTACCCCTCTTCTGTCGTGTACCGTATCCTTTCTGTAGATATCAGACACCATATCAACTCGCAGCACATCACCACTAAATTACTTATAGATGTATTCCATGACCTTCGTGACACAATGACTGAATGAATCAGATGTTCCTGGTTTGATTATATTGATAATCGCGGCACCATCCAGGATGATCATCTGTGCATCGTCTGGGTTAACAGTGTGATGATATGGTCCTATATCTTCAACACTTCCTCTAGGGAAGGTGGATATGACTGATTCTGATGTGAGAAGAATTCTACCATGTTGGTTTGTCGTGCTTGACAGACAATGTATACGGTAGAGAATAAGGTGCGATCAAGTTTCAAGGATTTAAACCGTTTCTGATCTCGCGATTTCTGATTAAGCACATGTCTGGCAAAAAGCGGTAATTTTGCTTTTGTGATGGTGTCAAGATTCATGAAGGAGTGTCGTGTCGGCAATCAGGTGAAACCATTCCCGACCCTTCTTCTAAATCGTACGTGGAATCCACAAGTGTATAATCGGCAACCATTCTTAGTGTTAAGAACCAGTAGACCTCTACTAATGTCGATAAATGGGAATGTCATCTTGATATGAAACCTACCCAACATCACCACATTAGTATTCGCCGTGAGTGGCACGCCATGCCCATTGAATGTCCTTGATCATTTTATACAGGGGCTGGTCGCAGGATATGATAGGTGTTTGTCCTTAGTTGGGGATATTGACAGCTTTCATCACTACACCCTGACTTTCTGTCTTTTCCATCGGGCTCCCCGTTTTGGTTGTGACGGTTTTGTGGCAGACTGATGACATCACAGACATGTTGACACCACTGAGTTTCCGCTACAAGATCAGCTATAGAATCAGGTTTCTTCAGATCAGTTATTTCTGGAATGGGTGGATTCTTGATCGACAAAACAGCTTGGAATAAGGTGTAGTCTTTTAAAAGTTTGGCAAGCTGGCAGGGTGACTTGACAAGCGCAGCACAGGCTTGTTCAATGTCGGTGCTGTAAACATCTGGTTGCTGGAAGATGGAAATAGTAGTCCCATGGAATAATGTGTGTGCACTAGTTGAGGTAGGATCGTTATCTAAGATGTCTACTGCTCATGTTGTAAAGATGTCAATCTTAAGTGATTGTGGACAAACAGCTCATATTGTTTAGATGTGGTTGATAGCAAAATTTGCCAGTTCAGCAGACATACGGAGAACACGGTCATATGTTACAGAGAGTCACATCTATTAAAGGATGTCAATGATGTCCTTGGATCTAGTCTTGGAATGCATACAAGGAACAGAGGCAGTGGAGATTCACGATATCAACTATGTCTAGTATCTGTTGGTTCTGTTTTCAGATGGCGAACAATGTTATACAGTAAAAGCTATGCTAGAGAGACCATGTCGCTTGTGCATGATAATTTGCTTCGTTCTTGATGCTGGCACTATGGATTATCATCATAACAAGCGCTTTGCTGACAATCGACTGTGGCTGTACCATCCAACGATGGGCAGTAATTGGTGTACATTTCATGACTGATAATATATACAAAACGTGACATAATGGCAGTCTCACTTTCTCCGCTGACTTGACCCATTTTCCTAATATGTTTGCCAGCAGTTACACTTGGTACTAATAGAATGTCGTGGCCCCCACTGTTTTCCCCTAACTAGGGAAAGTATCAAAGTACCATATTCTTGAATCGGGTCGCATGGATGCTTGATGGTGCATCCTCTTTTAGCTGATGTAGCCTGGCAGTATAGTTTGACCAGTTCTGAGAGCTGGAATACCGGTGATGGCTTATCACTATCCAAAATTTCTTGCATGTTGGAGATTAGTTCTGCTGTAAAGGCAATGTGCCTGGCTGTATCTTGTGTCTTGCGCTTCTGTGATGTGTTCAATTGATCACGATCTCTATTATGGATGCATTGCGGAGAGGATTTTTTGATGTTCCAGGTTTGTTGTAGAAGAGACAGGTTGTGGATGAGCCTACTGTGATATCTTCTGCCATGTTAACTTTCCAGGCATCGGAGGTATCTCATCATCTTGCGTTTCGTAGATTTTTCTCATTATATTTTTAATTACACCTCTTATGATACTTGACATATCTCTGTTTGATTGTGGGTTCAAGACCATCACTGCCATCAAGACGATCCAGTTTTACCGAGGATGGCAACTGACAAAGCTCATAGCTCACACCAAAGTTAAGTTCTTATCTCTATTATTTACCGAGATGTAAGCGATTGAAAATCTGTATGGCGGTCAATTATCAAAATGGGAACCACAGCCCCCACACATGAAATCCGGTTGGGGTTCAATTTTGAAATAAACTGTTATGAGCCATTCTAATTGTGTGCCAAATGTCATACTTGTATCACAACGTGCACGATTTTTTCATAAACCTCTGGCCTATAACATGCTCTAGCCGTCTTTCATCCGCCATAACTACATTACTTCAGGCCTCGGTAGTTCGTTCTCATAACTTTCTTCTTCTTCAGTTACGTGAGCTGGTGCGACGATGCACTCATCCTAAACCATCAGAACGTCCCACGGCGGAAGAAGTGATAGATGTCCTCAAGCCATATATCAAATAATCTCACAATTCGCCAGGCATTTAATAAATGAAAATAGCTTGAGAAATGTATAAAGAAAGATGAGGTTTTCCAGAACAACACCGGCAGCTATCTACTGTAAATTAAATACTAATCTATCATTATACACTAATGTGCATGTACAAGAGCTATGATGCCTACGAGCCCTCTCATTCACACGCAATCATCAATCACTCAAGCCACGTTGTGCGTAGTCATGGTGGTGATTACATATTTTGATATCCAAATGTATTAAGTGTATTTCATTATATACCAGGGTAGAGGTCCATACTACCAGGATAATGGCCTTCTGACCACGGTGACTAACTATTTATATTATCTATCTAAATGCCATTCCATGTCTGTTACAGCGTATCTGTAAAGTGATCGAAATGGACAAAATACAGAAAGGTTTTGATTACCTCATCCTATATCTTTTAAATCCATCGACCGATATTGATATCCACATTATCATCCAACTCACCCTAACCCCTCAACCACTGCAACCCAATGGCTAGTTAAACGTAGCACTATTATTAGAATCGGTGAAATGTTTCAACCTAGGCCTAGCCCGATAATACGCGCAGTTTTGTCTGTTAACAGTCAATATCAAGCCGGTGTATAGGGGCAATGAAAAGACGACCATTTTTTTTATATGAATACGAATGTATACCTTCGTTTTATAACAAACAAATGGAAATTAATTTGTGGTCAGATTTGCTTTCTGCGCTGTAACAATGTCTGTTTAAGCCTCCACTGCACTACCGCCAGCAAATCCTGTCTAATAATGGCACTATGGGCCGTTACAAGTGGTTAGTAACGAATAAAAATAACCCGTCTGCCATAGCCGTTATGGCCATGGGGTGGCGACTCTCTAAGAGGGGTGTCTTAATGGCATCCGTCTTAAAGAGCCACCACCAGAGGCCCAGAAGCAGGTATTATTTATATACATGGTTGTACTTTAGCATCATTGTTTATATATGTACAGTATAGGCCTATATATTACTTCAGACATTACTTACTCTTTCTATAAGCGCTTCTACATGTTTTCCTACTTTACTAAGCAATGACAACATTCCTAATAACAACCATAGCGATAAAAAATAACAATGATAATGACAAATACCCCGAGTATCAAAGAAAAACCTAATACAATTTGGATTTATAAATGTATGTTGACTGTCAAGAAAGTTAAAATATACAGAAATGGTCGATTATGTAAAGCGCTGTGATATTTTTAGGCATCGCAGAAACAAACCTAGATCAATATGACAATTGATATCGAAGAGTGTCAGGCCATTTTAAAACATAGGACAAATTCGTTGAAAAAATCTTAATTGCAATATTTTTTAAATTCCGACTATACCCAGAAGGTCAAATCAAATAAGCAGTATGGGTGTCAGTGTCTCTACAATTAACGCATCTAGAGAATGTACTGGTATCAAAATAGAAAGCTATTTTGTTGGATTTTATGCAAGAACAAATTATAATTTGTTAATGGGGGTGGGGGGAGTGTGTGTGGGGGGGGGGGATTTTAGTGGGAAAACAGCAATACACCTTAGTTGATGATGACTGACTTCTAAATTTAATATACACACATCTTGACGACATCGCCCAGAATAACAATCTCAATATACCAAAAAAGGTTTCACAAGACACACACGCACATGGGCACGCACACACGCACGCACATCCTGCAGATAAGTATTGCCTCAGACTGGTAGAATTGTGAAAATTCAATAACCTCTTACTAACTGGGAAGTAAGACACAGATGCCGGAATTGGCAAATTAACATTTCGAAATAAATGCACCGTTGACTATGTTCTGTCATTATATGATCTTTTTAACCGTCCCTCAAGTTCTCTATTCTTGTCTTGATTTCTCACCTCTTCTGTCTGATACACATTGCACACTGGAACTCGCATTAACGACTATTGTCTATGGCACATCAAAGTGCTCAAAACTACTTGATATGTCAATTAAACATTTTGATAGTCAATATTTTTCAAGATATTTTAATTTTAGAAGACTATTTTTTGTAGATTTACCACTGAATTTTTTTCGCCAGCTTGACCGTTGAAGGGGTAATGGTAAAGAAAATTAGTTTTTACTTAGCCAGTGTCTATCTGCAGGACGAGAGAAAAGTATTTTGAAAATATACCACTAGAGTAACAGAGCCAGCCATTCTAGTGGTAAATATTAAAAAATACGCTTATCTAAGCCTTTCAAATAGCCGTGTCTGAAGACCACTGCAAAGATTGTACTAATAAGAGAAGTAACAATGACCAAGCAAAAATTGGCAAATGGCAAAGTGAACATAAAGAACATTTCATCAATCAGATCAAAGAACACTCCATGCTTATAACACTAAACGCTAGCATATCGGATGTTACCACCACAACCAAGGATATTATAACACTAAACGCTAGCATATCGGATGTTACCACCACAACCAAGGATATTTTAACACTAAACGCTAGCATATCGGATGTTACCACCACAGCCAAGGATATTATAACACTAAACGCTAGCATATCGGATGTTACCACCACAACCAAGGATATTATAACACTAAACGCTAGCATATCGGATGTTACCACCACAACCAAGGATATTATAACACTAAACGCTAGCATATCGGATGTTACCACCACAACCAAGGATATTATAACACTAAACGCTAGCATATCGGATGTTACCACCACAACCAAGGATATTATAACACTAAACGCTAGCATATCGGATGTTACCACCACAACCAAGGATATTATAACACTAAACGCTAGCATATCGGATGTTACCACCACAACCAAGGATATTATAACACTAAACGCTAGCATATCGGATGTTACCACCACAACCAAGGATATTATAACACTAAACGCTAGCATATCGGATGTTACCATCACAACCAAGGATATTACATCATTAATTTCCTGAATATTCGAAAACGCAGCCATAAATATGTTTGGAAAAACAACACCAATACATAAACACCGGGGAAACCTGACATGGCTCATGGGTTAATAAGGAATGCCACTAGTCAAGGACCACAACATTTTGATACATAAATATAAATTCAGAACGAAAATCCGAGAAATGACCTCAAACAATCTTATTGGAGAATCATTAAAGAATGAAAATGGGATGACTGCCCAATAGTTATCGCTAAAATGTATGAATTCCTTAAACATCTAAATGAACCTGAAATAAGGCAACTAAGGAAAAGAATTAACAAACAATTACTGCAACAGAGATCCTAAAAGCTATTAAAATATTTAAAAACAATAAAGCAACAGGGCAGACAATATTGTAAACAAGTATATTAGGTCAACGCCGATAAACATTTATGCGTACTTGTTCAAAAACGTTTTAGATACTGTGGATGTTCCAGAGGTATGGACACAAGGTATTATATTATCGATCTACAAACGAAAGGATCTCAAAGAAACATAAAACTATAGACACATTACCCTACATAGCGGCATTTGGGAAACTATTTACATCGATTATATGCAGCCGAATAAATAAAATACCAAATGATAATGACATAGGCCTACTATTAGAGAATCAGACCGGATTCAGGAACGACTACTCAACAACTGATCATATTTATAGTTTATTACAATTAATAGAGATATTGAAGATAAGAAAGAAAACATTATATTGTACGTTCATAGACTTTGAGAAAGCAATTGGTGCAGTATGGAGAACGGGTCATTGGGGGGAACTAGTTGCGCATAGAATAGATGGCAATATTCTAAAAGTAATAAGCGGTATGTATAATAATAGCAAATCTCATAAAATTAAACAATGAATACTCTGAAAATATAATCTGCATTCTTGGAGTTAGGCAGGGTGATAACCTGTCTCCCGTCCTAAACCTACCTACACGATTTAGACGAATTCTTAATAAACCACAATTGTAAAGAAATTGAGTTAGAAACTGAAAATGAGTTATCTATATTTCATAATCTATTAATTCTACTCTACACTGATGACACTGTTATCATTGGGGAAACCCCTAAAGACCTACAAATGTCGCTTGATATATTTGATGCATATTTGGACTATTGGAAACTAAGAATCAATATTGACAAAACTGAGGTAATGGTAGTCGGAAGTACCACGCGTTTCTATAGTAGACTTTACTCTTAAAGGTAACATAGTATATTGACAGGTTATGTGTTTGGACATGTTCGGTCCTGGATGAAGAGAGGAAGGTTAAGCCGAACATAAGGGTTGGGCATTTTCTGATTTCTTTCACGACAAAATCGAGGTCAGCTGCTGTGTTCAAGCCCTCTCAGTGACTTTTCTCCTGATCCTGCAACTTTCAGCGACGAATGCCTTGTAAGCTTTCAACCTTTTTCTGAGAACGAAGTCTTGTTGCTCTTAAAACCTTCTAAACCAACGTCTTGCTCCCTCGACCCAATTCCTACAAAATTATTTACGAGCATATTGACATTTCACTGCCCATCATCACCTCAATAGTCAATTCGGGTTTGGAAGCAGGTATCATGCCGAAGATATTCAAGCGTGCTCTCATCAATCCTCTGCTGAAGAAATCCTATCTTGACCAAGATACTCTTAAGAACTATAGACCAGTGTCTAATCTGCCCTTCTTATCCAAAGTTGTTGAATGAGCAGTGCTTAAGCGATTGTCAGATCATGTGTCTATCCACAACCTTCTCGAACCATTTCAGTCAGTCTATCGTCAGGGCCATAGTACAGAGACTGCATTCCTCAGAGTCCTTAATGGCATTCGCGGGGCTGTGGACAAGGAAAACGCAGCTCTCTTACTCTTGCTTGATCTTAGCGCTGCTTTCGACACAATCGACCACCAGAATCTCCTGACACGCTTGAAAAAAACGAGTTTGGAGTTACAGGTCTTGCGTGGGACTGGTTTCAATCATATCTGTCTGGTAGATTTCAATCGATTTACACAAACGGCGTATGTTCTCACCCAGTAGACCTAGTGTGTGGCGTGCCACAGGGATCCATACTCGGCACAGTACTTTTTACACTTTACACGAAATCGTTGGGATCTGTTATTAAGAACCATAGCCTTGATCACCATTTCTACGTGGACGATACTCAACTCATACATAGCTTCCAGCCATCAGTGCCCACAGCCGATGAAGCAATCAATTATATAACAACCTGCTGTCGAGACATCAAAGCATGGATGTCTTCAAACATGCTTAAATTAAATGATGATAAAGAATATTGTTAGTGGGCCCATCGGCTAGGCTGGCTAAAACTGACGTCAATAATATCACAATAGGTTCTAGCTCCATTAAACTGTTGAGCAGCGTAAAGGACCTTGATATTGTGTTGGATAGTGAACTAAGCCTTGAGAAGTAAGTTAGACATCTTTGCAGTAGTTGTTTCTTTCAGTTGAGGAACATCAGCAATATCAGAAAATACTTGACGAAAGAAGCAACTACTACACTCGATTGTTCGTTGGTGCTATCAAGACTGGACTACTGTAATAGTTTGCTCGCTGGCGTTCCAAAAGCGCTCATTCATAAGCTCCAGTCTGTACAGAATACTGCGGCTAGAATTATATCACTCCCCGGTAAATACGAACACATCTCTCCAGTGCTTTGTGACTTGCATTGGCTGTCAATAGAGCAGAGAATCCATTACAAGATTCTTTACTTGAGCTAGCACTAGCACTAGCGTCATTAGCGCCATTAATGTAACCACTTGTCTCAACTCAATCCTTTAATGGTCAAACTGACCAAAAAACAACTTTGCAGTTGTCTTCAGACATGGTTATTTGAGAGGCCTAGAGAAGAATATTTGTTAATATTTACCACTAAAATAACTGACTAGGTAACCGAGGAATGTCATACTAGTGGTAAATTTTCTAAAATACTCTACTCTCGGCCTACAGATAGACACTGTCTAAAACTTTAATTTTCTTTACGATTACCACTTTAATGGGCAAGCCAGTGGAAAAAATACAGTGGTAAAGTTACAGAAATATGTCTTCTAAAATTAAAATATCTTGAAAAATATTGTCCATCAAAATGTTTAATTTATATATCAAGTAGTACTTTGAGCGCTTTGAGGCGGTGTTGACACAAGAGAAGCTAAATAAAAATAAAATAAACTACATTGAACTTTCAATAACGCGTCATCGCAAATTACCACATTCACCGCTTTGGATTTTTCACACACACCCCCACACCCCACACACACGCACGCACGCACGCACGCACGCACGCACGCACGCACGCACGCACGCACGCACGCACGCACGCACGCACGCACGCTCACACGCACACACACCGGGAATGGGCCAAATATAAATGTCCTTTTGCAATCCGCAATCATATGGATAACTCACATGCCAAATTTGGTCAAAGTTGGTCCAACGGTGTTAGGGGAGTTGCATTACAATCAATTTCATGACCTTTTGACGCCTATCCCACACACCCTGGGAGCGGGGCCAAATGTAAATGTGCTCATCCACTCCACATTGATACGGATAACTGGCATGCAAAATTTGGTTGAATTTCGTTCACCAGTGTCAGAGGATTTGCATTACAATCAACTTCATTTTGGTGGTGTGTGTATGCGTGCTTGCGTGCGTGTGTGTGGGGAGGGATGTAGGGGCCAAATATAAATGTGCTTATCCACTCCACATTGATATGGGTAACTCACATACAAAATTTGGTTGAATTCCGTCTAAAGGTTTCAGAGGATTATGCATTACAATCAATTTCCGCAGGTTAAAAGTTGATGCAGCGAGTTTACCGGGAACCTATGTAGGTCATTGAGCAATCTTTTCGCGCTCATAAAATGGTACATTGTCCTATAGCGCGATCTCGCCCTCCCACTAACGCTCTGTGTCTATTGCCGTGCTTGCAGGCTTTTGATGTCTGGGCTAAGTCCGCGAAACTTCATAAATGAGGTCAGTCAACTCCCACCTAATAAAATTGCTCTGTTATTATCATCCTACTAATATACTGTCAATCTCATAGATTGGCATTCGTGTCTAGCAAGCTCTCCATCGATGTTGAAACGAAGCTACGCCTCTATTTTTAGATTTATAGTGAGATTGAAGTAGGCAGAAACCTGATTGGCTACCTGAAAATCGGCAGCGAACATAGCGAGAAATCGTGGATTTGCAAGTACAGCCTCGAACAGCAAAGCGATGTGAGTGGACGTATTGTAGATATCGGATCGTCTTCTGGGGGGTCATGACCCCGGGGACATCTTATATTTGCAGTCTAAGACCTCAGTGAAGTACTATATTTGAATACCAGGCGAGCTAAGGAACAGATAACACAATGAGCAGGAAAATAATAGCGCGATCTAGTGTGTGCATCAAGTCGATGCAAAACTGACACGAAAATGTAGCTGAAACAATAAATGAAATTGGAATAGAATAGACTAAGACTTAGGGCAGTAAGCTGATGGAGTCTGTCGGTGGTTAAAAGATGAAAGTTGTTGCTGCAGTCGCGGCATAACCTTTTATAGTATTCAGCAGAAGTTATGACCAATAGTTTTCTAAATATTCAAGCGAGAGCGTCGGTAGGGTGCTATGGAGAGAGTGTACGTAGCACAGACTGAATGACTCATAGAATGATGTAGTAACGTGGCGACGACCGACTTACCATAGGACCGTGATAATGCGACCGAGTTTCTATATTTCTATAGAGGCGCCCCACGACTCCAGATACGACACCAGATGTTGTGAATCAGATGGGTCACATGGTCACTACATCATGGCACCCTTGTAAAATGCAGGTGCAAGCCTAATAAGCAAGGGGCCGGACGAGGACGTAGTAGCGTCTGGCGCCAAGAAGATTAGAAAACCAGACGAAAAGTTGACAGAAGACGTCCGTCAGAATAAGATATTGAGAAAAGATTAACAATGATTGTCGAAGCAATATCCATCACTGTCAGTTTAGGGGGCGTTATCCGACAGATTCCATGACTCAGGAATCGGCCAAACCGCAGATGCTAGGAAGAAAAGTCAGGGTCGTGATTGGTCGAAATGATGTCATAATCCAATGGGAACCAAGAGCAACTTCCGGCGGTACGAAACCAAGATGGAGGGAGAACACAATAAAAATAGTACATAAGGGGGACTTTAACTTGAATCGGGAGTCCGGTCCGCCTCGTACCTTGTACAAAGTTCTAGCTGAGTGTATTTTCAGTAGGCAAGAGATAGCTTGGATAGTATAGCAAACCAGAGTAGCTGGGAGTAATACTAGTTCATTAAGAAGGATAGGAAACGTTAGAATAAGTTATCGTATTTGTCGTAAACTGGTAACAGTAAAAGTTATCGTATTTGTCGTAAACCGGTAACAGTAAAATTCATCGTATTAATCGTAAACTGGTAACAGTAAAAGTTACCCACTGTGTAGATTAATTATAAAGTTAATAAATCTCATCACCTTGTATAATATTCAAGGCAATAGTTTGCTTTATTGTATTCCTGGTTAGCTCTGAATTGCACGGAGAAACACCGTGCTGAATCATCAAATCTTGTTGGTCCAGTCAGATCAGGCCCGGATACGAAAACAAATATCGTCTAGTACATCTTTAGACGAGGCGAGCTCATATCACTCTCTTTCATCCTCGGTAAGACAAGTCTTGCCGAAGCGGGAAGAGAATCAACTTACAAGGACCCAAAGATCAGAAATCTTCATTGGCGAGCCTGCCAGGATTCAGAGTATTCAACCATGAGTAAATAGTATATGGCCCAACAAGGAACGCCGCTCACTAATTCGGCAAGAGTACTGACCGACGTCGCTGACCGTGTATGAGCGTTCCTAGACGCAGCAAAATTATCAGACAGTACCAAAATCACCCAACATCGCGAGTATCACGCGGGGTCGACCGTAGAAGTAACTACCGAGGTAGTTTGCCCAGACCAACCCCGGTTGCAGAGAGTTGTCATCGCGTTACATTACCAGTAACCAAAGAATGGCGATGGGACCCAAGAGAACAGCTGACCCAACTACGCCACCGTCGCCCAGACCAGTCAGGGCAGCGAAAGACTTACAAAACGTTACCTGCTATAACTGTGGCCGGGTAGGCCACTACAAAAGCGACTGCCATCAGGCAATGCAGCCGCGAGAGGAAGTCACCAGGAAGCCTGCCCCGCGTCCCAAGCAACCGCGACGACCACCGCCCGTGACATGTTTTAGTTGCGGAAGAGAAGGACACACGGCCCAGAATTGTTTTGGGGCGTACATGAGTCGGCAGACGACTCCTGCCGTAACGATAAAATGTTTCGGGTGTGGCAAAGACAGCCACTATGTGAGGGACTGTCTGTCGAGAGGTCCACCGCAGAATGGTGCCGCCTGGGGCCAGCAACAAAGCCCACCCGCACGAAGGGCCATCAAGCGACCACTCGCCGACGACATGGACGTCGGCGTCATCGACCGACAGCAGCAAGAGAAAAACATAGCACCCCGTGACTGCTCGCAAAACCTACGGAAAGACATGAACAATGCTAGACGCGACCGTGACGAATATGTCGATTGTGACGGATTCATGCTGACCGGTGAAGGGACGGATGAGCATGGCCGTTATTCATACGGTGTCGGACAGGACTCATCCTCCCATCAAGACAGTTATGCGGAGGTTGTTAGTGGACGAAGGAGCCCTTCGTTAAACAAGGACAGAGGAGACCGTTGGTAAGCATACCGACTGAGCGGTTTCTAATCCATCTAAGATTAGATAAAAACAGTCCATCGGATCAGGGTAAGTACCTGCATGCCTTAGTGATACTGGTGCTAGCACATCCTTGATTCGTAAGGATATATGGTGTAGCATGTTGAATGCTAGGCCATTGAAAAGAGCAAGAACGCTCTTAGCTGTAAATGGTTCCCCGATAAAGTTGTTGGGGGAAACGCCCGACCCATCCCTAGTATGATTGTGGCCAGAATGAGGCATGAATGTTTACTTGGAGCGGGTGCTTTGCACCTGGGAAATGCAAAGATTGACTATCAGGCCAAAATTGTAGTATGGTTTGGCCAGGTATATCCCTTTGAATATCCGCATAGAGAGCAGACAAATTATGTCTATGCAAGCTGTAAGGAAACGACCAGATATAAAGATATCGACAAAGTCATGGCGGACTTTGCAGATATTTTTGATACGGCTCGTCCAAACACTTTAGGATTGATTCCCAAAGTCAAGTGCACGGTACCGACAGGGGATGCCTATCCTATTAGGCAGAAAGCGTACCGTCTACCGCTAGCCAAGCAATATATAGTCAAGAATCAAGTGGCTGAAATGCTGGCAGCGGGCGTCATAAGACCGTCGTCGTCCCCATGGGCGTCACCCATTACGTTGGTTCCTAAGAAGGACGGGGGGACGAGATTTTGTATTGACTATAGGAAATTGAACTCCGTTTGTCGTAAGGATAGCTATCCTTTGCCGAATATATCGGACATTTTTGATTCTATGGGCGGCTCTATGATCTTTTCAACTATGGACTTGAAGTCTGGCTATTGGCAGATACCAATGGACAGCCAAGACATAGCGAAAACAGTGTTCGTTTGCAGTCAAGGTTTGTTTGAATTTGTTCGGATGCCGTTCGGTTTTGCGAACTCAGGTGCCGTATTTCAGAGGGCAATGAACGATATTTTCCGAGAATTCGTGGGAAAATGTCTGCATGTTTTTGTCGACGATATAGTCATATATTCAAGAAACCCGGCTGAACATGCACGGCATTTGCGTACAGTTTTGCGTAGAATTCAACAATATAATTTGCAAGTTAAAAAATCGAAATGCGATTTCACCCAACCATCAGTTGATTTGTTAGGATATCGTATTTCAGCACAGGGAGTGGCTCCTCAGGTCCAGAAGGTCAAGGTCATAAGAGAAATGTCACCGCCACGCGACGTGGGTGAGGTGAGAAGTTTCCTGGGCGCTACAGGGTATTACCGCTCTTGTGTGCAAGGCTATGCCGAAATTGCTACGCCTTTGATAGAATTGACTAAGAAATATAAACGTTTTGAGTGGGGTCAGGAAGAACAGCAAGCGTTTGAGAAATTGCAAAACTTGCTGTGTAGTGAGACGGTTCTCACATATCCGAATTTGAATGCTCCGTATAGATTGTATACTGATGCGTCTAGCTATGCGATAGGTGCGATACTGGTACAGGTAGATGACAAGGGCATTGAGCGGGTGATTCAGTATGTCAGCTCTACTCTTAAAGACAGTCAGTTGAATTGGCCTGTGATAGAAAAGGAAGCTTATGCGGTAATATACGCGCTAAAGAAGCTTAGACCTTCTCTATTTGGCGCGCAGTTTACCGTGTATACCGACCACAAACCCCTAAAGAGTTTGTTTGTGGGCGAAGTTAAAAACACGAAGGTGCAGCGCTGGGCGGTACTGATTGCCGAGTACGGATGTAAGATTGAATACATCCAAGGCTCGAAGAATATTCGAGCGGACATGTTGTCCAGATTACGTCGTCCGGTGGAAGTCGCGACGTTAGACACGGGCGACTTTGTGATACCAGACGTCGACGAGGGAGTGTTACCTCACGTCCCTCTGGAAGCATTCGACATACCACATGACGAATTGTGTGCCGAGCAGACCAAGGAATACCCAGAGTTGTTAATAAACACCCCGGAGGAGTATATGGTCAAGAATGGCATTTTGTATTCTTTAGTTACCCCTTCAGCGTTGGACGCTGAGTACCCCAGAATTGTCTTACCTACCCTGTTCCGTGAGAAAGTGCTCCGGATGGCTCATGAACGAGCTGGTCACCAAGGTCTGCAGAAGACCATCGGTATGGTGAGAGATTCTTTTGTATGGACGTCTTTAAGAAAAGACGTAATTCGTATGCTTGAAACATGTACGAAATGCCAGGTCAACCGACCTGTCACTACCCGACCCAGGTATAGTGAGATGCCCATGGCCAATTATCCGAGTCAGATAATTGGGATGGATTTGATCGGTCCACTGTTAGAATCGAATAAGGGTAACGTGTATATCATGCCGGTGATCGATCACTGTTCTGCTTCGGCAGAAGCATATCCGATTGCAGTGAAGACATCTCAAAATGTGGAAGAAAAGTTCTTCAACGAGTATGTCGCGCGTCATGGCATCCCTGAGATTGTAATAACCGATCAGGGTAAAGAATTTTGTTCCAATTCTCTGGAGGAGCGGTTTAAAGAACACGGTATCGACCATAGATGGTCTAGCCCATACCATCCGCAAACCAATGGACGTACCGAGAGATTCAACCGCACTCTTAAGGAGTTGATACAGAAAGGGGTGAACAATGCCTCGCAGGCGTGGGAAGATGAGTTGGGTGTGGCATTAACAGCATACCGCAGTACTCGTCATTCGACGACCGGGTATACGCCATTTTATTTGATGTATGGGCGACGGGCGAGATTGCCAAATGCCGTCCCAATCGATGCGTCGCAGGACCTTGGTGAGAGGCTAACGTGTCTCAACAACGCCTTGCTACGTGCTCGTGAAGGAACAGCTCGATCTCGAGAGGTTCACCGGGAACAAGTTAATAAGCGTGCAGACGCTGGTGAATTTAAGGTTGGAGATTCGGTGGTCGTAAAAGCTGAGGAGATGATGAAGCTGACCTCTCGCAGTGACCCCGAGTATGAGATCTTTAAAATCAATGGACCTGTGGCTCATGTCCGCCACCAAAGGTCTGGTAAAATGCGTGTGCTTAACGTCTGTAAGCTGCGCGTGGTTGACTCGGAAATGTGCTGGGACGAGGTAAGACCACGCCCTGTTCGTAACCCTGCCAAGGGGACGAAAGCCAGCCATCACGCAAGGATGATGTTACCCGAGTCCGAACCAATGGTTACCGACGCTGATGCGACACCCAAAGCTCGTAGGAAGCAGCCAGCTTCTGATACGGAGCCAGAGGTGCGTACAGGGGGTAAGAGGGTTGACCGGAAAGAGGTTCAACCTGGTACGAGTCGCGATCGAAACCATGAGTCACGGAGTGACAACATCGAAACTCCTAGGCCTATGGTGATAGACACCCCGGAGGCGGCACCAGAGCCTGCCTCTGAACCAATGGAGACGCTTCCATCGCATCCTTATATGCTGCGCAAGCGCAGGCATACGCCGGATGACGATTTCGACGTCAAGCAACTCCGGATGGATATGAAGCGAAAGCGCGGGCATAGGCTGGATGGTGAAGCAAGTGACAAGCGACTCCGCATTGGTGTAATAGACCCCGCCCTACGCAATGACGTGCTATACGCTGATTTCATCAGTCGTATAAATGCCGTTATTCGGCGGCACAACCGCCAGTAGTGTGTATTGTATCGCTATACTATAACATCGTGAATAGCTAGCGCATAAGGTATAATAACGATTGAAGCTAAATTCGTTCGCACGATACAAAAATGTATTCATTTCAATTGTGTATAATGGCGTTGTGGTTTAGCGTGGTATTGGGTATGTGTAAAGACTCGAGTATACACCGCCTACCGAACGGCGTCATGATAACCAGGCCGGAGGCTGTGTCGGCGATAAGGGCCGAATGGACCGTGATAGTATCCATCGACCATCCTTACCTACCCACAGAATTCATGGGATGGTTGGCCCAAATGGGCAGTCTCGCCGCTAGCATGGGTACCTTAACATCCTTTTTGAGCGGAAACGATATATTCGGATAAGGAAGATGGCAAGCCAAACACAGCAAACCATGAGAAGTCGAAGTGGCGCTAGGCAGAAGCGAGGGTTATTTAACTTTGTGGGCGACATCGCATCATCGCTGTTCGGCACCGCTACATCTGGGGATATAAACGCCATACGAGATGTGGTAAAGAGGGCGATGACGAGGATGAACAAAGTGGTGCATTTTACCAACCAGTTGACGTCGCACGTCAAATTAGCTTTCCGAAATATTGGTATGAACACGGACCGTATTAACGAGTTAGGCGACAACTTGGCCACTGCAACGGGCAACATGAGCCGAGCTCTCAGGCAGCAGGGGATTCGATTGTTGGAACTCTATGCGTTGGTACGGTTAGGACATGTTATAGACTCGGCTGAACATGTGGTCTATGACTACCAGAAGGCAGCCGAACAGTTCCATAGGCAAACGGCATCCTTGGAGTTGGGTCATCTAACGGAAGAACTTTTTGGTCCCGATGATCTGATGTCCGTGGCAAAACAGGTTAATTCGGAATATAGGCTGGTGAAACCGTATCAGTGGTATTACAGAAATGTAGTGGTATATCCATTGTGGTGGGACGAGTTGAAGCTCCATTATGTGGCGACACTACCATTAATTGACGGATGACAATATATCGAATATGGACTACACTCATGGCCTGAACCACTGACCAAGACAGGGTATTACATGCAAGTGATGCTGGCCCGTACCAGCATTGGTCTAGATACCAAGACTGGGTGGTACTTTGCCGTGTCGGAGTGTCGTGGTGCTGACCCTAGGGGGTGCCAGGAACAACTACGGGTCGACAAGACCCACGTGCCCTGTATTGTGAGTGTATTGACAAATGCGACTGATAGCAACTGTAATATTCAACTAACGAAGTCAAACGTAACCACTAGTAAATTATTTGCCAATGAGAAAATCGGAGTAGTGTTGCAAACGTTCGGCGAGATGGTGGAAATCCATTGCGACGGACGACAGACGGACCGATGTAGGGTGAGTAATGGTGTGTATGCATTGATGTCTGGAGAATGCGGGTATAGTGGGAGGGGCTGGCGATTCGAGCCTGTAGCGTCTTATAGCCGGACGTACACTCGAATAGGCCTAGCCATTGAAATGCCCCACTTGGATGTGTCCAGCGTTCTAAATCAATCCATGATAGTTGACCATTTAAAGCTACAACCGTGGAACCATTTACAAAAGTCTAAGTACGTGCCGCTAGCACCGTTATCCATGATCGACCCAGTGATGGTCGATGGCATTGGGGTACATTCTTTCGTATCATATTCAACGGGTTCCTTCGTAGTTGTGTTAGTAATTGTGCTTATATTATATAAATGTGGCGTGTTATCACGCATGTGGAATGCGCTTAAAGGCAAGCCACGTGCGACCCATAAATGCAAGCCACGTGCGGCCCATAGTAGTGAACCGCATATCATTGCACCAACTATTCAGACCCAGCAGCCCCGGAGACCGGCAGCTCTACCGGAGCCACTGCGGATGGCAACCGGGTCGTCGCCTGATGCTGACGCCAGGACTGAGATCGACCCGACGGCTGCCGAATGGATAGAGATGGAGATGTACGTTGACGTGGTGGATCCTAACGTAAGCATAGACCGCTGGGAGGTATCACCATGACATTTTGGCACTAACTTTATATGTTTCCACTGGAACAGTAATTGGTGAATATTAAATGTTGTAGCACGAACATTAGTATTGGTTGAGGGGCGTATGTAGATATCCGATTGTCTTCTGGGGGGTCATGACCCCGGGGACATCTTATATTTGCAGTCTAAGACCTCAGTGAAGTACTATATTTGAATACCAGGCGAGCTAAGGAACAGATAACACAATGAGCAGGAAAATAATAGCGCGATCTAGTGTGTGCATCAAGTCGATGCAAAACTGACACGAAAATGTAGCTGAAACAATAAATGAAATTGGAATAGAATAGACTAAGACTTAGGGCAGTAAGCTGATGGAGTCTGTCGGTGGTTAAAAGACGAAAGTTGTTGCTGCAGTCGCGGCATAACCTTTTATAGTATTCAGCAGAAGTTACGACCAATAGTTTTCTAAATATTCAAGCGAGAGCGTCGGTAGGGTGCTACGGACAGAGTGTACGTAGCACAGACTGATTGACTCATAGAATGACGTAGTAACGTGGCGACGACCGACTTACCATAGGACCGTGATAATGTGACCGAGTTTCTATATTTCTATAGAGGCGACCCACGACACCAGATACGACACCAGATGTTGGTGAATCAGATGGGCCACATGGTCACTACGTCATGGCACCCTTGTAAAATGCAGGCGCAAGCCTAATAAGCAAGGGGCCGGACGAGGACGTAGTAGCGTCTGGCGCCAAGAAGATTAGAAAACCAGACGAAAAGTTGACAGAAGACGTCCGTCAGAATAAGATATTGAGAAAAGATTATCAATGATTGTCGAAGCAATATCCATCACTGTCAGTTTAGGGGGGCGTTATCCGACAGATTCCATGACTCAGGAATCGGCCAAACCGCAGATGCTAGGACGAAAAGTCGGGGTCGTGATTGGTCGAAATGATGTCATAATCCAATGGGAACCAAGAGCAACCTCTGGCGGTACGAAACCAAGATGGAGGGAGAACACAATAAAAATAGTACATAAGGGGGACTTTAACTTGAATCGGGAGTCCGGTCCGCCTCGTACCTTGTACAAAGTTCTAGCTGAGTGTATTTTCAGTAGGCAAGAGATAGCTTGGATAGTATAGCAAACCAGAGTAGCTGGGAGTAATACTAGTTCATTAAGAAGGATAGGAAACGTTCGAATAAGTTATCGTATTTGTCGTAAACTGGTAACAGTAAAAGTTATCGTACTTGTCGTAAACCGGTAACAGTAAAATTCATCGTATTTATCGTAAACTGGTAACAGTAAAAGTTACCCACTGTGTAGATTAATTATAAAGTTAATAAATCTCATCACCTTGTATAATATTCAAGGCAATAGTTTGGTTTATTGTGTTCCTGGTTAGCTCTGAATTGCACGGAGAAACACCGTGCCGAATCATCAAATCTTGTTGGTCCAGTCAGATCAGGCCTGGATACGAAAACAAATATCGTCTTGTACATCTTTAGACGAGGCGAGCTCGTATCACTCTCTTTCATCCTCGGTAAGACAGGTTGTCGCAGCAACCTCACATACACGTCTTGCCGAAGCGGGAAGAGAATCAACTTACAAGGACCCGAAGATCAGAAATCTTCAGTATGTTAGTACGATGAAAATGGTATGGTTGCATCTATATAACTAAACTCAATAACGATGTAATGAGCCATGCACAAGTTATCTATATTATGAACGGTGACACAGCTTTGCCTTTTTAGAAACTGGAGTTTCTTTTCCTCGAGATATAATCTGGCAAGATTATTGTTACACCCAGATCCGCTAGGCATTTGGACATGAAAAACATCCATGCTAAAAGCTGGGGCTAGACAAATGTCTCTCTGGGACTGACTGACTGACTTCCAACATACTGTTAGTAATGACAGTGACTGTCAGCTCGTGTACTCGTCTAAAATCCATGTGGATCACTGTGTCTGCGGAAGGGTGGTTAATAGTTACCCTACTGTAATCTTGAGGACTAGATTTATGCTAGTGAAACCCCGCTGTAATATTCTTTAGAATATAGCATGAACGCGCTCAGCAACATCTACAAGGGTGTTGCGATTAGATATACTTTCGAGAGTAGAAAGAGTGTGGTGGATTTAGAGGAAACATCCTGTCAAATGTCACCAGATGTAGGTATGCTATTATCATAGTAATCAGTGTTAACGTTTGACGTTACCCCGTAAGTCATTGGCAACGTAACTCAGACATTATTATTGGCAATGTCTTCATAAATATCAGAACACTGTACATTTTCCCTCATTGACCCCACCCTCATTAATCCCATCCCTACCTGATACTTTATTTTTAGAATTAGCGTAATTATTCTTGCGACACCGAGGTAAAATACAGATGATGATAATGGTGATGATGATGATGATGCTGTTTGGACCAGTGGTAATATTGAGCGTACGATTGACGGCTGTGATGAATGAGTTACATCAGCGGTTGATGTATTCTTAAACGCTAGTTCAGCCTTTGTGTAAATTATTAATTAGAAAATTAATATTATTGTCTAAACGGGTCTCATCCTTCATGAAATCTATGCTGACATGTAGGAATCTGAAGATGTCAGCATAGATTTCCACATTGGGATGACGCAATATTGGTGCTCAAATTCTCGGAATAGTATTGATTGAGGTGGCGTCTTATAGGTTGATGCGTCCAAGGTCGTTGGAGAGCAGAAGGCCTCCTCGGATGTACCCCTTTAGATTAGCTGTAAAACAATAATAAGACTTTTACTTAAATTTTATAGCTAAACACATCCATGCTCACCCACACATGTGCATACACACACACGCACGCGCGCACGCACGCACGCACGCACGCACACACGCGCGCACACACACACATGCACGCCCGTCCAGCCCAAACACACGCACGTACGCACGCACGCACGCACGCACGCACGCACGCACGCACGCACGCACGCACGCACGCACGCACGCACGCACGCACGCACGCACGCACGCACGCACGCACGCACGCAGACACACCGCCCAACAAAGGTCTGAAAATGCCTGCCTCGGTTAGGGTCTGAGCTGGATCTCAAGGGAGGTTACTCATTCTACTGATATATTTCGCTATGTATGATTACTGTATTCTGCGGCTGTAGTAGTAGAAATATCCTACAGCTGCAATCAGTCCTTCTTGGCTTTTGCCGACTGTGTCTTGTCCTCAACCGAAATCCTTAGCTTCGTCAGGTCCATTCTTGACTTGAGTGTACCACGTCCTGCTTTCTTGAGGTCACCTCATAACACACTTAGCAGATTTATGAAATGACATCCTCTCCTGGCTTTGTATTTGCTGGCTCCGAGTAGGCCAAATTCCAAGGCTCTCTGTGCTGGTGTCTCTTCTGGCATCCTTAGCACATGGCCAAACATGGACCATCTTTGCTGGGCAACTTTTACAGACAGCGGCGACGTATTACACATCTTGTATAGTGCATCATTGGAAATTATGCTGTCTGGCCATCAGTGTCCAGTGATGGAGCGTAGGTGTTTGCGGTGCCAGGCATCGAGTTTGTCTAGAGATGCCTTTTGAGCTGCCTAGCTGTTACAGTTATACAGCATCAAGGATATGCAGGTTGCATTGTATAAACGTAGCCTCTTTATCAACGGCATCTTTGATCTACGAATCCATAGCTTGCAGAAGGACTGGAAAGCTATGTTCCCCATGATGTAGCGTGCAGAAATGTCAGCAGTACTGCAAAGCAGTGAGGCCAAGATTGTACTTTTCCTCCATGGTTCGCCACCACTAGGTGGGTCGCCATTTTCTATTGCTTCATGCTTTGTCGATAGGTATATGTGGGTGAACTCTGTTTTGGATTCATTCATAAAGAGATTCTCAATTTTTAGTTTGCTTGCAGCTATTGGGAGAAGTTCGTCAAGGGGTTTCTTTTCCTCGTCTATGAAGTCCACATCGTCAGCATATTCCATCCCTAGCGGCAGGCTCAGTATTGACACTGGGGGTTTGGTCTTGTGGAACTTTCCTGCACAGCTTTCAATGCAGTAGCAAAGTAGCAGGTGAAAAGCACCAGAGATAGACCATCTCCATGTGGGGAGCTGATTGATGTCTCAAACTCTACAGACTTCACTGACTTGACTCGTACTCTCAGCTTGGTGTCTGCAAGCAGTAGTCTCACTACTCGTAGCTCATCTTCATTGCAACTGGCCTGGTGTAGTACATCTAGGATCTTTGAGCGTTTAATTGTGTTGAAGGCTCGTGACATGTCAATGCCCATTTTGTGGAAGTCCCAGTGTTTGGTCATGACTACCGACACAAGCATGCATTGAGCCCATACAATGTCTGCGCAGCTGCGTCCATGTTTGAAGCCACTTTGACATGATCCCGTGAAGTAATCGATTTTGTCTCATATGCGGCATAGAGTAACATTGGATAGGATTTTCTGTATGCTGTTGAGGAGCACAATGGGCTGCAGATTGGCTGGGGGCCCAGGTGACTTCATGGGCTTGGGTAGTGCCATAAGGGTGTCTTGGCCTACAGCGTCGATGTGAAGGTGTTGCATAAAAGCTGAATAGATTAGGTGCGTAATCGGTTTTGAGATAATGTCACTTGCATATTTGAATAGTTCATTGCTCATGCCATCATGTCCAGAGGCACATTCATTTTTCAGGGCTTTAAGTGCCTTCTCAACTTCTACTGTTTTAATTGGTGTTAGTAATGGCCTGGGGTCTCCTAAGAACGGGTGCAAGGGCTCATCATCGTTGTCAGTGAACTGTTCATTGAACCATTCTTGGATCACCCCTGCTTTTCCCTGGTAAGTCCCAATAAAGTGTCCTTCAGAGTTGTGTACAGTGAGTGGTGGTGTGTAGTCAGTAACTCTCAGGGCTTGGGCTGTCCGAAACATTTTGTGACAGTCATCCATGGCAGTGATTTCATCTGCTAGGGAGGCTGCCTGTTGAATAGCAAGATCTTTTAAGCGTTTGCTAATGTGGTGCAGAATAATATTGTGCTCCCGGCGTAGTTTGGTGTGGTCTTCACTTTGGCCACGTTGATAGATACGCAGCCATACCGCTTTCTGCTCTGATGACAGTTTTACTACTAGAGGGTCGTCAGTATACCTAGTTTGGTTGTTTTTAAGAACACCAATGGTGCTCGTAGCGGATGATTATATAGATTTCAGTATTTTGGTTAGGGCTTCGTTTGGATCGGAGCTGACATGGATGTTAGCTATCTGCTCCCCGAGGGTTCTTTGTATGACATTTGAGTGTCAGTGTCGCTGATGAGCTTTGGAAGGTTGTAGGTGACTCTACCCTCTTGCCTAGTATGGTGTTTATATATTAGGTAGAGATTGTTCATCTGAAGGAGGGTGATGACTAGCTTATGGTCAGAATTGAGGTCTGTGCCTCCATACGAACGAGCATTCCGGAGTAAGGGTTTTGCGTCTCTCTTGCATAGCATGAAGTCTATTTGGTTGAAGACAGCTGTTGTAGCCTTAGAGCCTTTTGGGGCTTTGCGATCATTGATGTGTCCAGTCCATGTTGTCCGGTGATGGCATTGGTGTTTGAAAGCCGTATTTGTGACAAATAGGCCATTGGAACTAAGGAATGCCACCAGTGCATCTCCATTGCTGGTGCGTGTGCCCTCCCCATATAATTCCATGCATAAGCCAAGTCCTGAACTTTTGTCCGCAATTCCAGGTTTACCCAGCTTGGAGTTGAAATCTCCACACACGAACAGTTGCCATCTAGCTGGGATTGTAATGGCGGAGCTCAGTTCTGCATAGAAGGAATCTAATATTGCTGGATTCTCTTTGGCTTTTTCGGTAGTTGGGCCGTATGCGTTGACAATTTGACACTTAGTGGTGGTGTGTTTTTGCATAGGTATAGCCAGGTCGATGAATGCAACGCGATCACTGACGTATCCAAAACTAATGACATGATCCAAGACCCTTGGTCCGATTACGAAGCCTAAGCCCCAGTATGTGGCCTGTTTTTTGCTCCATGAGCACTAGCTTATGGCCTGTCTGTAGTTGCTGCTCTGAGTGTTTAGCTACTTTAGTCTCTTGAATGCATGCAATATCGATGTTATAGTGTTCACAGTCTGCACCTGTTTGCCTCTTTGATGTTGCACTCAGACCACGTACATTCCACGTAGCTATGGTAAGCTCCTGTGAAGATTGCGTCGTCCGAGGATGACGAGCACAGCGTCTTGTTTGAAGAAGGGTTGACATAATCAGAGTTGCCTCTGTATGTGGATGTCAGCCTGCAATCCTTGATATTTCGCTAATAAACCTGTAAAAATCTTTTAATACTTCTCGTTACTGGTAAGAATCACTTAACGTTAAGGCAGGTTATTTGATTATGCAGATGTCAGATTTATTAGTTAGTGTTTGCTAAAGAAACCTCCACTCATTACCACCTAGTGATAAAGAAAAGAGAAGCTTTTTTAAAACATAAAAAGCCTCAAATAACATTTGGATAACATTATAATGGTTCTTACAGTTCAGAATAGCTATATTTAGACTTATACAAAAAGTTTTAATATATCAATCCCACTCCCTATTATTATTATTATTATTATTATTATTATTATTATTATTATTATTATTATTATTATTATTATTAACACTCACTCACGTTTTTGGGGCCCTGGGAACTGTAACGCTCAAAATTTGCGAAGTAGTCTTCTCGCGCCTGTAAAGCTGTGAGTTCCATCAAACTAATGCATGTGTATGCACGCTCGTACACATGCACCCACCCACACCAGCCATACACCAAATAGAAGACTACTTTAGGGGAAAATGAAATGCCTACCTCGGTTAGGATTTGAGCTGCATATCAATGTAGGTTACTCGTTCGACTAATTATATGGATGTCAGATTTATTAGTTAAACTGCTCGGTAAAGAACGAATAATTGATCCAAAAAGCTGACTCCTAACCGCCTAATCATAAAGAATAGACGCTTTCGAAAAACAAACAAAAATCCAATAATATTTGCATAACATTATAATGCTTCTGAGAGTTGAGAATAGCTATATTTAGACTTAACCAAAAAGTATTAATATATCCATCACATCCCTACACCCGGTCTCCCCCCCCCCCCCAACCCCGCCCAACCCCACACACCGATGTGTTTGGATTGACCTGTCCATTGTCTCTTCAGCCAGTAACAATAACAATAGATCTATGTACTGAAGAATTGATTAGCTACATGTAGATTGAATGTTAAGGCTTTTAGTGCTTAGGTGCGATCTTCATTCAGGAACAATAGACCTACATATGGAAGATTTCGGACCAGGGCGTGGCTAAGCCCCACTGGAATCTACTAAAATTTCTTCAACTAATCGATGATGTTTCACTTCCACTTGCTACCGGAAACATAAGAGTCTTTCTGCGACAATGTCGCCGGTGATAAGATGAAGTGAAGTAGCTGCAGTCGCTCGCCTCGTCTGACTGATGGTACATAGACGATATTTATTCTGACTGCTGAGCCTGATCTGACTGGTCTACGATTCCTAGTAAGAACTGGGTGTTTTTCCCAGCTCGTGTTAGATTCATAATATACTTGACAAACTCTTGTCTTACATAAACGTAAGATTAGAAACTTTATTTATACTATAATACAAACGAATGGTTTTGAGCAAGATCGCTCTACAAAGAATACTTAGTAAAATTGGCTTGTACATAAAGCTATCTTATTCCTACCCTATTCCTAACCTACCTCAAGCTTCGTTAGGCAGAGCCATAGCTTGGAAACTTACAATCCTAAGAGCGGATGAGCTGGTGAACCAGATGGTTTGGGTCGAGTAACCTGATTGATTGATTTGTTCTGAGACAAACACCATCTTTTATAGCTAGAGAGTATGACTGTCCAGCATTTTGGTAATTCCCAGAAATGCACAGCTTCTCTCAGAACGTATTCTTATGACTCTTCTAGGAACCCAATAAGCACACTTTGACTTGTTAAACAATAAAGTCAACAATCAATTTCTGCTTATCTCTTCCTAGAAGTTCTGACCTGATAACTAATTGGTCCTTCCAACCAATCAGCGATTCCTCCCTCACTTGCTATAGAAGATAACTTATTCAATATAATTCTGTACTGCAGTCTGATTGATCCTGATTTGTTATGACGTCATTCTGACCAATCATACTCTGCCCTATCCTTCCACGAAGATTGTGCCTCATATACTTAAAGCAGTGGGGACTGGTTCTGGTTTGATGTGATCTGTCAGCTAACTAACAACATTATGGTACGTGTTGTTGATGCATACCATAAAATGAGTGGCATATAGTTTATCAATAAATTTCGATTCCGTTATGAATTCTTTCCAAACACTCTAATATCCATGCCCTGTCCATTGCGTACTAATGGATAAATCTCTGGAACTATAGGGTGCTAGGCACACGTGCTGGGTGATTCATTACCAGATGGTGTTGTTCTAGCCCGCGATCAAATACCAGTCTGCTTACATCATCAACTGTGTCAGTTAGTCACGTTCAATTTATTCTCATAATTCATGATCCCAACACTAGCCACCAAACATTAATTAATTCCAAAGCTACCACTATCAACAACTGCTGAATATAATAAAAGTAGGTGTCTGCTAAGCAGCAACACCCTTTAACTAAATCAATCTCGATTACACATCAACTCAGAACCATATAATCATTTCAAATTAAATCTTCCTATTTCTATCATCATCATATTAATCTCATCTGCTGGTTACGTAGTGCAATAAACAGCATCCTATCCATTTAACATTAGTACACTTTATTACATGTAAAGAGATGGCCTGGCTAGCTCGACTTTCCACCATCCCAATGACTGACACATATTTATAAATAACAGGTGGTCGAGTCAGCCACGTACTTGGATGACTATTACTCATCCTAACTTTCCAACTTTGAATTGTACGTATATATATCATTGATGCAATACTGTAGCATCCATTTTTAGCTCACCTGGACGTTTAGCTCACCTGGTATTTCAAAACTTAATTTCTTTTTGGGTCTTACATGAATTATTTGACATCCCGCAGGGTCATGCTACCCACGTGATAATCCCATATTTACAATATGTATACTGCACTCGCCCCTTCCCATTGTCTCTTCATTCAAGAAAAGTAGACCTATGTGACCTTTAAAAAGCTATAAAATTAGCTCACGCCCCAGGACCATATATAGGCATGTGGGTGTGGCCTGATATGCAAATGAGATGACGTCACAATTCTCTCGACCAATCAGATTTGTGGTCAGCGTATCACCCCCTCTATTGAGGGGATGAAGACGACGACGGTGGTGGGGTGGCGACGACAACAATGGCAAGAACACGATTAATAGCAATCATTAGCAGCATTTGTATAGCTATCTATATCATACAACAACAACAACAACAACAACAACAACAACAACAACAACAACAACAACAACAACTTTATCCAGTTACACTATCAATATACTGTAGCAATGTATATACATGTTTTAGTGCTATTTATTTATTCGACTTCTGTACATAAATCCTAAATATAATTCTTATATATCAGCTAACAACATTTCCAATATCAAACAATGACAACAACAACAACGATTACGATGACAGCGACAACATCGACAGCAAGAACACTATTAATAGCAATTATTAACAGCACTTGTATAGCTATCTATACCGTAGGCCTATGATTTATTGAACCATGTTAGATTTGTACAAAAACGTTTTACCAGCCATTCATTATCTTTATATTTGTTGCTATGAAAAACTGCCATGTTCTACAGAGATGTTTCGTACATACTAAATACAATTCTTTTATATCAGGAAACAATATTTCTACACATCATCAACAACAACAACGACAACGACGACGACGACGACGATGACGACGACGACGACGACGACGACGACGACGACAACAACAACAACAACAACAACGGAAATAATAATGGCAGCAATAACAATAATAACATATGTATACATATATTCACTAATTAAGATATAATTAAGTTATTACCATTAAGTAATTAAGTGAACTCTGACTGCTCAGTATATAATTATCTAACAATAACCCCCATATGCCAGGTATATGATCTGGATGTAAATAAATCATTGTCAATGTCAATGAATAACTGGCCACTGTTTGTGTGACTTATAAGACCTATTCGATCATGGTGCAACTGTTTCACAAAACTGGCTTTGTAGTTTCACTACTCCGATAAATGAATACAGGTTCGAGTACAATTGTAACTGGTTAAGTAATTGCAATAATAAAATGGGATGTTTCTTAAAAGTGAAACTGGTTTTAATAATAGAATCTATAGTTTCACAGAACTTGTGTTTAAAGGAAGGGAAAAGGGAAATAACAATTGACGTGTAGTGGTAATTTCATACAATATTAAATAAACTACCATCGGTAAAAAATGGAAATGAATCAGGATTATTTGGGAAAAAAACCATTTACCAAATCTAGGAGCGCCTAACTTGCAGCCAATTAGTGAAGTCACTGGTGTGCAGGTATACTGCATAGGTCTACCTAAATATAACGAAAGCACACCTGAATATAGTTTTGTAAACAGTGTGAATAGTATTCTCTACAGGCGCTGATGTAAAGTGATTAACTCGCTACTGCTAATTCAGTATTGGTCCTTTTGAAAACATTATATTTGAGTCACTTTTTCTGGTGTATGTAACAAGTTTCGGTCAAAAATGATTTCAAAATACACTGCTGGCTTCCAAGGTCGCAATATGATGACAACTGGATATTTTGAAATTTGTGTGACTGAATGTTGACCCCGTCTCTGGAAGCAATGGCTTTCAGTCAAATTGTTTTAAAACTAGGCAGTATTTTACCTGCAGGAAGTAGTGGCTAATCACCTTAATACGAACATAACTGAGCTTATATGACCAGCTGGAGCATGTATTAGTTATTCGCTCGGCATAGACCAGAGGGCATATGTCCAGCTGTGTCACTTATTGGTTCCTGCCAGTGACATAAATGGTATTTAGCTGCTTTTCTAATTAATCTGATTTCTTTTTTTACTGGGGGCTATAGGTTGATTATTATATGAAGCTTTCATTCAAGAGCATATGTTAGTTCCCTGATCCTTTCCTTTAATAGGAATAGGGTGTTGTCAGGCCCTATTCGATTATCAAAAAACCGAAACTGGTTTCAGAAACTTTCAATTCGTTTCTGGGAAACTGGTTTCGGGGAAACTATGAAACCATCTCGGAGGCAGCTTTCACAGTTTTGGTTTCCTCTGGTTTCGTAAAATTATCCATTCAATAATCAGCAGATAATCAGGATGGTGGTAGAATGCTACCAGTTATTGCGCATAGAAGTGCCCTTTTATGTTTCCCATGCTAAGCATTCTACATCAGCATTTTCACAAAGTTTTCAATGCTCTCGTCCTCAAATTCCATAACATTCATCACTTTTCAGAGAGTCATCCTGAAACTGAAAAAAGTGTCAGTTCTTTGAAATTATGCATTCGTTTATAGAACCAGTTTCAGTTTCATGAAACTGTTAATTTTATTATTGAAACCTATCAACAAGTTTCGCTTTTACTCGAAGCTGCATTCGTTTTTCTGAGTGGTGAAACTGCAAACTAGTTTTGTATAACCGAAACCAGTTTCACCATAATCGGCCTATTTAAATAGGCCTTATCAGACGGTTTCACAGTTTCCCTGAAACCCGTTTCGGTTTCCCATTTTAAAGATTCTGAAATAAGTTTCGGTTTTTTTATAATTGAATAGGACCTAAGGACTAATGCAGCGCATATACTGTATTTTAATGCATTATATTCACATGTGTGTTTGACTTTTCCTGTTTTATTGTGGTAGTTATATGAACTTGTCAGTTTCGTTAATAAAGCCCTCAAAATAATTAAGATAGAGCACTGTCAGCAACTTATTTCCCAAATCCTGCTCATGTTTTCATTACAGATGGTGTCATTTAATTAGTGTGAGTACTTTAATATTATAATAATTTTGTTGTTTGTCTTAACTTCTTATTCGGTTGTAATTAATCCATAAAGTGGTTGGGTGTTGATTATTGGATCGATTGGTTGATTAACTTTGTCTGCTCTCTGCCTATTTGTGCTAAGTGAGTGTGGTATATTGGTTGGTTAGTTTGAGTGTTCGATCGATTGAGTAATCTGCAATGCCTCAGAGGAAGCATGGTGGCAAGCGAACGGGTGGCAGTCATATAGATCCATCTGCTCATGCTCGTCTAGTCAAGGTGTTGGATTATTGGGAGTGGTTGGTAGCTTCCTGTGTGGGGCAGGGGTTGGCTTCTTGGGAGTGGTTGGTAGCGTCCTGTGTGGGGCAGGGGTTGGCTTCTTGGGAGTGGTTGGTAGCGTCCTGTGTGGGGCAGGGGTTGGCTTCTTGGGAGTGGTTGGTAGCGTCCTGTGTGGGGCAGGGGTTGGCTTCTTGGGAGTGGTTGGTAGCGTCCTGTGTGGGGCAGGGGTTGGCTTCTTGGGAGTGGTTGGTAGCGTCCTGTGTGGGGCAGGGGTTGGCTTCTTGGGAGTGGTTGGTAGCGTCATGTGTGGGGCTGGGGTTGGCTTCTTGGGAGTGGTTGGTAGCGTCCTGTGTGGGGCAGGGGTTGGCTTCTTGGGAGTGGTTGGTAGCGTCCTGTGTGGGGCTGGGGTTGGCTTCTTGGGAGTGGTTGGTAGCGTCCTGTGTGGGGCTGGGGTTGGCTTCTTGGGAGTGGTTGGTAGCGTCCTGTGTGGGGCTGGGGTTGGCTTCTTGGGAGTGGTTGGTAGCGTCCTGTGTGGGGCTGGGGTTGGCTTCTTGGGAGTGGTTGGTAGCGTCCTGTGTGGGGCTGGGGTTGGCTTCTTGGGAGTGGTTGGTAGCGTCCTGTGTGGGGCAGGGGTTGGCTTCTTGGGAGTGGTTGGTAGCTTCCTGCGTGGAGTTGGGGCTGGCTTCTCGGAAGGAGAGCTGCCAGGTTCCCAGCATAAGTGGTATTGTTAATAAGCCCCTGCTGCAACAATCTCGCCAAATTTTGAAGTACTTCATCACTGTCCATAGCAGACGTGTGTACCTATCCAGTTGCGTTTCTCTAATATGGAGATTTTTTTTTGATGGTATCACATGCTGGTCACAATGTTCCTGTTAACACCGCAAACGTGTATTTGTGTTTCTTTAATAGGGGGATTTTGATGGTATCACATGCTGACGGGGGCCGGCCTGTGGACAGCCAGACTATATACAGACAGGCAGACACAGACAGACCACTAAACGGACAGAACAGACAGGCAGGCAGACAGCCCACTGACAGACAGACTGACACTGACATTCAATCACTAGTGTGCTACGCTATAACACCGCCTAGACAAGACGTTACGTCCTAGTTATTAGCCGCAGACCTACTGATAACTGGCATATTGTATCTAACAGATAGTGAGATAGTGTTTTAAGCATTAGTTTAGGCCTTTAACTATTTTTGCGTGCTTAGGCGCATCACATATTTTCTTGGGACACAATCCCGAGTTAGAATGTGTGGAATGTATGTGCATAATTACTGTACAGCAAGACAATGGCCGAACGTATCAAGCATATTGCCACATTTTCAGCTGATGGTATTAGCCAGGCAATAGAGAGAATTCTAACAGATGAGAAGGAAAGAGAAACGTTTAATAGGACATTAGGTCAGATTTCTGAAATACTCGGAACACCAGCCAAGAAGCAAAAGCTTCAGAGGAAAATCATTCAATCTGCTAAAACTGTGTTTGAACAATGTGTCATACCACAAATCCGCACAAAGTTGGCTTATTATGAGCGAATGGAATTTGAAGGATGTGACATTAAATGGAAGTATCATTGAATTTCAAAACACACTTTAATGGAATGACAACTCGTGAAATAAAAGCTGAACACTCTAAGATTCTTAAGCAAGAAAAAACTCTTGAAAATGTTGATCTTGTAATTAAATGTTACCGCGGGATGCTATATCTCTCTGCCTACAAATTTGCTGTCGAACTGGACACCACTTACTAAAAAAATTGGTTTTATGAGGAGCTTGGTGTTGCATATGACACAGTTTTACGTTACATAACAGTAACTTTACTGTTGTTAAAGTATCCGACCACTGGCATTCAATCACTAGTGTGCTACACAAGACTTCCACAGACTCATCACACTCGTCATCCGATGTAAAACAGGAGACTGCTCTGATATCGAACGCCAAGTGGGCGTGTTTTAAAATCAATGATACGCAGGCATCTATGTGGTCCTGAGTAATTGCAGTGATGTGCATATTCTGCACCCTCGCTCCTGGCTCTGAGTGAGGAGTGGACCGAGGGCCATGCGGCTGGGCATGCCACTGGTACTCAGGAGGAGGAGCGGCTGATCCGCGGCTCCCACCACCCTCTGTTCTGACAGCCCTATATCTCTACTACTCTAGACAGGGGGGGGGGGGTTCAGGTACCTCCACCCCACCCCACCATGGGAAATTCTGAAACATAGGTGCTCTCAGACGGCCGATCCTGCATTTTCAAAGGTAAATATGAACCTTCAGTTGGCTGCCAAATTATTCAATTTTTACCCATTTCATTTTAATTAAAAGTTTTGTTGAGTGAGGGTAAAGCATTACATCATGGCTGTGATGGTACTAAGAATAAGTCGAATTCGGCCTACTCATAGCATTCAAAATCTGAGAACAGTTAATTTCCAACCGTCATAGATTATTTTTTTAGCTTAAATGGGCTCAGTGTTGTTGCCGTCTTATGACAGAAGCTTTTTCTGCACATCTTCCCAGGGCGCAATAGCTTCTAGCTATTGCTTCCCCCGGGCCATTACATGCATGGCTTCCAATACAAGGCAACAAAAACGGTGAGTCATATTAGTATAAAAATATGAGTAACATATTTCAGTTCAAGTAGCTACACAATATATATGAGATATGAATGAGATAGATACTGGCTGGACGCATAACGATAAAGTACTCTTGAATATTTTGAAGAAAACTTTATTAGGTGTTGCTGCTTAAGGAAACAACAGCTTGCTACTAGTGCAACAGTTGCCATGTGTTGGGAGGAGAAAGGGCTTGCCAGGTGGGTGCAAGGCACCCTCCTAGGGTCCCCCCTTGCTCCACCATCCCACCCATGGATCCGCCCCTGCATAGGTATGTAGTTTGCTTATATTCGTCTCACACGGGTAACGAACATAATGCAACAGAGAAATCATGATCGCCCAGAACGTTGAAGCATATTAACTTCATGTGCTCATGAAAGTGCATGTTTCTCCTAGCCTCCTTTTTTTGTTAAAAATATCCATGTAATAAGCCAGGAAGTTTTTGTTCCATCATTAGCCTAGTCAAAAATTAAATAACGTGGTTACAGGAAACTCGTATTTTCACAGGCGAAATAGCTTTCGGTCGATATTGTCAGAATTGGCAGAAAACATTGTCGGAAAAGGCACCGAAAAAGTAATGCCTGTATTCTTGCCTTCAACAAAACATAGTGTGAAACAACTCACTTTCGTGAATATTTTTCGATATTTAATAGCTTATGACAAAATATTGGTGAGTGAAGAATCTGTTATCTCCGCACGTCGGTATAACTTGACTACTATGAATGGGATAGATGCAATTTATGTTTTTGAATACAAGTTATTGCACAGTTAGATTATTCTGTTTAGTTGTTTTCGGGTGTTTCAGTGTTCTTAATGGGTAAGCGACCATATCTTTCAGTTGTGAAACGTTCGCCACACAATAATAGAACAGATAGCTAGCTAATATGTGGCCCTGTTGATGTTGTAACAAACAGGGAAATTTAGTGAATTCTGCTGTACTTAGAACCAATTTCCGAGATTCTGAGTTGTAAAAGAGCATACTTAGTTTACTTCCAAGTTAAAATGTTGATGTTAAGAGGGTTGGGGTGTTTTGTAGCCTTTGACAAATTTAGGGAAGCCGGTTCCGGCCACATTTGAATCCGCCACTGATATGTACAAACACCCCACATATACCTTCCTAATTTATATAACATCCCTGACATGTAACTGATACAAGGTGAAGTGTTTACATCCACTGCTACAGTTCCAAATGCACAAATACAGGGGTTCTATTGTATTCATTAAGATACAATGATACTACTCATTATCGATTAAAACAGATATGTGATGCTGAATATTTATTAGATAGCTATAGTCTTAGAACCCGATGGGCGAGATTTTACTCAGGTGACAGCTAATGGTCAAGCAGCATCTCGCTTAGATAGAATATATGTACAACGGCCACTTACAGGATATATAAGACAAGTATATGTCCGGTAATGTTCTCAGATGATAGTACAGTTTCTTTAAGCATTGACAATGCAGACTGGATAAAATGGGGTCCTGGGTTTTGGAAATTTAATTGTTCGGTATTAAATGATGCTGAATATTATGACCGTGTACAAAATATTTGGGATTTTAAAATGTGCAGCAAATGTGATTCAGATTTGGTTATATGGCGGGAAGAAGTAAAACTAGGCTTTGTTCACATATCAAAGCAGTTTTCAATGCAAAAAGCAAGGGAAATGTGGAAAGATAAAAAAAGCACTCAAACTGCTTATTGTAACCAATTTCCCGTGAGGTTGCAATTGGCACAGCTCATTTAATAGAATATCTGAATGAAGTAAAATGTAAACTGCGTACAATCGAGGAGAAAAATGCTGAAGGCGCCAAAACAAGATCTAGAGCGCAAAAAATACTTGGGAGAAAAAAACAAACAAAGTATTTCTGCAACCTGTATAAAAATTGATTGTAAGCGCTTGCAAGTAAATCACCAAGTTGTTAGCTCCAATTTTTCAGTTGCTAGACGCTGTACAGAACGTCTATCAATCTCTGTACAGATCAGAACCCATTGCTGAAAAAAATAGCTCAATATCTGCTTAATACTATCCAAGAGAAGTTACCTTCTTCATCAGTTGACATATGTGAGCAGGACTTAAGTTTTGATAAACTAACAAAATCCCTTAATTCGACGAAAGCTGGTAAATCGTCAGGGAGGGTGTTGGGGTGGGTGGGTGGGGGTGTTCGCAATGATCTGAAGAAATAGCTACCAATTTCACTACTTGGAGGAGTTGATTATAAAATTCTATCCAGAGCTCTGTCATTAAAACCTGGTGGTGTGCTGACAGATGTAATAAATCCTGACCAGACTTGTTCCATTCCAGGCAGATCTATATTACCTAATGCAACAATGGTCCGCAATGTAATTCAAGTAGTTGAAAGTGATAATATTCATGGAGCAATTCTCGGATTAGATAATGAAAAGGCATTTGATCGACTGGAATGGGAATTTTTATTTATATCGTTGAACAACTTAGGATTTCGGCCTAATTTTATTAAATGGGTCTGAATATTATATATAAATATTAGCCACAGATATATTGTGAATAATTATGTTGGTCAGCCTGTAACTTTAGAGCGAGGTGCTCGCCAGGGTTGCTCTCTATCACTACCTTTATTTGTGATAACCATGGCATCTCTAGGTGCACAAGGCATTGATAAGTCTGTTGAGGTGTCTCAATATTGTGACGATACCACCGTCTTTGTAGATCAAGATACAGGTTTTCGTAGTTTGAATACCATTTTGCAAAAATATCCAAGAACAATCTGGTCTAAAAATAAACAACCCGCCAATGGATATCACTTGGACAAGTGATTCAGATAAAACGTTAGGAATCCACTCTAGTGAAAAGCAATTTAGTTCTCGTAATTGGAAAGACGTAATTGCCAAACTGAAGAAGACAATTGCAATGTGGAGTCATAGACACATGACAATTTTTGGATGCGCATTAGTATTAAATAGTTTAATCTTGTCATAGATGTGGTATGTATCCTGTATTGTGCATGTAGCAAAAAATACTGAGCAGGAAATTAATAATATTCTGTTCACAAAGCATATGTACAAATGATAAACTTCACGGTGGTCTAGGTATTCCAGACATCGGTACTAAATGTAGTACACTGCGATTGAACTTTTTAATGATTTGCTCCATAGTGACAACCAATGGTTACTGATATCTCGAGGACTCATTGAAAGATTTGTGGAACCCATTTCTGCAGTCTGTTTTTTGGTCTTCTGATCTTCTAAACCGCCTCCAAATTACACGCTAATTCCTAATCCATATCTAGAGGTTAAAAAAGCTTAGGATGTGTTTATGAAAATGGAAGACTCGCGACTTTACTGGGAACATGCTCTAAATAAACAACTTTCAGGGAATGATAAAATACTACATAATGGTGGGGTGTTATACTATTTCTCCTTAGCCAGACAAGGAATAAAATACTCCTCTGCTATTGTTAATGAAAATCCCTAAACGAGAACACAGGCTACCAATCTTCGGCCAATCACTGTACAAGCGATTGAAGGTAGCAATTCCGAGATAGTGGTTTCGGCTACCAAAGGGCATCTTTGACTGATGAAACGGAAAAACTCATGGTACGATATGGGGATAAAATGTCCACATGTTCTGTAAGATGTAAGTATTGATACCACATGTTAATCCTACAAAATCCAGTTATTCCAAACAGCAATTGCAGCTTGGGGAAATTCTACTTATTTCTCTGCAAACTGGAATGGTGTGTGGCGTAATATTCGTTCATCACATATCACTGATAGAGCCAGAGATTCTGTTTGGTGATTAATGCATATAATTACGGAGATTGGCAAGTGTGTATTGTGTTTAAACACTCGTCCATTTATTTGTGAATTGCATAGTTATCTCCCAGTTTTGGGGATATATCAAACATCTTTTAATTAGGTTTGATGCATCACAGTTTCAAATTGCGCCTGCCGAAATAATGTTTCACGACATTTCTGTATATACTGTGAATAATAGTGTTAAAAGAATCACATTGTTTTGCCTTAGCTTAGGCATATAGAGCATATGGAAATGTGATTGCTCTCGAGCCTACGAGCCACATACCAATCCTAATTGAAATATTTTATTGCTTGAAATTAGTTATTTTGAAGATCACACAAGATTGGATTACAATCATAAATATATGACGAAATGACACAAAAAGACCAATATACAAATACAGTCCAGCTCGGTAGTGTCTTAATGTTGTTTTTATTTTGAAGACAATTTGAGTTGGTTCTGAGCTGTACTGTATGTGATATAAGTTATATGCATTGAAATTTCTTTCCAGGAATTAATTATTTTAAACATATAGAGATGAGTATATAGAATTTAAAGAAAAGGAATTTCGTTAGATTTTGTGTTGTTTACTTTAGGATTTGGTTAGAGTGTTGACGCTAATCCTACAACAGCTTCACATTAGATTGGCTGGTGACCATATAATATTCGACATCCTCTAAAATAACCCTTGATATCATGATTAGTAAACTAAAATGTTTATAACCATTAACATGTTCTCTGGGAATATATATTTTAAATTGTTTGTTCCTGGCTAATTTTGGAAACGTTCACTCAAAATAAGTTAACTCGGCGTTTTCACTTTTATTATTGTAACTTAGTCTAAACCATTCGTATCTCACTAGTTCTCCTTCGATACGAGATCGAGAAAAGAAGACACGCATCTATTTTTAGATTGAGTCTAAACATGCAATTAGAGTTGTCAGAACATCCATACTGGGATAGTTTTAGAAACAGTAGTGGGGCAATTCCGTGTTGTCGGACGTACAAATAGGACACATGTTTTGATGCCCTATTAATGGACCTTTCCTGTTTTAGCTATGCCCCGCCCATCTCTAGCTAATCTCCACCCACACTTCGCTCATGTCGGGATCGATCGATCTCTGAGCACCCTGACTATCAATTAAAAAAAAAATACACAGGTAAGCTCAGTCAAATTAGTTTCAAAATATTCAACGCGCTGAGCTGATTATGACGTCATACGAGGACAGATGATGGATGGATACTCTGAAAAGGTGAATTACCGTTTATGCACCAGTAATTCTTCCTGCAGATAAGCCGTCAGCTCTTAAGCACATTATAATTCCCACTCTTGATTGGTAAGACAAGGCGCTTAATTGAGGTACAGAGCATGGTAAAGGCGTGTGGTTGGACGTACACGCAAAATGCAGGGTTTTTTTTCAGATATGTCGGGTTCCAATGCAATTTCTGTGAAATTATCAGAGCTATGATGATGGTGGTTTTGAATTTTACTGTTTGCACTTTATATTTTTTATCATGGGAATTTTTTTAACTATTAAAAGGTCAACAGATTAAACTATCTTCATAAATCAAAAGTTCCGGACGGACGTTTTTTTATTAAAGAATTCATGGTATAAAGTACAATTACAATTTTTTTAAACAAGTGCAAACGATTAGACAATGGCATTAACATTTTAAGTCTTAGATCAGAAATGATATATTCCTTATGGTGTACATGTACAAAGGATTATCCTGTTGAATAATTAGAAACTAATTTGACCGGGAGCTGTTTGCTGCCTAACAACAGAGTCCAGTCAAATTAATTTCAAACTATTCACCAGCTTACCTGTACAGCTGTCTTGAAATTGAGATAATGGAATCTCAAGAGTAAAAGGGTTACAGTATGAGATTGTGGTGCCACACGAACAAATCGTAGCAAAATGTACCGTTGTCAATTTAACAGTTTGCAATAAAATTAAACAAGAGTCCAAATGGACCTGTATCATTAGGTGAGCTAAAACTCACAACGAAAGTGAAAACATCCAGAATTAATAACAGAAATTAATGACATTTCACACAATGGGTTCTATGCCCCAAGTGGGCAATATGGTAATGTTTCAAAATATGGATATTCATCTTAAAACATTGATATTGAAACGGTGTACGTGTACCTAGATATTATATACAGCTGGTGTTAGTATGTTGTGTCCAAGATGTTAAACTTGAAAATGTGTCTCCGAATAATCTGATCACGATGTTGGTGAAACCAAGGTATCATCAGATTAATCGCAACATTGTACTCCATCCAATAAGTGAGCTAGATCTACGCTATGAAATGACCATATCAGATGTAATCAGTACTGTTTTGTGCAAAGAATATTAGTTAATCAAAGTTGAATTGTTTCTGTAATGTTTCGTGCAAGGTATATTAATTAATCAAAGTTGAATTGTCCACGGTTTCCAACAACAGTTGGAGGATTGACTATATACTTATACTGTCCGTTTTGTAGTAAACGATTTCATCAGGCTTATCTGGCCAGCGTCATGTTCTCCCTTGCTTCATGTGCTTGTGCATGACATTGACTTTGAGCTCATCACAAATGACATTGGTCACATCACCGTAGTATATCTTATTTTCATAACCAACTGCAACCCACTGTCCAAGTTGAACAGCTAACATGTTTAAATGGAATTGTGTCTCATGTTGTGCTGAGTTTCCTCCTTGGCTATAGTATGTTGCAGACAGTTTAATTTATGCTTATTATATATTTCAAATACATTTTATCTAACCAGATTAATAATAATATTAATTAGGTTTCTTACCAGAACATACACGTAGCTTGCTCAAGCCAAATGTAGCAAATTCTTTCAAAGTCAAGTAGATCCGCGTCCACAAGCTTCTGAAGTGCAATGACTTGCTCATAGATAGGCAGACATCCGATAAAAATTAAAAATATGGTACAGTGGGAGTGAGGTGGGAGGGGATGGGATGGGGTGGGGTGGGGTGGAGGGGGGTGGGGGGGGGGGGGGGTTGCTCAACAATGACATAGTAGTATTAGAGTGAGAACGTCGCTGGTGGGTATGACTGTAGATAAGTATTTTGTGGTAGTGTCGACATCTGATATGTCCATTGAGGAAAGTGAAGGGGTTATTGTTGGGTAGCCATCTTGTCGCGAATGCGTAGGAACCACAGAATCACACAGCATCCAGATGGAAGCGAAAGTCTGCTGGCAATTATCATTGAAGCATCACCACACCCGTTATATTTGATATCTGTCTATATGCCGGCTAGAGATTTTTGAACCAGTGATGACACTTTCTTAGACACCCTTGCTGAACTAGACGAGATGGTAATCAAATTCAGTCTAGAACAGACAGTGATAATTGCAGGTGACTTCAACACATCACTGTGGAGGAATCCTCTACTTGATAGGGATCTACACCTCGTCGAGATGCTTAAGGCGCATGCCATTCCAATAGAGGACTATCTGAGGAACCTGCCCTTCTTCCATGAGAATGGAAAGCACAGCTCACAGATAGACTATGTTTTCCACAGCAAAAGTCTACGCCAGGATAGTATGGACATCTCCACAATGGATAGGCAGCTAACAAATGTTTCGACCACGTACCAATTATGTTTGCTATTAATTTCCCGCATGGTGGAGAGAAAGTCACTAACAGTGAAGGAAAACACGGAAGTCTACCCACACCCATTGTTGAGGGGCCTTTAAAGAAGTATGAAAAAGTGTACTGGTAGAGGGTCGACCTACAATTCATTGATGAATTCTTCGAATGACAGACAAGGACTGAGGGTTGTCCTAAGTTAGAAATATCATTGGCAACTCAACATCTGACTAATATATTGTATAGGGCAGTCCAAGAAGCTGGAGGGCAGAGTGCAAATAAACGGAAAGGACATGGTGGTGTCTAACCGTGGACAGCAGCAATTGCAAAGGCAGTCAAACAGTCAAAAGAGACTCATTATAAGTGGGTAGCAGGCGGTTCTCCACATGATCACACCAGTCCACTTCTCATCGAGAGGATTCTGTGCAAGAGACACCTGAGAAGAACGCAGCGTTTGTCTCAAGCTGCCAAAAGGGGAGCTTATTACGGACAGATAATAACTGCAAACAAGAATGACAAGAGGCTCTTCCATAGGCTTATAAATAGACAACACGGCACAGACTTATAAATAGACAACACGGTGCCAAGAGTGCCACAACCAACTTGTTAGTGGTGTCGTGTCAGAATTTGCAGGAACCAAGTGAAGTCTGTGAGGGATGGAGGATCCATTTTCAACAGGTAGCAAATCTGAAAGTATGTCCACAGTTTGACGACGATCATAGGCAACGCATAATGAATGATAATGAGATCACAAGGACGAAATTCAAAGTGTGTATGCCAATTGCTATTACTGAAGCTGGGATAAGAGAGGCCATGGATTCGATGGGCATTACTGCAGAACATATACAACATGCAGGTGAAGCAGAGGTCCCATTTATTACCAAATTGATGAATCTTATTTTCCAGTCCAACTGTATACCTGATACCATTAAAGAGAGTCGGTTAACTCTGATGCTGAAAAAGGGCAAATCTCCCATCGCACCAGGGAGCTACATAGGAATTACCTTTCTGACCGTCATTGAGAAGGTGATGGAAAAGATTTGGCTTGCAAGGGTGAAAGATACACTGGATGCATACCAGTCCGACACAGGGTTGGCAATTTCCCGGGAAATACTAATAAATACTGGGAACTACCGGGAAATACCGGAAAATATGGGGAAATACTGGGAAATACTCAGATATCAGGTGGAAAGTGTATTTAACCTCCTGGTTGTTTATCATGCTTAAGAAAACAGTGACATGTATTAGTAAATATCATCTAGTGACATACATGTGTATGCATAAGTTGCAAACCTACGCATGAGCAACATTTTTCTAACTCCAAAAGCAACACTACATCAGACAAAACTAAACATCCAATCAAATACCATTATAATTATGTGAGGTATGGCTGGATATTTGACAATAAATCACCATCTATAGATCTGCATGGAGTTCAGTAGATATATACAATTACCTATCCAATAATAAATGGCTTTGACTACTGTCAGAACATGCAATGTAAACTTACAACTGAGGACTTTACCTATTGCTGTGTACTTGTTTTTAGCCTTTAGCACTCGAGTTGGCGAAAAATGACTCCTGTAGTGGTCTTGATAAATGTCCATTTGCAGACCAAGAGAAGACTATTTTTGAAAATTTACCACAGTAATGACTGGCTTGATAAATGAGCCAGTCATTCCAGGAGTAAATGTTCATAAATAGCCTTCTCTTGATCTGCACATTTTCTAATGAGGTAATTTAATTTTGCTTGAACAAATTTGAGTGTTAACTGGTTAAACAACTAATTCACTGTCTGGTATGTCATTATATCTAAGTTAATGCTACGATGACTGAATACATTTCATTCTGAAGTTGCAGAAATGTTTAAATTGTAATTGCTATTTAAACTTGAAATCTAATGTGAAAGTCTGTGTTTTCAATATTTCATATTGTAGCATGTAATAGTATAAATAGTAACCATTACATAATATTAGTATATAGTCGTATATATAACAGAATGAAATGTGTTGCCACCTCAATCAGTTAATTCCCAATTAGACACATTGCTATCTTTCCATTGTGAAACAATATCACACCCGTGTATGAGCTGAGTATGGGAGATAGCCTAGCTTAGAGCATTGATTTACACAGAAATCTACTGAAGGCTAACTAAATAAACACTACTTATAGGTACATGTACATGACTACATGTACCAGCAGTTTGGTAATCTAAGCTTAGATCTCTATTTTAAATCAATATTCTGACATGTCTGATAGGCTGAGAATTCAAGGCAGTATACTGATATTGTATGTCACAATATGTACAGCATGCTAATGTTATTTTGAAACTATTGTACTGGAAGTTGTTGTTGCAGCCTCTACTGAAAATGGTTTCTAAAAGTTCCACCAACATTGTGCAATAAATACTATTAAATAGTAGGCGCTGTAACTTCTCTGTAGAATTGAAAAGGTTATAGATATGCTATGATGTGCCTATATAGCCTATTTGATCTCATATGTAAACCTGTATTATAAAATTGTTTCTATATTAGCCCCTCTGATTAATATATCTATGACATTTAGTTTAAAATTTACCAGCTCTGACAAGTATTGGTGTACTTCCCAGTATTTCCCATATTTCCCCATATTTTCCGCTTTTTGGAGTATTTCCCATCTGGTATTTCCCGCACCGGGAAATTGCTGCCAACACTGGTCCGACATGCAGAGAGGGTTTATAGAGGGGAGCTCAAGTATGAACGTGGCTCTGCTTGTTACTGAAGCAATCATGGAGGCAGAAGAAGTAGAGTCCACTCTATCTAGTCGCCCTCGACGCAGAAAAGGCCTTTGATGTTGTACGGATACAGAGACTTATGCATCAACTTCACCTTATAGGACTCCCAGGTTGTTTATGGAACCTTTTAAGTGAGCTTTATCACAAGCCGAAGTCCAGAGTAAATGGGAAGGACCGACATCAGGGCTGGTTGAATTGAGCCAAGGCGTGAGACAGGGTGGCATTATCTCTACACATTACTACCTCTAGTACATCAATCAATGGTTGAATGAGGCGGAAGCTTCCAAGATTGGTATGAAGATTGGGTACATAGATATCTCAGCTCCTACCTGTGCCGACGACGTCGTATATCTAGCAGACTCTCCACTTTGTATGCAGCTACTACTGAACATAGCGAACCTGTGTGTTCCATAAGTGAAAGGTTTCTGCACAACGTGAGTAAGTGCAAGTTTGACTCATGCTCCCAAAGGTGTGGAGACACCAAGGTTTAATCTGGGTCATGAGGCAGTCCCTACTGTTGAAGATGTTCTTCATCTGAGAATTCACAGGACAGGAGATGGCAGTGTTAAAGTTAGCTTGTGAATAGTACATGGTGTACTGTGTATGCCCTGATGGGTGCGGGTCTTCCTGGGAAGCGAGGTCTCAATCTTCAGCTAATCTATAAGATATGGATGCTGTACATCAGCCCCAGATTGACTTATGGTCTGGAAGCCTGCTATCTGAGGGCCATAAATGTTCAGCAACTAGAGAAGGCCCAGCGTACTAAACAGAAGCAGGTACAAGCACTACCACATAGGTATGCCAGTGTTGCAGTCTACTGCCTATTGGGGGCGGGGGGGGGGGGGGGGGGTGGGGTGCAAACCTGTAGAGGCCACAATTGATAAGAAGATATTGTCTCTCTATGGAAGTATATGTTGGCAGTCAGAGTCCAAAGAGTATGAGCGAGCAGTGCGGCAGGTAGCTATGAAGCCTATTATATTCCCCTTGGTGAAACGGACTCTATGGAAATATCAACTCCCTACGGCTTGGGGCCTATTGAAAGAATAACCGACCAAACAGATGTGGAAGGAGAGAGTATGGAAAGCTCTGCGAATACTGGACAGACAAGTGGCCTGTGGAGATTGAAGAGAAAGTGTCCTTGCAGTTTCTTAACTCATCCATAATCCGTATGTGAAGGACTCACCATGTGTGGTCTTCTGTAGGTTCGGAACTAAAGGAAGTAGAAAGAAATGGTGCCTATACACTATAAGCCAACAGTGTGCAATTTAATCAGTACATGGTGGAAGCAACTTGTCCAAATGTTTCAGGAATAAGCCGATATTAGACAACATCTGATCATGAGCTGCAAAGCGTACAACGAATTGCGTTCCTACTATGTATTCAGGCTTAATAGTATCCCACAACTGGCACTCAATGAGACAGCAAGATACAGGCAAAATGCTCGAAGAGGGATCTAACAAGATAGTGCAGCTGACGCTTGACAGTTCCTCAATCCTTGAAGAGACCAATCTGGCAGGTGTAGCCTCCGGGGCTGTGCGCTGGTCCGCAACTCCCTCGTGTGCTGCGACACCACAAATGCAGGATGTGTTGGGGTGAGGGGGATGGTTAGCTTGTCTCGGGGTGATGGAGTGGGAATCGTGCCTCTCCGGTACATACAAAGACTGACTTCGTGAGTCGGTGGAATGTTCACATTCCAGTGGGGCTGGGTGGCGATCATCACGGAAGTTGAACCACACCGTCTCATCCCGGCTGTTGGTGTCACCGGTATGACGGTTCATTATGACAAAATTAAATGAGAGACATAATTATATTTTAAACGAAACAGTGCTACTCATTTATGTCTAATGGAGAAGGAAAGTATGTAAGAGCGGAAGAGTGGTATTGTTTAACCTGTTCCTCACCAGAGGTAACTCACAGATCTCTGATCTGTATATTCCGTGAGGGGGGTATCCCCACAAAGAAGAGTCCTAATCTGGTCACTTTAGTAAACTTAATATGAGCTATATAATCTCAGGCCGGCCAAGCCTTTTGGCTGCGAGAGGAAAGTGCCTCACGTGGGCCTCCACAACAGGAAAATGCCTACAACGCTGAAGTGGAGGAGGATAGATGGAGGAAAAGGGCCACTCTCCTATTCAAACTATGCTAAAAATGAAAAAGTGAGTTTACCTAGTGTAGTGAAAAGTTTTGGGATGCACACTGGTTTACGTGACGATGAGGCGGATGATTTACACAGAATCAGCACCATCGCCTTATGTGAGTTAAAGATATCATTATTTTGTAGTTGCCACTTTATTTATGCAGGCCTTCTCACTAGAACCTACTCTAACATTTAGTTCTTAGTTCAACACATGTCTAGATTTGACCGCAAGTGGTTGTGTGTTTTTCCTATCTTTAACACATAGGTCTGTCTGACGAGAATACTCGGTTTCTGCATGGTCACCACCATGGAGCAAAAGTTATTTGAATGCAATAGCATCTTTGCATATTCACAAGGCGAGATGCACCACATAGCTCTTGCGGTGCATCAAGCAATGCCCCAAACGGGACTGCAGTCAAAATATTAATAGGTAGCACAATACATGTACAGAGTTTGTTCACCATCTTTCAGCATGGCTCAGCAGATCCGGTGAGATATCCATCAACACCTCCGTCTCACATACTAATTTTGCGGCCTTACATCTTGGCCAAAAGGCCCATCCACACTGGAGACCCCTCTTGGTTTGTTGGTATTGTGGAACCTTACTTTGATTTAGTTATTGCCCCTAGTTGATCGGCTGGGAGCTTCCAAAAATTTTGTTTTGCAGATGCAGTCAGTGCGCTCCAGAGACGAGAATTCAAAACCTATAGGCACTGTTTGGGTTGTTCAACCGGGAAGATTACAGTAAGCGGTACTTTTGCGTCTCGGTATGCTCTGGCAGCCACACCACCTTCTCTCCATTGAATTGTGATTTTGCTGCTCCTTATATACTGAGCAGTGACATCATAGAGTGCATCTCAACCAATCAACGCATGCGTCATGATCAGGCATGGTTAGTAGCCACGTGAATTACTGGCCTTTACCTATTATCAATTCATTAGCAGAATCTGTATGTAAGAGAATATTTGAAACTCTGTGTGTATTAACTGTTTGAGTGTTGATGCTGTAGCGCAGTAGAACTCTTTTTAGTTCTTAACCAAAATTACAATAGTTAGCTGAACGTATTGTTTGGTTTAAACAATCCATAGCTTGCGAGCATCCAGTTACTGACCTCGCCAAGCATGAGTGCATTTACCAGGTGGGCAGACTGCTAAGCATCCTCCTTTGCTACAGTACAGCCCAGAAAATGTGTGTCACAGTTTTTACGATATTACAGTAATGTTGTAAGGAGATTTGTGAAGCAATCATCCCGAGTGCCCATGTCATTTGTCCTGTTGGTGGGTGTGGGGTACGTGTGGCTGGTTCTTTTTGTGGATGAGATACGCTGTGATGCAGCATGGATCGTTTATTGCAGTAGGGAATTAATACTGCAGTGATTGTGATGATGACTTTATTGGACATTGAATGTATTCCCTCTGTAATGGCCGAGCCTCAGAAAGGTGGGACAGAGATACTTAGAGCACGGATGACCAAGAAGGAGGCTGTCATAACTTGGATCAGACCATTGTCAAATTTTACTTTCTGTACCTATCTCATACTCGTATACCGATGACAGACTGCAGTCAATCCTGCTCTCTCTCACTAAAGGCATCTGGTATTACATGTAGATGATGTAGTTTATTATTATTGTTATTATTGGTGTCACTTCCATGAGGTGGAATGTTCCTTGCGGTGTGGGGTGATGATATCCGTGTGAAGTTGTTCTTTCACCGCATAGGTAGTTTGTGCATGATTATGGTGAATGTGCGCGTAAGGCAGAAAAAGTTATTCTGGTTCTTGAATGCGGTGATGACTGATGTAGGGGAATCCGGGGTTGTATGTCATGTGGTGGGCTATAGTCAATTTTCCACGCTAACTATGCCAAGTCTGTTTGCTGGTGTATACTCGTGTGTAGTGACCTTCGCAGTTCACGGCATTTTTGCAGTGCGGAATGTTGCGGAATCCGTGTCACTATCCTTTTCTGCTGTAAAGGATAGGTGCATGCTGATTTAAACAGGTTGATGACGCACATAGAAGGGTGACGACTATGTTGTAGTTACTGTAGGGTGTAGATTGTGTCCGTTATACCTGCTATAACCGGTGTTTTGTTGATGTACGCATATTTTGAGTTTTATAATCCAACCGTAGGGCAAGTGTTCTTTGGTGAATCTGGGTTTCTGTATTTGTGCTGTGGTGTCCTGACTGCTCACAGGGGACTGTGGTGAGGATAATGCAGGGGTGGCTCTTGGACGGGGAGGAAAATCTCCCATTACATAGCGGTTGGCACTTTGTCATACTTTTTCAGTGCCAGGAATAGACGAGCCAAGAGTTTACTCATCAGGCTGCTCCCCCATCCTCCATCAGCCACCGGGGCGCCACCTCTCCTAAAACAGCAGACTCTCATATCTGAAGATTGACAGACTTCAGACGACGAGTGGCGTGTGAGGAGGGTAGGACGTGTGATGTCGGAACATGGTGCAGAAATGAGGGACGCAGTTTGGAGTGGGGGTGGTGTAGTCAATGGATGGGGTGCTGCTTGGAGTGGTGTGGTACTGCGTTTTGTATGGGAAGTACACCGAGTTATGTGGTTTTCCTGTTGACGAGAACAGCTGAAGGCTTTATCAAGCCTACTCACTTCCATGCAATTTATTATATGTTCCACCCTGCAGGAGGCACTCTGGCTTGGGGCAGCCTCAGCCTCCGCTTGTGGCAACTCTATAATTGAGGTAATAGTATGAAGTGGATGAGAAGGAGAAACAACTTTTCTATCCCTCCCCCTTGGACAACACAAACGAAAAGGTCTTCAGATATGTCTTCCCTGACCTAGTAGACCCGCTCTGGGAGACAGACGATAAGTACGTGGCTCGTCATCGTCCTTAGCATTAGTCAAATGTTCACCCAACTCATGGCTTGGTCGGAGAGGGGCTGAACTGACACCACGGTGTAAGGCATACCAAAACAACAGAAAACATTGCTTGTCAGAACCTTCACAACTGTGGACGTCTCTTCTCTTGGTCCAGCAAAGCAAATACCTCTACCCACTTCGTGAAATAATTTTGCAATACGAGCATGTATCATCCGTCGTATTCAAGGGTCTGAGAACATCAATAGCTACTTGCTCCCACGGTGCACTAATGATTTTAATTTGTAATGGCGTGGTGTGGTGCTGGTCAACAGCATGTCTTTGGATGGGTATACATTTGGCAATCATTGCCTTCACACTGTCGCATATGACGATCCAGTGGAATTGCTGTTTTATCTGCTCCACTGTCCTCTCTACAGCTAAATGGCCAGCGTTGACAATTGTTGAAGAATCGTTACTCGGAAACGCTCAGGAATTATTATCCTCTGATTAATCTAGAGAATGCCATCGTGCACTCCCCATATCTCTGATAATAATATTTAGCTGTTGCGCATAAGTGACTAATGGATTCTTTAGGCGAGCATACACCCCTCCTTGATCCACGCATAGATATCTTGTGTCTGTGCAGCGGTCATTTGCTCGTGAGCGAGTTTCTCCACATCCCAGCCTGCACACCGCAGCTCTGGAAATGTGGGAACTGGCTGTGTAGTATGTGTCACGGTGGCGGCCACTTCTTGTTCATCCTCGAGTCCAATTCGGCTAAAGGCATCGACATTTCCATGCAGCTTGCCGGGTCTATGAACAACAATAAAGTTGAAGGCCTGCAGGGTTCCTGCCACCGTGCTACCTGGCCCTCCAGATTTTTAAGGTTTCAGACCCAGCGTAGTGAGGCGTGATCTGTACACAATGTAAAGGGGCATCCATACAGAAAGTCTGTGGTACTTGACGAAGTACACCGCAGCTAAAAATTCTCTCTTGGTAGTCACGTAACATTTCTCTGTTTTTGTTAAGATTATGCGAACCATAAGCCACTACCTGCTCAGTTCCATCTTCTGTGAACTGTGATAGAACAGTGCCTATTGCATAGGCAGACGCATCAGTGTCTAAGATGAAATCGAGGTTATGGTTAGGATGAGCAAGAATAGGTGCGGTTGTCACTTGTTCCTTCAACACCCTGAAGGAAACCTCACACTCACTCATCCACTTGAATGGTCTATCCTTTTCAGTGATTTGGAATAACGGGGAGGCAATCTCACGGATGTATCGACAGTTGTACTGGTAAAGGCCTAGGAAACTACTCGTGTTTGTTACTGAGGTGGGCGTCTGCCATTCTGCTACAGCACATGTTTTTACGGGTTGGGTGGCCACTCCATCTGCGGATATTACATGACCCAGGAACTCAACATTTTGTTGGAAGAAATGACACTTCTTAGGTTTGAGTTTGAAATTGGCAGTTTGAAACTGCACCAGTAGCTTATCTAAGTTAGATACGGTCTGCTCAAACAAAGGGCCAAAAACGATAACAACATCTATGTAACAGAGGCAGATTCCCCATTGCATGGTGGTTAATACCTGCTCAATGAGATGCTCAAATGTTCCAGGAGAGTTGCACAGGCTATACGACATCTTGCGGAATTGGAAAAGACCGTCCCTGCAGACGAACACGGTCTCCCGATTAGCCTCATCCATGGCTACATGCCAGTATCCGCTCACCAGATCAAGAGTACAGAACCATTTGGCTCCAGACAACGAATCTAATGCCTGATCTATCCATAGGAGCAGATACGCATCTTTGATGCTTAGATCATTAAGGCAGAGGTAGTCAATGCAAAACCGCAAAGATCCGTCCTTCTTGCCTGTGAGTATGATAGGACTGGCCCATGGAGACACAGAGGGCTCAGTAATTCCTGTTCACAACATGCTATTTACTTGTTGGTGGGCTTCTGCCTCTTTGTATATGGGAAGATGACGCACCAGCTGTCGTACTGGTCGGTTGTTCCCGGTGTCGATGGAGTCCATATCCCCTGTGAAAAACTCCTGATATTTAAATAGGAGACATACAGGAGACGTCGTACATCACGTTTGTGAGATTGTGTTAATCCAACTGTGCCATGCAAATATAAGTCATGCAGGTGTTCTGGTAGATTTTCAACAGAAGCTGTTGCTGGTGTGGGTGCGCTAGTGTATGTCTCCACTGATATCGCATCCACAAAATGGCCACAGCAAATGCCTGGGACAAGCGTTATGGGGTCTGCTGTGCCAGTGAATACCCTGAAAGGTATGTTGTTCTTGTCGGTGGTGACTATTATTCATGGACTCACGCAAACTTGTCGTACAGTGATGATTCCAGGCTAAAGGGGTATGCGACGGCCGTGCATGTCTAACTCGTGTTGTCTGCAGTGTATTACGGCTTCACTGGCACTGAGAAAATCAGAACCTAATAGGGCATCGTTTTGGAGAGAGGCAACTACAACTCTCTGAAAGGGTTGCATTTCCTCTATCTATATCACGATGTTTATGGTACCAGCCACCAGAACGTCAGCCCCGGTGGCTGTTTGCTAAAATATGTTAGAGTGCCTAAGGGGTGGCTGGTTAAATATGGTGATGGAAGCTCCATTGTCTACAGTAGCACTGGTGGAAACACCACCAAATAAGCAGGCACACTTATATATCACTTTGCGGTATGGCTGCAGAAGATTTTCCAAAGTTGCGGTGTGAGGAACCTCTTGAAATGTGGTGGGATCTTGTATGTAGACTGCCTGTTTCTCTATAGCTTTGGTGAGTGCGGAAGGTGGCTGAGTGAGGAAAGGGCCAGCTCGTCGTCGTTGCTGCTGCTTTTGCTTAGGCAACGACAGAGTTAGGGGTAGCAATGGTGCTGGTTCTGTTGGTGATGGTGTGTATTGCGAGTTTATGTATACAGTGGATTAGATTGGAGTGGCGGTGCAGTTACAGTGTGTCCATTTTGGACAATGCATCATCATGTGATTAGTGAAGACACAGAAAAAATAATGTCGTCACCACTGCCTCTCTTGTCGTTTATGATGATGTCTTTTGCAGATCCATGATGCGGAATGGTGTGTGCTATCCACATCACTATCGCTACTAGATGTCATAGATGATGATGAAGGGAAATGTGTGTTGCATACTACCAAAGGGCACCGTGTGTTCAGTGTCTTGGTAGTGGGTCTTGGTGCTTGAATAAACGTTGTTTCAGCGGAGGTGCTACAACCAACCACTGCCATTTTACAAAGAAGAGGGTTTGGTAGGTGCATTTTGTGTAGGAACACAGTTTACCACAGAGGGGTTTGATGTCGGTATTGTGGATGCAATGTGCATCGTTGGTACTGACTGTTGTGAAACCGTATTGTGTATAGTGTATGGTCTTGTTGAGGTAGCATTTGCAGTTGTGTTTGGTGAATCGACCTAGCATTTTGTCCATGGCCCACAGTTGAGCTGGTTTGCAGAGTGGGCACTGAAGTGATTCTCTAATCAGTGCCCGTTCTAGTTTGTCAGATGCTCAGGCTGCAGTGTGTGACAGTGTGTGCCAGGTGTAGTGGAGAGAGGTCGGATCAGACACCGTTCCCTCCTGTTGCTGGGTGGTGGTCTGTGGCCTTGTTGTGGTTAATGTGGTCAATAGATTAGTGAGGGTGGAAATTTGTTTTGTACTCTCTTTCAGTCTCTCACTGGTGTTCTGTGTATTTCCCTGTTTGTGCTGGTTCCCGCACCCTGGGGCATTATTGTGGCCTCCGCGATGGGATTGACCATGCCCCCCTTCCTCTAGGCACGTTGTTGGGATTGGGGGAGGTGCTTCCTGTTGTGTAGCTGGAGTAGGCTCAGCTGCTGTAGCGGAGCCTAGTGTGGTGTCTGTTGCAATCAGTATGTTTGTATCGTTGAGCTCATTGATGGGATGATTTTGGCATTTGCTGTTTTTCACTCTTTCCCAAAAATTCTCGATCCACTGAGAGCAGCAATAAAGGTATCTAAGTGAAGGTGCGTTACTCTTTCGTGGTTGGTGCTAGGGTATGACATTGTCACTAGATGCTGGATACGACTCGTTAATTCTGACAGGTTCTCCAGCCCGTCTCCACAAATTCTTTAATTGCCACTGACTGGTCTCCCCCAGAGCTGTGTCCCTAAATCTTTCGGACAAGGAATTTTCTAGCATTGTGTACGTTGGTGTCATGTCTGGCCCCAAATCTGCCAGTACCTGTAAGGTTTTTCCTGACAGTTTTTCAGCCAGATACTCTCCCATCTGCTGGTCTGTCCACCTGTTCGTGTGGATTATAATCTCGAACTGGCACTTGTAGTTGGCCCAGTTACCCTCCACACTGAACTCAGATGGGAGGATCACTCGGCTGGTGCCATGGTAAGGAGCAACAGGTAGAAATCCAGGTGGCGGTGCATTGGAGGAGGTGTCGTGCATCCACCGGGGCGGATCTACATGTCATTGACTAGGTCTTTCGTCATACGGTGGCAGTCCAGGAGAGACGTGTGTGTGTGTGTGTGTGTGTGTGTGTGTGTGTGTGTGTGTGTGTGTGTGTGTGTGTGTGTGTGTGCGTGTGCACGTGTGCGTGTGCGCGTGTGTGTGCGCATGCGCATGCGCGCGCATGGCTTCTGACAGGATGTTGATATTGCGGTCCCCCATTCCAATATTCATACCATGGTGCCGAGAGGTAGCACAGTGATGAGGTTATTGTGGGTGGTGATGTGGGCCTAGGTGCATGCTGATTAGGCCACTAGTCACCTTCGGATTGGTAAGGCATTGGGCATGATGGTTGTGGTTGCCCCCATAGAGGACTTTCAGGCCGACGTCTGTGATCCGGCAAAGATGGTGTCTGACTTTCACGGATGTCAGACAAAGAAATATAGGATATATCTGCCTGCGAGGCATCAGGGAAAGACAACCCACCCACCCCCTTCGCTGATCGGCGAGTATTCCTGTCTAATTGGTACTTGGTCACCCGCACGGGGGAAATTTTGACTGTCTATAGTAACAGCCTTGGCTGCCCTTCCATCGTAATACCCCACCTTTTGTTCGGAAGAGTACATATTAAAATAGAAGGGGGATTGGAACATGCAGGAATTCAGATCGGGCGTGGGTTCTCTTCATCTTCGAGCCCCACATCGGGCACCACTTGTAGCCTCCTCTGTGCACTGGTCCGCAACTCCCTCATGTCCGGCGGCACTGCTAGTGCAGGGTACGTTGGGGTGAGGGTGCTGGTTAGCTTGTCTCGGGGTGATGGAGCAGGAATCGTGCCTCTCCGGTTTGTACAAAGACCGACTTAGTGAGTTGGTGGAGCATTCATGTTCCAGTGGGGCCAGGCGACCATCGTCGCGGAAGTTGAACCACACCGTCTCATCCAGGTTGTTACTCTAACATTTAGTTCTTAGTTCCACACATGTCTAGATTTGACCGCAAGTGGCTGTTTGTTTTTCCTATCTTTAACACATAGGTTTGTCTGGCGAGAATGCTCGGTTTTTGCATGGTCACCAGCATGGAGCATCTTCCTCAGAGCGACAGCGTGCAAACAAGTCACCTGGTCACAGCTTCAGAATCAAATAACGATCCTGTCACATACCACACCATGACCACAAATAACAACACAGGGACAAGTAACATTACCTAAGCACTTGAAAAGCATGTATCTATTTACGGTGGTGAGAGAGAGACAGCTATCCAACAATGGTGATCTTCCTGTGAGGGCGTGGTGGGCTCTAAGGCCGCACCCAATCACTGTGGTGTTAGATGGCGATCTGTGTCTCTATACATCACCTTACGTTTCGGGTGCGAATCATGTGAGATCCGCACCCTAGGACTTAACATTTACCTACCTTTAGAATTAATTCAGAAAGCCCAAAGAATGCACTGCGAGAGTATAAAATATAATTATTTTGCAGCGATTCCTACTTTGGCATGAGACTAGCTAATATGTATCCGGAGATACTGGGAGAATGTGTGCGGTCATCGACACTTTGATTCTAACTGCTCAGAAACCCCAATAATTTCTAAAGTCAGTTTTAGCCAACGTGCCAGAGAGATCCAAACAATCAATAGGCCCGGAGGCCGGAGGAGTGCAGAAAGAGACAACTACTCATATCCTACTAATTTAGGAGGCCCTACGGTTATGGCCAATTTATAGAAACGAGCCGGTGCATGGTGTATAGCTTATCCGCAGCTCCCGGAAAAGAGGCTTACACAAATGTCTCCTAAAGAGTAGTCGTCCCTAACTACTTATTAGACCTATACTATTGAGCTAACATAGCCAGGTTTAGTCGGCCACATGTCAGGTTCGCGTGTTGTGAACATGAACAGCGACCTCAGTGAAAAATTGATGCTGTGCAGGGAACAAGGTGGTGTGTTTGTTTTTGCTGTATAGTGTAACCTAATCGAATTGCGGTCCAAGTTTTTGTACAAATAAGCAAAATGATTTACCTTGGATGGCTGCTGCCATATTACCAACATATACAGTACAGTAAAAATGTGAGGTCACATGACCTTGCAGTGCCTATTAGTCATCGGCACATAAATGAAAATAAATAAATATATACAATTAAATATATAAACTATAAAAGTAAGGTCTCACATGACCTTGCGGTACCTACATATAGCAGTACCTATTATATAAATATCACTATGAAAAGGCTACAAAGTACTTATTAGTCATCGGTACAAAAATAGTCCTATTATCACTGTAGTTGAAGCGACACTTATCCGGGATGTGAGATGCCATGATCCTGAGTTGCTGCTAAATTGTTATGTACTTCGACGCCTGTCTGCGCGCTTGAATATATCTCCTTAATTGTAGTCCACAACGACCCAGTAACTCCCAGATTGTAAATTTTCCTTAGGAGTGAAGCGTGCCATACCACATCAAAAGCTTTACATGCATCAAGTGTCACAAGCAATAACTGTTCGCTGTTGTCCTTTGCCTCATTTTGAGTTTCTGAAATTATCAGTGCAGTGTTCACTGACGATGAATTTTCAGTGACGCCTCTTTAGAAGATGAGCTGTTCCCTATTATGTATGTATGGCTTTTGTTCTATTGAGTATTGCTTTTTCAAGGATCTTTCCCATAATTGATAAGACTGTAATTCCTCTGTGGTTAGTCGCCAACCTGATATCTTTTCCTTTCTTTGGAACAGGTGCCAGGATACCTTGCTTCATGGCTGCTGGTACATATCCTGATTTAGTAATATTACTTACCTACATGTATGTTTACTTATGTTGTTTCTGACTGCAGGCGTATGCCTCTATGGTCAGATCTTCATCTTCATACTGATGTACACTGTTGTGACTTACTGTCTCCTGTTGTGCAATATAATTATACATCAGTGGCTGATTCCTCCACTATTTATCAAGCCTAGCATTAAAGGCATTCACTGATGGGACGGTAATAATGTGCGAAGGCAAGCTATTCCATGTTTTCACCACTAACTGAAAATGAATTTTTCCGGATCTCCAACCTAGCTTTAGGCCTAAAGAGCATTTTGCTATGGCCTCTAGCCGCTCCTCTCTGAGGTGCAACCGCATCCTTCCGTAGCCTGAAGATGTTTCCAGTTATAATGGCATACACACCATTCAGTATTTTAAATACTTTGATCATATCCCCTCTGATTCTACGGAATGCTATAGTTGGTAATTTGAGCCTTCTGATCCTTTCCTCGTAGGTCAGGTCCTTAAATCCAGCCAATTGTTTTGTAGCTCGTCTCTGCACATTCTCTAGTGGCGTTATCTGTGTCTTTTTTAAAGGACTCCACACAGATGCTGCATAGTCCAAGTGGCTCCTTACCATGGCTTTGTATAGCTTTACCAAGGTATGTTCATTTAAATTTAGGTATGCACGTCGGATGATAGCAAACATGCTGTTTGCTTTGTTTACTTTCTCACTAATGTGTCTCTCAAAATGTAGTCCCTCATCGATTATTACACCGATGTCCTTTTCTTCCTTATATTGGTGGATATCATGGCTTTTCCATCTGCAGTAATGTGGTACTTTTGTGGTTCACTCGGTTTTCCCCCAAAACTTATTGATACACTTGTCTGGATGAAATCGAAGTCGCCATGTGTTAGACCACTCAACTAGTGCGGCCAGATCTGTCTGCATAGTCGCAGAGTCCTCCCATCTGCAAATAAGTATACGTCTGAGTGGGCACCTGGTAGTTCATTAATGTATATCACGAAGAGCAGGGGGCTTAGCACACTGCTTTGTGGTATCCCACTGGTGACGTCCATCCAATTTGATCCTTTCCCATTTATGGTAACCTGTTGCTTTCTATTACTGAGAAATTCCCTAATCCACCCATGAATTGGGTTACATATATTGTAAGCCTTTATTTTATCCAAAAATTATATTACGGATCTCCTTCTCATTCCCGGAACCGTAATTATCTGGATCCGCGTCCGCGTTTTTACTAATCCAACATGTCTGCCTCCATGAATGTTGAAATTAGGTTTTTTAATCTGTTTAAACCAATTTAATAATTTAATTATATACATATGTGACTCTAAGATGAACAAGAATACAGTGGATAATAATACCCGGTTTGTGAGGCAGTTAAATGAGACAAAGTGGGAAGTTATAACAGTTGAGGATAAAAGCTTAAATAATGTCCAAAATTCGTCTGCTATTGATGGAGTTGATTGTTCTGGATTGAGTCGAGATGGTTTTGTTAGGGCTGTTTCAGTATGGGTAAACAAACCACACGTGGTAAACAGGCGTCTGGCAGGTGCTGTAATGAGACAGATGCATTGTTTTCAGGGGAGCCCTACCTGTCCAACATTTCCTGATTGGTTGTGCAACAAACTACTACACTTCGCTGATAACACAGAGGGTGGAAACAACGAAGGACATTTGCTTGATATTAATAATCTTGATCGGTTGGAAGTGGGCAAAACTGCTGTGTTTGTCCGAAACCTCATTCCAAAGCAGAGTGACAGATATGCAACAATTCAAGAAGTTATTATTTTTAGTAAGTGTATCAATGTGTAGGCACATTTTTGATGATTTTATATAACAGTAGGACGTTTATCAATAAATGCTGTCTACTTTGTAACTATTTATTGAAATAATATGCATAAAAATAAACCCTAAAACTAGAATGTGCAGGCGATCCGCACACCATCGCAAAACCCTGCACTTTCACCAGCTTTGACATTCAGCGGGACCCGACCCGTGTTGGAGCCTACTGTAAACATTGCCCCGCAATCATATGAGTAACTCACAAATTTGGTTGAATTCCACCAACTGTTCTGTCCACCCCCTCACCTGATGGTCGGGGAGGGGTGGGTGGGGCCCCTAATGTAACCATGTAGCACAAACATATATGAGTAACTAACATATACCCCCCTCAGCCTGCTTTCCTACACACCCAGTGAGCTCTAATGTAAATGTTGTCTTGCAGTCCGCATTCATATGGGTAACTCACATAACACATTTAATCAAATTCCACCAAATGGTTTCGGTGGAGGAGAGAAGGATGAGGTCTATATTCATGAATTACAATTCATAAATACAAAAGGAATTAATTCCAATTCCTTTGGAAAGGCATTAATTACCAATTCCTGTTCATAAACTGGAGAATTTGATCTGGAGAATGTATAATGAAATGATATCATAATTGTCAATATACCAGTGTTAACCATTTGAGTCTAAAAGAAAAATTACTAAATGCCATTTATAACATAAAAAATATATTGTGTTGAATATTTTGAAACTACTTTGTCTGGGTGGTGTTTCTGCCATAAGCAGCAACAGGTTCTAGTCAATCTATTTTCAAAATATTAAATGGCTTTGCTGTTACTGATCTTTTAGAGTAGAGTTGCAAAATTCCCGGAAATTTTGAAGCTGGTAAATTTCCGCGGAAATTTTCAGGGAATATTGGGAATACTCATGGAATTTTCAGAGAATTTTTGGAAACATCAGCACCGTTATTTGTCTAGTTCTAAATCCCTTTGCCAACATTCCACTAGTATTTTACCTTGTACTCATTGCATGTTGATGAAATTACATCCTGACATAGCTGATGACACACAAAATTTGATTCACGAACATAAGTGTCAGATTTACAATTGGCACCTTTATAAAACCGTATAAAAAATATTTCACTTTAAATTATTTGATTCATTGAAAATTTTATGCTATTAAATTAAAGCTTTGGATATGTGAGAGTAAGAAATAAAACATGATTCTATTTAATGCTTTAACAGTGTTAACACTCGTATCAGGCAAAAATGGCTTCTGCAGTGGTCTTGCGAAATGTCCATTTGCAGACCATGAGAAGATTATTCTTAAAAGTTTACCATTGGAATGACAGGCTCGATAACAGAGCCAAAGAAATAATTGCTATTATTATTCTTCTTGCGTTCATCGTTCTCGTGACAGTAATCTTAGACTGTTTTCCTTATTTGGTGCATGAATTAATTGACACTTAACCATTATCCACCCTGGGTAAAAAATTTAAGTCTTACAGAGGCAGTAAAAGAAATGCTGGTGTACATTTGAGAAGTATTGTTAGCTGACCTGCCCAGAATGGCCAAGTGAGATGGCATGGCAGTCATCCGTCCGGCGTCCATCTGTCAACTTAAAAACGCTTCTCATTAACCAATGGCAGATTTCAACATAATTTGGCTGGGAGCACCCTATGGGGGTAGGCTTCAGAACTTGTATACAGAATTTTGATTGGCACCCATCTTGAATTTTCCGAAAAATTGCGGGGAATCATTTAAAACTCTACTCCTCATTAACTGATTTAGCAATTTCAACCAGACTTGGCTGGAAGATACTAGGCTGGTAGGTTTCAAAACTTGTATACAGAATTTTGATTGGTCAATTTCTCTGGAGGCCATCTTGGATTTTCTGAAAATTTCTGGAAATCACTTAAAAGCCTACTCGATAACCTCTGGACTGATTTCAATAAAACTTGGATGGAAGAACCATAGCCTAGTATGCTTCAGAACTTTTATACAGAATTTTGATTGGTCAATTTTTCTGGCAACCATCTTGGATTTTCTGAAAAATGGCCGGAAATCGTTTAAAACGCCACTCATTAACTGCTTGAGCGATTTCAACCAGACTTGGCTGGAAGGATACTACGCTGATAGATTTCAGAACTTGTTTACAGAATTTTGATTGGTCCATTTTTCCTGCGGCCATCTTAGATTTTCTGGAAATTTTGGGAAATCAGTTAAAGCACTACTCATTAAGCGCTTGAACGAGTTCAAGCAAACTCGGCTGAAAGGACCCTAAAGTGCTATGCTTCAGAGCTTGTGTATAGAGTTTTGATTGGTCAATTTATTCGGTGGCCATCTTGAATCTTCCGAAAAATGACTGAAAATTGTCAACTCATTAACTACTTGGGCTATTTCAACCAGACTGCAGCCATTTTGTAGTTTCTGTATATTTTGGGAAATCAGTTAAAAGACTACTCCTCATTAACCGTTTGGTCGATTTCAAACAAACTCAGGTGGAAGAAACCTAGGCTGGTACGCTGCGGCTTCTGAACTTGTATACAGAATTTTGATGGTGGCCATGTTGGGTTTTCCAATAAATGGGAATTCGTATAAAATGCTACTCATCATTAATCATTAGGGCAATTTCAACCAATTTTGGCTGGAATAATCCTATTGTCATAGCCTCTGAAATTCTATTCAGAACTTCGATAGGTCAATGTTTTGGGGGCTATCTCTGATTTTCTGAAAGTTTCCTGGACCCATTTAAAAACGGTAATCCTTCAATCAGTAAGCCGATTTCAACAAAACTTGGGTGGAATGATCCTATGACAGTAGGCTTCAACATATTAAACTTGATTGAACAATATTTTGGTGGCCAGCTTGGATTTTTCGAAAATCATCCATCATGTCTATTTAAATGCAAATGGTTTAAATGCCAATAGCCCAGGTGAGCACCACAGGCCTTGGGCCTCTTGTTACTTTATACCGTTTCTGTCTTAGCAAAATAACTTTTGAAAGTTAGAAGAATAAAGATTTATCTAATTCACACTATATACACATGGATGACTGTAGCTAAAAGGCCTATACTACAGCTATAATTTCCCTACTGTGTACATGTATATTGAAAACATTTTGACTGAAATAATTGCCACATAAGCAAGCAACAAATTTTAGACAAATTCTCTTCAGCATGTTTCATAATGGGCTCATTTGAAAACATCTTTCTCAGAATACAGGAAGACTGTGGTTAAGATCAAACTCGAATTGAACAAAAGCAGGTTGCCATTTCACCCTGTTACCAGGGTTAACATGTTAATCAACTTTGTGTAAATGAGCTGAATTTGAAACATAATATTTTTGAATATCTGAATGGTAGCACTGATGATATATATGTAAACATAGATTTTTTTCAAAATAAACTCAGACAAAATATTACCATTTCAAATGAAATGGATTAAAAACAACATACCACTCGAATAGCAAGTAAAATCAAATCATAGACACACTGAGTAAGCTTTGTAAGTTAATGATTAGCAAGTCTAGCCTCATCTCAATGCATCACTGCACATCAATTATATTCCAGATAATTCACACTAGTGTGCTAGTAAAGGACAATGCAATGATGATTGACTCAAGTTAAACCATTAACCAATTTGCTAAAGCAGACAGATTAAAGAATTTACTAGAGATATTGAGAAGCACTGTTATGCTGGAACTGCATTACATGTTTTGAAAGTGATTTCATTGACGCTGTCAGAGGCAGCAACAGCTTTCAGTAAAATTAATCTCAAGATACTCAAAAAGATTATCTTATTGAAATGAATATGTTATTGTTACATGTATATGATAGTAACAAATCTTAGTCAGATTATTTCAAACATTTAAAAAGCGTAATTGCAATGTAGGTGTACAGGAAAGATTTTGAACATCCACCACACAATTGTCCTCAATACACTCGTTATGGTGTTTTCCATACAAGAAGTTCAACATAAATATATTTGCGGCTTTAATTTCAATATGTGTCAATTATTCAATTATTTGAATTTAGCATTGTCCATGATTAAAGTTGATTATTTATTTTTCAATAATTGCGATTATCATTTAAATTGAATAATTGTGCAAGCCTAATTTACACTATATATATATATATATATATATATATATATATATATATATATATATATTTATCTATTTATACATCTACATGTATTTAGTCCTAGTTGTTCCTACTGTCATGACTATGTAGTGTAGCTTAGTATATGTTACACACTAGACATCTGGTCAAAAACACATAGACTGTGTGTGGTTTCACACAGTCTGTACTTAACACAGACTGATGTGGTTCACACACAGTCTATGCTCAACATAGACTGGTGTGGTTTCACACACAGTCTATGCTTAACGTAGACTGGTGTGTTTTCACACACAGTTTATACTTAACGCAGACTGGTGTGGTTCACACACAGTCCATAACTGTTAACAATCCAGGTTGGTGTGGTTTCACACACAGTCTATGCTTAACGTAGACTGGTGTGTTTTCACACACAGTTTATACTTAATGCAAACTGGTGGGGTTCACACACAGTCCATAACTGTTAACAATCCAGGTTGGTGGGGTTTCACACACAGTCTATGCTTAACGTAGACTGGTGTGTTTTCACACACAGTTTATACTTAATGCAAACTGGTGGGGTTCACACACAGTCCATAACTGTTAACAATCCAGGTTGGTGTGGTTTCACACACAGTCTATGCTTAACGTAGACTGGTGTGTTTTCACACACAGTTTATACTTAACGCAGACTGGTGTGGTTCACACACAGTCCATAACTATTAACAATCCAGGTTGGTGTGGTTTCACACACAGTCTATGCTTAACGTAGACTGGTGTGTTTTCACACACAGTCTATCCTTAACGCAGACTGGTGTGGTTCACACACAGTCCATAACTATTAACAATACAGGTTGGTGTGGTTTCACACACAATCTATTTGTGGCACAATACTGTGCAAATAACTGATTTACTATTATCACAATGATATATCTTGATAAAAACCAATATCCAAACCTAAATGCGTATTTCATATTGTTTATGTTATTTAAATAAAATGTCAGTGTGTGCATGAATAGGTATTCACAAAGAAAATTCCCCAATATTCCCAAAATTCCCACCCGAAAATTCCCGGAATATTTCATGGTTACCTTCCAAAATTCCCGGAAAGTTTCCATGTCTTTGCAACCCAATTTAGGAGGATAACGGGTTATATAAAGCAGGTGAAAGCAAGCTTTTGTCTGGTGAACTGCCCATATTAGATCAATCAGTTCTTTACCACTTTACTGGTCAAGAGCATAATTAACAGATTTCTTTCTGATTTACCAGAACCACAACCATGACAGTATATTTTGAAAACAATATTGCTATCATTTATTGCACATTAAGTCAGCTTTCTTAATTCTAAACAGCTTTACTACATATATACATTTGACTTGAAATTGAGACAGGAATTTTGTGGGATGCCTCGGTGGGGGATTTCCTTCAGCACGTGAATGAAGTGTATATGATACACTATAATAGCACAACTTAGTTTTATTGGTTATTCATGTCCAAGGATGACAGGGGTGAGAATTTGTACACATATTTAGTAAATACAGGGGATAGCACCATTATTATTTATCCATTTCAGTAATTACATCTCAATTTTTAGTAACTGTACAAATGATAGGAATTGGAATATTTAAAAAATAATTTGAATGGATGTAATTCCTGTCTTGAGCAGGAACAGTTTCCGGTAAAAAAAATTTCTAAAAGATTCAACAGAATATTATGTCATGATTAATTTATTCTATAAGACGTGTAGAGTTGAAGGAGTTGATTTTATGTAATTTCTTGTTGGATAAATTATAAATTTAATCAATAGACAAGAACAGTTCCCAGTCAAATCAGTTTCAAAATATTTCACAGAAGATCAAAAAGAATAAAATAAGTCAAATAAATGAATAGTTAGAGTTAAAGCTAAGATTGTAAGAATACAGTAAAAGCAAATAAAGGTAATTGGGTAAAGAATTGGCAATTATTTGAGCATAGGTAATTAATTCCAATTCCTATTGTTATTCCTCAAGAATTACCCAATTACCAATTCCATAACAATTCCTGACAAAAGGAATTAAATAACCACCAATTCCCAATTCCAAATACCCCAGCCTGGTCTCCAGCAATTTAAACATGACAGATGCATCTGTCATGTCTGTGATTTTTTATTGTAGAGGGTCAGTGGAGTTATATTTCAGTCTGCTTATATTGATTGTTAGGCAACAATGGCTTCTAGGCGAATAGTTTTCAAAATATTTCACAGAAATTGGAATAAAAAGTGGACTTGTAACTGAGTAGGTGATATCTTAATAGCACTCAAAAATGTAATTGGATATTATATACAGGTGATCAATAAAGAAGATTTGACTGCAAGTTATTAATTATGGTAATAAATAGTGAAAGTTTAAATAAATTATACCTATTCTTAGAGCTGAAATCTTTTTAATTTGAAAATTATTGGACTGAATCTAATTGATTATTTAGGAATAAATATCTTTTGTTAGTCAAATTATTTTCAAATGAACATGTATTCATTAATCATTATGTTACATTTTCTAAATACTTTGTTGACTGATTTATACCATTAACTGGTTAACTCTGATTTGTATAATTTAAATCCACAACTTTCTATGATACCATCATGGTGTTTTCTATTAACTTTCCCATGAAGACATTGATGCCACTTCTAATCCCACCTGTCCTCACTCAATAAGCTCATGTTATACCACCACCTGTGCTTAATACTTTTTACTTTCATAATGAAATCATAATGTTATTTACTATGAAAATGATTTGACTGACAGTAATTTCTCACACACGGATCTGTAACTTTCAGCCAAATTGTTTTCATTCTTTATGAAAAATTATTTTTTCGTTGAGCAATTTATGCCATAAACCTTTTTCACTGATGAAATACTTCAAATCCCATTTTCAAAGCAATCAATGATACCCGAGCCAGTCATTCCAGCGGTAAATTTTCAAAAATAGTCTTGGTCTGCAAATGGACTTGTTTTATGAGAAAATTGGAATTTAGTTCACTAAATTTGACCACTAAAGGGTTAACTCTTATCACATTAATGCCAAATGTATATAATTTCTACAGTGAGTAGAAAAATACGGAGGTAACATTTTAGTGTTTTTAAAAATTGTTGTTGTCACATTGGACACCACCAGTTGACCATAATTTAGTTTCCAGGATGTACACCAGTTAACATATGAAATGGAATTGACTTTGGGAAACTGATATTTCAGTGGTCAAGAGGTTAACCTTTCAGTATTAGAAAACATATACAAATTCTTCATGATTTAATAAATTTCTGGAGTATTTTACTTTGTTAGGAAGATGCTACTATATTATATATATATATATATATATATATATATATATATATATATATATATATATATATATATATATATATATATGAGGGGTGTGTGGTGGTCGTGTTAGGTAACTGAAATATCACCTATTTATTTCCCCATCTAATAAACATAAGATAAGGGCCAGCTGTATATTGGTAAATTGTTTAAATCCAAATCGCTGACTTCTATTACTATTAGGTATATTTCAAGAAAAAGTTGAAATCGATTCTCTGAACTGGCTTAATAATAATAATAGACACTACAGTAACAACAAACATTAAACACAATTTCATGGCACAAATTCTTGTCGTCTTACAACTATGCTTAATGTATACCTCATATCCATCATCGTAGTATTAAAAATGTTAAATAAGACCGCCTAAATATTGTGTACGCTTTAATAAACACTGTTTATTACATCAAAATCTGACATAACATGGCGTCGCAAAAATATATAAATCATGTCATGATCCGCTAAGGTCAAGTTTAAGTCATCACTCTCGTCTGACAAGTTTAGGTTGTCATTCTCGCCTGACAAGTTTAGGTCATCACTCTTGTCTGACGAGTTTAGGTCATCACTCTTGTCTGACGAGTTTAGGTCATCACTCACCTGACAAGTTTTGGTCATCACTCCGCCTGATGAGTTTAGGTCATCAATCTCACCTGACAAGTTTAGGTCATCACTCTCGCCTGACAAGTTTAGGTCATCACTCTTGTCTGACGAGTTTAGGTCATCACTCTCGCCTGATGAGTTTAGGTCATCACCCTCGCCTGGCAAGTTTAGGTCATCACTCTTGTCTGACAAGTTTAGGTCATCACTCTTGTCTGACGAGTTTAGGTCATCACTCTCGCCTGATGAGTTTAGGTCATCACCCTCGCCTGGCAAGTTTAGGTCATCACTCTTGTCTGACAAGTTTATGTCATCACTCTTGTCTGACGAGTTTAGGTCATCACTCTCGCCTGATGAGTTTAGGTCATCACCCTCGCCTGACAAGTTTAGGTCATCACTCTTGTCTGACGAGTTTAGGTCATCACTCTTGTCTGACGAGTTTAGGTCATCACTCACCTGACAAGTTTTGGTCATCACTCCGCCTGATGAGTTTAGGTCATCAATCTCACCTGACAAGTTTAGGTCATCACTCTCGCCTGACAAGTTTAGGTCATCACTCTTGTCTGACGAGTTTAGGTCATCACTCTCGCCTGATGAGTTTAGGTCATCACCCTCGCCTGGCAAGTTTAGGTCATCACTCTTGTCTGACAAGTTTAGGTCATCACTCTTGTCTGACGAGTTTAGGTCATCACTCTCGCCTGATGAGTTTAGGTCATCACCCTCGCCTGGCAAGTTTAGGTCATCACTCTTGTCTGACGAGTTTAGGTCATCACTCTCGCCTGGCAAGTTTAGGTCATCACTCTTGCCTGATGAGTTTAGGTCATCACTCTTGCCTGGCAAGTTTAGGTCATCACTCTTGTCTGACAAGTTTAGGTCATCACTCTTGCCTGGCAAGTTTAGGTCATCACTCTTGCCTGGCAAGTTTAGGTCATCACTCTTGTCTGACAAGTTTAGGTCATCACTCTTGTCTGACAAGTTTAGGTCATCACTCTTGTCTGACAAGTTTAGGTCATCACCCTCGCCTGCAAGTTTAGGTCATCACTCTTGTCTGACGAATTTAGGTCATCACTCTTGTCTGACGAATTGAGGTCATCATTCTTGCCTGATGAGATTAGGTGATCACTTACCTGACAAGTTTAGGTTATCACTCTCGCGTTACTCTAGTAGCAGTGAAAAGGTTCTCCTATATAGAAGGTGAACATTTATGCCTACATAAATAGAAGGGTAGCATCAAGAGTATGTACTCGAGTAGCTACGAGAGTGACGGCCTAAACTCACCAAATTAAAAAGTATCAATATTTAGAGTGAGTACTCGGCAGAGTCGTTTACAATTTACGGACCTAATATACTCGAGAACGCAGAAATTACTCTATATGATCATTGCATGATGGTGATTGAGTATTATGCATTCAATCCAATCGGCATAATGGGTACCCATTTGATAACATTTTTAATATATATCTGTGCTCGTTGATTGTATACCTGCAAACTTAAGTGATTATGGTTTTTTTCTTGAAAACAGTGTGGATGAGGTTGTCAATATGGGAAATTATTTAATTTACAAAACAGTCCAATTGAAAAGACTTCAGAAAATCTTAAGTAATCAAGGAGAATAGATAAATGTTGTATGTAATTGTCTAATGTCTCCTGTGTATATATCTTATGTAATGCTATGTCATGTATAGATGTTATGTCATGTAATGGGCGCATCACCTCATAGGCAGTTCCTTTGATGGATCACCTATATGCACTTTGGAACGCTACTTTAAATAACTAAATACAAGTTTCTTTAATTGAGTTGAGTATACAGTAATAATATGCCAATGCCAATATATTTCAACAGAAATTCTGGGTATTTCCAAAAGTTATTTCTAGCTTGGAGCTGTATCCTCTAAGATTTCAATGTTGCAAGGCTGAAGGTGGCCAGAATAACAGCATTATATTACAACAGCACAGCTCAGAAATAAGTTAACATGTTTCCAAAGCAAAACAGAAATATGTTAGTTAGTAAGAAGTCTTATGTTCTGGTGAATATTTTGAACATAATTGGATAGGAAGACATAATTCTGTCATCTATCGGCAAATGATGCCAAAAAATTGTGCAAAAAAAACCAGGCAACAGCTGAGGGCCGACAGATGATATATGTATATTAAGTTTCAAGATGAGTAAGAAAAATCGCTAGCAGCAGTTGCTGACCGAATATTGCTCCCATAGATTTCTTATGGGCCTTTTTTGGTCAAGGAAAATGGGATTTCTCGGAAACCGTACACCCGATCCAATTTCTATAGTGGGCCTCTACATGTCCCGAGGCGTACTAACAGTGTATCAATTTTAGAGGTGATAGTTAAAAAAACTGGGTTATTTGTCATTAAATCAATTTCCAATACATTCCCTATGGAAATATTTGTTTGCGTTACAACAATCAGGATATGTCATAAACCGCTCATGATATCGGAGTTCTGTAAACAGCGTCGGAGAGGCAATTTCACCCCCAATCAGAGAAATTATATCCTGAAACCATAATTCTGTCATCTATCGGCAAATGATGCCAAAAAATTGTGCCTATGCCAGATTTTCTTTAAAAAAACAGTCATCGGACCAAAAAATATTTTGGGTCAACCTGCATGTCAATAGGTGCTAGAAGTTTCTAATGTTTCAAGATGATCGAGTAAAGACTGTAGGAGCAGTCGCTGACTGAATATTGCTCCCATACATTTCCTATAGGACATGTCGGTCACGGAAATGCAGAATTCTAGGGAAACATACACCAGATCCAATTTCTGTAGATGATATATACATGCCCGGTGCGTACTAGAAATGTACCAAGTTTAGATATGATATTTCCAAAACTGGGTCATTTATCATCAAATCAATTTCCATTACATTCCCTGTTGACATATTTGTCTACGATAAAAAAAAATCTCAATATCTCATGAACCGTTCGGGATATCGAAGTTCTGTACATGGTGTCTGAGAGGCAATTCCGCCCCGGATCAGGCGATCTAAATGCTAAAACAACCCGACCATAATTCTGTCATCTATCAGCAAATCATGGAAATATTGTTTAGTGTGCAGATGTGCAATAATAGAAACATTAATATGTCCACTAACGATTTTATTTTAGTAAGCAATAGTAGCCTCTGGTATCTGGGGATGTCAAAAATGTCAACCCTCTGACAGGGACAGAAGTAAGAATTCTCATGATGTCAAATAATTGTTTTTATTCAGCATTGTCTCAAAAACTGGTCACTGAACCGAAAAGATTTTTTTGCCCAACTTGCGGGTCAACAGATCCTAGAAATATGTTAGGTTTTAAGATGATCCGGAAAAACTCCTAGGAGCAGTCGCTGACTGAATATTGCTCCCATACATTCCCTATGGGACATGTTGGGAACGGAAATCAGCGTTCTGAAAGGTTAACATGTTCGCTAACGATTTTATTTTATTAATCCATACATGTAGTAGTGTAGCGAACGCTAATTTCCACCTATCTCGAAACACGGGGGATTAGCTTGGTGGCAATGGCTCTGCCACACTTCAGAAATTGCCAGGATGAGGTGGCGGGCGAAAATCGGTGAAGACACTTCAATAGTATTCAACAAGACGGTTCTTCAAATAATAAATGACTTCAACTTTTAATAATTTTAAATTGACTCTATACACAAACTGATGTTGATACAAAATTTCTATACAAACTACAAACGCTATATCTATCTACTATTCTGGCTTAAATCTCTGTCTACTATCTCTCTATCTCTAGCTCTGACTCTCACTGTTTCTCTCACTCACTCTATCCGTCTCGTATACAAATTCATTCACATTTTATAGCTAGTAGTCGTTAGAGTCTACAAAAAGGTAGTCAAGAGACATGTTCAAAATAAAGTCAGAACATGTCTAAAATCATTAATAATTTGTTTAAAGAATCAAGTTTTTACTAATAGTACTTTTGTGAATACCAGATTTATGCAATTCAATGAAAAATATAATTAGCCACTTTCATTCTGTATACATGCTGACTGTATTTTACTCTGACAAATTCAGAAAATCCTGATGACTATTTTGAAAACAATCAAGGCAAAAGTTGTTTCTCCTTGAGGCAGCAACAACTTTCAATCAAACTTTCCAAAATAATATGCAGGTTTCTTATGCCAATGTCTTGAAATCATGTTTATGGGAATTCATGTTTATGGGAATTCAGAATGAAAACGGTTAACAGATTATAAACATGCATTTTCATAAGTATGTTATTATATATAAAAGTTCAGTATATACATGTCTTGGAATACTGTGATTTATTATGTCCACACTGCAGGCTGGGTGGCTTTAATTGTCCTGGCTATGAATTGGGCTATTGTCCTCTGTCCACTATACTCCTAGAATTGTCACGCTTGATTTCATATGATTCAGCTGGCCATGATTAGGAACATTCTAATTTATGCTGGATAAAATCAATAATATATAATTTCACACAGAATTTCCTATACCTGGCCTAATAGCACCATGACATACTCTACCAACTTAAAAAATGAACCTGCCCTCAGGTCCAAGATAAAAAAATTAAATAGTGGTATATAGATGGAACGGAATTAATTAGATGGTGTAGTAGAATATTCCTGATAGGCACATGAAAATTTTTTATGTAGCTCATGGGTGAAACCTACCATGGCTAAAAACACAACTGACTATATATTTCACACTTAGTTTCTTCTCTGGTATTGATTTCATTGCCTCTTTAATCTGTTGATTTCGGCCTCCATTTCGATACGCCGCTCTACACATCGCTGATTATCGGCCGCATATGTCTCATACCTTTCCTCAAAATAGTTGCGCTCATCCTGCAGCTGTGCCATCTTCTTTTGGAGTTGCTTCGACTCTGTCTCCCAGCACGAATTCACACTAAGGGTATTTTGTTTCTTCAATGTTTCTAGCTCCTCCAGAATGGCATTATGCTGCGTGACATGAAAATTATTATCACGCCACAACTCACTGAAATCACGTTTATGTTCTTCACACTCATCATTAAGGCTCTTGTTTTCTTCTTGAATCTTACACAATTGTTCTTTAGCATCATTAAATTCTTTTCGTAGCTTATCCAATTCACCCTCTATTTTGGAAACACTGTTTACTGAGATGCTATTGTCTGCTCTAATGTTGTTGATCTGCTCGTTTAGTTTGGTATATTCAGCTTTTAATGATTGAGTTTCAGCACTGGTCTCTTCAAGTCTTGTTTTAAGATTTTCATATTCCTGACTAATGGAAGCTTTCTCTTGTTCACATTTACCTAGTTGTTCCCGAGCGCTGGTGACTCTGTCTAGCACTGATAAAACTTCCATGCTGTGAACGATCTTGTCTTCCTCCATCCTGTTCATCACAGCACAAAGTTTTCTCTCCAATTTAACTTCTCTTTCACCCGCACTCACAATTTCTAGATCTAGAGCTGCCTGGTTGATCGTAGCAAATGGCAGCTCTTGTGCTAAAGACAGCACTTCTGGTACAGTGTTTTCAACTACTCTATTGATAATCTCAGGCTGGCTCTTGGTTATATGTCTATATCTGTTTATCTGGCAAGGCTTCTGTTCCTTGCTTCTACCTGCAGTATTGTGCGAAACATATGTGCGAACATTAGCACACATAAACGAAAAATGTCCGAAATGTCTACAGGAAAAACAACGAACAAATCTTGCTTTACAACTCGAGAGATGAGTGTGATGAAATAACTCACCACACCGATAGCACTGATGATTTTGAGGGTGATGCTGATGATGACGTAATCGCTCACTTACCCATGGCTGCTGCTGCTGGAAAGATGGCTGCCATGGTTGATGTTGACAAACTGTGGTAATTCTGTCTTCTTTGTCTATTGACCGGTCTTCGCAATGGTACACATTGACTCATCCTAGCACGTTCTTTAGTATGACTTATCTCACCGGGATCATGTATGTAGTCAATACGACTACCCTTGGAAACTCCACCAGATGTAGCGAACGTTAATTTCCACCTATCTTGAAACACGGGGGATTAGCTTGGTGGCAATGGCTCTGCCACACTTCAGAAATTGCCAGGATGAGGTGGCAGGCGAAAATCGGTGAAGACAATCAAAGCAAAGGTTGTTTCTCCTTGAGGCAGCAACAACTTTCAATCAAACTATTTCCAAAATAATATGCAGGTTTCTTATGCCAATGTTTTGAAATCATGTTTATGGGAATTCAGAATGAAACGGTTAACAGATTATAAACATGCATTTTGATAAGTATGTTATTATATATAAAAGTTCAGTATATACATGTCTTGGAATACTGTGATTTATTATGTCCACACTGCAGGCTGGGTGGCTTTAATTGTCCTGGCTATTAATTGGGCTATTGTCCTCTGTCCACTATACTCCTAGAATTGTCACGCTTCATTTCATATGATTCAGCTGTCCATGATTAGGAACATTCTAATTTATGCTGGATAAAATCAATAATATATAATTTCACACAGAATTTCCTATACCTGGCCTAATAGCACCATGATAGTAGTATAATGTATCTACGTATATGCCAAATAGCAAGCATCTGACCAACCTAGAAATATGAATTATCTTGATTCCAATAAATTGGGCTTATGCCAGATTTTCTCAAAATTGGGTCACCGGACCCAAAAAATATTTTGGGTCGATATGTGGGTCAAGACATGCTAGAGTTTTTCCAGTTTCAAGATGATAGAGACAAAACTCTAGGAGCAGTCAGTATCCGAATATTGCTCTCATACATTTCCTGTGTGGACATGGTGGGTACGGAAATGCAGAGTTCTGAATGGTTAACATGTTCGCTAACGATTTTATTTTACTGATCAAGAGTAGTATAATACATCTACGTATATGCCAAATTTCAACCATCTGACCACCCTAGAAATATGAAGTATCTTGATTCCAAAAAATTGGCTTATGTCGGGTTTTCTCCAAATCTGGTCACTGTGTCCAAAGAATATTGTGGGCGGAGATGCGGATCAACACCTGCTAGAAGTTTGTGAAGTTTCAAGATGATTGACGAAAAACTCTAGGAGTAGTCGCTGTCTGAATATTGCTCCCATACATTTCCTATGGGACTTTTTGCCGGCAGAAATGCGTATATCTTGGAAACCGTACACCCGAGCGAGAAGAAAAGTGATAGCAAACTAGATCCCAAGGGGTACTACAAGTTGACCGGGTTTGAGGTTGATTAGATCAAAACTGTAGGAGGAGATAGTTTGCGAAAATCCTTGAGAATAATAATAATAAGAATAATTATAAAGATCCTGAGAAAAAACAATAATCTGGCGATAAATCGCAGATTAATAAAGAAAGAACCTTAGTTAGATCAATAGTCTGCGTTTACTTCATACATGCAGACTAATAATAATAATAATAATAATAATAATAACAACTTTAACCCATTAACACTTATATCGGCCAAAAATGCCTTCCACAGTGGTGTTGAGAAATGTCAATTTGCAGAACAAGAGAGGAGTATTTTTGAAAATTTACCACTGGCGTGACTGGCTCAGTTATCGAGCCAGTCACGCCAGTGGTAAATTTTCAAAAATGCTCTTCTTGGTCTGCAAATTGACATTTTCTTTAAAACAATTGAAATTTAATAATTATCCAAGGATTTCGACAATTATGCTTTCTATTAAATAATAGATACATCTGACAGATAATATGCTACATGAACTTGATCACAGGCAGACTCATAATAGATTATCTCATTGAATTTTCTTTATCCTCGTTTCAGATACTACAGTGCCATCTTTTTCTTTTTATCCATGGACTACGCCGACATCTGTCTGTGATGAGGAGACCACATACTCTTTCACATACAATGACAATAGGTAAATCTATATATTGATTAATAAATGAGAACAGATCCATGTGTTTATAAGCAGCATTATATCGTACTTGTGGCCTAAGTTCATGTTCTTACCAGGTCAATGCTGGACATTGAACAGTCAGGTATAATGTGGATAGTCAGGTGTAACTTGGACACTCAGGTGTAACTTGGACAGTCAGGTATAACTTGGACAGTCAGGTGTAATTTGGACAGTCAGGATTAAGCTCTCCTTTTAGGATATTGCTGCCTTAGACAATGCTCATTTTCAGAATGACGTAGTGGTTTCCTGTCACAGCCGTGAAATTGAAGAGATGTATGTCCTCTACTCTAGAGATCATTCAGAATCTGTCACTGTCAAGGACATGGTATAAGGTTTCAAAGGGCTTATGTTTACTTTCTACCAGATTAGCAGGACCCACTGTTCAAGCATGTTTATATGTGACAGAAAGGCTGTCACAATCAGGAAAGATACTAACTTTGCATTACTATCCTCACACATTAAAAAAACCCAATGGGTATATTGCAATAACCTACAGATGTCCATCTACCTATCCATCTGTCCATCCAGCTATATTCTCCAAAACTGTTTGGTGGAATGTGATAAAATGTGTTAAATGGTAGTTAACCATATGATTGAGGATTGCGCGACAATGTTTAGATTAGGCTCTGCCGCCTGTGGTGGGGTGTTGCGAGGGGGTGGTAGATTAGAATGGCAAAGTTGGCATAATTCAATTAAATTTGGTATGTGAGTTACTCATAAGATTATGGATTGTCAGACGATGTTTACATTAGGCTCTTCCCTCAGGTTTTATTAGAGGGTGATGGTGCAGAATGTCAAAGTTGATGAAAGCATGGGAATTTGCAATGGCATGCCAGTGACTGCGCATTCTGATGTTATTATTAGAGTTACATGATTACAAAAACCTGGAATCAATATGTTTTATTTTCAGACCAAGAGAAGCCCCTTTTTGAAAGTTTACCAGTGGAATGACTGGCTTGGCTATCGAGCCAGTCATTCCAGTGGTAAATTTTCAAAAATAATCTCTTGGTCTGAAAATGGACATTAAACAAGACCACTGCAGAAGATGTTTTTGGCTGATATGGGTGTTATTCATGTTAAGGGGATAAAACAAACATTCATTGATTCACACACACACACACACATGCAGGTGCGCCTACATACAATCATACATACATATGCATGCACACACGCACACACACACTAGTATTAGTTCTGCCATTCATGTTTCAATTCACAATGGTGATTAGTATTTATCCTGAATGCGTTCACATTTGTTTTGTCACAAAGTTTAGTTCACTTGTCTTGCTGCTTATTGTCTTACAAGTTGTTCAGCAGAGCATTGGTTAGTCAATATTATTTATGTTGCTATCTCGTAGTATTGAGCTTTCCATTGGTCAACCGTCCAATGACAAACCAGTCTCACAAAAAGCCACATTAGCAGTGGAGTGGCTGAAATCTACACTTCTACTCAAACTTATCCGTTGGTCAGCAGAAGTCCACCTGAACACATCAGTGACATCTCTGAAATTGTTACCTGTGGAGAAATACAGCCTAAAATATCAGGAACTGAAGCAGAAACATGGCCCATGGCTTGTTCAGGTATTGCCAGATTTTAGAAATATGATGGAATGAGTATATAGTGTTGTGTGATTTTCGAATATGTTAGCGCTACCTATAGTAAACAATCTAATATTGTGATATATTTGTATTTGTAAACTCATTTGAAATATTGATGAAACAGAACAACTGGATGATGTACAAATTTATTAATGTAAAAAATGTATATACTTGTAAATCGTGCGTGTGTGCGTGCATGTCTGAATCATCTGACAAAGTTATTCCAGTCCAATTGCTTTCAAATTCATCAACACGATGTTAGATATAAGCTAATGTCTGTATATATCATGAATTGTGTTACCTCTTATGTTGATTAAGGATTAATTCTATTTTAATATATATATATATCTTCAGAATTGGCCAGAAAAAACTGATCCACAGAAGTTTGTTTATGAGGACATTGCTATAGCTACATATCTGATTGTAAGTACTATTTATATTTCCAACTCTCACCCCTTAGTCCACTGCTTGGCAATATGCGGAATAATTCAGCACCAAATACAGGTTGAATAATATGCCTCTGTCACAATCAGCACTGACTTTGATAGACACACCTAAAAAGATTTTAACTGGCAGCAAGAACTTTGCATGAGCAAATTGGCCAGAAGGATAGACAGGGGACACTAAAATTACCAATACTAGCATATCCTAGATAAAAGGTGTGGTGGGGTGAGGAATTATTAAGAGATACTTTCATAACTAGTGGTCACCGATTAAAAATATATAAACAAAGACCCTGATTTAATACAAGAAAATACTCCTTCACCAAGACCAAGCATTGAGGTGACACTGACATACCTTTGTTACAGTTATGATACATACAGTAATCCTACAATGCATGCCTACACCAAGTTTGATTACTGAAGACGAGAAAAAACTCTTGAAACAGCATCCCGGAATAAGCTTTTATGACTGACTAGCAAACTAACTAACTAACGAAGGGCCATCATGTTTTATTGAGATGCTATGTGGAAGACCTGTCTAATACATCCAATGGCTGCCCTATGTACGTAAACAAGCACAAATTCATGTAATACTCGCATCATTTACATGCTGAAGAGTCTTTAATTATGTTACTGTGACCTTGATTTTTTACCGTTTGACTCCAAATTTATCACACTTTTTCAGAAACCCGAGTCTGGTCAAAATATCTCCAATAGAACCAGAGTTATTGAGAAATTGGTTTTCATTATCCAGGCCACCTTGACCTTTGACTTCGTGGTCCAAAATTTATCACACTTCTTCAGTATGCTACAGGCAATCTTCCACCCAAGTCTGGCAGAGTTGGCAATTTCCCGGGAAATACTAGTATTTCCCAGGGCAGTGGGAAATACTCAGATGTCAGGTGGCAAGTTTATATATTTAACCTCATGGTTGTTCATCATGCTTAAGAAAACACTGACAAGCGTCAGTAAATATCATTTAGTGACATATGCATAAGTTGCAAACCTATGCATACGGTGGTACATAGTCTTCTAACTACTAAACTAACACTACATCAGACAAAACTGAACATCCAATTAAATGATAAGCTATGATGTGCCTATTTGATCTCATATGTCAACCTGTATTGCATATATTGGCACCTCTCATTAATATATCTAAGATATTTAGTTTAAAATTTACCAGTTTTGATGAGTATTGGGGTATTTCCCACGTTTTGGAGTATTTCCTGGGGGTGGTATTTACCGGTATTTCCCACACCAGGAAATTGCTGCCAACCCTGAAGTCTGGTCAAGATATCTATAATAAAACCAGAGTTACTGACAAATTCATTTTCAAAATAATGATGTTTTAAATAATCTGGTCGCTATGGCTTCGACCTTTTGACCCCAAATTGATCACACTTCTTTTGGACCTTATGGGAAATCTTCCAGCCAAGTTAGGTTAAGAGAAATCGCCAATAGAAGCAGAGTTAATTGCCTTGCCCTTGTGAAAACCTTCCACCCAAGTTTGATCAAGATAACTCCAGTAGAACCAAAATTTTTGACAAATTAGTTTTCAAAATAATGATTTTTTAATTTATTTACTGTGGCCTTGATCTTTTGATCCCAAATTTATCACAAGTTTTCAGGAATTCACGGGTAACCTCTCCCACCCCTCCGCAAGTTTTTTTACTGTTAGAATTACAGCCCGGAATAAGATTTTGTGACTGACTAACTAAGAGACTGTGATTTATTGAGCTGCTACCCGTTTCTAAGAACAGTTAGTCTACAATCTACATGGATATTTTCTCGGAGAAAATTGAACTCTTCTTGATTGAATTTGGCCAGTAAAGGGTCAAGACCCTGCTGATTATGTGAGCGATTTTATTGAAATTTGTTGTTGCTGCAGCGCTGCGCAGCTTTCATTCAGATTTTATTCTAGATATTCATGCTGCCTACATTAACATATATTTGAGGTGTAAATATGTAGCCACTTAATGCTCAAGATTGATCAAGAATATTGATATCTTTGCTTAGTGAATATCCATTTACAGGCCAAGAGGAGACATTTTTGAAATTTTACCACTGGAATGACTGACTCAGGGCTGAACTTAGGACTCATGGGCCCTGTGCAACTTTTCTGAAATTCTTACCAGGGGCCATGGAACTACCATTAGGATCACGAGAAAGCTAGGGTCCAGTTTCAACTGTAGTGGTAGGGTGGGTGGGGGGGAGGTGTTTCGGTCTGAGGTCAGAGTGCTGTGGGATTTAACTAGGATCCAGTTCCTTAAAACTACAGTCTGGAATAAGGACACGGTTCATTCACAAAATAAAAATTGTTGAATATTTTGAGTATAATTGAATTGGAAGGCATTGCTGCCTAAGGCTATGTCTGACCAATACAATTATGTTCAAAATATGCAACAGAACATTTCTTACATTGTGTTCAAAATTGTTTTGCCTTTTGTTAACTTATTCAAGAGCTATAGTATAGATGTGGCAACTAACTTATGCAAGGGCCCAAACAATTAGGACAAAATGTGAACATTTTTGGGACCCTGTGCAAATGCACTTGTTGCACTGCCTTAAGTTTGGCCCTTTACTGGCCTGGTTATTGACCCAGTCATTCTCGTGGTAAATTTTCAAAAATAGTCATCTTAAGACCACTATAGAGGTTGGTTTTGGTTGCCATGACCATTACATTGTTAATGTGAGAAACTGTGTCACATGTCTGCATTTTTTCGTGTGTTTCTTGTTCTATTTCCACAGTTGCTATGGGAAGCTGAGAGACATGAATTGTGTTCTGATAAGTTGCAATCATTTGTGGACATTGGGTGTGGAAATGGCTTGCTTGTCTATCTCCTAACTGCAGAAGGGGTAAATGTGGCTGTCTATTTATTTTACCACCAAAGCATTTCATCATTGTTCAATCGGGAACTGAAAGCATCATTTTTATTCAGTTCCTATTGCAAACTTTTAAAATGTATGAACGAAAACAATTTATACAGACCATATCTTAATGAATATATATGTATGTTATTTCAATTTACCAAGACTTCTTCTGAAAGTCAATGTCTTGAGGTTTGCATCCCAAGATATCTTACATATTTATCTTTATCTTCTTCACTCTAATCATAACATACTAATCTACCATAATTACTGCAAGTTTGCCGCATTCTGAGCTAGATTTGACAGGGTTTTTCAGGCTTTCTGTTTATGTTTTTTTGTTTAGCTTCTCAGCCAAGGGTACTAGTGTGGGCCAAGTGTTTTGTCAGAATTATGTCTGATGGTTGCATAACTGTAGGAGTGACAATTTGTGCATCAGTATGATCATAAGATGTTCTAAGACAAAAACATAAGTGATACATGTTATTATGTATACTAGTCTTTCTGCGTTCTGCTTGACATGTTCCTACATAGATGTGTACATGTGTTTGTTATTAGCATGTAGGTCTTGGTGTGGATGTGAGAAAGCGTACAATCTGGGACATGTTTGCTGACACGACTAACTTACAGGTAAGCATCCTTAACACTTACCAGTTTGATGGCAAAATTCTTTCTTGCTGAGCTTGTAGAAGACAGACTGGTGTATATTTGAGCTATACTGTTGCTTTAGGTTGTTGCTGTCCATGAGCTAAGTGAGTGGACATGTTACTCATATCTGTGAACATACTATATAGAGCAGTGCAGTGAAATTGAGTAGACTGTCAGTCACGTTTCCAGTTTATGAAGCCAGTTCTATAGGCCACATAAGCATGCCATGAAATTAGAATCTTTTTGGCTCACCTGGCCTAAAATGCCAGGTGAGCTTATGCCGCGGCGACCATCCATCCGGCGTCCGTCAACTTTTCCTTTAAACGACTTCTCAAGAACCACTGGGTTGATTTCAAATATATTTGGCAGGAAGTATCCTTAGGGATTAGGGATCCAAGTTTGTTCAAATGAAGCCGATTGGCCAATTTGGCCGGAAGCTGTCTTCGATTTCGGTCAATTTTAGGAAACGTCTTTAAAAATCTCCGAAACTGCTAAGGGAATCGATTCAAAACTCATGAAACATCATCTGGGGAAAGAGGTAAGCCAAGTTTGTTCAAGAAGACTTGATTGACCAAATGGTTCGGTGGCCATTTTGGATGACCTAAAACGACTTCTCCAGAACCGCTGAAGGGATCGAGATATGATTAGGGACTAAGGGCCATTAAAGTTTGTTCACGGGAAGTTGATCCATCAAAAAACATGGCCGCCGTGGGCCAATCAAAATGAAGATTGTTTGGCAGCCATATTGGATTTTTTATTTGATGGATTTTGAGGCCAAAATTGTTTCTATATATGTTTTTGGGTATTCTGAGCTCAAATTTGCCATTTTCGAAACTTGGATAAACGGTTTGGCAGTCATCTTAGATTATTTTCATGCCAAAGGCACCCAGACTAAAGCAATGGGAAATTTAAAATGTCTTCTCGAGAACTACTTGGCCGATTTCAATTATTTGGCAGGAAACATCCTTAGGGCATGGAGATTTAAGTTTGTTCAAACAAAGCCGATCAGCCAATTTGTCCGGCGACCATCATGGATTTTGGTAGATTTTTAGAAATGTCTTTAAAAATCTTCGCCGAAACTGTTTGTGATTGATTCAAAACTCATCAAATATCATTTAGGGCACGAGCTGAACCAAGTTTGTTTAAGGGAACTTGATTTGCCAAGTGGTTGGGCGGCCATCTTGGATAGCGTGGTTTTCATGAAAGTAACTTCGTTTCCAGAGCCACTGAACGGATTGGGCCAAAATTTGGGAGATATGATATTGATGACTAAGGGCCATTAAAGTTTGTTCAAGAGAAGTTGATACCTAACGAAACATGGCCTCTGTTTTCTTGTTACAAGTCTGCTCAACTCATTAGAGTTCTACTTATTGTTAAGGATCATTCTAGTTGAAATGCCTATGGTCCAGGTGAGTGACACAGGTCCCTTGGGCCTCTTGTTTAGCAGAGAAGAACTACCCATTCTAGGAAGTTTTTATAAAGGAAACTATCTTGAACTTTAAAATTGTATGCATACATATCATTGTCCATTATAGACTGACCACTGGTGGCCAATAATGGAGGAAATGTCTCCTCTTTATTAAGAGTAAAGACAGTGCAAGTATGGAATTCTGTTTACAATGCAAGAAAAAAATGGCTAATCAGAGGAAAAGGCTTCAGGCATTCTTATATCGGACAGCATGGGCACAGAAAATATTTTCTGCTTTATATGAGTCCGATGGAGGATCTCAAAGCGGACATTAACACCTCAATAGGTTGGGGGAAAAACAAGAATGAGTCCACTATTTGTTTTGTCTTGCCATAACCCATTTTGAGTTTCTCCTCCCACGCATGGTTCTTGCCTTTAGTATCAGTTACTTTATAAATGATCAGTATTGTTGAAGGTTTCCAGAAAAGTTGGACCCTTATGATTAGAGCTATCAAAATTTTTTATGATATTTATTTGGCATTAATGATAATTAAGCATTTCATTTATGAATTGATAACTTGCTTCTGAAGTCATTATTTCACATTTATTACATCAAACTGGTGTTGAATATTTTAAAACTAATTTCACTGGAATATATTTCTGCTTTTAGCAACAATGACGTAATTCAGTCACTTTAATTCCAAAATATGTCTTACATCTTAAACAATCTAGTGTATGTGGTGTGTAGTATTGAATGTGTTAATCCTTTAATGGTAAAATTTGATCAAGAAAATCAAAATATTTGGTTATTAAATGTCCATTTGCAGGCCAAGAGAGGATTATTTTTTTTTAATTCACCACTGGAAGGACCGGCTCGGTTATTGAGCTAGGTATTACAGCGGTAAATTTTCTAAAATTGTCTACTCTTAACCTGCAAATGGACATTCTTCAAAAACACTGCAGATGCCGGTTATGGCCGGTTAAAAAAATAACCACTGATATAACGCAAGCATTCTGTGACACATGGTAGGTGTGTATTTCAGGCAGTGAACCAAATATTCAGTCTGCTAATTACTGTATAATTTAATTTGTAGGAGAGAACAATATCACCATCAAGTGAAAATCTCTTTCCGGAATATGATTGGTTAATAGGTAACCATAGTGATGAGCTGACACCATGGATACCTGTTATTGCGGCTAGGTGAGAACTAAGAGAATACTTTATCCCAATGCCATTTCTCTCTCCTGCATAGCGTGGGGGGGGGGGGGGGGGGGTTAGTATCAGCTTTCCAACAGCTGCGGCATCAATATCAAGTATTTAAATTTAGCACATTACTTTGACTTAGTTAAGACTATCGAAACTAAACTTGAATACATGGTTGCCTATACAGTTAGCAATCTTTATAATAACAATAAGGCCACAAGGTCAAAGTTAATGAAAATATTTCTTACACGTTATCTAACCAATAAAAATCAACAAACTATTCACTTGATGAAAAACTCAACCAGATTCCTGGCCAGTAGGTCAAGGTCATCTATTTTGTGTGCATTTGCAGAAGAACCTAATATACCTGCTATGTGCACATAGTTATACCCTGCAAAAGTACAGGTATATAGTAATCGCTTTGTCAGTGTGTGTATGTTTCCATCCCCCATTTTTTGTCTGGAACATATTTTTCACCTGTTGTCACAAAACTTGGTATATGGATGCATCATAGGCTAGGTATTTACAACTGCTCGCATGTTGGGCATCCATCATCCCTCGTCAAATCGCTTCTTCTTAATGGTTTGACCAATTTCAACCTAATTTGACTGAAAGGATCATATCCTGGTACTCTCCAGAACTTTTATTCAGACTTGATTGTACATTTTTTGGGTGGATGGTGAAAATCTGAGATTTTATGAGAAGTTTACCGGAAATTGTCAAAATGCTACTCCTCCTTAGCTTCTTGACAGATTTCAACTAAATTTGCCTGGAAGGATCCTATGGTGGTAGGGTCTAGAACACCTATTCAGAATTAGGATGTGTAATTTTTCTGGTAAAAATATTAGATTTTATGTAAAAATTTACCGGAAATGCTCAAAACGGTACTCTTCATTAACCACTTGGCGGATTTCAACTTTATTTGGGAGGAAGACTCCTATTTGAGTAGGCGTCTGAACTTCTGTTACATAATTTTGGTGGGCCAATGTTTTTGGTGAAAATCTTAGAATTTATTTTAAAAAATTGCCAGAAATTGTCAAAACGCTACTCTTCATTAACCCCTGGGTGGATTTCAATCCAATTTGGCTGGAAGGACCCTATGGCTGTAGGCTTCAGAACTTATACACAGAATTTTGTTTGGTCAGTATTTTTGGAGAAAATCTTTTATGAAAAATTTAACCGGGAATTGTCAAAAAACTACTCATCATTAACCATTTGATGGATATTAACCCTAGTTAGGTGGATGGACCCTATCTTGGTAGGCCTCTCAGAATTTTAAAGGTGCACATTCCCACCAGAATGCTTGAAAGTAAAATTATTTAATTTGTATACTATTAGAAGCTTAGTGTGTACTTCAATGTAAATAAATCTTGATTGATCAATTAAAGGTGCATATTCACAGCAGAATGCTTGAAAATAAAATTGTTAAAATTGTATACTTTTAGAGGCTTAAATTGTGGGACTAGATGAAATGAAACGAATTAAATCTTAACATGTGATGGTTTCATTCCGTCCAAATTATTATAATTCTTTTAGTCGTGGACTCGTGCCTCTAATTCAATTTCACAACTTAAAAAATTATTAATTTATACGTAATAAAATCATCATATGTTAAGATATAGTCAAAAAACTTGATATATGGTTGTATCATAGTGTTATGGTGTGTCATGCATCAAAAGTATGTCAGTGTGACCTAGCTTTCATGGTTCACTGAGAATCATAGCTTATTCTTGTCCTGGCTATAGCTGCAAGAGTTTTCTGTATACAGTAACCAATTGAGGTATATAAATGCATAGTCCTTGTAGTATCAAATGGAGGCCAGTGTTATCTAGTTTTCATGCTTTACTGAGCTTCAAGAGTAATTGCATGGATTCAGAAAACAAGCTGTTGGGGTGTCACCGAAATGTGGTGGTATCCTTTGTGATGAACCACATCACTAAAATTCTAGCTAGGGATAAGGCTGAATAATTGTGATTCATTACAGGGTGTTATGATCAATAACAAGATTTATCATTTTCTCAAAATTAAAGGGTACCAGCCTTATGTTTCAAAAGGAAAGCGTTTCAAAACATTTTGCTTAACCCTTTAATGATGAAATTTGTTAACAAAATTAAAATATTTACTTATTGAATGTCTATTTGCAAGCCAAGAGAAGAATATTTTTTAGAATTTTCCACTGGAATGACTGGCTCGGTTATCGAGCCAGTCATTCCAGTGGTAAATTCTCAAAAATAATCTTCACTTGGCCTACAAATGGCCGCTCCCCAAGACCATTACAGAGGCCAGCTTCGTCGTGAAAGGGTTAAATGCAAAATCAGCTTTTTTCCATACTTATATTTTATAACATAATTAATTCGAAAATAGCAGATTGTAATAGTTTGCAGATTTAGCAAAACGTTTTCACAGGGCTTCCCTGGGCATGCTCTGTGGTCCCAAGCTGCATTTTGAGCAGATTTACTCACCAAAAGACTATTTAACCTTTTAACCCTCAAATTAAAAAAAAAGAAGATATTTTGGGCCGATTTGAGTGTTAAAAGGTTACACCTCAAGAGACCAGAAGCAACAAACTCTATGTTGAATATTTTGAAACTAAGTTGCCTGGAGCTGTCATTGCCTCTGGCCTATGGCAGCAACAACTTCCAGTCATAATGAAATTGAGACACTGATGTTTCACACATAAATGTTAAACGGTTCAAGAACCACCATATTTTGGCCCAGAAGCAGGTGTCCATTGTAGAGAGGTTGATTGGATTTTTATTACCTTATGAATATGGTATTTTATTTTTTAAGGTCATCTTATCACACCCGCTATTTCGTATTGCCTTGCTGTGCTTTTGATTTTGCTGGTAAATTCCATGAAAAGGTGACAGGTGTGTCTCAATATCGGACATACCTGGATTATGTTTGTCAGGTGGGACAAGCTTGTGGCTTTAAAGTTCAAGAAGACACACTCAGAATTCCTTCCACAAAGAGGGTAGGTATATGCTCTAATTAAGTGCCTTGCTTTATAGCGTCTGCCATATATATACAGAACTTAACCATAGAATTACAGATGTTGTCATTTGCAGTTCTGTGAATGATAGAATTCTAAAAGCAGTGAACTCAAAATCTATTGCCCATAATGCCAACCAGATGATCCATGTGCTATCTGGGAATGGCTTCGTATTAACAACTGTGCTCGATAGCATAAATGTATAGAGCATTCAATTTTAATAACGTGATGTGAATGCACACCATATTTGCATATTTCTATATATATTTCTCCATGGTATCTATATAATAAAGATTATGCAATTCAAAACTGCGTCATGTTTCCCATCACATGTACTTTTGTTCCTGAGCATCATATTTCCCCTCACATGTACTTTTGTTCCTGAGCATCATATTTCCCCTCACCTATACTTTTGTTCCTGAGCATCATATTTCCCCTCACCTGTACTTTTGTTCCTGAGCATCATATTTCCCCTCACCTGTACTTTTGTTCCTGAGCATCATATTTCCCCTCACCTGTACTTTTGTTCCTGAGCATCATATTTCCCCGCACCTGTACTTTTGTTCCTGAGCATCATATTTCCCCTCACCTGCACTTTTGTTCCTGAGCATCATATTTCCCCTCACATGTACTTTTGTGCCTGAGCATCAGATTTCCCCGCACCTGTACTTTTGTTCCTGAGCATCATATTTCCTCTCACCTGTACTTTTGTTCCTGAGCATCATATTTCCCCTCACATGTACCTTTGTGCCTGAGCATCATATTTCCTCTCACCTGTACTTTTGTTCCTGACCATCATATTTCCCCTCACCTGTACTTTTGTTCCTGAGCATCATATTTCCCATCACCTGCACTTTTGTTCCTGACCATCATATTTCCCCTCACCTGTACTTTTGTTCCTGACCATCATATTTCCCCTCACCTGTACTTTTGTTCCTGAGCATCATATTTCCCCTCACCTGTACTTTTGTTCCTGAGCATCATATTTCCCCTCACCTGTACTTTTGTGCCTGAGCATCATGTTTCCCCTCACCTGTACTTTTGTGCCTGAGCATCATATTTCCCCTCACCTGTACTTTTGTTCCTGAGCATCATATTTCCCATCACCTGCACTTTTGTTCCTGACCATCATATTTCCCCTCACCTGTACTTTTGTTCCTGACCATCATATTTCCCCTCACCTGTACTTTTGTTCCTGAGCATCATATTTCCCCTCACCTGTACTTTTGTGCCTGAGCATCATATTTCCCCTCACCTGTACTTTTGTGCCTGAGCATCATATTTCCCCTCACCTGTACTTTTGTTCCTGTGCATCATATTTCCCCTCACATGTACCTTTGTGCCTGAGCATCATATTTCCCCTCACCTGTACTTTTGTGCCTGAGCATCATATTTCCCCTCACCTGTACTTTTGTGCCTGAGCATCATATTTCCCCTCACCTGTACTTTTGTTCCTGAGCATCATATTTCCCCTCACCTGTACTTTTGTTCCTGAGCATCATATTTCCCCTCACATGTACTTTTGTTCCTGAGCATCATATTTCCCCTCACCTGTACTTTTGTTCCTGAGCATCATATTTCCCCTCACCTGTACTTTTGTGCCTGAGCATCATATTTCCCCTCACCTGTACTTTTGTTCCTGAGCATCATATTTCCCCTCACCTGTACTTTTGTGCCTGAGCATCATATTTCCCCTCACCTGTACTTTTGTGCCTGAGCATCATATTTCCCCTCACCTGTACTTTTGTTCCTGAGCATCATATTTCCCCTCACCTGTACTTTTGTTCCTGAGCATCATATTTCCCCTCACATGTACTTTTGTTCCTGAGCATCATATTTCCCCTCACCTGTACTTTTGTGCCTGAGCATCATATTTCCCCTCACCTGTACTTTTGTGCCTGAGCATCATATTTCCCCATACCTGTACTTTTGTTCCTGAGCATCATATTTCCCCTCACCTGTACTTTTGTGCCTGAGCATCATATTTCCCCTCACCTGTACTTTTGTTCCTGAGCATCATATTTCCCCTCACATGTACCTTTGTGCCTGAGCATCATATTTCCCCTCACCTGTACTTTTGTGCCTGAGCATCATATTTCCCCATACCTGTACTTTTGTGCCTGAGCATCATATTTCCCCTCACCTGTACTTTTGTTCCTGAGCATCATATTTCCCCTCACATGTACTTTTGTTCCTGAGCATCATATTTCCCCTCACCTGTACTTTTGTTCCTGAGCATCATATTTCCCCTCACCTGTACTTTTGTGCCTGAGCATCATATTTCCCCTCACCTGTACTTTTGTTCCTGAGCATCATATTTCCCCTCACCTGTACTTTTGTTCCTGAGCATCATATTTCCCCTCACATGTACCTTTGTGCCTGAGCATCATATTTCCTCTCACCTGCACTTTTGTTCCTGACCATCATATCTCCCCTCACCTGTACTTTTGTTCCTGACCATCATATTTCCCCATACCTGTACTTTTGTTCCTGAGCATCATATTTCCCCTCACCTGTACTTTTGTTCCTGAGCATCATATTTCCCCTCACCTGTACTTTTGTTCCTGAGCATCATATTTCCCCTCACATGTACCTTTGTGCCTGAGCATCATATTTCCTCTCACCTGCACTTTTGTTCCTGACCATCATATTTCCCCTCACCTGTACTTTTGTGCCTGAGCATCATATTTCCCCTCACCTGTACTTTTGTGCCTGAGCATCATATTTCCCCTCACATGTACTTTTGTTCCTGAGCATCATATTTCCCCTCACCTGTACTTTTGTTCCTGAGCATCATATTTCCCCTCACCTGTACTTTTGTGCCTGAGCATCATATTTCCCCTCACCTGTACTTTTGTTCCTGAGCATCATATTTCCCCTCACATGTACCTTTGTGCCTGAGCATCATATTTCCCCTCACCTGTACTTTTGTGCCTGAGCATCATATTTCCCCTCACCTGTACTTTTGTGCCTGAGCATCATATTTCCCCTCACCTGTACTTTTGTTCCTGAGCATCATATTTCCCCTCACCTGTACTTTTGTACCTGAGCATCATATTTCCCCTCACCTGTACTTTTGTTCCTGAGCATCATATTTCCCCTCACATGTACTTTTGTTCCTGAGCATCATATTTCCCCTCACCTGTACTTTTGTGCCTGAGCATCATATTTCCCCTCACCTGTACTTTTGTGCCTGAGCATCATATTTCCCCTCACCTGTACTTTTGTGCCTGAGCATCATATTTCCCCATACCTGTACTTTTGTTCCTGAGCATCATATTTCCCCTCACCTGTACTTTTGTGCCTGAGCATCATATTTCCCCTCACCTGTACTTTTGTTCCTGAGCATCATATTTCCCCTCACATGTACCTTTGTGCCTGAGCATCATATTTCCCCTCACCTGTACTTTTGTGCCTGAGCATCATATTTCCCCATACCTGTACTTTTGTGCCTGAGCATCATATTTCCCCTCACCTGTACTTTTGTTCCTGAGCATCATATTTCCCCTCACATGTACTTTTGTTCCTGAGCATCATATTTCCCCTCACCTGTACTTTTGTTCCTGAGCATCATATTTCCCCTCACCTGTACTTTTGTGCCTGAGCATCATATTTCCCCTCACCTGTACTTTTGTTCCTGAGCATCATATTTCCCCTCACCTGTACTTTTGTTCCTGAGCATCATATTTCCCCTCACATGTACCTTTGTGCCTGAGCATCATATTTCCTCTCACCTGCACTTTTGTTCCTGACCATCATATCTCCCCTCACCTGTACTTTTGTTCCTGACCATCATATTTCCCCTCACCTGTACTTTTGTTCCTGAGCATCATATTTCCCCTCACCTGTACTTTTGTTCCTGAGCATCATATTTCCCCTCACCTGTACTTTTGTTCCTGAGCATCATATTTCCCCTCACATGTACCTTTGTGCCTGAGCATCATATTTCCTCTCACCTGCACTTTTGTTCCTGACCATCATATTTCCCCTCACCTGTACTTTTGTGCCTGAGCATCATATTTCCCCTCACCTGTACTTTTGTGCCTGAGCATCATATTTCCCCTCACATGTACTTTTGTTCCTGAGCATCATATTTCCCCTCACCTGTACTTTTGTTCCTGAGCATCATATTTCCCCTCACCTGTACTTTTGTGCCTGAGCATCATATTTCCCCTCACCTGTACTTTTGTTCCTGAGCATCATATTTCCCCTCACATGTACCTTTGTGCCTGAGCATCATATTTCCCCTCACCTGTACTTTTGTTCCTGAGCATCATATTTCCCCGCACCTGTACTTTTGTTCCTGAGCATCATATTTCCCCTCACCTGCACTTTTGTTCCTGAGCAGCATATTTCCCCTAACATGTACTTTTGTGCCTGAGCATCATATTTCCCCGCACCTGTACTTTTGTTCCTGAGCATCATATTTCCTCTCACCTGTACTTTTGTTCCTGAGCATCATATTTCCCCTCACATGTACCTTTGTGCCTGAGCATCATATTTCCTCTCACCTGTACTTTTGTTCCTGACCATCATATTTCCCCTCACCTGTACTTTTGTTCCTGAGCATCATATTTCCCATCACCTGCACTTGTTCCTGACCATCATATTTCCCCTCACCTGTACTTTTGTTCCTGACCATCATATTTCCCCTCACCTGTACTTTTGTTCCTGAGCATCATATTTCCCCTCACCTGTACTTTTGTTCCTGAGCATCATATTTCCCCTCACCTGTACTTTTGTGCCTGAGCATCATGTTTCCCCTCACCTGTACTTTTGTGCCTGAGCATCATATTTCCCCTCACCTGTACTTTTGTTCCTGAGCATCATATTTCCCATCACCTGCACTTTTGTTCCTGACCATCATATTTCCCCTCACCTGTACTTTTGTTCCTGACCATCATATTTCCCCTCACCTGTACTTTTGTTCCTGAGCATCATATTTCCCCTCACCTGTACTTTTGTGCCTGAGCATCATATTTCCCCTCACCTGTACTTTTGTGCCTGAGCATCATATTTCCCCTCACCTGTACTTTTGTTCCTGTGCATCATATTTCCCCTCACATGTACCTTTGTGCCTGAGCATCATATTTCCCCTCACCTGTACTTTTGTGCCTGAGCATCATATTTCCCCTCACCTGTACTTTTGTGCCTGAGCATCATATTTCCCCTCACCTGTACTTTTGTTCCTGAGCATCATATTTCCCCTCACCTGTACTTTTGTTCCTGAGCATCATATTTCCCCTCACATGTACTTTTGTTCCTGAGCATCATATTTCCCCTCACCTGTACTTTTGTTCCTGAGCATCATATTTCCCCTCACCTGTACTTTTGTGCCTGAGCATCATATTTCCCCTCACCTGTACTTTTGTTCCTGAGCATCATATTTCCCCTCACCTGTACTTTTGTTCCCGAGCATCATATTTCCCCTCACCTGTACTTTTGTTCCTGAGCATCATATTTCCCCTCACATGTACCTTTGTGCCTGAGCATCATATTTCCTCTCACCTGCACTTTTGTTCCTGACCATCATATCTCCCCTCACCTGTACTTTTGTTCCTGACCATCATATTTCCCCTCACCTGTACTTTTGTTCCTGAGCATCATATTTCCCCTCACCTGTACTTTTGTTCCTGAGCATCATATTTCCCCTCACCTGTACTTTTGTTCCTGAGCATCATATTTCCCTTCACATGTACCTTTGTGCCTGAGCATCATATTTCCTCTCACCTGCACTTTTGTTCCTGACCATCATATTTCCCCTCACCTGTACTTTTGTGCCTGAGCATCATATTTCCCCTCACCTGTACTTTTGTGCCTGAGCATCATATTTCCCCTCACATGTACTTTTGTTCCTGAGCATCATATTTCCCCTCACCTGTACTTTTGTTCCTGAGCATCATATTTCCCCTCACCTGTACTTTTGTGCCTGAGCATCATATTTCCCCTCACCTGTACTTTTGTTCCTGAGCATCATATTTCCCCTCACATGTACCTTTGTGCCTGAGCATCATATTTCCCCTCACCTGTACTTTTGTTCCTGAGCATCATATTTCCCCGCACCTGTACTTTTGTTCCTGAGCATCATATTTCCCCTCACCTGCACTTTTGTTCCTGAGCATCATATTTCCCCTCACATGTACTTTTTCACTTCAAGAGTATACTTACCTCCCTAATACTTTTGATATTGCTAAATATTGGCTTTCACTCAATAAACACTCAGATTTAAAACAGTTAGGTGCCCCTACTGGGCAGGGAGTCAGAGCGTAGTCTGGCGGATGCCAGCCCCACCACCGCGCATGCGCAGACTAGCACTTCCTCTTTGCTAGATTATTGGCAAAGAGAACACACATGTTTTTCAGTCATAAGCTTTTCTTGCTCATTAACGTTGTTATTGGTGTTATTTTGGAAGTGATAAGACCTGATTTGGATGGCGGGAGGATACACTTCGCCACCGGAGGACGTTGGACCTTTAAATCAGGTGACTTCTAGTAAAATTAGCGAGTTTTCTTCCCGGTGTATTGTGTTTCCGGGACTCGCGTTTACCGTGATAAGCGCCTTAGTTAGTTGGTTTAGGTCAACTCGGTGCTACCTAGGACTAATTTCTCTTTCTGTTTCTGTCCACAGGTCTGTATGACGCTAGGTTGTGACGTCACAGTACCAGAGAATTAGTATTCTCTCCACCATGGTTCCATTTCCTACTAACACTGTCAGGTTATCTAACCAAATGAAAAATTATGCCCAGTGAGTTGGAGGCCTGGTATAAAGGTCTTCTCACTTTGCCCTCTTGTTCCAATTCCTTCCCCATGAGGTGGAGAGAGTTAAGAGGCGTGCAGATGGTGGAGTTTCCGGTTCGTCACGTTGGATGGTTTGTCTATACAAAGTGTCAGGTATCTAGTCATTGATAATGTGGTGATGTTAATTATTGTAAACAATCAAAGGGAGATAATTAACATTTTTGCCAGTAAAGAGTTATCTATATGTATCTGATGGTTGTGTAGTCAACTTATCCATTCAGCATACAATTCGTCTTTGCACTTGGATGTTTTGTTGGGATCGAATTTTTCCTGTCACGGGATTAATGACGTCATAATCAGCTGGCTATGTATTTATTAGCAATTCAAGCGCTAGGCTGGTTTTTGATGTATATTGATCTTTATGATCGTTTTTCCTTCTCCTTGAGTTGGATTGAGTTTCTAAGCTTAACTAGTTGCTCATACTCCTTGTCCTTTGCCCTGTTTCAGGGACCGGGTTGCGCGTCCTGTGGACGTTTTATGCATGTGAAGTTCTGGCCGCATCTGTGTTATCGATGTAGCCCTTGTGGTCCATTGATTAATTGTGACATATGTAAGCACTGGGGGGGCGTGTTAATGTCCGAATTCTTGTGCTGCTTACAGGCGACGGACAAGGTGGTAGTGGTGGAGAAGAAGAAGAAGCGGAAACGAGAGGTTGTAAGTGAGAAGGGTAAGGGGAAGGTCTCGTCCGCGGTGGATATGGAGACCTTCCGGACCGAGATGTTGGGAGAGATGAGGAGGACAATAAAAGATTTGGTTCCAGGGTTGCTTCGTGGCATGCTTCCTGGACCAGATCCTTTATTGTCCTCATCATCGGCTTCGGAGCAGGTAATCCCCGCCTCTGGATCGATTTTCCTTAGTCCGCTTCCGTTGTCCGACGATTCAGAGGTGGCCCCATTAGAGGGGGCGTTCCACGGCCCTGGCAGCAGGCTTATTGCCGCGCCGATAGGGGACCGTGGACGGTTGTCGCTGGAACCCGCTGGCTGCTTATCAGTCCAGGGGTATCCGCACGCCGCGGTGGCCAGTACCTCCTATGGCACCGTTCCTGGTCAGCCCGGGTTAGCTCTCTTTGCTGACCCGGGGTCTAATCTTTCTGACCAGGGTGATGAGGATTACCTGCTAGGGTCGCCGTCTGACGACGTGGACATGGATGAAGACGTTTGTGCACCCCTCGCGGGGAATACAGGCGCTTTTTTCCACGGTATTACTCACCCTGGAGTAGGGTCCGCGGTTCAGGTGGTGGCCCAGGGCGCTGCTGATGGCCAGCGGTACCGCATACCTCGGCTTGCCGAGAGTGTAGCTGGTGCTGGCCGGGCCCGTGGTAGAGCTATATATACCCCGCGCTCTACCGCGGTGCCTGCTCCTGGTCAAACCAGTGATATTCTCATGCCGGTGCTGACAGGCCCGCATGTTTTCCCTGGCTTGCCAGGTGTATCAGCGTACCCGCCGTCAAGTACTGCTTGCGCTCAGGAGGAAGACGAAGGACCCCGTCTTGTAGAGCGCTCGCAGTTAGCCACGGAGGAGGATTGGTATGACGCTTGCCAGTGGTTGGTGAGCGTTAGGCCTGATCTGCCCGTGGAGCAGTCGGCTAGCCACCGTGTTCACACGCCGTGGTTAGCTGGGAATCCAACTGCTAACGCTATGCCTTCTCTGCCGCTGGCGGAGCATGTCGTTGACATGTTCAAGGCGGCGGAGGCGTCCATTAACACGAGTGGACGTCTCGCGAAGGCCCCTCGCGAGGTGGCCAAGCGTTGTCGCATCGTGCCCCTGGACTACCAGCGGTACGGTGTGGTACCCAAGCCCAGCGTGGATGACCGCGCGGCTTTGGGTGAGGATACGCGGCCAGGATCCCGTTCTGACGCGGGGGTCTTGTGCGCGAACGCGTTGCGTTCGGCGAATACCGCGTTGCGTGATGCGGAGGAGAGTGGGCGGGCTTCGATTGCCGCTCTGTCCCACGTCTCCCAGCTGTTACAGGGGGTAGTAACGGCATCCGCATCGCGCCAGCCAGGCCCGCTCGCGGTCCAGCGTACCATCCAGGATGGTATTAACCTGGCGCTGGACTGTATGACGCGGGCGGTGACCAGGAGTGTCAGGGCAAGACGCACATTTGCCCTGGACAATTTGTGCCCGTCTCAGGACCTGTATAATAGGCTACTCCGTACGCCTATGACGGGTCCTGGTCTTTTTGGAGGTGAGGGATGTCGCCACCTCCAGGAGACGGTCACCCTGGTGAATAACCAGAGGGCGCTGCGCGAACAGTTTGAGGTACTGCGTCGTGCTAACGTTCGCGCCGCGGCCCCTGCGTATCGTCCCCTGCAGGCTCGAGGTGGTGCTGGCCAAGTCAGAGGCCAGCCGCCGTCGCAGCGCCGGCCTCGGCCGCGTGCGATTCGGCCAGCAGTGAGGGGGGCGCAGGCTCCTCAGCCGCCGTCAGCCAGGCAGCCGCCCGTGCACCGAGGTGCGCGCGGGGCGGGGCGGGTCGCGCGAGGATCTGGGCGTGGTTATCGTTCCTGACAGGGCGCTTACCGCGGTAAGGACCACGCCGGTGTGTATGGCGACGGAGACAGTGCCGCTCTTGCATGCCTTGTGTCCACCGCGGTCCCTAGGTGGACCGGTGGGAGGCCGGCTTGCCGACCACATGCAAGAGTGGGAACGGTTAACTCAGGACCGTTTAGTCTTGCGATGGCTTTCCGTGGGGTATCATCCAGAGTGGATGACAGGCCCGCCGTCGCGACTGTCTCTGGTGCCAATCTGGACTCCCGTTCCGAGAGATCCAGATCAAAGGTTGTGTATCGAGGAGGAGATAAATTCCCTCGTACAAAAAGGAGCTATTCAGCCGGCACAGAGGTGTCCGGGCTTCTATTCAACCCTGTTCTTGGTAACAAAACGCACCGGTGGGTGGAGACCGATTCTCAACCTCAAGCCATTGAACAAGTTCATCGAGACGCCCAGTTTCAAGATGGAAACGGTGCGCTCGGTGTTGGCGGGGTTGGAGAGGGGGATGTGGACGGCGTCGATAGATTTGAAGGACGCTTATTTCCACATCCCCATCCACAGGAGTTTCTGTCGCTTCCTGAGATTTGCATTCCAGGGCAGACAGTGGGAATTCAGGGTGTTGCCCTTCGGAATTTCCACGGCTCCTCGGGTTTTCACCCGTGTGGTTCTTGCGATCACAGCATACCTCCGCAGGAGAAGCATAGCAGTCCACACGTACATAGACGACTGGCTGTTGAAAGCGCACACCCGGGAAAGTTTGTCCGCCAATCTGGAGATTGTTTTGAAAATTCTCACAGACTTGGGCTGGATGATCAATTTCCCAAAATCAGAGCTGACTCCATCCCAGAAGTTTGTTTACCTGGGGATGTTCTTCGATCTGGAGACAGGATATGTTTATCCTACTCAGGAGAGGGTTCAAATACTCATCTCGTTGATTCAGTCAGTGTGCGACAGTCGTCATGTCCTGGCACGGGTTTACTTGAGAATGCTGGGGTTGATGGTTTCGTTGGAACCAGTCATTCCTCAGGCCGCCTTACGCAGGCGGCCGATCCAGTTGTTTCTCATGACACAATGGACCCAGAGTACAGGTTCGCTGGACTCGAATGTGTCAGTGTTGGCGCCTCTGATTCACCACCTGCAATGGTGGTTGAATACAGAGAATCTCTTACCGGGGGTTTTGCTAACCCCTCCCCACCCTCAGGTGACTGTGTATACAGATGCATCGATGGAGGGCTGGGGAGCTTGCCTGGAAGAATCCACGATATCAGGGCTTTGGAATCTGGAACAGTCACAGGAACATATAAATCTACTGGAGCTAAGAGCAGTAGTCCTGGGCCTGGAACATTTCTTACAGAAAGTTCAGGGCAAGATTGTTCTTATTCGTTCAGACAACTCAACAGTTGTGACTTACATAAACCGCCAGGGCGGAACGAAGTCGCCCAGTCTCTGTATGATGACATGGAAACTGCTATGTTGGTGTCTGGATCACCAGATTACCTTGAAAGCAGTTCATATTCCGGGAAGGTTAAACCTGCTTGCAGACTCATTGAGCCGAAGGATGAGTGTTTTACCCACGGAATGGCAACTAAATCAATGTGTGGCGGATCGTCTGTTCGACCATTGGGGGAAACCCAACATCGATTTGTTCGCAACGAGCAAGAATGCGAAGATGACGACGTACGTCTCTCCGATTCCGGATCCAAGCGCTTTCGCAACAGATGCGTTAGCTATCAGCTGGGGGAGAATGTATGCATACGCATTCCCTCCAGCAATCCTGATTCCAAAAATTCTTCAGAAAATCAGACAAGAGGAATGCCAAGTGCTTCTGATCGCCCCGGATTGGCCAAGCCGATCATGGTATACGGATCTGCTGGACCTTCTGGTCTGCAATCCGGTTCCTCTGCCTCTGATGGACGATATTATCTTCCAGGGCAAGGCCCTTCACAACAATCCGTCAATGTTCAGATTGACTGCGTGGATGTTGTCAAGGAATCTAGAATTAAGGAGGGCTTTTCTGAGCAAGCAGCCATGTTTATGGCCAAAGCCAGGAGGGGGTCAACCTCCAGAGCATATAATTATAAAATCAACAGATTTGCAGAATGGTGCTCAAAAAGATGTATTGATCCAATGGATTCATCTATTCAAGTAGTAGCTGATTTCCTCTGTCACCTCTATGATGCCTATAGCCTCAAGCCTAACTCTATTGCTGGTTATAAATCAGCATTAATGTCTGTTATTCCTTGCTTGGCTAAGAGGGGAAGTGATGAAGTAAATACATTGAATGTATTAATTAAAGGCATGGGCAATCTAAGACCAAGGAATCCTCCTGTGATTCCGTCTTGGAGTTTATCGCTAGTGCTTCAAGTACTAGGTGATAAGCCTTTTGAACCACTTAGTTCCATTTCTATGAAACTATTAACACTGAAGACTGTGTTTTTAATTGCTGCGGCCTCGGCTAGGCGTAGGAGTGAGATTCATGCCTTATCAGCCGAGGATGACCGTTTTGTGGTTTCAGGGGAAGGCCTTAAGCTGCTACCTAGGATTAATTTCTTGGCTAAAAATCAGTCGTTGAAATATCCAGGTCAACCTATTATTTTGCCTGCTTTAACTAGATATGATCCTAATTCTAAAGCATGGTGTCCCGTCCGGGCGCTGCGCCGGTACAAACAACGTACGGCGGCATGGCGCACCGACCAGTCAGCGTTATGGTTGTCATATATTGAACCCCATGGGAGGGCTTCTAAGGACACCATTTCCAGGTGGATTGTGGAGTGCATTCAGTTTTGCCATAAATCCGCCACCGGGAAGCAGGTTGACGTGGCCAAGGCTCACAGTGTCCGCGGCGTAGTGACATCCACGGCCCTATTTAATGGGGTCCCTGTGGATGATATTATGTCGGTGGCTCAGTGGCACTGTGAGTCAAGTTTTACAGACCATTATCTCCGTGACACCTCTAATCCTCTCGCCTTGTCGGTTTTGAAAAAATAAATCGGTTTATATTTTTTGAGGTGATTTCCTCATTACTTATATATATCACAATTAATTTATGGAAACACCCACTTTTTTGGGCCTGCATCAGTCTTTACCGATGGGAAGATGATGTCAGCAGCCATTTTCAACAAGGTCAGTCTTGTTCATGTGTTGTCCGTTGTTGATTGTATTGTCACGATTACCCGTTATTAATATGGTGATGGTTTGTGTATTTGTGTGGTTCATTGTTGAGAGTTACGAAAATGGAGCTTTTTCGTCTCTGTCCTGTAGTACATGGCACTTGTACGTAGAGAGCGTATAGGACATTGAGGTCAGTCGACTCTTCCTCCCAGGAAGGAGGGGGGGGGAGCGCATATGACATTCGGTCATCTCTCATACATCGGTCGTGTTATCCGATGGTTAGTCAAATCCTGACTGTTTTTTCTTACAGTTTCAGAAGTTTAAGTGCCTTAAACGCAGAAAAGCGTATTGGGATGAGCTGGTCTTTTGACCTCGCCTCCCTCCCGCCAGATTCACTTTCGAATTCTGGCAATATCAAAAGTATTAGGGAGGTAAGTATACTCTTGAAGTGAAATAAACGAAATCTAGGATTTCTTTTTTCACGAGAGAGTTGATACTTACCTCCCTAGATACGGACCCGGCCTCTCCACCCCACAGAGGCTCGGTCTTCAGGCTCTTAATAGTTGCATGTGTGTCAGCCAATAATCTAGTCAGAGGAAGTGCTAGTCTGCGCATGCGCGGTGGTGGGGCTGGCATCCGCCAGACTACGCTCTGACTCCCTGCCCAGTAGGGGCACCTAACTGTTTTAAATCTGAGTGTTTATTGAGTGAAAGCCAATATTTAGCAATATCAAAAGTATTAGGGAGGTAAGTATCAACTCTCTCGTGAAAAAAGAAATCCTAGATTTCGTTTAAATATTGTGCCTGAGCATCATATTTCCCCGCACCTGTACTTTTGTTCCTGAGCATCATATTTCCTCTCACCTGTACTTTTGTTCCTGAGCATCATATTTCCCCTCACATGTACCTTTGTGCCTGAGCATCATATTTCCTCTCACCTGTACTTTTGTTCCTGAGCATCATATTTCCCCTCACCTGTACTTTTGTTCCTGAGCATCATATTTCCCCTCACCTGTACTTTTGTTCCTGACCATCATATTTCCCCTCACCTGTACTTTTGTTCCTGAGCATCATATTTCCCCTCACCTGTACTTTTGTTCCTGAGCATCATATTTCCCCTCACCTGTACTTTTGTTCCTGAGCATCATATTTCCCCTCACCTGTACTTTTGTGCCTGAGCATCATATTTCCCCTCACCTGTACTTTTGTGCCTGAGCATCATATTTCCCCTCACCTGTACTTTTGTTCCTGAGCATCATATTTCCCATCACCTGCACTTTTGTTCCTGACCATCATATTTCCCCTCACCTGTACTTTTGTTCCTGAGCATCATATTTCCCCTCACCTGTACTTTTGTTCCTGAGCATCATATTTCCCCTCACCTGTACTTTTGTGCCTGAGCATCATATTTCCCCTCACCTGTACTTTTGTGCCTGAGCATCATATTTCCCCTCACCTGTACTTTTGTTCCTGAGCATCATATTTCCCCTCACATGTACTTTTGTGCCTGAGCATCATATTTCCCCTCACCTGTACTTTTGTGCCTGAGCATCATATTTCCCCTCACCTGTACTTTTGTTCCTGAGCATCATATTTCCCCTCACCTGTACTTTTGTTCCTGAGCATCATATTTCCCCTCACATGTACTTTTGTTCCTGAGCATCATATTTCCCCTCACCTGTACTTTTGTTCCTGAGCATCATATTTCCCCTCACCTGTACTTTTGTGCCTGAGCATCATATTTCCCCTCACCTGTACTTTTGTTCCTGAGCATCATATTTCCCCTCACCTGTACTTTTGTGCCTGAGCATCATATTTCCCCTCACCTGTACTTTTGTGCCTGAGCATCATATTTCCCCTCACCTGTACTTTTGTTCCTGAGCATCATATTTCCCCTCACCTGTACTTTTGTTCCTGAGCATCATATTTCCCCTCACATGTACTTTTGTTCCTGAGCATCATATTTCCCCTCACCTGTACTTTTGTGCCTGAGCATCATATTTCCCCTCACCTGTACTTTTGTGCCTGAGCATCATATTTCCCCTCACCTGTACTTTTGTTCCTGAGCATCATATTTCCCCTCACCTGTACTTTTGTGCCTGAGCATCATATTTCCCCTCACCTGTACTTTTGTTCCTGAGCATCATATTTCCCCTCACATGTACCTTTGTGCCTGAGCATCATATTTCCCCTCACCTGTACTTTTGTGCCTGAGCATCATATTTCCCCTCACCTGTACTTTTGTGCCTGAGCATCATATTTCCCCTCACCTGTACTTTTGTTCCTGAGCATCATATTTCCCCTCACCTGTACTTTTGTTCCTGAGCATCATATTTCCCCTCACCTGTACTTTTGTTCCTGAGCATCATATTTCCCCTCACCTGTACTTTTGTGCCTGAGCATCATATTTCCCCTCACCTGTACTTTTGTTCCTGAGCATCATATTTCCCCTCACCTGTACTTTTGTTCCTGAGCATCATATTTCCCCTCACATGTACCTTTGTGCCTGAGCATCATATTTCCTCTCACCTGCACTTTTGTTCCTGACCATCATATTTCCCCTCACCTGTACTTTTGTTCCTGACCATCATATTTCCCCTCACCTGTACTTTTGTTCCTGAGCATCATATTTCCCCTCACCTGTACTTTTGTTCCTGAGCATCATATTTCCCCTCACCTGTACTTTTGTTCCTGAGCATCATATTTCCCCTCACATGTACCTTTGTGCCTGAGCATCATATTTCCCCTCACCTGTACTTTTGTTCCTGAGCATCATATTTCCCCTCACCTGTACTTTTGTGCCTGAGCATCATATTTCCCCTCACCTGTACTTTTGTGCCTGAGCATCATATTTCCCCTCACCTGTACTTTTGTGCCTGAGCATCATATTTCCCCTCACCTGTACTTTTGTTCCTGAGCATCATATTTCCCCTCACATGTACCTTTGTGCCTGAGCATCATATTTCCCCTCACCTGTACTTTTGTGCCTGAGCATCATATTTCCCCTCACCTGTACTTTTGTGCCTGAGCATCATATTTCCCCTCACCTGTACTTTTGTTCCTGAGCATCATATTTCCCCTCACCTGTACTTTTGTGCCTGAGCATCATATTTCCCCTCACCTGTACTTTTGTTCCTGAGCATCATATTTCCCCTCACCTGTACTTTTGTTCCTGAGCATCATATTTCCCCTCACCTGTACTTTTGTGCCTGAGCATCATATTTCCCCTCACCTGTACTTTTGTGCCTGAGCATCATATTTCCCCTCACCTGTACTTTTGTGCCTGAGCATCATATTTCCCCATACCTGTACTTTTGTTCCTGAGCATCATATTTCCCCTCACCTGTACTTTTGTGCCTGAGCATCATATTTCCCCTCACCTGTACTTTTGTTCCTGAGCATCATATTTCCCCTCACATGTACCTTTGTGCCTGAGCATCATATTTCCCCTCACCTGTACTTTTGTGCCTGAGCATCATATTTCCCCATACCTGTACTTTTGTGCCTGAGCATCATATTTCCCCTCACCTGTACTTTTGTTCCTGAGCATCATATTTCCCCTCACATGTACTTTTGTTCCTGAGCATCATATTTCCCCTCACCTGTACTTTTGTTCCTGAGCATCATATTTCCCCTCACCTGTACTTTTGTGCCTGAGCATCATATTTCCCCTCACCTGTACTTTTGTTCCTGAGCATCATATTTCCCCTCACCTGTACTTTTGTTCCTGAGCATCATATTTCCCCTCACATGTACCTTTGTGCCTGAGCATCATATTTCCTCTCACCTGCACTTTTGTTCCTGACCATCATATTTCCCCTCACCTGTACTTTTGTTCCTGACCATCATATTTCCCCTCACCTGTACTTTTGTTCCTGAGCATCATATTTCCCCTCACCTGTACTTTTGTTCCTGAGCATCATATTTCCCCTCACCTGTACTTTTGTTCCTGAGCATCATATTTCCCCTCACATGTACCTTTGTGCCTGAGCATCATATTTCCCCTCACCTGCACTTTTGTTCCTGACCATCATATTTCCCCTCACCTGTACTTTTGTGCCTGAGCATCATATTTCCCCTCACCTGTACTTTTGTGCCTGAGCATCATATTTCCCCTCACATGTACTTTTGTTCCTGAGCATCATATTTCCCCTCACCTGTACTTTTGTTCCTGAGCATCATATTTCCCCTCACCTGTACTTTTGTGCCTGAGCATCATATTTCCCCTCACCTGTACTTTTGTTCCTGAGCATCATATTTCCCCTCACATGTACCTTTGTGCCTGAGCATCATATTTCCCCTCACCTGTACTTTTGTGCCTGAGCATCATATTTCCCCTCACCTGTACTTTTGTGCCTGAGCATCATATTTCCCCTCACCTGTACTTTTGTTCCTGAGCATCATATTTCCCCTCACCTGTACTTTTGTGCCTGAGCATCATATTTCCCCTCACCTGTACTTTTGTTCCTGAGCATCATATTTCCCCTCACCTGTACTTTTGTTCCTGAGCATCATATTTCCCCTCACCTGTACTTTTGTTCCTGAGCATCATATTTCCCCTCACCTGTACTTTTGTTCCTGAGCATCATATTTCCCCTCACCTGTACTTTTGTCCTGAGCATCATATTTCCCCTCACCTGTACTTTTGTGCCTGAGCATCATATTTCCCCTCACCTGTACTTTTGTTCCTGAGCATCATATTTCCCCTCACCTGTACTTTTGTTCCTGAGCATCATATTTCCCCTCACCTGTACTTTTGTTCCTGAGCATCATATTTCCCCTCACCTGTACTTTTGTGCCTGAGCATCATATTTCCCCTCACCTGTACTTTTGTTCCTGAGCATCATATTTCCCCTCACCTGTACTTTTGTTCCTGAGCATCATATTTCCCCTCACCTGTACTTTTGTGCCTGAGCATCATATTTCCCCTCACCTGTACTTTTGTGCCTGAGCATCATATTTCCCCTCACCTGTACTTTTGTTCCTGAGCATCATATTTCCCCTCACCTGTACTTTTGTGCCTGAGCATCATATTTCCCCTCACCTGTACTTTTGTTCCTGAGCATCATATTTCCCCTCACATGTACCTTTGTGCCTGAGCATCATATTTCCCCTCACCTGTACTTTTGTGCCTGAGCATCATATTTCCCCTCACCTGTACTTTTGTGCCTGAGCATCATATTTCCCCTCACCTGTACTTTTGTTCCTGAGCATCATATTTCCCCTCACCTGTACTTTTGTTCCTGAGCATCATATTTCCCCTCACCTGTACTTTTGTTCCTGAGCATCATATTTCCCCTCACCTGTACTTTTGTGCCTGAGCATCATATTTCCCCTCACCTGTACTTTTGTTCCTGAGCATCATATTTCCCCTCACCTGTACTTTTGTTCCTGAGCATCATATTTCCCCTCACCTGTACTTTTGTTCCTGAGCATCATATTTCCCCTCACCTGTACTTTTGTTCCTGAGCATCATATTTCCCCTCACCTGTACTTTTGTTCCTGAGCATCATATTTCCCCTCACCTGTACTTTTGTTCCTGAGCATCATATTTCCCCTCACCTGTACTTTTGTTCCTGAGCATCATATTTCCCCTCACCTGTACTTTTGTGCCTGAGCATCATATTTCCCCTCACCTGCACTTTTGTTCCTGAGCATCATATTTCCCCTCACCTGTACTTTTGTTCCTGAGCATCATATTTCCCCTCACCTGTACTTTTGTTCCTGAGCATCATATTTCCCCTCACCTGTACTTTTGTTCCTGAGCATCATATTTCCCCTCACCTGTACTTTTGTTCCTGAGCATCATATTTCCCCTCACCTGTACTTTTGTGCCTGAGCATCATATTTCCCCTCACCTGTACTTTTGTTCCTGAGCATCATATTTCCCCTCACCTGTACTTTTGTGCCTGAGCATCATATTTCCCCTCACCTGTACTTTTGTTCCTGAGCATCATATTTCCCCTCACCTGTACTTTTGTGCCTGAGCATCATATTTCCCCTCACCTGTACTTTTGTTCCTGAGCATCATATTTCCCCTCACCTGTACTTTTGTTCCTGAGCATCATATTTCCCCTCACCTGTACTTTTGTGCCTGAGCATCATATTTCCCCTCACCTGTACTTTTGTGCCTGAGCATCATATTTCCCCTCACCTGTACTTTTGTTCCTGAGCATCATATTTCCCCTCACCTGTACTTTTGTGCCTGAGCATCATATTTCCCCTCACCTGTACTTTTGTTCCTGAGCATCATATTTCCCCTCACCTGTACTTTTGTTCCTGAGCATCATATTTCCCCTCACCTGTACTTTTGTGCCTGAGCATCATATTTCCCCTCACCTGTACTTTTGTTCCTGAGCATCATATTTCCCCTCACCTGTACTTTTGTTCCTGAGCATCATATTTCCCCTCACCTGTACTTTTGTGCCTGAGCATCATATTTCCCCTCACCTGTACTTTTGTTCCTGAGCATCATATTTCCCCTCACCTGTACTTTTGTGCCTGAGCATCATATTTCCCCTCACCTGTACTTTTGTTCCTGAGCATCATATTTCCCCTCACCTGTACTTTTGTTCCTGAGCATCATATTTCCCCTCACATGTACCTTTGTGCCTGAGCATCATATTTCCTCTCACCTGCACTTTTGTTCCTGACCATCATATTTCCCCTCACCTGTACTTTTGTTCCTGAGCATCATATTTCCCCTCACCTGTACTTTTGTTCCTGAGCATCATATTTCCCCTCACCTGTACTTTTGTTCCTGAGCATCATATTTCCCCTCACCTGTACTTTTGTGCCTGAGCATCATATTTCCCCTCACCTGTACTTTTGTGCCTGAGCATCATATTTCCCCTCACCTGTACTTTTGTGCCTGAGCATCATATTTCCCCTCACCTGTACTTTTGTTCCTGAGCATCATATTTCCCCTCACCTGTACTTTTGTGCCTGAGCATCATATTTCCCCTCACCTGTACTTTTGTTCCTGAGCATCATATTTCCCCTCACCTGTACTTTTGTGCCTGAGCATCATATTTCCCCTCACCTGTACTTTTGTTCCTGAGCATCATATTTCCCCTCACCTGTACTTTTGTGCCTGAGCATCATATTTCCCCTCACCTGTACTTTTGTGCCTGAGCATCATATTTCCCCTCACCTGTACTTTTGTTCCTGAGCATCATATTTCCCCTCACCTGTACTTTTGTTCCTGAGCATCATATTTCCCCTCACCTGTACTTTTGTTCCTGAGCATCATATTTCCCCTCACCTGTACTTTTGTGCCTGAGCATCATATTTCCCCTCACCTGTACTTTTGTTCCTGAGCATCATATTTCCCCTCACCTGTACTTTTGTTCCTGAGCATCATATTTCCCCTCACATGTACCTTTGTGCCTGAGCATCATATTTCCTCTCACCTGCACTTTTGTTCCTGACCATCATATTTCCCCTCACCTGTACTTTTGTTCCTGACCATCATATTTCCCCTCACCTGTACTTTTGTTCCTGAGCATCATATTTCCCCTCACCTGTACTTTTGTTCCTGAGCATCATATTTCCCCTCACCTGTACTTTTGTTCCTGAGCATCATATTTCCCCTCACATGTACCTTTGTGCCTGAGCATCATATTTCCCCTCACCTGTACTTTTGTTCCTGAGCATCATATTTCCCCTCACCTGTACTTTTGTGCCTGAGCATCATATTTCCCCTCACCTGTACTTTTGTGCCTGAGCATCATATTTCCCCTCACCTGTACTTTTGTTCCTGAGCATCATATTTCCCCTCACCTGTACTTTTGTTCCTGAGCATCATATTTCCCCTCACCTGTACTTTTGTTCCTGAGCATCATATTTCCCCGCACCTGTACTTTTGTTCCTGAGCATCATATTTCCCCTCACCTGTACTTTTGCGCCTGAGCATCATATTTCCCCTCACCTGTACTTTTGTTCCTGAGCATCATATTTCCCCTCACCTGTACTTTTGTTCCTGAGCATCATATTTCCCCTCACCTGTACTTTTGTTCCTGAGCATCATATTTCCCCTCACCTGTACTTTTGTGCCTGAGCATCATATTTCCCCTCACCTGTACTTTTGTTCCTGAGCATCATATTTCCCCTCACCTGTACTTTTGTTCCTGAGCATCATATTTCCCCTCACCTGTACTTTTGTGCCTGAGCATCATATTTCCCCTCACCTGTACTTTTGTTCCTGAGCATCATATTTCCCCTCACCTGTACTTTTGTTCCTGAGCATCATATTTCCCCTCACCTGTACTTTTGTGCCTGAGCATCATATTTCCCCTCACCTGTACTTTTGTTCCTGAGCATCATATTTCCCCTCACATGTACCTTTGTGCCTGAGCATCATATTTCCCCTCACCTGTACTTTTGTGCCTGAGCATCATATTTCCCCTCACCTGTACTTTTGTGCCTGAGCATCATATTTCCCCTCACCTGTACTTTTGTTCCTGAGCATCATATTTCCCCTCACCTGTACTTTTGTTCCTGAGCATCATATTTCCCCTCACCTGTACTTTTGTTCCTGAGCATCATATTTCCCCTCACCTGTACTTTTGTGCCTGAGCATCATATTTCCCCTCACCTGTACTTTTGTTCCTGAGCATCATATTTCCCCTCACCTGTACTTTTGTGCCTGAGCATCATATTTCCCCTCACCTGTACTTTTGTGCCTGAGCATCATATTTCCCCTCACCTGTACTTTTGTTCCTGAGCATCATATTTCCCCTCACCTGTACTTTTGTTCCTGAGCATCATATTTCCCCTCACCTGTACTTTTGTTCCTGAGCATCATATTTCCCCTCACCTGTACTTTTGTTCCTGAGCATCATATTTCCCCTCACCTGTACTTTTGTGCCTGAGCATCATATTTCCCCTCACCTGTACTTTTGTTCCTGAGCATCATATTTCCCCTCACCTGTACTTTTGTTCCTGAGCATCATATTTCCCCTCACCTGTACTTTTGTTCCTGAGCATCATATTTCCCCTCACCTGTACTTTTGTTCCTGAGCATCATATTTCCCCTCACCTGTACTTTTGTTCCTGAGCATCATATTTCCCCTCACCTGTACTTTTGTGCCTGAGCATCATATTTCCCCTCACCTGTACTTTTGTTCCTGAGCATCATATTTCCCCTCACCTGTACTTTTGTGCCTGAGCATCATATTTCCCCTCACCTGTACTTTTGTTCCTGAGCATCATATTTCCCCTCACCTGTACTTTTGTGCCTGAGCATCATATTTCCCCTCACCTGTACTTTTGTTCCTGAGCATCATATTTCCCCTCACCTGTACTTTTGTTCCTGAGCATCATATTTCCCCTCACCTGTACTTTTGTGCCTGAGCATCATATTTCCCCTCACCTGTACTTTTGTGCCTGAGCATCATATTTCCCCTCACCTGTACTTTTGTTCCTGAGCATCATATTTCCCCTCACATGTACTTTTGTGCCTGAGCATCATATTTCCCCTCACCTGTACTTTTGTTCCTGAGCATCATATTTCCCCTCACCTGTACTTTTGTTCCTGAGCATCATATTTCCCCTCACCTGTACTTTTGTGCCTGAGCATCATATTTCCCCTCACCTGTACTTTTGTTCCTGAGCATCATATTTCCCCTCACCTGTACTTTTGTGCCTGAGCATCATATTTCCCCTCACCTGTACTTTTGTGCCTGAGCATCATATTTCCCCTCACCTGTACTTTTGTTCCTGAGCATCATATTTCCCCTCACCTGTACTTTTGTTCCTGAGCATCATATTTCCCCTCACCTGTACTTTTGTTCCTGAGCATCATATTTCCCCTCACCTGTACTTTTGTGCCTGAGCATCATATTTCCCCTCACCTGTACTTTTGTTCCTGAGCATCATATTTCCCCTCACCTGTACTTTTGTTCCTGAGCATCATATTTCCCCTCACATGTACCTTTGTGCCTGAGCATCATATTTCCCCTCACCTGTACTTTTGTTCCTGACCATCATATTTCCCCTCACCTGTACTTTTGTTCCTGAGCATCATATTTCCCCTCACCTGTACTTTTGTTCCTGAGCATCATATTTCCCCTCACCTGTACTTTTGTTCCTGAGCATCATATTTCCCCTCACCTGTACTTTTGTTCCTGAGCATCATATTTCCCCTCACATGTACCTTTGTGCCTGAGCATCATATTTCCCCTCACCTGCACTTTTGTTCCTGAGCATCATATTTCCCCTCACCTGTACTTTTGTGCCTGAGCATCATATTTCCCCTCACCTGTACTTTTGTGCCTGAGCATCATATTTCCCCTCACCTGTACTTTTGTTCCTGAGCATCATATTTCCCCTCACCTGTACTTTTGTTCCTGAGCATCATATTTCCCCTCACCTGTACTTTTGTTCCTGAGCATCATATTTCCCCTCACCTGTACTTTTGTTCCTGAGCATCATGTTTCCCCATCACCTGTACTTTTGCGCCTGGTCATCATATTTCCCCTCACCTGTACTTTTGTTCCTGAGCATCATATTTCCCCTCACCTGTACTTTTGTTCCTGAGCATCATATTTCCCCTCACCTGTACTTTTGTTCCTGAGCATCATATTTCCCCTCACCTGTACTTTTGTGCCTGAGCATCATATTTCCCCTCACCTGTACTTTTGTTCCTGAGCATCATATTTCCCCTCACCTGTACTTTTGTTCCTGAGCATCATATTTCCCCTCACCTGTACTTTTGTGCCTGAGCATCATATTTCCCCTCACCTGTACTTTTGTTCCTGAGCATCATATTTCCCCTCACCTGTACTTTTGTTCCTGAGCATCATATTTCCCCTCACCTGTACTTTTGTGCCTGAGCATCATATTTCCCCTCACCTGTACTTTTGTTCCTGAGCATCATATTTCCCCTCACATGTACCTTTGTGCCTGAGCATCATATTTCCCCTCACCTGTACTTTTGTGCCTGAGCATCATATTTCCCCTCACCTGTACTTTTGTGCCTGAGCATCATATTTCCCCTCACCTGTACTTTTGTTCCTGAGCATCATATTTCCCCTCACCTGTACTTTTGTTCCTGAGCATCATATTTCCCCTCACCTGTACTTTTGTTCCTGAGCATCATATTTCCCCTCACCTGTACTTTTGTGCCTGAGCATCATATTTCCCCTCACCTGTACTTTTGTTCCTGAGCATCATATTTCCCCTCACCTGTACTTTTGTGCCTGAGCATCATATTTCCCCTCACCTGTACTTTTGTGCCTGAGCATCATATTTCCCCTCACCTGTACTTTTGTTCCTGAGCATCATATTTCCCCTCACCTGTACTTTTGTTCCTGAGCATCATATTTCCCCTCACCTGTACTTTTGTTCCTGAGCATCATATTTCCCCTCACCTGTACTTTTGTTCCTGAGCATCATATTTCCCCTCACATGTACCTTTGTGCCTGAGCATCATATTTCCTCTCACCTGCACTTTTGTTCCTGACCATCATATTTCCCCTCACCTGTACTTTTGTGCCTGAGCATCATATTTCCCCTCACCTGTACTTTTGTTCCTGAGCATCATATTTCCCCTCACCTGTACTTTTGTTCCTGAGCATCATATTTCCCCTCACCTGTACTTTTGTTCCTGAGCATCATATTTCCCCTCACCTGTACTTTTGTGCCTGAGCATCATATTTCCCCTCACCTGTACTTTTGTGCCTGAGCATCATATTTCCCCTCACCTGTACTTTTGTGCCTGAGCATCATATTTCCCCTCACCTGTACTTTTGTTCCTGAGCATCATATTTCCCCTCACCTGTACTTTTGTGCCTGAGCATCATATTTCCCCTCACCTGTACTTTTGTTCCTGAGCATCATATTTCCCCTCACCTGTACTTTTGTGCCTGAGCATCATATTTCCCCTCACCTGTACTTTTGTGCCTGAGCATCATATTTCCCCTCACCTGTACTTTTGTGCCTGAGCATCATATTTCCCCTCACCTGTACTTTTGTTCCTGAGCATCATATTTCCCCTCACATGTACCTTTGTGCCTGAGCATCATATTTCCCCTCACCTGTACTTTTGTTCCTGAGCATCATATTTCCCCTCACCTGTACTTTTGTTCCTGAGCATCATATTTCCCCTCACCTGTACTTTTGTTCCTGAGCATCATATTTCCCCTCACCTGTACTTTTGTTCCTGAGCATCATATTTCCCCTCACCTGTACTTTTGTTCCTGAGCATCATATTTCCCCTCACCTGTACTTTTGTGCCTGAGCATCATATTTCCCCTCACCTGTACTTTTGTTCCTGAGCATCATATTTCCCCTCACCTGTACTTTTGTGCCTGAGCATCATATTTCCCCTCACCTGTACTTTTGTTCCTGAGCATCATATTTCCCCTCACCTGTACTTTTGTTCCTGAGCATCATATTTCCCCTCACATGTACCTTTGTGCCTGAGCATCATATTTCCTCTCACCTGCACTTTTGTTCCTGACCATCATATTTCCCCTCACCTGTACTTTTGTTCCTGAGCATCATATTTCCCCTCACCTGTACTTTTGTGCCTGAGCATCATATTTCCCCTCACCTGTACTTTTGTTCCTGAGCATCATATTTCCCCTCACATGTACCTTTGTGCCTGAGCATCATATTTCCCCTCACCTGTACTTTTGTGCCTGAGCATCATATTTCCCCTCACCTGTACTTTTGTGCCTGAGCATCATATTTCCCCTCACCTGTACTTTTGTTCCTGAGCATCATATTTCCCCTCACCTGTACTTTTGTTCCTGAGCATCATATTTCCCCTCACCTGTACTTTTGTTCCTGAGCATCATATTTCCCCTCACCTGTACTTTTGTGCCTGAGCATCATATTTCCCCTCACCTGTACTTTTGTTCCTGAGCATCATATTTCCCCTCACCTGTACTTTTGTGCCTGAGCATCATATTTCCCCTCACCTGTACTTTTGTGCCTGAGCATCATATTTCCCCTCACCTGTACTTTTGTTCCTGAGCATCATATTTCCCCTCACATGTACTTTTGTTCCTGAGCATCATATTTCCCCTCACCTGTACTTTTGTTCCTGAGCATCATATTTCCCCTCACCTGTACTTTTGTGCCTGAGCATCATATTTCCCCTCACCTGTACTTTTGTTCCTGAGCATCATATTTCCCCTCACCTGTACTTTTGTTCCTGAGCATCATATTTCCCCTCACATGTACCTTTGTGCCTGAGCATCATATTTCCCCTCACCTGCACTTTTGTTCCTGACCATCATATTTCCCCTCACCTGTACTTTTGTTCCTGAGCATCATATTTCCCCTCACCTGTACTTTTGTTCCTGAGCATCATATTTCCCCTCACCTGTACTTTTGTTCCTGAGCATCATATTTCCCCTCACCTGTACTTTTGTTCCTGAGCATCATATTTCCCCTCACCTGTACTTTTGTTCCTGAGCATCATATTTCCCCTCACATGTACTTTTGTTCCTGAGCATCATATTTCCCCTCACCTGTACTTTTGTGCCTGAGCATCATATTTCCCCTCACCTGTACTTTTGTTCCTGAGCATCATATTTCCCCTCACCTGTACTTTTGTTCCTGAGCATCATATTTCCCCTCACCTGTACTTTTGTGCCTGAGCATCATATTTCCCCTCACCTGTACTTTTGTTCCTGAGCATCATATTTCCCCTCACATGTACCTTTGTGCCTGAGCATCATATTTCCCCTCACCTGTACTTTTGTGCCTGAGCATCATATTTCCCCTCACCTGTACTTTTGTGCCTGAGCATCATATTTCCCCTCACCTGTACTTTTGTTCCTGAGCATCATATTTCCCCTCACCTGTACTTTTGTTCCTGAGCATCATATTTCCCCTCACCTGTACTTTTGTGCCTGAGCATCATATTTCCCCTCACCTGTACTTTTGTGCCTGAGCATCATATTTCCCCTCACCTGTACTTTTGTTCCTGAGCATCATATTTCCCCTCACCTGTACTTTTGTGCCTGAGCATCATATTTCCCCTCACCTGTACTTTTGTTCCTGAGCATCATATTTCCCCTCACCTGTACTTTTGTTCCTGAGCATCATATTTCCCCTCACCTGTACTTTTGTTCCTGAGCATCATATTTCCCCTCACCTGTACTTTTGTGCCTGAGCATCATATTTCCCCTCACCTGTACTTTTGTGCCTGAGCATCATATTTCCCCTCACCTGTACTTTTGTTCCTGAGCATCATATTTCCCCTCACCTGTACTTTTGTTCCTGAGCATCATATTTCCCCTCACCTGTACTTTTGTTCCTGAGCATCATATTTCCCCTCACCTGTACTTTTGTTCCTGAGCATCATATTTCCCCTCACCTGTACTTTTGTTCCTGAGCATCATATTTCCCCTCACATGTACCTTTGTGCCTGAGCATCATATTTCCCCTCACCTGTACTTTTGTGCCTGAGCATCATATTTCCCCTCACCTGTACTTTTGTGCCTGAGCATCATATTTCCCCTCACCTGTACTTTTGTTCCTGAGCATCATATTTCCCCTCACCTGTACTTTTGTGCCTGAGCATCATATTTCCCCTCACCTGTACTTTTGTTCCTGAGCATCATATTTCCCCTCACCTGTACTTTTGTGCCTGAGCATCATATTTCCCCTCACCTGTACTTTTGTTCCTGAGCATCATATTTCCCCTCACCTGTACTTTTGTTCCTGAGCATCATATTTCCCCTCACCTGTACTTTTGTTCCTGAGCATCATATTTCCCCTCACCTGTACTTTTGTGCCTGAGCATCATATTTCCCCTCACCTGTACTTTTGTTCCTGAGCATCATATTTCCCCTCACCTGTACTTTTGTTCCTGAGCATCATATTTCCCCTCACCTGTACTTTTGTTCCTGAGCATCATATTTCCCCTCACCTGTACTTTTGTGCCTGAGCATCATATTTCCCCTCACCTGTACTTTTGTTCCTGAGCATCATATTTCCCCTCACCTGTACTTTTGTTCCTGAGCATCATATTTCCCCTCACATGTACCTTTGTGCCTGAGCATCATATTTCCCCTCACCTGTACTTTTGTTCCTGACCATCATATTTCCCCTCACCTGTACTTTTGTTCCTGAGCATCATATTTCCCCTCACCTGTACTTTTGTGCCTGAGCATCATATTTCCCCTCACCTGTACTTTTGTTCCTGAGCATCATATTTCCCCTCACCTGTACTTTTGTTCCTGAGCATCATATTTCCCCTCACCTGTACTTTTGTGCCTGAGCATCATATTTCCCCTCACCTGTACTTTTGTGCCTGAGCATCATATTTCCCCTCACCTGTACTTTTGTGCCTGAGCATCATATTTCCCCTCACCTGTACTTTTGTTCCTGAGCATCATATTTCCCCTCACCTGTACTTTTGTGCCTGAGCATCATATTTCCCCTCACCTGTACTTTTGTTCCTGAGCATCATATTTCCCCTCACCTGTACTTTTGTGCCTGAGCATCATATTTCCCCTCACCTGTACTTTTGTGCCTGAGCATCATATTTCCCCTCACCTGTACTTTTGTGCCTGAGCATCATATTTCCCCTCACCTGTACTTTTGTTCCTGAGCATCATATTTCCCCTCACCTGTACTTTTGTTCCTGAGCATCATATTTCCCCTCACCTGTACTTTTGTTCCTGAGCATCATATTTCCCCTCACCTGTACTTTTGTGCCTGAGCATCATATTTCCCCTCACCTGTACTTTTGTTCCTGAGCATCATATTTCCCCTCACCTGTACTTTTGTTCCTGAGCATCATATTTCCCCTCACATGTACCTTTGTGCCTGAGCATCATATTTCCCCTCACCTGTACTTTTGTTCCTGAGCATCATATTTCCCCTCACCTGTACTTTTGTTCCTGAGCATCATATTTCCCCTCACCTGTACTTTTGTTCCTGAGCATCATATTTCCCCTCACCTGTACTTTTGTTCCTGAGCATCATATTTCCCCTCACCTGTACTTTTGTTCCTGAGCATCATATTTCCCCTCACATGTACCTTTGTGCCTGAGCATCATATTTCCCCTCACCTGTACTTTTGTTCCTGAGCATCATATTTCCCCTCACCTGTACTTTTGTGCCTGAGCATCATATTTCCCCTCACCTGTACTTTTGTGCCTGAGCATCATATTTCCCCTCACATGTACTTTTGTTCCTGAGCATCATATTTCCCCTCACCTGTACTTTTGTTCCTGAGCATCATATTTCCCCTCACCTGTACTTTTGTGCCTGAGCATCATATTTCCCCTCACCTGTACTTTTGTTCCTGAGCATCATATTTCCCCTCACATGTACCTTTGTGCCTGAGCATCATATTTCCCCTCACCTGTACTTTTGTGCCTGAGCATCATATTTCCCCTCACCTGTACTTTTGTGCCTGAGCATCATATTTCCCCTCACCTGTACTTTTGTTCCTGAGCATCATATTTCCCCTCACCTGTACTTTTGTGCCTGAGCATCATATTTCCCCTCACCTGTACTTTTGTTCCTGAGCATCATATTTCCCCTCACCTGTACTTTTGTGCCTGAGCATCATATTTCCCCTCACCTGTACTTTTGTTCCTGAGCATCATATTTCCCCTCACCTGTACTTTTGTTCCTGAGCATCATATTTCCCCTCACCTGTACTTTTGTTCCTGAGCATCATATTTCCCCTCACCTGTACTTTTGCGCCTGAGCATCATATTTCCCCTCACCTGTACTTTTGTTCCTGAGCATCATATTTCCCCTCACCTGTACTTTTGTTCCTGAGCATCATATTTCCCCTCACCTGTACTTTTGTGCCTGAGCATCATATTTCCCCTCACCTGTACTTTTGTTCCTGAGCATCATATTTCCCCTCACCTGTACTTTTGTTCCTGAGCATCATATTTCCCCTCACATGTACCTTTGTGCCTGAGCATCATATTTCCCCTCACCTGTACTTTTGTTCCTGAGCATCATATTTCCCCTCACCTGTACTTTTGTGCCTGAGCATCATATTTCCCCTCACCTGTACTTTTGTTCCTGAGCATCATATTTCCCCTCACCTGTACTTTTGTGCCTGAGCATCATATTTCCCCTCACCTGTACTTTTGTTCCTGAGCATCATATTTCCCCTCACATGTACCTTTGTGCCTGAGCATCATATTTCCCCTCACCTGTACTTTTGTGCCTGAGCATCATATTTCCCCTCACCTGTACTTTTGTGCCTGAGCATCATATTTCCCCTCACCTGTACTTTTGTTCCTGAGCATCATATTTCCCCTCACCTGTACTTTTGTTCCTGAGCATCATATTTCCCCTCACCTGTACTTTTGTGCCTGAGCATCATATTTCCCCTCACCTGTACTTTTGTGCCTGAGCATCATATTTCCCCTCACCTGTACTTTTGTTCCTGAGCATCATATTTCCCCTCACCTGTACTTTTGTTCCTGAGCATCATATTTCCCCTCACCTGTACTTTTGTGCCTGAGCATCATATTTCCCCTCACCTGTACTTTTGTTCCTGAGCATCATATTTCCCCTCACATGTACCTTTGTGCCTGAGCATCATATTTCCCCTCACCTGTACTTTTGTGCCTGAGCATCATATTTCCCCTCACCTGTACTTTTGTGCCTGAGCATCATATTTCCCCTCACCTGTACTTTTGTTCCTGAGCATCATATTTCCCCTCACCTGTACTTTTGTGCCTGAGCATCATATTTCCCCTCACCTGTACTTTTGTTCCTGAGCATCATATTTCCCCTCACCTGTACTTTTGTGCCTGAGCATCATATTTCCCCTCACCTGTACTTTTGTTCCTGAGCATCATATTTCCCCTCACCTGTACTTTTGTTCCTGAGCATCATATTTCCCCTCACCTGTACTTTTGTTCCTGAGCATCATATTTCCCCTCACCTGTACTTTTGCCTGAGCATCATATTTCCCCTCACCTGTACTTTTGTTCCTGAGCATCATATTTCCCCTCACCTGTACTTTTGTTCCTGAGCATCATATTTCCCCTCACCTGTACTTTTGTGCCTGAGCATCATATTTCCCCTCACCTGTACTTTTGTGCCTGAGCATCATATTTCCCCTCACCTGTACTTTTGTTCCTGAGCATCATATTTCCCCTCACCTGTACTTTTGTTCCTGAGCATCATATTTCCCCTCACCTGTACTTTTGTTCCTGAGCATCATATTTCCCCTCACCTGTACTTTTGTGCCTGAGCATCATATTTCCCCTCACCTGTACTTTTGTGCCTGAGCATCATATTTCCCCTCACCTGTACTTTTGTGCCTGAGCATCATATTTCCCCTCACCTGCACTTTTGTGCCTGAGCATCATATTTCCCCTCACCTGTCCCTTTGTGCCTGAGCATCATATTTCCCATCACCTGTACTGTTGAACCCTTCATTGGTCAAACCAGCCTTTGCAGTAATCTAATGAAACATCTATTTGCAGACCAAGAGATTGTTTTTAGCTCACCTGGCCTGAAAGGCCAAGTAAGCTTATGCCTTGGTGACCGTTCATCATCCGGCCATCATCCGTCAACTTTTCCTTTAAACGACTTCTCAAGAACCCCTGGGCTGATTTCGATTATTAGCTCACCTGAGCTTATGTCGTGGCGACCGTCCGCCGTGTGTCCGTCGTCCATCGATCCGTCCGTCAACTTTTCCTTTAAAATGACTTCTCTGTGACAATTTCAATTATATTTGGCAGGAAGCATCCTTGCGGCATAGGGATCCAAGTTCAACCAAGTTTGTTCAGGGGAACTTGATTGGTCAAATGGTTCGGTGGCCATCTTGGTTGACCTAGTTTTAGCGAAAATTTCCTCCAGAACCGCAGAAGGGATCAGGCCAAAATTTGGCAGATATGATTAGGGACTAAGCGCCAGTAAAGTTTGTTCAAGAGAAGTTGATCCGTAAAAAAAACATGGCCGCCGTAGCCCTATCAAAATATAGCATGTTTGGCGGCCATATTGGATTTTTTTATTTGATGGACTTTGAGGCTGAAATTGTTTTTATATAGGTTTTTTGGTATTCTGCTGTGAAATTTGAAATTTTCGAAACTGTCGGATAAATGGTTTGGCGGCCATCTTGGATCATTTTCCCGCCAAAAGCTTGCATACTAAAGCCATGGGAAATTTAATGGCCCATTTCAATTATATATGGCAGGAAGCATCCTTAAGGCATAGAGATTCAAGTTTGTTCAAATGAACCCGATCGGCCAATTTGGTCGACGAGCATCCTGGATTTCGGCCAATTTTTAGAAATGTCTAAAAATTGTCTTCTCCAAAACCGTTTGAAGGATCGATTCAGAACTCACGAAATATGATCTAGTGTAAGAGCTGAACCAAGTTTGTTCAAGGGAACTTAATTGACCAAATGGTTCAGCGACCATCTTGGATGACCTAATTTTCGCAAAAACGACTTCTTTCCCAGAACTGCTGAAGCGATCAGGCCGAAATTTGCGATATATCATTACGGACTAAGGGCCATTAAAGTTTGTTCAAAAGAAGTTGATCCGTCAAAAAACATGGCCGCAGTGGGCCAATCAAAATATAGTTTGGCCGCCATATTGAATTTTTTTACTTGATGGATTTTGAGGTCGAAATTGGTTTTATATCAGTTTTTGGGTATTCTGATCTCAAATTTGCAATTTTTGAAGCTGTCAGATAAATGGTTTGGGGGCCATCTTGGATCATTTTCCCGCCAAAAGCTCCCATATTAAAACAATGGGAAATTTTAAATGTCTTCTCGAGAACTGCTGGGCCGATTTCAATTATATTTGGCAGGAAGCATCCTTAGGGCATAGAGATTCCATTTTGTTCAAACGAAGCCGATCGGCCAATTTGGCCAGCAGCCATCTTGGATTTTGACAGATTTTTAGAAATGTCTTAAAATCTTCTCCAAAACCATTTGAGGGATCAATTCAGACCTCATGAAATATGATCTATGGTAAGAGCTGACCCAAGTTTGTTCAAGGGAACTTGATTGACTAAATGGTTCAGCTGCCATCTTGGATGACCTCGTTTTTGCAAAAACAAGACCTCGTTTTTGCAAAAATGACTTCTTCCCCAGAACCACTGAAGCGATCAGGCCGAAATTTGTGATATATGATTAAGGACTAAGGGCCATTAAAGTTTGTTCAAGTGAAGTTGATCCGTCAAAAAAACTGGCCGCTTTAAAATGTCTTTAAAAATCCCCAAAATCGCTTGGGGATCAATTCAAAATGCATGAAATCTAGGGCAAGAGCTGCACCAAGTTTGTTTCAAGGGAACTTGATTGGCCAAATGGTTTGGTGGCCATCTTGGATAACCTAATCTTTGCCAAAATAACTCCAGAACCACTGAGCGGATTGGGCTGAAATTTGGGAGATATGATTAGGCACTGAGTGCCATTAAAGTTTTTTCAAGGGAAGGCACTACGTCAGAAACATGGCTGCAGTGGACCAATCAAAATGTAGCGTGTTTGGCGGCCATATTGGACTTGCAAAAATGTCCACAAACTCATTTAGAAGACTGCTCCTAAACCCCACCCTCCAACAATTGTGACAAAAATGCATAATGCTCAGGTGAGCGACACAGGCCCCTTGGGCCGCTTGTATTTGGCAGGAAGCATCCTTAGGACATAGGGGTTCCATTTTGTTCAAATGAAGCCGATTGGCCAATTTGGTTGGTGGCCATCTTGGACTTCGGCCGATTTTTTTAAATGTCTAAAAATCTTCTCCGAAACCATTTGAGAGATCAATTCAGATCTCATGAAATATGATCTAGGGCAAGAGCTCTCCTAATTTTGTTCAAGGGAACTTGATTGACGAAATGGATCAGTGGCCATCTTGGATGACCTCGTTTCCGCAAAAACAACTTCTTCCCCTGAAGCGATCAGGCCAAAATTTGTGATATCTGATGAGGCACTAATGGCCATTAAAGTTTGTTCAAGAGAAGTTGATTCATCAAAAAGCCTGGCCACCGTGGGCCAATCAATATATAGTGTGTTTGGCGGCCATATTGGATTTGTTATTTGATAGATTTTGAGGCCGAAATTGGTTTTATGTATGTTTGTGCATATTGTGATTTCAAATTTGTCGGATAAACAGTTTAGCGACCATCTTGGTTCATTTAACCCGCCAAAATCTCCCATACTAAAGCAATGGGAAATTTAAAATGTATTCTCGTGCCATCTTGGATTTTGGTCGATTTTTAGAAATGTCTAAAAAATCTCAAAAATCGCTTGGGGATCAAAATTTTCAAAACATGAAATACCATCTAGGGCAAGAGCTGCACCAAGTTTGTTCATGGGAACTTGATTGGCCAAATGGTTTGGCGGCCAACTTCGATAACCAATTTTTTGGCAAAACAATATCAGAACCACAGTGAATTGGGCCGAAATTTGTGAGATATGATTAGGCACCAAGTGCCATTAAAGTTTGCTCACGGGAAGGAGCTAAGTCAGAAACATGGCCGCAGTGGACCAATCAAAATGTAGCGTGTTTGGCGGCCATATTGGACTTGCAAAAATGTCCACAAACTCATTTAAAAGACTACTCCTAAACCACCCACCAACAATTTTGACAAAAATGCATAGTGTTCCAGGTGAGCGACACAGGCCCCTTGGGACTCTTTTTAAAAATAACAAATGGGTTACGGTACCTCGTTCAATAACCACACCAGTTATTTCAGTGGAAAATTTTCAAATATAATCCTAGCTTGGCCTGCAAATGGATAATGTATATACTGGCTAAATGCCTTATGCGCATACCTTCACTATGGCTAGTCGCGACCCCCATGACGCGAGTTCGGTAAATCACCAATTGCAAATGCCCGGGTATTCACTGACTGACTGGCTGACGCAGACAATCAGCTGCATATATAATCTTTAAAAATGACTAAATTATATTTTGGTAATTTGAAGAGAAATTGAACTGCCTATAGATTCTTGATTGTCTAGCGTACTGAGATGGTTTCACTGGCAAGTTGTTGTCAGTGAGCTCAAACTCTTTTATTTAATAGCCGGCTTTTTATTGCTTGGTGTTGAAGAATGTAAATAAAGGTACTCTATTTATTTCCAATGTGTGCTGATCCTAGCCTAATGTAACACGCTGACTCCATTAAGACACTTGTCCTATAGCCAGTGGTCGAATCACAGAATAAAGCGTGGATGTCTGCATGTGCAGGATTCAATTTTTAAGTTAATCAAACTGGGCTCTGATCAAAATCACCACCTCTTGAGAAAGAGAGGGGTGGGGTGGGGAAGGAGGGGGAGAGAGTGTAGAGCGAGACAGTAATTCCGGGGATATTGCCCAGCCTCAGACTGAAGTTGCGGAGACGTTACCTAGGTCCCCACTTTTACGGTGGTTTAAATGCTCAAGATAAGCATGAAACATCCAAAAGAAATAGGGGGTATGGGGGGGGGGTGTGTGTGGAGAGAGATGGCTCTTGTTTTAAGTTGTTGCAGAAATAAGGAGTTGTTTATTAGACATGTCAAAAGGTCACTGAAAAAATGACAATTAATAATAGTAGATTTAAGAAGCTGAGGGTGGTGTGCATGTGTGTACTAGTAGTTACTGAATAATTCTGGCCTAATTGAACCAGAATCAAGGAATTGATTATGAGTTGTATTATTGTCAGGTGTGTTTTATTGGAAAGGAGAGAAGCTACCGAGTTGAAGAAGAAGCAGATATTGATCATCAGAGGCAAGCATTCATTGATAGTCGCTGTTTCAATTCATTGTCAAGTGAAGAGTGTAGCATGCCATCAGCAAATAAACACATGCGAATGGACAGTGGAAATACTCCTACTAGATTAATGACTCCAAATACTGACTGTGATACCATAGGTCAAGACATGCAATGTCATTTGAGAGATGTGTCCTCGGTACAAGCTACAGATCTAACATCCACAGGCAATGGCCTGGCTTGGATCAAAGGCTTTCAACCTCGGCCATCCGTAGAGCGAGTTCGTAATTGTCAGACATTAGACAATGAAAGTAAAAAAATAGTTGTTAATAAAGTGTTTACGGCAGTTCTAGAGGCCGAGGATGCAGAAACAAGGCCAATGCAGACCGGTGGTGTGTGGAGAAAGGGAGGTAAGTGAAATTCATATGGTCAGGTGAGAATTATGTTTGTACTGGTGACGGAAATCTTGAGAAGTGATGGAATCTGTGAATTTCAAATCAATGCCTGAAAATCCTGAAAAAATCAGTATGTGTACTAATAAGTCATGGTATGTTAACACGGAACGCTGCAGGACAAGTAAGCGGGTACAGATTTTGAACCTAATCTGACTTGAAGATGTTGCCCCCACAGCACAGACAGAAACAAAGCCAACCGCAATACCTTCTTCCTGTTACGGGGCAAGGATAATAATCTCTAGCCAGGTTAAAGCTTTCTCTGATGATAACACTGCTCTGATCATTATCATGCAATATACATGTAGGTCCTAAATTATCATGCAATATACATGTAGGTCCTAAATTATCATACAATTTACATGTAGATTCTAAATTATCATACAATGTACATGTAGATCGTAAATTATCATACAATGTACATGTAGATCATAAATTATCATACAATATATTTGTAGATGCTAAATTATCATACAATATACATGTAGATGCTAAATTATCATACAATATACGTGTAGATGCTAAATTATCATACAATATACTTGTAGATGCTAAATTATCATACAATATACAAGTAGATGCTAAATTGTCATACAATATACAAGTAGAACCTAAAATCTGATCCTAATTTTGCATAATCTAATGATTATAAGTGGGATCAAAGAGTATTGTGCCTTGTCAGAAATGTTAAAGATTTGACTGAAAGACAGACTGACTTATACTAGTTGTGAGTCGCAACTAAAAACTACCATCATTGGTACTATCCATTATTTGTGTGAAATTATATCAAAATATTATAATCTCATGGAAGCATGCTTATTGCAGACCATCACCACCAGCCCCCCCCCCCACCCTCCCTAAATTATGGTAGCTTCAGATGTGGCATTTAGAGAGGCATACGGACAAATACACATAATTGCAAACCCTCCACCTCTTGTAATCAGATATCGCATAGATTTTAACCCCATTCATAGCAGATATTCCTATCACCTGACACAAACATTTGTATTGCAGATGCTTTGAAGCATGAACAGATGGAAGTGTGTCACGCTATAGTTGCGACTTAGGTAACTTTGTCGGAAATGTAACAAATTTGATAGATGGACTGGAAAGTGTTGCTGTGTAAAGCCTATCTTTCTGTATGTTTGACATTTCAAATGAAATTGTGAATATATTAGAGTATCCTTTTGATATTTCTACAGGGTCAGTGTCACTCTCATTTGCAGCTTCCTTGTTTAATCGGGACTTGATGCAGAAGCTGAAGTATGAGTGTGGAGGCATACAAACTCTCCTCAGGAACCATCATAATATATTTCAAGGTACATGATAATCACATGCAATAGGGGCATCAAAAATGCTTGAATCCCTCACACATAAATTATCATACACACATGCTTACATACACAAATTGTACGGTTTTATTGGATGTGGCTCTCCAGACAGAGGCGGTTTAAAAAAATCAGAAGTAGGTTTTGATTGGCTTGACCATTACTAGTAAGTAACCACCACCTTATGCAACATAAAGAATTAGTCACTAATTCACTATTGATAGGTGATCTCGTAAACATTTAACCATTTCACTGCCAAATCCCTGAAATAGTATATTCTTTACGATATAAACTTAATCAGTTGAATATTTTGAAATTAATTTGACTGGACGCCGTTGCTGCATATGGTTGCCTTGAAATGAGATATGGAGAATTCATCAGTGAACGAGTTAATGGTCAATCCAGCAAATGGTGGCTTCTTCAGTGGCCTACGGAAACATCTATGTGCAAGCTACGAGAAGACAAATGACTGGCTTGATAACTGAGCCAGTCATTCCGCTGATAACTTTGCAATGTTTTTTCTCTTGGCTTACAAATGAACATTCACTAAGACACCAATTTAGATTTTTTGGGGGTTGATCTGGACCACTAAGTATTAAAGTATATAACATTTAAGTGACTTGCTATATATTCACATGTCTAAGTTATTAGCCATCATCTTTTGACACTAGCATGTTGAATGTCAAGTTTGCTTATATTTTCACAGTATCCGGTGGCAAGGTGCAGTTAAGAGATTTCTCTCTGGATAACCCATGGAGTTCCGCACAGACAAAAGCCAGGATGAAGAATAAAGATAAAGGTGTCTATATTAAGTCATCACTGTGCTGGTTCTATGAGCATCATCCTGATGGCTGCCCTAGAACCACGGAGAACTGTCAGTTTGCACATGGAGCGGATGATCTTAAAGAGGTTCAGGCGAAAGACAGATGACACACTGACCAGTAGTCAATATTAACTCACGTCTTGGATTTAATTCTTGAGATCTATTTAACATAATACAGTATGAAACCTTGAGACTGACTAGATTGTGATGTCAAAAACCTTTATTAACCCTCCAACCTAAATTTAAATGTAATTTACCCCTTACTGACAAGAAATGAGAAATCCTTTATGATGTAGGGAATTTCTTGTTGAAGATTTTGAAATCAATTTGGCTGGGAGTGACAGCAATAGATTCTAGTTGAATTTGTATCAAATATTCAACACCCATCCAGTATAGTTGCCTCGAAATTGGGATTTCAATGGTTAACTAAGTCGTCATATATATCGACACCGTTTTAGCTGAACATACTGTCTGAAAATTATTGTATAAAATCACAGATTTAAAAATTTGTGGTAAAATTGCCACAATTAACTAGTTTTATATCCATAGTTGGAACGTAATACCATAGTAGTGCAAGTACGACACGTTATGGTCGTGACACAGGCAGCTTTGTCAGAAAAGTAAAAAAATTTGAGTGCCAGACTGACAAACTGACCTATACTAATTTGATAGTAATAACGGTAAAAAACAAGAAGAAATTGTAACTGACATATACTAATTATACCCCCCCATATAAATATATGGGGAGTATCGCGGTTGCTTTGTCCATCCGTCCGTTCAGTCTTTTATTTCCGGATGATAACTCGAATTCTGTTGAAGGGATCATTGCAAATCTGGCGTGGGAGCTTGTCCTCGGTGGTCTGAAGAACCATACTGATTTTGGGGTCAAAGGGCACAGTGACCTAATTAATGATGTAATATTGTGTTTCTGGATGATAGCTGGAGTTCTATTTGAAGGGATCATTATCAATCTGGTTTGGGAGCTTGTTCTTGTTGGGCCGGAGAACCCTATCGATTTTTGGGTCAACGGTCAACATGACCTAATTAATGATGTACCATATTCTTCCTATTAGAGGCCTATGCCTTAATAGAAGCCCACCCCAAACTCAGCAATGTCAGTCTCTAAATTTTCTTAGCGCTTTGAAAACAGGAAAAAACTGTAATACAAGCCTACCCCCCAAAACTCGGCATCTTGGTCCGATAAACTTTTTCCAAATATTGACATTAATAAATAATTCATCGTTTATTACTTCAAAATTCACCATAAAAGTTGAAATCCAGTAAGGCAGATAAGCTAAAAACAAACTTGAACAGCACAAGACTAGAAAACATTTCACACTAGAGATCGCTTAATGTATACTATGCCAATAATCATGGGAGCGAAGTTATTATGTAGGGCCACATAAAAAGTGTGTTTGCTGTAATAACTATCGTTTATTACATCAAAATTCTTCATCAAATCTAACAAAATGGTGCCGTGAAAAAATGTAAATCGTGTGATATGAGGAAGCTGTGCATAGATTTAATATTTAGAGCGAGTACTTGGCAGATTCACAGACTTGTGGTTTTGGACTCGGAAATTATTATATTGTGTGGTGGTAACCCAGAACTGTACATTAAATGAGATCGGGATAACGGGTACCCGTTTGGTAACTGCATGTTGATATGAATCCTGTCATACAAGGAAGTCCCTTTGAAACAGGATAGAGAATGCATGAAGCCAGGCCTCTATTTCTAGTTTTGCGCACTTTAAATTGTGAATAGTCAGCAGAATATGATTGGTTTCAATGGCTAATCAAACAATATATCGCAGAATTCTTTTCTAAATAGATGATCATGTGAGGAACTCGTGACTTGGTACCTATAATTAGTCTGCTACACGCATGTACTGGTTTTCTGATGTAATTTCATGGAATCCCGGAAATACATGTGGACGTCTAACATGAGCTTATTAGAAGCTGGTTGGGGGGGGGGGGGTGGGGGACGACATTTTTGGTGGAAAACCCTAATAGAAGCCTACCCCCTTTCTCGTACATTCTGCTGGTGAAATTTCTTCATCACTATCCTAATAGAAGCCTAGGCTTCTAATAGGAGGAATACGGTAATATTGTGTTTCCGGTTATCATTACCAATCGTGCATGGGAGCTTTTTCTTTGGTGTTCCGAAGAAACCTATTGATTTTGACGTCAAAGGTCAAGGTCATTGTGACCTAATTAATGATGTAATATTGCGTTTCAGGATGTTAACTCGAGTTTGATTGAACGGATCATTATTAATCTTGGGTGGGAGGTTGTCTTTGGTGTTTCGAAGAACCCTATCGATTTTGGTGTCAACGGCCAAGGTCATGGTGACCAATCTTGGGTGGGAGGTTGTGCTTGGTGTGATTGTCATTCAGAAGAATTTGTAATGTGATAATAAATATCTAATGTATTTAATCTATAGATTTGTCATGGTGCTCACGAGCTCAAGTTATAAATATAGAAAAGGCAACACCTATAGTGCATAATTATTCACAAATCACAATACGAGAGGATTAAATAAAAATTAATTTTATGAAAATTGTTGCTGTTTTGATGATATATTAATGACCTGAGAGGGATTCATAGAGGCTTATTTGTCGATCTATCAATGAACATAATGGTAACCATAATGCTTATTTAGCGTCTTCAGTACATCAGAGGGAGCTAAATAAGCCTGGAGGAATCCATGTCATGCCATCAATAGATCAACAGATAAGCCTGGATGTATCCATCTCAGGTCACTGATAGATCAACAAATAAGCCTGGATGAATCCATCTCATGTCACTGATAGATCAACAAATGTCTGGATGAATCCCTCGCAGGCCTTCCATAGATCAACAAATAAGCCTGGATGAATCCATCTCAGGTTACTGATAGATCAACAAATAAGTCTGGATGAATCCCTCTCAGGCCTTCAATAGATCAACAAATAAGCCTGGATATATCCATCTCAGGTCACTGATAGATCAACAAATAAGTGGATGAATCCCTCTCAGGCCTTCAATAGATCAACAAATAAGCCTGGATGAATCCCTCCCATGTCACTGATAGATCAACAAATAAGCCTGGATATATCCATCTCAGGTCACTGATAGATCAACAAATAAGTCTGGATGAATCCCTCTCAGGCCTTCAATAGATCAACAAATAAGCCTGGATGAATCCCTCTCAGGTCATGCAAGTGAGACCCCAGACCTTTGTGGGTGATGTGGATAATAAAGTTTCGTGCACCAACTTTTGTAAACATACCAACAATACTTTGCTCCAGTCAGTGTGTCTATCCATGTGTCTGTCTGTCTATCCACGCATGTTGGGTTTTTGTCCCATAGCTTTGCTATTACTTGGAGTAAGTATAGTGAAGCATATTTGTTATCCCCGCACTGTCTGTCCGTCCATGCATTTGGTTTTCGATCAATAACTTAATTTATAATGGATGGATTCATTTCAAATTTGGTATGTCACATCCTGATGATATGCCCTCAGGGGGAATTGCGTATCGGCGAAGTCAGGTTCCTTGAAATACTTAAAATTCATCAGAAATGTCTACATTTGGCCGTGGCTCAATAACTTCTTATAATGGATGTATTAATTTCATTTGTTTGTCTATTGGCTTGCCAGTACAATCTATCTGTCAATGCCTGTGGCAAACATGGTTTCGTGAATGACTGTCGTTTAGTGCCTCCTAATGGCAGTCATTCACGAAACTAGGAAGGGGGGGGGGGGGAGGGGAGGGTTATATGAGGTACATCATTTGTCTGTTTGGTTGGCAGATTTAGGTTTTTGCTAGATAATTGTCTTGGATAATTTAACTTGTACTTGTAGTACGTTGATGAGACTTCATACATATATATATATATATATATATATATATATATATATACACCTGTGCAAAATTTAAGCACCACCCTATTTTTACGCACATGCGAGGTTATATTCATGTGCTATGAAGAAAGCAATAGCATAAACATTTATGTACCCATCCATCTTAGTGCAAGAGGTAATAATGCAACTAGAGGAATGCTGATTATGATGGTGGGGAAACACTGTATGTTTTTGTTTGAACTTGAAAACGAGGCCTGAATATGGTTACGTTGACACAACTGACAACTATTGCCCTACAGTTGACACACGTGGCTAGATTGTCATTAATGGTTTCTGAAAACGAAGTTTAACATCTGTGCACGAGTTTGAGACTGTCATTATTAATACCGGGTATATCCACCTTGTGCCTGGATGACGGCCTGGACACGACGTCTCATGCTGGTCACCAACCGACTGATACGCCATTGTGGTATTCGTTGCCATTCAAGATGGAGTGCGTCTGTTAATTCCTGTAGGTTCTGCACAGGAGGATCCCTCCTTCTCACCATGTTTCCCAGAATGTCCCAGATATGCTCAATAGGGTTCATGTCAGGGCTCCTTGCTGGCCATGGTAGGGTTTCGACGGCATTCTGGCGGAGGTATTCATGCACAGCTCTAGCACGATGTGGTCGGGCGTTGTCATCCATGAATATAGGGTGGGTTCCAGGTGCATGATTTACAAAATGAGGGACCACAACTCTATCCAGTATGGAATCTTGATATCTTTGTCCATTTAGTGTTCCAGGTACAGTCAACAGATCCAGCTTACAATCAAATGAGATGCACCCCCATATCATAACGGAACCTCCACCAAATGGAACTTCTTCCATGATGTTACGTTGGTCGTACCCCGTGCGTCTGGACCTCCATACACGAGTTCGACCATCTGTGGCATGAAGCAGGAACCGACTTTCATCGGACCAGTGTACCCGTCTCCAGGATCTCATGTTCCAGTGTCTTCTTTCGTTGCACCACCTCAGACGCTCCTCTTTGTGGTGTGCAGTGAGGAGAGGACGTCTGACAGGTCTCCTAGCTTTCATGCCAGCAGCATACAGTCTCCTTTTGACGGTAGACATTGACACTCTATTGCGCGTTTCCCATTGCTGGCTGAGCACTCTGCTGTTGGTGAATGGAGATCTCCTAACAAGGCGTACTAGGGCTCGATCATCACGGGCAGTAGTCTTCTTCGGTCTTCCAGATCTAGGCCTGTCCTTCACCTCGTTAGTTTGCCCATGTTTTGCAATCAAACGACTGATTACAGTATGGTTAATGTTCAGCTGTCTGCCAATCTCTCTGCATGACATACCAGTGGTATGCATGCCTATGATTTGCCATTTCACACGATCACTTAACCTTCGTCTTGCCATAGCGGTTCACAATCAAGAGCTAATTCTCTCTGTACAAATAAACCACGGTCATGAACACAAAATTCCTAATCTTGTCGCCTAAATCTGTATGTAATGTTCTACACCTCAAACTGGACTTTTACATAACTGAACACGTGTGCGGTTTCCCGCCACGCACGGACATCAAGCGGCGTGAAGTCATGCATGCATGTGCATTTCGTACTTGGAATTATGTCAGCTAACGCGGGGACAAAAAGTATGGCAGCCTAGTTGTACCATCATGTTTCTACGTTCTATTGTTTTTGCTGGTGCTTAACTTTTGCAAAGGTGTATATATATATATATATATATATATATATATATATATATATATATATATATATATATATATATATAAAATGTTGGATGGCTAAGCTGAAGTGTGCGTCTGGGTGGGTGGGTGGTGGTAAACCATTCAATTTTTTGTCAAGATGAATATTGGTTCCATCTACGTAGGTCTGGTTTGAAATTGAGAAAGGGTTTCCTGAAGACATCATATTTTGTCACATCTACTTCCACTATCAGATCATAAGCCACAACATTATACAATGTAAATAAGAGAGTAATTATGAACCTTTATATATAAACAACAAGCTTTGATCACAATTCATTAACTAGACAACAATATTAATAATTAAACAATCAGTGAATAACTGTTATCACAGATGAAACATAACAGAGGAATCCGATCGGTCACTCAAGTATACGACATTATAATCAGTTATGTAACATGTAGGCTGACATCGCAATACTTAGTGATGTATTTAGCTCCATCATAAACATTGAAAAGTTTGTCATGTTTAGGAATTGTATGTCTTTGATCGCTTTACTATTTAATAAACATCCTGTTGAAAATTTTGAAAGTAATTTGACTGGTGGCGCTGTGGCTTCCATAGACGGCAACAACACCCAGTTAACCAAAGTATTTAACAGCTTACTTGTGATTCTGGGAGTTCCGATTCCAAGTATATAAATTGATTCTAACACATGTAAAAGTTGGGCAGAGCTTTGGACCCCTGTGTTACAGTAGTGTACAGGCTGATGGTGCAAGATGAATAGGCTTTTGAGTGCAATAGTGCTCACACAAATATGCTTTCTAACTGTATGATATGGTCATGCTATGGCCATTAACTTAAATAGAATGAATTAAAGTGCAGCTGAATTATCAAGCAAACACACACACCCCCCCACACCCCCACACACACACACACACACCCACCACCAACTGTTGCAAAGATTCTAAGTGCCTTTAAAATGTGTAGATGAGACACTGTGCTTTAATGCTTTTCAATATAACGTGTTGTGACTCCTGGCCATTGTTTAAGTAGCATATTCCAGCACTGTTTCCCCAGAGCTGGCTCCACCATTAGTAGATAAATGTTTAGGGAATACATGAAGGATGACCTGTCATGTGACTATTTCAACCTACCTGCTTAGTAAGCTGCTGTCAAGCCAGATAAGTAGGCATATTTAACCCTTTAACACTTAAATTTTTATTGAGCCACTCATTCCGGTGGTAAATTTTCTCAAGACCACTACAGAAGCTGTTTTTGTCCGACGAGGGTTAAAGGGTTAATCGGCCGACAATCTGCCAGAGCATGCTATCGTAAGGCAATGATAGTAGTGTTAATAAATATCATCTATGATTATAGAATGAGATAGATTTAATTCTAATTATGTTTATAGAATGAAATATATTTAATTCTAATAGGAATTAATTTATGATATGCTGGTCTTGCAATGTCTATATAGCCATTATAGGTAAATTAGACCTCTACCTCGTAATTGAATATAAAATATTGCACGCAAAAAATGATTAGATAAGGACATTGTACATGGTAACTAATGTTCACAATTTATGTAATGCATCATTTTAAAAGACAAATAAATCACAATAATCGCAAATCTTTTAACTCTGAATACTGGAATAATGTTATCACAATTTCAAAGCAAATCTTCAGGTAAACTGTTGACTATTTTGAATCTGATTTGACTGTAACAGCAACTAAGCTAACTAACATTGAAATTAGTTTCAAAATATTCAACAGAATATCTTTTACATCACAGAGATTGCGTCATGTCAGTTCTCTAATGTTTAACCATTTAATGGTCACAATTGGTCAAAGAAATCACAATATTGGTTTATCAAATGTCCATTTGCAGGCCAAGATTCTTGAAAATGTACCACTGGAATTACTGGCTCTAATAAACCAGAATTCCAGGAATTAAATGTCTCGCCTATTTCCTGGTTGCCACAGTGATATTGACCGTAAGATTGAAAATACAGTTTGTAACAAGGTCACAGTGACCTTTAATCTTGTGACCTCAGTATCATCATGCCGCTTCCTTACAGTATAGGTAATCAGATAGCCATGTTTAGTTGCAATAGAATTAACTGATCCTGAAATATAAGCTTGATCTTGAAATATAAGATGAGTTTTGCAAAACGCAAAAGCTTTACATTGTTGATGCCGTCGTCATCGGAAAAGTGACACATGTCTCGCCTTCTGCTTTGCAGGCGAGACAACAATGGTCTTCTCTTGGCTTGCAGATGGACAATCCGCAAGACCACTATAGTCTTAGCAGTCTTTACTATTAAATGGTTATCGGGTTACTTATTGCACACTGGTGTACATAACGTGTAGATAGTCTGTACAGTACAGATCAAAAATAATTTATTAAATAACATTGAATATTTTGAATATAATTGCATTGGAAGACACAGCTATGTCTTCCCATTCAATTATGTTCAAAATATTCAACAGAATATTTCTTACATGTTTAAAATTGTACTAAAGTTTTTGTTTTGGAAACATGTTTACTTATTTATGAGCTGTACTGTAGTACATAAGACAGGTCTGTGTATAGAGAATGAAATGGTAATCAGCATATAAACCTTTTACATTTTCATGTGATCACAATGTAGTGTTTGCGTGTGCATGCATGTTGGTGTGTGTATATGTCAACATGGATGTGTGAGATCAGAATAACAATAATTACCTCTGCCCATATATATATATATATTTTTTTATAACATTATAACTTGTATATATGGTGGGTTATATTTATTAGCTGTGTAAAGATATGTATAAAATCTCTAATAAAATAACTTAAAATAAATAACAAATATCTCTATAACATGATTAACAAGGATTAAATAACTGATATAAAATGAAGGAATGGTCTGTGTACCCACGACTCCATTGCTATTATAAGCTTGTTGATTACCAATTTCCATAATTCGGTCACCTTGCCCGTTTCACTCTAGTAAATAGGTTCTTCACCTAATCAGCACGTTCTTCAGGACTCTTAATGGCAAATTTGATGAAGATAACCACCTGGCAAAGTTTGGTGAGAACCCACACGCACGCACACACAGAGAATGCCATATTGTCTAGAAATAGAAACCTAGGGTTCTCGGGGACACATGAGAGGCCTAATGGCCTTGATACTCAGCTGCCTAACAGTCAGGGATACATGAGAGACCTAACGGCCTTAATACTCAGCTGCCTAACAGTTCAAACTCTTGAGCCTACATGCATGACATGTTCTTAATGGAGGAATTCAGTTTTAGCTATACCCCGCCCATCTTTATCTAAGCTCCACCCAAACATTGTCGGTTTTGGGATCGATCGATCCCTGACTATCAATTTCCAGAAAACTATGCATGTAAGCTGTTGAATATTTTGAAACTAATTTGACTTGGCACTCTTGCTACCTATGGCAGCAACAGCACCCAGTCAAATTAGTTTCAAAATATTCAACAGCATGTTTATTAAATAGTAAAGACATACAATTCATACACCAATGCTTAGTCCATCATCAATTAAGTGTTCGTGACGAACTTAGCTACATCACTCATGACACAATTGATAATGACATCATTCTACACATCACATAGTTGATTATGACATCATTTGATTGATGGATAAACTGCAATCCTCCATACAATTTCAACAAATGTGGTCTAAATAGCTGAATATAATGCTAAATGTACTGGCTGAATGTGTCATTATTGATTCTAATAAAGAAACTATAATCTTGCATGGCTTATTAACGGTACAGCAGTTTTTGATACACCTCACACTGGCTCACAGCTATAACCGAAGATACACACATATCCCAAGTTTAGTTACCATAGGTGGAAGGAAGAGTTCTGAGAATACAGACTGGACAACAATTTGTTTCAACTGTGAAAAGTAGGACAATGACCTAATTTGGACACATGACACATTAAGTCTATGATGCACCCATGCACCATGTTTGGTTATTGTATGCGAATGGTGTAAGTAACTTATGCCATAAAGTCAAGTCAATAGCTCTAGCTATAATGAAAGATGTTGCCGTGGAAATTTGTTTATCCTATTGGATCCCATACTGTATAAAATTCCCAAATAGGATAACTCTGGAATTTAACCCCTCTTGTGTCAACTTAACCCTTTAATGGTCAAACTAACCAAAAAAACAACTGCAGTGGTCTTCAGACAAGGCTATTTGAAAGGCATAGTGAAGAATATTTCTGAATATTTACAACTAGAATGACTGGCTCGGTATCCGAGCCAGTCATTCTAGTGGTAAATTTTCAAAAATACTCTTCTCAGCCTGCAGATAGACACTGGCTAAGTAAAAGCTTTAATTTTCTTTGCCATTACCCCTTTAACAGTCAAGCTGGCGAAAAAAATTCAATGGTAAATTTACAAAAATAGTCTTCTAAAATATTGGCCATCAAAGTGTTTAATTGATCGATATATATATATATATATATATATATATATATATATATATATATATATATATATATATATAGATATATATATATAGATATATATATATATATATCAAGTAGTATTTTGAGCACTTTGAGGCACAAGACAAGAGGGGCTAAGGGTGAGCAATTCAGTTACATTTTCGCAACATATTAGATGTTGATAGGAACATTTGGACGCAGTTTGGAATCAAATTGAGACTCAATCCATCAACAAATAGCTAAAGGTGCCACCATTGTTTACCACATACAGACAGCCATCCGGACACAGAGTGATCTAAAAAAAGCAAGCATTATATACATGTATAGCTATATATTTGTATATCACAGGTAATTAAATCAATGCTGGTTTATACTGAGAAATAGACAATAAATAGTACTTTTGATTTACTAGTGTTATCAAAATTGATTTCTGATTAAAGCAACATTTAACCATACATAATGACGATATTATTGCTATTATTATTAAGAGCGCATGAAGTGCGCTTAATGGTTTCTGAACACGTTTTAGCACACAATAATTAGTAGGAACTGAAATAGATTAATAATTTGCATTTAGCCTACTCGCATGCGAGATGAGCCGTTGTCAGAGAGTTAATGTATTGCTATCAGCCTTAATCTGTTCAGGTCAATGTGACAATATGCTCTCCTTATTGTTAAACCCTAAATATGTATGATTACCGTATTCTGAGGCTGTAGTCGTAGAAACATCCTACAGCTGCAATCAGTCCCTCTTCTCATTTAACCACTGTGTCTTTCTTGTCCTCAATCACAATCCTGCCTGTCCTATTTTCTTGGTCACCTCGCACCACGTTTAACAGATTTATGCAATGATGTGCTTTCCTACCTTTGTATTTGGTGGCTCCGAGTAGGGTGAATTCCAAGGCTCTCTGCTGGTGTGGCTTGAATGGCTTCTGACATCCTTAGCACATGGTCAACATGGACCATCTTTGCTGGGCAACTTTTACTGACATGGGCGGATGTACTACACATCTTGTATAGTGCATCATAGGAAATTATGCTGTCTGGCCAGTGGTGTCCAGTGATGGTGCGTAGCTGTTTGCGGTGGCAGGCATCGAGTTTGTCTAGAGCTGCTTTTGTTACTTCCCAGCTGTTACAGTTATACAGCATCAAGGATACACAAGTTGTGTTGTATAAACATAGTCTTTTGTCAAGGACACATCTTTGATCTATGAATCCATAGCTTCTATAAGGACCAGAAAGCTATGTTCCCCATAACACGGCGTGTAGCGATGTCTGCAGAGCTGTAAGCCCAGGATTTTAAATATGTAACGTATGGAATAAATCTGTTATGCATATTTGCACGAGTATTTCTCCCAGTATTCTATATCAGTTTTCATATTAGTACTCGTGCTTCGCACTCAGGCAAACACTGAAACTGATGTGGAATTTCATAACATCTATTTATAGACCCATATAGACGAGAAACAACAAATTCTTTTGAAATTTTGACTCCAGTCAAATTAGCTTCAAAATATTGAATAGTTCCAGCTTCCCTGTATAGTTGTTTTAACATGGAACCACTGACAATTAAAGCATAAGACTAGGTTAAAACATTATATAACATGTAAAACGTTTATGTTGAATGTTTTTTAAACTAATTTGGAAGGTGTTAATGTTTAAGACAGATAGCAACAGCTTCCATTCATATTAGTTTCAAAATGATCATTTCATCCAGCAGATCTCTGTATTTCAATTTCAAATCAGCCATACAGGTAAAATTCTTTAAAACTAATTAATTTAACTGGAAGTTATGGCAGTTAAGTTTGGCTTTAAAAATGCAATATAATTTACATCATAAACCATTCTTTGCATCAAGTCTGAATGGTAATTCATTGAACGGATTATGAAATAAAGATACAATGTCACTTGTGTGAAAAGAGGAATGTGAATTCAGGTGTTTACATTAAACAAGTATCACATAAAATAACATTATTAAGAAGATGCCTAATTTCAGTTATAAGGTTGCATGAATACAGATGCAGGCATTTTAACCCTTTCACCGACAAATCCCTGGAAAAGTATATTCTTTACGACATACATGTAAAACTAATTCTGTTGAATATCTTGAAATTAATTTGACTGCAAGCCATTGCTGCTTAAAGCAGCAATGGCTTCCAGTCAAATTACTTTCAAAACATTCAACAGTTTTACATTATAGTAGAGTTGAAAATTTGATATGGGGAATTCATCGGTGAAATGGTTATGGTTAACCAGTGGAAAGGAGATATTTGTCGATCCCTGCACAAAGCAGAGGAGGACTCGACATAGCTACACATAGCTATCCAAACGGCACCATGAATTCAGTAAATGTTACATCTTTTCTTTTAATGCCTTGAGGCTTGACATACAGGCCCCAGCCTCTAATTTTAAAAATACAAATTTAAAATCATTCAGGGGGAGATAACTCTGACAGATTTTACTGGAAAGCAATCCTATGGCTATAAGACTACCTAGTGATCAGCCATGTAAACTACGAGATAGTTCTATTTACCGGTTATGTTTATCTTTACCAAATATTTCTGGCATTATCAGGAACTATATAATAGTCAAAATTGGTCAAGTAAATATAAATTTCCCATTTGCATGACACAAGAATATTTTGAAAATTTACCAGTTCTGAGTTTAAAGGAAATATTTTTCTCTTCTCATGCAAATGTTAATGGAGGATTCCAGTTTATGCATCAATCAAATGATGTCATAATCAACTACATGATGTGTATGATGTCATAATCAATTATGTCATGAATGACATAGCTAAGCCTTTATGTATAATTTTCTGGAAATTTAGATTCAGAGTTCATGGATCAATTGATCCCAACACGTTCAAAGTGTGGGTGGAGCTTAACTAGGGATGGGCGGGACGTAGCTAAAACTGGATTCCTCCAATCCTCAAGAGTGCTGGAGAGCCTGTTTAATTCACTATGCAGAGGTTTCAGTCTTCTGGCTCCATCTACCACTAAAGGATTAACCAGTCATGTTTCTCTTCAGCTGCTCCTGCTCCGGGGGACTGAAGCCAATGTACTCAAAGTAATTGTTAACTGAGCCATATCTGCAACAAACACAACAAATACATAACATTACAGAGATCCAATCTATCACTGATGAATCTATTACATCAACAGTTAGATGATGTCACAATCAAAATGATGTCATGAAAACTGAAAAGTTTCACACAGATGTACGAATTGTATGTTTTTGATGAATTTACAATTTAATAAACATTCTTGAATATTTTGAAACTAATTTGCCTGGGACCTGTTGCTACCATGTAGGCATTAATAGCTCCCAGTCAAATTAGTTTTAAAATATTCAACATCTTACCTGTATAATTACCTTGAAATTGGGATTCTGGGAATTCAGGGTTCAAAGTATATAAATGCATGATTTTCCTTACCCTATTACTATTATCAATTCCACCAACCCCTGCTCTGTGCATTTGCACTGTACGTGCTGTTGACAGACAAGCATGCAGACAATTGCAATGTTCTAGTGCTTTGACTCTACAGCATATTCCAGTCTAATACTAGGGTCTTTCCAACCAAGTTCAGTCAAGTGGTTAATGAGGAGTAGGCTTTTAAATGATTTCCAGAAATTTTCAGAAAAGCCAAGATTGCCGCTAAAAAGATTTACCAATCAAAATTCTGGATACATGATCTGAAACCGACCAGCCTAGTATCCTTTCAGCCAAGTCTGGTTAAAACTTCCTAAACAGTTAATGATGAGTGGCGTTATAAACGATTTCCCGCCATTTAAAAAAAAAATTTAAGATGGCCACCAAAAAAATAGACCAATCAAAAATTCCGAAGCATACCAGTCTAGGGTCCTCCCAAACGAGTTTGATTGAAATCGGCCAAGTGGTAGGCTTCTAACTGATTTTCAGAAAATCCAAGATGGCCACCGGAAATATTGCCCAATCAGAATTCTCGTTAGCGGTGTTGAAGCCTACCATGATAGAGTTAGTCCTCCCAAGTTTCATTGTAGTCAAACCAATTCTATTGGCGGAGTAGCATTTGAAATGATTTCCAGAAAATTTGGCCACCAGAAAAATTTACCAATCAAAATTCTGTATAGAAGTTCTAGAACCTACCACCAGAGGATGCTTCAATTTAAATTTGGTTGAAATTCATCAAAGCATAAATGAGAAGCTGTGGACGATGGCCGACCGCCATGGCATCAGCTCATTTGGCACAAAATGAGCTAATAATTAAGAATAACTGAGATTTCACCGCATAAAAGATTCAAGATTATTTATTCAATAACTCAAGATAAATAATATTCATCAATCGTATCAGGTTGTCCACCGAAGGCTCAATATAAAATCATTCCCGTAAGGATAATGATTGCTCTTAGTGGCGTGTCAAGTTTAGTAAATATTCATTCGTGAGTTATCGTCAGCACACAGACGGAATGATGAAAAAATATAAGCCACATCTATTAATGTGAGGTGAATTAACCTTTCCAGTTTTAGCTATGCCCCACTCATCTCTAGCTAAGCCCACCCACACCTCGCTTGTATTGGGATCGATCGATCTCTGAACTCCCTGACCATCGATTTCCAGAAAACTATACTGGTAAGCTGTTGAATATTTTGAAAGAAACTTGACTGGGCACTGTTGCTGCCTATGGATACAGTACAGCTCAGAAATAACTTAACATTTTTCCAAAACAAAATATGTTCAGGCTTCTAACTGATTTCCAGGAATTTTCGGAAAATCCAAGATGGCCACCGGAAATATTGCACAATCAGAATTCTTGTTAGCGGTGTTGAAGCCTACCATGATAGTTAGTCCTCCCAAGTTTCATTGTAGTCAAACCAATTCTATTGGCAGAGTAGCATTTGAAATGATTTCCAGAAAATTTGGCCACCAGAAAAATTTACCAATCAAAATTCTGTATAGAAATTCTAGAACCTACCACCAGAGGATGCTTCCATTTAAATTTGGTTGAAATTCATCAAAGCATAAATGAGAAGCTGTGGACGATGGCCGACCGCCATGGCATCAGCTCATTTGGCACAAAATGAGCTAATAATTAAGAATACCTGAAATTTCACCGCATAAAAGATTCAAGATTATTTATTCAATAATTCAAGATAAATAATATTCATCAATCGTATCAGGTTGTCCACCGAAGGCTCAATATAAAATCATTCCCGTAAGGATAATGATTGCTCTTAGTGGCGTGTCAAGTTTAGTAAATATTCATTCGTGAGTTATCGTCAGCACACAGACGGAATGATGAAAAAATATAAGCCACATCTATTAATGTGAGGTGAATTAACCTTTCCAGTTTTAGCTATGCCCCACTCATCTCTAGCTAAGCCCACCCACACCTCGCTTGTATTGGGATCGATCGATCTCTGAACTCCCTGACCATCAATTTCCAGAAAACTATACTGGTAAGCTGTTGAATATTTTGAAACAAACTTGACTGGGCGCTGTTGCTGCCTATGGATACAGTACAGCTCAGAAATAACTTAACATTTTTCCAAAACAAAATATGTCCAAAATATTCAACCGAATATTTCTTACTAACTTACATAATTGTGTTTTGAAACATGAACTAACTTATTTATGAGGTGTAGTGTATTAGACATGAAGATGTTCTACCTACGTTTCATTGATGTAGTCAAGTAACTGAAGAATTGTCTCTGGCTTTGATTCTGCAAATGCACGGTCCATATCGTAGCGTACCACTATCTCCTGATAGACACGTTCTCGAATGCTCTTCAAGCGCTCCTGCAAATAATCAACATTAACTGTTTCCACACTGATGTTGGATTTTTTAATTTTCTAATTAAATTAAAAGATGAACTGGTGTACATTTTTCAACAATTCGAAGACAGCAACATCGTCCATCAAAATTGTTGAAAAATGTACACCAGTTTCTTTTCTCTTAACATGGTAAAAGATAGCATATTGACATCAGAGTGGTAGGGGTTAATACCGCTATCTATAGAGTAGAGCAGTTGGATTGTCACAAGCGCAAGTATCCTTGTCTGATCCTCTGATGATTTAACCATCTTGATCGAAAGGAATAATGAATTGTACATAGTCAGTCCTAGGGAACTGTACCTAAGCAAAATGTGACTTAATTTGAGCAACCAGAAAAAATAAAACAATGTAAATGGAGGTCAGTAATAGTAAAGGTAAAGATCAATGATGTATAAATAGCCAGTAATAGAACGCTGTACAAGGAGGTAATGGATGGGTCTGATCTGTCACTCAAGTATACAACATCATAATGTAGGCTGATGTCACAATCAAAATGCATAATGAATGACGTGTAAAACATTGTTTAAAACAAGGAAATTGATCAAAATTGTTGTGCATTAAAAAGCCTATTTTCACCCAAAATTGTGGACCTATAAAGGTGAATCCTCCAAAAGGCACCTCTACCCATCATAAAAAAGCTGGTTGTTAAACTTCATTATAATTTTAAGCAATTCTGTCTGATATGGTGTTTACGAGAAAATGACAAAGATCGTGAGTTTTTGCATTAAAATCCCATTTTCACCCAAAATATTGGTGAATCCTTCAAAAGGCACATCTCGCCATAATAAAGATGCCACCTGCCAAGTTTTCATTAAATTATTTTAAGCGATTCTGTATGATATGGTGTTTACGAGGAAATTAACAAAAATCATGTTTTTGCATTAAAAAACCCACTTTCACTCAAAATCTTGGCTCTACAAAGGTGAATTGTTCAAAAGGCAAATCTGCCTATTATAACTGAGGCATACACCAAGTTTCATTAAAAAATCTGAAGCGGTTTTATTTGATATGCGGTTTACGAGATTGACAAAAATCATGAGTTTTTGCATTAAAAAGACCATTTTCACCCAAAATATTTAACCTATAAAGGTGAATCCTTCAAAAGGCACATTTAGCCATCATAAAGAAGCCACCTGCCACGTTTCATTAAATTATTTTAAGCGATTCTGTATATGGTGTTTGCAAGGAAATTAACAAAAATTTTGAGTTTTTTCATCAAAACATTGTAAAAAGCCCATTTTCACCCAAAATATTGGACCTGATTCTTCAAAAGGTACATCTGTGTATCATAACTGAGTCATAAACCAAGTTTCATTATAATATCTAAAGCGGTTCTGTATGATATGCTATTTACGAGATGGCAGACAGACACGGTGATTACTATAGGGCCCTAATTAATTTCAAAATATTCAACAACTTACCTGTATAGTTGCCTTCAAAATTGTATTCTGAGAACTAAGGGTTCAAAGTATATAAATCTATCCCAACACATGCAAAATGTGGCCGGAGCTTAACTAGAAGCGGGCGGGGCACAGCTAGAAATGGGTTCCTCTATTATATGAAATATAAACAATCAATAATAGAGCACTGTACAGGGAAAGCACAAGCATTTATGAATAATCAGCAATAGAACAGAGTAAAGGGGGATAACTAGATAAACAGCCAGAAATAGATATAACAAAAGGATACAATTATGATTTATAAATAGCCAGTACGAGGAATTGCAAATGTATTTAGGAAAACAACTTAATGGTGTGACTGGTGTTCAGCAAAGTCTGGCATATCTGTGGGAATGTTTCGCAGATATTTTTTCTTGTAAATGAGTACTTTCCTTTATACGGTCCGTTGCCATGCGAAATGAATTTTGGGTTACATTGTAGTGGTTTTATAAGATGCGATTTTATTCAATATAATATGTGTACACTGATACTGATTGGCCATGCTTAAGAAATGATGTGATACATTGATGTTTAAATGAACAAGTGTTACCTCAGACATTGCGTAATTGCTTGCTATCTGTTCTCGTGATTTTCCCAAACAAGAGAGCACAAGAGCAGAGACAATACCAGTCCGGTCTTTACCATGAGCACAGTTAATCATGGCTGGTAGATTCTCCGGCTGACTTAGTAATTTCAATGCTGAAATCGAACCAAAATCATATTAAATTTGTATTTGCAACTTGCAACTCATATAAGTCGATTTATTGGGTGGGTAGTCAGTCTGTCTCTCAAATTTTTGACAAATGCTTTCAAACTTGACACCAACTAGAAGTGGGGCACACCATAAATTTTGCAACATAATGCAGGAAATGTCAATTTCCCTTTCTCCGAGATCTAACAATACTCACCATTCTGTTACTTCTGATATACAGCTGGCCTTGACAGCGGCTCTAGGATTATAGACTTAGAAAGCTTTACCGACTCCTGGGAACCGGGTACTCGGCTCCCCACTGCCGAGTACCCGTTTACCATAGAGCTCATATTGTTTGCATAGCCACCAAACAAGAGAAAACTATGGCTTGCCTCCGTGGGGCTGGGAGGCTGGGTCCGTAACAGAATGGTGAGTATTGTTAGATCTCGGAGAAAGGGAAATTGACATTTCCTGCATTCTCCTTCGATCAATACTCACCATTCTGTTACTTCTGATATACACCAGATTTGATCAGTAACCTGGTGGGAAGGGGCAAGCCATACATGCTAATTTTGCCCCTTGGAGAAAGATTTTAGACTTCAAACTTGACTAACGGAGACCTAAAAGGACCGTCAAGTTCACGGAACCGAATCACATTCGCATCACAGCCCCCCCCCCTTTTTCCTCCTAAGAAAAGGGAGAGAACTAACGAACATGTATCTCGCCTGAAACACCAATATGCCAAGAGGGTTAACTACTCCCTGCATATCGCTTGTATTAGCCTGGGAATGAGCATGAATATATAAGATGAATGAACATGATACATATACATAATACAAAAAACTCTCACTTGTTGAATTACCTTATGATAACAGGACTTCAGACGTACCGCCTACAACCATTCACCGGTTCGGCCATCAGTGACACAATCTGGTTGACATCCTCTCGCTTGACCATGCCTGCTTTAGGTTCTTTTCTTACCAAAGTGAAAAAAGGGGAAAAGCAGTGTGGTCACTAACTTTCGTTTCAAAACAGCTAAAGCGAGTGGATTGGCTGAGTCTGACACATCCCTCATATAGTAATCCGTAAATGAGGACTCACAGTGCCATTGTGCAACGGCCATGATGTCCTCTAACGGAACACCATTGTAAAGGGCGGTCGAGGAGGCTATTCCTCTAACATCGTGTGCCCTTACGCCCTGCACCTGGTGCCCAGTCGCCATCTCATGAGTAGTCTGAATGCATTCAACCACCCAACGAGAGATAGTATCCATGGATGCGGCGCCATAAGGCTTTTTATGGCAGATCCACAGATGTCTATCGTTCGACCGTAACGAGTCAATCCGTTTCTTGTACTTAGTCAAAGCACGGACCGGGCACCAGACACTGGCATCACGATCAAACCTGGTTAACTTCGGTATAATGATCGGTTTGCCGGGATATCTCAAAGATTGGTTCTTTGACATAAATTCTGCTCTTGGCAGAAGACGCAGACCTTCTCCAGAAACAATAAATCGGTTCCTCTCTGCCGAAAGCGCATGGATCTCACTGCGCCTTCTAGCTGAGGAAGCTGCCAATAGAAAGACCGCCTTTAGAGTCAAATGCTTTAGACTAGCCGAACGCAACGGTTCGAATGGGTGCTTGGCCAGTACATTAAGCACTAAAGATAGACTCCAGGCTGGAATGACTACCGGTTGTCTCGGGCGGAGATTGCTCATTCCCTTCAACATCACGTTTAACTGGGCCACCTCTGGACTATCCCTGTTGGCTAGACAAGGGATAACTGATGCCAAAGCTGACTTGTATCCAGCAATTGTGACGGGAGCTAGTCCTGTAAAGAACAGCTCACAGAGAAAGTCTGCTATTTGCTGAATAGTGGATTGAAAGGTATCAATACCCTTTTCTTCACACCAGTCTGCAAATCTGTTAACCTTGTTGTTATATGACTTGAAGGTTGACCTCCTTCTCGCAGCCGCGATGAAATCAGCAGCCTGTCGAGAAAAGCCTTCCGACGTGGAACGTTGTTTGACAACATCCACGCAGTCAATTTGAACATTTCGGGACGCTCGTGTAGGAAGCGTCCCTTGGCCTGGGAGATTATGTTCGGAATCTCGGGCAACTGCACAGGATTTTCCACCAGCAGATCCAGAAGATCTGTGAACCACGCCCTGCTCGGCCAATACGGCGCTATTAGCAGGACCAGACACGGCTCCTCCCTGACCTTCACCAATACCTTCGGAAGAATGGTGGGTGGGTACGCGTACGCGTGCATCCCTCTCCAGCTTATCGCCAGAGCATCTGTATCGACGGCATTTGGATCTGGAATCGGCGAGACATATGTCATGATTTGAGCATTTTCCTTTGTGGCGAACAAGTCCACGTTGGGTTTGCCCCAATGCTCGAAGATCCGTCGTAGAACTGGAGGGTTGAGGGACCATTCTGTTGGCAAGATTCTCTGTCTGCGAGACAAAGCATCCGCCAGAATGTTCAATCGGCCAGGAATATGAGCTGCTTTCAAAACAACCGAGTAATTCCTGCACCATTGAATCAAGTGCCACACCCTGATGCACAGGGTGGGCGACCTGGTCCCTCCTTGGCGATTTATATATGATACTACTGTCGAATTGTCTGACCGTATCAATATCACCTTGCCCCTGATCATCGGAAGGAACTCTTCCAACGCCAGTTCCACTGCCATCATTTCCAACAGATTGATATGCAGCTGACTCTCCGGGAGAGTCCATGTGCCCGAGACCTGGTGTTCTCCCAGGCAGGCACCCCACCCTTCCAGCGATGCATCCGTGTAAACGGACAGCTGGGGGTGGGGTAGGTGCAGCGAAACCCCTATTAGGAGATTCTGACGCTGTTTCCACCATAGAAGATGCGATATTATCGGCTCCAAAACTGGCACCAGTTTTGACAGGGGTTCTGTTCTCTGTTTCCACAGAGATATCAGATACAACTGGATAGGTCTTCGCATTAGAGCAGCGTACGGGATAACCTGCTCCATGGAGACCATCATGCCCAGCATCTGAAGGAACCGCCTCGCCTGAATGTGGTTTCCAACTCGAAAACTCCTGAGGATGGCTAACAGAGACACCACTCTGGGCTCTGATGGGTAAACCCTGCCCTCCTCGAGGTCGAATCGCATCCCCAAATAAACGAAATGTTGAGTGGGCGTCAACTCGGATTTCTCCTCGTTGACTATCCAGCCTAGATCTGAAAGTAACTTCAGAGTCAGAGCAGTATCCACGTTCAACCTGGCTGCCGAGTCTGCCTTGAGCAGCCAGTCGTCTATGTAGGTGTGTAGCGCCACGTTCTCTTTTCTGAGAAACGCTGTCACCGCAAGGACCACTCTTGTGAAAACCCTCGGAGCTGTCGACAGGCCAAACGGGAGAACTGTAAACTCCCATACTTGATTCTGAAACGCAAATCTCAGAAACCTGTGCCAACTCCGATTCATCGGAATGTGGAAATATGCATCTTTCAGATCGATCGATACACACCACATTCCTTTCCTCAATCCCGCCATTACCGACCTCGGCGTTTCCATCTGGAACCGAGGCGTATGGATAAACCAATTTAATGGCCTGAGATTGAGTATGGGTCTCCATCCCCCTGTGCTCTTGGGGACAAGGAACATGTTTGAATAGAAGCCTAGAGTGTTCCGGTTTGCTGGTTTTATTGCTCCCTTCACAAGCAAACCCGACACTTCCTTTTGAACGGCTTCTAACTTGTCTGGCTCCCTTGGTACGGGTGTCCAGACAGGTGCCAAAGACAGATTTTGTGGCGGAAAGTCCCACCACTCCGGCATGTAACCCTGGGATAACCATCCCAGGACCAGACTGTCTGACGTCACACCTCGCCAAGCCTCGACGAAACGCATGAGCCTTCCACCCACCATAGACGCCTAACGGGGTTGTCCGGCTCGCAGTCCGCCCCCCCCCCCCCCTTTCTTAACGAGAGAGAGTGAGAACCATTTCGTTCTAGGCACGACGGGTATAACTGGCACCGCTGTTCCTGTCGCACAGGTGCGGTCCAGGCGGATATGAAGGGAGCTTGCGTACCCTCAGGTACGCTTCGGCCCCTTCTGTCCGCCCTTTGAGGCCTTACCCTTACCCTTCCCCTTGCCCTTCCCACCTCTAGGGCGGTCAGGAGCAACATTGGGGAGGGTAGGCGCCTCTACAACCTTCCTGGGTTTCTTCGCCGGCGGCGGCTCCGAGAACCCAGCCGAAACAGACGTCGCAATAGGCCTGGCTTTCGCCTTGCTCTTATGCTTTTTCTGTTTCTTTGAAGGCTGTCCCGTTAGCGGCTTGCCCACAGCCCCTAGTGCGTGCGCTTGCCGCACTAGCTCTAGCTGTAGATTTACCGCTAACCGATTCTGCGCAATACTGGCGGTGTCATCTAAGATGGCCCGCGCTTGGCCACCAAAGATGCTAGGCCCTGTCAGGGGCGTCCCAAGAAGACGTTCCCTGACTGCCGTAGCCGGACGCATATGGTCAATGACCATTTGCCTCCTGGACTTCGTCACACGCGCTTGCACCCTTGCCAATGCGTCCATTGACAGCACCAAGCCGTCATTAACGCACGATAGCGCCACAGGTGGCACAGGGTGGCCTGCCCCTGCTTCAGCCCACACCGACTGAAGTAGACGATAGGAGTGATTGACAGCGCTCATCGCTGCCCTCACACCCTCATCGCATAGGGCCAGGACTTCTTCCTGGTGTACCTGGGCCTTATCCACTAGTGCCGGACCGGGACCACCCGACCCAGCACTCTGGACGCCCAGTACCCATCGGTCATCCTCCGTGACCGACGGGACTACACCATACCTGTCGTATTCACCCCGCGGAATACGACATCTTGCCCGCACCTCCCTGGAGGCCGCAGGGAGATGACCCTTGGTCATTAGTTGTTTACTATAAATAGCATCCAACAAATCAATGAACCGTGGATCCAGTCCCACTGACTGGATCCGGGCCGCGGGCAAAATCCCCGTCCTAATCGACGCAACCGATGGACGGGGCGCATCTTCATCGGCCGTGGCCGAAACCACAGACGGGTCCACTCTGGCTAGCCACGCCAGAGCATCAGACCAATCTACCTCCGAAGAAGATACCCCCGCAAACACGTCACCCGTTGACGTGCTCACGGGTCTGCCAGCCATGGCCTCCCGGCAAGGAGCCACGGCTGACACGCCAGGCACTCCGCTACCACACGGTTCCGCCGCCACCCCATGAAACACTCCGGTCCATGGGGTAGGTCCGCACGGAAAACCGTACGGACCCGTAACCATCGCGGAACCATAGCCGGACACGGGCGCCAACGGCACCCCATGTCCGGCTGCCGGACCAGGCGAGATAGGTGAGTACCACGCCTGGCCCGGCACATCCGTTCCCCTGACGGCTGGTGACAAACCAAGCTGCGCGGAACCGGTGCACGGTAACGGATTGGCCTCAGCCGCAGGTGGAGCCGCTGACCTGGCTTGCGCCAAACCAGACAAATGGAGGCCGGTTCCGTCCAGGACGGAATCAACCTCCATATTCTCCACCTGCGGCTTCACGGGCCGCAGCAACCTCTCCTCCTCGGCCTCATCGTCTTCAGACTCCGAAGAGCCGTCACTAGACGAATAAACCGTGGAGCCGTCCTGGCGGACGGCTCCCACACCTGACGGACCGGCCACCGCTACTGGACCACCCGGAGGTGGCCGCAGAGAGACAGAACCCGTCTGGCCGAAGCCAGACGGGACCGCCAGGGGGCCGTACGAGACGGCCCCCTCGGTAACCAGTCCAGAATCCTGTCCGAGGACAGGATCCGTACCAGGCATGGGGAGAAACTGTCCCCCAACCTTTGGTAGCAGGGACGACACCAGCGTGGGAAGAACGCTATGCAGAAAACCCTGCATAGCCGGACCAAACCACGCCGGCGGTGCCATCTCCGCCACCTCCAGCTGGGGACGTGGAGCACCCCCACCGGCCGAACCGGGCGCTCCACGATTTCCTCTCGGACCGCCTGACCCCGCGTCAGACCCAGCCAAGTCCTTCTGGGCAAGGAACTTAACCATCGTTTCGACGGACCACACTGCACAAACATTACACCTATGATCTATATTACACAGGGCACACCTAAAACAGACATGGTCCTTGAACATTACACGGACAAACTTATGGCAGTCGTCACATGATGGCGGGGCTGGCTTGGCCTATAAAATAAGCACAAACCTACAATAAACAAGCGGAACGAGACACGGATGGAAGGCAGACAATTAATTTTCAAATATTTTGACTCATAAATTAACCGTAACCTCCCCGCACCCCACCCCGCCACGTTACAACAACGATCGCATTGACTATGACGACAAGTACGCGGCGGGCACAACACACCCATAATAGATCCTACAGGATGTGTAACGGCTCCAGGAATCATATCGCATAGCATTCAGGGTATATTTACTAATCAATATAAATTATACTCCTAACGAACGCAGCACGATATGTGAAGAAAACAACAAAATGTATAACAACTGCTGTCTCACACGGTAAAACCGCAGACCACACATCTACTCAAGAATTTTGAAACCACCGATCATTGCAAACCGATCGTGATCGCACGTAAACTTGATCATTCTAAAGTTTCCGGTACCATTTTTAGTACGCAGCACCCAGAACAAGATGCGCGAATTAATGAAAAAAAATTTTCTTCACATAAACATCCGAGCGACCGGGTGTGACGTCACCCGCTCGGATTCTACGGAGAACGACGTCAGCCGATATTCGTGTTAGAAATACCGTAGCAAACACCTATTTTCATATCTGCCGATCGCCTGTTGGGGTTTAAAGAAGGCGATCGTCTGGCATATATCGTTGTTAGCACACGTCCCAGATTCTATGGGGTCAGAAATTGGAACATGCGACACAACGAAATTTAGAGACCTAAGTCTTTTAACTATGGATAATAAAGAACAATACAACCTGGTTGTCTTGGGCGGTATTCTCCATAGTCCTTAGTTATCCTTTCAGAACACACAAACTATCACTGATTAAAGACTTAGATTATTTTAAAACACTAAAATCCTTAATGCAAAAAGCATGTATTGCTCTTGTTGCTATGCAAACAAGAATGAGCTCTATGGTAAACGGGTACTCGGCAGTGGGGAGCCGAGTACCCGGTTCCCAGGAGTCGGTAAAGCTTTCTAAGTCTATAATCCTAGAGCCGCTGTCAAGGCCAGCTGTATATCAGAAGTAACAGAATGGTGAGTATTGATCGAAGGAGAAATGACATAGGCAGATTTTACGGACAGACAAACCAAATTATACTAGCTTTGAGTCAGTGTCTGGTCTGATCTCCAAAGATTTTTTAAATTACAAGCAATTCTTTTTCAGCTGATATATTAAGGGGTGTGTGTGTCGGGGTGGGGGGTGGGTTAGATTAGTGTCGTAGTTTTTTTTCAGCAAAATCTATCTATCTTTGTAAGAGTTGTCTCCCCTGACAAGCTTAAAAATGTATTGAAAATTCATTGGGATCACTCATACAATTCATTGAAAATATTTTTTTGACTGGATAACCTGAAAATGTATAGATAAATGTGGGTATTTTATGTGCCATTTATGGAATGATGGATAAATAGATGGCGGATCTATAATTTAAATGTATCTGTATTGGCTCCTATAGAGTGCAGTAACCAGAGCTGTAGTGCTGCAGGGCGCACAGACACCTCACCAACTGGGTGAACATTTAGCTGTAGATGGACAGAAATGTAGGACATTGGATCATCTGGTGACAAACCCATCTCCTGCACCTCAAAATCAGCTCCTCAAAATGTGTCACTACACCACATGAGGTAAACCAGTATTCTCCTCAATTTGTGCTGTCTCTCCAGTCAGACAGATAGCAGACATATGAACAAGAGTACCAGTCATGAAAGAAAATCCAGTCTTCTCAGGCCATGAACTCATGTCCTATCTTTGGATGTATGTGCCTGGCGCGCTACATGGCCAATGATCACATGCACAATTCAGTGTCAACTGTTAGGGCAGCTCTGTGGCCCATGATCAGGTCAGAGTGAGTGGTTCTGTGGCCCATGATCAGGTGTGTGCGCACGCCTACATGTGTGCGAGCGTGCATGCATGCATACTTATGACCTGATGAGGACAACCACCTACCTGTCCCCAGCTAGGACCAAAGTATGACCAAAAAAATATAGATGAAGAAAAGCCAGCCAGCACAGACTTGTATCAAATGTTTGAGTTACAGAATATGGCAGTATGTCTAATAATAAGAGTATGCTAGTTGCTGACATGAAGTGTGCTGTCATGACTGTAGTCAGTAATGTGTCAGTAATGTGTCTGTGATGTCAGTGACATACAGCAAATGACACCTGCATTAACGCTTTAATGCTCGAATCCGATCAAAAATTTTAAAATTATTTCATAGGAAATGCCCATTTGCATGCAGTCCAAGAGAACAATATTTTTGAAAATCTGTCACTGTCATTCATCCAGAAATTTTTTTAAACAACCTTTTGGCCTGCAAATGGGCATTTCTCAAAGCCCCTGTAGAAGCAAGGTTCCACCTTAAAATTGAGAGCTCAATCAATTAGACGCCGGATAGACCGAATTCACCTTTCCAGAGTAACCATCGATGATTTGACGTTATAATCAACTAAGCGGCGGTTAGGATGACGTCGTAGTCATTAAAAGCACTGATCCAAGCTGCAAAGTTCAAATCGTTCAACAACCACCCGATGAAGATCAGGCAAGCACAGCTGTCATCAGGAAGACTTAAAAGATCAAGTTTTGTGAAAGAGACAAAAGCACTTCAAAGGAAACACCAAGAAATTTTGTCAGCACAAATAGAAGACCCAAACCACACCCTTGATCCTCCACCCTGGGAAAACAAACTAGAGAGCATAGCTATTCGCACCACATTACCTCATCTCACAACCAAAGATGAATACAGTGATGTGAGCAAGAAGGCCCTGACCCTAGCCATGCTGGAAGAAATGTACCCTCAGGAGACATGGATAAGGATCTACACAGATGGATCAGCCAAAGATGCAATTAGGAGCGGAGGTGCCGGACTGCACATACAGTATCCAAACGGACAACATGAGTCAGCTGCAATACCGACAGGCAAACACTGCACAAACTACAGAGCTGAAGTCGAAGCACTGGTCCATGCAGCTAATACCATCAGCAGAACAGCAGACCCTATTGCACAGATTGTCTTTTTATCTGATGCCCGCTCCGTCCTTGAGGCTATCACCAAAGGTAAGCTGCCACAACTTGAAGAAGCACTACAAACCATCAAATGCTTTCGGATAGCACTGCAGTGGATCCCCTCACACTGTGGAGTCCAAGGAAATGAGGAAGCAGACAAGATGGCAAAGGTGGGTGCAGAAGAGAATCAGACAGAAAACATGGTTACCCATACAGAGATGACGACTATCATCAAGTCACTCTATAGAACACCTCAATCAGAAGATGCCTACCATCATCTCGCGAGGCCAGAGCAAGTGACCATTTTTCGTCTCAGAACTGGACACAACAGACGAAACCAATACATGTACAGGCGGTTCCACCTTACGACATCGCCCGCTTGTCCTTGTGGAGAAGCAGAACAGACCACAGAGCACATACTTCAATGTTGCAGTACGTATCAGCTGCTGAGAGAAGAGATCTGGCCTTTGTCAACCTCTTTTCTTGAAAAGCTGTATGGGCCTGTGGAAGAACTGCAGAAAACCACAGATTTCATCTTGAGAATGGCTCTCCAAGTGTGATACCAGCAATCGAAAAGAAGAAGAAGAAGATTATGTCATAAATGTAAGCCCGTCTTTAACTCTTAATAGTCTGACACGTTGTAAGAATTGTATGTCTCTACTATTTAATAAACATGCTGTTGAATATTTCGAAACATAGGCTGCAACAGCACCCAGTCAAATTAGTTTCAATATATTCAACAGCATGTTTATTAAATAGTAGAGACATACAATTCTTACAACGTGTCAGACTATTAAGAGTTAAAGACGGGCTTAAATCAATACCCAGCGGGGTGGCTGAGCTAAATCAAATATCTGCATTTAGCTATCAGAATAAAATTTTATGCTCGCTTACATACTCCCTAATGCCAATACCATCACCATGTAGACCCTCAAACAGGCTTCTGGTAGACTGGCACCAGTCTGTACACACTCCTTGGTGACGCCTGTCACTAAGCACGCTCGCGCATGCGCAGTAGGCCCCAAATGTGAAAACTGATTCACTTTTCTAAATTTAAGTGCCATATATCCCAAATAGATTCTCAAATCAATACCCAGCGGGGTGGCCGAGACCGGGTCGTAGTGATTGAACGGTAAGTATGTTTTTATAGTGGTTAATAAAACTACAGACCAACCCACTAAAGGGGGATCTGTTGGGGGTTGTTATTACACCACAAAAACATCCATTACCGTTCAGTCACTACTTGCTAAACCCATAGATTTGGTCAGTGTCCCACTACGAAACTTTTGTGGGAGGAGATTTGAGAATCCATAAGCAAGGATAAAAATCAAACAAAACATAACCAAATGTTAATAACATAACATAATGGTGCATCTTAATCAATCACACAGTGATTATCAAACAAGGATTTCTTTAAACGTAAAGAAATAAATAAAAACCAAAGAACAACTCACACCATTACACGCAGACGCACGGTCCTAACGAAAATGGTGGGATGTGCTTGGTAAATGGTCTTCAGCCTTTTTAGTTAAAATCATAAAGTTCCTAAAAAAGGAAGCCGCTGTGCTCTGGTCTTTTAAATAAAAAGTAGTAAAAGTAGACTCAGATTTCCATCCTGCAACTTGCATAACTTCGTCTACAGAAGAGCCAACAAAAAGGGCAAAAGAGGTAGCCATCCCTCTAATGACATGAGCTTTAATGTAAATGGTCTCACAAATCCATCTGGGAATAGAAGCCCTAGAGACTGGACTGGCTACCCCCTCCTCATACGGAACCAAGAAAAGGGACAGATCGGATCTCTAAAAAATCAGAATGACGCTTATAAACTTTTGGAGCTCTGACAGGACACCAAAATCTGTCAGCCAGAGAAAAGGAGGTTAAAGATTGTAAAATAATCGGCTTAGCTGGATAACGGATTGATTGAGTCTTTGATAAAAAATCCCTCCAAGGATATAAGACCAGACCATCCCCAGATTCGATAAACCTATCCTTTTCAGCGGAGAAAACATAGATTTCGGATCGTCTTCTAGCAGAAGCAGATGCAATTAGAAAAACGGTCTTAAAAGTTAAAAGATTCAAGCTAATCATAGAGATAGGTTCGAAATGATGACCTGCCCAAAAACCTGAAGAACCAGAGCCAAGTTCCAGGAAGGCAAAGGTTTAACACCTGGAGGACGAATATTACCTAAACCTCTGATCAAAAGATTAAGAACCATAGTATCTTCAACAAACAAGGAAGAGAAGATGCAAAAGAAAATCTATATCCTCTTACAGTGTTAGCAGACAGATGTAGAGTCGAACAGATAAGATAAAGAGTCTAACACCTGGGAAATAGAAACAGAATCAGGCACGAGACCTTGATCTGAACACCATTCTCCAAAAATCTTAAGCCGACCCTTGTAAACTCTTCGAGTCGACTCCCTCCTGGCAGAATCGAAGATTTCCTGAGATCTTGTAGAAACTTTAATCTCAAGGATCGAGCACTCAATATACTCCAAACGCACAGACATAAGATTCCTGGGTTTGGATGATGGTAAGTACTAGAAGATCGAGAAGGTCTACAAACCAGATCCTTATTGGCCAAAAGGGAGCTATTAACAAGATCTCGCAGATCTGGTCCCTGACTTTCTTCAGAACCAAAAGAAATCAGGATTGTGGGAGGGAACGCATAAGCGAACATTCCTGACCAGGACTGAGACAGGGCGTCCACAGCCCACGCCCGAGACAATTGGTCCGCAAGAAAACTCAGACAGCCTGGGACATGAGTGGACACTAGGAAAATTTGATTCATGCGACACCACATGAGGAGGTTCCACTCTTCCAAGTACAGGAGAGACGACTTTGTGCCCCCCTGCCTGTTGATATAAGAGACTACTGTCGAATATCCGAAAAGGGAGACATGAAAGATAAAATCTGGGCAATCAGACATGTCGCAAAAAGATTGGATCTAGTGACATCCCAAGAAAACCTTGATCCTCCTTCTAAAAATGAAAGAAAACCCCATGGCAATGCCTGAACGAATCGAGATTTAGATGCCTATCAGACAATCCAACCAATGAACAGAAGCCTGGATTTACTTTCCAAAGAAGAGCCTCTTCTTAGACTCCTTGACAAGCATAGAAGACAACAACCCCTCTAAAGCTAATAGCTTCTGATTAGAAGGAACAGAGGACCATTTGGGAGGAGACTGCAGAGAAGGGTTCTAGATCCAAGAATATCTGGCCCCTTTGATAAGGGCCGCCCTTAAAGATGTGGCAAACTTACTATATGCTAAAGAGGACTGCTCATAGAAAACACATAGATTACATATGCCATGATGCTCCAACCAAAATCCTGGACTATATCCTTATTGCTTAGCCCTCACTAAAGAGGTAACTCACGTTTATTATGGATATTTTAATAATACCGCTTACTCTGAATGGAGAAAAGTCTCATATCAGTATAGCCTAACTTATTAAAATGCTAAAGACTGCAAAAATTATAGATAATTTTATATATAGAGATTCAACCAGATATCGTGGCAAATCAAAAAACCCATAGTAAGCCTATGGGAGTGCTTAGAGTCAAGATATAGCCAAATCCTGTACCTGAGATCTGCAATAATCCCAACTGAAATTTGAAAACCTCAAATCGTGACAGAATTTAGCAAGATAGAATGAAGAAAAGAAATTACGGTTTCCCAAACCACCACTCAAAAAGATGAATTAAGGGAAACTTACTTGTGATGACATCATCACAATTCTACGAATAGAACGCCTGTTAAGAGAACTATGGCAAACATTTGACTATCTAATTTAAAAATCGTATAATAATGGAGCAGATTTAATAAAAAATTGTTATTGAATACATCAATGGTTGCCTAGCCGCTCGGGCTTGACAGATCATCTTGTCAAATAATACTTGATCTACACAAGTATTTCTTACAAATAGTGTTAATGTATGGAATCCTTTACCAACAGAAGCAATTAACGCTCCAACATAAAACACATTCAAAAACAACCTAGACTCATTCTTCAAGTCACAGGGTTTTATATATAGACCTAAGGTCGACTAACTCCCAAGATTGCACTCACTTCTTCTACACTGAAGTATTAGACTGCAATCACGGAAAATCATCAGCCTGAACATGACACAGGATCCTATAATGATTGCAAAACTGTGTCCCATATTTAAATCAACGACATAGGAAAACAAGGCAGCTTCAAGACTTGGCTTAGGTATACTGATCAATTTGATATCCTAAACCATTCGATATTTATGCCAAGAGGCAGAAAACTTAAAAGATTTTTTATATATTTATTGATTCTTATATTTATAGTCTTAGAATCGATAATTTCATCTTTGTAATAACAAATGACATTGTGTTAGAAATCCCAATAAAAGGAAAGATTGAATACCGATACTTGATATTAACGGTCTGGATACTGAATTTTGCAGACAACATATTACAACTGTAATATCTCTGGACCTGCAAAATATTTTGAAAACATTTTGACCGAAAATTGTTGGTGGCTGCTTAAATCCAAAGATTCTCGGCCGTTCTTCCACCCCTCCAGCGCAACCCCCACCCCACTCCAACCGGCCCACCGCCAGCCCCCAGACAACAACTTAATAACAGACCCAGATAAGCATTCTTCCTACCGGAAGTAGCAACACTACTACCGGAAGAGGAAGCTGAAAAACCGGAAACGGAAATAGATGAATGATGCAATGCCAGGTCCAACAGACCCGGATATGAATTCTTCCTACCGGAAACAGCAACACTACTGCCGGAAACGGAAAAAACCGGAAGTGGACGGAAAAGCCAGAAAATCATGAGACACCGGATTTTCAGCCAAGCCAGACAATCACAGTGCTCATATCCGGATGCCCGGTAAAACCAGAAGACAAACCGGAATGCCAACCCGCTTGCCCAGAAAAGCCAGGAGCAGAGACGGGAGCAGAGGAGATGGAAGATCTTAAAACATTTCTGGCAATAAGAATTACAGGAAAGATGAACTTATGCATGAGATGAAGGATCGGATGCTTCCGCCACCGATGCCATCGCATGAGGGTTATGCAGACCCTCAAGACTTATATGGTCTTTTGTCTGGCTCCTACCTGAGGATGAATAACCAGACTTATTCTTTGAATTACCAGACTTTTACTTCAGAGATTTCATCTCTTGTCTGGAAGTGCGCGAAATCGGTTTGCCCCATTTACGAGAACGACCGCAAAAATGGGAGCTATGCTCGGAGATTGACGACTCCTCTTAGGCAGCTTAGATCGTTGAAGATATTCGTTCATCTAGCGACTTGGATAGCACACTTGCCATGATTCGAAACTAGCAAAAAAACGTCATAACAGAATCCAAATTTGTATTAGAAGAGGAACACCCCTCTGATGTTGAGACGTCAAACGCGAACTTAATAATTCTGACTGAAGACTGGAATCACAGTGCTTCCTGAATAAAATGTTTGAAAGCACTATAAAGGATCTACGTAATAAGAGTGGTACTTGGCTATTTTATAACATGGTAATTTGATGGTATATAATAGGCATGGTTTCTCAAACCTCGAAAACGGGAGTACTGACACGAAAACTGGTAACTCAAAACTAGAGTTACAAAAACCCTCTAAAACACCATGACATGAAACTTAAACATAACATAGGCAAGCTAGATTTCATGGTAGGCATGTTTTCTTGAGTCAGAGAATTAAATGTAGCTGAACTTTTCAGTGCAAAGCTATAAACTTTTATCCATATGATAGCAGGCGAACTGATCTGCTAGCAGAATATTTGAAAAGTGAATCAGTTTTCACATTTGGGACCTACTGTGCATGCGCGAGCGTGCTTAGTGACAGGCGTCACCAAGGAGTGTGTACAGGCTGGTGCCAGTCTATTGTAAGGCTAATGCAGGGGGTCCCTCTACCAGAAGCCTGGTTGAGGGTCTACATGGTGATGGTATTGGCATTAGGGAGTATGTAAGCGAGCATACAAATTTTATTCTGATAGCTAAATGCAGATATTTGATTTAGCAAGTAGTGATTGAACAGTAATGGATGTTTTTGTGGTGTAATAACAACCACAGATTTCATCTTGAGAACGGCTCTCCAAGTGTGATACCAGCGATCGAAAAGAAGAAGATTACGTCATAAATGTAAGCCCGTCTTTAACTCTTAATAGCCTGACACGTTGTAAGAATTGTATGTCTCTACTATTTAATAAACATGCTGTTGAATATTTCGAAACATAGGCTGCAACAGCACCCAGTCAAATTAGTTTCAAAATATTCAACAGATTACCTGTACAGTTTTCTGGAAATTGATAGTCAGGGAGTTCAGAGATCGATCGATCCCAATTTGAGCGAGGTGTGGGTGGAGCTTAGCTCGAGATGGGAGGGACATAGCTAAAATATAATGCACAGTCTATGGCATGCCATCGCAAATCCCCACGCATTCCACACTTTACCTTCACTTTGACCCAAATCGCAATAAATTCCTTGAAATGTAGTTTCAATGGGTACTGGGTTTCAAAATTTCAACAATTGAAATTACCATCTTTGGATAAATGTAATTTTTTACCCACAGTCCCCAACCCCTGAGTCTGACGCATTACAATCAATAGTTACTGGCCAATTTTGACCTTTTGCTCCCACCCACCCCCCCACCCCCCCTGGGCCCAGCCCGGGGGTCAGAACAAATTCCAAAAGTGTCATGCACATCCATGCCCATAGGTATAATCATCCCCAAGATTTCAAGTTTCTATCTTAAACGGTTTAGGAGATGCGTTACAATCGATAAGTGCACAGACGGCTCACATACACCCTCTTCGAAAAGAATGAAACGGTCAATTAACTTGCTATGATATAAATTTTGGGGCTAAAACATAGTGGCTATTTAATTCATGTGGTTCTTGTTTCACATGTCTTAATGGACCACACCGGTAGGCTGGCTCCAAAAGGTAGGTGGCTACTTTGACAGTGTGACTGGAGACAGTTCTAGATGCAGTAACGAATTGTTTATGTCGAGACAGGACGTGTATGTTAGATATAGCTGCACATTAATGGCTAAATTTGATCAAGAATTAGGGCTGCAATGATTTATTGTGATACAGTAAGCATATCGCGATATGCGATACACTTAGCTGTGTAGCGTGATACTTAGAAACGCTAATAAAACAGTTTACCTCCACGCTCTTTGCTTTACCAGTTGGCTTTATATTGTAGAAAACATAACCCTTTCAAAGACAAATCCGTGAAAAAAAAAATTCCTTTCAAGGTAAAGGTTATTTTGCTGAATATTTTGAAATTATTATGACTGGAAGCCATTGCTGCCTTACTAAGTCGTATTAATTTCAAAATATGTCACAGCTTTCCTGCATGGTTGCCTTGAAATTGAGATACAAGGAATTTATCAGCGAAAGGGTTATGTTAACATTTGCATTTTATTGGTAACTCTCCCCAAAACAGATTATTCCCACTGGTGTTCTGTTAATTACGTACTTTGTTCATTTTAATAGATTTTTACGTATCGTTTGTGATGTATCATGATATGTATCGTATAGTCACACACATATCGTGATATGTATCGCATCGTAATTTAGGGAATCATTGCAATCCTATCAAGAATATCAAACTTTTTGCTAATTGAAAGTCTATTTGTAGGGTAAGGCAAAACTATTTTTCAACATCTTATGATCTACCACTGGAATGACTCGCACGGTTATTGAGCCTATATCATTCCAGTGGTAAATTTTCAAAACTAATTTTCTCTTGGCCTGCAAATGGGCATTCTTCAAGACCAATGCAGAGCCTGATTTTGACATGAAATGGTTAAATTGACTTACTTGAACATATGCTTCTATTGCTGAGGTCAATCATGTCTTTATACTGGCTTAATACACCGCGTGGATTGAGAATGTACTTGGCAAATATTCGCACAAAATATACATAGCCAGTGTTCAAGATAATATCTATAAGAAGGAAAAGTATAGAGTAGAGTTTGATATACCACGGCGCTCGCTTAAATACTGTCCACACATACTTCCCTGGGTAGAAGTTCACGAGAAAATGCTTACAATTGCCCTGATGCTTAATTGTCTCTGGTCGCTCTTCTGAACTGGGACTGATCAATTGTAAGCCTTGGTCTTTGTTAATAATCAACTCTGTGTCACTTTCATTGCCGCTACCATTTGCATCAGTTTGGTCTCCATCCTCCGATGACGTGTGTAGGCCTAATGTGTCTATAATTGGACTTACTATGTCATCCGGAGGGATGTCTTTATCGTGGCCATCAGGCTTCATATGGTCATCTGTCTTTTCAATAGAATGCTTTACAGGAGACGAGTTTACTGCTTCCCCGGGCATGTATCTTCTTCGGTGTGGACATTTGACATAATGTGGAGGATAAAATTTGTCTAACAGCTTTGCCCCATCTGCTTTTGCATATTCCTTTTTCGACCTGAAGTCGATTATGCATTTGATACCCAGTTTTCGAAACACTTCTATCTCGCTTTCGGACAGATAATCGGGTCGAGACGATCTATATAATGACACGTGTCGTTTGTCAACATCCTTTTCTTCCGTTTTCTCACACAGTACACGAAAATTTGGCAAAAAAACTGAGATATCTTTGGAAATAGAATCCATCTATGGAGAGTCTGTTTTCTGACAAATGGCCTTGACCTTTTGACAGATGGATTACGACATTGACCTTTTGACAGGCATTCCAGATAGTCTAGAGATTTCTGAGACATATGTCAGTTTGGCGGCGTATTTTATTACGTTATATGGTGTATATAGCCATTTATCGGTTTGCTGATATTACGTATTGTCACGGGCCACCCCTCGTGGTGAGGACTAGGGATATAACGACAAAACAACAGAGGCGACAACCTCAATAGTCAATAAGACAGGCCAATGATGGCTCACAGTGTCACCAGGACACTAATAATGGTTTATGGTAGTGTGACAACAGTAGCAGCTTCCCGAGAAACACAGGAAACGACATTTAGACATTGTTTTTAAATTTTAATGTCATTAGCTTTCATGTTAATCAGCAAAATGTGTTAATTTAACCTGTATTGGTAGTTAGTAAAATAATGGAGGATGAAATCGAAGATTTAGAGTCTGTAGATTCCACCTCCTCTAACGAAGTCTGGGCACAGCCTATAATGCCAGCAGGCCAGGCAGCAGGGTTTAATGACCATGGGCAAGCTGACAGCTATCTAAATGTAACGCAAACCGGAATGGATGCTGATAACAATGAGGTACAAGTTCGACATCCTGCCTTTTTAATTAACTCGACTAACCCTTAGCTTACAGACCAATCTAAACTACAAATTCTATATGATGTAAGGAATATTTTGTTCAATATTTTGAAAGTAAATTGACTGTGATGCTGCTACCAGTTTCAAAATATTCAACAGAAGATTCCTTACATAAAGTTAATAAAATGAGCAACACATACACAGTAACCATTGAAATTCCAGTGTCTTGCTCACTTTATTAACCCTTTAACCCACAAAACTGTTCAACAATACTTGAATCCCCTTAGTTATTTTTGAAAATTTGCCACTGGAATGACTGGCTCGATTATGGTCACTCGTAAATTAAAAAAAATAGTCTTCCCTTGGTCTGCAAATGGACATTTCTCAAGACCATTATCGAAGCTGTTTTAGCATCCTCAAGTGTTAAAGGGTTAAATATACAAGTGTTTCTGTTAAAAAATATGGTGCCTATGTACCACACTGCGCATAATATATATATAGTGGTCTTTCTAGACAGGGTCACTTAATACTAAGTAGATAGAGGTGGTCTTTGTGTAGATGTGAGCTTTATACAAATGCTGAATCCAATGATGTATCTATGTCCTTCATATATATATATATATATATATATATATATATATATATATATCGATGGTCCGGCCCCTGAGATGATCTTGATACATTTGTATGGCATTCTATAGCTACATGTACTGCTGATATACATGTGACATTTATAGACAGGTGGTCACAGAGGTGTTTTATAAAGCTAGTTCTTTTCCTAGAGTTACGTAACTAACATTTGTACAGATGATATTTGAAATTGAATGCAAGCAGTACACTGGACCAGCGGTCACCATATCTGGCTGTATGTTATTATGTCCTTACAGAACACAGAGACAGTAACATACAGAGACACCTGTCCTAAGATATCGCCTTCTGGAGCGCAGTAAACACCTGCGTCTGTGACTCGAGTATCCGACATCATAATCAAAATATGTCACATGTCAGCTGATGTCACACAAATAACATAGGTCCATCATGAAAGTAGTAAAGGCGCATCAGAAAAGCATATGAATTTTATGTCTTTGGGGAATTTACAATTTAATAAATGTTCAAGCTTCAAAATATTCAACAGCTTACCTAGTTACCTTGAAATTGGGAATCTGGGAATTCCTGGTTCAGTGTTAAACTATATTGAATGGCGCTCAAAATGGACAGGGGTTAGTAAGAAATGGATCACTCATATCAGCCAAAAATGACTTCTGTAGTGGTCTTGGAAAATGTCCATTTGCAGACCTAGGGAAGACTATTTTTTAGAATTTAGCACTGGTCTGCAAATGGACATTTTCTACGAGAAAATAATAATTTTCTTGAGAAAATTTGAGGGTTAAACGGTTAATAACACGGTCATGGGCGTGGATCTCCTCGCACACATCCATGCATCAACATGCAGGCAGGTGCACATGTCACTTGCGCTGCATCCATCAGATGTGGTCTTATCCTGTATTGTTGATGCCTGGCAACATCCTTCAATTTGTGGAGTTGGCATCGCTGGGATCAGAAGAGGGATGCAACTGCAGTGCCTAAATGTGGAATTGGTTACATCATAGTCTGTAGGTGCCCATGTGTTCTGATATGGACGCTATCAAATTTCTGATTCCACTGACATCAGAGATTGACTCCCCTGGGTCTACCCGCAATGTGCCTCTCCCCCCCCCCCCCCCCAACCCCCCACCGACCACCCACCCCACCCAACCAAAATTTCATTCTGGCAGTATGAACTTCTATCTTCAGTTTTTTGGTGGCCATAGCCTCGGGAACAGGTTAGCGCTCATTTGGGCGGTGCCACGGTACCAGTCACCGGTACCCAGACACCTGGACTCTGGTATCCTGGCAATGAGCAGCTGCATTGATTTCCACATGCATGCCGTGGCTGGGCAAACGGGCACCTGATCTGTGCTAGAAGGACACCTGAACTGTGGAGCTGGTCAGCTGGTCTGTGCACTTCAGTGATTATGGAAGTGGTCAAAGGATGCCGTGCAGATTGATGTACTGGGTGCCATCTGCATGACACACACATGTGGCCTTGTTTATTACAGGGAAGAAGTAGAGATGACAATCGTGCTAAGAAAGCCACATCCTATTCTATGTTATCAAAAGGAGGCCAGGTGGAATGGCATTTAGAGAGGGGTTTATGGTTTGCGGGTGGGTTTTTTTAAAACCCTTTAAACTCCTGAATTCCCCCCCCCCCCTGCCCCAGAGTGGGACACACATGATCCTCCTAAGGAATGGTCCCTCATATTATCTTTGGTTTGTGATGTCACTGTATGGACATGGGCCTGATTTAATGCTCTGGAAATCTGTGACTGTGATATGAGGTGGATTCCCATCACAATGTAATCAACATTCTGTTGCATATTTTGAAACTAATTTTCCATAAGCAGCAGCAGGCCCCAGTCAACTTAGTTCCAAAATATTCAACATCTTACTTGCAATAGTTACCTTGAAATTTAGATTCTGTGAATTTAGATTTCAAAGTTTCAAATTGATTTTAACACATATAAAAGGTGGACACAGCATAGCTAGAATTGTTTGTGTCAAAGATAGAAATGGTTCCCTCTCAATCACCAGCTTTGTAAATAAATTGAGCATGGTATCAGGAGGATTCACAACATTCGCACTATTACAGTTAACCATAGTTCTGGCCCCGGTTTAGTATGGCATAAATGTCAAATGTGCCATTCTGATTGGTCAGTTTTCTACTTTGCAACAGGGTGTAGTTCAAGCACCTTTGTGACACTGGCCACAAGCGAGCATTATAGACCTTCAGCCACTTATTATCTCACCTGGCTGGAAAAGTCAAGTGAACTTATGCCATGGTGACAGTCCATCACCATCTGTCATCCATCAAATTCCTTTAAACGACTACTTCTCAAGAACCACTGGGTCGATTTCAATTATATTTGGCATGAATCAGCATTAGGGCAGAGATCCACATTTGTTCAAACGAAGCCCATCAACCTATTTGAGCGGCAACCTTGGATTTTGGCAAATTTTGTAGAAAAGGCTTTCAAAATCTTTTCTGAAACCACTTGGTGGATCGATTCAAAGTTCATGAAAGATCACCTAGGGCAACAGCTGAAACAAGTTTGTGTGGGGTAATTTGATTGGCCAAATGTTTAGATGGCCATTGTCGATGACCCAGTTTTCGCGAAAATGACTTGCCGCGGAACGGCTTTGGCCGAAATTCAGGAGATATTAGAAACTAAGGGTCATTAAACTTTGTTCAAGGTTTGTGTAAAAAACATGGCCGCGGGTGGCCTAATCAAAATGTAACGTATTTGGCGTACATATTGGATTTTGTTTATTTGATGGATTTTGAAGCTAAAATTGGTTTTATATACTCGGACTTTGAATTTACTGATATCAACTTTGCCCCTTTCAAAACTGTCGAATAAACGGTTTATCAGGTTTGTTGGATTCCGCCAAAAACTCCCATATAACTGAAGCAATGTGAAATATAAAATGTCTTCTTGAGAACCACTAAGCCTATTTCAATTATATATGGCAGGAAGCATCCTTAGGCAGAGATCCAAGTTTGTTCCTTCTTGTAGCAAATCTGGCCAAAACCAGTTTTACTTGTTATAAGTTCATAGGTTATATGTTATCCACCATTTATCATTTCTCCTACATGTATCCATTGTCTCTGTCATTCTCTCCCTACATACATCCACTGTCTGTCATTGTCTCCCTACATGTAGTTATCATCTGTCTGTCATTCTATCCCTACATGTGGCCATTGTGTCATTCTCTCCCTACATGTAATCATTGTCGTTCTGTCATTCTCTACCTACAATGTATCCATTTCTGTCATTTTCTCCCTAAATGTAGCCATTTTCTGTCTGTTATTCTCTCCTTACACATAGTCACAGTCTATGTCATTCTCTCCCTACATGTAGTCATTGTCTGTCTCATTATCTCTCTACATGTAACCATTGTCTATCTGTCATTCTCTCCCAACATGTCAGTGTCTGTCTGTCAATCTGTAGCCATTGTCTGTTTGTCATTCTCCCCCTACATGTACTCATTATCTGTCATTCTCTCCCTACATGTAGCCATTGTATATTTGTCTTCTCTCCCTACATGTAGTCATTGTCTCAGAAAGACAATGGCTACATGTTGTGAGAGAATGAAGAGACAATGACTATATGTGGGGAGAGAATGACAGAAAGACAATGGCTACATGTTGTGAGAGAATGAGTAATTTTCTCGCTACATGTAGCAAATTCTTTGTGTCATTCTGTAGCCATTGTCGGTTTGTCATTCTCTCGCTACATGTAGCCATTGTCTGTCTGTCATTCTCTCCCTACATGTAGCCATTGTTTGTTTCAGGACAATCAGGAGGTGTTCCCTGCTATTGTTCCGCTGAATGTTGGAGGTGTAAAGTACATGACACGAATCTCCACTCTCTGTAAATACCCAGAGTCAATGCTAGCCGTCATGTTCAGTGGCCGACACAGCATTGATAAAGATCTGGATGGGAACTATTTTCTAGACAGCAATGGATCTTTGTTTAGGTACATCCTTGATTTTCTCAGGTTTGGACAGCTGCCACCCAATTCACAAGTTGTCGATGTATACAGAGAGGCTAATTACTATGGATTACAGAGTTTTGTTGATCGGCTAAGTCTGAATCCAGAGATTGCGCGATGCAAGGTCAAAGACTTGCACAGAGCTCAGTTCCCTAATTACTATGATATTAAAGAAAATGTGATTAAAATTGCCATTGAACATGCCACTGTTAACAAGGCTGGAGAGGTTCTTATCTACGCATTCCGTACAGAATTTATCCCGAAATCTCCCGCGTTTAACCCAAATCATGGCTGCATAATTGAGCAGGCTGATATCACTGTAGGACCGTGGGAGTCCAGCGCTGATGAGGAGACATTCATGAGGTGTCTAGAGTCAGATCTCATGGAAGATGGCTTTGAAATTAAGCCACATGAAACAAAAAAGAAATGTAAATATTATTTTGGTCAGACCTGTCAGCGTTTCATATACAGATTGTCATTTGTCTTTGATTAGCATCACTGATACACTCAAACGACATACCTGTATGTGTTCATTCTGTTTAATCATGACAACATTTGATTCAAAGTTATGAAGGAATGAAACAGATTGTATAAATATACAGCATTCGTACTGGTCACGGAAATCCTGGAAAGTCATGGAATTTGAAAATTTAAATTCCAGGCATGGAAAATCAGTGTTTTTTATCATAGGTCCTGGAAAAGTCATGGAAAATGGTAATCATGTAAAATATAAAGAAATCTGTTGGCATAAATCACCTCTATGCAATACAAATTATGGCAACAGTTTATCAAAACAAGGCTGTAGTATGGTTTTTGTAAAAAGCCAAAATTTTGACATTTTATAGAATAATTTGGATCTTATTTTTGGCATATTTTGAGCTAATTCATAAACACAAATCTAGAAATTAATTCATGGAGGTCATGGAATTTGTTAATTTTGGTCATGAAAAATCATGGAAAAGTCATGGAATTTCAAACACTGAAAGATGTATGAACCCTGAATATATTCTCCATATTCTACATGTTTCATTCCTTCATAACTTTGAAAAGCAGTAACTCTTGAAATCCAATCAAATTGTTTTGAAAATAATCAGCAGCATATTGACTTGATAACAGCCATTGTGTGAATGTGATGTAGAATTTATAGTCAAGTTACTGAGGACAATGGTCTCTTAACTGTCTTAATGATCAAGTCAGCCAAATCCGGTCTGCACAAGTTTTGAGTAATGTCCACTTTTCATGCCTAGAGAAGAATTTTTTTTGCGGGATCATATAGTCGCCACTTTGTCTGTCCATTCGTCCATTCAACATATATAAGTTTGTCCGGGGCATAGTTTCAAGACTCTTTCACATATCGTCACCAAACTTGGTATGTGGATGCATCTTAGGGAGAAGTTGTGCGGAGTATGAAAAGTAGGTCATGCTGACCTACTTTTCATGGTCGACTGAATATCACAGAAAATTGTTTGTCCGTGCCATAGTTTCAAGACTTTTGCACATATACTCACCAGACTTGGTATGTGGATGCATCTTAGCGAAGTGTGCGGGGTATGAAAAGCAGGTCAAAAGTAAGTCATGCTGACCTACTTTTCATGGTCGACTGAATATCACAGAAAATGTTTGTCTGTGCCATAGTTTCAAGACTTTTGCATATGTGCTCACCAAACCTGGTATGTGGATGCATCTCTTAGGGAGGTGTGCAGAGTATCAAAAGTAGGTCAAACGTAGGTCATGCTAACCTCCTTTTCATGGTCGATTGAATATCACAGAAAATGTTTGTCCGGGCTATAGCTTCAGGACATTTTCACATATGGTCACCAAACTTGGTATGTGGATACATCTTATGGAAAAGGTTGCAGAGTATCAAAGGTAGGTCATGCTGACCTACTTTTCATGGTCAACTGAATATCACAGAAAATGTTTGTCTGGGCCATAGTTTCAAGACCTTCTCACATATGGTCACCAAACTTGGTATGTGGATGCATCTTAGGGAGGTGTGCACAGTATGAAAGGTAGGTCATGCTGACCTACTTTTCATGGTCGACTGAATATCACAGAAAATGTTTCTCCGGGCCATTGTTTCAAGACCGTTTCACATATGGTCACCAAACTTGGTATTGATTATTACAGAAAATATCTCTGTTCATTTTGAACATAGTTTTTTATGTATTTTTCATATGGTGCCAAGCAAAGTCTAAGTGTGTTTATTTAGAGAAACTTAGATTTTGGTTTTATTAAGCTATTCTTAACAAATTGTTCGTTATGGCAAATCCCGCCAGACCAAAAGAACGATGGCCCACCGAATCATTCCTACTCCCCAAATTGTGGATTTAACATCATTACACCAAACCAACAATATTTTAAGGATGGCCTAATATGGTGATATCTCATTGACAATTTCAAGTTCGTTTCTCTGTGTCTGAGCCACAGTTCCAAACCTTTCCCTGAAGCATATGCCTTCGGGGTTATCCGTTCAGTTTCTCTGCAGAGTATGCCTTCGGGGAGCATACATCAATTTATTGATTTGCCTTGTTTAAATTTTACCACTGGAATTACTGGTACGATAAACGAGCCAGTCAGACCAGTGGTAAATTTTCAAAAATAGTCTTCTCTGGACATGTAACTATACATTCACTGTCTAAGAAACAATTACGACTTTCCTGACAAATCTTAAGCATGAAAGTGTTAATACAAATGCCTTGCCATAAGCAATGTCATGTGACGCCTCAAACATTGTGATGTTTTAACACTTTAATGGCCAAATAAATGTATAACTAAATGTCCATTTTCAGGCCAATAGAAGACTATTTTTGAGAATTTACCACTCACCCAGCCTCTGCAGTGGTCGCGAGCAATGCCCATTTGCATGGCATGAAATTTTTGAATTTTTCAGTAGTTCGCTTGGACTGCAAATGGCCATTCAATAGGTAAATATTTAGATTTTCTTGACTGACTGACCATCAAGTGATTAATGAGATGTAAGAGAAACACTAGTGGTTGTTAAACCAGGACTTAATTAGGAGCTGATACCTCTCTTCGTAACTTTAGTAGAATCTGAAAATATATGTGGTGTAATCCGAATGACTGACGATTCACGCAATATCATAGTCTAAGATTTATGTTACGTAAAATCAATGATTTTAAAGGTGCATATTCATACCAAAATGATTGAAAATAAAATTTTAATAATTCTATACCTTTAGAGGCTTAAATTGTGTACGTAAATGTAATGAAAAGAAAAAAATCTTAACATATGATGATTTCATGAATTCGGGACTTGTGATGTTAAGATTGATTTCACTTCATTGCGCACAATTTAAGCTGAGCTAGTCATTCCAGTGGTACATTTTCAAAAATAGTGTTCTCCTTCGATCAATACTCAGCATTCTGTTACTTCTGATATATAGCTGGCCCTGACAGCTGGCTCTAGGACTATAGACTTAGAAAGCTTTACCGACTCCTTGGAACCGGGTACTCGGCTCCCAACTGCCGAGTACCCGTCTACCATAGAGCTCATTCTTGTTTGCATAGGAACAAGAGCAATACATGCTTTTTAGCAGTTGGAAAGATTGAGAAATAAAAGTCTACGTCTTTGTGTAAACTGTGATTGTGATAGCTAGTGACCCAAAGAATCTGGGACGTGTGTTAACAACGAGATATGCCAGATGGTCGCCTTCTTTAACCCCAACAGGCGATCGGCAGATATGAAAAGAGGTGTTTGCTACAGTATTTGTAACATGAATATCGGCTGACGTCATTTTCCGTAAGATCCGAGCAGGTGACGTCACACCCGTGGTGCTCGGATGTTTATGTGAAGAATATTTTTTCATTAATTCGCGCATCTTGTTCTGGGTGCTGCATACCAAAAATGGTACCAGAAAACGTTGGAATGTTCAAGTTTTGCGTGTTATCACGATCTGTTTGCAATGATCGGTGGTTTCAAAATTCTTGATTTAGATGTGTGGTCTGCGGTTTTACCGTGTGCTACAGCAGTTTGTTTACATTTTGTTGTTTCTTCACATATCGTTTTGGCTTTCGTTAGGAGTATAATTTATATTGATTGGTAAATATACCCCTAATGCTATGCGATATGATTCCTGGTTCCGTTATACATCCTGGAGGATCAATTTATGGGTGTATTTATGCCCGCTTCGTTCTTGTCGTCATAATCAATGCGATCTTTGCTGTAACGTTGCGGGGTGGGGTGCAGGAGGGTTTTCATTTAATTTATGGTCAATTTATTTGAAAATTAATTGTCTGCCTTCCATCCTTGTCTCGTTCCGCTTGCTTATTGTAGGTTTGTGCTTATTTATAGGCCAAGCCAGCCCCGCCGTCATGTGACGAGTGCCACAAGTTCGTCCGGGTCCTGTTTAAGGACCATGTCTGCTTTAGATGTACCTCATGTAACCTTGATAGTAGGTGTAATGTGTGTGCAGTGTGGTCCGCGGATATGATGTTGAATTTCCTTGCCCAGAAGGATTTGGCTGCGTCTGACGCGGGTCAGGCGGTCCGAAGTTAAATCGTGGAGCGTCTGGTTCGGCCGGTGGGGGCGCTCCACGTCTTCAGCTGGAGGTGGCGGAGATGGCACCACCGGCGTGGTTTGGTCCGGCTATGCAGGGCTTTCTGCATAGCGTTCTACCCACGCTGGTGTCGTCCCTGCTGCCGAAGGTTGTTGGGCAGTCTCTCCCCATGCTTGGTACGGACCCTGTCCTTGGACAGGGTTCTGGACTGGTCACCGAGGGAGCCGTCTCGTACGGCCCCCTGGCAGTCCCGTCGGGCTCCGGCCTAACGGGTTCTGTCTCTCTGCGGCCACCTCTGGGTGGTCCAGTAGCCGTGGCCGGTCCATCAGGCATGGGAGCCGTCCGCTAGGACGGCTCCACGGTTTCTTCGTCTAGTGACGACTCTTCGGGGTCTGAAGACGAGGAGGCCGAGGAGGAGAGGTTGCTGCGGCCTGTGATGCCACAGGTGGAGAATATGGAGGTCGATTCCGTCCTGGACGGAACCGTCCTCCATCTGTCTGGCTTGGCGCAAGCCAGGGCAGCGGCTCCGCCCGTGGTTGAGGCCAATCTGGTACCGGGCACCGGTCCCGTGATGGTTGGTTTGATGCTAGCCGACACGGTGACGGATGTGCCGGGCCAGGCGTGGTACTCACATATCTCGCCTAGTCTGGCGGTCAGACGTGGGGTGCCGTTGGCGCCCGTGTCTGGCCACGGTTCCGTGTCTGCTACGGGTCCGCACGGTTTTCCGTGCAGGGCTACTCCATGGACTGGTGTGTTCCATCGGGTGGCGGCGGAACCGTATGGTACCGGAGTTCCTGGCGTGTCAGCCGCGGCTGCTAGCCGGGAGGCCGTGGCTGGTAGGTCCGTGAACGCGTCAACGGGTGACGTGTTCACGGGTGTGTCCTCCTCGGAAGTAGACTGGTCTGAGGCTCTGGCTTGGCTAGCCAGGGTGGACCCGTCTGTGGTTTCGGCCACGGCCGAGGAGGATGCGTCCCGTCCATCGGTTGCATCGATTAGGACGGGGATCTTGCCCGCAGCCCGGATCCAGTCCGTTGGACTGGATCCACGGTTTATCGAGTTGCTAGAGGCTATTTATAGTAAGCAGCTCATGACCAAGGGCCAGCTCCCTGCGGCCTCCAGGGAGGTGCGGGCGAGGTGTCGTATTCCACGGGGGGAATACGACAGGTATGGTGTGGTACCATCGGTTACCGAGGATGACCGATGGGTTCTGGGTGTCCAGAGTGCTGGAGCGGGTGGCCCGGGTCCGGCACTGGTGGACAAATCCCAGGGACACCATGAGGAAGTCCTGTCCCTATGTGATGAGGGTGTGAGGGCAGCTATGAGTGCTGTCAACCACTCTTATCGCCTTCTTCAGTCGGTGTGGGCTGAAGCGGGGGCAGGCCACCCTGTTCCACCTGTGGCGCTTTCATGCGTCAATGATGGCCTGGTGCTGTCTATGGACGCACTGGCAAGGGTGCAGGCGCGTGTTACTAAGTCCAGGAGGCAAATGGTTCTTGACCATATGCGTCCGGCTACGGCCGTCATGGAGCGTCTTCTTGGGACACCCCTGACAGGTCCTAGCATCTTCGGTGGCCAGGCGCGGGCCATCCTAGAGGACACTGCTAGCATTGCGCAGAATCGGTTGGCGGTAAACTTACAGCTGGAGCTAGTGCGGCAAGCGCACGCACTAGGGGCTGTAGGGAAGCCGTTGACTGTTCAACCTTCCAAGAAGCAGAAGCAGCATAAAGGCAAGGCGAAAGCTAAGCCTAGTGCGGCTGCTGCTTTGTCTGGCTTTTCTCAGCCGCCGCCGGCGAAGAAAACCAGGAAGGTTGTGGAGGCCCCTACCCTCCCAAATGTTGCTCCTGATCGCCCTAGAGGCGGGAAGGGCAAGGGGAAGGGTAAGTCCTCAAAGGGTGGAAAGAAGGGAGCGGATCGTACCTGAGGGTACGAGAGCTCCCTTCGTATCCGCCTGGACCGCACCTGTGCGACAGGAACAGCGGTGCCAGTTAGACCTGCCGAGCCAAGACCGAAATGGTTCTCTCTCTCGTTAAGAGAGGGGGGGGGGGGAGCGGACCGCGAGCCGGACAACCCCATTAGGCGTCGAGGCGTCTATAGTGGGTGGAAGGCTCATGCGTTTCGTCGAGGCTTGGCGAGGTGTGACGTCAGACAGTCTGGTCCTGGGATGGTTAGCCCAGGGATACATGCCGGAGTGGTGGGACTTTCCACCACAGAATCTGTTTTTGCACCTGTCTGGACACCCGTACCAAGGGAACCAGACAAGTTAGAAGCCATTCAAAACGAAGTGTCAGGTTTGCTTCTGAAGGGAGCAATAAAACCAGCAAACCAGAACACTCCAGGCTTCTATTCAAATATGTTCCTTGTCCCCAAGAGCACAGGGGGATGGAGACCCGTACTCAATCTCAGGCCATTAAATTGGTTTATCCATACGCCTCGGTTCCAGATGGAAACGCCGAAGTCGGTAATGGCAGGATTGAGGAAGGGAATGTGGTGTGTATCGATCGATCTGAAAGATGCATATTTCCACATTCCAATGAACAGGAGTTGTCACAGGTTTCTGAGATTTGCGTTTCAGAATCAAGTATGGGAGTTTATTGTTCTCCCGTTTGGCCTGTCGACAGCTCCAAGGGTTTTCACAAGAGTGGTCCTTGCGGTGACAGCGTTTCTCAGAAAAGAGAACGTGGCGCTACACACCTACATAGACGATTGGCTGATCAAAGCAGATACGGCAGCCAGGTTGGACGTGGATACTGCTCTGACTCTGAAGTTACTTTCAGATCTAGGCTGGATAGTCAACAAGGAGAAATCCGAGTTGACACCCACTCAACATTTCGTTTATTTGGGGATGCGATTCGATCTCGAGGAGGGCAGGGTTTACCCGTCAGAGCCCAGAGTGGTGTCTCTGTTAGCCATCCTCAAGAGTTTTCGAGTGGGAAACCACATTCAGGCGAGGCGGTTTCTTCAGATGCTGGGCATGATGGTCTCCATTGAGCAGGTGATCCCGTACGCTGCTCTAATGCGAAGACCTATCCAGTTGTATCTGATGTCTCTGTGGAAACAGAGAACAGAACCCCTGGTGCCAGTTTTGGAGCCAATAATGTCGCATCTTGTATGGTGGAAAAAGCGTCAGAATCTCCTAGTAGGGGTTTCGCTGCACCTACCCCACCCCAAGCTGTCCGTGTACAGGGATGCATCACTGGAGGGGTGGGGGGCCTGCCTGGGAGAACACCAGGTCTCGGGCACATGGACTCTCCAGGAGAGTCAGCTGCATATCAATCTGTTGGAAATGATGGCAGTGGAACTGGCGTTGGAACAGTTTCTTCCAATGGTCAGGGGCAAGGTGATATTGATACGATCGGACAATTCGACGGTAGTATCATACATAAATCGCCAAGGCGGGACCCGGTCACCCACGCTGTGTATCAAAGTGTGGCACTTCAATGGTGCAGGAATTACTCGGTTGTTTTGAAAGCAGCTCACATTCCTGGGCGATTGAACATTCTGGCGGATGCTTTGTCTCGCAGACAGAGAATTCTGCCAACAGAATGGACCTTCAACCCTCCAGTTCTACGAAGGATCTTCGAGCATTGGGGCAAACCCAATGTGGACTTGTTCGCCACAAGGGAAAATGCTCAAATCATGACTTATGTCTCGCCGATTCCAGATCCAAATGCCGTCGATACAGACGCTCTGGCGATAAGCTGGAGGGGGATGCACGCTTACGCGTACCCACCCACCATTCTTCTGCCGAAGGTATTGGTGAAGATCAGGGAGGAACCGTGTCTGGTCCTGCTAATAGCGCCGTATTGGCCCAGCAGGGCGTGGTTCACGGATCTGCTAGATGTGCTGGTGGAAAACCCAGTGCAGTTGCCCGAGATTCCGAACATAATCTCCCAGGCCAAGGGACGCTTCCTACACGAGCGTCCCGAAATGTTCAAATTGACTGCGTGGATGTTATCAAACAACGTTCCACGTCGGAAGGCTTTTCTCGACAAGCTGCTGATTTCATCGCGGCTGTGAGAAGGAGGTCAACCTTCAAGTGATATAACAACAAGGTTAACAGATTTGCAGACTGGTGTGAAGAAAAGGGTATTGATACCTTTCAATCCACTATTCAGCAAATAGCAGACTTTCTCTGTGAGCTCTTCTTTTCAGGACTAGCTCCCGTCACAATTGCTGGATACAAGTCAGCTTTGGCATCAGTTATCCCTTGTCTAGCCAACAGGGATAGTCCAGAGGTGGCCCAGTTAAATGTGATGGTGAAGGGAATGAGCAATCTCCGACCCTGACAACCGGTAGTCATTCCAGCCTGGAGTCTATCTTTAGTGCTTAATGTACTGGCCAAGCACCCTTTCGAACCGTTGCGTTCTGCTAGTCTAAAGCATTTGACTCTAAAGGCGGTCTTTCTATTGGCAGCTTCCTCAGCTAGAAGGCGCAGTGAGATCCATGCGCTTTCGGCAGAGGGACCGATTTATTGTCTCCGGAGAGGGTCTGCGTCTTCTGCCAAGAGCAGAGTTTATGTCAACGAATCAATCTTTGAGATATCCCGGCAAACCGATCATGATACCAAAACTAACAAGGTTTGATCGTGATGCCAGTGTCTGGTGCCCGGTACGTGCTTTGACTAAGTACAGGTAACGGACAGACTCGTTACGGTCGAACGATAGACATCTATGGATCTGCCATAAGAAGCCTTATGGCGCCGCATCCATGGATACTATCTCTCGTTGGGTAGTCAAATGCATTCAGACTACTCATGAGATGGCGACTGGGCACCAGGTGCAATGCGCAAGGGCACACGATGTTAGAGGAATAGCCGCCTCGACCGCCCTTTACAGTGGTGTTCCCTTAGAGGACATCATGGCCGTTGCACAATGGCACTGTGAGTCCTCATTCACGGATTACTATATGAGGGATGTGTCAGACTCAGCCAATCCACTCGCTTTAGCTGTTTTGAAACGATAGTTAAGTGACCACACTGCTCTTCTCCCTTTTTTCACTTTGGTAAGAAAGGAATTTAAAGCAGACATGGTCGAGTGAGAGGATGACAACCAGATTGTGTCACTGATGGCCGGACCAGTGAATGGTTGGAGGCGGTACGTCTGGAGTCCATTTATCATGAGGTAATTCAAGATTGAGAGTTTTTTGTATCATGTCTATATATCATGTTCATTCATCTTATATATTCATGCTCATTCCCAGGCTAATACATGTGTATATGAAAAGAGCAGTTAATCCTCTTGGCATATTTGTGTTTTCAGGCGAGATGCATGTTCGTGAGTTCTCTCCCTTTTCTTAGGAGAAAAAAAGGGGGGCGGGCAGTGATGCGAATGTGATTCGGTTCCGTTAACTTGACGGTCCTTTTTAGGTCTCCGTTAGTCAAGTTTAAGTCTAACTCTTTCTCCAAGGGGCAAAAGTAGCATTTATGGCTTGCCCGTTCCCACCAGGTTACTGACCAAATCTGGTGTATATCAGAAGTAACAGAATGGTGAGTATTGATCGAAGGAGAATGAAGGAAATTTAAATTTCCCTTTTTCCGAGATCTAACAATACTCACCATTCTGTTACGGACCCAGACTCCCAGCCCCACGGAGGCAAGCCATGGATTTCTCTTGTTTGGTGGCTATGCAAACAATATGAGCTCTATGGTAGACGGGTACTCGGCAGTTGGGAGCCGAGTACCCGGTTCCATGGAGTCGGTAAAGCTTTCTAAGTCTATAGTCCTAGAGCCAGCTGTCAGGGCCAGCTGTATATCAGAAGTAACAGAATGGTGAGTATTGTTAGATCTCAGAGAAAGGGAAATTTAAATTTCCTTCATTCTCGTGGTCTGCAAATAGACATATTCTATGAGAAAATTGGAATTTTTTTGGAACAAATTCAAGAGTTAAGAATTTGCAGATCAAGAGAATATATAATCTTAGAAAACTTATTTAACTGGAATCACTGACATAGTAACCATGCTAGTCCAGTGCTTACTGCTTTCGTTCTCTGAAAAACTTTATTTTATGGCAAATTTTGTCCATTAAATGTCTGCGTGCTGAATTTCTGCAGACTACATTTTTCATGTGGTTCAACTCTGGGCCAGCTGAATATTTTGAAAATATTCAGTTGGCTAAGCCACCTACAACGTTCAGTCAAATTGTTTTCAAAATATTCAGCAGATCGAGAGTTACTGTCCATTGACATTATTGTCTGATGGCTTGTACTAGTCAGACAGTTAGAGTTAAGACAGGTTCCGTGAAGATGCTCTCTAACCACATTCATACGTTCTCTCACACGGTTCTGACTGCCAATAGTAATGTGTAGTTTATTACCAATGCAGGTTAGAGAATACAAGCTTTTCAAACCGTTAAGGAATTCAGAGATTATATTTTTAACTCATTTATAGCGTAAATTTTATCATTTTCCATAATATTCAGTTTTATACATACATATTTTAATGTGTTTTTATATTAGAAAAACTATAAAATCAGCTGCAGAGCACTACACTGCCATTCAGATTTGGATACACATAGTATCAGCATCAGAACAAATCTCAACAAACCAAGCAAGCTTACCAGACTTGTTGAATTGTGTTTCTATATTTCCATTGACTCTTTATTATTGGTACAGTATTATTTTCTGTTGTGGATTGTTCATTTGACTGGATAAGATCTGTATATATTCCGAGAGGTAAATTTGTCAATTCTTCAGCATTAATTATTATAGTGATTTACATTTTACACGTTCAACCAGTCAGCTGTCTGATGTAAAATAGACTATGCTAAGTTAGACTGCACTGGGAGATGCTGATTCACACCTTTATCCACTATTTTGTCAATGCACTTAAGTGACCCCATGACCTAGATCTTTGCCGTTTAGAGCTGATACCGTAATTATTTCTAGCCCACGACAATTTGAATTGATGTTCCAATTTGGGCTATTCTACCTTCTTGCATTCCCGAGTTATGGTAACAAATGTGTATTCTGCGATGCACTTAGTGACCCTGTGACCTTGATATTTGACGTTGTGAGTTGAAACTTCAAGTCATGTAGCCAGCCACTTTATGAGTATATATGCCAAATTTGATGATTCTTCTGTCATGTGATCAAAGATGTACATTCCCGTATATTTGAACCTGAAACTTCAACTATATCTAGCCAGACCCAAATAGATTGTATGTGCCAAATTTGGTGATTCTACCGTCTTGAATTCCTGAGTTATGGCCAAAGTGTGATATGTATTTAGTGACCCTGTGACCTAGATATTTTGGATGACTTGACTGATCTGAATGATGAAGGTGAGAATTTGAAAGCAACAAAAAGCTCTCCAAATTAGTTAAGTCAGAAGGTATTAACGCTTTAACTCTGAACTGCCAGTGTCTCAGCTTTGCAGTAAAGCTGTTGAATATTTTTAAACATAATAGTCTTGCATTGTAGGTGAATTTTTGTATAAATGCCTTATACTGTTTGTCTTTTTTACTGATATAGCCAGCATAATTTACAAATTTGAGATTGTCTCCGTGTTCATTTCTCTGTCTAAATTTTATTTGTATGTTTTTTTATTGATCTGTCAATTGTTTCTCCCTCGCTCAGGATGCGACAACTCATCACACAATCATATCCATCTTCTTGCCATCAAATGGCAGTTGTCCCAATTTCCAAGACAACTATGTAGGTAAAGCAGCTTCTGAATATTTTGCAACTAATTTGACTGGTTCTTTCTTTTTCATCATCTCTCTTTTTAACTCTTTAATGGTAAAAAAAATATCTAAATTTCTGTTTTCATACCAAAAAACCATTAAAAACTCCTACCACTGGAATGACTGCTCAGTTATAGATCCAGTGGTAAATCTTCAAAAGCAGTCTTCTCTTGGCCTACAAACGGACATTCATCAAGATAGCTGCGTAGGTTCGAGTTGAATTGACTATTACAGGGTTCGTACTGGTCAAGGAAATCCTGAGTCATGGAATTTGAAAATTTTAATTCCAGGCCTGAAAAGTCATGGAAAATCAGTGTTTTTATCATAGGTCCTGGAAAAGTCATGGAAAATGGTAATCATGTAAAATATAAAGAAATCTGTTGGCTTAAATCGCCTCTATGCAATAAAAATTATGGCAACAGTTTATCAAAACAAGGCTGTAGTTTGGTTTTTGTAAAAAGCCAAAATTTTGACATTTTATAGAATTGGATCTTATTTTGGGCATATTTGGAGCTATGTCATAAACACAAATCTAGATATTAATTCATGGAGGTCATGGAATTTGTTAATTTTGGTCATGAAAGGTCATGGAATTTCAAACACTGAAAGATGTACGAACCCTGCTATTATCTCATCATCATGTATGTTTCCTCCTGGTCAGTCTGTGTGAATATAAAAGCTTTCTTGATTGTCCTGGATTAACTAATACAATGCACTTACCCTTTGAATACTTTGTGATAGCCTTTCATTCTTCTCATATTTACTTGTGGCATGGGAAGGATTCCAATGATAAGCAGTCTGAATGTCAAATCCATTATGACCACAAACTTGAAAATTAGTGTCCATGCAATAATCTTAATTTTTGACTGATTGATGCTCAACTTTTAGAAATCCAATATCTCTTAGAACGCTATTTGATATTGCCATGAAAAGGTCATGGTAACCCAATTAAGGAAATTTTGTTGCTATAGAATTCAATTTTCTGTTACTAGGGAAACAATGACGCTCAGATTATGAGCCTTATATATTGTCCATACATTTGCATGTGGAAGTAGAAAGCTGGCATCTGTCTGTTGTCTATCTCAAAAGCCAAGGGACCAATTCCAACTAAATTTGACAGGAAGAATCCTTATGAGATCGATATCCAAGATTACGTAAACAAAATTGATTGGTCGAGTTGGGTGATGGCCATCGTTAATTTTGGTCTATTTTCTGTTTTGGAAACTCAGGAAACTTAATCTAGGGTGAAACGTGAACAAAGTTTGTTCACAAGAACCTGATTGGTACATTTTTCTGATGTCCATTTTTGACTGACCCAGTTTTCCCCTAAAAACGGCATCTCAAGACTTGTTTATGGGATCGGCCCAAAATTTTTAGCAGGGACTGAGGGCCATTTAAATTTGTTCAAGGGTGGTTAATTTATGAAAAGCCTTGGCTGCCATCGACCAATCCAAATTGATTCTGTTAGTTGGTTGATTTTGACATTTTAAAGACCTTTTCAGAAACTGCTTGTCCGATTAAATGTGAAACTCACGAAACATCACATAGGGCAATGGCTCAACGAAATTTGTTCAAGAAAACCTGATTGGACAATATGCCTAGAGATCGTCTAGACGTACTTTTCACAAAAATTACTTCGATCAAACCAAAACCTAATATAAAATGTGATTCATGCCTAAGGACTATTTACATCTCTACAAGGGAAGTGGATATGTCAGAAACCATGGCCACCGTACACCAATCACAATTGAGCTAATTAAAGTTAGTTAATGAATTTTGACTGCACAAAGATGAGAATTAGATAACTTTTGTGAATTGCTGATTAGGAGTTTTATACTTTTACACTTCTCATTGGTCAATCAGGTTATATTAGTTGAAGTCATACATTCTTTTATTTTGGTGAAGATTTTGTGCATTTTGGACTGAAACTTACATTTCCATTTTTTGCATAGAAATTCACAAATCGATTTCCTCAATCATATGACATCATAATCAACTACACATGTATTCTGATGTCATAATTATGATGTAATGAATGATTTGATTAAGCCCGTCTTTAACGTTTAATAGTCCGACACGTACGAAATTGTATGTTTTTGCTATTTAAGAAATATTCTGTTGAATATTTTAAAACTAATTTGACTAGGCGCTGTTGCGGAGGATTAATGTTTACCAATCTCTTAGCCGCTCAAGTATATCTACTTAGTAATGGATACTAACCAGGGTTAAGGGACAGTGATATATTCAACTATGTAACACATAGTTAACAATTTGATTTTATACATTATTTATTTATTTATATATTTACATTTTACTTAGAACATAAGTCAGCAATATAAAGCAGTGATAACAAACATATACAAGGCCATTGCATACACATATCTAACTGTATCATATTTAATATGTCATTAAATATTATTTTTACAGATCTCCAACTAGTGTTAGAGTCATCTAAACAAACTATATCTTCTATCACTGTGAGCAACCCCCCCCCCACACATGGAACCTCGTCTAACACTCTACTGCCAAATTAGTGTGCGTGTGTGCGTGCCTGCCTGTTGGATATTGTAGAATGTCAATGTATGATAACTCGTCAAACCGCCACACTTCCTTTGTCAGAATATTTATTAAATAGTAAAGACATACAATTTGTACAACAACGCATAGTCCATCTTCAATTATGCATTTGTGACATACTTATCTGTCTTTCATGACATCATTGATTGTGATGTCATTCTACACATCATGTAGTTAATTATGACATCATATGATGGATGGATAATGTGGAAAGTTCTTTTGAACACGTAGGCAGCTTATTAACCCTTTAACCCTCACAGACCAGCAACAACATTAGTTCATGATCTAATAAATAATCTGTTGAATATTTTGAAACTCATTTGACTTGGATCTGTTGCTGCCTATATGACAGCAACTGGTTGGAGTCAAATTATTTTCAAAATATTTAACAGGTTTCCTGTATAGGTGTCTTGAAATCTAGACCCTGGAATTTCAATGGGTGACCCTTTCACCAATGAATTCCTTGTATCTCATTTTCAACACTACCACACTGGAAAACTGTAGAATATTTTGAACCTCAAATTAATTTGACTGAAAGCCGTTGCTGCCTTAACAACGGCTTCTGCCTTGGGCAGCAATGGCTTCCAGTCAAATTAATTTCAATATATTCAATAGAATAAGTTTCATATCTTAAAGAATTTACTTTTTCAGGGATTTGTTGGTGAAAGTGTTAATGTTTAGCGCCAGTTGAATGATAGAGCATGGATTATGTGTGTTTGATAGTACATTTGTATGATTTTATCAGTTAAGCTGAGATAAGCTAGATCTGCTGTGTTCATTCATATACTGTTACAGTGATCTTGTCATAAGCCATGTGAACACAATCAATGAATTACCATCTCAGGAAATTATTTAGAAACGTTAGGATGTGATTGTTGTGTGATTTAAAGCGGCTCTGTTGACCATCAGCATGAATGGCCCAGGTCATAGCACTGCATCGCCTGGTTAATGTTGGCAGCAACAGCATCCAGTCAAATCAGTGTCAAAATAACTGTTTAGCATCCGACTGGACATGCTCAGTAAAACAGCAAACTGACTATAGTTAGCGAGTCGGAATTGACTCTAGCTATATACATGTACCACAAGTCATGTGATAGACACAGGGGCGACAACTCCAGATCTGCTGTGATGTCATTATTGTTTGTGTGATATCATTATTGTTTGTGTGATATCATTATTGTTTCTGTGATGTCATTATTGTGTCTGTAATGTCATTATTGTTTCAGATTTTTGAAAATGAACCAGTGGAATGATTGGCTCTGTTATTGAGCCAGCCATTCCATTGGTAAATTTTCAAAAATAGTCTCTTGGCTTGCCTATATTTTTTTCAAAATTGGTCAAGAAAATTTTAGTGTGTCACCAGAATGACTAGCTCAGTTATCGAGCCAGTGATTCCAGTGGTAGATATTTTAAAACAGTCTTCTTTTGGCCTGTAAATGGACATTCCCTAACAGCAATGCAGAGGCCAGCTTGACCATTAAAGGGTCCAGTCCATCGCCGTGTCCAATCATTCCTGTGAGTCTCCTGCTGTTTCCTTCATCGCTGCGCTTATTCATTCATGTGGCAGCCTCTAAATGATCTATAAGCTGTGATTTCTTCACACGTTTATCTGGGCCCTCTGCAAAGAAACAAAAAAAGATATACATATGCAAGCTGCTACCCAGATTAGGTTTATTCATAACACAGTTAGACCAGCTCTATTGACCACTTGTATTAGGGAACCACCATATTTTAGATACTAGAGCAAGTTAATTGTACTCAGAGACCACCTATGTATTGTGTTACATAATGTGCTCATATAATGGATGAATCCAGTTTTAGCTATGTTCCTTCACCTTCAGGTCAGGTGAGCTAACAAATATTTGATGACTCGTTTTGTCATATATAGAGGTGATGACTTCACCTGAACAATGGTGGGTGGGCAACCTAAGCTTTGACCAATAAAAGAAATAGGTCAATCTGTCATAGTTTCTTAAGAATATAGGTCAAAGGTTAATATTCGTATTAGAACCAATGATAGAACATCAAGCCCGAAGATTTTGTATTATTCTAAGATGGACCAAATATGTTGAAATCACTAGGCAATGGACCTTTCCAGTTTTAGCTATGCCCCGCCCATCTCTATCTAAGCTCCACCCACACCTCGCTCGTGTTGGGATCGATCGATCTCTGAACACCCTGACTACCTTTTTCCAAAAAACTACACTCGTAAGCTGTTGAATATTTTGCAACCGCGCCCAGTCAAATTAGTATCAAAATATTCAACAGCATGTTTACTAAATAGCAAAGAAATACAAAGACATACAGTTCATACAATGTATCGGACTGTTTGAGATTTGATGACGGTCTATATGGAATCCTTTGTGACATCATGATTGTGACGTCATCATACACACGCTGAGCTGATTATGACGTCATACGAGGTCAGATGATGGATGGATACTCTGGAAAGGTGAGTTAAGCACTTACTGTAAGCTCAAGAACGTAAGTGTTAGGCAGCTGAGTGTCAAACCTCCATTATATGCTCTACTCTGAATCTCGCTCAAATCCCTTTATATTTACCGGTAGTTAGTGAACGGGAACCACACCATGTCATTGTACATACTTACTCATGCATGGAATGCTCTTGTGAGTGGATAATTACCATATGAAAGCAATAAAGGAACAGACAGAGGGCTGGGGTCAACATATGCTTGGTTTTGTAATATACATGCTGATCAAACAACAGCTAACTCTACATCTTGATATAGATATTGCTCTCCAGAGTGTAGCATGCTGGGTAAATAATGGAAGAATAGCCCTTTAGGGTTATAAGAATCCTTGTGAAAACAATCTTAAATGAAATTTGATCTTTAATGCTTCATACTTAGACATCTTTACAGATATTCTACTGCCTAACTATCTAACCATGTGTGTGTGTAAATATATGCCCATATTGTCATATACTACATCCCATATAACATCACACTTTTTATACGCCCGTGTAAGCAGGGTCGTATTATGTGATGGCACTAGCCATCCATCCGTGCATGCATCCGTCCGTCCGACCATCTGTCTGATTTATTGTCCGGAGATGATCTCGAAGAGTTTTGAAACTACTCACAATCTTTTTTTTCAGCAGATGTGTTAGGGATAGACGAAGTGCAATGATTTCATTTCGGCAAAATCCGGCAATATTTTCCCGAATTATCTCCTCCGAAAACCTAAAATTCGTCAAAATTTTATTGTTCGGAGCAGATTTCGAAGAGTTGTGAACATAATCACAATTTTTTTTTCTTTAGATGTGTTAGGAATAGACGAAGTGCAATGATTTCATTTCGGAAGAATCTGGCCATATTTGCCCGAATTATCTCCCCTGAAAACCTAAAATGCGTCAAAATTTTCTTGTACAGAGCAGATCTCGAAGAGTTTTGAGCATACTCACAATTTCTTTTTCAGCAGATTTGTTAGGGATAGATGAAGTGCAATGATTTCGTTTCGGTAAAATCCGGCCATATTTGTTCGTGTTATCGCCCCTGAAAAGCTCAAATTCGTCAAAATTTTCTTGTCCGGAGATGATCTCGAAGAGTTTTGAACCAGAAACTCAGAATTTTTTTTTTCAGCAGATGTGTTAGGGATAGATGAAGTGCAATGATTTCATTTCGGCAAAATTTGGCCATATTTGCCCGAGTTATCTCCCCTGAAAAGCTCAAATTTGTAAAAAAAATTCTTGTACAGAGCAAATCTCGAAGAGTTTTGAACATACTCACAGGGCTTTTTTCGGCAGATGTGTTAGGGATAGACGAAGTGTCATTTATCAAAGAGAAACTGTTCACATTTAGCATTCCTCAAACAAGTATGCCTGCGGGCGTATGTTGAGTTTCACTAAAACTTTTGTTAACGTATGCCCTTAAACCATTCAACATGTGAGAACATATCAGAAAAGATGGTCACTACAACTGTTGAATTCAACAGTTCAAGCAGCAACTACTTTCAGTAAATTCATTCATAAAATATTTACCATCTAACTGGCATTGTTACCTTAAAATTATTGCGGTGCTAGAATTGTAAAATGTGATCTAATGCATATATCTTACCATCAAAATATCTCTGAGCAGTTTTCTTACGTAGATCCTCTAAATTCTCCTCTGTGTCTGCCCACTCCAGTACCAAGCGTCGGCCATACAAGTGAGTACTATGGCAAAGGGCATTAAATGCTCGCTGTAAGTAAAGAGTATCCAGGTAAGTTTTGTATCACTGCAGTAATACTCCAGTACTGCAAACTGCACCTAGATATATCATCATGCCTATTCAGCACATGAATATTCGCTCCATGGTCTATCTAACAGCTATGTAGCAGGTGTACGCTCCATGGTCTATCTAACAGGTATGTAACAGGTGTATGCTCCATGGTCTATCTAACAGGTGTGTAACAGGTGTACACTCCATGGTCTATCTAACAGGTATGTAATGGGTGTACGCTCCATGGTCTATCTAACAAGTATGTAACAGGTGTACGCTCCATGGTCTATCTAACAGGTATGTAACAGGTGTACACTCCATGGTCTATCTAACAGGTATGTAACAGGTGTACACTCCATGGTCTATCTAACAGGTATCTAACAGGTGTACACTCCATGGTCTATCTAACAGGTATGTAACAGGTGTACACTCCATGGTCTATCTAACAGGTATGTAACAGGTGTACGCTCCATGGTCTATCTAACAGGTATGTAACAGGTGTACGCTCCATGGTCTATCTAACAGGTATGTAACAGGTGTACACTCCATGGTCTATCTAACAGGTATGTAACAGGTGTACGCTCCATGGTCTGTCTAACAGGTATGTAACAGGTGTACGCTCCATGGTCTGTCTAACAGGTATGTAACAGGTGTATGCGCCATGGTCTATCTAACAGGTATGTAACAGATGTACTCAGCCAAAACCACCCTTGTAGAGGCCTTGAAGAATGTCAATTTGTAGACTAAGAAGAATATTTTTTAAAGATTAGCATTGGAATATTTGGCTTGACAACCTAGCCAGTTGTTTCAGTGGTAAATTTGCAGAAGATATACTTCTCTTCAACTGCAAATGTAAATTTAATCATGAAATATTTAGATTTTCTTTATTAATTTTAACCATTAACCATTTTGAAACCGGAGTTTATATCGGCGGCAGCCATACCCACCCTTAGATAAAAGCATAAAAGGACCAATATATTGGTCATAAATGACAATTATGAATGCTCATCTCTTGATCTGTGAACTTTTGATCACAAACATGAACTACCAATGAAGCTTCATTAATCTACCTCTTAAGACATTAAGGAGGAGAAATGACAAAGCAGATGCATGGACATATGCACAGAGGCAGCCAAAATAATCTCCCTGCTTTTTACTTGTGTCTCCCAATTAGTATAAATCGATCTGTCTGTCAGTCTGTCTGTGAAATTGTTGACATTTTTGGCAAAGCCGCCTATGTCACAACTATAGCACACTCACACTTATCATATGAGCGGACAGTTTTCACAAAAGCCCTTTCTCACTGCTATCTGACTATCTTCTGTAAACATAGTTTATCTCCCCTGGAACATGTTAGCACTGAAATGCTAAACTTACTTTAGCGTCGTGTTTCTTGAGGAAATCAACAAATGCAAAACCACGATGTGTGCCACCCGTCCCTTGAATCTTCTTTGGTAACCTCACCGTCTTCAGCTCACCAAATACTCTATAATACACAAATACAAAGTGTTAATCCATGTGGCACCGCACAGAGTCTAATCTTATATGGCAATGTACAGTGTAAACATTCACTGAATGTGCTAACAGTTTTTGCTTTCAGAGAACAAAAGCCTTCAGTGATATTATTTTCTAAATAGACACTAGTTAACACGCTATGGTGAGCGATTGATCGGTTAAAACTGAAAATTCAGCAGAATAAAGATTAAGAGATTTGCTTAAGCCAGGGTTCGTACACCTATCTGGGTTTCAAATTCCATGACTTTTCCTGCCCAAAATTAACAAATTCCATGACCACCAACAATGACTTTTCATAATGAACCTTCAGTCATTTGACTTTCAGTTAGCAATTTTCATAACCTCCAAGTAGTTATTAGACTATTTTTTGAAAATAATTGTCCACTGAAATGACTGGTGAAGAAGAGCCAATTGAATTAAACTCAAATCTTGCGAGACTTGAGGAAACCCGAGAAAATGGCGGTCGAAAAAAATTATGATTGTCAATAATTTAATTTTCCATGACTTTTCCATGACCTATAACAAAAATGTTGATTTTCCATGACTTTTCCAGGCCTGGAATTTTGATTTTCAAATTCCATGACTTTCCAGGTTTTCCATGACCCGTACGAACCCTGTTAAGCACGGGATAGCTTTGGAGTAAAGAAACGTTAGAGGGATCCATTTCCAGCCCTGCCTCCATTCCTAGCTAAGCTCCGCCCACTTTGTATATGCATTTGAATCAATTTTAATACTTTGATCGATCAAGTTTAACACCAGACAAGCTGAATATTTTGAAATTAATCTAACTGCGAGTTATTGCTGCCTGTTTTATGCAATTCAGACGGTTACTGTCAGATATGTGCCCCTTTCATGGTGGACTATGGTTGGGCGATATTGCTCAAGGCATGACGATATCGGTATCTCATTAAAATACCGCGGTATCACGATATATCGTCATTTGGGTGGGGTGTGGAGTTAGGGTGTAAACATAGAATAACATGTATTTCAAATTGGTGGTGTCTACATGTTATTTTCATTAGATTTGTTGCATTGAAACCGTAAATTGAGATCGCCATGATTGCCATTTCCGCATATTTAATACACAAAATTCCACACTTTGACACCCTTCAATATACAGTTTAAAGCAACGAATGCAATCCAACTAACCGTATTCATCACAAATAAGAAAAATAAAGGATTTTCTTCTGTTCTTGTGTTGTATTTTGTGTTATCTTTACCTCACAACTGTCAAAAGATTGAGCAAGGAATACGCATTAACTTCATTGCGCAGAAAGGAATTCCGCCGAGCGAAAGCCGATTGGCCGCCGTATCATACTTGAGCCAATCAGAATTCACACTGCAGAATTCCGACAGCTGTTATCACTCCCGCCGCTAGCGTAGACGATGCAAATTAATAAAATAACACTGCATGATTTTGAACGAGAACCAGCGTGAAGACTGGAAACAATTATATCAGATTTTATTTGGTCTGTAATATTAAATACTAATTTGCCCCATTGTAGACCTATTCAAATTCGCTCACTACTTAGCGGTCCTATCCATTGATCTCAAGGCGTAGCCAGGATGTGTGAAATTAACCCAGTTGACACTGCAGCCAAAACTGCCACAACAGATTGAAGACTGGAAATAATTAGGCCTAAATTATTTATTTTAAGGCTGTTTCTCACTTAGAATAAATCTGTAATGTTATATGTGGAATGAATTTTGATCTGATTCATTTAAAAATGCTAAATATATTGTATAAAGTTACATAAAAACGTATAACGGTAAAGCAAGAGATTAACTTCCCCCTCACCGACCGTTCCAAGCTGTGGTATTGATAAGGGATTAAGTGTGTGTGGTTTCCTATCGACCTAAAAAGTTTTAAAGTTTAAATCTTTCACGGTCAGAAGAATGTTTAACCATGCAGATCAATGACTAATGGATTGACCTGTAGTAATGACGCCATCAGATTGGAATGTGGGTGGTGCAAATGGTATTCCCCACTGACTAATACTCAGAATGAGGCAAGAAAAAACATGGCGTCGTCTATTTATGTAATTATAAAAAGTGAACAACAAAGGATTATTTTGTACTTTAAATCATTTTATTAGCGCAAACAAACCATGAATTAAATGAACACAGATTATTTTGGAGTTTATTAAGTTTTTATTACCTTAGATAAAGACTGGATTATTACTTAAAGACTATTACTGGACCAAATAGAGGTAAGAGTATGACAGTTCTAACTTAGTTATTTATATTATGCTCACAGTTAAAAGTGCAATATCGTCCTGTCGGTATTGACGATACTTACGATTTTTCGAAATTATGATGATTTCGGTATCGGTATTCAGTATATCGCGATATTGACGATATTGAAAAATCTCCCACCCCTATGGTGGACCTACATCACAGCTGTGACATCAGCTACAGTGTTCTATTTTCCTTATGATGTCAGATACCTGAGTGACACATCAGATCCCTCCATTATTGATGTACGAGTGACATGTACACACAAGAGACATAAAACTCATTTTAAGACTAAACCTCTCTCTCTTCCCCCCCCCTCTCTTCCCACCCCACCTTACCTTACTATCTATATATTTATCTATCAAAGCTAACCAACAGACATTTCCTTTTGAAGTTACAATACATGATATATATATATCTATTTGTGAATAATGATTTTTATTTGCTACTTTGATTGCAACAGACTGAAACAAAGCCTAAGAAGTTAAGTACATTGCAGCCAGTAAGCAAGTTCTTGTTATATGAATAAACAAGCATACCACTGAATTAAATGTCTCGCCTGTCCTCGATGACGATAAGCATGAAAGGTGACAGATCTTGTAACTTCAATGTTGTCATCCTGATTCTTAACAGCATAGCTAAACATGTGGCCTTGACCTTTGACCTTGTGACTTCAATGTCATCAGACAAATTCGTAAAATCATAGGCAATCACATATCAAACTTTAGTTCCAATAGGGTCAACCAATCCTGAAATATAAGCGGAGAAGCTTTGCTAAGCACAAATACGTAACTTAAAATTTGTACCACGGTCACTGTGACCTTGACCTTTAACCTTGCAACCTGTCATCATGCAGATACCTAACAGCATAGACAACCGTGTATCCATGTTTGGTACCGATAGACTAAAAAACACCTGAAATAAGTCCGAGATTTGTAAAGCAGAAAAGTTAATGTTGGTGCTGTCACGGACATCATCACCAACGAGTGCGCCACCATCGTCATCATTGTCGAAGTGATACCTATACTTCTGCCACACACGCAAGACAAAAACCAAAGACATATATAGTTACCTGTATGACACAAACATCCACTCATACAGCTTACTTGAACAACTCATATAACTCATGCTTCTTCGCTTCAAATGGAATATTCCTTATTAACATCTTTGTTGATCTCTGTTTCTTGGCTTGCTGCTGTTTCCTGCCACCCATCTTAGATTGGCTGCAGAGAATAAGATTTGTAAAATACAATGTTTATATAGTTACTAGAATTAATGTAGCAATAGCATGCTATGTAGGGCAGTACAGATTAATAATGCCACTCACTTATCCTACTAAATGCGACTGAGACATGTAGTACATAAGAGATTGGTGAGCAGTATCTCATAAAACAATGAAAAGCATACAAATATGCATCACAGAAAGAGTGTCTTTCATGCTTCTTCGCTTCAAATAGAATATTCCGTATTAACATTTTTGTTGATCTGTTTCTTGGCTTGATGCTGTAAATAGGCATAACAGAAAAGAGTATCTTTCTCTGGATCAAAAATTTCATTAAAAATTGTCAAAAGCAGCTGAAACTCGAACTTGATCTGTAACGGCTCATAACATAGCAATAAACAAAATCTCAGCTATATATGGTGAAGGAGAAGGAAAAAGTCTTGAAAGCTGATTATGTTTGTATATCTTAAGTCGCAAGGGGGCATAACTCCATCAAAAATTGATGTATATGCCTGAAACTCGAAGTTGGTCTGTAACTTCTCATAACAAAGCAATGTAGCAATTCTCCGTATAATATCTTGAAAGACTACAAAAAAGTGCGGAAAACTAATATTTTTCGTATTTCATAAGTCGAAAGGGGGCATAACTCCATGAAAAATTGACGAAAATGTCTGAAACTCGGACTTGCTCAGTAACTCCTTATACTAAAGCAATGCACCGATTTTTGCTTAAATATCTTGAAGGAGTGCGAAAAAAAGTGCGGAAAACTGATATTTCTTTTATTTCTTAAGTCGAAAGGGGGCATAACTCCATCAAAAATTGATGTATATGCCTGAAACTCGAACTTGGTCTGTAACTTCTCATAACAAAGCAATATAACGATTTTTGCTTAAATATCTTGAAGGAGTGCGAAAAAAGTGCGGAAAGCTGATATTTTTTGTATTTCTTAAGTCGAAAGGGGGCATAACTCCATCAAAAATTGACGGATACGCCTGAAACTCTAACTTGGTCTGTAACTTCACATAACAAAGCAATATACCAATTTTCAGTTGAATACCTTGAAGGACTGCGAAAAAGTGCGGAAAACCAACTGCGACAGATGGACGGATGGACAGACGGAGTGCAAACCTATAGTCCCCCGGTTTTACCGATAGGGGACTAATAATGATATCATAGAAACAACAATGACATCACAGAAACAATAATGACATCACAGTAACAATAATGATATCATAGAAACAACAATGACAGCACAGAAACAACAATGACATCACAGTAAATGCTTCTATGTATCACAGAAATAGTGTCTTTCTTTGGATCAGAAACAATAATGACATCACACAAAGAATAATGACATCACAGAAACAATAATGACATCACAGAACATCACAGAAACAATGACATTCCAGAAACAACAAGAGGCCCAAGGGGCCTGTATCGCTCACCGGCATCATAGGCATTTCAACCAGAAAGGCCATCAACAACAAGTAGAACCCTACAGAGTTGAGCAGAATTATAACAAGAAAACAGAAGCCATGTTTCTTTATGTATCAATTACTTTTGAACAAAACTTAATGGCCCTTAGTCCCTTTATCATATCTCCCAAATTTCGGCCCAATCCGTTCAGCGATTCTGGATACGAAGTTGTTTTCATGAAAACCAGGTCATCCAAGGTGACTGCTAAAGCATTAGGCAATCAAGTTCCATTGAACAAACTGGATTCAGCTGTTTCCGTAAATAACCTGTTATGAGTTTTGAATCAATCCCCTAAGTATGTTTTCTGCCAAATACACTTAAAATTTCCTATTGCTTTAGTACATGGGAGTTTCTAGTTGGAAAATGATCCATGATGGCCGCTAAAACATTTATCCGACAGTTTCGAAAATGGCAAATCTGAAATCAGAATGACCAAACACATATATAAAACCAATTTCGGCTTCAAGATTCGCCAAAATAAAAAGATTCAATATGGCCACCAAACATGCTACATTTTGATTGGGCCATGGCAGCCATATTGTTTGATGGATCAACTTCCCTTGAACAAATTTTAATAGCCTTTAGGCCCTAATCAAATTTCCCAAATTTCAGCCTGATCCTTCCACCGGTTCCGGAGTTGTTTTCGAAAAAACTAGGTCATCCAAGATGGCCGCCGAACTATTTGGGCAATCAAGTTCGCTTGATCATATTTAATGAGTTTTCTAAAAATCGGTCAACATCCAAGATGGCCGCCGCCAAAATTGTCCGACCGGCTTCATTTGAACAAACTTGAATATCTATGCCCTACGGATTGTTCCTGCCATATATAATTGAAATCTGCCCAGTGGTTCTTGAGAAGAAGTCGTATAAAGAATTCCCCATTGCTTTACTATGAGCCCATTGCTTTACTATAGGAGCCTATGGCGGGAAAACAAACCAAGATGGCATCCAACCCGTTTATCCGACAATCGCGAAAGTGGCATATTTGAACTCGCCACACTGATAAGCATATATAAAGCAATTTTCGCCATCAAAATACATCAAATACAAAAAAGCCAATATGACCAACAAACGCTAAATTTTGATTGGTTGATGGCGGCCATGTTTTTTAACGCACGAACTTCCCTTGAACAAACTTGAATGGACCAAATTTCAGGTCTATCCCTTCAGCGGTTCGGGAGTTGTTTTCGCGAAAACTAGGTCATCCAAGATGGCCACCAGGCAAATCGGCCAATCAGGTTGCCTTGAACAAACTTGGGTCTACTGTCGCAATAGATGTGTTATGAGTTTTGAATCAATTCCTCCCGCAGTTTCAGACATTTTTTAAAGTGTTTCTAAAAATCGTTTTGGCCGGCGGCCATCTTGGATTTTGGCCGATCGGCTTCGTTTAAACAAACTTGAATCTCTATGCGCTAGGGATGCTTCCTGCCAAATATAATTGAAATCGGTCCAGTGGTTCTTGAGAAGTCGTTTAAAGAAAACGTTGATGGACGACAGACGACGGACGCTCGCCATCGCATAAGCTCACTTGCCCATTCTGGCCAGGTGAGCTAATAACGACATCACAGAAACAGTAATTACATCACAGAAACAATAATGACATCACAGAAACAATAATGACATTACAGAAACAATAATGACATCACAGTAACAATAATGACATCACAGTAACAGCAATGACATCATACAAACAATAATGACATCACACAAACAATAATGACATCACACAAACAATAATGACATCACAGTAACAATAATGACATCACAGTAACAATAATGACATCACAGTAACAATAATGACATCACAGTAACAATAATGACATCATACAAACAATAATGACATCACACAAACAATAATGACATCACACACACACAATAATAACATCACAGTAACAATAATAACATCACAGTAACAATAATGACATCACAGTAACAATAATGACATCACAGTAACAATAATAACATCACAGTAACAATAATGACATCACAGTAACAATAATAACATCACAGTAACAATAATGACATCACAGTAACAATAATGACATCACAGTAACAATAATAACATCACAGAAACAATAATGACATCACAGTAACAATAATAACATCACAGTAACAATAATGACATCACAGTAACAATAATGACATCACAGTAACAAATGACATCACAGTAACAATAATGACATCACAGTAACAATAATGACATCACACAAACAATAATGACATCACACAAACAATAATGACATCACAGTAACAATAATGACATCACAGTAACAATAATGACATCACAGTAACAATAATGACATTACAGAAACAATAATGACATCACACAAACAATAATGACATCACAGTAACAATAATGACATCACAGTAACAATAATGACATCACAGTAACAATAATGACATCACAGTAACAATAATGACATCACAGTAACAATAATGACATCACACAAACAATAATGACATCACAGTAACAATAATGACATCACAGTAACAATAATGACATCACAGTAACAATAATGACATCACAGTAACAATAATGACATCACACAAACAATAATGACATCACAGTAACAATAATGACATCACAGTAACAATAATGACATCACAGTAACAATAATGACATCACAGTAACAATAATGACATCACACAAACAATAATGACATCACAGTAACAATAATGACATCACAGTAACAATAATGACATCACAGTAACAATAATGACATCACAGTAACAATAATGACATCACAGTAACAATAATGACATCACAGTAAATGGTTCTTTAACACTTTAATGGTCAATACTGTCACGAAAATCTCTTCTTGGTGAATATCTGTTTGCAGACAAAGAGAACTTTTTTTTTAAACTTTACCAGTCAAATGATTCTGGTAGATTTTTAAATATGTCATGGACTGCAAAAAGACATATTTTAAGACCACTGCAGAGGCTGTTTTTTATAATTATATCCATTTTACATAAAAATATTCTGATGGTCTGAAGATGGACAACTCTCAGAACTAAATCAGAAGTTATTTATATCAGTTTCTTCAGGACAAACCCTGATGTGAACCACAATCTATTAAACACATCAAGTGTAAAACGTTTGTAATGACCATAATCTATGATCCAAATCCCATTTGCATTTCTTGATATTGAAGGGAAGAACTTCTGTGAATTTTATTAAATATACTTGAGGCATGGCTAGATTAGCACATGGCAACATTATGATATTTAACTACAATAACTGATAAATGAACTATGGTTCTTGCGCACAAATTATAAAATTTTTATTGTCTATGCAAAGAAAAATCTATTAATGGCTCATATGGATTATAAGTGACACAGTAAATACTAATGTTTTATAATGCCTGCATGTCTTCCTGTTAGCATCATTATTACACATACACTGTATCTCTTGTAGACAACTTGAGCTCCAGTTCATGACCATCTAGCAATGTGTGCTGTAGTTCCTTCAGTGCCGTCTGAGCTCCAGCAGAAGTCTTGTATTGCACAAAGCCATAGCCCATAGATAACATCTTCCCTGGGAACAACACGCCATAATAAACATAAACAAGAGGCCCGCTCACCTGGACCATTAGCATTTTAACCATTTGCATTTAAATAGATATGATGGATAATTTTCGGAAAATCCAAGATGGTCACCCAAAAAATAGACCAATCAAAATTCTGAATAGAAATTCTAGTCTACCTTGATACGGTCACTCTAGCCAAATTTGGTTGAAATATGTCAAGCAACTAAGGAGAAGTAGCGTTTCGACAATTTCTGTTAAACTTTTCATAAAATCTAAGATTTTACATTTTTTTACCCCAAAAAAATTAATCAATTAAAATTCTGAATACAGTTTCTAGAGCCTACCACCATAAAATCCATTAGTGAAATTTGGTTGAAATATGTCAAGCAGCTAAGGAGTAGCAATTTAACAATTTCCGGTACAGTTTCCATAAAACCTCAGATTTTAACGCAAAAATTGATGAATCAAAATTCTGAATGGAAATTCTAGAGCCTATGGCCATAGGATCCTTTCAGCCCTATTTGGTCAAGATGGTAAGAAGAAGCAATTTGATAATTTCCAGTACATTTTAAATAAAATCTAAGATTTTACCCCAAAAGATTGATGAATCAAAATTGTTTATGGAAGTTCTAGAGACCACTACCACAGGATCCTTTCTGCCAAATTTGGTTGAAATCGCTCAGAACGGTAAGGAGAAGAAGCAATTTGACAATTTCCGGTACAGTTTTCATAAAATCTAAGATTTGCACCCAAAAAATTGATGAATCAAAATTCTGAAAGCAAATTCTGTGGCCTACGACCATAGGTTCTTTTCAGCCAAATTTGTTTGAAATCGCGCAGAATGGTAAGAAGCATTTCACCCAAAAAATTGATGAATCAAAATTCCGAATGTGGAGCCTACGACCATTGTCCTGTCAGCCAAATTTGGTTGAAATCGCTCAGAATGGAAAGGAGAAAAAGCAATTTGACAATTTCTGGTACATTTTTCATAAAATCTAAGATTTTAAGCTTTAAAAATTGATGAATCAAAATTCTGAACAGAACTTCTGGAGCCGACACGCATAGGATGCCTTTCAGGTAAATTTGATTGAAATCGCTCGGAATGGTAAGAAGCAATTTGACAATTTCCGGTACATTTGTCATAAAATCTCAGATTTTCACCCAAAAGGAGAAGCATTTTGACAATTTCTGAGAAATTTGTAATAAAATCTAAGATTTGGCCCAAAGAATTGAGGAATCGAAATTCTGAATGGAAGTTCTAGAACCTACGACTATAAAGCCCTTCTCACCAAATTTGTTTGAAATCGGCCAAGTGGTTAATGAGGAATAGTGTTTTAAAGCAAAAGTTGATGGACGACGGTCGCCATGGCATAAACAGTGTATAATAATAATAATAAAATACTACTAAATCTCAGCATGCAATTTTCAATGTTTTTTCTAAATCCTCCGGTAGTTGCACCTATGAAGCAGCTCATGTTTGTGGGAGCCATATTAGCCCATTAATGATGAAAACAGAATCCAAAGATAGTACCTTCAAAGACTAACTCTTTTTTAAATCTTACCCGCTTTCACACATATTCAAATATTGGCCACTGGGACAACCGAACAAAATGAGATGACCACTGGAGAAATTTAGCAATCTATGGATGCATTGACCTATATACAGCACTACCTGTATAGTGAGAATCCTATTTCTAAGTCAATCATATGATGTCGCAATCAACGTCACATATAGTCTGACGTCATAATCAATTACGATGAATGACACGATATAGTCTGTCATAAACGCTTAATAGTCCGTCAAGTTGAACAAATTGTATGTCTTTACCATTTAAAAAAAGTTTGGTTGAATATTTTGAAACTAATTATAGGCAGCAACAGCGCCCAGTCAAATAAGTTCCAAAATATTCACCAGCTTACCCGTATAGTTTTCTGGAAATTGAGATTCAGAGTGCAGGGATCGATTGACCACAAAACGAGCAAAGCATGGTTGGAGCTTAATTAACTAGAGATGGGCAGGGAATAGCTAAGACTGGATTGCTTCATTACAGTAAGATTATAAGCATACCTGGATTTTTCATGTCTTTTTTCATGCTAATTGAAACTGAATGTAAAGCAGACACTTTGGCAAACACCTGAACAAATATACAATAAGTGTAATAATAAGGCCGGCCTATCATGCACAACAAGAGGTTGTAGATTATTATCATTATTATTATTATTATTATTATTATTATCATATGTATATTTTACATTGCTTTACAGGTACATAAACTTTGAACTCATTATTAATGAGCGGTTAGGAGAGAGATAACAGGTGGTCACATAATATAGCTTTCAATGAAAATATTTCAATGAACATGTATTCTTGAAAATTCTACACTCATAATATAAATTAAACACTTCATTATCTCCAATTTGTTCTCTTCTGCACCAAATTCTCAGGCTGGGGCCGTATTCGCGAAGAGGGCTTATGCCCTAGACAAGGCGTAACTAGGGCGTAAGCCCACCGAGTGGCGTAAGTCGGTATTCACGTAGCTAGCCTGTTCAGTATTCCATGTTTTAGTGAAGGCCAAACATTTTGACATCTGTTAACCCGTACAGTACTATGTCAATAAGCGGCCTGTGTGAGCAACGAATTCTGGCCTACATGCATTACAGTGACGCATTTATTTACGCCCCTCTTCGTGAATATGGCGTAACTAGAGCCTAAGTTATGCCAGGCGTAAGTTACGCCCTCTTTATGAATACGGCTCCTGATGCATATAATTATTACACTCACTATTCTAAAGTGTTTGGTAGATAAAATGTGGATATTTCTATTCATAATAAATTTTGGTACAATGCGTTAAAGACACACTATTAATGAACCTTATTGCACACATATGATATAACGATAAATCTAGTTTTAAATATGCACATTCAAAATTACAGTATTTATTTTTGTTACATTTAAATTACCTACCTTTTGTAAATCCTCCTCTTTGGTATTAAAATTCAGGTTTTTAACAAATAATAAACTTCCTGTTTCTGGCTGATCGTCGTCATCATCAGAATCAGCATCTCCAGGGGCCTAAAGTAAATGCAGAATTATTAAGCCAGTGTGCTTTTCCATCCATACAGATATTTAACACATTCAACCACTGACATTCAAGTATCTGAATTCCAAGCCAATCATACCAGAAATCTGTTCAATATTTTAATCTTCCAGTAAAATTACGCAATACATTCCACATACTATTACATACACACTTACAAATTTGTTACATCATGTCTGTATTGTTGAGACATTTATGGTAAGGTGTTACTAGTATATATAGCAATGATTTCAGACACGGTCATATACAACATGTGCGCGCTATATTACTTTCTTTAAAATGTCTTTTCTTCATAATGTATTTTTTTCAATATGTATTTTTTTCAAAAAGTATTTTCTTCAAATGTATTTTCTTCAGTGTATCCGTTTGTCCATCTGTCTGTCGGCTGGTCAGTCGGTCAAATGTTTGACATTTCTGCCAATGTTACAAGAAAAGCAGAGCGCACTTGTTTAAGATAAAGGTCATGTATAAGTAATTTCACAAAGATATCATCAGATAAAAAGAAACATAATAAATGTTGATGTGTTAACCATATCACTATGCAGCTCCCTTAAATTGGATTAATATAGGTAATTGACCTTTCCAGTTTTAGCTATGCCCCGCCCATCTCTATCTAAGCTCCACCCATACCACGCTCATGTTGGGATCGATCGATCTCTGAACTCCCCGACTATCGATTTCCAGAAAAGCTGGTAAGCTGTTGAACATTTTAAAACTAATATGACTGGCAACCCAGTCGAAATAGTTTCAAAATATTCAACAGCATGTTTATTAAATAGCAGACATAAATTCGTACGACGTGTCAGACTATTAAGCGTCAAAGACAGACTATTGGAATCATTCATGACGTCATGATTATGATGTCAGCCTACACGTCATTTAGTTGATTATGACATCATATGATGGATGGATAAACAGGAACGGTGAATTCTGACACAAACCTTTGTTTTATTAACTGAATCCTGATCTCCTGTTTCAGTGTCCATCTGTTCCACTTTCTCTGCAGTAAGATCTTCACTATCATCCTTCTTTGCAGCCACAGGTGTCGATTCTTTGAAGACAGTCATGGGTGCCCACTCGAGGTACAGAGGCACATGCTGAAACTGAAGTAGAGTTTACTGGTATCTGTTATTACATGAACGTAAAATATAACTATATGCCAGGATTAATTGATATTCAAACATTATAATGCAAACATCGTGACATATTTTAAGTAGCAATGGGTCTCAGAGAAGTAACTCAATCTGTGTCATAATACTCAGAAAGGTAAACTGACTAATGTTTTACAATACACTGTCAGTGCACCGCCAATGTTTTCTTATTACACTCAACCCCAAGTGGAAGAACATGTGTGCATGCATCAGTGCATGTGGGAAGGCGTGTGTGCAGGCGTCCAGAGCTGCATTGCAAAAACTACTTATCCGATTTGGTGAAAACATAACACTGTGCGAGAGAATTTCTCCATGACCCGGATAAAAAATCCAGATCTGGATCGGATCCAATTCTGGATCTATGGATATCTCAAAAACAACTGGTATGATTTGGCTCAAATATTACTAGAAGGGTGACTGTACACTGGAAATTGAACAATATTGGGCACAATCTAACAAGATCGGGAAAATCAGAAAAATCTTGAAAATCTTTGCACACCGTGACAAAACAGGAGGGTGAAGGTTTGCAATCTCTGATTGCTCTTGCATTTTTCAGCGACGGTTTGGTTCACAAAAAGGTAAGTGTGGGATTAGCTACTTCCTCATTACCAACAATATGTGGATGTGCAGATCTAAGTAATGGACCTTTCCAGTTTTAGCCAATCTCCAACCCTAACTTGCTCATGTTGTGATTGATCGATCCCTGACCTCCCTGATTATCAATTTCAAGAAAACTATACAGGTGCTGTATATTTTTAAAACTAATTTAAATGGGCGCTGTTGCTGCCATAGGCACCCAGTTAAATTAGTTTCAAAATATTCAACAGCATGTTTATTAACTGTCTCGCTGCTGCAAGCCACCAGACAATAATTTCAATCAACAAAAACTCTTGACTTGCTGAATATTTTGAAAATAATTTGACTGAAAGTTGTGCATGGCTTAGTCACTTGGAATGTGTTGTCTGCAAAAATCAGCAGTTAAATGGGTTAAATAGTAAAGATATACAATTCGTACAACAACGCATAGTCTGTCACCAATTATGCGCTCGTGACGAGCTTTTCCACATTATTAATGATATCAGTCTACATGTCACTTAGTGGATTATGATGTCATATGGATGGATAAACTGGAAAGGTCCATTGAATAGTTACATAAATGAAACATGTGGATTTCAAGCTCAATCCTCCCATTAAGACATCAAGTTCTGCTTAATCTCTTTAAACAGAAATGTACTGTATGTGAGTGGAATGGTTTATGACATTCAGTATAATGAATCGTGTAATGAAAATACTGATACAAATAGTTTTGCAATAATACCTTAGTGTAAGCTAGTTTTGTGAAGGCTCCCCGTGCCTCTGATGGTTCCAGAAATTCAATAATAGCAGTGATCCCTGACGGAGGCATGAGCACACGACCCAGAGTCCCATGTTTACTGAACACACTCTGCAGGTCATTAGGGTCAGTGCCGGCAGGAAGATTCTTTACTAGGATCACTGACCTACTTCTCGCAGCTGCTGCCTATATAATGTAAGAAACAAGCACATATCTTTTCATCATTAATACATAAATTATCTATGTTAAGCTGTCACTCTACACAAAGCATTGCGCTATGGATATAATGCAGGAATCCAGTTTTAGCTATGCCCTGCCTAATTTTAGCTAAGCTCCACCAACACTTCGTCCATGTTGGGATCAATCGATCCCTGAACTTCCTGATTATCAATTTCCAGAAAACTATACTCAGGTAAACTGTTGAATATTTTGAAACTAAATTGACTTGGCGCTGTTGGTGCCTATCCAGCAAATCATGTGATCTTAGTTAGCAACCAAGTAAACATAGACAACAGTCATCTTTGTCTTGGTGAAATGTAGATCTGAATTTAGTTTTTGAGTGACGGATAAAATTTAGTATCAAAGTATGTGTATTACTTACCTGCATCCAGTGAATAATGAGATCAGCAAAGGTTAGAGCTAAAAGAATAAAGGATTTACCAGATTTGCAGCATTGAAATGGTCTATTACTAGTGCCATACCTGACTAAAGCTATCCAAAGATACTCCATTTTCAATTAAGAAGTCTCGTGTCTCAGCTACGACTTGCGTCTCTCCTAAAGCCAAACGCACCGCCAAACTCTGACTAGTCTCCTAAGATCAAGACAAACATGAAAAGTAGATCAATCAACAACAAAGGCAAATGTCATGTGTCAGACATGGAATGCAATGTGTCTTTAATTTTAAATATTATTATTATTATCATGTTCATAATACATGGTGTTGTCAAGTAAACTAAGTGAGAGAGAGAGAGATAGAGAGATAGAGAGAGAGAGAGAGAGAGAGAGAGAGAGAGAGAGAGAGAGAGAGAGAGAGTCTATTATCTGCTCCATTATTAAGTCTTATTTATACATATGCCTCCATTACAAGAAAAGGCATTAATGTTATGCATAAACAGCATCGCACTCCTCCATATTTGCATATGGACACTTGAACATTCATTATTAAAAAGTATATCAGAGGCCCAGAGATACAAAATAGTGGCACATCACAAACGATAGCTGCTTCGCCCGAGTGTACCAGAATATTGCTGTATATAGTAGCTCTCAAAAAAAAAAATAGTCCTAACAATTTAAACAGATTTAGATTTTTTAACATTATTAGTTTGAGCGAGCAGCAAAATATTTCACAAAAGGAATTAACATTGAACCAGGTAAAACCAGGATTCCTCATGAGACATTCACACTGAACTTGGAAAAAAGGACACTCCTCATAAGACATTCACACTGAACCAGGTAAAACCAGGACTCCTCACCAGACATTCACACTGAACCAGGTATAACCAGGACTCCTCACGAGACATTCACACTGAACCAGGTATAACCAGGACACCTCACGAGACATTCACACTGAACCAGGTAAAACCAGGACTCCTGACGAGACATTCACACTGAACCAGGTAAAACCAGGACTCCTGACAAGACATTCACACTGAACCAGGTAAAACCAGGACTCCTGACGAGACATTCACACTGAACCAGGTAAAACCAGGACACTCATCATAAGACATTCACACTGAACCAGGCAAAACCAGGATTCCTGACGAGACATTCACACTGAACAAGGTAAAACCAGGACACGCCTCACAAGACATTCACACTGAACCTGGTAAAACCAGGATTCCTCACAAGACATTCACACTGAACCTGATAAAACGCAGATACGCCACATGAGAGATCTACATTGTGCATAATAAAACCATGACTCCATATACTGACCACATCTAATAGCTGGCTTTTTGTCGTGCCATATCTCTCAGCCATGACATCAGCTACAGCATTCACACCAAGAAACAGAGTATTCCAGTTGTGTGAGCTGGAAGATTAAAGAGTTACCATCAGCAGAGTCTTAAAGAATTTATGAAACAAGATTAGAATGCATTTCCTCTGAAACGAGATGCAGTATAAATTTGATGTCGGCACAAACGCATAAAAATTCTAAGCGTATAGAGTGTTAGGAATGGCTTCATTCTCACACTAATATTATGATATTGTGTATTAATATCCAATTACTTCCCAAAGATTAACATTTGTTTTGAAAGCATTTTATGGCATTCGGAAACTGATCTATAGTCTTTCATTTCAGCTACCAATGTTACTGCCGTGAACATTGTTTAATATTTCCACAATGTTGGTAAACTGATGTACTCTTTTAAAATGGGAACAGAAATTGAAACAAACATGCACAAATTTAGCTCAAACTCATGATTTATCATGAGATAATTAGACTCCATTTGAGCAGCAAATAAATGCACTTTGTGAGTGTTTCAGCGATAGAATAGATAACAGTTATAGAATTTAAAACATTTTCAATATATGTTTAAGCAGTAATCAAATTACACTCACACAAAGTACAAACTTCTTTTGTGTGTGAATGCTGCACCATCCCCCCTTTCACAGCAATGGATCACATGGGACTCTAGTCAGACTATGGCCGGCTGTTGTGCGAGCATGGCTCGGGTGTCAAACCCTATATGACCCTAAAAACTCATTAATATGTGCAAGGTGAAACTGTCTAAACTGTCCGCACAGAACAAATATGTGCAAGGTGAAACTGGCTCTAAACTGTCCGCACAGAACTAACATACCTTCCTGCCATTGCTTTTTCTTTTGCGGCTCTCTGTGATTTATATGATGATCCTTCTGAAAAACAGAATTACAAACAAAATTGTTCTCATTTTTACAAACAGTGAGACATAGGTATCATTCTTTCAATGATGGTAGTCATCAAAATTATGGATTCGCTCTTAGCAAACAGGACTGGCAAGACATTTAAACCTGCAGGATACTTGTTTACCTTTACCTGGAGCTGAATGCACACTCAGAAATGAAGATCATACTATGCCAAAATTACATGCTATTGATCATCATCACAAGTCAGGATTCATGAATTACCATCTGTCCATCGCTAAGACTAGCATTCCATTCCATTATAAGTCATTGGTTTGGTTGGTCTATGTCAAGTCCCTAATTTCTAGGTCCCATTCAGGCCATATATCAGGTCATATCTAGGCTGGTTTTTATTTCAGTCTATTACGCCATTACGGGTAGCTTCCCCAGTTTTACACTGGTAACTACTTATACTCCAGGGTAGAGAGGCAAGGAGGAGTGAATAAAACTGCCTATATGTCAACCAATAGCAAGATAGCCATGCACAGACATGAACCAGGATCGCTTGTTAAAAACACCTGTACGCTAACTATTCAGATAATCATGAATATGATTTAAATCTTAACATCATCTGCTCTCAAACATAACCATGGATACAGACAAGTGAAGTATTCAAGTTAACTCTTCCATACATACATACATACATAAAACAATCATCTCAAATTTAAACAAGATGCCCAAAGTGCTTCTATCGTTAACCTTGAATTATTGACCTCTGGCACAAATGAACAAAACGAGATGACCACTAGAAAAAATTTTAAATATAATTTCTGTAAAGGTTTAGTCATGTTTTATTAAAATTGGCAGTTGATAATAAGTAGTCTTCTATAGGATTTTTTTTTTAAATCCAAGATGGCCACCAAACACGCTAAATTTTGATTGATCCACGACGGACATGTTTTTTTACATATGAACTTTCAATTGACATATTTTAATGACGTTTGGGCCCTAATCACATCTGCCAAATTTCGGCCCGATCCGTTTAGCGGTTCTGGAGGTCGTTTTAGCAAAAACTATGTCATCCAAGACAGCCACCGAACCATTTGACAAATCAAGTTCCCTCGAACAAACTTGGTTCTGCTAGATCATATTTCATGAGGTTTGCATCGATCCCCAAAGTGATTTTGGAGATTTTTAAAGACGTTTCTAAAAGTCAGCCAAAATTCAAGATGGCCACCGCGCAAATTGGCCAATCGTCTTCCTTTGAACAAACTTGTATCCCTATGCCATAAGGATGCTTCCTGTCAAATATAGTTGAAATCGGCCCAGCAGTTCTCGAGAAGACATTTTTAATTTCCCATTGCTTAGAGTATGCACGTTTTAGCGGGAAAAAGATCCAAGATGGCTGACAAATTGTTTATTCGACCATTTCGAAAATGGCAAATTTGAAATCGGAATACCTACAAACCTATATAAAAACAAATTTCGGCTTCAAACTCCATCAAATAACAATATCCAATATGGCCACCAAACACGCTACATTTTGATTGGCCCACGGCGGCCATATTTTTTACGGATCAACTTGCCTTGAACAAACTGTATGGCCCTTAGTTCCTAATCATAACTCCCAAATATCAGCCTGATCCATTGTGGTTCTGGTGGTCGTTTTCAACGAAAACTAGTTCATCCAAGATGGCCGCCGAACCATTTTGGTCAATCAAGTTCTCTTGAACAAACTTGGCTTACCTCTTGCCCTAGATGATGTTTCATGAGTTTTGAATCGATTCCCCAAGTGGTTTCTGAGATTTTTAAAGAAATTTCTAAAACTTGGCCGAAATCCTAGTTGGCTGCCAGACAAATTGGCTGATCGGATCCGTTTGAACAAACTTGGATCTCTATGCCCTAAGGGTGTTTCCTGCCAAATGTAATCGAAATTGGCCCAGTGGTTCTTGAGAAGTTGTTTAAAGAAAAGGTTGACGGATGACAGGCGGTCACCATGGCTTACGCTCACTTGGCCAAGGTGAGCTAAAACACATACTTATTGAATATAGTATAAATTATTTACTTTGAAATCATTGCATCTTTAATCAGCCAACCCTGTCCTCTAGTACATGAGTTTCAAAATATGCAATAGATTATTTTTTACTTCCAAAAAATTATATCATCGGAAACGTGTAATACTGTCTTACCTGGATTCCAAGTTGCAACATAACCTCAATTTGTACAGATCTACCAGAAGAAATACAGGTGTTACTTTTGAAAATGATTCTGCAGCAAACAATCTCTACTTTTAGGACCACTATCTAAATGAACACCAGTTACCTCACTGCTCATATCCTTTCATCATTTAAAGCACCACCAACACTAAACCATCCAATAGTAGATGAACTTACCATGTGTTTATTTGATATATTAGCTCTATTCACCTTATAATGTATGCATGGAAGCTACTGAATATTAGGAAAATAAGTTGACTGGAAGCCGTTGCTGTGACTTTAGAGATGCATGCTTATTTTACCTGACTGAATGTTGAGAACTTCTTTCTTTTCTTGTCCAGGGAGAATATGCAGCATGCGACCCTGTGAACACGGTACATGTACAGCAGGATAAATCACCATATACAAATCATAATACACCAGATAACTATAGGTAATAAGACAATGGGGGGGGGGGGGGGGTAGAAGTTAGAAATGTAGACACTTTGGCGAAACATAAGCTGCTCTTTATTCTCACTAATAAGGCAGTAAGTTTTAATTTACATTAAAAATATTCACAGAAATAATGCCTTAGTTATTAAGAGGGTTTGATTGTTTTCACTGGCCTATGACTGAGCCAATCATTCCAGTGGAAACACGGCTGGATAACTTGTGGTCTCTGTGTGATATAATTCAGGATAAAGATGCTGTGGCACATTTTGTATGCAGCCACCTACACAGCATGTAACACTCGTGGTCCTTTAGCAGCGAGGTCTGCTCATACACCCAACGGTTGTAGGCTCGAATCCTGCCTGGCCTCTTCCTGATGAGCACCTAACAGGTGAAACAAGTCGTGGAGTGGATGAGTCTCATGGTGTGTGAATAAGTTATTATTCACAATTCCGTAATTATACCACAAAAATACCTGTAGCCACTCCAGTGGCCTGCAAATGGACATTCATTAGGCTGATTGCAATTTTCATGTACATAATATGAAAATGAGCATGGATGGATAAGCTCCATATGATCTAAAACTTACAAACCGTATCAACATTTTAACTTTACTGAGTTCAAGCCTCATTATCACGGTGGTCAAAATGAATATCAGCTTTTCTTCTATCAGCAAATTTAATATAGCTATACCCTGTATTGAATCAATGATATATTTTTCTGAATGTCTACCTGAAATACTGATCCATCCAGCTCAGTAAATGCCTTGACTGCATGCTCAGGCATCATGTATGTTATGTGAGCAAAGCCTTTCACCTTCTTGGTCACGCTGTCAATAGGCAGGTTCACTTCAGTCATTGGACCTATAATAAATATAGTTAGCATTATTTTGTGATGGGAAGGTGTGTGCATTATCTAATCAAACATGTATATAAATGCTTGTTCGACTTTATTTATATTTATATTATTTATATTTAAGTGAATAAGCATTTATTTCCATGGAAACATTTAAGAAAAATACACTAATAAAAACTTTTCCTCCAGGTAAGTGTCATATTTAATGTAATGGATTAAATAGCATACCTATGCACATATACTAGCTATTTAACCCTTTCATTGCTAAGCAATGGTCTTGAGAATAAAGTTGTTGATAGGTGAAGCCTCATTTGGTCAATGATCCATTTACAGACCAAGAGAAGACTATTTTTTTTAATTACGACCTTTATGACTGGCTCAATATTTAAGGCAGTCATATTTGCGATAAATTTTAAAATATTATTCTCTTGCCATGTAAATGGACATTCCTTCAAATTTTTCACGGACAATCTTGACCATTAAAGGGTTAAAGAGAGAGGAATAAACAAGCATTTTGCAGAATCAAAATGTCACCTGTCCTCCTCATCGCTAACTATTAGTCGAGAACAAAGATTGACTTGACATGGGGGTAGATATAATTTGCTATGGTGTGATGATATCAATTTTTGTATGCAAAAACATTGTGACTGACTCAGAAACTTCATTAGGTATATTGCCTTGGGGGGGGGGAGGTGGCAAAAAATGTTCCTTTGGATTTCCGAGTGACTGACCATAAAGAGCAGTTAATGGAGAGCTGAAAACCCAATGGAGACTGCACTACCAAGAAATATGAAGATTCATAATTGAGAGCATAAGGAACTCAAGTTGAGCGGAAACTGATTTCTGTAGTATAGGTCACCATGACCACTGACTTTTGATCTTAATGCTAAAGCAGTGTATCTCCTTGATCTGGAGAACGTGTAAAACCAGCCTTTAAACATAGATTGAAGAGATAAAAACATAACCTTAATGTTGACAACAGGTTTTGTACCAGCATGGCCTTAATCTATTGAACTCAATGTCAGCTGTCTGCATCCCATTAGAATTGATCTGTCTACGCTAGTTCCAATAAGATTAACCCATCCTGAAACATATGGGTAGATACAGAGCCAAATGTAACAAGAGCCATCAGAAGACGGCATACCCCACCCCCCCCCCCCCCCTCCCCCCCAGATCCAAACATTTCAGATAAACATACATCAAGAGTGGATATACATGTATGTTAATTGTGAAGGACAATATTTTATAAAAACTAACCAATGAAAAATGAAACTCCTATAACCTAAATTCCTTTGTCACTAAGTGTAATGCAGTTTATGTATCGGTTTTAAGATATTTAAAGGGTGATAACTCTGTAATGAATAATTTTTTGCCCGCAAAAAAAAGTGTATGCACAGCTGCACATGATACTGATATTGTCGATAAAATTTTAAGTTAATCTATTGAAACCTCTAGGAGGAGTTGCGTTGACAAGAAATGACTGTCAGAGATGGATGGACCGACAGACGGACATACATTTTGGGCAGACGGATGGATGTACAGGTATATGGATAGCACATGCACACCTTCACGTGGTAATGATAACACTTAACAAGTTTCAAAAGAATCGGAGCTAAACTGTAGGAGTTGCCTTGACAAGAAATGATTTGGAATGCAGTTTATGTATCAGCTTTAAAGGGATATTCAACTGGGGGATTTTATGCATCTGACGTAAAGTACTAATTTTCCGCATTAATTTGAGACCAAGAGCACAAATTTATGCCAACAAATAAAAAAGATATCCTCAATTTAAATTGCTAAAGTAACCAGTAGATAGAGGCGCCATTTTGGACAAGAAGCTGACGTCACCGACACACCTACTCTGATTGCCCGATCGAGGATAGTCGTAACCAGGGGAGGTAAATCTTGCATCTCGTGGATAATTAGCGTACTGGCTAAACAACTGACACTTTGCAACAGTGTTTGGAGGAAATTAAAGTGCAATTAGTGTCCCGATGATCGCGCCAGTCATTGTAGTGCTAAATTGTCAAAAAACATTGAAAGGTTATGCCAGGAGCGTGTTTGCAATCAACCAGCTACAACAAATTCTTGAAAAATATGTTAGTTGAATAAATGTTGAATTTAATTTCTCTGAAAGCTATTGCTATTGCAACTTCTGCTTCCAGTCAAATTCCAGTTTCAAAATATTCAACAGGCAGTAAATATGGGTCAACATTTAAAAATTTGGGATAAATTAGTTAACCCTTTCAAGGACAGAAAAGCAGACAGCTTAAAATTTACCCTGCATAGGCCTATTGTGTGAAACTAATTACTTTGGAAGCTACTGCAACATAATTCCAGGAAAGTTTAATTCAGAATATTCAACACAGTTATTTTAAAATTGGGAGTAAACGTTGTAAATGATTAACAACGCTGGATTTCAAGTGTGAAAGCACTAAACTACTAATTATGTCTAGCGTACACGTGTCATTATTTACTAGCTGTCACCTACTATCATCTACGAAGTAAGCCGCTAAGCGGTTGCCTATAATTGACCGACCAGGCAATCAGCGACATCGTTTCATTTTGGTTTGCAAATCCCGTTTTACAATTGATGCAAGCAAATACGGCGTTAATTGTCGAGTTTGATTCTGTTATATTAAAATTAAGTACCGCGCTTTTGTTTTGAAATGCATGACACATTATTTTAAAATTATACAGACTATATGTTCTAAACTTGTCTTCCAGATTGAAATGTGGAAGATATCCGTCCAGTGCCGATGTTATGAAGCCATCTTTCAGTTAGCCCCTTTTCATGCGGATGCTTCTGTGGATCCAGTATCTGAAAATGTGAATTGCCGTACCCTTTCCATGCTCGTTTCTATTACTGCAAGCCCATGGTTGACATGCAGACATGATGCGATTTAACCATTTCACGCCAGCACTGGCCTCTGCAATCGTTAAGTTGAGGACGCAGGTCAAAAGAAGGCTATTTTGAGAATTTACAACTAAAACGACTGTCTCAGTAACAGAACCAGCCATTCCAGTGGTCAGCTTTCAAAAATAGTCTTCGCTTGGCCTCCAAATGGCCATTCAATGAGGAAATATTCTGATTTTCCTGACAGAATTTGGTCATTAAATGGTTAGTTAATATTCGGCCTTCATAACGCGAAGTAAACAAGTAAATCTAAAAGCGCTGACGATATTTTGCTGGTGTGTCGTTGACGTCATAATCTCGCTGTTTCTCGCTCTCGTTGCGAGAAAATGGATGCGCCCAGGTGTCACGTTTTCGAGCGTTTTGGGCATATTCATTTTATTATTTCTCGGCAATGGAAGTGTATTTTATATTTTTTTGCGGCAACTATTTCAGATCATAGTATATTTTTAGTTGACTTATTCCCGATTTTCACTGGAATTTCCCTTTAAGATATTTAAAGGGGAATAACTCTGCAGTGAATAATTTTTTGCCCGTGAAAAAAGTACATGCACATGATTCTAATAATGTGGACGAAATTTTAAGTCAATCCATTGAGACCTCTAGGACAAGAAATGATTGTCAGAGATGGATGGACCGACAGATGGACATACATTTTGGACAGACGGATGGATGTACAGGTATACGGATAGCACATGCATACCTTGACCTGGTAATGATAATACTTACAAGGTTTCAAAAGAATCAGAGCTAAACTGTAGGAGTTGCGTTGACAAGAAATGATTGGCAATGTAAGTTGATGTATCAGCTTTAAGATATTTAAAGGGGAATAACTCTGCAGTGAATAATTTTTTGGCCGTGAAAAAGTACATGCACATCTGCACATGATACTGATAATGTGGACCTGCACATGATACTGATAATGTGGACAAACTTTTTTAAGTTAATCCATTGAGACCTCCAGGAGGAGTGGCGTTGACAAGAAATGATTGTCAGAGATGGATGGACTGACATTTTAGACAGACGGATGGACGTACAGGTATACGGACAGCACATGCACACCTTCACCAGGTAATGATAACACTTACCAAGTTTCAAAAGAATCGGAGCTAAACCGTAGGAGTTGTGTTGACAAGAAATGATTGGCAATGCAGTTTATGTATCAGCGTTAAGATATTTGAAGGAGGATACCCCTTGAAGGCAATCAGGTATCCAAGAATAGTTTTAATAAGATTGATCTTTCCTCAGACTAAGATCAACACCTCAACATTTACAAGACATAGTGATACAGCACATTGCAAATAGCGTCTACATCTGCTTTTATTCCACTGATATTAAAAAGGTAAATTTCATAGAACCAGCTGAAGAAGACATTTTATGAAAGATGCTTCCAAATAAGAACACCAAGCATTTCCAAGGAATCAAATGGGACTTAGAAACTTCAGATTTCAGTGGTCTTGGTTTTAAGAAAAAGGCAATACCATATTTTGTAAACATTTGTTCTAGATCCTCCTCCTTGCATGAGTAAGAGAGGTTTCTGAGGAACAGTCTGCCAGTCTCTGCAATATCTTCATAGTGCGCGGTGTCCACTTCTCTGTGGAGCTGAAAAATAAGTAAATAAAGGAAGTGATATAATGACACCAACGTCTCACCAGACACCATTATTAAAACACATTTGGTATAATCAGGGTCATCAAGAATGCTAATTCTTCTTCTGGGTTAACACCCATGGACACTTCCATTGCTGTGTGAGATAGGTTTTCCCACCTGTCAAATAGCATTTCTATATCTGTTGGCTACACTTCCTTTTAGGGTGCCATGATTGGACAGTGCTGCAGTAGATGTTTTGTGGTCATGTATGTATCCAGGGTTGCCTGTTTGGCCAAGATGCTGAAATGGGCGAACGTGTGCTGGATCATATGGTTGTGACCACAATGCTGCCAGAAGACCGCTAGATGATAGGGCTATGCAGTATACTCATATTGGAACCGTCACCGGTTTATAGATGTGACGGTTCGAAAACCGGTCATTAACTCATAACCGTAAAACCGCATATTTATGAAAAACCGGTTTTTGGCAATATATCTTTTTAAATAGTAGATTTGTATTGCATAAAATTGAATCCATGTGGCTAATTGTTATATAAAATCTGCTAAATAAACCGTGGAAGAGGGTTCTTTTTCAACTGTTTATCGCGAGAATGTTGCTAGATCGTAAGTTCAGAAATTCCATGATACACGCTTGAAAACGTATCATAAGTGATCTAGTGTTTCTGATATCTATATTTATTATGAATTCTGAACGCGCATCCGGGACTCTAAACCCCGGGACTCTAAACCGGGAAGTGATATAACCTGCCAACGTAAGTTGAGATCGAATTTGTCTAATCGCTCGGGCAATAAATGTAATTTCTCATGAAAAATCATGAGCCAGCTCAACGTATGTTGGACGATAAATTTAACACTCGATGCGGGTTGATGATATACATTATTAGCGCCAGAAAACAACTTTTACAGCGTACACAGTTTTAAGTCCTTCCAAATCGCGCTTATGACCGATTTCCTTTTTCACAGAAAATGTATGCTAGTAAATATTCTAAACAGCCGAGTTTGATTATACGTATCCGATTAATTGGATCAATAAATTTGATTCACTACACATGTGCACGCATATATGGCAGGCAGATTTGTACCACGTGACAGTATTAGGACGTTAACTAAATTCGACCTACGCGTGTGTAAACGTAGGTTATGAGGATTCAGGAAGTAGTCTCTGTATACATTTGCATAACACTTCTCATCTGACTGGTCTCAGAAATGGAGTCTGTGTAACAGTCTAATTAGGACCGCCATCTTTCAGAATTTATCACCGGTTCTTTGTTTCCAAGACATGAAATGACTAACTATCGAGTAGTATTTTTCGTGACTGCACTACAAATTTTCTAACTGTAGTTTGAAGTCATCCAATAACATACATTTGTAGTTTCCGTTCCGCGAACTGCTTGAATTGGCCGCTGAAAGCCACAGTAAATTTAGCAATGTATCTGTCTACTCGTTATCCTAGAGGGGGGTATACGAATTGCTAATTGTCTAGGAATCTATGACTGACATTGCGCAAGAACTCGAAATGACATCGCGATGAATTTCAAAGTGCAGAATCTAATGTTTTAAAGCAATTTAAGTAATGATTTCACTATATCCTCTAAAATTGCATCGGAGTACAATAGCTACAGATTTAAGCCTATCGTTAAAAACATTATATTTTCGTGGTATTGCCAAAAAAATATTTCCCCCACAAAAACTGAAAATATTTCCACCCAATAAACCGGATATCCGGTTAAAACCAATTTCATGGGCAACACCGTCACCGGTTGTGTTTTTACCTAAACCGCACAGCCCTACTAGATGAGCCACTCCTATCATAACCATGTCAGATTTGTTGTATTTAATATATTCGTGAATCCATTTGAAGTACAACTCCATCTTGATAATAGCTGTTGCTTGTTTATATGAGGCACCTAGGTCTAATTGTAGTTACATGCTCCATTATTTGCAAGTTTCAGTTTCGTTCAAATGTAAATTGCAATGTGCTGGAATCTACTGTATGGGTTTTTTTCCAGGCTTCAGTTTGCCAGACAACAGGGTTGATTTCAAATAATATTTCAGATCTTTATCGTTGATGGAAGGTCCTGTAACACAAACACCATCTACAAAGATGATATAAACGAAATCACAGATTTCTTTTTTCACGAGAGAGTTGATACCTTCCTCCCTAATACTCTTTGATATTGCTAAATAACGGCTTTCACTCAATAAAACACTCAGATTAAAAAAGGTTAGGTGCCCCTACTGGGCAGGTAGTCAGAAGACAGTCTGGCGGATGCTAGCCCCACCACCGCGCATGCGCAGACTAGTATTTCCTCTGACTAATTTATTGGCTGACACTATGCAACTTTACAAGAGCCTGAAGACCGAGCCTCTGTGGGGTGGAGAGGCCGGGTCCGTATTAGGGAGGTAAGTATCAACTCTCTCGTGAAAAAAGAAATCCGTGATTTCGTTTATTTCACCTCGAGAGTATACTTACCTCCCTAACACTCTTTGATATTGCCAGAATTTGACAGGGAATTCGGCGGGAGGGAGGCGAGATCAAAAGACCAGCTCTTCCCTATGCGCGTTCCTGCGATTAAGGCACTTAAACTTCTGAAATTGTGTGGAAACACAATCAGGAATAGATTGAAAAACATCGGCTAACACAAACCGATGGCTGAGCGATGACCAAATGTCATATGCGCTCGCGCACCCCCCCCCCCCCCCATTAAATAGGGCAGTGGAAGCCACTACACCCTGGACACTGTGAGCCTTGGCCATGTCAACTTGTTTACCTGTGGCGGATTTATGGCAAAATTGAATACACTCTACAATCCACCTGGAAATTGTGTCCTTTGACGCCCTGCCATGGGGTTCAATGTATGACAACCATAACGCTGTTGGGTCCATCCGCCATTCCTGAGTACGTTGTTTGTACCGGATTAATGCTCGGACTGGACACCATAGTTTTGAATTAGGATCATACCTAGTCAAAGCTGGTAAAATTATAAGTTGACCCGGATATTTCAGACTGGTTTTTCGCCATGAAATTTATCCTGGGTAGAAGCGTAAGGCCTTCCCCTGTAACCACAAAACGGTCTGCCTCGGCTGATAAGGCATGAATCTCACTTCTACGCCTAGCCAAGACAGCAGCAATTAAAAATAAAGTTTTAAGCGTCAACATTTTCATAGAAATGGAGCTTAGTGGTTCAAATGGCCTATCAGCTAGCACCTGAAGCACTAGTGATAAACTCCAAGACGGAATCACTGGGGGATTCCTTGGTCTTAGATTGCCCATGCCTTTGACTAAAGTATTTAATGTATTTACTTCATCACTTCCCCTATTAGCCAAGCAAGGGATAACTGTCATTAAAGCTGACCTATAGCCAGCAATAGAGTTAGGCTTGAGGCATCATACAGGTGACAGAGGAAATCGGCTACTACCTGAATAGATGAATCCATTGGATTAATACATTTTTTTTAGCACCATTCTGCAAATCTGTTGATTTTATAATTATATGCTCTGGAGGTTGACCCCCCCCTGGCTTTTGCCATGAACATGGCTGCTTGCTCAGAAAAGCCCTCCTTAATTCAAGATTCCTTGACAACATCCACACAGTCAATTGGAACATTGACGGATTGTTGTGAAGGTTCTTGCCCTGGGAGATAATATTGTCCATCAGAGGCAGAGGAACCGGATTGCAGACCAGAAGGTCCAGCAGATCCGTATACCATGATCGGCCTGGCCAATTTGGGGCGTTCAGAAGCACTTGGCATTCCTCTTGTCCGATTTTCTGAAGAATCTTCGGCATCAGGATTGCTGGAGGGAATGCGTATGCATACATTCCCGCCCAACTGATAGCTAACGCATCTGTTACGATAGCGCTCGGATCTGAAATCGGAGCGATGTACGTCGTCATCTTCGCATTCCTCTTCGTTGCGAATAAATCTATGCTGGTTTTTCCCCAGTGGTTGGACAGACGATCCGCCACACATTGATTTAGTTGCCATTCCGTAGGTAAAACACTCATCCTTCGGCTCAATGAGTCTGCTAGCAGATTTAACCTTCCCGGAATATGAACTGCTTTCAAGGTAACCCTGTGATCCAGGCACCAACAAAGCAGTTTCCAAGTCATCATACAGAGACTGGGTGACTTCGTTCCGCCCTGGCGGTTTATGTAAGTCACTACTGTTGAGTTGTCTGATCGAATTAGAACACTCTTGCCCTGAACTTTCTGTAAGAAATGTTCCAGGCCCAGGACTACTGCTCGTAATTCCAGTAGATTGATATGCTCCTTTGACTGTTCCAGATTCCAAAGCCCTGATATCGTGGATTCTTCCAGGCAAGCTCCCCACCCCTCCATCGATCCATCTGTATACATCGTTAACTGAGGGTGAGGAGGGGTTAACATTACCCCCGCCAGGAGATTCTCTGTCTTCAACCTCCATTGAAGGTGATGAATTAGAGGCTCCAACACTGACACGCTTGAGTCCAGTGAACCTGTACTCTGGGTCCATTGAGTCATGAGAAATAACTGGATCGGCCGCCTGCGTAAGGCCACCTGAGGAATGACTTGTTCCAGAGAAACCATCAATCCCAGCATTCTCAGATAAACCCGTGCCAGAACATGACGACTGTTGCACACTGACTGTATTACTAAGATGAGTATCTGTACCCTCTCCTGAGTAGGATAAACATATCCTATTCCCAGATCGAAGACCATTCCTAGGTAAACAAACTTCTGGGACGGAGTCAGCTCTAATTTTTGAAAATTTATTATCCAGCCTAAATCTGTGAGAGTTTTCAAAACTATCTCCAGATTTCCTGATAAACTTTCCTGGTTGTGTGCTTTTAACAGCCAGTCGTCTATGTATGTGTGGACTGCTATGCTTCTCCTGCGGGGGTATGCTGTTATCGCAGGAACCACCTGGTGAAGACCCGAGGAGCCGTAGAAATTCCGAAGGGTAACACCCTGAATTCCCACTGTCTGCCGTGGAATGCAAATCTCAGGAGGTGACGGAAACTCCTCGCTATTGGAATGTGGAAACAAGCACCCTTCAAATCTATTGAAGCTATCCACATTCCCCTCTCCAACCCTGCCAACACTGATTTCAGTTTCCATTTTGAAACTGGGTGTGTCTATGAACTTGTTCAATGGCTTGAGGTTGAGAATTGGTCTCCACCCTCCAGTGCTTTTCGTTACCAAGAACATGGTTGAATAGAAGCCCGGGCAATTTTGTGCCGGTTGAATTGCTTCCTTGAGTATGAGGGAATTTATTTCCTCCTCTATACACAACCGTTGATCTGGATCTCTTGGAATTTGAGTCCAGACCGGCACCAGAGACAGTCATGATGGTGGACCCGTTATCCAGTCGGGATGATACCCGACTGAAAGCCATCGCAAGACTAAACGGTCCTGAGTCAACCGTTCCCACTCTTGCATGTGGTTGGCCAATCGGCGAGAGAGAGGTGGACATAAGGAGCGCAAGAGTGGCACTGTCTCCTGGTGCAGATGCACTGGGGTAGCTCTTACTGTGGTAATCACCCTGTCAGGTACGATTACCACGACCAGATCCTCGCGCACCACGGCCCGCACCGCGCGCACCTCGGTGCGCGGGCGGCTGCGCCGGAGGAGCCTGCGCCCCCCTCGCTGCTGGCCGAAGCGCACGCGGCTGTTGCCGACGCTGCGCTGGTGGCTGGCCTCTGACCTGGCCCCCGCCACCTCAAGCCTGCAGGCGATGATACGCAGGGGGAGATGCGCGAACGCGCTCTCTACGGAGCACTTCAAATTGCTCACGTAATGCCCTCTGGTTATTGACCAGGGTAACCGACTCCTGGAGATGCCTACATCCCTCACCTCCAAAGAGACCAGGACCTGTCATAGGCGTACGCAGCAGCCTATTATACAAATCCTGGGACGGGCACAAGTTATCAAGAGCAAACGTGCACCTCGCCCGGTCACTCCTGGTTACAGACCGGGTTAAATAGTTCAAAGCCAAGTTAATTCCATCTTGGATGGCTCTCTGGACAGTCACCGGACTAGACTGACGTAATGCGGATGCCGTTACTACCCCCTGTAACAACTGTGAGACATGCGAAAGCGCTGAGATAGATGCCCTCGAACTCTCTTCCGCATCACGTAACGCAGTGTTAGCCGAACGCAAAACGTCCGAACACAGTGCTCCCGTGTCAGACCGGGAACCTGGCCGAGTATCTTCACCCAGCGCAGCACGGTCATCCGTGCTTGGCTTAGGTACTACACCGTATAGCTGATATTGATCAGCTGTAATATGGCACCGCTTTGCCACTTCGCGAGGGGCCTTCGCTAAACGTCCATGTGCCTTAATGGACGTCTCCGCCGCAGTGAACATATCAACAATATGATCAGCTAACAGCAAAGATGGCATAGCGGTAACAGTCGGTTTTCCTGCCAGCCACGGGCGCTGGTCCCGTTGACTGGTCGACTGATCCACGGCAAGATCTGGTCTGACGTTGATTAGCCACTGACAAGCGTCAGACCAGTCTTCCTCTGTGGCCACCTGTGAATGCTCTACAAGACGAGGGCCTTCGTCATCCTCCTGAGCAATCACAGGTGTGTATGTGGCTGGAGGAACTGATACGCCTGGCAAGCCAGAGAAAGCATGCGGGCCTGAAAGAACAGGCATGCCAAACTGACTGGCTTGACCAGGAGCAGGCGCCGTGGTATTGCGTGGGGAAAATTTTGCCACACCACGGCCCTGGCCAGCACCTGCCACACCATCGGCAAGCCGAGGTATGCGGTAAAACTGGCCATCAGATCCAGCCCGGGCTACCTTCTGCGCCGTGAATGCTACTCCTGCGTGAGTAGTACCGTGGACAATGTCACCCGTGTTCCCCGCGAGGGGTGCACGTACGTCAATGTCCATGGCCACGGCACCAGGAGAACCCAGCAGATAATCCTCTTCTTCCTGGCCAGAAAGATTAGACTCCAGGTCAGCAAAGAATGCTAACCCGGACTGGCCAAGAGAGGTACCATAGGAGGAACTGGTACCTGCAGGGTGCGGATAATCCTGGCCTGATAAGCAGGCAGGTTCCAGCGACACCTGACCACGAATAACCGGCGCGGCAAGCCTGCTGCCAGTGTTCTTACCGTGGATTAAGTAAATTTATCAAATTTCTTTTTCACGAGTGAGATGACATACTTACCATCCCTAACACTCTTGATATACTAGTATATCGGCTCTATTCAGAATTATAAAAAGTTAGGTGCCCCTAATGGGCAGGTGGAAGTACACAGTCATGCACATGACAAACACCACCCTCTGCGCATGCGCACACCGGTACTTTCGTTACTAAATATTGGCTGACATAGAAGCAACTATTCAATAGCCAAAGGACCAGGCCTCCGTGGGGTGGCGAGGCCGGGATCCTGTTAGGGAGGTAAGTATGTCATCTCACTCGTGAAAAAGAAATTTGATAAATTTACTTATTTCACATCATGAGAACATACTTACCTCCCTAACACTCTTGATAAAAACCAGAATTTGAAAGTAAATTTTGGTGGGAGGGAGGCAAGGTCCTGAAAACCCGCACACCCTCGAAGAGGCTAGGCTCTTTGAATTCTCAAGAGATTTAAAACATCTGAAATTGTGACTGAAACCACAACCAGGAATAGAGTTTTGCATCGGATAATCGACCGATGAAGAGAGATTGATCAAAAGGCAAATGCGCTCCCCCCACCCCCTCTTTCTGAGGAAGGTTTAGGAAAAAACGCTGCTTTAAATGACTAGCACGTTCTCTAATACTTAATGAAAGTATTACTAGACATTGGAAAAAGAAGAATTGCTTCTATTTCAAAAAAACCCTCTGAAAAACCACAATTAAGAGACATTAACCATCACCATATTAAAAAATAAAATGACACCATCACCAAGACAGAAAATCAAAAAATGGTCATAACCACTGACCTCTGATGTCTTGGACGTGGCACTCATCTCTTCCCCCACCGGATGAAGAGAAGTGTACCAGCTAATAGTAAGGATACCCTACCAACAAATGTGATATTTGAAAATAGCAGAGGAGGCAAACTATTTACAAACATAAACCTCTGCATAAGTATTTTATTTCCTGAGGACTGAGACGGCGAGTGGGTTAGAAGTGTCACGAACGTAATGGTCGGTAAAACTTGACTCACAGTGCCACTGGGCTACTGACATAATGTCTTCAATAGAAACACCATTAAATAATGCCGTGGAAGTTACCACACCACGGACACTATGAGCCTTGGCTCTATCTACTTGGATTCCAGTGGCTGTTTTATGACAGAATTGGATACATTCCACTATCCATCTGGAAATAGTGTCTCTTGACGCCCTACCATGGGGTTCAATATATGACAACCATAGGGAACATGGGTCCGTCCGCCAAACCTGAGTTCTTCTCTTGTACTTATTCAAAGCACGGACTGGACACCATACTTTAGCACCAGGATCATATCTGGTTAAGGCAGGTAAAATAATAGGTTTACCCAGATACTTTAAAGATTGATTCTTAAGGCCTTCACCTGTAACTATATAACGGTCAGGCTCAGCAGACAAGGCATGAATTTCACTCCTGCGTCTGGCTAATGCTGCCGCCACTAAAAATAGTTTTAAGTGTCAATAATTTAACAGATATAGCACTAAGTGGTTCAAAAGGCTTACCACTCAAAACCTGCAGAACCAGAGAAAGACTCCATGACGGTGTCAGCGGAGGATTCCTTGGTCTGAGATTGCCCATACCTTTAATAAGAGTATTTAAAACACTTACTTCATCACTTCCCCTCTTTGCCAAGCAAGGGATAACAGTCATCAATGCTGATTTGTATCCAGCAACAGAATTAGGTTGAAGACTATAGGTATCATACAGGTGACAGAGAAAATCAGCTACTACCTGAATAGATGCTTCCATCGGATTGATACATCTCTTTGAGCACCATTCTGCAAATCTGTTGATTTTATAATTATAAGCTCTGGAGGTTGACCCCCTCCTGGCTCTGGCCATGAAATTGGCTGCTTGCTCAGAAAAGCCCTCCTTAATCGCGGATTGTTTGACAACATCCATGCAGTCAATCGAAACATTGACGGATTGTTGTGAAGGGTCTTGCCCTGGAAAATAATATTGTCCATCAGCGGCAGAGGAACCATATTGCAAACCAGAAGGTCCAGCAGATCCGTAAACTATGATCGGCTTGGCCAATTCAGGGCGATCAGAAGCACTTGGCATTCCTCTTGTCTGATCTTCTGAAGGATTCTTGGAATCAGGATTGTTGGAGGGTATGCGTATGCATACATTCCCTTCCAACTGATAGCTAGCGCATCTATTGCGATAGCGCTTGGATCTGGAATCGGAGAAACGTACGTCGTCATCTTCGCATTCTTCTTCATTGCGAACAAATCTATGTTGGGCTTTCCCCAATGATTGAAGAGGTGATCCGCCACACATTGATTTAGTTGCCATTCCGTAGGCAGAATACTCATCCTTCGGCTCAATGAGTCTACTAACAGATTCAGCCTTCCCGGAATATGAACTGCTTTCAAGGTGATCATATGATCCATGCACCAGCAAAGCAGCTTCCATGTCATCATACAGAGACTGGGCGACTTCGTTCCACCCTGGCGGTTTATGTAACTCACTACTGTAGAGTTGTCCGAACGTATCATCACAAATTTTCCCTCCACTTCCTCTAGGAAGTGTTCCAGGCCTAGAACTACAGCCCGCAATTCTAGCATGTTGATATGTTCCTTTGACTGTTCCAGATTCCAAAGCCCTGATACAGTGGCTTCTTCCAGGCAAGCTCCCCAACCCTCCATCGATGCATCCGTAAACATCGTCACTTGAGGGTGGGGAGGGGTCAGCATGACCCCCGCCAGGAGATTTCCTCTCTCCATCCACCAATGAAGGTGATGAATGAGAGGGTCCAACACTTGAATGCGCGAGTCCAGTGATCCTGAACTCTGCGTCCACTGAGTCATGAGAAACAATTGAATCGGCCGCCTGCGTAAGGCCGCCTGAGGAATGACTGGTTCCATCGAAACCATCAGACCTAACATTCTCAGATAGACCCGTGCTAGAATATAACGACTGTCGCAAACCAACTGAATGCACAAGAGGAGACTTTCCACTCTCTCCTGGGACGGATAAACATATCCTATCTCCAGATCGAAGAACATACCCAGGTAAACAAACCTCTGGGATGGAGTCAGCTCTGATTTCTGAAATGCCTAAATCTGTGAGAGTTTCCAAGACTATCTCCAGATTTGCTGTCAAACTTTCTGGGTTGTGTGCTTTTAGCAACCAGTTGTCTATGTAAGTGTGAACAGCTATATTTCTCCTGCGGAGGTATGCCGTGATAGCCAGTACCACTCGAGTGAAGACCCTTGGAGCCGTCGAGATGCCGAATGGAAGAACCTTGAATTCCCATTGGCGTCCCTGAAAAGCAAATCTCAGGAACCGACGAAAACTCCTTGCAATTGGAATGTGGAAGTACGCATCCTTGAGATCTATAGATGCTGTCCACATCCCCTTCTCTAACCCCAACAACACCGATCTTACTGTTTCCATTTTGAAAGTCGGTGTGTCTAAAAACTTGTTTAGAGGTTTGAGGTTGAGAATTGGTCTCCACCCCCCCGGTGTTCTTTGCCACACGGTTGAATAGAAGCCCGGGCAATCCTGCGCTGGTTGAATGGCTTCTTTTAGAACTAGAGATTTTATCTCCTCTTCTATGCACAACCGCTTGTCTGGATCTCTTGGAATTTGAGTCCAGACCGGTACCAGAGACAAATGCAACGGCGGACCTCTTATCCATTCTGGACTGTATCCGCGCGAAAGCCATTGCAAGACTAAGCGGTCCTGAATTAACCACGCCCACTTCTGAATGTGACAAGTCAAACGACCTCCCTCTGGTGCACCTAGGGTTGACGGGGTGCCCATATATTTTAGAAGTGGGTGTGTCTCTGGTACGAGTGGCAACACCCGAGCGGTACTTGTGATAACCGGAAAAAATTTTCTTGCATCAGGCCCGGTTACCACCCGCCGCTCCCCGCGCGCCGCGACCAGCGCCACGCGCACGCGGGCTGCTGTCTGGCAGGCTGTGCTTGAGGCGGCGGCTGTCGCACAACAGCACGCTGCTGCTGGCGTAGCCGACGTGGTCGTTGAAACCGGCCGGCCTGCTGGCCTCTGACACTGCCAGCCCCGCCACGAGCGTACGGCTGTCGAGCAGCCGAGGGCTGAACACGCACGTGTTCCCTGCGCAGCACTTCAAACTGTGCACGCAGCGCCCTCTGGTTGTTCACCAAAGTCACCGTCTCCTGGAGGTGCCGACAACCTTCACCTCCAAAGAGTCCAGGGCCCGCCATCGGCGCTTGCATCAAGCACGACTTGAGCTCCTGAGACGGGCACAAATTGTCCAGTGTAAAAGTGCACCTCGTTCTCAGCGACTTCGTGACCGACCTAGTCAGACAGTCCAACGCCAGGTTGATGCCATCCTGGATGGCTCGTTGGACTGTCACGGGACTAGGCTGCTGCTGCACCGACGCCGCTACCACCCCCGATAGCAGCTGAGAGACATGCGACAGCGCACTGATCGCTGCTCGCGAGCTCTCCTCGGTGTCACGCATGGCGGCATTCGCCGAGCGCATAGCGCCCGTGCACAACGCTCCCGTGTCAGCCCGGGAACCCGGCCGCGTATCTTCCCCCAGAGCGGCGCGGTCGTCCGCGCTCGGTCTGGGTGCCAGGCCATACCGAGCATACTGACTGGCAGTAACCCGACATCGCCTAGCTACCTCGCGGGGGGGGCCTTCGCGAGGCGACCTCTCGGTCGGATCGACTCCTCTGCCGCCGCGAACATATCTAAGATATGTTCAGCGTACGGCAACGACAGAGCCGTGCTGGCCAACCGCTTCGCCTGTAACCATGCCCGAGGGTTACCGGCGGCCGTCTCGTCCACGGCGAGCTCTGGTCTCACAGCGAGGAGCCACACACACGCCTCTGACCAGTCTTCATCCGTGGCTACCTGCGAACTGCCGACGAGCAGCGGGCCCTCGTCATCCTCAATGGCAATCACAGGCACGGCCGAGGAGGAGGCTATAGACGAACCTGGCTGCCCAGGGAACGTATACAGGCACGCAAGGGCTGGCATAGCATTCTACATAGGCAAACCAGGCTCCAAGGCCGCGCTTGTGTGAGGGGGATCATGCACACCAGCGCGGCCCGGAACGACCGTATGAGATTCCACCTCCAAGCGTGGAATCTTATACGGCCGGCCGTCTGCTCCAAAGCGGGCCACAGGCTGAACCATGAAACCTGCTCCCGAGGGAACAGTGCCATAGGTGCTCACGCTCACGCTCCCCAAGAGAGGAGTGTAGGCGTTCACATCCATGTCTTCATGATCCACTTGTGGACCGAGCAGGTAGTCCTCATCATCTTCCTGGTCAGGAAAGTTAGACTCTGGATTAGTAAAGAAAACTAATCCAGACTGACCAGGAGACTGCTCAAAGGCAGATGATGAGTTTACTCCGCGAGTGATCGTGGTCAGGCCCGCTGGTCGGGTCCCGCCTGATGCTTCTCGCGCCGCTGGCACCCCAGGCGATGCGAACATCAAGCCTGGGTCCAAGACGGCCGCCCCTGGATCACTAAACGCTTTGTCCGAGCTAATAGGCCATGATCCCGGGACGGGAGGCTACCTGCACTGAGGTCGATGCGCAGGAAGTTGAAACACCTGTGCCAGGCAACATGCTGTGAAGAATGTCAGGCATCAGGTCTTTCAAAGTCCTGCGCATCTCACTCACTAACTCACTCTTGAAGGCCTCAAGCCCACCCTTCTCAGAGGCCTTCTTCTTACCCTCCTTCTTCAGCTTCTTCCCCTCCTCCGCCATCATCTTCGCCTGCAAAGAGAAGAATTCAGAGGTTAGATCCCCCCCCCCCCAACTTTTCACAAATAACACATTTGTTGGACAGCCTACAAGCTGAACACAGATGGCAAGGGTGGGGGAAGAATCTAGCTTTCATGGTCTTCAGACAGGACGGACACTTCTGAAAAGGGAGGGATACCAAGACAATGAGTATGAGTCTCAAAGCCATGTAATGGACTTTTAAGTAGAAACCATAACAAACTCGAGAGAATACACCCACTATTACGACCACCCTGACGGGACAGGTGACTTCTCCAGTAAATAAACACCAAATACAACCAGAAACCCAAATTAAGAGAGAGAAAGATTATGACTATCTAGATATCTCTCTACACTCTTAATAAACAGGGAGATGAACACATCACAGACTACTCTAAACTAAGATCATGACATCAAGGAAAGAGCAAACTCTGGTTGATTATGACATCAAACCTCAATGCAAAAGCTCCTTTCAGGAGAGGGGATGTCAGATTAATGCAAGAAATATCTAGATCTACCAGACATTCTCAGCTCTCGACTAATATAATATTAAATTATATATACTCGAGAACCCATGCACACGCAAGAGAGAAAATAGTGCAATAGCAAAAGGCAGCAGAAAATGTAATTATTTTCAAATAATCATGCGCCATAATTAATAAACTCCCTTAGCCTGAGCACAGGCAACCATCCTCTTGTGCAGGAAAACATGTCCTTCCATCCGCCGAGACTCCTCTTCCAGAAGAACTGATGAGGGGGGATGGGACAAAAGGAAGGAGATATTTTATTTATTAATTTATTATATCTCCAACCCTTAGACATATCACGATGATACGTCATCCTGGGACGTGAACAACCTTCTAGAGAAGACCAGGCATCCTTGTATAGACACAAGACAAACCTGCAAGCATAAAACACAAGAGAGTATTAGCCCTAGGCACTGGGAAAAAATTTACAAGGATTCCCAGCGCCTGAAAACGCGGTACCGCCGAAAACGGCCGCTACGAAAACCGGTAACACATAAAAGTTACAAGCCTTAAATAAAAGCCTGGAACAATGTCACCTTGGATGATGACGCGGAGGACTCCTCCAGCATACAGGGATGTATTTAGTTCTCATTAGAATTCAGAAAGAGCCTGTGAGGAATTTCACAAGTTGCTTCTTCAGCCAATATATTAGAAAACGGAAGTACCGGTGTGCGCATGCGCAGAGGGTGGTGTTTGTCATGTGCATGACTGTGTACTTCCACCTGCCCATTAGGGGCACCTAACTTTTTATAATTCTGAATATTATTGAATTTAGAGCCGATATACTAGTATATCAAGAGTGTTAGGAGGTAAGTATGTTCTCATGATGTGAAATTCACCCTCTATTAGGGCCACATCTGAATCATGGTCGAAAACTGATAGGTCCCTAAATAGTACCGATTCAGAGGCGGGAATTATCTGCTCCGGAGCAGATGAAGAGGACAACGAAAGATTTGGACCAGGAAGCATGCCACGAAGCAACTCTGGGACCAAATCTTTAATTGTCCTCTTCATCTCTCCCATCATCTCAATACGGAAGGCCTCCATATCCATAGCGGACGAGGCCTTCCTCTTACCCTTCTTACCAGAAGCCTCTTTCTTAATTTTCCTCTCCTCCTCTAGAGCCTTCTCCCCGGTCTGCAATGATAGAAATTCAGACATTAGCTCACCCCTCCCTTTTTACAGATCTCCCATTTAAGCAATGGCCCACATGGGCTGCACTGGGAGCATAAATGGGGGAAGAATCTATCCGGGATAAACCTTCCACATGAAGGACAACCAGGCCTCTGAAACACACCAGAGGACGAAGACAATGAGTATTACAGATATTGAATTAGAACTCAACACGAAATAAACAAGGAGGAAGGGGCCATAAAGACCCAAGCTAATAATAAATCAGCGTTGGACACAATTTTTAACTGATAGTAAGGCGCAAGGCTGATTATGACGTCATAACTTCAAAAATAAGAAGTTAAATCGATCCGAAACAAAACTTCCAGGTGTAAGGACAAATTGTAATCATATCCAGAACATCCTAACTAGACAGGATAGTTTATACAGACTATACAAACATCAGATAAACAATGATAAATGGCAGTAAGATTTTATAAATATTGTCAAATATAATTGAAATGCCTCATATCATAACTAGAGTACCTGAGTCTTTAGCATAGACAAACCATCTGATCTGATGAACCGGATGCTCCACCAACATTATGACCTCTTAACTCTCTCCACCTTAAAGGGGAAGGAAGTGGACCAAGAGGGCAAAGTGAGAAGACCTTCATCCGAGGCCTCCAACTCACTGGGAAAAGATTTTTGGTTAGATAACCTAACAATGTTAGTAGGAAATGGAATCTCGGTGGAGAGAAAAACAAACTCTCTGATGATGTGATTTCCTAAACAATCATAGGTAGATACCTGTGGACATAAACACAAAGAGAGATTAGCATCCCATAGCGCCATTTTGAAATAAACTAGTTATTTTAGGCGCTTATCATGATAAACGAGAGTCCCGGAAATACATTACAATGGGATAAACTCACTAAAATATACTAGAAGTCACCTGATGGCTAGGTCCTGGGCGCTCCTCTGGAGTAGTAACACATTCTGCCATATTAATCCAGGTGAAAAAGAACTTCTACACGGCCAAAACTTTCAGAATTTAAGGAAAAGCCTATGAGCATAGAAAACATGAGTTGTCTCTCAGCCAATAAATTAGCAAAGAGGAAGTACTAGTCTGCGTATGCGCAGTGGTGGGGCTAGCATCCGCCAGACTGTCTTCTGACTACCTGCCCAGTAGGGGCACCTAACCTTTTTTAATCTGAGTGTTTTATTGAGTGAAAGCCGATATTTAGCAATATCAAAGAGTATTAGGGAAGTAAGTATACTCTTGAAGTGAAATTGCCTGTGCCATCGAAGCTTTCCACAAATGTTAGTTATTGTGCTGGATTTATATTTTTAGCAGCATTGACCTTTTGATGGCAACAATATTATGATTATGGCATATATGGGGGACATACTATCCTGTCTGTCTGTGCCCAGAGCTGTATCTAAACAAGAGCTCTGCAAAAGGCACATAATATCCCGCCATAATGACAACCCAATGAATAAGAGCTATCAGAAAATATTTATTTCTTCCTCACACACAGACCAGTCATCCTTATGAAGTGTCAAAGCGATCCGTTAAGCGGTCAAGGAGGTATCATTCGGAAAGCAATTTTCAAGATGGCCACGGCCATCCAGTTTTCTCCAGACCCAGTCCAACCACCCTATCAAGTTTAAAAGCAATCCGATAAACGGGAACAGAGTTATTACTCGGAAACCAATTTTCAAGATGGTGGCTGGTGTCTATCTTGGATTTTGGATCATTGTCAATTTTGAGAGGTTTCTTCCCCAGACCTAGTCCAATCACTATGAAGTTTCTAAGTTTCATCCGGAAACCAATTTTCAAGATGGCCATCTTGGATTTCGGATCATCGTCGATTTCTATAGGTTTCTTCTTCTTCAGAGCTAGTCCAACCACCCCATGAAGTTTCAAAGCGATCCGATAAACGGTTAAAGAGTTACTATCTGGAAACTAATTTTCAAGATGGCCGTTGGGGGCTGTCGGCCATCTTGGATTTCAGACCATTGTCAAATTCAATAGGTTTCTTCCCCAGACCTAGTTGAACCACTCTATCAAGTTTCAAAGCGATCTGATAGACGGTAACAGAGTTATCATTGGGAAACCAATTTTCAAGATGGCCGTCGGTGGCTGGCGAAGACATTTTGCAATGTGACAGTGGTGAGCATGATGGCCTGCAATGTTTGATTGCTCTTATTCTGCCTGTGCACTGTAATGTAAATGCTATGTTATGTAATCTGACATACATGTGCAGTGTAATGTAAATGCTATGTTTCTTCCGGTGCTGATAAGATGTAATCTGACATACAAAGATGTCCATTCGACAGCCTGTTGTCAAAATTCTCCTTTTTATATCACATTGGTAGACCAGGTAAAATTGAATAATAAAAGATATGATTATAATTGAATCGATTTTACTCTACCGTCTTCATTAAAACTTCCTACATGCATAATCAACCTGCACTTAAAGATGCAGTAAAATAAACGAAATCTAGGATTTCTTTTTTCACGAGAGAGTTGATACTTACCTCCCTAATACTTTTGATATTGCTAAATATTGGCTTTCACTCAATAAACACTCAGATTTAAAACAGTTAGGTGCCCCTACTGGGCAGGGAGTCAGAGCGTAGTCTGGCGGATGCCAGCCCCACCACCGCGCATGCGCAGACTAGCACTTCCTCTGACTAGATTATTGGCTGACACACATGCAACTATTAAGAGCCTGAAGACCGAGCCTCTGTGGGGTGGAGAGGCCGGGTCCGTATCTAGGGAGGTAAGTATCAACTCTCTTGTGAAAAAAGAAATCCTAGATTTCGTTTATTTCACTTCAAGAGTATACTTACCTCCCTAATACTTTTGATATTGCCAGAATTCGAAAGTGAATCTGGCGGGAGGGAGGCGAGGTCAAAATACTCCAATTAGACGATAAATTAATGAACGGAAACAAATGTCTGCATGGAAATACTAACAAATGTGCATAGACTAGCACGGTAAAAATATTTTGTCAAGCTTTAATCAACTCAGCTCTGCTTTGCCTGATGCTTACAGCGGTCAAGGTTATATATGCTTACCCATGTAAGTATCCTTGGGCAGATCTGTTGATACCCATCATTTGCACTAAAGGAGTCATTCAGGTAAGAGGAATGGATAATAATTTATACTAAAATACTGTTTTCTTGTAACTGTTGCCACAGGTGGCACCACCAACGGTATTCATGTGTGGAAATAAAACAACCGACAATTCGTGTTTAGTGCGTGCGTGCGTGCGTGTAGGGTCAGAAGTGTGACATACATCAGTGCGATGCAGCAAGAGATTGATGTCCAAGTAATAGCATAATAATCAAGTACCCTGACTGGGAGTAACTGCAAACCATTGAGAAAGAAATGTCTGGATTACAAGGTGTTCAGGGTTATTAATCTGCAGCATGACTGATAGCAGATGGATCTGGTGTACAGTTGGTCGATCTAATAAAATGAATATTCCTTGGCAGATGTAGGGTGTTGGGTAAAAGTAGGCGTCAATCTGAATGTTTCTATTTCCTACTAGGCTGACGATGAACACTAATCATGTTGTCCGAGTGACTGATTGTCAGATGACAGCACTGGGACATCGAGGTGCTGGTTAATCTCGGGTTAGGCTTAATCCATCTTCTGTATGGTATGATCATTCAGAAATGTAAAACGTATTTGCTACACCATATTAGCATATGCCAGATAAACAAAATAAACATGTGACAAAACAAAGCATTTCTTAGCTAACTAGGATTGTCACGTTTCTGTTTTGTTTTTGTCCCTTTTCTGTTTGTTTTACTTCTGATCCGCTTTTGTCATGTTTTGTTAACTTAGTTCTATTTGATACTGCATGTGCGAATAATATCACACTAAATATTAATATTAATTTTTGAACTAGGACAAATAGCTCAAGGCCAACTTTCACAAAATTTGTTGTTCTATCCGTCATCAAGTATATACACTAATAAAGTGAACTCTTTTCAAACCGAACCCTCAAGCTGCTGATGAAGCCAAGCGGTTTGGAGAGGGTTCTGATTTAGAAAGGGAAAGTTCTATGTGAGAATTCAATCTGATCTATCAGTTATGTTCTGATTAGAGAGGGTTTTGGTTTATAGATTGTTCGGTTTGGGGAAGATTCACTGTGGACACCTTATGTTACTCAGTGACCACACCGGCAAGCAATGTGATATACAAACATCAATTCAGATATCGTTAGATAATTATAATGGCTGATTATATTAAATTATTGTATAGATTAATTTGAAGCAGATCTGTTTGAATTATCAGTGAGTAAATCTCTCTGTACCTTGTTTGATTTGTCTGCTTGTGATTTAACAGGTGGTGGTTTTAGAGACATCAGCTCACTCTCAGTACATTTCTTCAGGTAGATACGCTTTGTACCTGGATAAATAATAATAATAATAGTTAATATCTGAAAAACAGTTTCTTGTGCATTCCCAAGAAGAAAATCTCATTTGCTAGCTATTTACAGAAAATTTTCTGAAGAGTTGTATTCCAAGTCAATGACAAAAACACAATTTATTCACCTTGTGTTATAAAGGATATAAAACAATTTGCTAAAATAAAAAGAAAAGTATCCGGAAAAGACAGCATAAGTTGACCATTGCAGACACAGATAAAGGGTGGGTGGGTGACTCCATGGCGAGCTCAGATATATGTAAATGACTAAGTTAATACATTAAGAAATATGGCATGGATGATGTGCAAGGAGGGGTTGGGGGGATATGATAATTGGCCATTGTCCCAGAATAGTGCAGCTTCATAGTGGCCAAGATAAGGAGAGCCAACTCCCAGGCAATTTATAAAACAATGCTTGAATGTCTGAGAACATTATTCACATATTATCATGATGTGTTGTTAAAATAAAATGTGAGTAAATTATTTGTTACCATCAATCAGCAGGAATAGTCGGGTTTTTTAAATAGTTATGAGTAGAATACAGAGTGGTAAATGAATAGATATGTTATTACACCTTAGTCAGGTCACTTATTCAGCTGACAACAGTAATCTTATCTTTTCCCTTTCTTCTAACAGAGAAAAGCACTCTCCAGAAACCTGTATCATGAGATTAGCAGATTATATTGCATTCAGAAATTATAATCTAACAGGGTTTAAAATAGCATATGATTTCTGCATGCCCAATACATCTGACAAAATGGCATGGACGTACGCTTAGTGTAATCTCGTCAATAAATATGTTATAAACATCCCACAAAGACTAATGAACAGGTGTTCACATAAACACTACACGCCTACAAGAAGCTTTCTGATTTTAGACTGCTTATTCTATCTTGTTGATCACGGTGAATTAAGAGGATAGCTGTGTTAATCGACCACTTTTGGTGTCCCCCTTGGATGGTGACTAAATACGTGTTTGTGATATATATATACGGCTATGTGCATATCAACTAACTATGTGTGTTTGCATTCTTTACTTGATTGTAGATTGTATCTATGCTCCATATTATTTGACCCGATTGCCTGGATGAACTGGAAATTCTAACATTCTGATTATCAGAGTCTAATAGTGTATCGAGCTTAAAATATTAAATATACATACCAATGAAATTTTTATTTCTGCGTAGGGCCGACTCCATGTCCACAGCTGTTTCAAAAGCCACAAAGGCAATGCCTAAAGTGAATAGACATTCATAGTAGTCATTAATCATTGTATGAATTTACATTTCACATTCAAGCATATTTATTAGTTACAGCAGACAACACATTTCACACACGTGACAAATAAAAAGTTTGTTAACAAAAGTTATCACTCTTATGACATCATATTTTAGTTCTTACAAAAATCTGATTCAATATTTCAAGCATTCGAACAAATTTAAAGGGTGAAAATCGTGCATGGATCCATAAGTAGGCATTCATTTTTTAAGAATTTGACATTATATGCATCTCCCTAGCAACTGCACATTTCTGGATGCTGATGAATCGCTTGACAAACAATAAATAAGAACTTTTCATTCACAGGGACATAGAAAGGTTTTCAATCTATTAGTGTAAGTCTCACGGTAACTTGTTAAATTTAAAGCTTTTCAGGTCAAGACAAAATGCTACTTTTCAATGTGAACTGTTAATGGTTACATCGCTATTAATCTCTAGTGTGCATATTGGTTGATAAAGTTAGCATGTGCTGAAAGGATAGCTGCTTGGAAAAGAGCTACTTTTCTTGACCAAGCCTGGAAATAAGGTGCCTATCAAGGACAAACTATCAAATGGTTCCCAACATTTTGTCAGGTACAGATTTAGACATAGAAGTTGCAATGTGTAACAAGAGTCTGCATACATTTGTTGACAAAACCGTAAGATACTCAGCGCGCAAATGTGTATCATAATCATTGACACTGAATTAGCTGCTTCCTGGCATATTTCTAACAGGTTCAAGTAAAGACACAAGTACTTGGTGCCTGAAAAAGTGTCGGACGCTTTAGAAAGTTATTTCCAGGCCTGTGAACTACATATAACATAAGAAAAACAAAAAATTAGACGATGGGAATAAACAATTAGTCATCCATATAACTGGCTCATCAAGCACCTATTTTAAATAATGGCCATATATAAACAGCAAAGCACAGAAGCTGTAAACAGACTGTGCACGAAAGAGTAACTTCTAGAGATTATTTCAATAATTCTCTTCAATAACTGTGCATGTAACAGTGCAAAGGTTTTTTGGATTTCTAAATTAATCTCACCAAGTGGTATATTGTTAGGATTCATGGGTATCCGGATGTTTACAACTTTCAGAGGCCTGAAAAACTCTTCAATAGATTTCTGGAAGAAAAAATACCATCATATCATCAATAGATTGCATTAGTTATTGAAAACATGACTAATGTGATAAGGAGGCTATAATACCAAATTATACAGCATATAGGCCCAAACACACAGTCATAATAAGCACCTAAACAGGCAAATTTAACGATGAACATTATTCTTTAGAAAACATTTCAGCAACAATCAAGGAGTGCAAGATGTGGTTTGGAAGATAACCATGGATCTTTTATTAAATTTAACTAAATTGAATGGGCGATTGTGAGCCATCACAAATCCTCACGTTCACCGCATTGACCATTTTGGACCTTGTGACCCATACCAGCAACCCCTGGAGGAGGAGAAGCCAAATGTAAATGCTGTCCTACAGACTGCAATCATATGGGTAACGCACATACCAAATTTGGTTGAATTCCGTCAAATTGTTTCTGCAGAGATAGAATTATGGACAGACAGATGGACAGGCAGATGGAGGTGGTATAATATCCCAGACTTTTTAATGTGGGAATAATAAGTTGAATGACAGCACTAAAATGCAATGGGCAATGATAAATCAGTAACAATACAATAATACACAAATAAATACAAACTGAACACCTTCATGACAACATGGGTAACACTGTTGGCCACTGGCACAAACGAACAAAACGAGATGAGCACTGGAAAAATTTACCCATCTAATTTCTGTGAAGAAGGTTTAGCCAAGTTTTATTAAAATTGGCCCAGTGGTTAATAACGTCTTTTTTATGATTTTCTCAAAGATTTGCAGAAAATACAAGATGTCCGCGAAAAACGCTAAATTTTGATTGATTCATGATGGACATGGTTTCTTTTACGGTTCTGGAGGTCATTTTCATGAAAACTAGGTCAACCAAGATGGCCGTTGAAGCATTTGGCCAATCGAGTTCCCTCGAACAAACTTGGTTCAGTTGTTGCTCCAGATGATGTTTTATGAGTTCTGAATCGATCCCCCATGTGGCTTCAGAGATGTTTTTAAAAATCTGCCAAAATCCAAGATGGCTGCTGGACAAATTGGCCGATCGGCTTCTTTGAACAAACTTGGATCCATATGCCATAAGGATGCTTCCTGCCACCTATAATTTAAATCGTCCAAGTGGTTCTCGAGAAGACATTTTAAATTTTCTATTGCTTTAGTATGGAAGATTTTGGCAGGAAAATGATCCCAGATGTCCGCCAAACCGTTTATTCGACAGTTTCGAAAATAGCAAATTTGAAATCAGAATACCCAAAAAACTATATAGAAACCAATTTAGGGTTTCAAAATCAATCAAATAAAAAAATCCAACATGGCCACCAAACATGCTCCATTTTGATTGGCTCATGGCTGCCATGTTTTTTTACTTATCAACTTACCTTGAACAAATATTAATAAACCGTAGTCCCTAATCATATTTCCAAATTTGATTATGATCCATTCAGCGGTTCTGATGAAATCGTTTTCGCGAAAACTAGGCTATATATACATATAAGTCATCTAAGATGGCCGCTGAACCATTTGGCCAATCAAGTTAGCTCGAACAAATTTGGTTCAGCTCATGCCCTAGATGATATTTCATGAGTTATGAATCGATCCTCTAAGCAGTTTCGGAGATTTTCAAACACGTTTCTAAAAATTGGCCAAAATCCAAGATGGCCAACGGCTAAATAGGCCGATCGACTTTGTTTGAACAAACTTGAATCTCTATGCCCTAGGGATGCTTCCTGCCAAATATAATTGTAATCGGCCCAGTGGTTCTTGAGAAGTTGTTTAAAGAAAAGGTTTACAGACGGACGCCAGGCAGACAATCGCCACGGCATACGCTCACTTGGCCTTTCAGAGAGCTATTTGGTGCACAGGAAAATTTTACATGATTGATTCATTTCAGTATTACTGTATTACTAATAAAAGATAGGGGTTCAATGAATGTTTCATGATGCAATGATTCTAGTTATTTAGGGAAAACATTACCTTTGTGCCCATGCTCTGGAAGCCCTTCATCTTGATAGTGAATTCTGGTGTTTTAGGATCCTGCGACAAATAAAAAAATACACGAGACTGTATGCGCGATTCTGTGAGATGGTATAACAAGACCTCTCACATTATAGATACAGAGATTATATGCAGACTGGATGGTCAAGCTATGGTGGAAAATAAACCAATGCACAGAAAATGTATTCACACACATTAACAAGAACAGTCAACATTCCTGCATATATGGCCAATGACCATTTTAAACAAACATGCAAATTTAGTTTCCAACAAGTACACCAACAGAGACTACGTAATTTTCCCAATCAGACAGAGACTGAGGTGCACAAACACAACACTAGCATGGAGCTCTCATTGCATCAAGTGATAGGCATGAGCATGACATCAAAACACAGCATACAAACTTAAGCAAATGCCAATGCTAAATATCACTCATCAGCGTCTTCGCGACAAATTGGCCATTTTACTAACTCTGTATAGACTGTGTTGCACAGATTTTATTTGTGACCACAAATAAAATCTGTTTGATTATCTGGCTGTGCTCATCCTACCTCATCCACAGGACCATGAAAAAGATATCAGTCTCCATACATGCAAGCTCCAGCTCCAATCTAAGTATTATCTTCTCATCTTTTATTGAGCTTATTCACTGTGCATATGCTACAGATAGACAACATGGCCCCCCACCCCCCTCCCACCACCCACACCCCCACCCCTTCCCACAGTAGCTAGAAATTAGATGCTAAAACACAATACAGATTGCTTGTGTATTTATTTCAACAAAATATCATTTATCAGAAACTAAACAACTCACTTCTAGAGGGGAAAACTATCATCAAAAATAAACTTCAGAACAAACGGGTTATAGGAACATCCTGACTACAATGCAGCTGATGGTTACTACTTTCTTTTCAGAGCAGAGCAAGTCATTCTTGACAACTGGCCCTAACAAACGGATTCCCCACCTGCATCACATGTTCAAAATTGGGGATTCAGACCTTTGTCCATGTGGATCAAGCCCTATGACTTCTTCTTTTCGTTCGCCGATCACACCGCCAGTCCTGTAAGTGACTATCGACATGATCATAAGCATTAAGTGCGTGGATCCATGGTTTATTAGTGCGCCGTGCGGCCTGGAACCTCCGTCTTCAGCACTCGAGGTTTCTGTCAGGGTTACCCCACCCTTACCTCCTTTAGTCGCCTCTTACGACACGCAGAGGATACGAAGGTGTATTCTAAGCCCCACCTACAGGGCAAAAGCCCTATGACGACGGAACACATCTTGCAAGATTGTCATTTGCAGTGATCTTAAGTGACACACTTGGCCTGCGCATACCAGTACAGAGGACAAGTTCCATAGCCTGGGTGGGATGTTAAGAAACATGGCACACTTCATCTTGATCAGTGGTGTGGCTGTCTGACAACAGGAACTTCGCAAACAGTGCATAATACCCCGCCATGATGACAAACTAATGAATGACAGCTTTCAGAAAATATTTATTTCTTCCTCAGACCCATCAGACCAGTAATCCTTATGAAGTGTCAAAGCGATCCGCTAAACGATCAAGGAGGTATCGTCCGGAAACCAATTTTCAAGATGGCTGCTGCCATATTGGATTTTGGATTATCGTAAATTTCGATAGGTTTCTTCACCAGACATATTCCAACGACCCTAGGAAGTCATCCGATAAATGGTAACAGCGATATCATCCAGAAACCAACTTTCAAGATGGCAGCCATGGCTTGCGGCCATCTTGAATTTTGGATCAGTGTCGATTTAGATAAATTTCTTCCTCAGACCTAGTCCAACCACTCTATGAAGTTTCAAAGCGATCCGATAAACGGTAACGAAGTTATCATCTGGAAACCAGTTTTCAAGATGGTCACCGGTGGCTGGTGGCCATCTTGGATTTCGGATCATTGTGGATTTCGATAACTTTCTTCCTCAGACCTAGTCCAACGACGCTATAAAGTTTCAGTGATCCGATAAACAGTAACTGAGTTATCATCCGGACACCAATTTTCAAGATGGCCGCATCTTGGATTTCGGATCATCGTCGATTTCGATAGGTTTCTTCCCATGACCTAGTCCAACCACCCTATTAAGTTTCAATGCGATCCGACAAACAGTAACAGAGTTATCATCCAGAAACCAATTTTCAAGATGGCCGCCCGTGACTGGCGGCCATCTTGGATTTCGGATCATCGTCGATTTCGAGAGGTTTCTTCCCATGACCTAGTCCAACCAACCTATTATGTTTCAATGCGATCCGACAAACGGCAACGAAGTTATCATCCGGAACCCACTCTGCCGCCCACACGCCCCACCCACCTGGACGGACAAATGGCGCCATTACATAATACACCAACAAATTTTTTGGCAGGGTATAAAAAGGAGTGAACGAGGAAGAAGAAATGGATCAGATTACTAAATGCACTGAGTATTTTCATGAATTAAAAACAGATGACTAGTCAGCGGACTTAAGCGTGTGTGTACTGCAACTGTCCCTAACCTTAACCATTTAACTCTTGAAATTTCAGGTTTTCAATTTCAAGACACCTATATGTGAAAACTATTGAATATTTTTAAACTAATTTGACTGGAACCTATTCATGTAAGTAGGAACAGCCCACAGTCAAATTATTTTTAAACTACCCAACACAACATTACCAACATCATAAACAATTTGTCATTTCCTTAAGGGTAGCAGGGATCATTGACAGCCAATCCCCCCCCCCTACCCCCCCCCCCCCCCCCCCCCCCGATCCACCTCCTCTATGTACCGTTTTACTTTCTTGAGGTTGTCGAAGTATCTGGTGCTGGCTCTGGTGTTGTGCATTGTCATTATCATTCCGCTGCTTCTTTCTGTCTTTGCTTAATGATGTCACTTGTGTCTCGCTCACAGCCTCTTCAGTTGATGACATCTTAGACCTCAAATACTGGTTTTATAATAATAATATTAATAAATAATAATAATAATAATAATAATAATAATAATAATAATAAATAAGAAACCCCAATTTTTACAGTATTATTACCATTCCCTGACAATTCCCTGTAATTGGTCACCATGACGTTAACCTTTTTAACCCTTTAACACTCACATCAGCCAAAAATGGCTTCTGCAGTGGTCTTGGGAAATGTCCATTTGCAGATCAAGAGAAGACTATTCTTGAAAATTTACCACTGGAATGACTGGCTCGATAACCGAGCCAGTCATTCCAGTAGTAAATTTTCGAAAATAGTCTTCTCTTGGTCTGCAAATGGACATTTCCTATGATAAAATTTAAATTTTCTTGAACAAATTTGAGTGTTAAAGGGTTAAGTAGTCAGCTGAGATAAAAAAGCAAGTGCTATATAAGATCATCTCTTTAGATGGGGCATAATAATATGCTGACATAGACCATATTCAGCTAACATACATATTCATGCTAGACACATCGATAAGTGAGTGAGCGTGATACACTCAAGATGAAATCGTCTCAAGATTACCATGTTATTTACTATCTTTTCGGGAAAATAAATAACTACATGTCAACAGAGACATGTTTAATCATGCTACATACCTCCATGTCCGACACACCTTTTGTGGCTATAGTGGATGACTGCGTCTTGCCTTCCATCAGTTCTAGTAGATCAGCTAAAATGTACATAGAAATAAAAAAAGTACTTAAGTGAATAAACACGTCATCTTATAACGAGATCATATTGAAGAATTCTATAATATACATCTTAATTCACTAGAGGTATACATATATGTATTGTTTTCCTTTCACTGCTTTTATTATAGAAATAGAAACTAACATGTCTATAAACAACCACTCTTTTTGGAGACAAAATATTGTGTTTTGAACATCAAGACACATAGTTCAATATGGCAGGTAGTTCATTGTGACAATGTGGCAGGTGGTTCGTCAAAACATGTTTCATAATGCCAGGTGGTTCACTATCATATGGCAAATGGTTGTATGTGTTATTGACACTAAAATTTTTTAGGCTAAAGTTAGTCAAGAAAATTCAAATTTACTCAGAAAATGGCCATTTGCATATGAAAACAATACTATTTTTGAAAATTCATCACATGAATGACTGGCTCGGTAATCTAGATAGTCATTCCAGTGGTGCATTTTCCAAAATAGTCTTGTCTTGATCTGCAAACAGACATTTCTCAATGACACTACAGACACGTTTTTCGTCCGGCTTGGCCATTAAAGGGTTTAAGTATGTCACCATAGTACTTAGCAGACTGACAGCGACATTATAAACATGACTATACAAACCTTTAGATTTTAACCATGTCTTGGAAGATGTCTGCTGCACAGGGACAGATTTGTCATCTGTATCTTCATCTTCTTTATCCTCCTCATCTTCATCATCACCCTCAAAGTTTGGTTTCTCTATATGTTCTTTGCTCTGCTTGTTAGATTTGGTTGATGCCCTTTTGCTTGTAACCTCATTGTCCCAAACATTTTTGTTGCTGCTGGTCTGATGCACGGAAAGAAACTCATGGAAGCTTGGATCCTCAGCAAGCTACAAATAAACATAGAATTTGTGAATTGATTTGGACCATATCAGAAATATGTTTGAAATATAAAGTGAATGGTTAGTGTTCGGCAGTTCGCTCAAATTATAATCTCGATATTTAACAAATCTAGTTTCAGCAGCACATTAGAGTGCTCAGAATGCTATTTATTTCAACTAACCATTTAATTGCCCAATACTTTTCAAGGAAATTTTGATTTTTGCAGCCAAAAAGAGTATATTTGTAAATTTATAAGTAAAATTTACAAAAAACTGATTTCTGTTATCCTTCAAATGGGCATTCATCAAATGTGTAATGGTCAAGAAAATTCAAATTTCTGGTCAGCCAGTGTCCAATTGCAGACCAAAGAGTATTATTGAAAATTTACTGAGCCAGTCATTCCAGTGGTAATTTTTCAAAAATATTCTCTTAGCCTGCAAATGGACATTTCTTAAGCTCACTGCAGAGGTCATTTTTTACCAACTTGACCATTAAAGGGTTAAGTTGACACAAGAAGAGTTAACAGACTATGTCCTATACTGTAAAAGAATGTGCTTTATCTTGCTTGTGGACTTAACGGATTAACTTCTTACCATGTATCAAAGAAACAAGCTTCCAAGGGAGATAAACATGACACTGGCACACAGGACAGCACGATTATCTAATTTTCATAATCGCTTTTATCATTTTAAATAAATAATCATGATTATTTGACGAAACATACATGTATGGGTGGGTGTGGTTTGGGATTTTTTTAAAGCTTTCAAAGTCCCTAGTATTTCGCTCTATCTGAAAAGAACAACAAATAATGCTAAAATCGATATCGCTGATCAGACAATTACACACAGCTCCAGTCTAATTGCCAGATAGTAATGAGCGTTCAGAAATCACAATTAATATGCTATTATAAACAAGAGGCCCATAGGGCCTGTGACGCTCACCTGGAAGATTAGCATCTGAACTATTTGCATTTAAATAGACCTGACGGATAATTTTTGGAAAATCCAAGTTGGCCATAAAACAAAATTTACCAATCAAATTCTTGTTTGTTTTCTTGAAGCTTATCGTCATAAGATCATTCCATCAAAGTTTGGTTTAAATTGAGCCATTGATTAAGTAGTAGTAGTAGTAGTAGTAGTAGTAGTAGTAGTAGTAGTAGTAGTAGTAGTAGTATTAGTAGTAGTAGTAGTAGTAGTAGTAGTAGTAGTAGTAGTAGTAGTAGTAGTAGTAGGTGTGATTTAAAGGCTTCTGGAACATTTTTTGGAAAATCAAGATGGCTATCGAAAAAAATTAACCAATTAAATTCCTTTATTCAACTTCAGAAGCATATGACCATAGGATCCTTCCAGCCAGGTTTCAATGATATCTGGCCATTGGTTAAGGAGTAGCATTTTAAAGAATTTCTGAGTCTTTTGGAAAATCCCAGATGGTTGCCGAGAACGGCTCTCCAAGTGTGATACCAGCGATCGAAAAGAAGAAGTTGCCGAGAAAATTGACCAATCAAAATTCTCATTATAACTCTAGAAGCCTATCACCATAGGATCATTCCACCCAAATTTTGTTGAAATCAGTCCATTGATTAAGGAACGGTAGTATTTTTAATGATTTCTGGAAAATCCAAGATGACCACCATAAAATTTGACCAATCAAGTTCTGAAGCCTACCCACCTTGGGTCGCTCCAGCTGGGTTTGGCTAAAATCGGCCAAGGGGTTAATGAGTAGTAGGCTTTTAACTGATTTACACAATTTTCCGAAAATTCAAGATGGCCGGAAAAATTGACCCAATCCAAATTCTGTACACAACTTCTGAAGTCTACCGCACAAGAGTCCTTCTAGCCAAGTCTGTTAATTAGGAGTAGCATCTTAAACGATTTCCTGCCATTTTCCGGAAAATTCAAGATGGCCTCAAAACAAATTGACCAATCAAACTTCTGCACACAACTTCTGAAGCCCATCCCCATAAGGTCATTCCGGCCAAATTAGGTTGAAATCCATTCAGCGGTTAATGAGTAGCGTTTTGACAATTTTCGGTAGATTGTTCATAAAATCTAAGATTTTCACCAAAAAATTGAGCAATCAAAATTCTGTATAAAAGGTCTGAAGCCTAGACCCAATAGGGTCCTTCCAGTCAAATTAGGTTGAAATCTGCCCAGAGGTTAATGCGTAGCATTTTCAAGCAAAGGTTGATGGCACCCAGACGGACGGATGGTCGGCATAGCATAAGCTCACTTGGCCATTCTGGAAATTGCAGAAAATTTGGAACAGGGTACCAGTCTCGATAAACCCTTTCTGTCGTCTGTTTTGATGGCCTACGAAAATGGGTTATTTTTATCCGCTACAGCGTCTGAAGACGTCCATATAAGATAAATTGGAAAGGAAATAGGCCTTGGGAACATTGACATAGGTTTAATGAAATGGTGGATACCCTCGCAAGCAATGAATAAATACATATAAGTGTAAATATTTCGCTAAATACCTCATGTTTGATGAAATTATGCTTTCCTATTCTAAGGTGTTTAGCGAAATATTTACACTTTTATATGCATTTTAAACGAAATCTAGGATTTCTTTTTTCACGAGAGAGTTGATACTTACCTCCCTAATACTTTTGATATTGCTAAATATTGGCTTTCACTCAATAAACACTCAGATTAAAACAGTTAGGTGCCCCTACTGGGCAGGGAGTCAGAGCGTAGTCTGGCGGATGCCAGCCCCACCACCGCGCATGCGCAGACTAGCACTTCCTCTGACTAGATTATTGGCTGACACACATGCAACTATTAAGAGCCTGAAGACCGAGCCTCTGTGGGGTGGAGAGGCCGGGTCCGTATCTAGGGAGGTAAGTATCAACTCTCTCGTGAAAAAAGAAATCCTAGATTTCGTTTATTTCACTTCAAGAGTATACTTACCTCCCTAATACTTTTGATATTGCCAGAATTCGAAAGTGAATCTGGCGGGAGGGAGGCGAGGTCAAAAGACCAGCTCATCCCTATACGCTTTTCTGCGTTTAAGGCACTTAAACTTCTGAAACTGTAAGAAAAAACAGTCAGGATTTGACTAACCATCGGATAACACCACCGATGTATGAGAGATGACCGAATGTCATATGCGCTCCCCCCCCCCCTCCTTCCTGGGAGGAAGAGTCGACTGACCTCAATGTCCTATACGCTCTCTACGTACAAGTGCCATGTACTACAGGACAGAGACGAAAAAGCTCCATTTTCGTAACTCTCAACAATGAACCACACAAATACACAAACCATCACCATATTAATAACGGGTAATCGTGACAATACAATCAACAACGGACAACACATGAACAAGACTGACCTTGTTGAAATGGCTGCTGACATCATCTTCCCATTGGTAAAGACTGATGCAGGCCCAAAAAAGTGGGTGTTTCCATAAATTAATTGTGAAATATATAAGTAATGAGGAAAAAACCTCCTCAAAAAATATAAACCGAGTTATTTTTTCAAAATCGACAAGGCGAGAGGATTAGAGGTGTCACGGAGATAATGGTCTGTAAAACTTGACTCACAGTGCCACTGAGCCACCGACATAATATCATCCACAGGGACCCCATTAAATAGGGCAGTGGATGTCACTACGCCGCGGACAGTGAGCCTTGGCCACGTCAACCTGCTTCCCGGTGGCGGATTTATGGCAAAACTGAATGCATTCAACAATCCACCTGGAAATGGTGTCCTTAGAAGCCCTGCCATGGGGTTCAATATATGACAACCATAACGCTGACTGGTCGGTGCGCCACTCCGCCGTACGTTGTTTGTACCGGCGCAGCGCCCGGACGGGACACCATGCTTTAGAATTAGGATCATATCTAGTTAAAGCAGGCAAAATAATAGGTTGACCTGGATATTTCAACGACTGATTTTTAGCCAAGAAATTAATCCTAGGTAGCAGCTTAAGGCCTTCCCCTGAAACCACAAAACGGTCATCCTCGGCTGATAAGGCATGAATTTCACTCCTACGCCTAGCCGAGGCCGCAGCAATTAAAAACACAGTCTTCAGTGTTAATAGTTTCATAGAAATGGAACTAAGTGGTTCAAAAGGCTTATCCCCTAGTACTTGAAGCACTAGCGATAAACTCCAAGACGGAATCACCGGTGGATTCCTTGGTCTTAGATTGCCCATGCCTTTAATTAATACATTTAATGTATTTACTTCATCACTTCCCCTCTTAGCCAAGCAAGGAATAACAGACATTAATGCTGACTTATAACCAGCAATAGAGTTAGGCTTGAGGCTATAGGCATCATAGAGGTGACAGAGGAAATCAGCTACTACTTGAATAGATGAATCCATTAGATCAATACATCTTTTTGAGCACCATTCTGCAAATCTGTTGATTTTATAATTATATGCTCTGGAGGTTGACCCCCTCCTGGCTTTGGCCATAAACATGGCTGCTTGCTCAGAAAAGCCCTCCTTAATTCTAGATTCCTTGACAACATCCACGCAGTCAATCTGAACATTGACGGATTGTTGTGAAGGACCTTGCCCTGGAAGATAATATCGTCCATCAGAGGCAGAGGAACTGGATTGCAGACCAGAAGGTCCAGCAGATCCGTATACCATGATCGGCTTGGCCAATCCGGGGCGATCAGAAGCACTTGGCATTCCTCTTGTCTGATTTTCTGAAGAATTTTTGGAATCAGGATTGCTGGAGGGAATGCGTATGCATACATTCTCCCCCAGCTGATAGCTAACGCATCTGTTGCGAAAGCGCTTGGATCCGGAATCGGAGAGACGTACGTCGTCATCTTCGCATTCTTCTTCGTTGCGAACAAATCGATGTTGGGTTTCCCCCAATGGTCGAACAGACGATCCGCCACACATTGATTTAGTTGCCATTCCGTGGGTAAAACACTCATCCTTCGGCTCAATGAGTCTGCTAGCAGGTTTAACCTTCCCGGAATATGAACTGCTTTCAAGGTAATCTGGTGATCCAGACACCAACAAAGCAGTCTCCATGTCATCATACAGAGACTGGGCGACTTCGTTCCGCCCTGGCGGTTTATGTAAGTCACAACTGTTGAGTTGTCTGAACGAATGAGAACAATCTTGCCCTGAACTTTCTGTAAGAAATGTTCCAGGCCCAGGACTACTGCTCTTAGCTCCAGTAGCTTTATATGTTCCTTTGACTGTTCCGGATTCCAAAGCCCTGATATCGTGGACTCTTCCAGGCAAGCCCCCCAGCCCTCCATCGATGCATCTGTATACACAGTCACCTGAGGGTGGGGAGGGGTCAGCATAACCCCCACCAAGAGATTCTCTGTGAGCAACCACCATTGCAGGTGGTGAATCAGAGGCGCCAACACTGACACGTTCGAGTCCAGCGAACCTGTACTCTGGGTCCATTGTGTCATGAGAAACAACTGGATCGGCCGCCTGCGTAAGGCGGCCTGAGGAATGACTGGTTCCAAAGAAACCATCAACCCCAGCATTCTCAAGTAAACCCGTGCCAGGACATGACGACTGTCGCACACTGACTGAATTAACGAGATGAGTTTTAGCACTCTCTCCTGAGTAGGATAAACATATCCCGTCTCCAGATCGAAGAACATTCCCAGGTAAACAAACCTCTGGGATGGAGTCAGCTCTGATTTCGGAAAATTTATCATCCAGCCCAAATCCGAGAGAGTTTTCAAAACAATCACCAGATTGGCCGATAAAGCTTCCTTGTCGTGTGCCTTTAACAGCCAGTCGTCTATGTACGTGTGGACTGCTATGCTTCTCCTGCGGAGGTATGCTGTGATCGCAAGAACCACATGGGTGAAAACCCGAGGAGCCGTGGAAATTCCGAAGGGCAACACCCTGAATTCCCACTGTCTGCCCTGGAATGCAAATCTCAGGAAGCGACAGAAACTCCCGTGGATGGGGATGTGGAAATAAGCGTCCTTCAAATCTATCGACTCCGTCCACATCCCCCTCTCCAACCCCGCCAACACCGAGCGCACCGTTTCCATCTTGAAACTGGGTGTCTCGATGAACTTGTTCAATGGCTTGAGGTTGAGAATCGGTCTCCACCCTCCGGTGCGTTTTGTTACTAAGAACAGGGTTGAATAGAAGCCCGGACACCTTTGTGCCGGCTGAATAGCTCCCTTTTGTACGAGGGAATCTATCTCCTCCTCGATACACAACCTTTGCTCTGGATCTCTCGGAATGGGAGTCCAGACTGGCACTAGAGAGTCGCGACGGCGGGCCTGTCATCCACTCTGGATGATACCCGACGGAAAGCCATCGCAAGACTAAACGGTCCTGAGTTAACCGTTCCCACTCTTGCATGTGGTCGGCTAGCCGGCCTCCCACCGGTCCACCTAGGGACCGAGGTGGACACGAGGCATGCAAGAGCGGCACTGTCTCCGTCGCCATAAACATCGGAGTGGTTCTTACCGCGGTAACCGTCCCGTCAGGACCGATAACCACGCCCAGATCCTCGCGCGCCCCGCCCCGCTCCGCACCTCGGTGCGCGGGCGGCTGCCTGGCTGACGGCGCCTGAGGAACCTGCGCCCCCCTCCTGCTGGCCGAATCGCACGCGGCCGAGGCCGACGCTGCGACGGTGGCTGGCCTCTGACTTGGCCAGCACCACCTCGAGCCAGCAGGGGACGATACGCAGGGGCCGCGGCGCGAACGTTAGCACGACGCAGCACCTCAAACTGCTCGCGCAGCGCCCTCTGGTTATTCACCAGGGTGACCGTCTCCTGGAGGTGTCGACATCCCTCACCTCCAAAAAGACCAGGACCCGTCATAGGCGTACGCAGTAGCCTATTGTACAGGTCCTGAGACGGGCACAGATTGTCCAGGGCATAGGTGCGTCTTGCCCGGACACTCCTGGTCACCGCCCGAGTCATACAGTCCAGCGCCAGGTTAATACCATCCTGGATAGCTCGCTGGACCGTGACCGGACTTGGCTGGCGCGATGCGGATGCCGTTACTACCCCCTGTAACAGCTGGGAGACGTGGGACAGAGCGGCAATCGAAGCCCTCCCACTCTCCTCCGCATCACGCAACGCGGTATTCGCCGAACGCAACGCGTTCGAGCACAAGACCCCCGTGTCAGAACGGGAGCCTGGCCGCGCATCCTCACCCAAAGCCGCGCGGTCATCCACGCTGGGCATGGGTACCACACCGTACCGCTGGTAATCCAGGGGCACGATGCGACAACGCCTGGCCACCTCGCGAGGGGCCTTCGCGAGACGTCCACTCGACTTAATGGACGACTCCGCCGCCTTGAACATGTCAACGACATGCTCCGCCAGCGGCAGAGAAGGCATAGCGTTAGCAGTCGGTTTCCCAGCTAACCACGGCCTGTGGTCACGCTGGCTAGCCGACTGCTCCACGGGCAGATCAGGCCTAACGCTCACCAACCACTGGCAAGCGTCAGACCAATCCTCCTCCGTGGCTAACTGCGAGCGCTCTACAAGACGGGGTCCTTCGTCTTCCTCCTGAGCGCAAGCAGCAGAGCTTGACGGCGGGTACGCTGATACACCTGGCAAGCCAGGGAAAACATGCGGGGCTGACAGCACCGGCATGACAATATCACTGGTTTGACCAGGAGCAGGCACCGTGGCAGAGCGCGGGGTATATAGCGCCCCACCACGGGCCCGGCCAGCACCAGCAACACCCTCGGCAAGCCGAGGTATGCGGTACCGCTGGCCATCAGCAGCGCCCTGGGCCACCACCTGAGCCGCGGACTCTACTCCAGGGTGAGTAAAACCGTGGAAGAAGCCGCCTGTATTCCCCGCGAGGGGTGCACAAACGTCCTCATCCATGTCCACGTCGTCAGACGGCGACCCTAGCAGGTAATCCTCATCACCCTGGTCAGAAAGATTAGACCCCGGGTCAGCAAAGAGAGCTAACCCGGGCTGACCAGGAACGGTGCCATAGGAGGTACTGGCCACCGCGGCGTGCGGATACCCCTGGACTGATAAGCAGCCCGCGGGTTCCAGCGACAACCATCCACGGTCCCCTATCGGCGCGGCAATAAGCCTGCTGCCAGGGTCGTGGAACGCCCCCTCTAATGGGGCCACCTCTGAATCGTCGAACAACGGAAGCGGTCTAAGGAAAACCGATCCAGAGGCGGGGATTACCTGCTCCGAAGCCGATGATGAGGACAGTAAAGGATTTGGTCCAGGAAGCATGCCACGAAGCAACTCTGGAACCAAATCCTTTACTGCCCTCTTCATCTCTCCCAACATCTCGGTCCGGAAGGCCTCCATATCCACCGCGGACGAGACCTTCCCCTTACCCTTCCTACTTACAACCTCTCGTTTCCGCTTCTTCTTCTTCTCCTCCTCTACCACCTTGTCCGTCGCCTGTAAGCACAAGAATTCGGACATTAACTCGCCCCCCCAGTGCTTACATATGTCACAATTAGCTAAGGGACCACAAGGGCTACATTGATAGCAAAGATGAGGCCAGAACTTATCATGTAGAAACCGTCCACAGGACGCGCAACCCGGTCCCTGAAACAGGGCAAAGGACGAGGAGTATGAGCAAACTAGTTAAGCTTAGACACTCAAACCAACTCAAAGAGAAGGAAAACGATCATAAAGATCAATATACATCAGAAACCAGCATAGCGACTTGAATTGCTGATAAATACATAGCCAGGCTGATTATGACGTCATTAATCCCGTGACAGGAAAAATTCGATCCCAACAAAACATCCAAGTGCAAGGACGAATTGTATGCTGAATGGACACGTCGACTACACAACCATCAGATACACATAGATAACTCTTTTCTGGCAAAAATGTTAATTATCTCCCTTTGCTTACTATAATTAACATCACCACATTATCAATAACTAGATACCTGACACCTTGTATAGACAAACCATCCGTGACGAACCAGAGTACTCCACCACCTGCACGCCTCTTAACTCTCTCCACCTCATGGGGAAGGAATTGGATCAAGAGGGCAAAGTGAGAAGACCTTTATACTAGGCCTCCAACTCACTGGACATAATTTTTCATTTGGTTAGATAACCTAACAGAGTTAGTAGGAAATGGAACCATGGTGGAGAGAAAACTAACTCTCTGCTGCTGTGATGCCACCACCTAGCGTCATACAGACCTGTGGACATAAACAGAAAGAGAAATTAGCCTTAGGTAGCACCGAGTTGACATAAACCAACTAACCAAGGCGCTTATCACGGTAAACGCGAGTCCCGGAAACACAATACACCGGGAAGAAAACTCGCTAATTTTACTAGAAGTCACCTGATTTAAAGGTCCTAGGTCCCCCTGTGGCGAAGTGATCCTTCCTGCCATCCAAATCAGTGACTATCACTCCAAAATAACACCACTTAAACAGTTTAAGAGTAAGAAAAAGCTTTTGCACAAAAAGACATGTGTGATCTCTCTGCCAATAATCTAGCAAAGAGGAAGTGCTAGTCTGCGCATGCGCGGTGGTGGGGCTGGCATCCGCCAGACTACGCTCTGACTCCCTGCCCAGTAGGGGCACCTAACTGTTTTAATCTGAGTGTTTATTGAGTGAAAGCCAATATTTAGCAATATCAAAAGTATTAGGGAGGTAAGTATACTCTTGAAGTGAAAATACGTGGCATGCGAGGGTATCCACCATTTTGTCTTCATGGTAATTTCGTACTTTAAAATTCCAAACCGAGCTCGGGTGCTCGGTCGACGATAGTTAACTAGCTAGTTAACAATTTCAAGTTTGACTGGAATCTAGCTACCTTTAGCTACTACGGTTAGCCAGTCAAACTCTACCACGGTGAGACATGAATGGTCCAAGAGACATGCACATTCAGACATGTTAACAGCACGATTCTTTCTAAATTGTATGAACACATATATGAATCCACATCTGCTATAATCGATTGATCGCTAAAATAATGCCCGAATAACAAGTGAAGACCCTCCATTGATAAAGAACATGATCTAAAACATTGATATATGTGAATGTCTAAGTAATACATTAGTGTGTGAGTATGTGTGTGATTGTGCGTACCTCTCCAAGCAATTTGTTCACAACACCATCTTTCTTACCACCAGCAGGTTTCTTTATTCTATCCTGTTGAAACAACAATGATACTGTTATAAATGATGATTAGCATATTAAAACAGTGTGTACACCAGTTACTTTTGTCCTCTATAAGACTTGTTTGGACAGCTAAATGGTAACCTCCTGAACATTTAAAAATCTTTGAAATAAACATGGACTGAAAGTTGTTGGTGCCTAAATTTTCTTTTGAACCATTTAACTCTAATTTGTTTAAGAAAATTTCCATTTTTTCATACAAAATGTACATTTGCAGGACAAGAACACAAATTTTGAAAGTTTACCACTGGAATGACTTGCTCGATTGTCGTTTGATAATTATATAAAAAATCATGGAGCTATGGTAAAAAAAAATCATAAACAGATCTATGGAATTTTCTATGATGTTCAGTGAACTGTGAAAAGATGTACTATTATGATAAACTCCGGATTTCGACAGCCAGAAAATGCCGGTGGGAGGAGGTGAGGCTCGAACCAGCACTCATCTACCATCCAACAGAGAAGGTTGTGAAGAGACTAGAACCCTGGCATACGCTTGGGTTCTGCTATCTGACTCATAGAGTGCTAAACTTCCATGGTCTAGACCGCGCTCCCCCCCCCCTCTTTTGTCCGCACAAAATTCAGAGGGCTGTCACTGGGGATGCAACACCCACCAGACCCGTGTCAGCCCCAAGTCTCAGCTAGGGCAGTCCAGTAGAGTGCAAAGAAGCTACTACAACTTCTAACTTTGAAAAAATATCAGTATATCGATTAGATTTTCAAATTGGAATGAGTCTAATGTCTGGTTGACAGGATAAGAATACTCTTGTACCAGACTATTTACCTAAGCAGTCTGGTATTTCGACTGTAAGTAAATATATTTATAGTCACTTAATTAATGTAAACACTAACCATTTGTGAGTGCTTGATCTTTTCTTGATCATCACAGGAGCTCGGCCAAATCCATGGTCGTACTCAGTCATGTGCATAGCGTTTGTTCAGTGTAGGCGGAAGACTTTAGTGATGTGTGCGAAGTAGTGGTCGGACGTGGCTTAGTTTAGGTTTGACAGATTGGCGACGGCTACCGGATTAAGTGAGCTGGAGATGTCGCGAAGGTAGAAATCAGTGAATGACGACTCGGCATGCCATTGTGCTACAGACATCACCTCCTCTAATGATACACCCTTATAAAGGGCCGATGATGCTGCTAGTGCTCGGACCTGATGGGCATTCGCATGAACAATTTGCTTTCCTGTAGCGATTTTGTGTGACATCTTAATAGCGTCAACTATCCAACGAGAAATAGTATCTTTCGAGGCACGTAAATGGGGAGCTTTGAGACATAACCACAGAGATTTCGGGTCGTCCCTCCACTCATTAGTACGTTTCTTATACATTTTAAGACATCTGACAGGACACCAAACAGAAGAGTTTGGGTCATGTCTAGTTAAACTTGGCAAATTGATCGGCTGTCCTGGATATTTAAGTGACTGATTCTTTGACAGGAAACAAAGACGTGGAAGTAGTCGTAAACGTTCACCCGTGACGACAAAACGGTCTTGGTCGGCAGAAAGCGCATGAATTTTGCTTCTCCTTCTCGCCGACGCTGCTGCAACCAAGAAAACTGATTTAATAGTTAACAGTTTAATATCAATAGATCTAATCGGTTCAAAAGGAGCTTGTCCTAAAACCTGTAGAACAAGATATAGATTCCATGATGGGATAGGAATTGGCTGTCTAGGTCGCAGATTGCTCATTCCTTTGATAACTTCATTCAAGGTGTCATTCTCCACTCCTTCAACAGTGAGACTGGGAATGACTGAAGCTAATGCAGACTTATATGCTGCTAGGGTAGAAGGTACAAGTTTGTCAACTTCGTATAAATGACAGATAAAATCCGCTACGTGTTGAACAGATGCAGAAAAGGGATTAATATCTCCTCTCTCACACCACTGTGCAAATTTGTTGATTCTATAATTATATGTCTTTGTGGTTGAAACTCTTCTGGCTGAAGCAACAAACTTCGCTGCTTGCTCAGAAAAGCCACCCTCAATTGCACGCTGCTTGACAACATCCATGCAGTCAATTTGAACATTTCCGGTCTGTCGTGGAGGTACAGACCCTTGTTCTGAGAGATTATATCTCTGGCGTCTGGCAGAGAGACTGGATTGCAGACCAGAAGGTCCAGCAGATCCGTAAACCATGATCGGCCTGGCCAATACGGGGCGATCAGTAGTACCTGGCACTCCCCATCTCTTATTTTTGCCAGAACTTTTCGGGATGAGAATTGTTGGAGGGTACGCATACGCGTACATCCCCTCCCAACTTATTGCCAGTGCGTCTACTGCTAAGGCTAGCGGGTCCGGGATCGGTGACACGTAAGTGACCATCTTTGCGTTTTGATTCATCGCAAACAGGTCGACATTTGGCTTGCCCCATTGTGTGAATAGAACCTCCGCTACCGATTGGTTGAGCTGCCATTCCGTCGGACGACAAACCGTCCTTCGACTGAGAGCATCCGCTAGGATGTTCAATCTTCCTGGAATGTGTGCTGCCCGAAGAATAAGATTCTTCTCTTGGCACCACAGCAGAAGGTTCCAAACCATCATACACAACTCTGGTGATCTTGTCCCGCCCTGGCGGTTCAAATAAGACACCACTGTCGAGTTGTCTGTCCTTATTAGGACAACTTTGCCTTGAATCAGGCTCTCGAACTTTCGAAGTGCTAATACCACCGCTAGTAGTTCGAGCACATTGATATGTTTCTGCGCATTGGTCCGATCCCATTCCCCTGACACTGACTGATTGTCCAATACAGCTCCCCAACCCGTCAACGATGCATCCGTAAAGATGGACATCTGAGGTTGAGGAGGTTGTAGCAGAACACCTCGCAGGAGATTCTGTTCGGGTAACCACCACTGAAGGTGGAATATCAATGGTTCTTTGACTGGAATCCTCAGAGATAACGGATCCGTTTTCTGAGACCAGAATGACATTAGACACATCTGAATTGGCCTGCGCCTGAGTGCCGCATATGGAACCACCCTCTCCAGAGATACTAGTAACCCCAGTATCCTGAGAAACTGGCGCGCCGTCAGATAGGCTCCTAGAGAAACCGACTCCAAAACTGCAATCAGGCTTTTGACTCTGCTCTCCGCCGGAAAAGCTACGCCGTCCCTGAGTTTGAAAAAGATTCACAGATAGACAAACTCCTGGGATGGAGTCAGTTCTGATTTCTCTAGATTTACAATCCACCCTAGATCCTTTAATAAGGCTAGGACTACCTGCAGATTGCTGCGCAGAGTGACTGGATTCCCTGCCTTCAGCAGCCAGTCGTCTATGTACGTGTGAACAGCTATGTTTCTCCTGCGAAGTAAAGAAGTCATGGCGAGAACCACCTTGGTGAAGACCCTTGGAGCTGTGGTCAGGCCGAACGGGAGAGCATTGAATTCCCAAACATTGTCTTGGAATGCAAAGCGAAGGTACTTCTGAAAAGGAATTGACATTGGAATATGAAAATATGCATCCTTCAGATCTATCGACACTCCCCACATGCCTTTCCTCAGCCCTGTCATTACTGCTGCAACCGTCTCCATCTGAAATTTGGGAGAAAGAATAAACTTGTTCAACGGTTTGAGATTGAGAATTGGTCTCCATCCTCTGGTACGCTTCGGAACGAGGAACATGATCGAATAGAAGCCCGGAGAAGACTGATCCTTGACTAAATGAATGGCCTTCTTCTGATGAAGAGATTGTATTTCTGACCGAATGGCGTCTAGACGATCTGATTCCCTTGGAACAGGAGTCCATATTGGAGTCGAGGTTAACGGAACTAACGATTGATGGATGAGCCAGTCCGGATCGTAGCCGTTTCTTATCCACTGACAAACTAAACAGTCGCGCATGACCTGTTCCCATTGTTTAGGAATAGCTGAAGTCTGCCTCCGACGGAAGGAATCTGCACACAATTGTCGGTCAAGATTAGCCGATAAGACGCTAAATCGCTTCGGTGAAGATTCTCGACTCCATCTGTCTCCGAAGCCATCGGTAGTGGTTCCGCCGGAAACCCGTCAGGAACGAGCCCCACGGCCGCCCCGCGGCTTCTTGTGGTACGACGGTCCGGAACCGCCGCCACGGCTATCCTTACGGTAGCCGCCTCGGCCCGAACCGCCACCCTTCCTGTCTTCCTCATACGGCCTCTTACTAGAGGACTTGTATGAGGACGAACGGCCAGGTCCTTGCGATCCGGATGACCTATGGGCATCACGGCCAGAAGGACGGAAGGGCGATCTAGGACGCTGCCTCTGCTGCTCCTGTCTATGCTGACGGTAGGACTGTTGCGGCTGAGTCCTCTGAGTCGACTTCCACGACTTGCCGACCACTTCTTGCTCCGCCACCATTGACGCAACCTTGGAGAGCGCTTGTCGTGCCGAGCCGCCGAACAAGCCTGGACCAATGAAGGGCGCAGACGATAATGCAGCCCTCATCTCCGGTCCTGGTTCTACACAATCGAGAACCATTCTCCGTCGCTCTGCCAACGTTCTAGTAATTACCCTGGCCAGGCAATCCTGAGACAGGCGCATGGTGTCCCGAATAACTCCGGGAGCAGCCTCTGGCACCTGTCCGCCTTCCGCCGTGCAGTCCAGCATACCCTGCAAGACGATACACCCGTGCGACAGCGCAGCCATGCTGCCCTGGCCGCATCCTCAATGAGCGTAAGCTCATTGAACGGGTCTTTGTTGGTCTGCGAAACCAAGGGACGTGACCGCCCCTTAGCCTTCCCAGCCAACGGCCTATTTAGCGCCTCTCGTTCCGCAACGGAAAGCCGTGGAACCCGGGCGTACTGATGATAGGCCAGCTCCGGAAAATGGACCCTACTCCTTATCCCCTTCGGGGCCTTTGGTAATGCATAGTCTGGCTGAACCAGACGGTATGCCGCAACTTCCAACATGTCAGAAGTCTGCGTATCCAATGGGAGTGTCGGCATGGCAGAAGAGCCACTTGACAGAGCGCTAGCCGCACGCTCTGACATCCGTTCCATCGCCGGATCGCGCTGAGATCCTAGATCAGATGCCAACCCGAGACGATTGGTCATCCATCCAAGGACCTGCACCCATTCAGCTTCGGTGCAGAAAACGGACTCGTCCATCAAAGAACTGCCGTTCTCATCCTCCCTCTCCCTTAGATGAGAGGGCCACCGATGATCCATGCTGGGCGTTACGATACGCGTCTCTGCCAGGACAGAGCGCATCCATAACGCGACTACCGGCGGCACCGGTGTCTAGCGAATCGCCAGACACGGATTGCCCGCAATCCATCGGCTCCCGCACGGGATCCGGGACTACGACCGCCTTAACTACGGCTGGTACCGTCACTCCGATAGGAGCCGCACCTAACGCCGCCGGGATACCAGCAGGAACCGCAAAACACGGCTCCGCCGGCATTCCCGGTTGCACAAATAGCGGATGGAATATGCCCGACGGAACGTCGACATCACCATCCGCCTGGCAAACCTGTACAAATCCCGAGGGCGACCCCTGGGACGTACTAGGCATTGCCGTCATCGCAAGATCCGGCATGCCGGAATCCTCCATTAGCAGCAGATCTTCCTCCTCTACCGTCGGCTCTTGAGCCAAGGACAGAGAAGGGGCAGGTGCATGCCCCTCAGCAGAACTAGCCGGACCACCTAATGGTTGTCCTGCACCAGCTTGCCTCACCGGGACCGTGGACTGCAACGAGTCAAACATCGCCTTGAACTGGGCCGCCCATACGCCCAGCGCTGAATCCATTCGTTCATTCAGACGACCTTCAAGTCCCATAAGAGACGCCTGCTGCACCTTCGCTGCCTTGTCCTTCGCGATCCTCTCCAGCCTCGCACGTCGATCCCTGTCAAACTCTGCCACCATTGCCGACGACCACTTCACGCACACATCACAAGGGCTGCCGACCTTACACTGAGCGCACGCCACACAGTGATGTCCCAAGTACTTCCGCTTCATGAACCTGTTGCACTTCTGGCACAATGTGTCCGGATCCTTAGGTTTCTGCGAACACAGAGAAAAATTAAAACGCTGCACATGACAAATGATGAGGAGCAACACGCACAATCGACTTGATAGTTAAGATTTCTTAAACACATTAACTTTCTCTTAAATTAATGATAATCAAGTTCTTAGGCAGGAAATATTTGAAACTTTTTTGAGTGAAAATTTTTTTAAACACACAACTCAGCCTTTAACTAGCGTTAAATAACCAAGGGTACATCGCCGATCGCTACAAACACCCTCGACAATGAAGCGAAAGCTAAAAATCGGCGATAAACAGAGTGCATAGACACACCAAGCCAAGAACGACATAATACATGGGCGCCGCCATCTTGGCCAAGGGCGCATCCATCTTTAGAGGAACCGAGTCGCAAGAGAAAATTAACCGAGTACCCGAATTACATTAAACGCTAACGGGTACAGAAGCGACTCCAACAATGGCTAACATTTTAAAACAATGTGCCAATTTAAGGAAATTTCAAACAGTATTTATGGCACGAATGTATAAATTCTAGATTGATACAACCTGCCCCTGTGATGATTTTCCTAGTTCCTCCATGAAGCCACCGATGTAAATCCTTCCTAACACCGATAACCGCTTAAATTAACTAATATTGGAGCACACTAAAATTGCGACTTGACAAAAACGCAAAATAGACGAATCTGACTGGGGAATTGGGAATTTTGGGAATTGACTCGGTACCTGCGGCTATGGTATTCCCGGACACAGTAGGGGCAGGACCAGGAGAGTGCGGAGTTTTAATTGTTTATTTTGAGCTAGACTAGATAATAGACATTATCATAATAGTACATCTGGTAAGTATTATTCGAAGTAGAATTTCCCTGCAGTTACTGCTTTTTTAGTATTTCTTCGGGAAGTATTTAGTCTATTTACCAGTATTTCCCCCACCAGAAAATTTCTCGCAACTCTGTTTTCAAAAACTGTCTTCTCTTGACTTGCATATTTTTACCATTCAACAAGCAAATATTTTAATATGCTTGACCAAGTTTGACCACAATATTATTCTTTCAATATTATTTTCGTTCACCTGATTTGATATGATCTTGTCTTTCTGCTCTAGTGATGCAGACTGGCTTTGTTGATGTCGCTGTTGTTGGTAAGAACTGTCAGTGGCATATTTGCTCCAGGAACGAGGCTTATTTACATCACCAATATCACTAGCATGGCTGATCTACAGTACAGAAAACAATGGTATAGTTAGTAATTGAGATGGATAGTTTTATGGACTCCTAAAAAACAGTGAAACAAAACATTTGCCCCGCCATAGAAAAAACATCTTTCTATAAAGGCCACTTTTACCGGGTCTACAGGTTGACCTTTATAGAGGTTAACTGCATAGCAACACTCACTAGACTACTGCTATTTACTATTGCTATGATTATGTCATGGAAAATTAACGAGGCAAATTTCCTACAATAACGATCACATACATTGACTCCAAATGAAATACATGTACTAGACATGATTTCTTGGCATTGCGACATGATAAAAGTTACCTGTATTTTGGATGTTCCAATATAGGAGTGGTTAAAGTACTTGAATGCCTGGTTAGCAGATTCTGCTGTTTTAAATCCAATGAATGCAAACTTCCTGAATACTCCATCGTCAGTAAATTTAAGTGTGCAGTCCGTCACCTCACCATAAGATGCAAACAATGACTGGAGCTTGTCCTGTTTAATCTGTAATGAGATGACACATTATAGTTAGCATTATGCGTTAGCACGTTAACCATTTAATGGTCAGATTTAATCAAGAAAATTAAAATATTTATTTATAGGATGTTCATTTGCTTGACAAGAAGACTATTTTTGAAAATTTACCTCTGGAATGACTGGCTCAGTTACCGAGCCAGACCTTCGTGAAAAATTTTCAGAAATTGCTTTCTCTTGTCCTGTATTTGACATTCCTCAAGACCACTACGGAGGCCAGTTTTGGCCGGCATGACCATTACGGGTTAATGGGCAAGTTGGCTAAAAATAGCCTCTGTACATGGTCTTGAGAAATATGACCTTGTGACCTCAGTATAATCATGCTGCTTCCTAACATATAGGCAACCACATATTCAAGCTTAGTTGCAATAGATCCTGAAATATAAGCTGAGAAGTTTAGCTAAACGCACCCCTGCTACAAGTGCTAGGCCTCAAAGTAGATCTAAGATCTCTGATCTTGGGTCGGGCGCAGTGGTGCAACACTTTATCTGGGTACCAAGCCAGGTATTTGGAGCGAGTGGCCAATCATAGCACTAAACAACTCATCTTTCATGACAGTTAACATTATGAATATCCGTCATGGTGCTCGCCGTGTGAGTTCCTGCCAAGCATGTGCAGCACCGGGGCCCCCAGCCTCGAAGGAGTCCACCCAAGCTACTGGTGGTAAAGTTTGTAGACCTTGGAGAAAAAGGAAGACAGTTGTCCAACCTAAAGAACAAGTAAGCAAACCACTGACTATCATGCAATGGAATGCTGAAGGAGTTTCTAATAAGAAAATGGAGCTTAGCCAAATTCTCAAGGAGAAAGGCGTAGAGGTCATAACCCTGGTCCGGAATAACATAAATGCCATTGAAGTTCAGACAGACATGGGCGGACGTGAAATTCTTACAATTAAGCTAATTCCAGAGAAACGTCCTCTCACTGTTGTCAACCATTATTGCTCTAATAATCAACCATTGAATTTCAGAAAAATCCCAGTTCACCCAGATTCAACTATCGTTGCTGGTGACCTTAAGTCATTCTCAGTTATGGGGCTATCATTCTACTGATAGGAGGGGTGAAGACATTGAAAACTGGATGGATGAGCAGAAGCTGATTCTCTTGAATAAGGCAGATGACCCCACTACATTCTACTTAAGACGATGGCATACCTCAAGTTCTCCTGATCTAGCATTTTCGACAGAAAATCTACATCAAGAATCTTTGCGTATTGTTGGGGAACAACTTGGAGGCAGTGATCACCGCCCTGTTTTCATTACCATTAACATGGATGTTGAGATTGACCAGAATCAGACTCCTCGATGGAACTATAAGAAAGCAGACTGGGACAGATATCAGAAAGAGTGACAGATTGGTAAAAGACATTGATGTCAAAAACCAAAATATCAATAAAGTTGTTAAAGCGCTTAACTCTGCTTTACTCTCTGCTGCTGGCAAATGCATTCCTAGGGGATCCAGGAAAAATTACAGACCCTACTGGAGTACGTCTCTGCAAAAGTTACACGAAGAAATGTCCAACGCAAGGGAAATTGCAGAGAATGTCCCAACAGAAGCCAACCACGTGAGACTCCAACAATCCAAGTCAAAATATTTGAAAGCCAAAATCAGAGCCACCAGAGAATCGTGGAGAAAAAAACCGTCAAGCTTAAATCTTGAAAAAGATACGAACAAACTCTGGAGGCTTGTGAAGCAGCTTAACGATGAAAACACCAGAGTACCGAACATAACTCTTGAAGAGGCTTGTGAAATCTTTGCTGGTATGTTTCAGAAAGTAAGCAATCTAGATGTGCCAGTGAGTCGTACAAAAAGCTGCAATGAAGTCTGCAAAGGGGAACGGAGAGAGACACAAATACATGCCGCGGGAATGGATGAGCTTCTGACCATCAGCGAGTTGGAGAAAAGCTTGAAAGTTCTGAAAAACAGGAAGTCTCCTGGACCAGATGTAATAACCAATGAGATGTTGAGGAATCTGGGTACTATTGGAAATCACAAGCTTTTGGAGATTTTCAACCACAGTTGGTACACAGAAGTTCCCCAGTCTTGAAGAGGCCAACATGATCCCTGTACTGAAGAAAGGCAAGAATAAATCCAAAGCGGCAAGTTATCGACCTATCAGTCTGACTAGTTGCACTGTCAAAGCCATGGAAAGAATCCTCAACCAGAGACTTCTTCGACATCTTGAAAGCAACAATCTCTTAGCGGATGAACAAAATAGCTTCAGAAAGTGTAGATCTACTGAGGATCAAACAATGTATCTGACACAGTCTATTGAGGAGGCATTCCAACAGAAAAAGCATACCATCACCGTGTGGGTTGATCTGCAGAAGGCATTTGATAAAGTATGGAAGCATGGGCTCCTCCAAAAGCTCAGGACCAGTGATATTTCTGGGAAACTGTACAGCTGGATATGCCAGTATCTCCACAACCGAAAGGCATCAGTACAGCTGAATGGGACGAGCAGCAAGAAAGTCCTGCTACGACATGGTGTACCTCAGGGTGGTGTAGTCTCTCCCACCCTCTTCACAAAATTCATCAATGACCTGTTGAAGAACCTTCCAATGGGAGTCAGAGCCGCATTGTATGCTGACGATCTTGTGATGTGGAGCAGAGAGGAGTATGCGTCAACAGCCAATTACCGCATGCAACTCGCAATTGATCACCTCAATTCTTGGGTTACAAGATGGTTTGTCCAGATCAACAAAGAGAAGACAGTCGCAACTTTATTCACACTATCCACTAAAAAGGAACACAAGACAAGTCTGAAATTTGGTGACTCAGTTCTGCACCTTGAGGATGAAGTAACTTATCTTGGTCTGATATTTGACAAGACTAACCTGGAAGGCGCAAATCAGAAAAACTGAAGGTATAGCCAAGCGAAGACTGGCAGTTATGCTCTCTGGAACAAAATGGGAAGCGAACATGAAAATTCTGAAACAGGTTTACTCTGGATCAGTTAGGTCAATCATCGAATACGGCTCATCATCATGGATGACAGCTGCTACAAGCACCCTTCAGACATTGGATAAGGTACAAAATCAGGCTCTTCGTATCATAACAGGGTCTATGAAGACCACTCCAATAGCAGCGATAGAAGAACTTACCAATATCCAGCCACTCCAGCAGAGACGAGATTCAATACGAGAAATTCAAATTGATACCTCACCATCCCATGCATATGCTGACTCACCATATGTCTAGAGGAAGGCTTAAAAGGAATAATTTCTTATTAACTTCAAAGAAAATTGAAAGAAACAGAGTCGGACATCTTCCCCAGATGTAGAAACATAACTGCTATCCCTGAAAGGGAACCGTGGAAAGCTTCTGAAATAGAAAACACAATTTCAATCTGGCCCTCGATTCCAGGGATTGAAAGCAAAGAAGATCAAGCAGAGGTGACAAACAAAGTTCTTGCATTGAGTCATATTGCAGTAAACTACCCTGAGGAAGAATGGATACATGTTTATACAGATGAATCGGCTATCCAGGCTGTCAAGAATGGAGGGGCAGGTGCTCACATTCGGTTTCCATGTGGCAATATAACAGACTCATGCTTGCCAACAGGGAAGAACTGTAGCAATTACACTGCAGAAATTCAGGCACTGATCTTGGCTAGCCAAATGCTGATACAACGAAAAACCAGAAATGAAGATATTGTCTCCCTGACAGACTCCCTCTCAGTGCTCCAGGCGCTGGAGAGTGGAAAGGAAAGGACAGATTTAATTCATGAAAAGCTTACGCAACTGGCTAAGGAGAACAATGTCAACTTACAGTGGATCCCCTCGCATTGTGGCATATTAGGAAATGACAAAGCTGATCAACTGGCTAAGGAAGGGTCAAATAAAGAACAATTCAACCGCGAGGTTGACTTTGAAGAACTGAAGCATATCATTAAAGCCACAAGAACCACCTGCAGGCAGCGTAATGATGCAATACACAGCCTCAGTAGGGAGGATCAGACATGTATCTTCAGATTTGAGGACTGGTCACAATCGTCTCAATGCACATCTTCACCGTCTCAAGATTACAGATTCTGCACTTTGTGAGTGTCAGCAGGCAGAAGAAACAGCAGAACATCTCTTGCAGCACTGCCAGCGATATGAACAGGCTAGAAGAAGCTTCTGGCCTATTGAAGTATCTTTTGAAGTGAAGATCAGAGGAGATAGAGACAGTTTGGTGACCACCAGTTTTCATGCACCAAATAAGGAAAACAGTGTAAGATTACTGTCATGAGAAAGATGAACGCAAGAAGAAGAAGCTAAACGCAAAAACTTAACATTATAGCCGTCGTCGTCACCGTCGGAAAAGTGACACATATTTTTAAATCTCACGCCTGTCTGATGTCTGGTTGTTTCTCACAATATCGGTTAACAAGAAAAGATACTTGATTATGACTGTATAGATTCTCAACTGATGCGATGATGGATCGGTCGCTACTAGAGGTAAACTGGTTGTGTAATAGTGAACAAAGATGATAGTCGACTCACCTTCTTCGAGCAATAACACTGAAGAGTATTTATATTCCTATCTGGGTCTGGCTACTTTATCTTACTTATCCAGGTCCGGGAATTAGTAGTTTTCCTTTGATGACAACTAAAATAATCAATGCTTAACTTGATTATATATATACTTTTATTACGGTATAAACGAAATCTAGGATTTCTTTTTTCACGAGAGAGTTGATACTTACCTCCCTAATACTTTTGATATTGCTAAATATTGGCTTTCACTCAATAAACACTCAGATTTAAACAGTTAGGTGCCCCTACTGGGCAGGGAGTCAGAGCGTAGTCCGGCGGATGCCAGCCCCACCACCGCGCATGCGCAGACTAGCACTTCCTCTGACTAGATTATTGGCTGACACACATGCAACTATTAAGAGCCTGAAGACCGAGCCTCTGTGGGGTGGAGAGGCCGGGTCCGTATCTAGGGAGGTAAGTATCAACTCTCTCGTGAAAAAAGAAATCCTAGATTTCGTTTATTTCACTTCAAGAGTATACTTACCTCCCTAATACTTTTGATATTGCCAGAATTCGAAAGTGAATCTGGCGGGAGGGAGGCGAGGTCAAAAGACCAGCTCATCCCTATACGCTTTTTCTGCGTTTAAGGCACTTAAACTTCTGAAACTGTCTGCAAAAACAGTCAGGATTTGACTAATCATCGGATAACACCACCGATGTATGAGAGATGACCGAATGTCATATGCGCTCCCCCCCCCTCCTTCCTGGGAGGAAGAGTCGACTGACCTCAATGTCCTATACGCTCTCTACGTACAAGTGCCATGTACTACAGGACAGAGACGAAAAAGCTCCATTTTCGTAACTCTCAACAATGAACCACACAAATACACAAACCATCACCATATTAATAACGGGTAACGTGACAATACAATCAACAATGGACAACACATGAACAAGACTGACCTTGTTGAAAATGGCTGCTGACATCATCTTCCCATTGGTAAAGACTGATGCAGGCCCAAAAAAGTGGGTGTTTCCATAAATTAATTGTGAAATATATAAGTAATGAGGAAAACCCTCCTCAAAAAATATAAACCGAGTTATTTTTTCAAAATCGACAAGGCGAGAGGATTAGAGGTGTCACGGAGATAATGGTCTGTAAAACTTGACTCACAGTGCCACTGAGCCACCGACATAATATCATCCACCGGGACCCCATTAAATAGGGCGGTGGATGTCACTACGCCGCAGACACTGTGAGCCTTGGCCACGTCAACCTGCTTCCCGGTGGCGGATTTATGGCAAAACTGAATGCATTCCACAATCCACCTGGAAATGGTGTCCTTAGAAGCCCTGCCATGGGGTTCAATATATGACAACCATAACGCTGACTGGTCGGTGCGCCACTCCGCCGTACGTTGTTTGTACCGGCGCAGCGCCCGGACGGGACACCATGCTTTAGAATTAGGATCATATCTAGTTAAAGCAGGCAAAATAATAGGTTGACCTGGATATTTCAACGACTGATTTTTAGCCAAGAAATTAATCCTAGGTAGCAGCTTAAGGCCTTCCCCTGAAACCACAAAACGGTCATCCTCGGCTGATAAGGCATGAATTTCACTCCTACGCCTAGCCGAGGCCGCAGCCCCTCCTGGCTTTGGCCATAAACATGGCTGCTTGCTCAGAAAAGCCCTCCTTAATTCTAGATTCCTTGACAACATCCACGCAGTCAATCTGAACATTGACGGATTGTTGTGAAGGGCCTTGCCCTGGAAGATAATATCGTCCATCAGAGGCAGAGGAACCGGATTGCAGACCAGAAGGTCCAGCAGATCCGTATACCATGATCGGCTTGGCCAATCCGGGGCGATCAGAAGCACTTGGCATTCCTCTTGTCTGATTTTCTGAAGAATTTTTGGAATCAGGATTGCTGGAGGGAATGCGTATGCATACATTCTCCCCCAGCTGATAGCTAACGCATCTGTTGCGAAAGCGCTTGGATCCGGAATCGGAGAGACGTACGTCGTCATCTTCGCATTCTTCTTCGTTGCGAACAAATCGATGTTGGGTTTCCCCCAATGGTCGAACAGACGATCCGCCACACATTGATTTAGTTGCCATTCCGTGGGTAAAACACTCATCCTTCGGCTCAATGAGTCTGCTAGCAGGTTTAACCTTCCCGGAATATGAACTGCTTTCAAGGTAATCTGGTGATCCAGACACCAACAAAGCAGTTTCCATGTCATCATACAGAGACTGGGCGACTTCGTTCCGCCCTGGCGGTTTATGTAAGTCACAACTGTTGAGTTGTCTGAACGAATAAGAACAATCTTGCCCTGAACTTTCTGTAAGAAATGTTCCAGGGCCAGGACTACTGCTTTTAGCTCCAGTAGATTTATATGTTCCTTTGACTGTTCCAGATTCCAAAGCCCTGATATCGTGTACTCTTCCAGGCAAGCTCCCCAGCCCTCCATCGATGCATCTGTATACACAGTCACCTGAGGGTGGGGAGGGGTTAGCAAAACCCCCGGCAAGAGATTCTCTGTATTCAACCACCATTGCAGGTGGTGAATGAGAGGCGCCAACACTGACACATTCGAGTCCAGCGAACCTGTACTCTGGGTCCATTGTGTCATGAGAAATAACTGGATCGGCCGCCTGCGTAAGGCGGCCTGAGGAATGACTGGTTCCAATGAAACCATCAACCCCAGCATTCTCAAGTAAACCCGTGCCAGGACATGACGACTGTCGCACACTGACTGAATTAATGAGATGAGTTTCTGAACTCTCTCCTGAGTAGGATAAACATATCCTGTCTCTAGATCGAAGAACATCCCCAGGTAAACAAACTTCTGGGATGGAGTCAGCTCTGATTTTGGGAAATTGATCATCCAGCCTAAGTCTGTGAGAGTTTTCAAAACAATCTCCAGATTGGCCGACAAACTTTCCCGGGTGTGCGCTTTCAACAGCCAGTCGTCTATGTACGTGTGGACTGCTATGCTTCTCCTGCGGAGGTACGCTGTGATTGCAAGAACCACACGGGTGAAAACCCGAGGAGCCGTGGAAATTCCGAAGGGCAACACCCTGAATTCCCACTGTCTGCCCTGGAATGCAAATCTCAGGAAGCGACAGAAACTCCCGTGGATGGGGATGTGGAAATAAGCGTCCTTCAAATCTATCGACGCCGTCCACATCCCCCTCTCCAACCCCGCCAACACCGAGCGCACCGTTTCCATCTTGAAACTGGGCGTCTCGATGAACTTGTTCAGTGGCTTGAGGTTGAGAATCGGTCTCCACCCTCCGGTGCGTTTTGTTACCAAGAACAGGGTTGAATAGAAGCCCGGACACCTTTGTGCCGGCTGAATAGCTCCTTTTTGTACGAGGGAATTTATCTCCTCCTCGATACACAACCTTTGATCTGGATCTCTCGGAATGGGAGTCCAGACTGGCACCAGAGACAGTCGCGACGGCGGGCCTGTCATCCACTCTGGATGATACCCCACGGAAAGCCATCGCAAGACTAAACGGTCCTGAGTTAACCGTTCCCACTCTTGCATGTGGTCGGCTAGCCGGCCTCCCACCGGTCCACCTAGGGACCGCGGTGGACACAAGGCATGCAAGAGCGGCACTGTCTCCGTCGCCATACACACCGGCGTGGTCCTTACCGCGGTAAGCGCCCTGTCAGGAACGATAACCACGCCCAGATCCTCGCGCGCCCCGCCCCGCCCCGCGCGCACCTCGGTGCACGGGCGGCTGCCTGGCTGACGGCGGCTGAGGAACCTGCGCCCCCCTCACTGCTGGCCGAATCGCACGCGGCCGAGGCCGGCGCTGCGACGGCGGCTGGCCTCTGACTTGGCCAGCACCACCTCGAGCCTGCAGGGGACGATACGCAGGGGCCGCGGCGCGAACGTTAGCACGACGCAGCACCTCAAACTGTTCGCGCAGCGCCCTCTGGTTATTCACCAGGGTGACCGTCTCCTGGAGGTGGCGACATCCCTCACCTCCAAAAAGACCAGGACCCGTCATAGGCGTACGGAGTAGCCTATTATACAGGTCCTGAGACGGGCACAGATTGTCCAGGGCAAACGAGCGTCTTGCCCGGACACTCCTGGTCACCGCCCGCGTCATACAGTCCAGCGCCAGGTTAATACCATCCTGGATGGTTCGCTGGACCGCGAGCGGGCTTGGCTGGCGCGATGCGGATGCCGTTACTACCCCCTGTAACAGCTGGGAGACGTGGGACAGAGCGGCGATCGAAGCCCTCCCACTCTCCTCCGCATCACGCAACATTATAGATATGAATTTCAAGGCAAAATCGCCAACAAATAAAACTTTGTACAAAATGTACAGCAAATTAAGTTATTTTATTGAAACAATCAGACCATAAATTTATCAAGCTTACGACACGAGCTACTAAATCTGTACTCACGGATGAACGGTGGTACATTCATCAAAGCACTGCTCTGCAGCACTTTATATACTTTATCCCTCCTGCCAGTTTCTTAAGAACCTGCACCCAAAACCAAGTTTCATTGGTTAGAATTACAGTCATCCAATCATCAATTGCTTCATCATATAAGCTATCTGATTGGTTCGATTCCAGCTCTGCGATTGGTCAACATCGTCATTTAGTCAATCAACTTCTTTTCCCAAAATTTGAGGTACATTCTGCACATGCACGCCAGTACACAAAAGAGTCTTGCCAAGTCCTAGCTGAAACTTATGCACCCCTAATAATGGACTGTCTATGTTTTGTTGAAAACCGCATTCCTGTGCGCATAACATATTCTAAGTCTAGATCATAATCTATTTAGATCATTCTTTATGGAGGGGAATTCCATTACTATGGCAACTGGCTAGTTCCAATTATTGATTTTCTCTCGCTATGTTTATCGTCCATCCATGTCGCTATGTTACATAATAATATCCTGTCTTATTTTATGAGTTGTATGAATCACTACTGCTTAATTCTAAATCATTTCACACGGATTATATCTGCTCTTATTAGTCACTGTTAAATATTCTTGCTGAATAGCTGACTGAATATCTTATCATTCAGTCATTCAGTTCCACACAAACAACACAACTATATACATAATCACATGCTTATTAGCACTCCCTATTTAAAGTATGCATGGACTAATGTTGGTCCCTGAAAGATGCTACTACGTCTTGAGACAAGGCGCTATCCACCTCGAGATTCTGTGCGCACTACGACAATAATTAGTAGGCCACACATGGACGCGTCAGAGTTAGTTGATCATCAGACAACTCATCCAAATCCACAATGTCTCACTTTCTGCTTCACAGGCGAGATGTCTCACTTTCTGCTTCGCAAGTGAGACAAAAACTGACAAATCGAAATTCTGAATAGAAAATCTAGAACAAACCACAATAAGATTCATTCACCAAAATTTGGCTACAATTCGCCAAAGTGGTTTATGAGATAGATGTTTTAAAGCATTTCTCTTTCAAAATGTGTCTTTGTAAGCCTCTTAAAATGCACGGACAGAGATTGTATAATCTTAGGATATTTGTTAATAGCAATGAAAATAACATTATCAACTTTTATCAAACTGTGGACATTTTAAAACTTGTTCACAGAAACAAATGATAAAAGTAAAAACATGGCAATGTATATCAAGCTCAACCAGTATAGTTTGATCATCTCTCAGTAATCTTTCAACTACTTTCAAACAGACATCAAAATTTAGTCACTGGTGGAGGTCCATACCAGTCAAATCGAAGGAACATGGAGAATTAACCGCGACCACTTTAGGAGAATAAATGGCATGAATTACAACTCTCACGACCAACACAATGCAAAAATTGTGCCCAGAGGAACTATGTACATCGGCTGAAAACGGTGTATACACTCGAGGGCCCCACCTAAATATGACTACCCTTCATCACTATTTCCATCCTGGAGTCCACCATTCGATGACATGTTTAATGGCGATAGCATTTGTATTATTCCTAGATTAGATAATGCCAGTGATGAAACCGATGCAACACCTGATACAAGAGCACCTTAAATGACGTTGATACAAGACGAAGCAATACCGCTGATGACAGCGATGCTGGAGAAACAAGCACCAGCCAAAATGTGGACACATATACCATGTTAAAACCAGTACTAATGGCAGAAAAGCTAAGCTGATCGACCTTACCACAGGCGATGAGAGAAATGCTTTCAGGCTATAAATACCAAACCAATCAAGTGATAAAATGGCACTAACAAATGAGAAAAACAATCTGCCAGATTTAACTGGACAAGCAGCGACAGCTACTTTGCATAAATGCTGTTTTAGAGATGTTAGTGGTTCAGACTAATCAATGAGGTTTAAGTCCAGGGGATGTAGCTCTAGCCATGGGATGGAGTGACTGCCCAATGGATACCATACATGCAGCACTCCAAATAACTTTCTTCAGTGCGGAGTACTGTACTCCTAAATTTTTCAACTGACGCTTACAGTGAAATCTGTGGAGTAGAGGACACGTTGAATACCCCACTGACCTTCATAATCTTTATTACAAAATTAATCTTAAGCGTTTCCTCTACTCCAATGTCATTTGTTTATAAAGACAAACTCGGATTATATTGTTGATGTTTAATTGGGCAATGATGCTCTGGGTCATTTATCAGCATTCATGGTTACGGTGTTGCTCATTTGCATCCTTTTGCGCGTATAGATGCATAAAATCTGCCCTGGGATGCATAAAGTTGGATCCCATGAGTGGACGCACGGAAAATTTGGCATGAAAATTGGAACAGTACACTGTAGGGCTGGGCAGTTTGGCCCAAAATAAAATTGGTGACGGTATCACTAATTAAACTGGCTAGAATGATCGAAAATAATTTGAAATATGAAAATATCTTGTTTTCATTAGGTACAGTACATTGCGATTTGACAACTGATGTAAATTGCTACGAAATTAGAACGGTAACTACGTACGACTGTCCACTTCGATGCTACCCCTCTCAAAATAGTAGCTAAAATAAATAAAGTCTGGTTCATATGATGTCGTGAAATTAACACCATAACTGCTAAAATGTTGACTTTCAACAATCTTAGTCATGTTATTAGGTCACTATTTTTGAAATTGTAGAACGCATGAAAATAGAAACCCGGATATTAGTGAGCTTAGTCCCTCATAGAATAGCGCGATACGGCTAGAGTTCGCGTAACCACCTACAGTATGATCTAATAGTCACGTGTTTGTATTCGAGTACTCGGTATTCAGTAATACAATAAATTGTCAATTCATGTCTACGCAGATGACTGTCATTCAGTACTCTAATACTCTATAACCCACACTCATATGTCTGGAGGGTTTAATAATAAATTTAACAACTGGGTCATGGCGCATTTAAGATTCTATTATGGGTGGGTGTCCAACCTAACAGGTATTGTCTGGGTTGGGTTACCAATGCTGGTGGGGGTATGGATGGATGCTATGTCCCTCCCCTGTAAGAATTGGAAGTGAAGGGAAATTTCAATTTCCCTTTCTCCGAGATCTAACAATACTTACCATTACCTATTGAATAACAACTCATCTGAAGCTGTGCCCTAAGAATTTAGTAAGCTCTACCGTCTCCTGGAGCGGGGTACCCGTCCTCAACAAACGGGTACCCGCCACCATATTATTTGCATAGCTACCAACCAAGAAACAACTCATGGCTCGTCTCCGTGGGGCTTGGAGGCAGAGTACGTAATGTAATGGTAAGTATTGTTAGATCTCGGAGAAAGGGAAATTGAAACTTCCTTCATTCTCCTTCGATCAACACTTACCATACCACTACATTACTTATTGATAACACCAGATTTAGTCAGTAACCTGGTGGGAAGGGGCAAGGCCACACAAAGCCTCTTTTGCCTCTAGAGACTTCTTGTCACACGGAGACCTAGAAGGACCGACAAGTTTGGGACCGAATCATATTCGCATCATCACCTCCGCCCCTCCCCTTCTCCAAAAAGGGAAGAGAACTAACGAGCATGCATCTCAACTGAAACACAAGTGTGCCATGAGGGTTAACAGCTTTTGACACACATAAGCCAGGGAATGAGCATGAATATATAAGATGAATGAACATGATATATAAACACAAGAGGCCCAAGGGGCCATGTGTTGCTCGCCTGGAGCACCACATTTTTGTTAAAATTGTTGGTGGGTGGTTTAGTAGTCCTTTAAATGAGTTTGTGGACATTTTTGCGAGTCCAATATGGCCGCCAAACACGCTACATTTTGATTGGTCCACTGCGGCCATGTTTCTGACGTAGATCCTTCCCGTGAAAAAACTTTAATGGCATTCAGTGCCTAATCATATCTCCCAAATTTTGACCCAATCCACTCAGTGGTTCTAGTGGTTTTGACAAAAAATAGGTTATCAAAGATGGCCGCCAAAACATTTGGCCAATCAAGTTCACTTGAACAAACTTGGTGCAGCTCTTGCACTAGATGATATTTCATGTGTTTTGAATTGATCTCCCAAGCGGTTTTGGAGAAATCTTTAGACATTTCTAAAAATCGACACAAATCCAAGATGGTACGAGAATAATACATTGTAAATTTCCCATTGCTTTAGCATGAGAGATTTTGGCAGATAAATAATCCAAAATGGCCGATAAACCATTTATTCGACAGTCTCGAAAATGGCAAATTTGAAATCACGATGTGCAAAAACATATATAAAAATTTCAGCCTCAAAATCCATTAAAATAAAAAGTCCAATATGGCCGCCAAACACGCTATATATTGATTGGCTCACGGCGGCCAGGTTTTTTGATGGATCAATTTCTCTTGAACAAACTTTAATAGCCCTTAGTCCCTAATCATATATCACAAATGTCGGCCTGATCGCTTTAGCCATTCTGGAGAAGTCGTTCTTGCGAAAATGTGGTCATCCATGATGGCTGCTGAACCATTTGGTCAATCAAGTTCGCTTGAACAAACTTGGGTCAGCTCTTGCCCTGGATCATATTTCATGAGGTCTGAATTGATCCCTCAAACGGTTTCGGAGAAGATTTTTTAGACATTTCTAAAAATTGGCCGAAATTCAAGATGGCCACTGGCCAAATTGGCCGATTGAACAAAATGGAATCTCTATTCCCTAAGGATGCTTCCTGCCAAATATAATTTAAATTGGCCCATTAATTCTCGAGAAAACATTTTACATTTCCCATTGCTTTAGTATGGTAGCTTTTAACGGGTAAATTATCCAAGATGGTCACTAACCCGACAAAGGATGGTTGCCACGGCATAAGCTCACTTGGCCTTTCATGCCAGGTGAGCTAATAATACAAAAAAAACAGTCAAACTTGAATTACCTGATGAATTTTGGATTCCAGACGAAATGCCACCAACCATTACACTTTCGACCAAACGTGACATAACGGGTTGAACTCCTCTCGCCGGACCATGTCTGTTCTTACTCCTTCTGCTTTTTCAAAGTTACCAAGAGGAGATGAACAGTGTGGCCACTAGAATATCATTTAAAAACAACTAACGTGAGTGGATTGTCTGAGTCTGACATGTCCCTCATACAGTAATACGTGAAAGAGGACTAACAGGGCCATTGTGCAAGGGCCATGATGTTGTCTAATGGGACACCATTGAATAGGGTGGTCGAGGCGGTCATTCCTCTAACATCATGAGCCCTAGCACATTGCACCTGGTGCCCAGTCGCAATTTCGTGGGTAGTCTGAATGCATTCAACTACCAAACGAGAGATAGAATCCATGGATGAGGCACCATATGGCTTCTTATGGCAGATCCACAGATGTCTATCATTTGACCGTAGAGTCCATCAGTTTTTTTTACTTTGTCAAAGCACGGACTGGACACCAGGCACTGGCATCACGATCAAACCTAGTTAGCTTTGGTATAATGATCGGTTTGCCGGGATATTTCAAAAATTTATTCTTTGACATAAATTCTGCTCTTGGCAGCAGTCGCAGACCCTTCTCCAGTTAACAAATCGGTCCCTCTCTGCTGAAAGCGCATGGATCTCACTGCGCCTTCTTGCTGCGGAAGCTGCCAATAGAAAGACCGCCTTAAGTGTCAGATGCTTTAGACTAGCCGAACCAAACGGTTCGATAGGGTGCTTGGCTAGCACATTAAGCACCACAGATAGACTCCAGGCTGAAATGACTACCGGTTGTCTCGGTCAGAGATTGCTCATTCCCTTCACCATCACGTTCAACTGGGCCACCTCTGGCCTATCCCAGTTGGCTAGACAATGGATAACTGATGCCAAAGCTGACTTGTATCCAGCAATCGTGACAGGAGCTAATCCTGTAAAGAATAGCTCACAGAGAGTCTGCTATTTGCTGAATAGTGGATTGAGAGATCAATATCCTTTCCTTCACACCATTCTGCAAATTTGTTAACCTTGTGGTTATATGACTTGAAGGTTGACCCCCCCTCCTCGCAGCTGCGATGAAACTCGTAGTCTGCTGAGAAAAACTTTCTGACGTGGAACGTTTGATAACATCCACGCAGTCAATTTGATCTCGGCCCGCTCGTGTAGGAAGCGGCCCTTGGTCTGGGAGAATATGTTCGGAATCTCGGGCAGCTGCACTGAATTGTCCACCAGCAGATCCAGAAGATCCGTGACCCACGCCCTGCTGGGCCAATATGTCGCTATTAACAGGACCAGGCACGGCTCCTCCCTGATAGACAACAAGACCTTCGGTAGAAGGATGGTGGGTATGTACGCATACGCATGCATCCCTCTCCAGCTTATCATCAGAGCGTCTGTGTTGACGGCATTTGGATCTGGAATCAGCGAGACATTTTTTTTTTTTAGCATTTGAGCATTTTCCTTTGTGGCAAACAAGTCCATGTTCGTTGTGGCCCAATGCTCGAAGATCCTTCGTAGAACTGGAGGGTTGAGAGACCATTCTGTTGGCAGAATTCTGTCTGCAAGACAAAGCATCCGCCAGAATGTTCAATCGACCAGGAATGTGAGCTGCTTTAAAAACAACAGAGAAATTCCTGCACCACTGAATCAAGTGCCACACTTTCATACACAGTGTGGGTTACTTGATCCCTCCTTGGCAGTTTATGTATGATACCAATGTCGAATTGTCTGACCATATCATTATCACCTAGCTCCTGACTTCTGGAAGAAATTTCTCCCATGCCAGTTCCACTGCCATCATTTCTAACAGACTGATATGCAGCTGACTCTCTTGGAGAGTCCATGTGCCCGAAACCTGGTGTTCTCCCAGGCAGGCCCCCTCACCCCTCCAGCGATGCATCCATGTACACGGACAGCTGGGGGTGGGGTAGGTGAAGCGAAACTCCTACTAGGAGATTCTGACGCTCCTTCCACCATACAAGATGCAACATTGTTGACTCCAAAACGGGTACCAGCTTTGACAGGGGTTCTGTTCTGTTTCCACAGACATCAAATACGGTAGAGACGCAGAACACACATCTTAATAAAGAATTTTGAAATCATCGATCAATGCAAACAGATCGGGATTAACCGCAAAACTTGACATAATTCATTAGTTTTTGGTACAAAACACACGCAGCTACCACGAACAAGATGCGCGAATTAATGAAACATTTCCTTCACCAAAATAATCCGAGCCGTAAAAGGGTATGACATCACACACTCGGACCACACGGTTGAACAATGTAAACCGATTTTCATATTACTGCCTGATCGCCGTTGGGAATAAAGGAGGCGATCATATTTGGCATATTTCGTTGTATCATACATCCCAGTTCCGGGTTCAGAAAATGGGACATGCAACACACACGAAATTACAGAGACATAAGTCTTTATATAACTAGATAAATAATAGAAATAAACGCCCCAACATTCGGTGGCGCTCTCCATTATAATCCAATTATATTCCAGGGAAGAAAATCCACAGAAGCACAGTAAAAAACAAGGCAAATCAATAAATTGATGTATGCTCCCCGAAGGCATACTCTGCAGAGAAACTGAATGGATAACCCCGAAGACATATGCTTCAGGGAAAGGTTTGGTACTGTGGCTCAGACACAGAGAAACAAACTTGAAATTGTCAATGAGATATCACCATATTAGGCCATCCTTCAAATATTGTTGGTTTGGGGTAATGATGTTAAATCCACAATTTGGGGAGTAGGAATGATTCGGTGGGCCATCATTCTTTTGGTCTGGCGGGATTTGCCCTAACGAACAATTTGTTAAGGATAGCTTAATAAAAGCAAAATCTAAGTTTCTCCAAATAAACACACTTAGACTGCTTCGCACCATATGAAAAATACATATAAAAACTATGTTCAAAATGAACAGAGATATTTTCTGTAATAATCAATACCAAGTTTGGTGACCATATGTGAAAGGCTTGAAACTATGGCCCGGAGAAACACTTTCTGTGATATTCAGTCAACCATGAAAAGTAGGTCAGCATGACGTACTTTTCATACTGTGCACACCTTCTCCCTAAGATGCATCCACATACCAAGTTTGGTGACCATATGTGAACAAGAGTTTTAGTGAAACTCAACATACGCCCGCAAGCATACTTGTTTGAGGAATGCTAAATGTGAACCGTTAGTCTTTGATAATTCTCTGAGACGGGGGGGGGGGGGGGGACTTCTATTAGGTACACATTTGTAATTCATGGCAAAGACATCACTAAAAATCTTTAAAGTCTTCATAGCTGCATTGATCATTAAAATTATAAGAAAATTGTGATGAATTTTAATACTTCAAGGGAGATTTTGCCGAAACGAGATTCATGACACTTCGTCCATCCCTAACACATCTGCTGAAAAGAAATTGTGATTGTAGGTTCAAAACTCTTCGAGATATGGTCCGGAAAAAAAAGTTTTGAAGAATTTAAGCTTTTCAAAGGGACATAACTCTGGCGAATATGGGCAGATTTTGCCGAAACGAAATCATGACACTTCGTCTATCCATAATACATCTGCTGGGAAAAAATTGTGAGTGTAGGTTCAAAACTTTGAGATATGCCCTGGACAAGAACATTTTAACAAATTTGAGCTTTTCTGGGGAGATAACTCGGGAAAATACAGGTGGATTTTGTCGAAACGAAATCATGACACTTCATCTATCCCTAATACATCTGCTGGAACAAAAATTGTTAGTGTAGGTTCAAAACTCGATCTGGCCAGGAAAAGAAAATTTTGACAAATTTTAATCATTCAAGGGAGATAACGCCCGCAAATATACGAGGATGTTGCTGAAATGAAATCATGACTCCAACGAATATGGGCGGATCATGCCAAAACAAATTCATGTACATCTTTTGAAAAAAAAATTGTGAGTGTGGGTTTAAAACTCTTCGAGATTTGGCCTGGACAAGATAATTTTGACAAATTTTAATCATTCAAGGGAGATAACTCTGGCAAATATGGGCAGATCTTGCCGAACCGAAATCATGACACTTCACCTATACATAACACATCTTCTGAAAAAGAAATGGTAAGTGTAGGTTCAAAACTCTTCGAGATCTGTCCCAGACAAGAAAATGTTGACGAATTTTAAGTTTTCAAGTGAGATAACTCTAGGCTAGAGTCTCTAGTACACATGGGAGGATTTTGCCGAATCGAAACCATAACCTCGTCTATAGGTAATATATCCGCTGGAAAAAAATTGTGACTGTAGGTTCAAAACTCTTCGAGATCTGTCCCGGACAAGAAAATTTTGACGAATTTTAAGCTTTCAAGGGAGATAACTCTAGGAAATATGGGAGGATTTTGCCGAATCGAAATCATGACACTTTGTCTATAGGTAATATATCTGCTGAAAAAAATTTGTGAGTGTAGGTTCAACTCTTCGAGATCTGCTCCGGACAAGAATCGGACGGACGGACGGCGCAATCACATAATATGATAATACGACCCCGCTTTGCGCGGGCGTATAGTCTTGAAACTATGGCCCGGACAAACATTTTCTGTGATATTCAGTCGACCATGAAAAATAGGTCAGCATGACCTACTTTGCTACTCTGCAACCTTTTTCATAAGAGATGTATCCACATACCAAGTTTGGTGACCATATGTGAGTCTTGAAACTATAGCCCTGACAAACATTTTCTGTGATATTCAATCGACCATGAAAAGTAGGTCAGCATGACCTACATTTGACCTACTTTTGATACTCTGCACACCTTCTCCCTAAGATGCATCCACATACCAAGTTTGGTGAGCACATGTGCAAGAGTCTTGAAACTATGGCACGGACAAACATTTTCTGTGATATTCAGTCGACCATGAAAAGTAGGTCAGCATGACCTACATTTGACCTGCTTTTCATACTCCGCACATCTCGCTAAGATGCATTCACATATCAAGTTTGGTGACTATATGTGCAAAAGTCTTGACACTATGGCACGGACAAACATTTTCTGTGATATTCAGTCGACCATGAAAAGTATGTCAGCATGACCTACTTTTGATACTCCGCACACCTTCTCCCTAAGATGCATACACATACCAAGTTTGATGACCATATGGGAGTCTTAAACTATGCCCCGGACAAACTTATATATGGTGAACGGACGGACAGCGACTATATGCTCCCGCAAATTTTTTTTTCGGGGAGCATAAAAAACACAGAAAACTAGAAAATTTCTCCTGAGCAAAAGAGCTTGTTTTCTTGTTGCTATGCAAACAAGACTGGTGGCTTATGGCGGCACGTACCCATTTGTTGGGGATGGGTACCCGGTTCCAGGAGCTGGTAGAGCTTACTAAATCTGAAGATTCTTAGGGCACAGCTTCAGTAGAGCTGTTATTCAATAAGTAATGTAATGGTAAGTATTGATCGAACGAGAAATGAGATGCTCTAAGTAGTTTAATGCATATTGATTAATTAATTCATAATGGCATAAATCATTATTTCTTTAAAGAAGTAAATCATTGTTATTTACCACCACCCAAAAAGGCAGGTGGTCGTTGGTGTGTATGTGTGTTAAGCCAACCTAAATATGGGGTACAGGGTTTTTGCCCCTGGAAAGCTTTTCAAATCTATGTCCTGAGATAGCGTCTCCTGCATTTTCTGTGTGTGTGTGCGCACACGTGTGCGTGCGTGTGACTGTAGGGCCAAAATATTAACAATCTTGAGCGCATTCGTAAACATTATCTATCCAGCTGCCACTTGTATTGTTACTATAGACTATTAGGATTCACATGCACTGATGGGGGGGGGGGGGGGCGCGTTCCTGACATATCATCGTGGGAGTATTTTGCCTTCTGATGTGCATAGAATCGATAAAATATTTCTATCAAGAGCTCCGCAAACGATGCATAATACCCTGCCAAGATGACAACCCAAAAAATCAGAGCTATGAGAAAATATTTATTTCTTCCTCAGACCCAGACCACTCATCCTTATGAAGTGTCAAAGCGATCCGTTAAATGGTTAAGGAGGTATCGTCCGGAAACCAATTTTCAAGATGGCCACCAGACTTGCAACCATATTGGATTCTGGATTACCATAAATTTTGATAAGTTTCTTCACCAGACATATTCCAACCGCCCTTTTAAGTGATCCGATAAATGGTAACAGAGATATCATCCCGAAACCAACTTTCAAGATGGCAGCCCATGCATGCCGGCCATCTTGGAGTTCGGATCATCGTCAATTTCGATAGGTTTCCTCTCCAGACCAAGTTCAACCACTTCAAAGCGATCGACTAAACGGCAACATTTCAAGATGGCCGTCGGTGGCTGGCAGGCGTCTTTGATTTCGGATCATCATCGCTTTCAAGAGGTTTCTTCCTCAGAGCTAATCCAACCATTATATCTAGTTTGTTCTGGAATGATTTGACTGTTGTTGAGAAATTAAATCTCGAAACCGTTAGATTTAAGAGTTTAACCGTTAGCACTCCGATGTCACTATTCTATCTTTTGTTGTGTAAATAACAAAGAAACTGGTGTACACTTCAATAGTTTGGTTGATGATGTTGCTACGGCAGCAACCTCCTCAGCCAAATTTGCCGAAAAAGGAACACCAGATCATCTTTTAATTTAATATGAAAATTTAAAATTCAGACATCGGAGTGGCAAGGATTAACACTGATTTGTGGAAATTCTGTGGTGCAGATGGGTGTTTACCACGTTAGCTGCGGTATGCCGCCTACGCTCATGGTTACACCCTGCTGCGCCTGTCATTTGGTTACTTGTTGTTGATTGTGGAGGCCGTAGTTGATCTTATTGCTGTCGTTTTCATTTTCTGTGTTTGTCATTCGAATCTCCTCTACGCTAGTGTCTCTTCATGCTACGACAAAATGCGGACATGGAAAGCAAAGACATATCTAGGCTGGTATACGTATGCCTGTTCAGTCAAATTCAAATGTTCTTTCTTTGAAGTAGATGTCTAGTTTGCTCTTGAATAATTCAACTGTTGTTTCTTCAACTAGTCTAACATACATATATGCACGTGTAAAATGCAAAAAATCAACAAAGACAGGGAACCAGGCTCTAAACATATACCATGCGTCACGACTGAGAAAGTGTTGTTTTCAGGTCACAAACTTTCCTTATTAGGTTTTATGATATATTTGTGGTTTCTTTTCATGGGCCTTCTCCCCCCCCACCCCCGCAATTACATTATGGGAAATGGTCCTTCATTATGTATTTGTTCCCCCAGTGTTATTTAAGGCAACCTGCTGCATATTTTTAATGTCCAACATTTGTGTGATATTGTTATCACGAAATAGGTTTTACGGAATTCCTGTATGATGACATTTTCACGCGTGTGCAGATGACTGGCCGTCAAGCATACAGCCTGTTGTTGTGTTAGGATATTCCTCCTCTTCATAGAAGCACCTAGGCCGACATCCCAACCACTCAGTGTGCTATTTTACAGGTTCAGGTATATGGAGCCACTGGGCACTTGAGCTGTTGACCGAGACATAGATAAAGTACAGTAATTTAATTTATTATTATTATTTAGTCTACGCCGCCAGCCATCCGTGATAGCAAGCAAACGCTGGCCCAACATTTACCACTACGTTGGGCCAATATAATTTTGCTCATTGGCCCAATGTTGGCAATACGCTATTGGGCCAATGGGCATAAATCTATTAAGATATTTAAAATAGAACACCAGAGGGCATAATTTAACAATTTACAAATTAAAAGGTGAATATTATGTAGATTTTGTTTTATTTACTGTGAAATTTCCAATGTTGGCAAACAAGTGATACAGGCAACGTTGGCTCAATGTTGTAATGCAAACTGCGATCTGCCAACCTGTAGCCAACATTGGCCCAATGTCTACGTTATCTGGGATGCCACTCAGCCTTAGCCGCTACACGCTTTAGACCTGAGCCTACTTGTCTGACAACTGACCTTTTCCTATCAGAGCGTATTCACAACTGAGTTCCTGATACAGGGTCTGACACTCAGCGTCAGTTCTTTTATGTCCTCCATGGCACAGACACCACACAAAACGGGACCGACGGCATTACGACCCTTCCGAAGGACAGGGAACTGCCGCAGGTTTTTTACACCTATCCACATGCCTGAGTGTGGGAACGAACCTGTAACATTTTTGGATTAGATTCTAAGTCTAAACTCTAATGGTTTCAAGGAGACCTAATTAAGCAACACGAGTCAAATCATTCAAGAACAAACCAGAAATCGACTTCAATGAAAGAACGTTTGAATTAGTATTATTGATCTCAGTCCATAATGACTGCGAGCTAAAATGACCGCAGTAGGGCCAAAATGACCGCTATAGTATTCCAATAGTTTTCCTAATAAGCCTAACAATAACTACTATCCGCTACGAATATTCTATAAGTTACAATACATATTATAAATATTATATGTTTCCTACTAGGAGTTCCTATCTAATTTGACTTATATAATTTTTGTGGGTTTTTTTCCGGTACCGTCGGGTAGACTGTGGCTAAAGGGAACGAAAATTCTGGAACTAGCAATTCAAAAAGTGAACACTGTACGTCTGCTAGATAATGCTAGAGTGCGCAAAGATATTTAATACTACAAGTTTAGGGCTACAAAAAGCTGTATTGAAACGGTTTTGTAAATATCTAACTTATGCAGAACGGCTTAACATTAAAACGCATATTTCAAATTTAATTGTGCATACTGACACGCGAAATTAAGTAAGATATCTTAACAAGTCATTCTTGTCCCGGGCGCGATCATTTTAGCTGGCGGTCATTTTCGGCATACACCGTATTATTAGACTGAATAAGCCATACTACAACAAAAACTCTGAGGCAATAACAAGCCAATGGCTTATGGCTCATAAAATGATGATGATGATGATGTAGATTCTCGCGGCAGAGTTGAACGCTGTAGACCGTTGAGCCATGCAGTCAAATTATGCTCACGAAAACTGGTAACTTGTTTAAGATCGATGTTAACCAACGTTTTTAGGCAAATTCTTCACAATAAGTCGCGACATCTTTATTATGTTTAACAGAATTAATAACTGTAAGTGGGTAATATAGAAGTTCTGATCGTGTGGATCAAGTCGTATTCAGCGTCACGATTTTTTTTCCACTGGCCGCTGACATATTGGATTGGTGTCTGGGCCGGTTTGTACCTAAACAGGTACCCTGTTAATATTATTATCGATAATACCGAACACAGGCCGTACAGGGGAGGTATATCGGAGCCCGGTATTCGGGATAAAACCACTTAAGAAAACCACAGGAAACAGTAAAAATTTCTACAGGGGTAAGAAGTCAAACCGTACCCTAGCAATTCCGTACCCGTTATTCCGTACCCTATTTTTGGACATCCCGTACCTTGATATTGGTCAATCCGTACCTTAATTTTGGACAATCCGTACCCTACCTATTGGCTATTCCGTACCCCTCCATTGGCTATTCCGTACCCGGTACGGAATATACAATGGGTTGGTACGGAATAGCCAATAGGTTAGAGGTGAATACATTACTGGTATAAAGAGCGTGTTTCATGCAGCTAACTAATACAAACATCCAGTCTATATCTTTATGCAGATGACACAAAGATCTTTAAGCATATTACAACAATTAAGTGTGTTATTATTATCGATAATACTGAACACAGGCCGTACAGGCCTCTATATTCAGGTGCATGAGTGACGCTAGGTTTTGAGGGTTCGTTTTGGGAGTACCAAGCCATATTCTTGGGATAAATACGCTCTACGCTCAATAGGATAATGTAACTTCCAGTGCTCTGTAAATAGTAAATAATATAGATTGCATATTTATATACATATATATTTTTTTATATTCATATACTCATATTATGTCCGTCATGTACATATTTCACGTCTTGATGTCTGGTTATATCTATATGTATGTAGATTCATGCCAATAAAATATTCTGATTCTGATTCTGATTCTGGTTACTTCATGGTGAAGGTGCCTCGAAGTTAAATTTAATTTGTGCATTGTCCCAGTATTTATCCAGTCGGTTGTTAAAGCTTTGAATGGTCGGGGCATTAGGCTATTCCATACTTTTGCTATTCTGTAATAAAATGAAAACTTGGATATATTGTATTTAGCTCGCTGGATAAATAATTCTTTACTATGACCCCTGTTACTATTTCTTGAAGCAAATTTTAATATTGATACTGTGTCTGGATCATAGGTATTCCTAAACCTTATATGTTTCAACCATGTCCCCTCTCAGACGTCTGTATGTGAGTGTAGGGAGGTTTAGAGAACGTAACTATTAGGACTTCCGGTAATGGAGATTGGACTCTTTCTTGCTAGCTAGAAAATAAAATAAGAAATCCAAGAATTTCAGAGCCATCCATCACTTTTAAAGTTATTAAGAAATAATTATTCAACAAACGATTTAAAAGAATGAATTAGAGAAGCATCAAGGATTAAATAATGTCTGTACACAATATGTTTATGTATTATATTTCCGTGGTACCAATTGACTTCCTGTCAACCACTATGCTTACATAGCGACGATCAAATCTGTATTTTATTCGTCTCTTCTATGTTCATTTATTCAATAGTATAGTAGTATCTGCTCAGGTGTAGGTGGCACATTGCAGCTGACACTTGCTCAGACAATCTATCACGCAATTAATTTAATAGGAACTGCTCAGGTGTAGGCAGCATTTTGCAGCTGGCACTTGTTCAGAGACTCATCCTGGTGTAGGCGGCACACTGCAGCTGGCACCCAGAATGTAACCAGAATATTATATATTATATATACAAATGCCAACATACATAATCATTGTTGGTAGTTCAAGATCTAGACGAATTAAAGACTACCTATTAAACAGAAAATTCATAACCAAAGACACCATTGTATATGAGAACAGCACAGGGGGTGCAACAACTGAACACATTTTCAAAGAAATACGCCGCAAAACAAGAGGTATCACACCAACATCCCACATACAGAATTGCCGTATGCATAGTAGGAGGAATATGTAGTCTAACAGCAAAACGGAGACACAGAAAGGGTGAAGAGATCTGCTACACCAGAAGCAGGGAATACTTATATTAATTAGAAAGCACCATAAATGAAATCATTGAATATACAAGTGATAGAGGATACTTCCTTATATATGGTACAATTATACCTTCATCACTAAAGAGAGCAAAGGACTGGCTTACCTGCAGCAGTTTTTCTGAAGAAGAAGAACTAGAACTGCAGCTAGAAAGGGACATCATTGACATCAACAACTACATTATTACACAGTGCACAGAACAGAACGCTGCAACGATCAACCGTGGAAAAGGTCTCAAGAAAGGGAGTCGGCAAGAGTAGAAGGAAAAAGAAAGTAACCAGATTGGACTATTCGCAATTGTATGACGGCGTACACTTTGACAGGGCATTGAAGGAGAGGGTGTACTCTAAAATCGCGAAGGCGCTCCAGTTTCACACAGGCAGTAGGACCACGCATACACAAATCCGCCAGGACAACACTGCATCCGACACAACCCAGAGTGAACTAGAAGAAACGTGGAACTTCAAGACGACTAAGGAGCATACAGTACCCTCGCTTCTGTTGCGCACAAGCAAGGCGAGTCCAAATATTGATAAACCCCTAACTGGGTCAGTGCAAGTGAAATTGTAAATAAATCAGTACTGAGGTAGGATGTATGGGTTATGTACAGTTCTGGTAGTTATTCTATCTATAATAATGCCTGAAACTGACTGTGAGAGAAAATAAATAGAATACTATAAGACTGCAGCGAATGAGGAAATTCTTGATGTAACAGAGGTACAAAAAGTATTTAAAAAGAGTCTAGTGGAATGTACAAGCTGGCTTGGGTGTAGGCGGCACACCGCAGCTAACATTCAGGCCAGTAATCCAAAACCGTAGACGGCACACGATCCAGGGTTATGTACAGTCCTAGTAACAAAAGCTCAACTTGACAGTGTCAGAAATTGATTTAAGGAGACTCAAAACTAGTACAGGAATTTGTCAGTCACCTCTACAAAGAAATCTTTGCTCCAAATAAGACTAAATCAGTAGACTCAGGACAAGAGACCTGTGCACGATGTCAGCCACTAAACAAAAACAAGATGCACCAACTTACAGTGACAAAGGAATGAAAGGTGCTGGGGAGTCACTCCCACCTGGCGGGTTAAGAACCAGCTCTAGAAACACCAGCAAAGCGCACTGTCCAAAAAAAGTCCAGATGAAGACGACGAGGCCTGGGACTGCACAATCTGCACCAATGTGTTTACTGATCCCAACGAAATGATGCTGGAGTGCCAGAGATGTAGGAAACACTACTGCATAAAATGTTTAAATAAAACGGAGGAGGAATACAAATTATTAGAAGTCAGATTCAATGTGGTTTTGTGTGGGATGCTGAGAAATCATAGAGAAGAACATTGTTACAGATCTGAAAATAGAAGAACGTTGCCAAGCCATTATGCAGGCATACGTACAGAATCTCAGCGATGGAGGATAAGATAGATCTTAAATGCGATGAAGCTAAGGTCAAAGAAATAGTAAAAGAAGAATTAAACAAGGCAATACACCAGACTGATGGTTCAAGCACAACTCTAGCTAAGGAATCCAACTTTATCATATATGGAGCAACAGAAGTAGATTCTCAATCCAGCAAAGAAAGGAAAAGAACAGATATGGAGCTGGCTACAGAAATAATGAACACTTGCAAAGTGAAAACCGAAGACTGAAGTATCATTAAAACATTAAGATTAGGTAGATACAACAAAGTAGAAAGAAACAACAGTGAACAAAATCAAGAAACAATCAGGCAGACTGTTGATGGTAGTTCTTGAAAGCCAAGATAGAAAAATCGAGTTGTTCAGGAATATATACAGAATACATCAGAACGAGAAACTTCAAGGAATAAGGGTAGGGAATGATCTCACCACATCAGAACGCGACAATGAGAAGAAACTCTATGAAGAGGCTAAAACCAGAGAAGCAAACTCATCGGGGGAATACAGGTTCGAAGTCCGAGGCCCTCCTTGGGCAAGAAAGGTAGTGCAGGTTCCAACCAAACCTCCACTACAAAAGTAACTACACTTGGGAAGACCAAGGCCTGTGTAAATAACCGTAAAGAAAGTGTAAATAACTGTACAATATTTGATAAACTAAAATGTCTGTATACAAATGCAGATCAGCTCCGAAACAAATGTACTGAATTTTCAGTTCGAGTGAATACAACTGGACCCCATATTATTGGAATAACAGAAGTTAAACCCAAAAACATCCTATATCCTATACAACCAACAGAACTCAACATTGAAATGTCATCGGATTATGATATATTCTCGAAAAACATTGACAGCAACATAGGAAGAGGACCTCTGATGTATATCCACAAGACACTACAAGCCAAGGAAGTACGTGTGAAAACACAATATCAGGAAAGCTTATTTGTTGAAGTAAAACTAAATGCTTCAGACAAACATTTGACTGGAGTGATATATAGATCTGACAGTGGACCTAACAAGAATAATGAAAACCTAAGAAAATTTTTACAGGAAGCCAGCGTTAAAAAGTACACACATCTATTAATCACTGGTGATTTTAACTACCCAGACATAAATTGGGTGACCTGGAACACTAGCGGAGACCTTACAGACACACAGGACACAGATTCGTGGAGTGTATCCTAGAAAACTATCTGCACCAACATGTTACAAAACCAACACGATGGCGCAGTAGTGATACACCCAACCTGCTGGACCTAATACTAACGAATGAAGAGAATATGGTATCAGAGCTAGAATACCAAAGCCCACTGGGTAAAAGTGATCACTGTGTTCTCCACTTCAATTTTAATTGCTATGCAAAAATTCTGCGTATACCCAAATACAGAGTGCTACGACAAAGCCGACTTCACTGGTGCCCTTAATGAACTACAAGGTGTTGACTGGAAGGCAATTCTAGTAGATGAAAACACTAACACCAATTGGTCAAGCTTCCTAAATAAGGTAAAATAAATAGAAAATAGGTATGGCCCTACTAAGCATATTCAAATGACAAGGAAACACAAACATGGATTTTCAATAGACAGAGACACAATTGAAAAAATAAAGCTTAAGAATACATTATCAAGGAAGGCAATAAAAACCAAAGATCCACAAATACAAAAAGAATATAGACGAGTCTGTAACCAAATAAGGAAAGATACAAGGAAGATTAGAAAGACATTTGAAAAGGACCTATCCAAGAAATCAAAAACAAACCCAAAAGCAATTTGGCAGTATATTAAATCTAAATCAAAGACAAGGGTGGGAATAGGCGACCTGTATATAGACCCAAAGGACCCTACATCGAAGAAAATGGAGGGAGACAAAGACAAAGCAGAGATATTGGACACTTTCTTCAACAGCCAGATGGTGAAATACCAACAAAAAAGACGCAACACGAAATGACAAATCTTGTGGTTGAAGTTGAGGAAACTAAGAAAATACTAAGTAAACTAAAAGTTGATAAATCACCAGGACTAGATCCACCCAAGATTCTTGAAAGAAATGGCAGAACCTGTATCTCTACCGCTAACGATACTATTTAATCAGTCGCTCCGACTGCGTAAAATCCCAGATGATTGGCGGAAAGCACAGATTACAGCTATTTATAAGAAAGGTGGCAAATGTCAAGCTGGACACTATAGGCCAGTTAGTCTAACATCAGTCATATGTAAAGTGGTGGAAAATGTAGTAAGAAACCACATCATTAATTACATGAAAGATACGCATCTTTTTCAGCACGACAGTATGGATTCATCTCAGGCAGATCGACAACGCTGCAGCTATTAGCTATGTTAAATAAATGGACGGAAGCACTGGACAATGGACACCCCATTGACTGTCTACATGGATTACCAGAAAGCATTTTGCACCGTACCTCACAAGACTTATACGGTTCCTTATCCATTCAATGTGGGGGCGCACAAAAGCTTTATATAATAGCAAAGTTTTCTTTATCCAAATATTTGTAGGTCCGTCTAATGAGGCCCGTGATACTGTTGGCTTCATTGATTTTATTTTGAATGTGGTGATCAAAGGAGAGAGCTGAGTCAAAGATGACTCCGAGATCGTTTTCGTTGTCCACATGGGATAGGGTATGGCTCGCATTATCACATTCAAGTTTATATTGGAAATTCTGTTTTGTACATCTACCAATGGATAATACATTACATTTATCTATGACCACATTTCGAGGCTTGTCAGATCTGATTGCAGGTCATCACAATCAGCTTGTTTTGTAATATGCTTGAAGATCTTTGTGTCATCTGCATAAAGAATTAAACTGGAAGTTTGTATTAGTTCAGGCATGTCATTTATGTCGATCAGGGGGCCGAGCACACTGCCCTGCAGTATGCCACTAGTCACGGCTGCCCAGTATGCCACTAGTCACGGCTGCCCATTGAGAGTATGAGTTGTTTATACGTACTCGTTGACGCCTACCCACCAGGAAGGATGTAATCCACCCCAGGGCTGGTTCTGTGATAATATCTGAACGTTTCGTACCAAAATCAGCCTTTTCTAGTGGTCTCCATAGAACACCATCTCTATCTATTCGAGAATCTATCTTGAATAACATTAGTTCAAACTACGAGGTCTTAGCTAAATCATGCCCTTGCTACAAGAGCTAGGCCTCAAAGTAGATCTAAGATCTTTGATCTTGGGTCGGGTGCAGGGGTACGTACCTTGTAATAATTTTAAAATTAGTGTGAGAAATGTTCTCTTGTATGTTTTGAATGTGGGTGGATTGGAGGACATTGCTACCTATGGCAACACTGGCTTCCAATTCAATTATATTCAACACATTCAACATAACGTTTTTATTTTACTATTGAGATGAACTGGTTATTTCCGAGATGTACTGTATAACCAAAGTCAACCAAAAATATAAATGGTTGTGTTGTATTGTAAAATCACCACTACAACTACTACTACTACTACTACTACTACTACTACTACTACTACTACTACTACTACTACTACTACTACTTAGACATGTATTATTTTTTATTTAACTTGTCTACGTCCTGTGTTTCTATGCTACTGTCCTGTTTAATTTATTTGTATAGATGTATGTATATATGTGTAAGGTGTCCGCCAATACAATAGGCATTACCTTCGGCGGACAACTTAGTTGAATCCATAATTTATATATATTTTACTACTGAATAAATAGTCTTGAATCTTGGGGTGTAACACTTTATCTGGGTGGAGCGAGTGGCCAACCATAGCACTAAACAACTCAGGAGGACATTGATGGATGAGCAGAAGCTGATTCTCTTGAAGGCAGATGAACCCCCCCCCCCACCCGCACCCTACATTCTACTCAAGACAATGGCATACCTCAAGTTCTGATCTAGAATTTTCGACAGAAAATCTACATCAAGAATCTTTGCGTTTTGTTGGGGAACAACTTGGAGACAGTGATCACTGCCCTGTTTTCATTACCATTAACATGGATGTTGAGATTGACCGAAATCAGACTCCTAACTATAGGACTCCCGGAACTATAAGACAGCAGACGGGGACGGATATCAGAAAGAGTGACAGATTGGTAAAAGACTTTGATGTCAAAAACATCAATAAAGTTGTTAAAGAGCTTAACTCTGCTTTACTCTCTGCTGCTGGCAAATGCATTCCTAGGGGATCCAGGAAAAAACTACAGACCTCTCTGGAGTACGTCTCTGCAAATGTTACACGAAGAAATGTCCAACGCAAGGGAAATTGCAGAGAATGTCCCAACAGAAGCCAACCATGTGCGACTCCAATAATCCAAGGCAAAATACCTGAAAACCAAAATGAGAGCCACCAGAGAATCGTGGAGAAAAAAATTCAAGCTTAAATCTTGAAAAGGATATGAACAAACTGTGGAGGCGTGTGAAGCAGCCTAACAATGAAAACACCAGAGTACCGAACATAACTCTTGAAGAGGATTGTGAAATTAAAACAGGAGAGGCTGCTGCTGAACACTTTGCTTGTATGTTTCAGAAAGTAAGCAATCTAGATTTGCCAGTAAGTTGTAAAAAGCTGAAATTAAGTCTGCAAATGGGAACGGAGAGACACAAATACATGCCGCGGGAATGGATGAGCTTCTGACCATCAGGGAGTTGGAGAAAAGATGGAATAACCAATGAGATGTTGAGGAATCTGGGTACTATTGGAAAGCACAAGCTTTTGGAGATTCTCAACCACAGTTGGTACACAGGAGAAGTTCCCCAGTCTTGAAGAGGCCATCATGATCCCCGTACTGAAGAAAGGCAAGAATAAATCCAAAGCGGCAAGTTATCGACCTATCAGTCTGACTAGTTGCACTGTCAAAGTCATGGAAAGAATCCTCATCCAAAGACTTCTTCGACATCTTGAAAGCAACAATCTCTTAGCGGATGAACAAAACGGCTTCAGAAAGTGTAGATCTACTGAGGATCAAACAACGTATCTATCGAGGAGGCGTTCCAACAGAAAAAGCATACCATCACTGTGTGGGTTGATCTGCAGAAGGCATCTGATAAAGTATGGAAGCATGGACTCCTCCAAAAGCTCATAACCAATGATATCTCTGGAAAAATGTACAGCTGGATATGCCAGTATCTCCTCAACCAAAAGGCATCAGTACAGCTGAAGGAGATGAGCAGCAAGAAAATCCTGCTATGACATGGTTTACCTCAGGGTGGTGTAGTCTCTCCCACGCTCTTCATCAATGACCTGGTAAAGGACCTTCCAATGGGAGTCAGAGATGCATTGTATGCTGACGATCTTGTGATGTGGAGCAGCGAGGAGTATGTGTCAACAGCCAATTACTGCATGCAACTCGCAATTGATCACCTCAATTCTTGGATTACAAGATGGTTTGTCCAGATCAACTAAGAGAAGACAGTCGCAACTCTTCACACTATCCACTAAAAAGGAACACAAGACAAGTCTGAAATTTGGTGACCCAGTTCTGCACTTTGAGGATGAAGTAACTTATCTTGGTCTGATATTTGACAAAAGACTAACCTGGAAGGCGCAAATCAGAAAAGCTGAAGGTATAGCCAAGCGAAGACTGGCAGTTATGCGGAAGCTCACTGGAACAAAATGGGGGAGCTAACATGAAGATTCTGAAACAGGTTTACTCTGGATCAGTTAGGCCCATCATTGAATACGGCTTATCATCATGGATGACAGCTGCTACACGCACCCTTCAGACATTGGATAAGGTACAAAATCAGGTTTTTTGTATCATAACAGTGTCTATGAAGACCACTCCAATCGCAGCGATGGAAGAACTTACAAGGCCAAGATTCAATACGAGAAATTCAAATTGATACCTCACCATCCCATGCATATGCTGACTCACCAAATGTCTAGAGGAAGGCTCAAGAGGAATAATTTCTTATTAACGGCAAAGAAAATTGAAAGAGACAGAGTCGGACATCTTCCCCAGATACAACTGCTATCTCCGAGAGGGAACCGTGGAAAGCTTCTGAAATAGAAAACACAATTTCAATCTGGCCCTCGATTCCAGGGATTGAAAGCAAGGGAGATCAAGCAGAGGTGACAAACAAAGGTCTTGCAATGAGTCGTATTGAAGAAAACTACCCTGCGGAAAAGTGGATACATGTTTATACAGATGGATCAGCTATCCAGGCTGTCAAGAATGGATGGGGCAGAGGCTCACATTCGGTTCCCATGTGGAGATATAACACTCATGCTTGCCAGCACTGTAGCAATTACACTGCATAAATCCAGGCACTGATCTTAGCTAGCCAAAATCTGATACAAACGAAAAACCAGAAATGAAAATATTGTCTTCCTGACCGACTCCATCTCAGCGCTTCAGACGCTGGAGAGTGGAAAGGAAAGTACAGATTTAATTCATGAAAATCTTACGTAACTGGCTACGGAGAACAATATCAACTTACAGTGGATCCCCTCACATTGTGGCATATTAGGAAATGGCAAAGCTGATCAATTGGCTAAGGAAGGGCCGAATAAAGAACTATTCAACTGCAAGGTTGACTTTGAATAACTGAAGCATATCCTTAAAGCCACAAGAACCACCAGCAGGCAGCATAATGATGCAATACACAGCCTCAGTAGGAGGATCAGACACGTATCTTCGGATTGAGGACTGGTCACAATCGTCTCAATGCACATCTTCACCCTCTCAAGATTACAGATTCTGCACATTGTGAGTGTCAGCAGGCAGAAGAAACAGCAGAACGTCTCTTTCAGCAGTCAGCGATATGAACAGGCTAGGAGAAACTTCTCTCTTTCAGCACTGTCAGCGATATGAACAGGCTAGGAGAAACTTCTGGCCTATTGAAGTATCTTTTGAAGAGGTCAGAGGAGACAGACAGTTTGATGACCACCAGCTTTCATGCACCAAACAAGGAAAACAGTCTAAGATTACTGTCATGAGAAAGATGAACGCATGCGACATGTATGATCCGGTCTCACTCAAACAACGATCACACAGATACGGTGGCACTGCAATCTTCTGGTCAAGAGATAAACCACCTGGTTGAAACGATTAATGATGGATGCGAGACAATATGCATTATCCCTTTGAACAGCAAACCCTCCACTATGCTTCATAGATTATTTCCCATGCATGGGCTCGCAGTAGTGAGCTATAGCAGTGTTATTCTACTAGACACGTCATCGTCATTGATTGGTGGAGAGTTCAACGCCTCTCTTACAGAAATCAGAACAGACCAATTCAGTCGTAGATTGAAAGTTTGTGTATGACCACAACCTCTGTCAAGGTGGTAACCCAGGAAAAAAAGACACATTGTTCTCAAAGTGTGGCAGCTACTCATCTCAAATCGACTATGTATTCTGCACAGACTACAAGCATATATCAAAACTAAGTATCAGCTGTCCAGATGACATGGCTACGAACCCATCAACTCATGTACTAGTCCACATATCAGTTCAAGGCGTGGCTCTTAGAAAGCAAAGGCACAGTACAAAACCAACTACAATTAGTAAAACTTACTGGAACAAATGTGACTCAACCTACCCTGAAGCTGTACTTGCAAAATTAAATCACAACCATCCACTAACATGCGCTGAAGACATAGATGCAGCCATCAATCACATGCCAGACATGATCAAGCGTGCTGCTGAATCTACTATTCCACAAACATCCACAAAGCTAAATAGAAATGGCAGGATCATGAACAGAGATATCGTGGAAGCAATCAAGATCTCACGTAAAAGCCACTACCTCTGGAAAAAAGCTGGAAGACCTGTCAGTTCCCATGGCACAACTATAGAGAGTAAATCCGCAAATAGAAACCTACGCTGTATCCAGTATAGCGCAGCAACAGAATCCAGAAGAAATTTATACAATCAGATCTCAACTGCAGCCTCTACCAATTCTCGTCTCTTCTATCGCATTGTGGCAAGACAGCGTAAGCAACCAGTACACCGTCTGGCTTAACTTGTGATTGATGACGTCCATATTACAAGAGAAGAGGACATTAAAAGCCATGTATACACATTTCTCTAAGCTAGCCAATCCAGAGAACAATGACACATACGATCCATTGTCACAGATGTCAACCATCAGTCACCCATAATACCCATAACTGTTAATGAGGTTAAGCAATATATCTCAAAGATCAAGAATGGGAAAACTTGATCTTTCTGCAGAATACTTCAAGTATGCCCTGAACTCAGTTGCTCTACTTCTAGCTAAGATATGTAGAGCTATAGTGAACCTTAGACACATCCCATCATCACTCAAAGCAGGTATCCTTACAGCAATACACAAGAAAGGTAAACCAGCACAGTACCTAGACAATTATCGAGGCATCACCATCTCCCCGATCATCTCCAAAATCCTGGAGCACATCTTTCTGGATCACTCAAGAGATACAATAGACAAGAACCAAGATGACCTGCAATTTGGCTTCAGTGAAGGCGTCACCCCATAATGGCATCAGTGGCGGTCACCGAAGCTATCCTAGAGCCTAAACGTCAAAACTTGTCAATATGTCGCAACTATTGATGCTCAGAAAGCTTTTGATGTTGTTACTCATGCCTCTCTAATCAGAAAGTACCACAACTACGGAATCTGTGGAACCTGTCTCCATATGAAGACACTCATATCAAGACTTAACCACCAGCGTAAGATCCCTCAATCAAATCATCGATTAATTCCAAATCAAAGTGCCTATGACTATAAGGTGTATAGGCACCATAGATCTGGACAGGGTCGCTTGTGCTGACGATATCGATCTTCTGACAGACTCTCTTAGTGATATACAGCTCGATCTATCAATAGTCGAGAACTATGCAAACTACGAAAGGTACAAACTACATCCTATGAAGATAACTATATCAATTTTTAACTCGAGCATAACAACTGAAATCTGGAACGACATGCAGTGCTGGAAAATTGATAACATATCAGTTCCAGTATCTGTTTACACACCTAGCTATCAGCAGGAGTATCAATATCACAGCATCTTGTCCAAGATAGAACCAACAAACTACGTCGTACTCTATAAATAATGATGGGAGCAGGACTCTGTGAACAAAACTGCCTTCCTCCTCCACTGGCATATAAGTTATACACAACATATGTCTTACCATGTTATGCACACGGCTTAGAGTCAGTATGGATAAATCAGAATGAACTAAAAGCCCTGGAGCTATTCCAACGAAAGACGTTGCGATATATCCAGCATCTGCCAAAATCATGTGCAGGTTCGGCTGTATACCTTCTTCTCAGTACCAGACCCTTTGAGGCTGAGATCGACGTGTGGCACCTCACACTGTTTGCTGCGATTGCCCATACCAAAGGTTCTACCATCGCAAACCCAGCACATAGGCAGCTGATAGTCAATCGTTGATCAGAGAAGAGTTGGTTCTGCATGGTTGCAATGTTGTTCGAAAAGTATGGCCCTGGTAGCCCATTACAGTTCCTGGAGTCCTATAGACAAGGCAGCTTGGACCACAAGAACACGCTCCAGTATCAACTCCTTCTGGACCAAGACCTTACAGGAAGAGGCACACACTAAATCCTCTCTGAAACATCTGAATGTGGACAACTGCAAGATTGGAGTAACCCACAACATATGGACCATAACAGCCAATGTACGAGATATCCAACGAGCTACCATCAACGCGAAACTCCTCACTGGAACTTATACCCTCCAGAGTTCAAGGAAGAGATTCACCAATGATCGCGATTCCGATATATATGCCCACTATGTCACTCAGATGGAAAATATAGATCATTTCCTGTTTCGCTGCAAAAATGCCCATCCTAGTGAAACATGCTACAGAAAACATATAGAAAGCCTTCTCGAAAGCAAAATCAGACGTTCGATTCTAGCAAAGAGCTACATCTAGAGATCGGAAATCTGTCTGATCCCTCTATACTTGATGGCTGTGCTATAGGATACACCACTTTAGAGCTAGAGACCTGAACTATCTCTTCAAAGCAAACAGGCAGAAAGGAAGAGGTGAACAAGTCTGAAAAATGGCACACTGTACATACAACCTTCCTAGTAAATGTACATAAACTCTTATTATTATTTTATTTGATGTCAATCTATTCTCCTGACTAACGCTGCGATGAACTGTGCATAAACTGGGAAAAACAACTAATCAGTGACGGTGTAGTTAATTAGTTCAGCATTATCCTGATAAACAGGGGGATTATAACATAGTAACATTAACAGTTTGTCCCATCATCATCATCACATCATCATTTCATGAGGCATAAGTCATTTCATTGGCTTGATATTGTCTGTGTTTTTTGTTACAGTATGGCTTGTTCAGTCCAATTCAAAAAATCTTTCTCTGAAGTAGATTATATCTAGTTTGTTCTTGAATGATTTGACTGTTGTCGCTTAATTAGGTCTCCTCGAAACCTCCAATATATCAGTGACATTAGATTTAAGACTTTAGCTCTGTTTTGTGGAAATGCTGTGGTGGCAATGGTGCGACAAACGGATGGATCGATGAGTGGACAGACGGATCAGTAATATATCACTTAAGATTTTACAACCATACGTAACAGCGATAAATTTTAGCACACAAATGCGCACTAAAAAAATCAATAAAAATGGTTTATTTAGTATAGAATATACTCATCTTTTATTTCCGTCTGTCAGTTGGTAGATTGGTCTGTCAAATTCTTTGTAACCCTTTCACGATGAAGTCGGCAAAAACCGGCCTCTGTAGTGTTCTTGGGCAATGTTGGGGCTCGATAACCAAGCCAGTCATTCCAGTGATAAAATTTCAAAAATTTCTTCATAGCAATTAATATTAAGCCAGTTATTCAAGTGCTAAAATTTCTAAAATATCTTATATATATATATATATATATATATATATATACACCTGTGCAAAAGTTAAGCACCAGCAAAAACAATAGAACGTAGAAACATGATGGTACAACTAGGCTGCCATACTTTTTGTCCCCGCGTTAGCTGACATAATTCCAAGTACGAAATGCACATGCATGCATGACTTCACGCCGCTTGATGTCCGTGCATGGCGGGAAACAGCACACGTGTTCAGTTATGTAAAAGTCCAGTTTGAGGTGTAGAACATTACATACAGATTTAGGCGACAAGATTAGGAATTTTGTGTTCATGACCGTGGTTTATTTGTACAGAGAGAATTAGCTCTTGATTGTGAACCGCTATGGCAAGACGAAGGTTAAGTGATCGTGTGAAATGGCAAATCATAGGCATGCATACCACTGGTATGTCATGCAGAGAGATTGGCAGACAGCTGAACATTAACCATACTGTAATCAGTCGTTTGATTGCAAAACATGGGCAAACTAACGAGGTGAAGGACAGGCCTAGATCTGGAAGACCGAAGAAGACTACTGCCCGTGATGATCGAGCCCTAGTACGCCTTGTTAGGAGATCTCCATTCACCAACAGCAGAGTGCTCAGCCAGCAATGGGAAACGCGCAATAGAGTGTCAATGTCTACTGTCAAAAGGAGACTGTATGCTGCTGGCATGAAAGCTAAGAGACCTGTCAGACGTCCTCTCCTCACTGCACACCACAAAGAGGAGCGTCTGAGGTGGTGCAACGAAAGAAGACACTGGAACATGAGATCCTGGAGACGGGTACACTGGTCCGATGAAAGTCGGTTCCTGCTTTATGCCACAGATGGTCGAACTCGTGTATGGAGGTCCATACGCACGGTGTACGACCAACGTAACATCATGGAAGAAGTTCAATTTGGTGGAGGTTCCGTTATGATATGGGGGTGCATCTCATTTGATTGTAAGCGGGATCTGTTGACTGTACCTGGAACACTAAATGGACAAAGATATCAAGACTCCATACTGGATAGAGTTGTGGTCCCTCATTTTGTAAATCATGCACCTGGAACCCACCCTATATTCATGGATGACAACGCCCGACCACATCGTGCTAGAGCTGTGCATGAATACCTCCGCCAGAATGCCATCGAAACCCTACCATGGCCTGCAAGGAGCCCTGACATGAACCCTATTGAGCATATCTGGGACATTCTGGGAAACATGGTGAGAAGGAGGGATCCTCCTGTGCAGAACCTACAGGAATTAACAGACGCACTCCATCTTGAATGGCAACGAATACCACAATGGCGTATCAGTCGGTTGGTGACCAGCATGAGACGTCGTGTCCAGGCCGTCATCCAGGCACAAGGTGGATATACCCGGTATTAATAATGACAGTCTCAAACTCGTGCACAGATGTTAAACTTCGTTTTCAGACACCATTAATGACAATCTAGCCACGTGTGTCAACTGTAGGGCAATAGTTGTCAGTTGTGTCAACGTAACCATATTCAGGCCTCGTTTTCAAGTTCAAACAAAAACATACAGTGCTTCCCCACCATCATAATCAGCATTCCTCTAGTTGCATTATTACCTCTTGCACTAAGATGGATGGGTACATAATTGTTTATGCTATTGCTTTCTTCATAGCACATGAATAAACCCTCGCATGTGTGTAAAAATAGGGTGGTGCTTAACTTTTGCACAGGTGTATATATATACTGAGCAAAAAAAGTTTAGCAACAGTGAAGTTTGTTTTTTTGTATTAAAACTATGCGTCCATTTATAACCAAATTTGCAGGAATGTTTCGTCAATGTAATGTCTCGCTGATCATGAAGAAATGAAAATCATTTCTTGCATTTCTCGGCCGCACGCTTACTGCATGTGAAAATGCATTTTTCATGCACTGGCCCACATTGGCGGGTAGCGACGGCAAAAATTCAACATATTGCAAAAGCAGATAACGAACATTAACAGAAAACGCTTAAAAATTTACCCTACCGAACATGGGCCGCTGCGCAGGGCTACCCGGAAATCAGCGCCATGAAGCAATGGGAAGACTCGCTGCTGGGCAGAGCATTCGCGCTGTTGCTCGACATTTTAATGTTCACGCCTCAACCATTTCCTGGCTCCGCCAACGTGAGCAGGAAACTGGACATGTTAATGACCGACCACGCTCTGGCAGACCAAGAGCAACAACACCACGAGAAGACCACTACTTAGTGACGTCATCACGACGTCACAGGTTTGAGACTGCGCCGCGGCTGTCCCGTAATTTGCACACCACTACCGGCACTACAGTGCATGCACAAACTGTGCGAAACAGACTCCATGATGCTGGACTGCATGCCCGTCATCCACTTGTTGCTGTTCCGCTTACAGAGCGTCACATCGAGAATCGGTTTGCATGGGCAAGAACTCATCAGCGATGGCGTGCTCAGCATTTGAGCCGCCACGTTGTGTGGATGTGGCGGATGGTGGGCAACGGGTTTGGCGACGTTTAGGAGAATGGTATGATGCAGCCAACATCATTCAGCACGACAGATTCGGTGGCAGCAGTGTCATGGTGTGAGCTGGAATCCATGAAAATGGCAAAACAGATCTTATTGTGATTCATGGAAATTTAACGGCTCAATGTTACTGTGAAGAAGTTGTCGCCCCTGTTGGCATCCCTTTTATGCAGTATCATGCAGACTTTGTTCCAGCAAGATAACGCCCGTCCTCATTCAGCTAGGGTCACCAGTGATTTCCTCGAGGCTAGCAACGTTCCGGTGTTGAACTGGCCAGCGCGATCACCGGACCTGTCTCCTATTGAACACGTGTGGGAGATTCTTGGCCGTATGGTGCGTGAGAACCATGCACATCTTCACGGTTTCGTGAACTCTAGTGACAGTGGCATTATGAAAATTCATGGCTAAATGTGGTGCGCTTTCGAACCTGTGACGTCGAGATGACGTCACTAAATACTGATCTTCCCTTTGGGTTGTTGCTCGTGGTCTACCAGAACATGGTCGATCCCGAACTTGTCCAGTCTGCTGTACACGTTGGCGGAGACGAGAAATGGTACTGGCATGCACATTGAATTGCCGCGCAACGTCGCGAACGCGTTGGCCAGCGCTAAGTCTTCCCATTGCTTCATGATGGTGATTTTCAGTTAAACCTGGACGGTGACCCATGTTGACATGCAAAGGTTTTGCGATTGTTTTCAGTTCAAGCTGATTACCTGATTGGAAATGTGATGTCATTTCACACGTGATGCATGGGAATTTCGACCAGGAAACACAAAGTGCACTAGCATGTGCAGTGCAAATACAGGCAGGACACGCGAGTAAAGAAGTTGATTTCATGACAAACAATGAGTGACCATTTTCCGCCAAAAACAAAGCAATATTGATCACGCTAGCTTGCATATTTTTTATATGACAGGCAAAAATCCAAGATTGCTAAACTTTTTTGGTTCAGTATATATACATTTTGTTACACAAATAAAAACAAGTGCGTACATATTCACACGCACACATATTACATAAATGGTTTGTCATAAACGCTGTATATAACTCACGATGATGCTGTCATGGCGTAGCAGATATTTATAACTGAGATGAATCTATCAAAAAGATTACTAAAAAGACTTACAGAAGATTTGGGCTTCAGGCTTGTCAGGTCAAGAGGTCATAAGCAAATAATGCTTAAGACAGGAATCGACGATCTTGAGGCTAGCTACTTCCTCAAAATCCCCAGATCCGAATCTGGATATCTGCATATGCCCACCGACCGAAGTTAAACGACCATCATACGAATGGTCGCTTAACTGCTGTGCTCCATCAACAGCACTCTAATCTCTCCCCACCCTTAATCACTCGTGGAGAATTTACAATATCATCTCAATTATAAACACAGTCCACAACATGTAACATAACACATATAAAACTAAAAATACAGATAACATTATCGAGTCATTATACCTATGCGAATATCAATACGTAAACCATAACAACATGCCTACTACTATTTTGTAATCATGCGGTTACTCACAATAATAACAAAATTTATGCACATAATAGGATAAAATAATAATGATGAAGAAGTATATCCAGCATGGCAGAACCATTAGATGAAAAACTGTACTTAAAGTGAAATCTAATGCTGCCGCGCAGGTACAACAAAATGAGCAATACAGTAAATAAGTACAAAATACATTACAATACGAAAATGCGTGTCGGTTGGACACTTATAGTAACAATCGGGTACTTTACTTAAAATGGTACATCGAAAGAGACACCCGGGATCTGCATTACCTGAGTTGTCAGAACCGGTGGTCCCGAGCTACGTTCCGTTGTGCTCGTTACCATCGTTTGTTCTTCGTCACCCAGCCTCGGTTGATCAGCCCGAGTCGGTGTACGGAGCCGGTCATGCTTCAGCCCAGAGCTCCTATGATTCTCCTCATCGGTACAGCATCATCTTAAACCCGCTAACGCTCTTGGTAGGATGCCGCACCGATATGAAATAAATAATATAAAGAATATAATAATACATGTAGATAAAGCAATGATAATAACAGTTATGTCCTAACACATTGATACCGGCCGCGTCAATATCTATTTCTCTAGATTTACCAATTTGACCTTCTGTAAACATTCCCACTTGGTATGCTCAAGGTGTTTAATTATTTGTGTATGATTCAGTATGTCCGTTATATCGATGTTAGTCATGTTCAGTACCGGTGTCATTTTGGTATGCCGGTGCTCATAGGCCATAATGGGTCTGTATAATATCACGTATAAATTACGGACAGTAAACCCACTCCTCCCCCTTGAAATTATGAGTCCTCAGAAAACTGACCATTTATGGGTACATGTTTCGCCGTGGCTAATATCATTACCAACGGGTAATATTCCCAATGTATCATTCTGATAACGGGTAAAGCAGAGGCAGTGATGTGCAACATCTGGGTAGTGGTCTCGTACTCATCAACTCTAAGGAATTTACTTACCACAGTAGGTCTCCTCCCATGAACCATGGTTACAGAAATTATAATTAATAGCATGAAAACCTTAAATAGATTCATTATCCAATTTGAAAAGTAAACTTAAAACCAAAATGTTAACTGACACTGGATTACAGACTATTAACTGTTGAATATCGGGCGATGTTATTCTACCGATAGCGGTTGAATGCGCAAACTAATTTTTATGCACGCACAAATTAAACAACAATGTGGAATAAATTCTAAAAATGGACTTTACAGATAAAGCATGCTAGCAAAGCAGATTATCTACTGCGCAGTGAGTGAGATACGACGGTTAAGCGAATGAATTGCGCATCAGACACCGGGTGACTAATCACACCGATGCGAGGTTGTTTTCCCTCCGTGGCGCTGAAGTAATCTAGCCTATGTGGACGTTTACACAATCCATACCTTGAATTTGGCGTTTGGCCAAATATATGTCTGGACTCAGCCGGAGTTAAATCCATCATTGATGTGTCATCGTCTGCTATTACTGATTGTGCCATCTCATCATCCATGATTGACTCAGTAATGGGTTCTTCCCTCTCGGGTTGAATGGGCACCTCCCTTGATGGAGTAGGTGGCTCCTTAGGTTGTGAAGGACCAGGTTCCCCTACCGGAACAATAGGTGGTCCAGGTTCTTTACAGAATTCACTCAGTTTTTTCAGAGCTACCCTGTCTAGTGCCGGATAGCTAGCGGCAGTGCTTTTACCAGGCTTCCTGATGGGCCGTTCTCGGACAGTGTCACAACACATTTAAGGGTCTACAATTCTGAGCTTGGATACTTTAAGAACTCGTCTTTCCAGATCTCTGATGGCGAATATGGGCCAGAGGGCCATTGATTCGATAGACTTCGTACTCCGGATCATTGCGGGTAGTAAGCTTCATAGGCTCATTCGCCACCACTATGACTGAGTCTCCTACACGAACGCCTGTTTGTTAATTGCTTCACGATGGTGTGCCCTCGATGCTTCGGTTGAGGTACAGTCATGGATCAAGGCGTCATTCAAAGATCCTGAAAACCATCCATGGGTATTGCCATAGGCAATCTACCATGCCGGCCGTAGGTGAGATAAAACGGAGGATAACCAGTCGTGGCATGACGAGTGTTGCAGTACGCCATCAATGCAGAACCAACTTGTTTTCCCATGCCGAGCCTGATTATTAGCTCCCTTCTGGATCAACTCCTTCAGGGTGCGATTAAATCGCTCCGTCCTACCATTTGTCATGATCTATCCTATAGTCACTGTGCAAGATTGTCAACTCCTGCTCGTTGAACTCACCACACACACCCTCCCCAATCAGTAATCAGGATTTCTGGGACACCATGTCTTGCACAGTACTCATTAAAGAACTTGTCTTTAACTTCCTCTGCCCTCTTTGATGGGATAGGATAGGCTTCCGCCCACACAGAACAATCAATATAACGATTGCCCTTGGTTGACCAAATGGGCCAACCAAATTCATGCCCACTATCTGTCCGGGATACTTAGCCATAGGCATCTCCGTGTACTTCAGACAGGTAGTGATGGGGCGGTGTACCTTGTCGCTGTTGCGGCGGTCGGTTCGATTTATTTTGACAATTTCATTTAATGTGTCCTTCTTCGTTGCATTCGAAACATCTAATCGGCTCCTTCTGATTACCCTGCGTTTGCGTCGGGGCTGGTGTATTTGTCTTGGAAATCATCGAAGCGATTGACTTCATTAATTGCTCTTGCATCCCTTTAATCATTGAATATACATCCTTCATCATTTTGTCCTGTTTCATCTCGAGTTTTGCGAGTCGTTGGTTGGTCATCATTGCTCGTATTTGTCGGTCTATTACGTCAACTTCCATATCTTCTTCATGTCATACTGGGGTAAGAAGCATGGCATCGAGTAGATCGTCTAAATACCCTTGCTGTTTGGTGAAAGATTTGGCTTCCTCTGTTTTATTCCCCTTGATAACAACTTGCTGCGCTAGAGCGACATTGGATAGTGCTCGCACATATGCACATAATACTATCCTTTTGCTGTCTTCATTGACGTTGGGATAAGCGTTCTTGCCCAAGGTTTCAAATTTTCTATTAAAGGTGTTGATTTTTTCACCTTGCTTTTGCTTGATGGTCTCTAGTTCGGACTTAATGTGCTCTTCCTCATTCGCAGATACAAAGAATTTCACAATGTATCAGTGAAGCTCGTCCCAAGTGACTGTTCTATCTCGTTTTGACAGATAGCCCTCAATATCTTTATGTAGTTGTCCCCTTGTGGTCCAACTTCTGACATAAGTTGCGTCTCCTGGTTGATTTGGGTGCATTGCATACATAGCGTAGTGACACATTTCTAAGTACTTTCTCACCTCTGATGGTATGTGTCATGTGCAACAATCCACGTCTGATTCGATCTTCCCTTGCGTTGGATACGTTGGAGAATTCCTTCATGCTGTTCTGTAAATCAATTGTGCTGGATACCTTCCACATATTTTCAGTGGTTGATGTAACTCCTCCTTGGGCCATTGTTGCTGGTGCCTGAGCTTGACTTGAATTAGCTGCGGGCAGGGTCGACTGGGTAGTGTCTGCGATGACGTGTCCTTTGCCTGTCTCGGAAAGCGTATGGGTCCTGAATTGTGGCGATGTATGCTTCTATCCCCTCTATGATAATTAAAGGTAGTAAATCTGTAGATTAATCTGGGTGATGGTTCCGGGGTCTCAGATACCAGATAGATTCTTGGTGGCTGAAACACTAGGGATCTCTACTGTAACTTTGACGGTATTGCAGTACCTGATAAAGTTCTATCACACTAGAAAACCGGTCATTTAACCACTGCCTCTATTCAAGATATTACCAGTCATAAAGTTCTCAAAATTATCCTTTCTTGCCATACGCTGTCGAGCATTGACTGCTTAAATAGTTACAATTGTCCTTAAAACAATCCTGTATTGAAATAGTCAATCCTCAGCCACATTTTATATACACCCGCCAATAATTCAGTAATAACAAAACCAGTATTTCATACAACCCTAACCAACCATGCTTGGATTTTGGATACATTCTATAACACCATCATGAAATGTGTTTGACCTTTAGAAATACAATAGTTTGCAGTCGTTGTTACGAACTAACAAATAGTTTGCGTTTGTTGCTGTCCAAAGGTGAGTGATTCTTTCATCCATTTCATTCCATTCATACTGCATTTATTAACAATGACACTTGCTGTCTTCACTATAGACCAGCGCCATTGCTAAAGTAAATGTTCATTCTTCCTTCCACTATTCTATCCTCTTTCTTGACTGTTCGTCCGTTCTTTATTCATAATTAAAATAATATTCCAGCACACAACGTAAAATAGGTTACCACCTCACGCGCTCCTGACTAGGTCATCCTGCTCATCTATCTATATACATGCTATTTGTTACATAAATAAAAACAAGTGCCTACATGTTCAAATGCACACATACAATCGCAAACATTACATAAATTGTTTCTCATAAACGCTGTATATAAATCACGATGACGCTGGCGTGCCGTAGAAGATATTTATAACTGAGATGAATCTATCAAAAAGACTACTAAAATGACTAACAGATTTGGGCGTCAGGCTCGCCAGGTCAAGGTCATATACAAATAATCCTTGCCCGACTAAATTTATACCCAAATTGGCGAATATTACTTGACCATTGCGTGAGCTCATAAAGAAAGATGTCATTTTCAATTGGAGTTTGTCACACAGAAAGCTTTTGATGAGGTCAAAGGTCAAATCGTCAAAGGTCAAATCACAAAATGTCAAATTTTGAGTATATTGATATTTTTAAAGCAGTCACACTGCAAGTGGACGCATCCCAATGAGGTTCAGGTGCAGTAGTGCTACAGGAAAACCTGTAGCATTTGCTTCAAAAGCGATGGCAACAAGTCAAACCAGGTATGCTCAAATTGAAAAGGAGCTATTGGCTATATTGGTAGGGTGTGAAAAGTTCAACAGCTACCTATATGGCAAAAAGGTTACTGTAGAAACGGATCACAAACCGTTAGAAAGCATTATGAAGACAAATTTGACAATTGCTCCACCTTGTTTGCAACGTATGTTGTTACGTTTGCAAAAATATGACATACAAGTGGTGTATCGTCCTGGTAAAGAAATTTCCATTGCAGATACTCTGTCTAGAACATTTCAAGCAACAGATGATGTGTATGATGACACATTGTTAGAAGAACATGCCTATAACCCAAAGCAAACTTGACACAGTTAAATCCGAAACAGAAAAGGATAGTGTGTTGAGTATATTGAAACTTGTAATCCGTAGTAGTTGGCCCAATGACAAACGTGACATTCCAGTAGAAATTACCGATTACTGGACAATCAGAGACGAATTATCGGTAATTGATGACTTGGTTTTCAAAGGCAACAACCTTATCATTCCGTCTAATTTAAGACCTGACATGTTAGAAAAAATACATGCTGGTCCTTTTGGCATGGAATTATGCAAAAGACGAGCTCGAGATTTACTCTATTGGCCAAGAATGTGTCAACAAATCGAGCAAATGGTCGAAAATTGTAATGTTTGTCTAGAGTACAGAACCCAAAAGAACCATTAATTTCCCACACTGTTCCAAATGGTCCATGGATAAAATTAGCAACATATTTATTTGAATGGAAGCACCAGAATTACTTACTTCTGGTGGACTACTACAGTAGATATTTCGAAATAGCTAAACTACCTGACATTAAAACCAGTAGTGATCAATTTCATCAAATCGAACTTGGCTCATTATTGAATTTGTGAGCAGTTGGTATATCACAATGGTACGCAATATACAGCGCATGAATTTAAAAATTGTGTAAATGACTGGAACATTGAGCATTCTGTTTCGAGTCCCTTTCATCAGCAATCAAATGGGTTAGCAGAAAAATATGTCCAGATTGCTAAGAATATTTTGAAAACGTGTGACAGGGATAATAGTGATCCATATATAGGACTATTAGCATATCGAAACACACCAAATGAGACTGGCGCTTCCCCCATCTCAACTGTTAATGAGTAGGGGACTGCGTACTAACATTCCAGCCCGTGAAAAACATTTTGAATCAATGATTCAGAACTCAAAACAAGTTGTGAAATGTATGACTGACAGCCGCAAACATTTGAAAAAGTACTATGACCGTGATACAGTTCAATTAAAGCAACTAGCAAAAGGTGATACAATTAGAATGCAAAAGCCAGACGGAAAATGGAAACCCGGTGTGGTAACAGACTATTCCAAAACATTGCGATCGTATATGGTCCACATGGATGATGGAGGAGACTACCATCGCAACAGACGTTTCTTTCATAAAATGAAAGACACTGTCATGAACTAACCAATGTACACCCAATGAGTCTGATATTGGTGAGCCAGAAACAAGCGTTCGTGTAAGCGAAAAGGTACGTGCGCCGCCAAGTGATTTTTGTTGAATGTACCAACTCCCAACCTGCTCAAATCATCACTATGCCAAGTTCTTTGCATTCATTAGGGCAAAGTACTGTCGGTTTGGCAGACAGTTGAAACCAAATGTACCCAAAGACTACATCTATTGAGTTACTACTATCCTGATATTATGTGACATTATTCAAAGACAGAAACACATTTAATTTTATATAGTTTATTAGATTGTTTGCATGTACTTTTTCATCCTAAAGGAAGGGGATTTAATGTAATCACATTCATTTATTTACGTATACTTTAAGTTGCAGCATTACAAATGGCTGAATAAATAATCAAACCAATAAATCTAACAGCTTGAATAAATCTGCGTATATTCCTGCTGACAACCCTGTAATCAAAAACAAGGAGTTCAATGTCTTACTGTTTGGGTCAACGACGGCTCCCAGAGTGGTCATATAGGCTTAATATATATTCATGTGATGATACACATCTATATTTCGTCCTTCGCCAAGCAGATGCTTCGGTGGTCATGTGCAATTTGACCACATCCTTCAGCGGACCATTGATTTGTGTGACTTTTTATTAATATATGGGTTAACCTAAGAACGTGTGTGATATGTCTGCTATTTAATTGTGACGATATATTTAGAAACTGAACCAAACCTATTTATACTTGTGTATTTATAAATTGACCCAAACTTCACCTTAGCTTTTTAAAATTGGTAGAAACATTTAAATCCAAAAAAAATTTATGAACAATTACTACTTTCATAAAACGTATGATCATTAGTTTCATATTTATCAGTTAATTGATTAATTAATTTATTATTTAATTAATTTTACATTATATATTTTTTTACAGTTATGGCTTTCACCAAGCGGTATCAATGCAAGCCTGGCAGTGCCTCGTAGAGATTTTCGAATCGCCTGCAAAAGAACATGTTCACTAATGGCCTCATTAGACAGAGTACACCTAAACTCAAAGCACCAACCATCATATGCGATATCGCCTTTCAGTGGTGGATCATCTGAAAAGAATGGCAGTTTGGGTATTTCCAGTGCATATGGAACATTATGTGAATGATAACTTTGATCTGTGTTGTATCGACCATCCGCTCGCTGAAAAGGAAATCTGGATCTGAACATATAATTTAGTTTATGCCCACCACCCAGCCTGGGTTCCTGAGACTGAAATGGAAATGCATTATGGGCGGATGTACTGGAGACTGGTGTGGTAGATTGTCTCATCCGCTTGAACTCATCCTTGCTTAATACCACATAGTCACCTGTATTTCTCAACGTTTGCAACATAAGATGAATATCGGGCTGTGTTAAGTTGTCACCACCTGTAGCCATGGTTAATAAATTAGTTGACTATATAATAAACAAGGATATGTAGAAAAGTAATTTCCTGACATAAAAAAATGATCTTTCAACATCGTTGATTAATATGTAAAAGATCATATGTTACTGTTAGTACATATTATATATCACCCGGCAAATGTTAAAGCAATGATGATCTGTAATAAAGAAAACATTTATTTAGTCCCCATTTTATACTCAGTCATTCGTGATAAGTGCAGTACATTGTGTGGGATGTGCATGTAATAGGCAGTGAAGGAGGAGTCATGGATGCATGTGCAGAGTACATACAAATATATGCAAATGTTATACCTGAAAAACCAGCAAATACCTCTACACTATATACTTTAAATATGTTTAAAATGCTGAAGGTTATTCAGTGTCGTTAAACGAGCTTAAATTCCCGCTCGTCCAAAATGTACCATCGCTGCTTAATATTAATCTAAGAATAATATTTTAGGCGACATACTATCTACCATGGCCATCATTAGCATCTCAAATTAATTTCTGTAACATTTAATAAAATGGAGGTGTGGCTATAAGGGGTGATGGGAGGCCACATTACTAACAATAAAATTGGTTTAATACGGTACAATATTTACTTAATTGTGTTTCAGTTATTCCAGACAAAATGGTCAGTGAATAATAAGTATATCCATGGCAATTTCGCTTTACAAAAATAAAGACCATTGATGGACCATCAGTGATGGATTAGTTGATACAAGTTTCAGAAAATGGAAATAAATTAATATTTTTTATGCACAGGCTACCATTCTGTTGCATATGGTGACATGGTGATGTAAGGATGGATATAAGGGGGCGGCGGGAGGCCATCGCCTGTCAATAAGTTGCCGGTGTATTATCAGTAACTTAGTTGCTTTGTTGCAACCACCACTTCACTTCCCAATACTTAAAGTGAAAATATTTTTCAGGGAATTTTGGAAATTTCTCAGGGAATTTAGTTTTCATAAAGTGCTGGTAACCGTGACCTTGATCATGTTGCGTTTGCAGACCGAGAGAAGACCAGCCACAGCCTTTTAACCATGAAATTACTTGCTAGATAACCTAACCAGTCATTCCATTCCAGCAGACGCTCACCATAACAGAATCAAAATATGTACATACAAATCGGAGTGCAAAAAAAGTGTAAATATAAGAGGAATATGTTACAGTTTAAAATAATCTTACTAAAACCTTATCACAAATTTACTAGCTATTATTTGTTATGCATTATGCATCACGTTAGACGTTTCGTCATAATGTGGGCGCTTTAGCCATGTCCTGCTAAACAATCTTCGACATCACAGCTCTTCAGAGTTTCATCCAAATAATCTTTATTTATTAAAGTGTTATTTATCAATGTCGCTTAAGCTCGTTAGTTTTAACTCCTAAGTGTGTTTCCTAAGTGTGTTCCGAATTGATAAGAATAGAAAGTTTTTGAAATGCTTTTTATTAGTGGAAATATAACTTTAGACGAATCATTATTGAAGACAAATTTTGTTGCAATGGCGGACAATTCTGATAGTGCTCACGAGCATGGACAGGGTGAGCATCCTAATTGTGAATATTGGATTCTAGGTTTAGCTACCCTCAGATCCACCGAGTACAATATTTAGTACGTGGAAAATATTGGCATATGTTTCTTAATTTCAGAATGGTGAATATTTATTGCAGTATCGTCACATTATGTCATTTGGGGATTCCAAGGTACAAGGAAATATAAGCCGTTATTGACAGGTCGGATGCGACGCGTGTGCGTAGTATTATTACATCGCTGGTTGGAAACCCGATGCCGTCAGGATGACTGTTTGAATATTTTGTAGAGAATTGTTTTTGTAAACGAAAGGCTGGTAATTACGATCACTATGGGCAGACAAATTATGCTGTTCATATTTGAAATCAGTTTGATTGAGTTGGGTGTGATTATCACCAACCAATCTAAATTATGCTGTTCATATTTGAAATCAGTTTGATTGAGTTGGGTGTGATTATCACCAACCAATCTAGTTTTGTCATTTCAGATATTTTAATAGTCGTTTTGGGTTTGTGTTTGAGCACAACTATAAATTACTAGAAATAAGGAGGCGAAGGTTACCCGCATTAGACCGTAGAACTGGTTCTAGTATTTTAATATAAGAACGGCATAACGTGACGGTAAGACAGTGATGGATTAAATACTGAGAAGCTTTAAGGAGACGTTCTCAGTAGTTAATGCAACAGTCTTACTGTGTAAGATAAGATTATGATGGTGGCCAAGTTAGATTGTTGAATAATGAGAACGGCCATAATAAGAGTGCTAAGGAAACCGGTTCTATGATTCACTACCGAAATAACCCACCGGGTTAAGGATCAGGCATTAGTACGTCATGACGAGTGGTAACCATCTATCGTCGTGACTAAATGAGAATTGTCCCATTGTTAAAGTAATTACAGCAGTATCCTACTTGGTTGGTTAACGCTCTTGTCACAATAAACCAAAAGGAGTGGGAGCACAAAGTATGTGAGTTATGGCTGTTGATGAGTCTTGTCAAAGCAATCAAAGTTTACATTATCTGTCAGGAGCCCTGGTTCCCACCAGTTCCAAGATTGCACAACGAGGGAGCAAGGGACAAATCAGAGTGCGAGTTTTAGGGGGAAATCCTTGGGATAGCCCAAAATGGCGTCAGAGCAGAGGAACTACTTTATTTGTATATAAGTTGATGTCTGCTATGTTTTCAGTTCTCTTTTTACCATCGCGAGATCAGTACGTATCTTTAGTCCAACTGGAGATCCAAGAGGTAATCTTTATACCATCATTCGTAATTTAGTTGAGTAATCTTTGTTAGAAATTATAATATTGAAAGTATCTTTGATTTGTACAAGCCTTCAATGTGGCCATTCTAAAAGTTGTAGCATAGAAATAAAGTTTAAATAAGTTTCATATTAATTTTACAGACGTGTTAAGTATTATTTGTTAAGAGAAAGGAAGACCACCTTTCCAGAACCCGCCAGAAGTTAGATTTAGTTTAGAGATAGATTTAGTACCGATTTATTCATTAAGAGGATCGTGAATTCTTCATAATGTATCTACTCCGGTAGGAAACGGCAGAGGATATCACCCTTGGTCAGTACACGCCCGGCCAATTGGACAATAGTTCAACTTAAGTTAGAACTAGCAAACTTGGGAATCTTTGTACCAGCGGCGATGTCCAAAACACATGTGAAGAATTTGTATATGGCCGCAGAAAGGAATTTCCCCAGCATGCTGTAAGGACTAGAATTTTGTCTGACTAATGAAAATGTTGTGGAGAGTGCGCTAGGAAATAAACAACCTACATGTGTGCTAGGCGCGCCGTCAGAACTGACAGAGACATCGGCAGATGTGTCTCTTCCTATGAATTTGTCGGGACATATTTATTCACACCATAACAAGGAGGTAATTGAATGCTCAATAGATGATCAGAGCAATATGCCGGGCTGCGCGGCGCAATCTAGTGTAAAAAAGTCTCCTATGAAGACTAGAATTGTGTCTGACTGTAATGAAAATGTTGTGGAGTGTGCTAGGAAATAAACAACCTACATGTGTACTAGGCGTGCCGTTCTTCCTATGAATTTGTCGGGACATATTTATTCACACCATAACGAGGAAGTAATTGAATGCTCAATAGATGATCAGAGCATAACCGGCAATATGCCGGGCTGCGCAGCGCAATCTAGTGTAAAAGTCTCCTACGAAGACTAGAATTGGAGTGTGCTAGGAAATATACTAGGCGTGCCGTTAGAACTGGCAGAGACATCTGCGCAGCGCAATCTAGTGTACCCGAAACTACATGTATGAATACACTGCAATCTAGGGCAGTCTGTACTAACAACGATAATGCTGTTTCAGATGATGTGTGCCAATATGGCGGCGATGCAGAACTCAATCATAGGATTGCAACAATTCATGAATGCTATCATATCTAACAAAATCTGTGCACTCCCAACAAATTCCACAAAGCTCTTGTCAGGACAATACCCTTAACTCGGCGAATGCTGCCCTCAACTCAGAAGAGGACCCTATCATCTAATAATAATACCATCAGCGAGAATACTACTTCCGGATTCGTCCAAACAAGTTTTCACACAGGTGGGTTTCGTTTACAACGTTCAAAATACGCCGTCCCCTCAGAATGAATACCCCAAATTGACGTGGTAGCGGATTCTGTAACAAAAAAACTAATCTGGGAAGGAAGGGAGGTTAATTTAACATCTCTTAATCCCCAAGTTCGACATGGAGAGCTATAGGAAACCTGACTCTGGTGATGAACATAAACTGGAGTATCGATTGCAAAGATCTTTGAACATTTCCAAATTTATCACAGCTTTCGAGGAATACAAACGTATTATGGCTTCCAACAATACTTGAAATCTCCAACTTCTATGGCCCAAAATTTTATGATTATTTCGGCAAGGGCAGCCAGTAAGACAATAATATTAAAATAGATTGGTCCATCAGGGACAACTCTACTGAGTATGGGCATGGGTAATAACATGGTAAACTAATGTGCAGGGTGTGGGTCTGCCGTTATCACAGTGGAAGGAACCCTACTTTCACTCGACCATACCAGCCATTTACTCGACCATACCAAACATTTAATAGGAAATGCTTCAAATCTGAGCTACCAAAACAATAACAAGGATAAATATGGACGGCTAAGGGTCCGGTTGAATGGTAAAGAAATTAGCAATAATTATAATGCAGGACAGTGTGGAAAACAGAACTGCAATAACGTTCATGCATGTGCCTCTTGTGGATCTGTCGGTCACACAGCAAAATCTTGTAAGCAGGCTAAGCCAAACAACCGATGACTAGTCATCTGAAATAATACTTGAGTCATGATGCTTCCACACGTGAATATTGCTCGTTTGAAACATGAATTACAGTACCACACTGATAAAAATTGTGTATCATATCTGTGCAATGGCATTCAAAATGGGTTCAATACGATGGTTAATAATATATCCCTACCTAACAAGAGCGCACCCAGTAGCACAACCTGACATTGTTAAGTACATTAATCGATAGTGTAGTGTCAAAAGGATTTCTAGCTGGCTCTTTCCAAAATCTGCCCTTTCCCTCTTACAGGGTTGGTCCTATAGGCATCACTATAAGGAAATATTCTGGAAAAACACACCTTATATTAGACCTATCATCTCCTCATGACAACGAAGACCATCCAAGTGTCAATGTTTTAATTGAGAAAAATAATTGTCATATGTTAAAATTGATGATGCTATCAAAATACTTCAGTCATTAGGGGATGGGGGCTTCTCTCTGCAAGACAGATATAGTAGATGCTTTTAAATTAATGCCTATTATGCCTTCGCAATGGCATTTGTTTTGCATTAAATGGGGACGTCAATATTACTATTATAAAAGGCTAGCATTTGGTTGTCGTTCTTCCCCCAAGATATTTGATACTTTGTCAGTTGCAATTTCTTGGATAGCTAAGGTGAACTGGTATCGAACACATTCTTCATTTACTAGATGATTTTCTCACAATAGATCATCCTAACAACTGTGGTGAGTGAAGTTATACTATGTCTGATATTTAATAGGTTGAACATTCCTATGGCAAAAAACAAAACTGCAGGACCACCACAGAGTTAGAGTATCTAGGTATAATTTTAGACTCAACAAAAATGGAGGCTAGGTTGCCTAGCGATAAGCTAGATAGGATATCACACATGTTAAAATCATTCCCTTCCCGTAAGTCTGCTACAAAAAGCGAATTATTACGGCTTTGGGCACAATTGAATTTCGCTAGCATGGCAATAACTCCAGGTAGGGCCTTTGTGTCACATCTCATAACCCTATACACGACTGACAAAAAAATCAATCATTATGTGAAACTTAATAATGACTGCAGAGAAGACATACATATGTAGATATATTTTCTGTCTAATTGGAATGACATTTCTGCTTTTCATGATACAAAAGTTACTTTAGCCAAAGACTTGGGATTGTATACTGATGCATCAGGCGGGGCTATTTTCAAGGTCAGAGCACTGGTCAGAAACCTTAACAATGTTGATATCAGATGGGAAAGAGCTTTTGATTGCGTTCAACGAACTGTAATCCATCGTAGTGAACAGCTTTTTGTGGGGTCGCCTGTTGGGGAAGCGTCACATCATGTTCAGGTGTGATAATTCCGCTACAATGGCCATTTTGATCAATGGCTGATCCATGTCAAGACGCATAATGCCACTAATTAGACGACTGACACTATTAGCAGCGATGCATAATTTTGTTGTTATGGCTAACCATATAGCAGGCGACCAGCTTCAAGCAGCTGCTGCCCCATGCAGAGACGTTCCCATGTAGCAGCGATGCATAATTTTGTTGTTATGGCCAACCATATAGCAGGCCATAGAAATTCTATAGCGCATTCTATTACAGGTGACCAGCTTCAAGCAGCTGCTGCCCCATGCAGAGACGTTCCCATGCACTGTGTACCAGCACCAGAAATTGTTTGTAACTCCAACCATTCGTGGACAGATTGTGGGAATCAGCTATAGCAACAAAGATCAAATGTGCATACAAAACAGGTTTCAATCAATACGTATATTCAACTTCTCTTGCTTACCCGTACTATTGGCTATTTTTTCGACCACAAATCTGCCTGTGGATGACAGTATAGCCGGTAGTAGAAAAATACCACCTCCCTCCACACCACCGCTCTCTCAATTCCTGAGGCATAGGGTCATGGGTCACACAAATACATACAAGATACCCAGGAATGCGAGGTAAGCCTTTTCGATGCTTAAGGAACTGTGTTGGAGAATATCGTGCAACACACACTGCTCAGTTTCAGACGGCTGCTGTTGAGCCGAAGTCGTGCAGAGGATGTGGGGCAGGTATTTATACAGACTGCGGACTATGTAAAGCATGCGGAAACATTCCAACAGAATGAACTACAAGAAGGTATGTGCCAGGAAAAAGTTCAGTTTAGTTATGGAAGAACTCTAATATATATAGACCTTGCATCATGGTTACTGTAACACAGCTTCGAGGGATGGCAAAGCAATTCGGTCTTAGAGGCTATTCTAAGGCCCACAAAGCCGACCTGCTCCCGATGATTACACATGCCAATGTCGAGGAGTGGCTAAAGCGACTCCCTGCCCTTGCTGAGGAGTGGCTAAAGCGACTCTCCCGAGCAAAACAACGGAGGTTTCCGGCGCTCACCTCTGAGGATCCATGGATCCTGCACAAGAAAGCACAGCTGCTCAGTGAGAGTCGTCAGTTGTATGAGGAGACGAATGTCAGCTTACGGGCCAAAGCTGTAGCAACTCAGATGGCAAGCCATCCACAAGAATGCCTACCTCTTCTACACCGAATCAGAAGACGATTAATGAGGGGACCGAGATCTGAAACCCTAGCCCGAAGTATGAGGCGAGGTCAGCAGATTCTCAACGAACGTCTCGGTGAGAGGGAGACAGAGGAGAGAGGATGGCGAACAGTATGCTGGACATTCTTCAGAGGGCTAGAAGGAGACAGTATAGGTCGGATCATGGAGAAGCTGCGGACTGTTCAGAACGCCTTCTACATTCGGTATACCCACACCTATCGAATCCGCCACATCGAGGATGGTAGGGTAATGCTCTTCCACAAGAATGCTCCAGGAAGTCCCTGGATGAATACACTAGGAGAGACTCAGACTTGGGCAGAGAGCAAGCCCGCCTCGCCCCAGACAATATCGATCGGCCCAATACTGCATGGGCCTTCGTCAGATCAATCAACGTTGACGTAAAGGTTGTCATCGACCGCCAGCCCCACCCCCCACCCACCCGGTCTGGCTCCGATGGAGGAAGGGAATGGTGGCACTCGATACCTACAAAGATAACATTCGCCTCTGGAGATGTCTAGCAGTCCAGCAGGGTGCAAGAGCTGATAGAAGTACAGCTCCTGCACGAGAGCTTCTTAAACAGTTCTATGGCCTGAACAGGCCTGTGGCTGACGTACCAAAGACATCCCTAGACCAGCTGGACACGGTAGAGTTATTTGCGAAGACAGGGATTCGTGTCCCACTGAAGAGGGCATCTGGCCAAGAAACCTGCTCTCTATCTGAGCGTCATGACTATTGGAGTATATGACCACCACGCCTTCTTCATTAAGGACATCTCCAAGCTGGCCCAGACTTTCAGCTGTGGGCACTGTCAACAGCAGTTCGCCCAAGCATGTAGTCCATCCATTGCCCTGGGGAGAAGGTAGTAGCACCGCAGTCACTGTACGAGAAGGCCTTCTATCCATACCAATCGGCCAGTTCCACGGCTACTCGTTGGATTGAATACGAGTCGAGAAACCGTGGAATTCATATACACCACGCAAAGTGGGGTGAGCGTTGGATCGAGGAGGCTCCCGTAGATGGTCATGATCCGACAACTGACACAGTATACCAGTTTCATGGCTGTCACTGGCCTGGATGTTCACAACACCAGCGAGGTGAGGATGCTGATCAAAGATACCACAAGACGGTCGTTGAGAGCATCTGGACGCACGCTTGTGGTACAGTGGGAGTGCTGTATAAAACGCTGTCCAAGCGACCACACCCCTGTGCCGACAGTACCATACCCACACTTTATTGTCTATGACTTTGAAGCCCTTCTAGATTGGATCAAGACCCACCCTACAGTCTCACGATCGAGAGTGCCCACATACCAATCTCGGTGTCAGTCGGCTGCTCCTTAGACGGTAGCGCGAGCTCGCCAACTCACCTCTGCAAGGCTAACTCCAAAGTGCTGATCTCAGACTTCATGCAGGAGATCCAACTACGAGCCTCCACGATCCATGCAAGGGTTCGGTCACAGTATCTACCCGCAGACTTGGACAAGTTCCCAAAACGACAGCAGCGACTTATCAATGAGTGGTGTGACCAGGTGCCTGTGCTCGGGTTCAACTCTGGGCGGTACGACCTGAACCTCATCAAGAAGTACTTCGTGGATGAACTTACTAATTCATCCAAAGGAACGGTGAAAGTCGCCAAGAAGGCTAGCCAGACAATGTTCCTCATTATGCCTGAACTGAGGTTTCTCGATGTAATCAACTACCTCGGCCCAGGGGTTTCTTACGAGAAATGGATCAAAGCCTACGGTTGCATGCAACAGAAGAGCTGGTTACCTTATGAATGGTTCGACTCACCTGAGAAGCTGGACTACCTGATTATCCTGCGTGGTGGTCCAAGCTCAAAGGTGGTTACCTTCTTGAGTTGTCAGAGTGGAATGCTTGTAAGCAGACCTTCAGAGATCTGGGGATGAAGACGTTTACTGACTGGTTGCGATATTACAACAACTTGGATGTTAGCCCGTTCATTGAAGCCTTAGAGAACATGCGAGAATTCTACACAGAACGAGGTATGGTGTCACTTCCTGGTGTGTTGCTTCAGTACTTACTTCGTGGTACTGCTGAACATGAGCCGGGTATTAGCCTTTATTCTCCAGGCAAGGAAGCTTACGAAATGTTAAAGGGTGCTGTTGTTGGGGGAGCCGAGCATTGTGTTCACGAGATATCACTAGTCTGGGGTTACCCGAATTCGCCAAGGTAAGCGAGTATGTCAACGTCTCCTTGGTTATGATGCAAATGCTCTGTATTTGTCAACCATGGCCCAAGCAATGCTGTGTGGTAAAGAAACTGTACGACGTTGGGGTGGGCATGTAAGCAGTGACATTGAATGCTTTAAGCAGGATCTGCTAACGGATTGTTGGTTCGGGTTGTCGACATTGAGGTACCTAGTGTTATGCCAAAGTTCGAGGAGATGTCCCCCATCTTCTATAATCGTGAGATCCCAGAAGAGGCTATACCTTCGGAGATGCTTGCATACCTTGATAAAACAGGTCGACAAAAGTCTACAACTAGCAAGCTCGTTGGTGCACTCTCTGGTAAGAAGAGGGTATTGTATGCACCAACTCTCAAGTGGTACCTTGCCCACGGGTTAGAGATTACTGCTATCTATCGCACTATAGACTACACCTTACAGAAACCTTTTGAATGGTTTGTAGACAGAGGCACGTCGTACCGGGGATGTTGACAAAAGTAAAGCCTTGTTGGCTGATCTCTTCAAACTCCTCGGCAACAGTGCATATGCGAAGCTGATCGAGGCATTAGAACGTCATACCAACACAAGCTTCACTAAGGATGAACGAGCAGTAGACAGAGCCTTGCGTAGCGCATGGTTCGAGGATCTAGAGGAGATCGGTGATTCCTACGAATTGCAGAGCCGTAAGGCTAAAATCACCATTCGTTGCCCCTTCCAGGTGGGTATAGCAGTATACGAGCTGGCGAAGCTGCGAATGCTGGCGTTCTACTATGACTTCCTCGACCGCTACGTAGCTCGTGACAGCTTCGAGTACCTGCAGATGGACACCGATTCTGCCTATATCGCCATAGCAGGCTCCAACCTCGATGAGGTGATATGCCCAGAGATGTAAACGGAGTATGAGGCCTGCAAACGGGACTGGTTGGGATGGGACAAATGGTCTAACTGCACTCCGGGATTGTTCAAGCTCGAGTTCGAAGGCACTCGTGGTATTGCTCTCTGCTCCAAGTGCTACTATGTGGAGAATACAGACCGCTGGAACAGCAGAAACTTGCAAGTGAAATGCTCGACCAAGGGAATGTCTAAACAGCAGAACGACGTGGACAGAGCCACCAATCGAGGCCAACGCATACACAACCAGGGTATGGTGACGTATGCCCAGGAAAAACTTGGACTCTCCGCTTACTATGATAAGTGCCATGTGTTGCCTGATGGGGTCCATACCGAGCCCATCGAGTATCATGTTAGCACCCTAGGGGTGGTAGCTGTGTCCTGAGGGACTAGCTGAAGCTCTTCTACGACAAATGGGCGCCTAGGCACTCCGTGCTGGCATGCCAGGTAGTACAGTGCCCCTCCGCCTCCATATACCTGTCACGCCTGTGAACATCTATCGACCAGTTAGGATCTGTTGCACGCCACGCAGTCGACCACCTTCCAGCTCACCAGGCTCATGCGGGTACCGAACCAGAGCATCAGGTGGTAGGCACTCCTCTCCCTTGTTCGCTTCTCTAGAGCTGTGACCAGCAGTGTCTGATAGCCTCTACTGGCTTCTTGCCGATTAGCCTAGTAACCTTGGCATTGGATCTCTCCACCACAGCAGGCAGCCCTCTCACCAATACTCTAAAACGTTCACTTGGCGCAGCGTATTGGTGTGGGAACAGTCTCTCTGCCAGTGTCCGATTCCACCGCCCAACAATAGCCTGTGCACGGTGATGCCCTACCTCGCCTCGCCTAACTGCCACACCGTGTTTCCCATTGAGGGCTGCAGTCTCCCCTCTGAACTCCTTACCCTCATCCACCTGCAACAATTCCGGCCACTGGAGGGGATTTTCCGAAGCCTCGTAGACACCCTGGAATGACTGGGCCACCTGGCCAGCTGACTTATCTGTGAGCGGTACTGCCGCCTTGTACCTGCTGGCGACATCGACGATGGTGAGGGCATACTTGGGCAACCGAGTCGTGTGGAAGGAATAGAACATGGCATGCCTGATGTGCCATGGACGACGTCTGTTTATCTGCCACATCGCCTGGCGGCTGAGCCACTGGCTAACTGTCTCCAATGTGAAGTTGTGGCCCTTGCGACATGCAGCTTCGAGTAGCTGAGGGGGCTCACGGTAATATCCACAAACGGAACTCCTGGATTTCATCACTGATGTCCACTCCCGTCCTGTCACGCACAGCCTGGGTGATTTTATCACTGACGTCCTGTCACGTACGGCCTGGCCGAACTCTAAACAGACGAACAGATGACCATCATTCATTCGACTATCACTGAAGACCTCCCCGAACACCTCCGTACACCGGCGTCTAGTCTCTGCTGGATCATCACTGAACAGTAGTTTATCGACCAACCCTCGGAAGTTAAGGGACTTGACCAGGTCGTACAGAGATGCCATCCTTATATAGTACGGCTTAAATGTTCGGCGGACCAGATGGCCGCGAGCGCTATGGCAACGTACGGTAGCCAAGAGCCTGCGACTCCGAAGAACATACCTACTGTAGAGGCGATGGCTGGTATGGCTTCAGAAATCTTCTCCACCCCATGGAGAGCATTGTTGGTGATCTTGCGGACCGTCTCGCGGACAGGCTCTACATCATCATACTCACCCGTGGTCTCCGCTACATCGTAGTCGTCTGCATCATCTGCTACTGCATCATCCGCTACATCGTAGTCCTCGTCATCTATATCCTCGACTGGATAAGCCTCTGGTTCATACATCGCTCTGGGGATCCGTCGTTGGGGCAGTTATGTAGGAGCTTTAAACTGTAGTTTATAGCATGGCCTCCACAATCTTGAATGCGGGCGTGTTTGCCTTAGCGAACTGGGGACTCACCTTTGCCGACAATAACCAGGCGTAAGGAGAAGTTTGAATACAGCAAAGTCCTCGAGCATATGCGCCAGAGAGAGGCACGCCGATGCCAACTCCGAGCCTCAGAGGCAGATGAGAGTTTTGATGAGTACTACGAGGCTGTAAACACTCGACTATGAAGCATCGACAGGTCAGAAGACAGCAGAGCTTATAGTAGTGGTGGCAGCTGCAGCGGTGACGACGGAGTCGTGCTCTACGCACGCTCAAGCTGAATACCTGATGTGTTCGACACGCATGCCTTAGCATAGCCAAAGTAAAATACTGTCATCCCTAATGAGCGAGTCCCAGCTATAAGGGTTCCGATGTTGAAGCTGAGCCAGTTGCAATGTTCCAGCAACGACAAGCTTGAAGTCATCTAGCTTATCCACCTGCTAGCCATTCTGAACTAGGAGCGCAACAGCGACAGTCTGACGCACCACGATGCAATGTCAGCTCTACCCGTAGGTTAGCTGTGGCTTGGACCTGCTGGTGTTCTCGCTCCCATGCACGATCCGCTGTTTGGAACCCGTTTGCTTCAGCTCCTGGTCATTCTCGTCACGCCAGACATGAAGTCTTGGAGCATTCATCATCGCATCTGCGAGCTGCTCAGTGTACACCCGGAGGAACAGCCTATCCTGCATGGCAACTGGATTCACGTGTGTGTTCTCAAGGAGGGTTAAGAGTGGAACTGCCATGGGCTTCTCGATACCTGCCCATAGTTCGAATTCCATGAACCCCTCATTGCGCCCCCCCCCCCACAAAGCGTAGTACATCTTTCCCTTCGCATAGAAGGTTGGTCCACGAGCCAGCGGACCTAGGACTTGGTACTCATTGTTCACATAGGTGGTGTCCATGGTGCTGTTGCTCTGCACGATCTCCCACCTGTTCAGAACCTGCGGGAGCTCTACCGTCTGTTCTATTGTGCTCTGAAGCTTGAACTCGAGTGTCATGCTCTTGATCTCGTGGATCTGTGCCGAGATTGCAAAGTCAATGTACTTCCCAGCAGTGGGCAACGGGTTCTCATCGTGTATACTGGGTCGAATGACCGTCAGGCAGTCCTTCCAAGGATCAGTGCGGTGCGAAGTCGCGGGTTCATTGCACATACTGCAGCATGTTTAAGGTCTGGGTATATATAGGAGTTAAACGGCTGAACTATTTCAGGGAGGAGGTCAGTGCCACTGTAGTGGAGAGCCATGACACCGGTCATGCAGAAGGTACTCAGGAGGGGTTCACTGTTGGTCGCAAGGAGGCTGTTGAGCACATCTTCAACGAAGTCCAGTCTTAGATAACAGTTCCCAGTCCTAATCACTGGCTAATTCAACGGACCCTCTCCGGACATCGTGGCATCCCCAGGTCTAACCCGGTTGTGACTAATCTGTTCCAAAAGCTGAGTGAAACTAAGTGATTTTAAAGGTGTGGAAAGTTGTGAATTTGGTGCATTGTGGCTGTGCTGTTACTTCGGTAGTGGTGTGATTGCGGTGTGCTGATGGATCAGCAATCTGTACTAGAGATTTTAGTAGGGTGGACTCTTCAACACGGAGGACTACCGACCGGGGTTGTCGTAAATTTTTACTCCCTTTAAACGAGATATCGGACCAAAACTATACAAACCGATTCCCGTCGTGGATAGAGGTGAGCGAAACCTTAATACTAGCTATGTGTTATGTTACCGTGACCAATGTATAGCTACTTTACTGTATTGATATACGTTATTGGGTGTATATTAGGTGGAGTTTTCTTTGAAGATTCGATCTAATACACCATTAATATGATACTAATGAATGTCTTATTATTATATTTACAGATTGAAGTGATTAATTGAAAATTGATTGAGCTGATATTGTAAGAATATAAAAACCGTAACTACATGTGAATCTGTGGTGTGCAACTACAATGCCACCGCAGAGACGTACCAGGTCAGTAGCGACCAGTTAAAAAACCTGCCGTCGTGAGTGGCAGCGTTCATCGAGTTTGTCTACTACTACATCTATGTCCCCACATACATCAATATTATCTCAGGTACTAAGAGGTACCAGATTGACAAGCAGCACATCGGAAGGCGGAAGAGACAGTCGGGCACGTGCCAGAGCAGCCAAGCAGGAAGAGACTAGCACGACAGCAGACACTCCAGCCACACATTCGACAGTACTAGACACCCCCGAAAACCAAGCCACATTCGCAGAAGCAAAGATTGAGCACTACTGCCTCCGTAACACACACTAATGGCAGCAGCGTGGATTTACAACTGCAAAGAGTAACTGATGAAAGTGGTCGTACGGGCCCGCTAAGAACTATATTGCCGGCAAAGCTACAATGAAAAGCAGCGCGAAGAAAACATCAAGACTGTTCGCAAAGAAGAGAAAGGGCCAGAAGCCGGCGACGAAGAGCAAAGCCCTGCATAGACGTAATGAGGACTTAGATGTAGCTTAGGTTAAGGACAAGCCGTTGCTACATTATCATAGGGCTACAGTGACACCCAAAAATAGTAGCTGCTGCACAAAGGCAGAGATCGGCACAATTACAAGGTGATCACAGTTGTCACTAAAAATGCCGAAGACTGGGAAGAGCCAAAGCGAAGAGTGCAGCTGGCTGCTAAACAGCAGACTAAAGTACAGAAGGAAGTCACGCATCAATTAGCTATATTAAAGAGCACATAGCCTGTTTCAAAGAAAGGGAAAGGACTAGCGGCCCCAAAGAAGTCAACGGCGACGGGCGATAAGTCAACGAAGAGACCAAAGGCAGTTGTAACACCAATTAAGTAAGATAGCACTGACGAAGCAGATAGCAGCAGAAGCGAGCGCTGCACCAGATCAGGCAGCAAAACCGAAAAGGAAGAAGTACTGGACGATGGACGTTCGTTCGATGAACGTCTACAGACAGAAGATGGTTGAGAAGGAAGTGAGAGCTGGTATGGCCGTGTTATCGAAGGAACCGGGATGCCTGATTTTAGACGATCAGCTATCAGTACATGAAGCGATAGCACTAGCAGCTAAAGAAACAGCAATAGCACCATGATCTACAACACAGATGCTCAGAGCCATCGGCAAGGTGCTCAAGCCGGATAGGATCACCACGACCGATGACACAATACTGGATGACTACAATCCTGATGGCATGTACTGGTCAATGGAATCTATTGGGACACTGATGAATTATACCGCCGCTGAACGACTACTACAAACGCGTGACACGGTACTAATTGCCGTGCCGACGGGTATACACGTGGTGTCCATATCATTGAGAACGGATACACGTCTAAACACTGGAGGCAAATATGCCATACCACCAACCGCCACAGCAGCAAGAGATGTAGAACGGGCGCTGCCAGCGTGGGGCACTTTTTGCGCCCTATAGAGGCAGCACGTAGAATTTTGCTCTAGTATATTTACTAAGTTTTTGCAGATTATATAGCATTGAGTTTTGAAAAATTGTTGTTTAAAATGTTTATTAACTGTGCCGTGATATGTCTGTTATGTTTGAATTTGAGTTTAATTTGGAATAATTTGACAGTTATTGAAAATAGTTTTGGATTAAGCACAGTATATATTGGTATAAGGCGGCCATTAGTTGTGCATAGTGAGTGTGAACATTGTTCCAGTACCATTGAAATAGCACAGTCGATCATGATTGGATACTCAGTGTCAGCTTTGAACAGTATTCGCTCGTCGTTATTCTCTTGCGGTAATTCGCCCCGACTAGACAATGAAGTTTTTCAACACCTCCGAACGTATGGCATACACAGAACACGACGTGGGTCTAGAGCTGGCAAATCTAAACAACGAGCTATACCGACTCGGAATACGCCTAAATGTCCAAATGTAAACGGTGTCCGGCTCGGAAATCTTCTCCAGATAGCGTTACTATCTGAGGTGGATAACCCTTTAAACCCCGTTCGTGAACCACCCATCCGAACTTTGTGTAAAGGCTGTTTGCTAAACGCGAGATCTGTTGGAAATAAGACTGACAGTATAGTGGACTATGTGCGTTCAAATGATATAGACATTGTAGCAATAACAGAAACATGGCTAAAGAGCGATGATGATAATGTCGTAATAGGTGACCTTACACCGACCGGGTACAAGCTTGAACATATGCCGAGGTCCTCCAGAAAAGGGGGCGGTATTGCCATCCTACATAAAGAAGCTATCCAAATTTCCGTAATAAAATCGCCTTCATATCACACCTTTGAAAATTTTGAATTCGATATAAAACAAAACTCTGTCTTATTGAGAATAGTTGTGATTTACAGTCCACCATCTTCGAAAAAGCATAAGCGAATTATGTCTGACTATTTCCATGAACTGTCCTCGTTATTTGATCGCTACGCTTTAAGCAGTGGTAATCTTATGATAATGGGCGATTTCAATGTTCATATGGAGAACGCATCTGATCACAGTGCATCTACTCTTAAAACCATCTTGGAGACATTGAACCTAGAACAGCATGTCACAGGTCCTACACACGAAAAAGGTCACCTACTGGACTTAATCATAACAAGATCTAATGAGTCTGTTATTAGCAACGTGTATGTTGATTCCGGTGCGATTGCATCGGATCACTCTGCCATCACTTTTGACATGTCACTGACAAAACCTCCACTGCCAAGAAAGGAAATCACGTACCGCAATCTACGTTCATTTCCCACTCAGTCTTTCAGATCCGATATTCAGTCCTCAGATTTGTCGATGAATCCATCTGACGACTTGGCGCAACTCGTGGAACAGTATGATCATGAAATTCGCGCTATCGTGGATAAGCATGCCCCGTTGAAACGCAAGGTAATCGCTGTTCGGGATCATTCTCCGTGGTTTAACTGTGAAATTAAAGTCGCAAAGCAACTGTGTCGCAAATATGAGCGCATAGCACGTAAATCGAAGCTGCAGGTTCATTTGCAAATATATTCGCAACAATGTCGTATCGTGAATGATATGATCACAGCAGCAAAAACAGACTTATTATTCCATATTAGTATCCGAAAACGCAGATAACCAAGGGAAACTATTCTCCATTTTCAGAACACTGCTCCATAAAGATAAATGTAGGAACAATCTGCCAGAGCACAAAGATCCAGTCGAACTAGCAAATCGTTTTGCAAATTTCTTTGCTGAGAAAATAGACCTAATTCGTAGCAACATTGTGCAACATCCAGACTATTCACCATCTAACTCTTGTAGTTTGATCAGTATCTCCCGATGAAGTATTGACAATAATCCGCAATTCATCAAAAGCATCGTGCTCACTGGACCCAATGCCTACAAACATACTTAAAGAATGTGTTGACAAATTGCTACCTGCAATAACAAAGGTGTTAAACTTGTCCTTAGAAGGTGGTGTCGTACCTGATTCTTTCAAAACTGCCAATGTGATTCCATTAATAAAGAAGCCTACACTCGACCAAAATACACTAGGGAACTACAGGCCCGTGTCGAACTTACCATATCTGTCCAAGGTGCTAGAAAAGGTCGTTGCCAAGCAACTAAATGACCATCTAGAATGCAACAACCTACTAGAACCCTTTCAAAGCGCATACCGGAAGCTCCACAGCACAGAAACTGCTCTACTCCGTGTACAAAATGACATTCTCTGCTCCATGGATGACCGGAAGTGTGTTCTATTGGTTCTTTTAGATTTATCTGCAGCTTTCGACACAATCGATCATAGCATTCTGATATCACGTTTAACAGAACTCGGTATATCGCACACAGCGCTTGCCTGGTTCAATTCGTACCTTACAAATCGTTACCGAAATTGGTTTTAGCGACAGTGCCCGCAACATAGGCGTAACTTTTGATAACATTCTTTCAATGGAAGCACATGTGACATCTGTCTCTCGTTCCATCTTCGTCATTATGAGAAACATCAGCAAAATTCGAAATCTGCTTGACACCGACGCAGTTAAAACACTTGTTCATGCCACCATAACATCCCGGTTGGACTATGGCAATGCATTACTGACTGGCATAACATCAGCCCAGTTGGAGCGTCTGCAGAGAGCCCAGAACACAGCAGCTCGGTTGATCACCCGCACGAGAATGCATGAACACATCACGCCTGTTCTCCAGGAACTACACTGGCTGCCAGTTAGAGAACGGATCAGCTATAAGGTCGGACTCTTAGTGTTCAAATGCCTTCATGATCTTGCACCACCTTACCTAAATTCACTGATCGTACGAAGAACATCAGCAAGGTCCCTTCGATCAAATTCACAATTACTATGTGTCGTACCACGTTCGAATTTAACCATCGGTGAACGCGCCTTCTCGAGAGCAGGACCAAAATTTTGGAACAATCTACCATCTGACATTCAAAATTGTAACAAAATTGAGCCATTTAAATCTATGTTAAAAACTCACCTTTTCACAAGAGCATATTATTAAATTTTGTAAAGCGCCTTTGAGCGGTTTAGTCCGGAATCGGCGCTATAGAAATTTACATACATACATACATACATTGCAAGCAGTGCTACACGAGCCATCTGCCATAGGTTTATAGATCACGGAACAAGCAGTGACCAACCTATCTTATGTGTTTCAAGTAGGGTGGATAGGTGTCTTGGACATACTAGCGGCTGAAGCAGTCGACGACGGTGCAGTGACTATCCTGGTCCGCACTGACTGGTTTGACAACATAAATAGGAACATCATAATTGAAGTGGGACTACCACACGACGATGCCCAGCTTAGAACTTGGACTAGAGAGGGTGGCACACACTTATATTTTGAATGTAAAGAAGAGCTGCCCTTCTTCGTCATCTTGGATGTGTTGTGAGGAGTGGCAGCACAGTTTGATGAACAATGCAGTGACAGCAACAAACAGAAGGAGGAGCAACATGGTGTCATATCAGAGCATTGCGTTGTGGGTCTCATTCGGACCAGCTTGGCCTAACGCCGAAGCTCTGAATGATGACTTGAACCAGGCACGTATTGACGCAGTCAGAAGCCCAGCACTCATTTTGAAAGCAATGGAGTTGGCTTGTTTTCAGCAACTCAGCGATCTTTGATCTGACATTTCGCCGCATTTTGTCATTTGTTACCGCTTATGTACCGAAGTATAATTACCGCACTTTAGGCACGGTAATGTATTGAGGGTTTAATTCAGCGCATTGTATGCGGAAATAATAGGCATATTGCAGGCATTACCGCTGCGATATGCATATTATTATTGCGATACAATAAATATTACGTGGTAGGTTATCGTCTGCCATCACCGCATCTTCATGACTATCCTGTGGTATAAAACGGTAAATTCAAGAGCCCTGACCCCTTCACCTCTGGTAGCCGGAGGATCATCTTGCCCCTCCGACGGATACGAAGGATGCGATGGAGGCGTCAAGCATGAAATCCCAGCAGCAGCTGAGAAGATAGTGTAGAGGGCCTGTGTCAGCACCCACAGTGTCTCTGTATTACACATGCAAGGCTATGACTATCCTTTGGGCGTATGCCGAACCCTGTCTTCTACCAGAGGCTGTTGACAGCACCTGCACCTATTTGGCCGTCGACAGTGATACTGTTCAGGCTGAGGGTGCCTAAATGAATGTGCTCCGTGGTATCTCAGGAGATCCTTAACCAGGTCATGTGCATAAGACTCAACCATAACCTTGATGGCTCCAGCCTCATCGACTCCGAGCATACCTCGCATCGTCGCCCTCACATTGATGCCCATCCCCTTGTATACAGTCCTGGCCTTGTTAATGGCCGATTGTCCTACCGTATCAGTGATCCCGATGAGCTCTCGGGCTGGGATGTTACCTCGGAGCTCCAGCCTCATCGAAGTCTAGGAAGGAGATAGGGGCAACAGTATCCTTTGAACGGAGGCGTGCCTCGCCCAAGTGAGCAAGATCGCGTAGCTCTTTGCTTGGGCATAGGAGGACCACACAGTCGGCCAAGGGAATAGGTAGCAGTGCTCAGGGTACTGGCCCTCTCTGCAGGGGCACGCCTTGTGGGCGGTCCACCATTCCCGGGCATTCGCAATCCTCAGTCCGCATGCTCGACTATGGGCTACACACCATCCTCCGTCCTCCGGCATGCCATGCCTCATATGCTGCAGGGGTCTCGTGATCCATCTCACTATTCAGAGGGGTTAAACGTAGGCGATGATGATCTCAGCCCCCTAGAACCGTGGCCTCCATTAGTGTAACATGTTCACCCATGATCTTGGCGGCAACAGTGTAGGCGGCACCACTGAGGGCAATCTTTGGGATGGGGTGAGTTATTCCGAGACAGTGCCCGGCCGGTCACCCCACTCACCACTGTAGCGAGGACAGCCGCAGTGGTGGCAGAACTTCACTTCCCCCTGTCATCTTCACCACGGCCACATTCGCCACCATGTTACTGGCGACATGAACTGTCAGAGATTTTGCTTTGGTCAGTAACTTCTGTCTTGGTTCGCAGCAGGTTCTCCACCTTCTGAAGACTCGCCTGGCTCTCGGGCAGTTGTTCCATGATCTGTACCGTTGACGTCATTGTTTAAGCACTGAATATACATCGCGGTTAAATGTCTGCATCCCCTGTTGAGAGAGCTAATAAGATCTTCCCAGTCTGCATCTGCCAGGTGGGCGGGTTGGTACTCAGGAATATCGATCTCTCAACATGTCCGGGCTCATGCTATGCGAGAAGTACTATGATGTCTTCCGGAGGGAGTTGAAGGACTACAAGAAGAAGACCAGATGAGCTCGCTCAGCTCTCCGGTGCTGAGCTGACAGAGGAGCTGAGGACATGGCAAGGGACAGATCTGCTTCCTCGAATACCTTATGATGGGTGGGAGTATCGTCGAGCAGCTCCTGCGAGCTATTTTCTACAAGGATTGGGAGTATCTGTCAGATGTGTTCCAGCAGTTGCAGACCGCCATGGCCTCACCGGACTCAGAGCTGAACAAGGCTCTGCGATACTACAAGCTGGAAAAAGGATGCGCCGCCGAACCCTCCAGCCCGTGGATGTGCATGTTGGCAGCGGGTATAGGGGCTGTAGGGCATGCCAAGCTGGTTCAGTGTCTCACCGTGGTCCCCACTGCTAGCGGCGGAGTAGGCTGATCCTGAGCGCCACGATAGCTAGGCCCGACACCACATGTAGAGCTACCATGGGAAGCGGTGTCGTGTCAACTGGCTGCAGTGTCAGGGTCGGAATGACTGTATGGCGTAGGTGCGTTGATGGCAGTGTTGAAGCCGAAGTGGACACCGGGGGAACTCCCAGCCCCTGACTTGGAGGTCCTCGATGTTCACGATCATTGTGACGGGCCTTCTGCAACCCCTGCTGGAACTTAGCAATAAGACTACTGGGATCTGTCACGATGATCATATCCTCAACGAGACTGATGAACATGGCCTGGACCTCTGCTTCGCTGACACCATCTATGGAATGCAGCCGCTGGGTCTGTGCCGTAAGGAGGCAGTAGCACAGTGCTTCCAGGGACTAGTTGATCCGAACGATCCTTGCTTGAATGAGGCCTGAGGTGGTGTGTGGGACAAAGTACTTCCACACATTTGGATAGTCCTGCCGCAAGCCAGTGATGTGCATATTTTGCACCAGCACTCCAGGGTCGGAGAGGGGGGGGGGGATCGATAGGGGAATCCTGAGTAGTCACATCTCGGGTCACCGTACATAACCCCTAGACCGCTGTTGTCACCACCATGCCACCGATAGTCTGGGTAACTCTCTGTAGTCTGCTGGCCGCTGAGACGCTATGACTGTTGAGCTGTGGGTCGAAGGCATTTGTATCAGGGAGGCTTGCACCCAGAGCACAGCTTCAGGAGTACCAGAATAGGAGTGAAGCAGGATGGAACTTACTCCACATCCTGCCGTGGCACGCCACACGGCAAAGTTCAGCTGCTGATTCCAGTATGAGAGGCTTGGAGCAGCCATCCAAGTATGAGCTTGCTTCGCATCATTGATGGTGATGGGGCAGTTGGTCAGCGGTCGTGGGTTGATGGAGAAGCTGCTTCGGGACCGTAAATCCACTGTGATGGAGAACGGTGTTAGCTCTGGTATATCATCAAGTAGACCTCTCTGGCCAGTTAAGGGTGTACCCAGGAGGGGCGGTTGGCTCTAGATGACTGTCGTGAGGTTCAGTGGGAAGGCCATCTATACTGGTGTTCTTAAAGCTACCGCAGCACACTATTTGTAGTCGTCTCGACTCCAGAGACCAGTGACGCGACCTCGCCGTAACATCTCGTTTTTTAACTCCTCCATATCAACCCGCCCGCTGGAGCCTTTGAGGTATTGCTGTCGCACTTTAGGTTTCTCCGTGCGGTACAGGGCTTGGACCTTCAATATATGGTGGTACTCTTCATCAGTGACCTGGCCATCCTCGAGAGCTTTGCTGACACTGATAGTCCGTAGCATACTCTGTGCCAGCGTACTTAGCATGCTTCTCCAGCCTCCTTGTGATCTGCCAGATAAGGCATGTCCAAGCTGATAATGAATAAGGCCTATCCAAGCTGAGCTAATGCCAAGGTAAGGTCACGTCTATGTAAGTCCTAACCAAGACTAGCTCTGGCCTACGTAAGGCATGGCTAAGCCTAGATAAGGCCTAGCTAAGACGTACATAAGCCTAGATAAGGCCTAGCTAAGACGTACATAAGCCTAGTTAATCATTGTTACGGCTTATCTAAGGTCTAGGTATAGCCTAGCTAATGCCTGCAAAACCTTAGCTAAGGCCTGAGTAATACATAGCCAGAATTAGATATGGCATAGCAGAGACCTGGGTAATATGTAGCTCAGCTTAACTAGGTTTATGTACGTAGCATTGTTAAGGCTTAGCTAAGGCCTAGATAAGGCCTAGCCATTTAAAGCCAAAGTAAGGACAGACTAAGCCAAGTCTAGATAATGCATAGCTTAGGCTTATGTAAGGCTTGGCCAAGCCTAGCTAAGGCCAAGAGAGACTGTCATCCACCTTACCCTACTCTAGCTTACACTTCAGGACATTTGCTAAAGGAACCGGTTCATTGAGAGGTAGAGAATATTTCACATACATGACATACTCTGAAATCCTAACCCATAACACTAAACTAGCCTCATGCTTAGACTAGCCTAGGGATAGATTACATATTCTTGCCTAGGCCTAATTCAGCTTAGACTAGACTAGCTTAGATTAGCATAGCTTCGCTTAGACTAGCTTAGCTTTAATTAACATGGTATAGTTTTGTTTAGACTAGCATAGATTACCATATCTTAGCTTAGACTAGCATAGTTTGCCTTAGCTTACATTAGAATAGATTAGCTTAGTACAGGTTAGCTTATACTACATTAACTTAGACTAGCACAACTTGGCATAGCTTAGCTGCTTACACTTAGCTTTTCATAGCTTAGATCAGATTTAGCTTAGACTACCTTAGCATAACTTATTTTACATTAGATTAGCTTAGCGTAGACTAACATAGAATAAATTAGCTTAGCTTAGACTAGCACATATTACCATAACTTACTTTAGATTAGCTTAGACAAGCATAGCTTGCTGTAGCTTAGGCGAGCATAGATTTGCTGAGCATAGCTTAGACTAGCTAGCATAGCTTAGCATACCTTAGATCAGACTAACATACCCTAGCATAGCTTAGCACACCTTAGACTAGAGCACACCTTAGACTAGACTATCTTAGCTTAGACGAACATACCCTAGCTTATCATAACTTTGCTAGCTTACCTTGGTGTAGACCAGCATAGCATAACATAGTTTAGAGTAGATTAGCTTTGCTCAATCTAATATAGCATAAGATCTTAGACTAGCATAGCATATCTTAGCCTAGCTTAGACGAGAGCATAACTTAGCTTAGATTAGATTAGATTAGGATAGCATAGACTGGCTTAGCTTAGCCGAGTATATCTTAGCTCAGCGGCGTATCTCGTAGGTTAGCCCAGTATACAGTAGTTTAGCTTAGCTTAACGTGGACTAGTATAGAATGGCTTAGACTAGAGTAGCATGGCTTAGACTAGACTAGTATAGCATAGATTGGCCTAGGCTAACTTAACCTAGAATAGCATAGCTTAGACTAGACTTGTATAGCATAAGTTAGTGTGGACTAGTATAGTATCTAAGCGCGGACTAGTATAGCATAGCATAGATTGGCCTAGGCTCATAGCTTAGACTAGACTTGTATAGAATAGGTTAGCGTAGCTTAGCATGGACTAGTATATAGCGTAGACTAGACCTAGACTAGTACATAGCGTAGCTTAGACTGGACTAGACTAGATCGACCTAGACTAGACTAGATTTGTCTAGACTAGATAGTACTAGACTAGATTGGTCTAGACTAGATAGGGCATAGACTAGATTGGAATAGACTGGATTGGCCTAGATTGAATTGGCCTAGACTGGACTAGATTGGCCTAGACTAGATTGGTTTAGCCTAGACTAGATCGACCTAGACTGGCCTAAATTAGATTGCCTAGACTAGACTACAGTGGCCTAGACTAGACTGACTTAGACTACACTAGATTTGACTAGACTAGGCGGGCCTAGACTATACTACTATGTTTGCCTAGACCAGGCGGGCCTATACTAGATTGGGTTAGACTAAACTAGATCGGCCTAGACTAGACTAGTATAGTATAGCTGAGCATGGACTAGTATAGCATAGCTTAGACTACATTAGTAGAGCATAGATTGGCAGAGACTGGATTGGCCTAGCCTAGACTAGATTAAACTGGATTGGCCTAGACTGGAAAAGATTGGTCTATACTGGCCTAGACTAGATTGGCCTAGACTCCACTAGATTAGCACATACTAGACCCTAGACTAGATCGGCCTCGACTACACTGGATTGGACTAGACTATAGATTGGCCTAGACCACACTAAATTGGCCTAGACTTGATTGGGTTGGCCTAGACTGGACATCATGTTAACCATGTAGGCCAGACAATGCATGTAGGCTAAACTAGGCATGCATGCTATAGGCATATGTAAGCAGGTACTAGGTATGTATGCTATTAGTCTAGGTATGTTGGCTAGTAGGCATGTACGGAAATTAGGTAAAGTGAAAGCTATGCTCAGCCAAAAAAATTGAATTCACGAGTAGGGGACCTTTTTGCAAAAAAACAGCAACACGCAACTGATATATTTTCCGGAATCTTATAACACGTTGATAGAATTGTATTTCAGTAGTTTGAAGTGGTCAATATTCTATGGATCTGTACAAAAACATACCAAACAACAGTTGTTGCACTTCATAGATGCATGTAATTGCCGTTTTAAGCGCTGAACTACCATACTAGTAAACAGCTATTTTACATTCCAGCCGTTTGTTTTGGGGGGTCCTGGGTCTAAAAATAGACAACTAGTAGAAAGATGCATCTTATTAGCTAGGCCAATCAGCGACGTTAGCTAACCAGGCTCATTTGCATATGGCGGCATTTCGGAAGTGGTCGGAATCTTCTGAAAGTCTCCCCGGTGTAACAGTCCTTAATTAAAGGGAGTTCACGGTACATAGGCTATGCCTCTAGTGGACCTGTATGCACAATATATGGTCGATTGATGGTGTTGTATTGGTTGAGAGGATAGAATATAATAGAATTAAGAAATAGTCAAGTGGCCATGATTTATAACATGGCATAAAGGTTTTCAAACGCAGACTGCATATAAATATAAAATTTACATAATTACTTAGCACTGCATGAAGTCATTACATTAGTTATCAGGGATAGCAGTAAGGGATACCAACTGCTACTGCATAAATTATGTGTATGTAGTTAAAATAACTGAGAACCACCCATGTAGAGCTTCACTTCCACTTCACATTCTTTATTAAAAAGTAACTGAGAACCACGCATGTAGAGCTTCACTTCCACTTCACATTTTGCATTAACAATCTACAGCTAATAGCAAAATAATTACATTATTTTAAATATTGTTGACTGATGGCTTATGCTTGATAAAGTAGATAGTATAGAAAGAACAAGCAATGTTTATCTCAGTGTATGCAAACAGTGTAAGTTCTACAAAATGATTTAGCATTTGATAATCATGTGTTCATCTGCAAATGTCGTGCCATGAATTGGTTCAGAGAAATTAGGTAGCATTGTCAGTGTTGAATCACTGACTCCGTACTAAGACATTGCTGAACATATGGCCCCCACATCTTCCTAAGCATAGAAACCAATTTGTATTTTAAATAGGAGTGGCGTATATATCTAGCCATCATGTACCATTCACTCAGGAAATGCGAAGCAAGTTCCTGACAGACAGGGGTGTAACTCCGGCCAGAGGGAAATTTATAGCTTGTAGATAGCGATTCAATTTAACAAGGACGAGGACTAGTGGTAATTGGAAATTGTACTAATTCAATTACCACATTGGATAAATTAGGAATTGGAATTGCTAATTACTTTGCCCCAAGAATGACTAATTCCCAATTTCTTTTCAATTATTTTATAATTTTATCAATATAGTTTTGTCTCCTAACATAGCATAACAAAGTGAGTAGGTTTTGACCACTTAAAGGCCAAATTGTCCAAAACCAGCATTTGTATTGATCTTGAGATGCCTGGCTCCACAATCAAGCCAGCCAGCCAAAAGTGCCTTGATTTGATCTCTAAAGTGTAAATGTGCAACTGTGTGTGAAAAAAAATGAAATGAAATTTGACCATTAAAAGGGAAATTGTCATGTTTGCCAAAAATCGCTTCTGTAGTAATATGTTTTGAAACATGTCCATTTGCAACCCAAGGGAAGATTACTGTTTGAAAAATGAAATGGCTGGCTTTTTTACTGGGGCAGTATAATAAAATAAAGTAAAAAAATCTTCCCTTTACCTACAAATGGCCATCATTTACCAATCCTCACCATTACAGGGATAATGCTGACCAGATAGCCCAAGAGCCAGGTCCCCCAGCCCCTAGCCCATCGAACATGGCCTCACCAGGGGTGTCATGCCTCTTCCCCTATAATAATTGGAAAATGAGATTCTCCGAGTAGTTTCCTGCATATTGATTAATTCATAATCAAATTGAAATTAATCATTGTCAGCTCACCTGGCCTGAAGGCCCGAAGTGTCTGAAGGCCCGAAGTGTCAAGTGAGCTTATATCTTTGGAATTAATTATGTATCTTTAATATTTTCTCTTTGTATTTTCAGGAACTCCCACTACTTACACCTATACTTGTACGTTCAAAGCTATCAAATCTCTGCGGAAAGTTGCTTGTTAAATTTACTGCAGTAATTAATTCTTCTATTTTAAGAGTTATTCTCAAATTTGTCTTTAGTAATTGATGTTACAGTAAATACTGCACTAATTAATTGGTCTACTCTATTTTAAGAGACTTATGTGTCTCTTATTCTTAGAATTTTCACGAGTAATTGATATTGTTTGTTATTTAATAATACTGCATTAATTCATTCTTAATCTATCTTTAAAGGCTTATTCTTACATTTTTCATTAGTACCGGTAATTAATATCATTTAATAATACTGCATTAATTTCTTGTAATCTATTTTGAGACATTCTAGAATTGTCAATAGTAATTGCTAATAAATACTGCATTAATTAATTCGCATATTCTATTTCAAGACTTATTCTCAGAATTGCAACTAGTAATTAATATTGTTTATTTAGTGTTTATAAATATTACTTCCACTAATTTAGCCGTGATAAGGCTGTTAGTAAGACTAAAGAGAATGATGATGGTAACTAGGTTTGCATCGCGAAGCACCAGCAGAAGTATATCCTATCCGAGGGAATATATCAAGTTCATCAGAGTCATGAATGGTGTGATGGTCGAAGCAGATGTTCTTTATATCCATGCTGGGAGCAATGATGTGTCAAACGGCAGCAGCATTTACATGTGCATGATGTGGTAATAAGAGTTTATCTCTGACCTGCGTAAGGCAAGTACAAAGTTACGAATTAAGATTAAAAATAGATAATTACATGACCAAATTTCAAAAAGATTTCTTGTGTATTCATGTTGTGATGTTATGCTATTCAATGCACATAGTGTCATGCACACACTCAGGTAGAGGTTAGTATAAAATATAGGCCTACATATATATCTATAGTATATCTACTCTTATCTCAACACACCCTACACTATTCCACCACACCACAAATTCTTTAGCAGTCTTTAACTCTCTCATCCTTGAAATTTCACTATCTCCATCTCCTAGACAACTGTACAGGAAGGCTATCTACTATCTTGAATCTATTTGGTCAAATTACTTTAAAAATATTTACCAGAATAATCCTTGCATCATCAACCTTATTTATGAGAGTCAAAGGGCTAAGTAAAGGTGTGAGAAAATCACATAATACAAGATGTTACTGAATGGTGAATGTTGTTTTAAGCAGCAACAGCTCATATCATCTCGGTAAAATGTAGAGCTTTTCTTTTGAACAGATTAGGCATACTTGAATGATTTTAACCATTTTATTATAGCTTGCAGGACAGTATGGGCCAAACATCTTGAAAAAAATGGTTTATACCGCTAGTTTAGTGTTGAAAAGGAATATCAGTCTTAGAATTGAGATATTACATGATCAGTGTTCTCGCAGTTTCAGCTGCTTCTGTAAATTTCTAATGGAGTCTTCGACTGTCAATCTCTTATCACCATATAGGGGACATAAAAATCTCTGAAACCACTTGGTGGATCAATTCAAAACTCATGAAATATCATATAAGGCAAGAACTGAATCAGGTTTGTTCGTTCAAAGGAACTTGATTGGCCAAATGGTTCGACGGCCATCCAAAAATGACTTCTGCAGATCCGCTGAACAGATCGTGACTAAATTTGGGGGATATGATTATGGTGCATCGCTTTCGTATAAGGAGTTACATAGTAAGAATTGCTACATTGCTTTAGTATAAGGCGTTACAGAGCAAGAATTGCTACATTGCTTTGTTATGAGAAGTTACAGACCAAGTTCGAGTTTCAGGGGTATGTGTCAATTTTTGATGGAGTTATGCCCGCTTTTGACGAAAAATAGCTTTCCACACTTTTTTCGCAATTCTTCACGGGAAAATTGGTATATCGCTTTAGTAAGGGGTTAGAGTAAGTTCGAGTTTCAGACATTTTCGTCAGTTTTTCATGGAGTTATGCCCCCCCCCCCCCCCACCTTTCGACTTATGAAATACGATAAATATTAGTTTTCCGCCATTTTTCTCGCAGTCTTTCCAAGATATTCTACTGAGAATTGGTACATTACGTTACTATGAGAAATTAGACCAAGTTTGAGTTTCAGGCGTTTGCGTCATTTTTTGATGGCGTTATGTCCCCTTTCGACTCATGAAATACAAACATATCAGCTTTCAAGACCTTTTCCTTTTCCTTCACCATATATAACTGAAACTTGGTTTATTGCTATGTTATGAGAAGTTACAGATCAAGTTCGAGTTTCAGCTGCTTCTGACAGTCATTCTCTAAAGATTTATATCACCAGGTAGGGGACATGTATTGCAAAGCAATACTTACAGAATGCTTGTTATTATTATTATTATTATTATTATTATTATTATTATAGGTCAACCCACATCTACACATCGTTCTTTCATCAAATTTTTCCGCGCAGAGAAAGCCGCCTGGAAGGCGAGTCATTTGGCCTTCCAATATGTGACTACAACATTAGACGCGTTAATTCTGAACTTCACTCGCTGGCGAATCGATTTCCTCTCATCTCAATCATGGAACATCCAGAATTTACATGGGGCTGGTTGAGTCAGGATGGTGTCCCTCTAAGCCGCTCAGGCAACCAGGAATTTGCAACATCATTTCAAGATCATAGCAAGAATATTGTAACAGCAGCAGTCCAGGAGTCAAGTAACATTATAATTATTATTACTCGAGCCGCCGAAGGCTGGTGTGACTATTGCTGTTGGTGCCATATGTTTGTCCAAATAATGTGCAGTCAGAATTACATGTAGATAAACGTTAAAGTTTTTCAATGGATAGTGGACATTTAATTCATCATGGACTTATCCAATCCCAACAAAACTTTACAGATTTGTTCTATTTGCAGCAAGATTAAAATTATTTAAAGGGGTTTTTCATACTTTTACGTTGTTTGGACTTAGTACATGTATATTTCTGTGTGATTTGTCTCCTTTTCAAGAATTATAAGAATTTTAGTTTTTCAATAGATATTTGATGCATCAAGAGGTATACTATTTTAAGAAATCCTTCTTTCACGACACTAGGGGAGTTTACTCTTCCATGTACAGCTAGTCACCTATGCACAATTACCTCCCTTATCACAATACTGGTCACATTTAGGAGAAGACTCCTGTAAGTGATATAACCATTGAATTTGTTCAAGAAAATTTCAATTTTGTCATAGAAAATGTTAATTTGCAGACTAAGAGAAGACTATTTATGGAAATTTACCACTGGAATGATTGGCTTGTGAATAGTTTTCTCTTGGTCTGCAATTGGACATTTCTCAAGACCACTGTAGAAGCCGTCTTGGCTGATATCAGTGTTAAAAGGATGAAATACGTAGCTAATTAACTGTAGTGATACTGCAAGCCATCAGACAGTAATTTCAATGAGGAAAAATTATTGACTTGAGGAATATTGTGAAAACAATTTGACTGAAAGTGGCTTAGCCACCAACAACCTTTAGTCAAATTGTCAACAAAATAACAGACCCATAATTATCAATCCTGTAATATGTCATCTGCAGACTCAATAGTGCCATCGGCCCCAAAGAATGAAGTTTTACTAGTCTTTATGATCTGGATTTCTAAAAATGGTTGTCATTATTCAGCGGAGATTCATTAGTTATTTATCCCACATATCCGGTGTGCATCACATTTATGTTAAAGATGGTACTACACTAACCTACACTGTATATGTTTTCATTTTTCAGCCTCTTCATTCGTCAATGACTGTCTATGTGATTTTGTTCCGGCCACAGATAAGCCTCTAGTGAAATCCTAGTCTGGATTGATGAGTATCGAGTATGCGTAAGATGTCTTCTGCTACGTGCTGCCCTTCTGCGTCTACAAAAAAGCACCTCCGTAAGAAGGCTTATCGACAAATAGCAATGAAAGCAAGGTGTCACCAATCTCGCCGGCACTTGAGTCAACATTCTACATGTACAAAGCAAACAGGTTTCCTCAAACCAAAGATTTGGGTATCTTAGGGTGTGTTGAAAGACTGATTTTCTCTTATAATATGTTCTTCTGCGTTATTGAAAATACATACATGTATGCATCGCTACATTAAGTTTCTGTGTTTTGTTTCATTGTTGGCTCGATCCAGTCATTCGTGATAAATTTTCAAAAATTATATTCTCTCGACCTATAAATGGACATTCAATAAATTATTTAGATTTTCTTGACTAAATTTGACCATTAAAAGGTTAATAAACTACCATGGATACATTGTTTCCAATGCAAGATGAGTGGGTCATAGTTTAGGTGATGTCGAACTTGTTATAAGAACTAATTTCTGATCCTTACCTCAAGTACGCCATATAACACCCCATTTTACTTGAGGTGATGAATTTTGTGGTTACAAGTCAAATGTCAATATCATACTCTGGTGACTGACCAATGGTGTATATTTGTACCATCAGTCAGTCACCAGACCTTATTGTAGCTAAACCAAACCTATTTGTCTTAACAAGTGAATTTGATCTGAGCTCAGATATTTATGAAAATCATTGTTCTGATATTTAGGTATGAAATGAAGAGGCATTTAATTCCACAGAATTCTTGTTATTTCCCTTACATTTCTTTCTGAAGTATGCTTCTCTCCCATTTACCCGTCTTGTGTTAACAGTGTCAAACCTCTCTCTATTTCACTTATCAATTACCCCCTTACTGGTCGAAACTTCAAGAAAATTAAGACTATTTTATCAATTTGCTAGTGGAATTTATAAAAATAGCATGTCAGTGGGCTGTTGTTTATAATTTGAAATGAACACTGATTAGAGTACAGGTATCATAAAATAGCGATCAGTCTGAAAAAGTATGTAATTTATCTGTATAAAGTGTATGAACCCTTATATTGTATCCATGCTTTGTTGAATATTGCATGAATTTAATACTTGATACATTTACCAATAGGCATTTTTCACATTCCATATAATTGTTTTAAATTATTTTTGCATGTTATAAATTAGTAGGATAAAATCTGTCCATGTTTGACCTATTTTACACATTTATGATAGTTTGCTGCAGCCAACGGATGATGCCTTTGAGACATATTTAAGTGGCGAGCTCGGGGCCAGATTGCATCATACATGCTTCATCTCTGGGCGAAAGGTATAACAAATAATAATATGTAATATGAGTGTGACATCACTCGGTGTTAATGGAAAATGGCAATAGCAGAGACTGGGGTACATTTTTATCCCGCCGGTCTCGAAGATGGCGGTATATAACGATGAACATCTCCATTCATCTGTCTGTCCCCGTCTTGTCAACGCAACTCCTATAGAGTAAAACTTGGTAAATGTTATCATTACAACCTGAGGATGTACATGTGCTATTTTCGTGTCCGGGACATCTTTCTTTACAGTTATCCCCCTTTAAAAATCTTGATGCCAGAATAAATGCATTGTCAATCATTTCCTGTTAACGCAACTTCTACAGTTTAGCTACAATTATTTTAAAACTGGTAAGTGTTATCATTACCATGTGCCAATCTAAAAATAGAGCCGTGGCTTCTTCGAGAAGACATTAAAATCGACTTGATCCACCCAGTGGTTTGTGTGATATCAACATCCATGCAACGTCAGCAAATTCCTGACTGCGACAGATTTGAATTTTATAACAAATTCAGAGGGGACTATTTTTCTGTTAATTACTTGCCATACAGACTACTATAGGCTTTATATTATCTCGTTTTACGTGAATTAATATTGTCTGGTATGAAGTGTCCTTTTAAGCTTCAATTCTCTCTACCACCATATTCTGGTGGGAATCACTATGCCCTTCTCAATACATACGAGATATTTTTCCAGGCATAATCAGCTGTTCATCTTTTAATTTAATTTGAGCATGTAAAATCCTGGCATTACAGTGGTAAGGACTAATGATCCAAGTTTATGGTGTGTTAAGTTTTTCAAATGTCAATTTACTCACTAAGGAGTTATCGGATTAGCATAGGACTTTACAGATTTGTTCTGTATCATAGTGGAGTGACTTAGGGGAATGATCGTGACCTGCTGGAACAAAGCACCAAATTTGGCACAGATGTACTTGAGGGAAATACAAAACATTTTGGCGGGGGCTGCCAAATTTTAAAGGTCATGGTCACTCTGAGGTCAAGGTCAAATTGTTTTTTCACATTTTCCCAATGGAATGACCGTGACACACTGTAATAAAGCACCAAATTTGGCACAGATGTATTAGAAGGCAATACAAACATTTTTAGAGTGGGCTGCCAGTCTAAATGTCAAGGTCATGCAGAGGTCAAGGTCAAAGGTGAAATTGTGGGATTTTTTATATTTCTTCTCAGGGAATGTGTGCGACATGCTGCAAAAAGCAGGTTTTGACACAGATGTAATATAGTACAATGCATAACTTTTCAGATGGGTCTGCTAAGTGTTAATGGTCAGGGTCAAAGATCAAATTGTGTGCTGTTTTCATATTTTACATAGATTTACTATGACGTGTTGCATTAAAGCCAGTTTTTTGTACCGATGTACCTTAGTCAGTGCTGTTCCTGGGTTCATTGTTCAAAAGGATAATTTGAGGTATTGGCCCCTCCCATTATAAACAAATGGTACATTTGTATTCTGCACAACACGGTTTAGCATAATGCAAATCTCTCTAGAGGGGTTGCCAAACTAAGGTTAATGTTAAAATGTAAAATTGTGGTGGGGTCTTATTTCCAAAATAGAAACCTAAACGTGCTGTCTAAACCAACAGTTTTATGTTCACTTGTGTAATTCCAATCACGGCAATTACACTGAGACTACATGCGTGGTTTCAAAGTCAGTCGATCAAAGTCAAATTTTCTCACAACTGCCATGACAAAGGCACGCATGCGAGACCTGCATTCCTGCACTTGCAATTCTTTGAACAACTAGGCGTCGCCTTGCATCCACACTTGATTAATTGTCTGCAGCTAACAGCGGCAGCTGATAGTTGTCCACAATGGACACCACCCAGTGTCTCCTTTGGTCCACCCAAAGCCTTCAGGAGTAGGTGCAGATATATTTGGATTCACACTTCCTCTCCAAATACTGGCTTGATATAGACATCGATTAACATGTTGGAGCAGTGCATTTTGAGTGGGAGGAAGCTTCTCCTGGCCAACGATTAACATGCTGCAGCAGTGCATTTTGAGTGGGAGGAAGCTTCTCCTGGCCAACGATTAACATGTTGCAGCAGTGCCGTTTGAGTGGGAGGAAGCTTCTCCATCATCTTCACTCTACTTGTGAATAGCTCCTGTCGACGCTCATTCACATCAGCATGTGGAGTAGTGTTGTCATACATGAGATGTAATGTCTAGTGGAACAAATGCAGCCAGTGGTGTGATGATGAATGCTTCTGTGGCAGTGGGATATGCTTTTCATGTCTTCCAAACAGATTTCTTGGCTTTACCGCTAAACTGTGATGTTGTATCAGAAACAGAGAAGGCATGGAAAAATGGTAGAGCACGAGCTTTGTCCTCACCAAGTTCCTGGCAGATTGAGTTAACATCATATTGGTACTGTTTTCCGGTACCAAAGCAAACCCATAGCTGCATAACTGGATGACACTGTATAAGATCATGGAAAACTCCCACCAGAATCACAATTCTAATGAGGATAGAAGTTGCACCGTCTTTAAGAGCATCATTCAAATGGGGGCATATTATACTATCTGCCTCTTTGTGATCACTCTCTCCCATTGTGATATTGGAGTGATTTGAATGCACTGTCTGGCCAGAGGTAATGAATACCAGTTTGTTATGTGGATATTCTTGATTCACTACATCCTCTGTCCGCAGAGCAAATCCTTGTTTCTAGGATCCTGAAGGAAACCAGCAAAGCAAGGTGGTAACTTACCATTGCGGGACACCTTTCACCGAACCCCTTTACCTTGTTTTCCTCTAGTTGTTGTTTTCAGATTATCACAGTTATGTGTCCCAAACTATGTCAATTCTGGAATAGTTTGTAAGTTGTCTCTCTGTCCATGGGATGATTCAATGCAGTAGCTCTGCTTTGTTGTTTGGTAGACGGAGTCTTCCATGTAGAGAAAATGCTGGTGGCCAGGGTGATTTTCATGTGTGAAGAATTCATCCAGCTTTGTGCAGCTGACTGAATAGATTGCAGTAATTTTTTATTCCTTGGAATTGTTGTTTTGCCTTTGAGTTCTGGTTAGTGTCACGAGGGCACTTAAAGAGAGGAAGATGATTCTTTTTTATGGCTCTATAGATTGATTCTTTCCTTTCAACAAGTACATCCTTGACATAGTTTGAATATTGCTCATTACCCAATGTCTCCATCGTGTGCAATGCCTGTACAACTGTGCCATCCATACAATCGTGTGTGTCCATATCCATAAATGGGTTACAAAATTGCCAATACGGTGTTGCACATATTGTTAACCTGATTCTGGAATGTTTCTTGTGTTGAATGCCATGCTGGTTGATCAGCCACGTGATACAGTTCATCAAACTCCGTGAGGATCCTGGCCTGTTCAGGTCCTGCTATCATCCATCGTTTTAGAGCAGCAGGATTTTCAGTCAGGCCAATGGCACCACCGGATCCTTTCACTCTCATTATTTTGTTCATGTGCTTCGTCGAGAGGCATGCTCGAGAACTTGCTTACCCTTCATGAACACCCAATTAGCCTCAAACTCATTTCGTATTTCTTGTGGGAGAGCCTTCATATCTCTGATGTGAACTCGCATAATTTGTGTGGTCAAGCACAAAAAACATGGTGCTAGTGCTTCAAGCACTTGTATATATAGGGCAGTTTCTCGATCGAACAAAAACAAGCACCAACAGTTCAAGATGCAAGACTTTATCCCAGAACTCAAAGGTTGGGCTATTACGTATCACTTCAACTTTCCAGTCCTTTAAAGGCTCCTCCTAGATTGCACATTGTGTTGAAAGCATCATGTTGTAATTTTGCAAGAGCCATGAGTTACTTTGATGTGCATGTCATGTCCTAGTGAGGTGCGCCACCTTGAGGAAGGAGTCTGCAGTTCCGGCAGTGGCAACACCAGCTTCACTCAGTGCTCCACACCACCCTGATCCCTCCATGAGGTATGCTACTACCCTCCACAATGCCATCTCTGTGTAGACCACCCATTACGACTATATGTATAGATTCACCTATGGTGTGTGGCCAATTCCACTGTGCATACTTTGCCAGAGCATAAATTGGTTGATCACCAAGCAGTACTGGTATTTACCCAGGGTTTCGTTTTTGGATGACAAGTTTAATCATGGCCATCGTAGCTGCTTTCTCATAGAACAGAACGCTTTCTCATAGAACAGAACACTTACCCCAGGTGGATCTAGGTCATCTGGCTGACGATCAGCATGATGAGCAGCCCATGCAATGACTTTTTCTACCTAACCAGTGGTTTTCTTGTTCAACTGCTGTATCTAACATGTCAGGGGTGCCATCTACATGTGCCTCTGGAACAGCATGCTACAGCTGGAACTATGCGGTAGCTGTCTGGGAGGGAAGGATTTTTGGTGCACACTGGAGGTGGAACTGACGGGTGGTCTAGATATTCCAGGATTAGACTGTGTAGGGGGCTGGAACAAGCTAATACTAGTTCCACGAAAAGACCCTTCAGCTGTTTGTGATGTGGGATTGTGGTCCAAATTATCAAGGGCTCCTGTTATATACACACCATTTGTGCAGGACATACTAAGTCCTCCTCATTAAACCATTGACAAACTGCATTTGTGAGCCAGTCTTCCAGTTCTAATACACGCTCATAACTCACACTGACACCAAGTTAATGAAGTTGATTCACAATTTCTTTACTTCGGGGGCAGTCATTGGGATAGTGCAAAATAAGCCTGTTCTTTAACCGGGTTTTGTTTATTGATTTTTTAAGTCCTAATGATGTAAGCCGATTTTCATACATTTTATGCTTCAGCAAATACCCTCGACTCGGTCATTTTCTGCTCAGTAAGCGTTAATGGAACTGATTGGACTCTGTATACTTCTGTAGTGATTTCTAAACATTCATACAATGCTTGTGATATTTTGCATCAATGGCAACCAAATCACCACCTGCAAGTGGACAGATGTGGGGGGCGGGTGATGTGGGTGGGTGCATATATTTGTGTACATGTAGCCAAATAGTTGATAACGATTTCTCGTTCTCAGATTGGTGCGAAGAAGCGATTATATGATGCTATGACCATGGTAGCAGCGTATGAAGCGGTACAAAGGGGAAAAGTTAGTGTTCACCATGCGCCAAAGGTCTACAATGTGTCAGAACAGACGCTACGGGACCGAGTTAAGGGAATCGTTGCATTTGGCAATGTCAAGATTGGTCGCCAAACAATATGTTCACTTAACGAGGAGCAGGAACTTGTTAGACACATTAACTTTATGAACAGTGTTGGCTATGGTCTTACACCATTTCAAGTTAGAAGCTTAGCAACGAATATGTCAGTGTCTATTAAATGTAGGGATGCAGAGGACAATGTTTTAAGCAAGAACTGGTTGAAATCGTTTCTGAATAGGTGGCCAGAATTAATAGTTCACAAACTTGAAGGTTCTACATCTAGCAGGGCTGACGCATGTAATGAAGAGAACTTGGCCTGATATTTTGAAGAGCTCGAAAAAGTTATGTTGAAGTACACATTTTTTGACAAGCATGAACATTATATATATATATATATATATATATATATATATATATATATAATGTAGATGAAAGCGGTTTCTCAACATAACACAAGCCACCATATATTGTCAGCAATCAGGGCACAAAAGTAGCTATAATATCACCATGCTCATCTCTTACAACTCTTCTAGCATGTGGCAATGCTCTAGGGAACATGCTACCACCATTTTTTGTTTTCTGTGGAAAGTGACGCAATACAGATTTATTGGATGGATGGTTTGCCCGGTTCAGGTATGACAATGTCAGACTGGATGGTCTAATAAAGAAATATTCTTGGAGTTCCTGAAAACCCACTTTCTAAAATGTTAAAACTTCATCTAAAATTCTCCTACTCTACAACGGTCATGTTACCCAAGATGTTATCATTTTTTTCGTCGTACCAGCGCATTCAAGTCATATCACACAAACACTGGATGTTGCCGTTTTCGGCCCAATGAAAACCTATAATCAGCTGTGTTACCAATTTATGCAGGCGAATCCTGGGAAGATTGTAACTCGGTATGCTGTGTGCAGTTTAATCTGTCAGGCATTTGAAAAAGCAATGCGAAGTGAGAACCTAAGTGCTGGTTTCCGCAAGGCAGGCATATATGCCACTCACAATTACATTAGTTGTCACCAGCTAGCACTAATGCCAAAGATTTCTTGAGAGGTCAGGAACCACAGATTCCAATTCAATCAACTAAACCCCATTGGTGCAACAATTTCAGCGGTCATGCCATTACAGAAGACGAACACAGAGATGCAATCATGCAGTCTGTAAAACCGGCCAAAGAAAAGCCAGCTACAACTTTGCCACAGTCAACTCAAATTGCATCAACTAGTCATACAAATCCTACAAATAACAATACAACTGAAGAAAGAACAGAGTGGCGTGTAGATAACATGTGCTGTGTTTGCAAGGCGTCTTCACCTCCAGGATTGTCAGATTATTTGCAACACGTCAGTATCATTTCTGTCAAATGGGCGCAATGTGACCTGTGCAACCACTGGGTTCATTTAAAATTCTGCAGTAAGCTGCTATGATGCTGATGCTATGACAGTACAGGATGTAGCTTATACTTATGCATGTACACACACACACACACACACACACACATATATATATATATATATATATATATATATATCCTATGGTACCCACATATTGCATACGTTTGAATTATCGGCTTCTAATAAATACTCTGAGCAAACATTGCAATTGTTGGATAAATATAACAAGCTAGTATGCGTTCTTATTCATCTGTATGAAACTTGACTTTTTAATTCTCTGTCCAAGTGAAATATAGCCCAAGAAAGGCAGCTACCGCGCTCGACGGCGTAGCCACATTTTGCGCACGGGTAAAAAGCATTTGTTGCATAACATATGCTACCGAGCCTTAGCATATGTTTTACCTAAGAGCATTGTATAGTCAAAATTACTTATATGTAGGCATTTATTTATTTATTTATTTTTATTATTAATAATAATAAAAATAATAATTTATTATTAATATTATTATTAATAAAAATAATAATACAAATAATAATTTATTATTATCATTATCATTCCTTTTTATTATGCTTCAGCTATGGGAAGAGGGCAGTGTACAAATGATCGGCAGTAAATTGATATCAGTAATAAAAAGAACATCAACAATCAACAGTGCATTTAACAGGAAATAAAAATAAAGTGAACTGCATTTCAACACCAAATAACGTGAACTTCAAGTTGAACTAGAACTTCAAAAAAAATTAATACATAGAGTCCATTAGATGTGGATGATTCTAATTTAACTTTGTTCCAGTTGAATTCTAACTTTACATTAATGTCAATTCTATATACAAGTGTCCGGTAATATAACTTGTAAAATGCCAAAATGGTATTAAAGTATTTGAACATAGAAAACGTAGAAAGTTTATGTATTCCTATTCCTCTGAAGAACATTTCGGACACATAAATGATTCTCCTTCATCAATGCGCCCAGCCACCACACTTATCACATTGGGCCCAGTCGACGATTTTGATGTGTTTGATGTATCTAACTGAGGGTGGTTCAATTCTGTGGCAAACTACACACAATTCTGATTGGTCTGCCATTGGAGGGTCACGAGTTCCACTTGTGGATGGCTTATTTGAAGGTTCACCTGTTTTTTATTTTTTGCCTTTGCCTTTCGCCGCCTTGGTGTTATCGTGTGCTTTTATGATGTTGTAAAAGTCTGTTTCCGTAATGGCTGCTCCCATTTATGTTAGTGATTTTTTTTTCTGGATTTGTTGGTCAAATGTCCTAAGCATCTGCCTCTCTTTTCTAGTTGTGGCTTGTGGTGTAGCCAGAGTTTGAGTCTGTGTGGATCTTTGGAGTTGCGAAAGCTGTGCTTGGATTGAAAGGGACAATTCCAGTTTTTCTAAATGCTGATGTAAGATTGTGGTAGTTGGTCGATTTTGTGTAACATGTAGCTATGATGCTGGATAAGTGGCTACCTGTGATTACCTGTCCTGGATTCTTATGCTGAAACTTGTGACACTCTTGAAAAGTAAGATTTGAATGGGCTGAAAACGGCTAAATCCATAGATTGTATGTAATACATGGCTGGTATGAGCAATTTTGCAACTTGGCATAATAATAATACGGCCGAGTCCATCGGTCCATCGCCGCTAGAGTTCCTGATATAGATAGTCAATGGTAACATATGTAGAATATATGAAAGGCCGCTTTGACAAATGTGACCCCGGCTGCGGAAAAACAGCCGGGTCATTCTCAAAGCCAAAGAAAATGTCGTTAGAAACTCTTTGATCATCAAATATAGGTACATATCTTAGTTTTATGTTTCTGGGAGTAATTTGAGTGATATTTATGAAATATTGAAATAATATGGGAGTGATAGAAATGAACAGTTAGGCTTTAAACGTACTGACCTGTAATTTCACGGTTTAAACGGACAAATTTTGCGCAGGTGAAAAATCGATATCTGTAGATAACATGAAAATCGATACGCGCACGTGCCGATCACGAGGCAACCTAACGAGCGGTCTAATAGTGCATGCGCAAAATGAGGGGATGCGCAAATACAGGGAACACAATTATATATATAATATATATACATACATAAAATTATTTTTAAGAAAAACATTTAGTGCGTAGAACATTGTAAAAGCTACATGCACATGTAAATTAGAAGACACAGATTTCTACCGATGAACTGAAATTAGCAAAGGTAAGTGTACATGTATTACAGCTAGCATATGCATGCGACTGTCCGAAAATTGTATCATAAAGTTATCAGTTTTCGTTAGGTTAACGGAATCATATAATTCCGTTGACCTAACGAAAACTGATAACTTTATGATACAATTTTCGGACAGTCGCATGCATATGCTAGCTGTAATACATGTACACAACAGTCTATTGCGTTGCTAGCGCAGAATTTAGTGAACAGCAACTAAAAGGCGAAAATTCCCATCAATTTATACAACTGTACAAGACATGATCGCGGACGACATGGAGAGAACTGTAATCTAAGCGATAACGCGTTTTCATTTTAAATCGAATAACAGTTTATAAAATTACCCCGGGCCGTGCATTATTATAAAAATCAAATGAATACCGATACTATTGTATGCTGTATTAAATTACGTCAATTTTGTGTTTTAATCTGATTCCATGGCAATCTTAAAAGTGTCTGTAGATCGTTCTTATGTGGAATGACTGCATTAATGTTTTGCTTTTTATTTTAATCGCGTGTTTAAAGGTGTTCACTATATTAGAATTTTGCAGCCGTTATGAATTTAATTGTGTTATGCTGTGCGCTAAACTGTGGTTTATTTTCAGACACTTGTTCTTTTCAAACTATAGATAGCTATGCATATCAATAAACACATTTTTAAATTTTATATTGTCCCAATGTACATCTGTACCGAGTTTTAATGGTATGTTACAGCATATTGCGACCATTCCACGAAAATATCTGTGACCTTCACACAGTTTGACCTTTGACCATGACTGTATTGCAACCGTGACTTTCAATATTTGGCAACTACCTCTAATTTTTTTTTTATTATACTAAAATACTATACTATGCCAAAATGATGCTTTATTACGTCATCTCACAGACATTCCCCAGTAAAAGATTTAAAAATTCCACATAATTTTATGTTTGACCTTGACCCCCAGCATGGCTTTTACCTTTAAAAAGTGGCATCCCTCTCTAAGAGTGTTTCTTATCATCCTAAAGTACTTCTGTGCCATGATTGGTGCTTTGTTACATAATATCAGTCATTCCCTGGGAAAATATGAAAAACTGATAATTTGACATTCGACCTTGACCTCAGCATGACCTTGACCTTTAAAATTTGGCAGCCCCCTCTAAAAAGTTCCGTATTAACCTAAACTACATCTGTGCCAAATTTGGTGCTTTGTTCCAGCAGGTCACGATATCACTTAAATATGAACTTCCCACTCCACTATCAAAATGAAATAGATTTTCCAAATTTTCACAGATTTACACAGTTTGGACTTTGGTGGAAAAAGTTAACTGTGCTTACATTTTTTTCAAATGACTATTTACACACTAAATAGTTGTCGGATTCCACACAATGATTAGAACTACTCTGTGTCAAGATGAAATAGATTTTCTAAATTTTTCCAGATTTTTACCCAGTTTGGACTTTGTTTATTTTGGACTGTTGTGAAAAAAATAAACCTTGCTCAAGTTTTTTATCAAATGACAATTTACTCTCTATAGTTATCAGATTTCCATAAAACTTCACAGATAGTATGTATAAAAAAATAGATTTTTAAAAAATTTCCTTTAGAACTTAGATAATTTTATGCCTTCAGGTTAAGGATTTTTGATGTGGTTACAAATTTTTCAAACAACATTTTTATCAACAAGGGCTTATCCGATTTCCATTTTTACTTCAGGATTGGTTAATCCCATTGGTTACCGATAATGTTAGGAAGCAGCATGATAACATTGAGGTCACAAGGTCAAAGGTCAAGGTAAAGAAAGCCGTTGCGACAGGACCTACTGTCATTCCCACGAATTTCAAAATATTCATTAGGTATCATGTTACGACACTTGAAAGCAGAAGTGTATTATATTACAATCGCCTTCCTAGTCTGTATAGCTCCACTGCAAGCGTTTGTTGGAATTCAAAAAAATGTGTTATATAAGAAATTTATCCATATTATTGTGGATTGCGAGATGATATTTTTGTTTGTCTTCACCGGCGCTCTGCCCACTAGAGCCAGATCATGGGTCGAGAGGTCAAATACCATACAAATTCAGTTTCTCATGCTATCTCTGGAATTGTTTGATTTTCAGTCAAATTGTTTCACAAAATGATCAGTATCTTTCTTACCTGTAGGGAGTATACGATAAGCTCATCACCATTATACAAATATAAGTGATTATATTTTGCTGTGATAAAGAATATTATTTGTATCTTAATACAAATAGTGTCATTTTGAAAGAGGCAAAGATTGGCACACACATTATATATATATTTGTTGGGTTCTCTGTTTAACTTCAAGGAACACAAACAGTTTAAAACAAAACAACAGAATTGAAATGAATTCTATACTTTACTAAATTCTATATTGCTAGTGCAGTTTACTTTACATGTATGTACAACTATATATAGCAAGCTCTGTGCGTCGTGGTCAAAGTCAGTGAGTGATCCCCCATCCATTCTACCCTGGACCTTTTCACATGACTGGGCATACGCATGTTTCAGGCGCATGCAACGGGGGTGGGTGGTACGCCCACACAAGTTGATAGCCCATGGAACCGGCATGTTCCTGTGATTCTCTCGCATGTCTCCGCTCTGCGTATCTCTGCACGGCGTGTCACCCGCACAGCATGTCACCCGCACAGCGTGTCACCTGCACGGCATGTCAGTGGAAACGGCGGAGATACAGAACAGAGATTGGAGAATATCCAGTTACTATAATAGAGTACACCTATAGCTGTCCCTATAGAGCCTCAGTCATGCAGTCTGTAAGTCTGTGACCTAAATTTAATGCTCTGGTGTGCTGCTGCTGCTGCTGCTTCTCTCCATTCAGTTAGTACACGCACACTCACACCCATGTATAGAAGCTTCCAAGGCATCAATAGCTTGGCTCCCCTTATGAAATACTTGTAAGTAGTTTAAATAATTCTCATTATCAGTCAGAAAAATACCCTAACACACTATATATATATATATATATATATATATATATATATATATATATATATATATATATATATATATATATATATATATATATATATATATATATGAAAATTTTCAGATGGATGGTCACGATAAATTTGTCCAGGATGACCTCATTTGCATAGGGGGGGGGGGGTACCATGGGGTTTACACTAAGAGAAGGCTGCACATAGTCTTCCTGGCAATCTCCGGTAGGGAAGGGTGTATATTGAAAGCTCTTACCGAGGCTGGGATCCTTATATCTGGGGTTTGATGGTCCTGTCTAACCCCAACACACATCAAGCGACCTTGCTACACCCATGAAATGACTGCTGTAGTCCTATATGATATCACGATGAAGCAGTATTGACGATCAGCACCTTGCAATGCTTTAGATGCATCAAATCCAGTTTCAGCATAACTCTTCACATATAAGGACCTGGCTAATGTCACTAACTGGTTCTAGTAATGGAAAGATTATTAAAGCAATTAGTCATATATACACCTGTGCAAAAGTTAAGCACCACCCTATTTTTACGCACATGCGAGGGTATATTCATGTGCTATGAAGAAAGCAATAGCATAAACATTTATGTACCCATCCATCTTAGTGCAAGAGGTAATAATGCAACTAGAGGAATGCTGATTATGATGGTGGGGAAACACTGTATGTTTTTGTTTGAACTTGAAAACGAGGCCTGAATATGGTTACGTTGACACAACTGACAACTATTGCCCTACAGTTGACACACGTGGCTAGATTGTCATTAATGGTGTCTGAAAACGAAGTTTAACATCTGTGCACGAGTTTGAGACTGTCATTATTAATACCGGATATATCCACCTTGTGCCTGGATGACGGCCTGGACACGACGTCTCATGCTGGTCACCAACCGACTGATACGCCATTGTGGTATTCGTTGCCATTCAAGATGGAGTGCGTCTGTTAATTCATGTAGGTTCTGCACAGGAGGATCCCTTCTTCTCACCATGTTTCCCAGAATGTCCCAGATATGCTCAATAGGGTTCATGTCAGGGCTCCTTGCTGGCCATGGTAGGGTTTCGATGGCATTCTGGCGGAGGTATTCATGCACAGCTCTAGCACGATGTGGTCGGGCGTTGTCATCTATGAATATAGGGTGGGTTCCAGGTGCATGATTTACAAAATGAGGGACCACAACTCTATCCAGTATGGAATCTTGATATCTTTGTCCATTTAGTGTTCCAGGTACAGTCAACAGATCCAGCTTACAATCAAATGAGATGCACCCCCATATCATAACGGAACCTCCACCAAATGGAACTTCTTCCATGATGTTACGTTGGTCGTACGCCGTGCGTCTGGACCTCCATACACGAGTTCGACCATCTGTGGCATGAAGCAGGAACCGACTTTCATCAGACCAGTGTGCCCGTCTCCAGGATCTCATGTTCCAGTGTCTTCTTTCGTTGCACCACCTCAGACGCTCCTCTTTGTGGTGTGCAGTGAGGAGAGGACGTCTGACAGGTCTCCTAGCTTTCATGCCAGCAGCATACAGTCTCCTTTTGACGGTAGACATTGACACTCTATTGCGCGTTTCCCATTGCTGGCTGAGCACTCTGCTGATGGTGAATGGAGATCTCCTAACAAGGCGTACTAGGGCTCGATCATCACGGGCAGTAGTCTTCTTCCGTCTTCCAGATCTAGGCCTGTCCTTCACCTCGTTAGTTTGCCCATGTTTTGCAATCAAACGACTGATTACAGTATGGTTAATGTTCAGCTGTCTGCCAATCTCTCTGCATGACATACCAGTGGTATGCATGCCTATGATTTGCCATTTCACACGATCACTTAACCTTCGTCTTGCCATAGCGGTTCACAATCAAGAGCCAATTCTCTCTGTACAAATAAACCACGGTCATGAACACAAAATTCCTAATCTTGTCGCCTAAATCTCTATGTAATGTTCTACACCTCAAACTGGACTTTTACATAACTGAACACGTGTGCTGTTTCCCGCCACGCACGGACATCAAGCGGCGTGAAGTCATGCATGCATGTGCATTTCGTACTTGGAATTATGTCAGCTAACGCGGGGACAAAAAGTATGGCAGCCTAGTTGTACCATCATGTTTCTACGTTCTATTGTTTTTGCTGGTGCTTAACTTTTGCACAGGTGTATAAATGAAGCTTAGCCAGATTTAGGTGCCTTTTCATGTATTATTATTGGTGAAAATTGAAATGTTCCCCAAAATTTTAATCTGCGCTAATATATCGATGGGTTCCGTTACGCTGTCTCTCTGTATTTTGGCCTCCAATCAAGGTTGAGGTAATATATCAGCATGGCTTCACCCTATTTGAACTAAATTTGGTTGGACACACCTCCGTATATCAGGGGGATGGAGCACTGTGAAATAGAAGTGACGAAGCTAAAGTTCAAGGTCACGCTGACATTGCTAGAAAACTTCTTTTTACGTTTTGCGTTTAGCTCAACATGTCTTATATCTCGGCATGGCTTTCCCTTATCGGGACTAAATGTAGTTGGTTGCATGCTTCCTTATATCAACGGGGTTGGGCACAATGATATCGAGGTCATGAGGTCAAAGTTCAATGTCACTGAACTTTGTATAACTTTTTTTTACGGTTAAGTTTTGCACTTAGCTCAACATAGCGTCTTGTATCTCGCCATGGCTTCAGCCTATTGGGACGAAACTTAGACACATGATTACATATATCAAACGGATGGAACACAACGATATTGAGGTCACGGTCATTGTCACATATGATGTCATATCAATTGTATGACGTCATACCCTTTCCAGTCTTATATTTAGTTCATGGGATTGTGGTGTGTCGGGGTTAATGATCTTTGATCACACAAACCTGTCACCCAATCCCCACCCCTTCCATAGTCATTTATCATGAGTTGAAATTGAGCAGGGTAGATTTACCTATTAGCATATTACGTCAGTCCACTCTATTGATATGTTAATTGGCATATACATTTGCCTGAGGTACATTGGTGTAGACAGCTTTAGAACGTTCTGAAATCGCTACATGTCAATTAATTTACATGTAAGGTTAGAAGCATGCATGGTTTTACATGTCACTCTGAATGTTAGAAATATTGGCTAAAATCATTCCATCTCATCCTCATTAATAATTAGTTATGATTATTAATTATGATTATTCTGATTAATATGGATTAATCATACTAATTCATTTGTGATATTTGAAGTGGGTTGGTTTGCAGTCACTAATAAAGCTTACACACAAGTTCACATAATACAGTGTGCAATACCATCTTATATGGTCACGTGATGTGAGTTTACGTACGCGGTCAAGTGAAATATTATGTCCGTACAGGACCAATCTAAAACGCAGCAACATCTGTTTTGTTGCCTGCCTATACCAGGAGGCCAGCGGGCTCCTGGCGATGCGTCAATATGTGGCTCTATTTTATTTCTAGTTAGATCGCCGGTTAGAAGTTGTGTTAGTTTGTAAATAGTTGAGCCAAGTCATAAAATCTTGGCCCGCAGTCATTATTGTGTGAAGGCGCTGTCTCGTTATGTAACTATACATCTTTGTCGTCATCTTCAACTAGACCTTCGGTGCTGGCCACCATAGAAACGATTGATTGTTTCCACCCCCTGTCTAGCATGAGATGTCCGTGAGTAGCCGTAAGAACTTATCTTATCACAGTTTCTATGTCGAATTCTGAGCAAACCATCCGTTGAACCTGGTCAGTCGATGTTTGTCTTATCGTAAGTTGAACATTTAACCTCTGCCGGACTGCCATCTTCATCTGAAGTGTCGTTCCCATTCAACCTGTATGGCCATGCCAGTCAGTGGTCTGCTAGGCTCATCCAGGAGCTAAGAAACCTGTCTGTTATTCCTGCCATTCTGAGAATTGATTCATCATCGTCGCATGAATTATCTCGTTTATAACTATTAACTAACTATTATAGTAAGCTCTGCTTGAGCAGTTTTGCTCCTTACCTCACTTCAATGCCTAGTTGATATTTCATATCATCATCATGCACTTCATCACACTCCATTGATTCATTTCATCTCTTATCATTCTTGTCTCATGACATTGTACCCACTATGCGTCAGAATAAAACTTATTTTCTTGTTATTTTAAAATCAGATTTCAGCTTTAAATTCCTTTCAGGAAATTATGAATTCTCACTACTTGGCTATTTGAGCCTAAACAACGACATTAGCAGAAGATTTCAATACGTCATAGACTGTAGCTGTGCTCATAAAATTCTGTCTGTAATCGATGGCGTTAAAACATTTTCTATTATTACGTTTTGTTTCTTGCTAAGTTGATCCCCACGGTGTTCTGACATCTTGGATAAATTTCTTGGTTTAAATCTTAACGAGAATAACATGCCTTGATCTGTCAGTTTACCTGGACGCTATCGACACTCACTCCTAAGTCCATGAGCTCAGCACTTTCTGCCACTTCAAGTTTATAACTTTTTATGGAACATCATAATTTCTGTCAACTCTCAGATCCATCGTCATTTGGATCTATCAATGACACATCATTGTTCGTCATTCTCTTCTCTATCTAATATTTGATCCCATCACATATTTCGAAGCCAATCGTTTGGTTGATCGGGCATAGATCCTGAGTCTTCAAACTACTAGGTCCATCATTACCAACCTTGGTATATCTTATGATTATGCTTTGAGGTCATCTAGGTCAAATACATCCGTCCTGATCCTATGCTTATTCGATAGCAATGGTAGCCGAGTAACCGGTTTCCCTTAGACAGGCTCTGTTGGCCACTTTATGGCATTGGGGTCATAAACTTATGTTGACCTAATAAGCCCATTTGGACACCTTGACCCCACAGGAACTCGTCCTACCATTACATCATTGTAACATTTGTATAAAATGCAGACTTTAACAGTTTGGCTCTGCTTAGCTCGGCTGCCCTTTATCTGATAATTGGCCAAATTATTGGAACTAAGCTTTGTCATATAGTTACCTCACCCAGGAGCAGCAGACATTCAGTCAAGATCATTGTAATCTTGATACAAAGCTAAATTTGCATTTGGAAATGCAAAATGCCATGGCTTCATCCTATCGGGACTAAACCCATGCTTCCTTATATCAAGTGGATGGAGAAGAATGATGCTGAGGTCAGAGTATTTTTTTTTATTCGACTGGTATTTCCCTGAAAAAAAATAGAGCATGAAACAAGCCAGGGCCAAAATGTGTGGCATGTTTTGTGAAGTATGTCACGTGATGCAAAATTAAAAATGCGGGATTTATGAGCTGAATTCTACTATTCAGCATTCACTGTCTGAACGCAATGCTGAAAGGTGGATTTTTTTTTCAAGATAGTAACGTTTAGGCGATTTAGTCTGTTTCTCCACCTTCCATACTGCTAGGTTTTTCCATTCGACTGGTACGTTTGCGTAGAGAACATTTTGGCAACTTCGCAAGTAAATTTACTATACGGAAAAGTCCCAGTCGAATACAGGCAATGTTAAATTTCTGGTTTAGCTCAAGATAGTATTTTATATCTCGCCATGGCTTCACCACATTGAGACTAAACTTGGAGACATGATTAAATATATCAACCAGATAGAGTACAACGATATTGAGGTCAAATCTCGACTGAGATCGTTTACGGTGATCTACATATTACGCTGGAGTATTTCAAAGAAACTCTAACATGTATGTTTCATCATCATCATATCCACAGAACATAAGCCTATGGCTTTGTGGTGCCGGCGGTATCCCGCAATCCCGGAGTTTGCATTTCGTGGCTGCCAGGCTAGCTGATTCCCATTGTTTCTACGGACGCCCGGCAGTCGTACCTTGGACTCCGAACTGAGCTTATCTGCAGCCGGTTCCACGGGCCGATTCGAGACCTCTGTTGGGTGAGTAACCTTTTATATGTAGCTAAGTTACTACAAATGGTGTCAGGAGTACTTTGGGCCATAAATTAAAAAGTATTGTTAGTTATTTCTAAATTCTACTCACAATTTTGCTGTTAAAAAGATAGAATTCTTGGAAATATATGGACTACTCTAGTCCTGCCCGAACGTCAATTTGACAGACCCTGGCCACCATTTTGATTATTATTTTATAGTTTTTTATTTAATAAATTACAGATGATAGGTGAGTTATAGTTAAATATATATTATTTATTTATACTATAGCAGGCAAATGTCGGGTATATAGATTAATATACCTTACACATATACGTTATAGATTCAAGATTCAATGTTATTTATTTGAACTGTAATGAATCGAGGTATATTTTCGTGGTAAGTTTCTATCATCTATGTCTTTTTGAACATTAGAGGATAATCTCCCTTCTAATCAACAAATATTTTTCAATTGTAATATTAGGTTTACTAATTACGCTGAACATTATTTGTTTTTTCTTGTTAAAAAGTTCATTATCACATTGCTAGCTACTCCGTTAAAACACTACTCAGTGTGCCTTCTTTTCAAGTTAAATCTGAGGAGCTTTTGGCTCGCACCCAGTTTTCTGTGGATCAATCCTTTACCCACAAGGCAATTTTGTTGGGTACATGTAATGGTTTCATTTTGAAAAGGGCTGATCAAACTGGGTTTGTTGAGTATTGGTGTAAAGGCGGTGGTACTACACAAGACCTGGTTACTATTTTGCAGTCGAGAATAGCCAACGCCGTTCAGAAGTTCACCATATCGTTTTCTATATCTGGGCCGGAACCTGCAACCTTACTGAGAAACGAGGTGACGCTTTTGTCTATTTAAGGATGGCCGATGATTAACTCGCGGTAGACCGCATTTGCCAACACTATCACCGTGCGATAGACATAGTAAGGCGTTATGGCCAATCGGTGAAGTTTATCGATATCCCAGCGTATTCTCTGGTCCTGGCAACTGCACCATTTGAATCCCTGTTCCTTCAAAGACCAAGAGCTGCAACTGCATGACCAACTTTCTCTCGTCTCAATGATAGAATTGAGAAACTCAATGCAGATATTGGTGTACACACCATCAAATGCAGTGTAGAGTTAATACTCGGCATAAAATCTAGTGCAGGTAAACGCATCCGTTATCAATATACTTTTGAGTTTCTGAAGGACGGCTTGCATGCAGGTACGCTACTGAATCTGGTCTGGCCTCGGAAGATTCATTTAAACGTTCTCCGGAGTTGCACCACCATCACTACTCAGTGAGTTATATTTTCTAGTAAGCATACTCTCACAACTTATTTCAATAAGTGATATTACTTTTTTAGTGAATATTAATTTTGTTTCCCTGGTATAAATCAACAGGTGACCTATAATGTCGAAACCTTTGTGTATTAACACTGCAACCGTGGAGGAACTTAGTGCACTCCATAATATTGGTAAAATTTGAGCTGCTGGCATAGTAAGTTTCCGTGAGTCCAGGGGAGGTTCCATATCTCTGGCCGACATTAAGGCAGATCCTGATCTGCCTACCGCAGCTACAGTCCTTGAACGATTGCTCCATTCTGGGGACGTTGTATTTGACATCAATGATGAAGGTGCTGTTGGTGGGTTCGACTCGCACCCAAGGGAAGACTCCCTGGAAGAGCAAGTAGCTAGACTGAACATGGAACTGCTAGCTCAAGGTATCAAATACAAGGCACTCCTTAGCTCAACTAGTCGACAGGATCATCATCATCATCACTAATCCCTCATCATCGGCGCCATCATCACCCAGCCTCACCCACTTCCACCGTCATCATTATCACTAATGCACCCCATCATCCTGCTTACCAGTAATCCACCATCATCATCACTAATCCATCATCGTTGTCATCAACAATATTCTCATCCATCATTATCATTATTATCATCATCATCATCATCATCATTCTAATCCATAATCATCATCACCATCATCATCACTAATCCATCATCAGCAACAACAACATAATTTCTATCATCATCATCACCATCACTAATCCATCATCAGCAACAGCATCATTTCCATCATTATCATCATCATAACTAATCCGTCATCATCGTCACCAACAATATTCTCATCCACCACCATCGTCATCATCATCATCATCATCATCATCATCATCATCATCATCATCGTCATCATCATTCTAATCCGGGATCATCATCATCATCATCACTAACCTATCATCATCATCACCCAGCTTCACCCACCACCACCGTCATCATTATCACCATCATTATCACTAATCCACCACCATTGTCCTGCTTACCAGTAATCTACCATCATCATCACTAATCCATCATCGTCGTCATCAACAATATTCTCACCCATTATTATCATTATCATCATTCTAATCCATCATCAACAACGACAACATAATTTTTATCATTATTATCATCATCACTAATCCGTCATTAGCAACAGCATAATTTCTATCATCATCATCAGCAACAGCATCATTTCCATCATTGCCAACATCATCATCATCATCATCATCATCATCACTAAGCCATCATAGCAACAACATAATTTCTATCATCATCATCACCATCACTAATCCATCATCAGCAACAGCATCATTTCCATCATTATCATCATCATAACTAATACGTCATCATCGTCGCCAAAAATATTCTCATCCACCACTATCATCATCATCATCATATTCACCACCACCACCACCACCATCATCATCATCGTCGTCATCATTCTAATCCAGGATCATCATCATCATCATCACTAATCTATCATCATCATCATCACCCAGCTACACCCACCTCCACCGTCATCATTATCACCATCATTATTACTAATCCACCACCATTGTCGTGCTTACCAGTAATCCACCACCATCATCACTGATCAATCATCGTCCTCATCAACAATAATCTCATCCATTATTATCATTATCATCATCATCATCATCAGCATTCTAATTCATAATAATCATCACCATCATCATCACTAATCCATCATCAGCAACAGCATAATTTATATCATTATCATCATCATCATCATCACTAATCCATCATCAACAACAGCATCATTTCCATCATTACCATCATCATCATCATAACTAATCCATCAACGTCACCAACAATATTCTCATCCACCACCACCATCATCATCATCATTTCCTCCATCATTATCATCACTAATCCATCAACATTGACATTATCACTCTATTTCCTCACCATCAGCACTAATCTACCACCATCATCATCCTCCTCATGATCATCCTCATGATCATCATCATCATCATCATCATCATCATCATCATCATCATCATTCTAATACAGGATCATCATCATCATCATCATCATCACTAATCCATCATCATCGGCACAATCATCACCCAGCTTCACCCACCACCACCGTCATCTTTATCACTAATGTACCGCCATCATCCTGCTTACCAGTAATTCATCATCATCATCATCACTAATCCACCATCGTTGTCATCAACAATATTCTCATCCATCATTATCATTATTATCATCCTCATTCTAATCCATAATCATCATCACTAATCCATCATCAGCAACAACATAATTTCAATCATTATCATCATCATCACTAAACCATCATTAGCAACAGCATAATTTCTATCGTCATCGGCATCATTTCCATCATTGTCATCATCATCATCATCATCACTAATCCATCGTCGTCATCGTCATTCTCATCCACCATCTTCATCATCATCATCACTAATCCATCATCATCATCATCATCATCATCATCACTATTCCATCATCATCATCATCATCACTAATCCACCATCGTTGTCATCAACAATATTCTCATCCATCATTATCATTATTATCATCCTCATTCTAATCCATAATCATCATCACTAATCCATCATCAGCAACAACATAATTTCAATCATTATCATCATCATCACTAATCCATCATTAGCAACAGCATAATTTCTATCGTCATCGGCATCATTTCCATCATTGTCATCATCATCATCATCATCATCATCATCATCATCATCATCATCATCACTAATCCATCGTCGTCATCGTCATTCTCATCCACCATCTTCATCATCATCATCACTAATCCATCATCATCATCATCATCATCATCATCATTATTCCATCATCATCATCATCATCATCACTAATCCATCATTACCAACAGCATAATTTCTATCGTCATCGGCATCATTTCCATCATTGTCATCATCATCATCATCACTAATCCATCGTCGTCATCGTCATTCTCATCCACCATCTTCATCATCATCATCACTAATCCATCATCATCATCATCATCACTAATCCATCATCGTCGTCATCAACAACATTCTCATCCACCATCATCATCACCACCACGACCATTGCACAACTTAAACAACACGGTTTTCTATACAAAGGTGTAGTGGACAAAGCAACAATCCTAACTACACAATTCGTGGTTCATCGTCATCTTGATCACTCAACTTTCTCATTGTTATCACGTCTGACAGCGGGGAGGGGGCCATTACATAACTTAAACAAGCTCTCTCTCTCTCTCTCTCTCTCTCTCTCTGCGTGTGTGTCCGTGCGTGGTGTGTGCGCGTGCGTATCATCATCATCATAACTAATCCATCATCAGAAACAGCATAATTTCTATCATCATCACTAATTTATCATCATCACCCAGCTTCATCCACCACCACCACCGTCATCATTATCACCATCATTATCAATAATCCACCACCATCATCCTGCCTACCCCCCCCCCCCCACGCACGCACGCATTCTAATCCATAACCACAATCACCACTAATAGTCCAGGAGCTAAAGCTAGGTCAGAATCGTGACGTAGCACACCCAGTATTCGGAAGGTCTGACACTTGCTGTGGCTTGGGGGACATGTCCCACACATTTTAAGCCCTGTTGTACAAACAAATTGTGGTAGCACTAATTACTTATCCTGATTTCTTTGCATAGGGGGTCTAGGCTTTGGCTGTATCCACAGTGCACAACGATATAAGCATGATCGTGTCATAACTCAAAGTAATATCGTATTAGATTCACCATATATGATATTTAGATGGATATCGACCTAACATATATCCAACATACATTTTGCATGCATATACCAAAGGCGAGGGTGAAATGTGAAGGTTATATTTTATGTATGTATACTAACTCCATCATAGAATCTGTATATCCAGCTGTACCACTGTTGACAAAGCACCCAGGTAATGGTGGTTGGAATGAGACAGATGGATGAAGCAGCATTGACGACTTAGACGCACTGCAAGAAAATTTCAAAGAGGTGTGTATGTACGTGAATAAATTGCAACAGCTGTTCAAATCCTTTAAAGTTGAGTCAAGCTCGAAATCACACCTGTTCGCATTTTGGAACTCATATATTCATATGGTAGAGCTGCTGCTTGGATTCATAAGAGCTGAGAGAACTGGAGATTGGCAGGCACACCTATCTGCTACTGCTGCTATGGCGCCATATTTCTACAGCATGGACAGAACCAATTATGCAAGATGGCTGCCAATATATCTTGCGGACATGAAGATGCTTCCAAGTACACATCCCCATGTACATGAACAATTCTTGAATGGCTCACACCATCCATTCAATCAAGTGTGGACAGATATGGCCTTAGAGCAATCGATTAATTTGGATTCCAAAAAGCGAGGTGGTATTATTGGAATAATGTGTGGGTTACAAGATAGTCACATGTTTGGAGTACATAAAGAAATGGGGACTAATCGAATGAACAGGGATGAAACCGATGTGCAGAAGATACTTTCGATGTTCTCATCAGATATAATGACCAATCCCTTTAATATTGCGGAAAACGACGACAGCGAGTGTCTTCCGCTTGTAAACATTGCAACTGGCGTGGTATTGCCTAGTGAAATCGCCAAGAGACTTGTTTCTGCCTGTGACATTGGTAAGGAGATTATGGACAATTTTGTTCAGGAGCGGCTGGACACTAACACGAGAAGCTTTTGGGACACGTTGCCACACTTAAAACTTAAAACATTTGCCAGCTTAGCACAGAAGAAAAAACTCAAAACAAATGATGAAAAAATTCACAATGTGAGATCTGACCGAGAACTATTTGGTCGATTAATTATTGCCGCAAGGTCCAGAGATGTTGATTTAAAACTAGTGATGACGTATGAACTGTCTGCTGTTCCACTATCATTGTCACATACGGATGGGACTCTAAGAAAGAATGTGAAAAGTGTTTTGCTAAGTGAACTAGAAAAGGAAGTAAATGTTGATGGACGGCTTCCACCTGTTGACAAGACAGGCGCAACAGCTTATGTAGTAGATGGCATGGCAATTGTGCAAATGGTTAAAACTGGAGGTACGTCTACATTTGGAGAATTGGCTGATAAATACTGGCACATCTTTACAGTTCCACTGAATCAAGAAGACTGCAACAGAGTAGATATAGTTTTTGACAGATATGATAGACTGGAATCTCTCAAAGCGGAAGAGCGGCTAAAACGTGGGTCATCAACAGCATTGGAAGTAAAGATTGCTGGAGAAAATACTCCCGTTCCAAAGCAATGGGCCAAGTACATCAGCAATCCAAGCAACAAAAGTAACCTGGTTGCATTTCTCAGCAAGCGGTGGCGTGATACTGGTCCAAATATGCTATCTGCCGACAATTGCGTCATTCTTGCTGGTGGCTTTAATGATGGAATGGATGTTGTTGTCATTTCAGCGAACAATTCGTCGTATTTGGAAGAACTTCGATCAGATCACGAGGAAGCAGATATGCGTATGATGTTGCACGCGCTACATGCTTCAAAAGACCACATGGGTGTTGTTATACAGTCTCCTGATACAGACGTGGCAGTACTTAGTATATATACGTATCGTTTGCTTCACTGTTCTGAACTATGGTTCCGTACGGGCACAAAGGACAAATTGCGATACATACCAATACATACAGTTGCTCAAGTACTGGGCCCAGCTATCTGTCTATCTTTGCCTGGGTTTCATTCTCTTACAGGTTGTGATAGCACTAGTGCATTATTTGGAGTCGCTAAGAGAAAAGCATTCAATCTCTTAAAGTCATCTGAATGTCATCAGCTTAGCTTAGCCCAACTCGGCGAACATGTTGACTTATCACCGAATACTGCAATTCTATGTGAGAAATTTGTCTGTGAGTTGTATACCACCAGGGATGTGGGAAAGACAGCTGATGAAACCCGTTATTGGCTCTTTTGTCAAAAGAGACAAAGAAATGAAAATCTTCCACCTACATCGAATAGTCTAAAGCATCACACCGAAAGGGCCACTTTTCAAGCTCTTGTTTGGAGACGTTCATTGCAAGCTGTTCAGAATCTTCAATCTCCAAATGGACATGGCTGGAGTATAGTGGATGGTCTACTCAAGCCTGTTCTAATGTCAAAGGATCCTGCTCCATTTGGATTAATTGAACTCACATCATGTAGATGTCAAAAGTCTGCCTGCAAAAGAACAGATCTCTGTCAATGCAAGGCTAACAATCTACTCTGCACTGAAGCATGCCTTTGTATGGGAGGTGAAATGTGTGACAATGTTCAGCATACAATTGTCGAAGATGACTCTGACACGGATGAGTAACATTCTTTCATTTGCTCACGTGATAAATATGTCCTGCCAGCTTGTGTAGACATGCACTGCATGTCAGTTAAAAGTTTAATTATGAAAAATGTAGAAAACATGGGCATTGTTGTAGCTAAGGTATTGCTAGTCACAAGAAGACCTAAGTGCCCCAATATGTACAAAGCAACATACGGGTGTCTTAAACGAGGTTGATTATGTATAAATCTGCGATATACGATCACTCCTTTCCATTTTGGTTAAGATTGTATTGATATAACATGCGCTTAAGTTTGTGAAAAATTTACCATTGTGAAAATTGTTTGAGAGCTACATTCAACACCTATTGTAAATGGGCTTCTCACGGGTTAGTGATACCACAATTTTCTTGTACAACACGGCTCAGAATATACCCAAGACATCGGTCTAGCATAATATAGAGACAAACCTTCTGAATACTGGGTGTGCTACGAAACCATTCTTCTAGACCCCTTTTGAAAATTGGCTCCCGGACTATAAGCCATCATGAGCAACAGCATAATTTCGATCATAATCATTAGCATCATCACTGATCCATCACCGTCGACGTCAACAACATTCCCATCCACCATCTTCATCATCATCACTAGTCATCATCATCATCATCATCATCATCACTAATCATCATCATCATCATCATCATCAGCAGCAGCAGCAGCAGCAGCAGCAGCAGCAGCAGCAGCAGCAGCAGCAACAACAACATAATTACTATCATCATCATCATCATCATCATCAGCAGCAGCAGCAGCAGCAGCAGCAGCAACAACATAATTACTATCATCATCATCATCATCATCATCATCAATGATAATTTCTATCGTCCTCATCAATATCACTCTAATCCACTATCACTCTAATCCACCATCATCACTAATCCATCATCAACAACAGCAACGTTTCCATCATGATCATCATCATCATCATTCTAAATCCGGGTCATCATCATCATCATTTCCTCCATCATTATCATCACTAATCCATCATCATCATCACCATTGACATTATCATTCTTCTTCCACCACCATCGTCGTGATCAGCACTAATCTATCACCACCACCTTCATCATCCTCGTTATCCATCATCAGCAACAGCATCATTTCTATCATCGTCATCATCATCATCATTCTAATCCCGGATCATCATCATCATCGTCATCATCATTTCCTTCATCATTATCATCATTTCCTTCATCATTATCATCATTCTAACCCATAATTATCATCATCATCACGAATCCGTTGTCGTCAACAACATTCTCACCCATCATCATCATCATCATCATCATCATCATCATCATTACCACCACCATCATCATCATTCTAATCCAGGATCATCATCATCATCATCGTCGTCATTTCCTTCATCATTATCATCACTAATCCATCAACATTGGCATTATCTATTTCACCACCATCATCGTGATCAGCACTAATCTACCACCACCATCTCCATCATCATCATCATCATTCTAATTCACCATTACTATAGTCAGACAACAGGAGCATCGTACCCCTTAAACAATATGGTCTTTTATACACAGGTGTATTGGGCAAAGCAACAATCCCAAGTACACAATGGAACTTTCCAGTTTATCCATCCATCATATGACGTCATAATCAACTACGTGACGTGTATGATGACATCATAATCAATAACGTCATGAATGACGTAGATAAGTTTGTCACGAACGATTAATTGATGATGGACTAAGCGTTGTATGAACTATACGTTGTTGTACGAACTGTATCGCTTTACTATTTAATAAAGATGCTGTTGAATATTTTGAAACTAATTTAGCAAGAGGGACATCGCACCACTTAAATAAGATGGTATTTTATACACTGACATAGTGTAGTGAACAAAGCAACAATCCGTGCATCATCGCCACCGTCGTCATCATCATCATCGTCATCATCATCATCACTAATCCATCATCATCATCATCATCATCATCATCACTAATCCATCATCAGCAACATCATCATCACTATAATTCATCATCACAACCATCATCATCATCATCATCATTCTAATCCATCATCGTCGTCATCATCATCATCCATCATCATCAATAATCCGTCGTTATCATTACTAATCCACCACCATCATCTTTAAGGCCATCATTATTACCATCACTCTAATCAAACAGGGCCATCGTACCGCTTAAATAAGATAGTCTTCTATACTCAGACGTCGTGGATAAAGCAACAATCGGAATTCTTCACTAAAGGCACATTCGGAAAGGATCAATTAAAACCGCAATTCTAGGTCTTATATTGACAAGTCTTTATGTGCATTGCAAAGAGGATCCATCATATGGTCTTCAAGAAATCTGCTGTTCCATGCCCAAGGTGTCCCCAATAGGAAATGTGTGGTAGCAATTTTAAACTATTTTCTACAGTTAAAATTTGGCGGGGTATTATGTAATGGCGCTGTCCGTCCCGGCGGGTGGTCTGGGTGGCAGAGTGGTTTCCGGATGATAACTCAATTACCGTTCGTTGGATTGCATTGAAACTCCATAGAGTGGTTGGACTAGGTGTGAGGAAGAAACCTATCAAAATCGCCGATGATCCGAAATCCAAGATGGCCGGCAGCCACTGGTGGCCATCTTGAAAATTGGTTGAAAATTGGTTTCTGGATGATAACTCTGTTACCATTTGTCGGATCGCTTTGAAACTTCATAGAATGGTTGGAGTAGGTCTGGGGAAGAAACCTATCGATTTTGACGATGATCCGAAATCCAAGAAAATTAGTTTCCGGATTATACTCCTTAACCGTTTGTCTGATTGCTTTGAAACGTCACAAGGGAGTTGGACTAGGTCTGGGAAAGAAACCTATAGAAATCGACGATGATCCGAAATCCAAGATGGCCACCAGCGGCTATCTTGAAAATTGGTTTCCTGATGATAACTACGTTACCGTTTTGAATTTGAAACAGTATCGATTTGAAACTGCATTGAGTAGTTGGACTAGGTCTGGGGAAGAAACCTATCGAAATTGACGATGATCTGAAATCCAAGATGGCCGCCAGCCATCTTGAAAATTAGTTTCCAGATGATAACTCTGTTACCGTTTATCGGATCGCTTTGAAACTTCATAGGGTGGTTGAACTAGGTCTGGGGGAGAAGCCCATCGGATTTAACAATGATCCGATATCCAAGATGGCTGCCAGCCACTGGTGCCCATCTTGAAAATTAGTTTATGAATGATAACTCGGTTACCATTTATCGGATCGATTTGAAACTGCATCGAGTAGTTAGACTAGGTCTGGGGAAGAAGCCTATCGAAATCGACGATGATCTGAAATCCAAGATGGCCGCCAGCCACCGGCGGCCATCTTGAAAATTGGTTTCCAGATGATAACTCCGTTACTGTTTAGCGGATCACTTTGAAACTTCATAGGGTGGTTGGACTAGGTCTGGGGAAGAAACCTATCCAATTTAACAATGATCCGATATCCAAGATAGCCGCCAGCAACCGGTGGCCATCTTGAAAGTTAGTTTCCGGATGATAACTCCTTAACCGTTTATCGGATCACTTTGAAACTTCATAGGGTGGTTGGGCTAGCTCTGCAGAAAGAAACCTATCGAAATCGACGATGATCCGAAATTCAAGATGACCGCCAAGCCACTGGCGGCTAATTTGAAAATTGGTTTCCGGGTGATAACTCTGTTACCGTTTATCGGATCGCTTTGAAACGTCATAAAGTGGTTGGACTAGGTCTTAGGAAGAAACCTATCGAAATTGACAATGATCCGAAATCCAAGATGGCCGCCAGCCACCATCTAGAAAATAGGTTTTTCAGATGCTAACTCTGTTCCCGTTTATCGGATCGCTTTGAAATTTCATAGGGTGGTTGGAATAGGTCTGGAAAAGAAACCTGTCGAGATTGACGATGATCCAAACTCCAGGATGGCCGCCAGCCACGGGCTACCATCTTAAAAGTTGGTTTCTGGATAATATCTGTTACCATTTATCGGATCACTTCATAGGGTTGTTGGAATATGTCTGGTGAAGAAACTCATCGAAATTTATGATAATCCGAATTCCAATATGGCCGCCACTCCGGCGACCATCTTGAAAATTGGTTTCCGGACGATACCTCCTTGACCATTTAACAGATCGCTTTGTCACTTCATAAGGATGACTGGTCTGGGTCTGAGGAAAAAATAATTATTTTCTGATAGCTCTCATTCATTGGTTTGTCATCATGGTGGGGTATTATGCGCCGTTTGTGGAGCTCTTGTTAGCAGGACTTGAAATTTGGCTGGTGTCTAGCGCATTTATGGCCCATGGCTCACTGAAAGAGTATACTTTATGGGCTACGTAACTCAATGCTTCGTAAACATTTTCGTAATTGTCGTAAATAGTGGGTGGGAGAGATGCAATATTTATGAATTCGATAGATTTCCGAAATATAATTCTTCCAGTTCACAAGCGCTTTTCCGCATTTCCGGAGAGTAATTTTTGCATCTGTTTCCATGATTCATCAATAGGCCTACGCGCTGTATGACTTAGTGGATCATGGTTCACCGTAATGGGCCAATAGTAGAATATCTTCCTCTACCAGTAGCTGTTTACAGAAGTGCGATTGCCTGACGCGTTCTTGAGATATTCTTATTTTAGTGAAAAATAATTTTCTTTTCAAAATCGATAAAAGTGCATCCTGAGCCTATCTGGTACGGTGTAGACCTACACATATGCCTGTTCGATTAATCGATATTTCATCCATAGTCGATTATTTTTCCTGGCGATTATATAATCGAGTGTAAAGTAAAATAATCGAAAAATCGAAGAAATTGATTATTTATTTTAATCAGGCATAATTGAGTGTTTAGTTTTGTAATATAGTAGTATAGTATAGGTCATGGTTTTATTTTTATAATCCGCTTCCACTTGCGTGCTCAGCAGACTATGCAACTTTGAGCTTGTTTGTAATACGACTATTGCATCGATGGTTTGATTGTTCTAACAACGTAGTTGTATAAACATCTATTCCTGACGGTCAAGTCTGTACCTCCCAAGTCATTGTCCATGCACGCGAATGTTTATATAAGTAATTACTTGATACGCCAGTGATCTGAAGCATTTGATTGCTACCGTTTAATATCCACCCCACCCACCCACCAATTAAAACAATTACAATGGCTGATAGGTAGGCGACGATGAATTTGAATCAGAATAATATTGCTGTTCTGTAACTGTACCTAGACCATTGGGGAAACCAGAATTATTTTGCCCATAACGTTGATTTCCGTATTGCAATTGAGTGGATCAGTGTGTGTATTTTAAACATAACATCAGATTTAACCTTAGCTGGAAATCCTTGTATGGCTGATGTTATAGACTTCATAAAATGTGATACACTATCATCATCTGGTACTACCGGAATTTCTGTTTTCTCGCTTCTTGTTTTAATGTAATCTACGATGACTGTGTCAACTTCTGATTGTTGTTTGCCCTTGTTGTGCCTTTTCTTTGGCGGTGCCTCATTGTTTGAAGGGTATGAACATGATGCTTGTGTTTCGGTGCAATCTTCATCGTCAATGTTTTCTTCTACATTCTCGACGTCACCACTGATTGGGTCTTCCTCGCTACCAACAGCGACTGTAGCAGTAACGACGTTCTGATCTAGATTTCCACGTGACCTGAAAACATTTCATTGCTCGGGAATAGCACCCAGAGAGAATAAATATCCGCCATTTGTTTGCACAGCTTTCATTTTAAGAAATATTTCTAACAATATCAAAGTTTTTATCTGTTTTTGATCTGAGTATTTTAATTTTCTTCAAAGAAATGCTCATTTACAGGGAAGACCATTTTTGAAATTTTACCAATGGAATAACTGCCTCGTTTATCAAGACAGTCATTCCCGTTATAAAACTTTAAAAAAATAGTCTTTGTTTGGCTTTTGAATGGGAATTTTATAAGATCACTGCACATGCCAGTTTCGGTTGGCTCAGACGTGAAAGGGTTAAATATTCTGAAGATAATTTGACCGGAAGCTGGTGCTACCTAGTTTTAAAATATTCAACAGCTTACCTATATAGTTACCTTGGATTTTGAGATTCTTTGAACGCAGGGTTTAAGGAGTTAAACACTGGAATACGTATTTCAATCAATGCACCTGTATTGTGTTAAAATTTAACCTGTACCCGATCTGTTGTCTATGGGACGTGGAGGGAGAAAGGGGGCGTACATACATACAGACAGACAGACATCAATACAAACAGACAGACAGCAAGACAGATAGACAGACAACAAGACTGACAGGTTGACAATAAACTTACTCTCGATCCTCCATATGCGGCTCCAAAAACTTGAGCAGCTTGGCATATTTGTACTCCCGTACAGATTTTCTGGCCTAGCCACTTTTAGTTTGCATTGTTTTTTTGGACTTTGTCAATGCATCCCTCAAATTTTTCCATTTGCTTTTTGCAGATGAAGCTGAAAACAAACGGCAAATTATTAATATATTTTATTTTTTGCAGGTTCCTGTCTACTGGCGACTCGTATGCTACGATTGCATTCAGTTACCGTGTTGGAAAGGCTACAGTTTCCAAGATCGTGAGTGAAACTTGTGATGCGATATGGAAGAGACTTCAGCCAATTTATATGCCGACGCCTACCCATCAGCAATGGCAGGAGTGTGGAACAGGTTTTGAAGTGAATTGGCAGTTTCCAAACTGTTTGGGTGCGCTAGATGGGAAACATGTTCAAATGTGTGCACCTAAAAACATTCTCCATCGTGCTCTTGGCACTTGTTGACTACAAATATTGTTTCTCAATTATTGATGTCGGGTCATATCGATCCAATAGTGATGGAGGAATTTTCAGAAGGAGTTTGCTTGGACGTAAGTTGATGAATGGTACTTTGGACATCCCAGCAGATAAACCTCTCCCTGGAGCAGAAGATAAGGAGGGCGCCGTTCCGTATGTCATCTTAGGTGACGAAGCCTTCCCTTCCACAGAACATCTGGTTCGGCCAGTACCAGGGACACACCTGACAGAGGATGATCGAATTTTCAATTATCGATTGTCAAGAGCTAGGCGCATTTCAGAGAATGCCTTCGGGATTCTAGCAAATTGATGGAGACTTTAGCATAGAAAGATTCCATCGCATCAAAATAATGTAGATAAAGTGGTGAAGGCAACGTGTGTCCTATATAACATGCTACAGATGAGGGGCATACCAGTGCCACGTCATGGAGATGGAAGTGTCGGAGAGGAGGACGTGTGCGATGGTATTCTCGGAAAAGTAAAAAAGGTGGGACATCGACAACAGAAGGATGCGTTGGCAGTTCGAGACAAGTTCAAAGAATACTTTGTATCAGATGCGGGAGCCATGCCCTGACAGCGTCAGTATTGTTTTGGACAAGCAAACTGATTCTAACTTATATCCATTGTTTCTCATAAAGGTTGTTTTTTCTGGAAACACCCCTTAGATGCAACACATTCTTTTTGGGAAGGATTCGCGTGTATACATTGAAATTGTGTATGATTGTTAGTAATTTTGCTACTTGGATTTTGCGTTGACCTTCAAAAATGCAATGACTGGATCGATACCAGTGGTTACTATTAAAACACTCTTCTCTTGACCTGCAAATACATAGTTTTATTATAATTTTGGCCTATTAAAAGACTATTAAATTTATGAATGAATGAATTATTAATTAATTAATTAATTAATTAATTAATTAATTCTACTCACAGTAATTCCAAGCCTTGAGGAAATGGCATTCCATATGTCCTCTTTTTGTCAACATCTTTGTATTCAGGTAACGATTTATTGTAAATACACTGGTTCTTCTCAATTTCGTAAACCAAACGTTCTACGTTGTCTGTCATTTTACTAAATGAATGTACATGTAGTCGGGCTTTTTTCTGACATCTATATCAAAGCTATGATGGCATCGCTAATTATGGTATTTCATTGGTTGATGATATACAAAACCGCGTCGGAATACCGCTCAGATTGCTATTTTGGCATTCCAGAATTTAATGCCTGGCGGAGCCGCAGCGTGGATATTGAGTGGTTTTCACAGCGCCGCCCTAGTGGAATCAGTTCTATAGAATTTCATTAATCCAATCTCACGCGGTTTATCGTCGCAGTTTCCGCGACGGTAATCCGTTGTAATGGAATCAGGCCTTTAGGCTAGTTTTCCACGTAGGCGGCTTTAAACGGTGCGGCTACCCGCCAAGCGGTAGCCGCGCGGTAAAATCATTTCCATGGAGGCGGTTTTAAATAAAACCCGCTACGCAATTTGTCAATTAGTGACGTAATTTCACGCTCTCAAACTCGGAACAAGCATTTCAGCTGTTTGTTGTTTTTACTCAAAGTCTAGTTTAGGTGCATTTGTAATTGAGTTATTTAGTTCGCTGAATTGCTTGGATTGATATTTCTTGATAAACTGAGCTATGCCATCAATAGCGGAGGAAAAGTTGTTGTTACTATTTCTACTACTACATAAGAAAAAATACTTGCATAACACGATGCTTGCTCTGTTACTTAGAAGACGGCATCTAATGACGGCCAAACGGAAACATAGATTTTGGGTTCATGACATCATACGGAGGTCTGCACAAGGTGCTTATGATAATTTAGTCAGGGAACTTGAACTCGACAGAGACAAGTATCATGCATATTTCCGCATGATATTTCCGCATGTCAGCCCAGAAAGCATGTGTAGGGCCAGTTATCAGCAAATGGAGTTTCATACGTTAAGCCATTTCTGCCAAGCAACGACTAGAAATATGCATAAGGCTTAATATAATCTTTCTTTTATATATAAATATATATATTGCTTTGCGATATCTGGAAAAGTCACTAGTTACAGACAAACAAATGTCAAACTTGGTGGGAATGTTGCTTATTGGAACCGGAAAACGGCCTAAGTTTTCATGCTGATACGTTTTGGTAGGAATTTGAAGGTTGACAAACAGTGGTTGTGGAGGGATATAGTCCACATAGTATCATTCTAGTTTCTAGTTTAATAGCAATATTTTCCTTGGGTTTGTGTATGAGGAATAAATAGATCAACACCAATATATCCTTCCATTTCCCTGGAGCATTTATGTAGTAATTACACATATTTAAAGATGTTGAAATGATGTCAGATACGTGTGAATGTGGTGATGGCTGTTGCTGCTGCCGTGCTAGCTGTTGTTGTTGCTGTGACTGATGTTGTTGTGACTGCTGTTGCTGTGACTGCTGCTGTGTAGATGAATGCGTGGGTAGATGTGGTTGCAGTGTTGTAAATGTCTGGTTGTTGTCTGTGAATGTGCGTTGTTGGGATTATTGTTGGAGTGTATGCAGGTGTATGTGCGCCTGATTCCATCATGCCAGCCTGATCCATCCTCTTTACTATGGTATACAGCCTCCACACCTCCTCCTCCATCCAGTTAGGCGGTAGTTGACATCCTTTACATCCTCCTCGAAATCATGAGTTAGAAGTCATCATCCTCGTTGGCATGTTGGTGCGCTTCAATGCCCTCTTGAACTTTCCTAATGCCCGCCTCCGTTGACTGCATTTGCTTTGACACCTCTATTAACATCGACTCCACTTTCTCAATTCCACCAGCCTGGCCCTTTTCCTCTTGCTGACTGAAGAGGAATCCGACATGACTCGTGACGGGGAGGGCATGGGAACTGTGGGTGTATTGGTTCGCTTTCTCATTGGCTGTGTACTACTGAAAAGAACAGTTTTAGTGTAATCATGAGAAGCATACCAAATGTTGAAAAATATGCAACTTTAGAAATATTTTCAGGAATATTCAGTTATATTCTCAGAATCTCAATCTCGAGGCAATCACACATATAAACCGTTAAATATTTTGAAACTAATTTCACTGGAGCCTGTTGCGGCCAAATGCAGTACAGCTCCCAGTCAAATTAGATTTAGAATATTCAACATAAGATTTATTAAATCGTAAATAATATGTCGTATTTTGGACTTTCGGGTTCAGAGTTAATTAGTAAATTAATAATTTCTTCGCTTTTTTTTCTTTCAGATTCCTAACCACTGATGAAACATATGTTTCTCTGTCTACACAGTATCGCGTGGGTGTTACCACTGTGTCAAAGTTGGTGCCAGAGGTGTGATCTGCCATATGGGACACCATGCAGCCTGCCCTTATGAACATACCACAGACTCCCACAGACTGGCAGGAGATAGCAGCAAACTTTGAGCAGAGGTGGAACTATCCCCATTGTATTGGATGTATTGATGGCAAACGTGTAGTCATGCGTGGACCGTCTCACAGTGGTTCGTTGTTCTATAATTACAAGAGCACGTTTTCAGTGGTGCTGAGGGCATTGGTAGATGCGTCATACAGGTTTATAGACGTTGATATCGGAGCTTATGGGAAGCAGTCAGATGCCGGAATATTCACTCGTTCACAGCTAGGTCGCTCAATCCTGCCGCCAAATTCTCTCAACTTACCAGATGATGCCCTTATTACAGGTGCTGAGGGATTTGGACCTATGCCTTATGCTGCGCTTGGAGATGAAACATTTCCACTGCAGAGGCATGTCATGCACCTTTACCCTGGACGCGACACTACTGAAGATCAACACGCTTATAATTATAGACATTCGCGTGCACGTAGGATTGTGGAGTGTGCTTTTGGCTTGTTAGCTGCTAGATGGCGTGTATTGCCAAAAACTGTTAATAATATCATCCAAGCTACCACTATTCTGCATAATATGCTGCAATGTGATTCAACTCCTGTATCAACGGCAGAACTGATTGAAGGATGACAAGCAGATGAAGTAGAAGGTTTAGATGGTCTACGCCCACTTGGAACTTGAGGAACCAACGAGGCAGCCGAAATAAGGAACTTATTTAAAGATTACTTTGTGGCTTATCCACTACCCTGGCAAGCAGAATATGTTCAGAGAGGACTGTTTGATTAATGCATTTACAAACGCCTACCTTAGTGTACAGTCAGACGCATCATCGTCAGAGAGAGAATGGTTGTCGGCAGCATGTTCCTCCTCCCCATCAGTAGTATCTATGTCGTTAGCAGGAGACTCTGGTTGGCTCTGAGGAATATTGCTCACTGTCCTGTAAATCAGATTGTAACAAAATGAATTCCTATTTACTAGACATAAATATGTTATTCCAGGAAATGAAAGCGGTCGAGACATTGATCTGTTCGTAAATAATTACTCTCTCCCAAACGAAGTTTGGAGAGACTATTGTGACAGTCATGTGTGTCTTGACCAAACTTGGGGGTAGGTTGCCCTTGTGGTCGCGAAGAAATGTATTGATTTTGTGGTCAAAAGGTCAAGAGGTAAAAGGCAAGGATCGTCGAAAATGGGTGTAGTGCGATAACTCAAGTTCTACTGGAGTGATCTTGACCAAACTTGGAGGCAACGGTTAAGGGTCAAGAGGTCAAGGGTCAAAAGATCAAGAGGTCAAAGGTCACGATAAGTGAAAAGCGCGGACGGGCGAGACTAGGAATCCGGAATCCTTGTTTCTATTTACATTAAGACATTCGGAATCATAATATATGGTGAGCATTGGCCAATTCTGTGTTGTAAAACCGTTTAGATAAATCATGATTCAATTTATATACATTCATCAAATGTAGGTTCCTAAATGGTTAGTTTATCCATGAAAATTTAAGATTTCATGGATGTGATTAATAAAACAATTTCTAAGTTGCCAGGATGGTCTTTCTGAAATTATATTCATGCATTCAATAGGGATGCCATTACCTACGGTCAGCAATGTGCGGGTCCAAGAAGGAGTGCTGCTCAAAGAAAACTATGTTTCCCAACCTTGATGCACCTGGTCCACTCTTTTGGCCCAGACGACGTCGCTTGGTCTTTTTGTAGGTATCCTTTTTATTTTTCCATTTCTTTCGCAGAATGTCACCTGTAAAGATATAATAACAAATGCTTCAAATTTTAATAACGCTATAAATAATGCCTCTAGATAGAGTAATGTTCCACAAAACTTAGTTATTGCAACAACAGTAAATCCAGAGAGGTTGGAATATTGTTGGTGTGTGTGTGCGTGCGTGCGTGCGTGCGTGTGTGTGGGTGTGCCTGTCTGTCTGTCTGTCTGCCTGCCTGACTGCTTGTCTCTATGTCTGTCTTCACGTCATTCCCTCCATTCGTTCAGTCTATATTTTGCACTATTGATGGCTTATATGTTTCTAGATATAGACCTGTAATTAGAACTGTATATTACCTGTCATTCCTTCTACATTAAATTTCTTCAAAATCTTCTTCCAGCAGTTGTTGGCCCATCTGTTGTCTTTATAACATGGCAGAGATTGGTCATAAAGACCAGGATTTTCTCTGACCATATCAATTAACATTTCCATCCCCGCGGTTGATAGCTTGGGTTCACTCATTGTGGTACGTATGACAGATAAACAACAACGACACTAATATATTGAGTGTTGGGAGATGAGTGCTGGACAGTGTACCCATGTGCTCGTAAGGGTATGCACGTGCATGACATGCACATGGCATGCACAAAACATTCTTAAAAGTAGGAATGTCCCAAGCATGACGTCATTTTATGCATTTCCAAAGCAGCCGAGCCGCGAGCGAGGTGAAAAAAATCGAGCAATGATCGATTTTTTTAAACCGGCACCCGCGTAGCTACCCGCGTATATGGAAAAGGCTACATTATAAAACAATTATATTGATTTTTACCCGCCAGCCGCTAGCGTCCGTAAAAACCACCTACATGGAAAGCCAGCCTTAAGGCCTATTCCCACTTTTCCGTTTTATGCCGTGATTTTCGCCTCCATAAACGCGGCATGAACTGACTAGAAATGATGTTGCGTCCAGCGCGGCTTTAGTGTTTCCACTATCGCGTTAGACGCAGTCATAAAACGCCTGCATATAGGTAGGAAATGATCGATCTTGTCAATCACGATGACCTAATCTCAGATTCTGAATGAAATCTTGCACATGTGCTAATAGCGACCTTTGGAAACTTGTAGTTTGTGCAAGATGGCAGACACGACAGATTCAGACAGTGACTCCGAGATTTTGGCTCTCTACACATATATCAAGAGAGACTCGGATTAAATAAAAGGCACCACAATTACTGGGTACATGATATCTTGCAAGAGAGAAAGCAATATGGCGAGTATCACCATTTAGTAAAGACATTGTTCTCATACGAAGATAAATCTTTCATCTATTTTCGTATGGTACCTCAGCAATTTTACGATATTCTTGCATTAGTCAAGGATGGCATAACCAAGCAGAAGACTTTCTTTCGCAGACCGATTGCGCCAAAAGAGAGGCTGGCAATTTGTTTGAGGTATGTATAACATTAAATTTTAGTGTATAGTAGCTTCTTTAATCCTTTATTCCGGCCTACGAAGATGGCTTTTAAAATGTCCATTTGTAGGCAAGGAAGCTACCATTTTTTAAGATTTACCACTAGAATATCTGATTAGAGAAGCGAGACAGTCAATCCTGCAGTAAATTTCCAAAAATTGTTTCCCTTTGCCTACAAATGGATATTTCCTATGAACGAAGTGTAATTTTATTGAATAAACTTAGACACGAAACGAGTAATACAGGTACAAACTGCGGTCATATCAAACAGTATAATGAAAAGAATTCCAATTTTGTGCACCCATTGTACATGCAGATACACCTTGATTTGAACCTGAAGCAGTGAAGAAGAATGTGCTGGTGCCTGTATATCGCCAGGTTGATACGTGTTAGCATTATTTGGGTATAGGAAAGCCATTTCTGCTGCATGAACTATACCGTGAATTTTATACTTGACATCAGCTTGAACACGGGCAGGAAGTTTGCGAATGGTTGTGGACATTGATTTCATAAAATAATCAATGTCATCTTCCTTTTGTATCTCTTGTGAACTTCCTTTCTTTATGATGTAATTCCTCTTTTCGTTTAGGAACTCAGCCATAGCCTTATCTACGCCGTCATTTGTTTTCTCTGGTCGCTTTCCTTTCTCTGAGATGGCGGATGTGCTTGCTGATGTTATGGGCATAGATTTAGTACATATTGGTGTCGCCGTGTTATCTTCATCGGTGTCATCAACGTTCTCATTGTCAGCCTCCGATGGAAGATTGATCGTGGGATTTTGTTCTTGATCTTCTCGCTCTTCGATCTGTGTTTCATCTTTCTGTAGATTGGACATCGACCTTGTAAACAAAAGTAGAACAAACCTTCCATTGAATTATGTGCCTCGCTCACCACATACGCATTCGATGCACTTTAGGAAAATCTAATTTTAAAATTCTCCCTGTTTAAGACCCCCGGTCCTCCACCCATCAACCCTGCACAAAATAGAAGGTGACCAACCACGTCCAGACCCTCACCAATTATGCCCCAATGTGTTATCAAGCATCGAGACTATGAAATACTTAACCCGGGCTTGCTTATATGCAGGTATCTAAGAGACTTTCTAGGACCATGCACAATCACACCCATACATTTTTCTTGACACGGAAAATTAGTTTTAAGTAAGAGGTTTGGTATTCAATGAAACTTGTGTACAGCGAGCAATGCAATACTCTCTTGAAGCGTGCCCCTGAAGCAACACATTCAGCTAATCAGGTAAATGAATTCATAATTATGTATAGTTGATTTTAATCCTACAAGCCGCTGGTTCCTTTATAAGTGTGCTCCTTCGACCCAGCGAATTAAAGAAAGACCAGCTTTGTATTTCAAACGAAGTTGGTCGCTATATACATGGTATGCTCATTGGGCAATATTTGTGGATAGATATATGGTGAAGCGAAACCGTCTATTTTGAAACTTTATACTCACTCTCTGTCTTCCAAGTACGTACACAGGAAGTCAATGATGCCCGCATACTTAAATGGGCGGATTGTTTTGGCGCTCTGTCCACTTTTGCATTTTAATGAATTCTGATATTTCCGCATATTGTCCCTCACTGATTTCCATCTTAACTTGGCATCTGTAACTGAAATGAAAATAAAAAGAACGCCATCTTTATATTTGCAGGTTTCTGGCAACTGGAGACTCCTACAGCACGATCGCATTTAGCTTCCGGGTTGGAACCACAACTGTTTCCACGATCGTTAATGAAACATATGACGCCATTTGGGAGCGACTGCAGCCACTGTATATGCCAACGCCAACTCGTCAACATTGGGAAGACATCGCAAGAGGATTCTACGACGATTGGCAGTTCCCCAATTGCGTCGGAGCGCTTGCCGGCAAGCATGTCGTAATTTTCGCGCCTAAGCGATCTGGATCAAATTTCTTCAACTACAAAAAGACATTCTCAATAGTACTACTTGGGTTGATTGACAATCAATATCGATTTGTAGTGTTTGACATAGGTTCATACGGCTCAAACAGTGATGGCGGCATATTTAAGAACAGCGAACTTGGAAATCGATTGGCGAATGAAACACTAGACCTACCAGATGACAAGCCACTCCCAGAGGCTGAGGAATGGGATTCAATACCACATGTCATTGTAGGGGACGAAACTTTTCCTCTTGGTAAGCACCTGCCCCGCCCAGTACCTGGCACGAATCTAGCCGAGGACGAAAGAATCTTCAACTACAGACTCTCTCGCGCTCGAATGGCATCTGAAAACTGCTTTGGTATTTTGGTTAATAGATGGCGTCTGTACCACCGCAAACTACCGCTTCATCCCACAAACATGGATAAAGTGATAAAAGCCACTTGTATTCTGCACAACATGTTGCAAACGAAAGGAGTTGCGGTGCCCCCACCGACTGCGGAGGATACAGAGCCCAATCAGACACATGGTATTGTAAGGCAATTCAATGCAATCGGGGTGGGGGTGGGGGTGGGGTTGGAAGACCACCTAGAGATGGAATTGTTATGCGCCAATCATACATGAGATACTTTATGTCAAATGTCGGGTCAGTGCCATGGCAGCACCAATATTGTTTCGGACATGCTAGATAGACTGTCGCACATCGATATATTTGTTGACATTGCCAACGGTAGCGTGTGTCCGTATATATAATTATAGCAGTGGAAATCATTATGGAGATATTTAACAGATCAAATTGGAAATTATGTGTCCAACAAAATGTCGGATTTGATGCCACTTCAAATGATAATATAGAGAGAATAATGTCATCGTAGTATACAGTAGGCACGAACATTTCCACAGACGTTTAAAAAAGCTATGCCAACAAATAGTTTCTATTTCAAGGGTTCTGCTGTTTTGAATTCATCTTTATGTAATATTATTCACCTGATCATATCTAGTACTGTGAATTGGGCATATAATATAAGCGATTCACAATACGAGATATGATCGCTAATCATATAACTTATAATGTTGTGATCGATGAATGATTTAACACAGTAATCGATGTTTGATAAATGTTCGATTATGATCGATTATTTTAGTTTCCATTTTCGACCATTTTTGTACCGTATAAAGCATCGTTGATGCCTATTAAACCTTTAACGCTAAAATTTATTCAATAAAATCGCAATTGTCCCGTAGAAAATGTTCATTTACGGAACAGGAGAAGACTATTTTCGGTGATTTAACGCCGGTATGACTGGCTTGTTTGTTGAGCCAGTTATTCCAGTGGTAGATTTTCAAAAAATAACCTTCCCTTAGCCTACAAATTGACATTTTATAAGGTATCTCTGTAGACCGCCCAGAGCCGATTTGGTCCTTAAAAGGTTAATTCTCGATAACAGATGTATGTATATCTTACAGCGCCAATCTCTCATGAAATTTACTGTATGTATTGGTATCAGTCAATATATGTTAACCCTTTTGGTCCCTATATCGACGAGTCTGGCCAAAACACAGCCAGTGCTGTAACTAGTGGTATTGATGCAACTTTTAGAAAATTTACTACTAGAAAGAGCAGATCAATATGTGTGCCAGTTATTCTAATCGTAAATTTTCAAAAATATGATCTTGCTTGCATTGACAATGGAAATCCACTGCGAAATTTTTTTCGAACATTATGACTGATGTTTTGATTGAATATACAAACCGACCAATCGTCAGTCAAATGGGAAAATTGGAACATCACTACACTCATACCATACTGACCTGTCATATCAACATGACCAGCTATCGTTTTACAGATGTCTTCTTTCTTATTACTATCCTTGTAGAATGACGAACTTTTATCATAAATGAAAAGGTTTCTTTCCACCTCCAATATCAACCTTTCCGTCTTTTGGTCTTCTTCCTTTCGTCCCATCTTTATTCCTTGTAATCAGTCTACTTGTCCTGTTGTTGTTCAGGAACGGAGTGACCTGATATTTGATTATAGAAACCTATTGGCTGAGCACGAACAAACGCCTGGAGGAACACGCTGCGTGAAACTCGAAAAATACAACCAGTTGAGGTTTTGTGCATTTCACGCTGCGTTTGCACGTCGTGTTTATTTCACGCCCCGCTATAGTGGAAGCATGTTCATTGAAAATCATTACTAGCAATTAAAACGTTTTGCCGTCGCGCTTAACGCTGCGTTAAAACGCGGCATAAAACGGAAAAGTGGGAATAGGCCTTTAAGGCCTTTGCCGACCAAACGCGAATTTTGAAGCGGAGCGGAAGGCAAAAGTCGCACCCTGCTTTTCCAACCATGCATGCACACCAAGCGCGCTGACCGCTTTGAGTTCCGCTTACTTGGGCGAGCGAAGCTGTGCAATAGCTTTGAACCTATTTTTTTCGTTTCGCTCGATTGATAGTCGATGCAAAATAAATTGTGCAATATAACCTGGCTATTATGGCCACATTATATACAAGTCCAAGTTGCTAATCGTGCACTTATTTCTGTTAATGCATGTCACCCAACATAATTAATACGTTTTCTTTATAAATTATAACATGACCGTTCATAAAATGTGTGACCCTCGGACCATCGGGCGTACATAATTGTTACATACATGTTGTTCTCTCCTAGGTGGTCACGATATAGAGGTTTTAATGCATGTCATTTTATGCATTGACATTAAGTTTCCCCATTTTCGACGTTGAAGTCGTACGTTTTAAACAAACATATCGAAGGGCACTTGTTTCAAGGAAACCTTAATAATCGAGGTCCAGCAGAGGGAAGTGTTATACAATGAGAGAGAGAGAGAGAGAGCGTTCGCGCATGCCGGGCGGGCGTGTGTGTATGTGCGCGTGTTTGTTTGTGTGTTTTTGTGTGTGTCACAGGGATGCATCAAGAACAGGATTTAAGGATTTTGTTTAAGCTAACCACCCACCCCTTCCCTATTTCATAATTTTATTCACTTTTTAACCAGATTAAAGTTGTTTTAGCAGTGTTAGTCTGATAGTAATGATAGCAAGAGTTACGGATAGTCACCTGCTGAAGCACATGTATAACCTTTAACTCTTGTTATTATTTCTATCCAGGTCACTATCAAAACATCACTGTCACCATCATCATTACTAGCATTTACAAATTCGTATTAGGCCTACTATATGTACTTTTTATTTTACTACCACAGTTAACGAGGTGAGAAAACAATGGAAGAATCTGCGAGACACATTCATAAAGCTAAATAAAGAAGACAAGACAACGAGCGGCCAGGGTGCTAAGCAGCAGATTAAATGGAAGTACTGGAAGATGTTCCAGTTTCTACAATCACATACTGCAAGTAGAGGGTAAATATGCACGCAATATGTTTATAGTTCATCTAGACAGAGTCAATCCCTAATAACACAGATTACTGGGGCATTATCGAGCCACCAAGAGCAATCCGCCCTTCCCGTTTTGTCATTTTTGCCATGAAATTCGAATTTTTAGGATTTTATTATTTTCAGCGGATATCGATGAAGCTCTGAATATTGCGAGTAGACTTAAGCCCTTTTGCTGCGTGAAAATTTGAACCACATCGGAACAGTAGTTCCCGAGATATCCGACACACGCCCACACACGCACGCGCGCGCACGCACTCGCTCGCTCGCTCGCGTGCGCGCGCGCACACGCACGCACGCATACACACGGTTGCAATACATTCTTCCTCACCATCGGTGAGGGCGAGGGTAATAAATATACTGTTAGCCCTACAATGGCTATGTTGTTTTGGTTTATCAGGCCTTCCGGAAATCTGGATCCAAATCCAGGGAATGATTATGAGAATGAATCAGAAGTTAACAATGAGGAAGAGAAGAATGACAATGAAGTGCCCTTGACTGAAGAAAGTAAAACTTTGAGAGCGTTACAGGACAGTGAAAGTCATGAGGAGATGGAGCAGCCAGTCCCGGGAACGTCTGCAACAGTCATGCGTACACAGGCAGGAAAAAGGCAAAGGACGTCTGATAGAATTATAGATTACTTAAGCTCGCGACAAGGCGATAAGCTACGACATAGACGCGTATCGTCCATTGATGCAGACAGCATGTGGCTTCAAAGTTTATTACCCTCTTTCCATAATATAAATGGAGAGAAAAAATCGCTCCTAAAAATTAAAATTCAACAGCTCGTACAAGACACTGAATTCCCTTTCCCTCAAACAGATTCAAACCAGCGTAAACAACAACATCCGCCACAAGTGAATATACAAAAACCACAAAAAATTCTCAACAACACCAGCAGCAGCAGCAGCAGCAGCAGCAGCAACAACAACAACAGCAACAGCAACAGCAACAACAACAGCAGCAGCAGCAACAACAACAACAACAACAACAACAACAACAACAACAACAACAACAACAACAACAACAACAACAACAACAACAGCAGCAGCAACAACAACAACAGCAGCCGCAGCAGCAGCAACAGCAGCAGCAGCAGCAGCAGCAACAACAGCAGCAGCCGAAGCAACAACAGCAGCAGCAGCAGCAGCGGCCGCAGCAGCAACAACAGCAGCAGCAGCAGCAGCAGCAGCAACAACAACTACAATCAATATTTTCACGACAATTACAAGAACCTTATAACTATACACCAACACAATATCAATCTGATGACAGTCAATTCTCGCAACATGAAACATCATACTACGTATAAAATCAAATGTAAATATACAAAAATGTTCTAAAACACTTAATCTTATCCCTTTAAAGCCAAAATCGTGTCTGGAAAATTCAAGGTTTTCTCTGAGAAAATGTCCATTTGCAGACTAAGAGAATGGTATTATTGGAAATGTATCACTATAATGACAGTGGTATGTTTTCAAAAATACTCTTCTCTTGCTGTGAAGAAACCAGACGATCATTTCTTAATTTCATTTTTTTGATTAAAGTTTAAATACATCTAAATAGGTTTGAATAAATTGGGCTTATGAGTCCCGGCTATTAATTTCTCTGTCAAAAATGCTGTTCATGTCATCTTAAAGAAATGCAGCGAATGCAGGACATGTAACTATATTACACATCTGTATGGCCACGCTGTACAATGGTATATTGCCATGGAACCTCTCCATGGGTTGAACAGAAGTAGTCTTTATAGGTATCTCTAACTCTACAGGCTTCTTTTGTTGCTCGTTTACCAGCAACGCGTCGAAAGTCTTCTATAGCTCGGCCAATGCCATTGACATCAGGATCAAATTGCCTGTCCTCGTAAACATCTTGAAGAAAATTGTGTAAAAGACAGGTCGCCTTGACTACTTTCACGGCCTTTTCTGGGTTCACCTGAATTCTTTTATTGTACAATCAGAATCGTTGTCCCAGTAGACCAAAAGCGTTTTCAGACACACGACGTGCTCGGTTCAGTCGATAATTAAAAATGCGTTTATCGTTTGTCAAGTTTTTACCTGGATATGGCCGAAGTAAATAGGGCTTTAATGGAAACGCCTCGTCTCCGACGATCACATGAGGTTGGGGTCCATGGTCATTATCGCCTTCTAATGATTTAGAGGGAGGAACATTGAGAGTTCCATTTGCCAATTGTTTACCCAATGGTGAGTTTGCAAAAATTCCGCCGTCGCTACTTGAACCATAACTCCCCACATCAATAGCTATAAACGTGTAGTCCGCATCAACTAGCGCCAATAGAACGATGCTGAATGTACCATTATAGTTATAGAAAAGGAACCAGAGTTCGAAGGGGCTTGAATAATGACACGTTTCCATCCAAGGCTCCGATACAATTAGGAAAATTCCACATACGCTGAAATCGTTCAGAAATCCTTGTCCACATTTCTTCTGTGGGCGATGGCATGTGACTGTCTTTCAATGAATCCCACAAAGCGTCACACGTTTCCTCAACGATAACACCAACTGTGCTAATGCCAATCCAGAAGCTGAAGGCTATTGTTGTAAACGAGTCACCAGTTGCAAGGAACCTATAAGGCAACTAAGCATATAAACTGTAATCGAATATTTGTCGGAATAGAAACATACATTCTATGCTTGACAATGTGGTATGTCTGTCCATCCATCCCTCCATCCATCAGCCAGTCAGTCCGTCAATCCGCCTGCCTGTCCACGTCCATTCGTTTGTCCATTTGTGGGGTTTTCCTGCAACCTACATGTGATCCGAGAATGTAAGAAAATAGAATACATTAATTGTGCATCTAAGGTAACTTTTGATGTGTATTAATGACTATAACATCTAATTTATGTGCCTACAAGGGTATGTATCGAGTGCCTTATAATTTAATACTTGACTTTATTTATTTCAACAATGAGTAAGGTGAAAGATAACAATGAAACCAGTATCATACAGGACAACAAGCGCGCACACTAAACAACGTATTACATGGAACTCATCGTTATCTCAAGCATATGTGGTATTGCAGTAATTTAGGATTCAGCGTTGTTCAAACCCTCGACTGACGAATGCACCTACATGGGAGGCGGCAAACATATCCACTACACCAAGCCACGGAATTGTCATAGTGGATATGTTTGCAGCCTCCCATGCAGCGCAGTCGTCACCTGATGGTTCGCACCAACGTCAGTCATGGGATTCATCGAATCAACTATAATTAATCAGATGGAAAAATAGGATAAACCTTACTATACCGTAAGCACACAGCTAGTCTCTGGTCTGGAGATATTGGCTTTCTGTGGTGAGTCGTCTGTTTCTGGATATACGGACGTACTAGCTCCAACAGAATGTCAAACCTCTCTTTTGACATGCTGAAGATTTTCTGTCTCCGGGTCCTCTCTAAGAATTTCTCTTCCAGCTTTGGCAAGACTTGTATGTACGATTGCTGCGACAATCGGTCTTACCGAGGATAAAAGAGAGTGATACGAGCTCGCCTCGTCTAAAGATGTACTTGACGATATTTATTTTCGTATCCGGGCCTGATCTGACTGGACCACTAAGATTGGATGGTACGGCACAGTGTGTCTCCGTGTCCTCCAGAGTTAGATGATATATAACCCAAACTCGTGCCTTGTGATAAATTTACAAGGTGATGCTTTTATTTATTAATTTAACTATACACTACTATCGTGACTTTTACTGTCACCATGATAAATGAAATACTTTATGTTTTAACAATTTATTATAATTCAAACTATTCAAGCTTATCCTATTTCTACTCTATACGGATTACTCTCGATTGCTGTCGATTTGCTATCCTATATAATGCTACCAGTTCTTGAGTACTCCAATTTATTCCTCAAGAACTCTAACGATAACGAAGTTAGCTGGCTCCGGAATCAACGATGACAAGATTCTCGATAAAAGGCAAAGTGCCCCTTTTATACTATTCCCATTTTCTACCCCATCTTCGTTTGGTTTCTCTTCCCCAGAGTTTGATCGGACGCTCCTTGATTGTGACGTCATCCTGACTAATCAAACTCTGGGCTTCTCTTTTATGGAGAGAACATCGAACACGGGCCAAGCGGTTTATGCTGGTTCTGATTTGATGCGATCTGTCAGCTTTCTATGATTGACATATAGTTGATATACAAATTTCGACTGTGTTATTACTTCCTACAGGACGCTACAATGCCTCTGTCCTGTCCCTTGCCTATCATGGATAAGCCTGTAGGAAGCGAACGTTAATAATCACATGAGCTGTATGATCTCATTGCCAGCTGGTGTTGTTGTACTTGCCTAAGGGAGTCGGAATGCCGACCATCAACAACTAATGTCATTCTGTCACCTATAATCCTCTCGATTCCTAACAATTCTTTTCGCTTTATTATTTACTAAACTACTGACCGAAACGACTGCTGAACATTATGAAAGTGTGTGCCGATCCCACAGCAACACCTTTCATTCTCAACTATTGACAGAGACTCATAACCCAGGGACCATTCAATTTTGTTGCATTCCTAACTTATTACACCAATACTTCAGCTATAGTTTCGCATCAGTTTCTATCTGGTTTCTGCGAAACCGTTTTCAGCAGCACTGGTCGATGTCAACCAGTGCGGCGTCCTATTGCGTACATGCCTGATGACTATCCTGCTACTCAGTTCATTAGCTCACCTGGTATTTTCAAAGATGAATTTCACTGAGGTCTTACTCGTAAATATAAGGCATCCCGTGGGGTCATGACTCCCACAAGACGATCCGATATCTACACATGGCCCACAACCAAAGTTAAATAACCGTCTCGTAAGGCCTTAAGAGACCGTTAATTAACTCGTTGTACAACATCAACAACTCCAAACCACTCTATACCAGGGCAACCCGAACTGATACCACATATCGACATCACTCGTCCAATATCCTAAATGACCTGATTACATAACATACGGTCCAATACAATATAAACTAGTATACGAACGTAATGGAGAAACAATCTACCGATTAAAACAACCTAATCCTACAATGCAAATCTCATTACACATCATGTATCAATAACAACGCCAACATAATACGATCAATACAAACACAATGGCACCATAATAAAGTCTGTGCAACATAAATATGAAACTCCGCGATCCATCAAATAGGCTCCATAGAGAAATGATAAAACAGTACATGGCACCATAATAATGTTCGTGCTACAATTAAGATAAATCCACACATAATTCACTCAAGTTAGGATCAGCGTATAGCTCCACGTCAATCCAGTCGTCGGCCGTCGGGTCGATCACAGTCCCGGTCGTGTTAGGCGACGACCCGGCCAACACCCTCAGTGGCTCTGGTAGGGCTGCAGTTCTCCTCGGCCTCTGAGGCTGGATATCACGTGGCGCACTTCTATGGGCCGCAGGTGGCTTGCATTTAATCCAAATCCACATGCGGTTCAATACGCCACATTTGTACACTATAATCACCACGACAAGCACTAGAACGAAAGAGCCCGTCAAATACGACACAAACGACCGTACCCCCATGCCATCGACCATCACTGGATCGACTGCGGATAGTGGTGCTAGCGGCACGTACTTAGATTTATGCAAATGGTTCCAGGGTTGCACTTTCAAATGATTTACAATCATGGACTGGTTAAGAACGCCGGTCACATCCAGGTGGGGCATTTCAATGGCCAGGCTAACCCGAGTGTACGTCCGACTGTAAGACGCCACCGGCTCGAATTGCCATCCCGTTCCGCTATAACCACATTTCCCAGACATCAACGCATACACACCACTACTCACCACGCACCGGTCGGTCAGTCGTCCATCACAGTGAATTTCCATTGTTTCCCCGAACGTTTGCAACACAATGCCTATTTTCTTATTGGCAAACAATTTACTCGCGGTTATGTTGGATTCCGATAGTTGAATATTACAATTACTATCCATTGTGTTAGTTAATATGCTTACTATGCAGGGCACGTGGGTCTTATCGACCCTTAGCTGACCCTGACATACCCTAGGGCCCGTACCGCGACACTCAGACGCGGTGAAGTACCAACCCGTCTTAGTATCTAGACCGATGCTGGTTCGTGCTAGCTCTACCTGCATGTAATAACCCTTTTCGGCCAATGGTTCGGGCCACGAATGCAACCCGTATTCTATGTATTTTCCCCCGTCAATCAAGGGTAATGTCGCTACATAATGTGGCTTTTCGTCGTCTTTCCATAACGGATACACTATCACATTGCGGTAGTACCACTGGTACGGACGTATCAGGCGGTTCCCCACGCTGACCTGTTTAGATACCGAGGTCAGGTCGGCGAGACTGAATAGTTCTTTGGTCAGTCTACCCAATTCAAGTGACGCTGTTTGTCTATGGAATTGCTCAGCCGTCTTTTGGTAGTCATAGACCACATACTCGGCGGAGTCTATTATATGCCCGAGCCTCACCAGGGCGTAACGTTCATTATGTCGGGTGGCTTGTATCCGGAACAGCCTGCTCATGTTGCCGGTCACAGTGACCAGACTATCGCCGAGTTCATTGATGCGGTCTGTATTCATATTAATATCATGGAATGCCAGTTTCACGTGGGATGCCAATCTGTTGGCGAAATGTACTACTCTATTCACGTTTCCCATCGCCTTCTTCACTATGTCACGGATAGCATCTATGTCGCCGGATGTAGCAGTTCCGAATAACGATGAGGCGATGTCACCCACAAAATTAAATAACCCACGTTTCCGTCTTGTGCGTGTTCTACTTATCATGGTTTGCTGGGTTTTTATAGCGATTTTCCTCACCCCTCGTATCCTGTGTTGGAGTCCGAATATATCACTCATGCTTAAGAATGAAGTCTTGCGACTTATATCGGCGACAAGGCTCGCCATTTGGGCTAATCGTCCAAGAAAATCAGCTGGCAAATATGGATGGTCGATTGACAATATCACAGTCCATTCTGCTCTTATAACGGATACTGGTTCGGGTTTGGTTATCATAACACCGTTTGGTAACCAGTGTATGCTAGAGTCCTTACATATACTTGTCACTACACTAACCCACGCCACTATTATACACAATTGAACGGAATACATGATTCTACACTACTGCGATGTCTACTGGTACAGTTTATCCGACAGAGTTATAATTTATCTCCGGCTACGTCGCCTTATAACTGCTTCTACCCGCTCGATGAATTCATCATATAGATCGCGGCTAACCACGCCAATCCTGAGTCTCTTGCTGTCTGTATCGACATCAGGTATATGACTGCGCTTGCGCAGAAAGTAAGGATGCGCTGGCAGCGTTTCCATTGGCTCCAGGGCAGGCTCGGGCACATCCTCCGAGGTGTCCATCACGACGGTACGAGGATCTATGATGGTTTCACTTGTTGACTCATAGTTTCGAGTCTTACTCGTACCAGGTTGACCGATGTTATTATCAACCACCTTACTCACCTTGCGCACCCTTGGCTCATCCTCAGGAGCCGGTCGCTTCCTACGAGCCATTTTACTAGGGGTCGCCTTAGAGTCGGATTCCGGCCCATTTTCGGACTCGGGGGCTATCATCCCTCTTGGATGATGGCTACCTTTCGTACCCTTTACAGGGTTACGCACAGGGTGTGGCCGTACCTTGTCCCAGCACATCTCTGAGTCGACTACGCGTAACTTAGCTATATTCAGTACACGCACCTTCCCAGACCTTTGATGGCAGACGTGAGCCACAGGCCCGTTGATCTTAAAGTTCTCATATTCGGGGTCACTGCGAGAGGTCAACTCCATCCTCTCCTGAGCCTTTACGACCACCGAATCACCCACCTTATATATACCAGCCTTGGTACGCTTATCAATTTGTTCCCAGTGGACCTCACGAGACTTAGCCGTTTCAATACGAGCACGCAGTAGGGCATTATTGAGACACGTCAGTCTCTCACCAAGATCCTGTGACGCATCGATTGGAATAGTGAACGGAAGTCTTGCCCGTCGACCGTACGTCAGATAAAATGGCGTATACCCGGTCGTGGAATGACAAGTACTGCGGTACGCTGTCAATGCCGCCCCCAACTCATCTTCCCACATGCGAGAAGCGTTGTTCTCCCCTTTCTGGATCAACTCCTTAAGGGTTCAATTGAACCTCTCGGTACGCCCATTGGTTTGCGGATGGTAGGGACTCGATCTTCTATGATCGATACTGTGTTCACTAAATCGTTCTTCCAGAGACTTAGAACAAAATTCTTTGCCCTGATCTGTTATCAAGATCTCGGGGACACCATGACGAGCGACGTACTCATTGAAGAATTTGTCCTCAACATTCTGCGACGTCTTAGCCGGAATCGGATATGCTTCTGCCCATGCAGAACAGTGATCGATTATCGTCATGATATACACATCACCTTTACTCGATTCTAATAGTGGACCGATAAAATCCATACCAATTATCTGACTCGGATAATTGGCCATGGGCATCTCACTATACCTTGGTCGAGTAGTGACAGGTCGGTTGACCTGGCACGTCGTACACGTCTCCAGCATACGTACCACGTCTTTTCTCAAAGACGTCCACACAAACGAATCTCTTACCATACTGATGGTCTTCTGCAGACCTTGATGACCGGCCCGTTCATGAGCCATCCGGAGCACTTTCTCACGGAACAGGGTAGGTAACATGATTCGAGAGTACTCAGCGTCCAACGTTGAAGGCGTAATTAAAGAATACAATATACCGTTTTTGACCATATACTCCTCCGGTGTGTTCTTGAATAACTCCGGGTACTCCTTGGTCTGCTCGGCACACAATTCGTCGTAGGGAATGTCGAATACCTCTAGAGGGGCATGCGGTAACACACCCTCGTCCACATCTGGTATTACAAAATCGCCTGTGTCTAAGGTGGCGACCTCCACTGGGCGACGTAACCTGGACAACATGTCCGTTCGAATATTCTTCGAGCCTTGGATGTACTCAATCTTACATCCGTATTCGGCAATCAGTACCACCCAGCGCTGCACCTTCGTGTTCTTAACTTCTCCCACAAACAAACTCTTTAGGGGTTTGTGGGCAGTATACACGGTGAACTGCGCACCAAATAGATACGGCCTAAGCTTTTTTAATGCATATATCACAGCATAAGCTTCCTTTTCTATTACAGGGCAATTTAGCTGACTGTCTTTAAGAGTAGAGCTCACGTACTGTTTCACCCGTTCTACACCCTTATCATCTACCTGTACCAATATCGCACCTATCACGTAGCTAGACGCATCAGTGTATAATTTTTACGGGGCATTTAGATTCGGATATGTGAGAACCTTCTCACTACACCGCAAGTTCTGTAATTTCTTAAACGCTCGCTGTTCCTCCGTACCCCACTCATAACGTTTATACTTCTTAGTTAATTCTATCAAAGGCGTAGCAATTTCGGCATAGCCTTGAAACACAAGAGCGGTAATAACCTGTAGCTCCAAGGAAACTTCTCACCTCACCCACATCGCGTGGTGGTGACATCTCCCTAATGACCTTGACCTTCTGAGCCTGAGGAGCCACACCCTGTGCGGAAATGCGATAGCCCAACAAGTCCACAGACTTACTGGCGAAATCGCACTTCTTTTTCTTCACTTGCAAGTTATATTCTCTAATCCTACGCATGACCTTACGCAAATGCTGTGCATGTTCAGTCGGATTTCGGGAATATATGACTACGTCGTCGACAAAAACATGCAAATATTTTCCCACGAATTCTCGAAAAATATCGTTCATTGCCCTCTGAAATACGGCACCTGAGTTGCAAAAACCGAACAGCATCCGAATCCATTTGAACAAACCTTCACTGCAGACGAACGCTGTCTTCTCTATGTCTTGGCTGTCCATTGGTATTTGCCAATATCCAGACTTCATGTCCATAGTCGAAAAGATCGTTGCGCCGCGCATGAATCAAAAATATCTGCTATATTCGGTAATGGATAACTATCTTTGCGACATACAGAATTCAACTTCCTGTAGTCAATACAAAACCTAGTGTCCCCGTCCTTCTTAGGAACTAGAGTAATGGGTGACGCCCATGGTGATGACGATGGTCTTATGACGCCTGCTGCCAGCATCTCGGCCACTTGATTTTTGACCACATATTGCTTGGCAAGCGGTAGACGGTAGTATTTCTGCCTTATAGGAGATGCATCTCCTGTTGATACCGTACATTTTACTTTGGGTACTAATCCTAAAGTATTTGGACGAGCCGTATCAAAGTTATCCTCAAAGTTCTCAAGGACTTTGTCGATAGCTTTATATCCGGTTGTTTCTTTACAACTCGTATATACATATCTTGATTGCTCCCTATAGGGATACCTAAAGGGATATACCTGACCAAACCATACTACAACTTTGGCCCGATAGTCAATCTTTGCCTTTCCCAAGTGCAAAGCATCTGCCCCAATCAAACATTCATGACACATTCCCGCCACTACCGTACTCGGAATAGGCCGGGCGTTCTTGAATTTTACTTGGGTCTCCCCCAAAAGTTCTATTTGGGAACCATTTACTGCTAAGAGCGTCTTCGCTCTTTTTAATGGCATAGCATCTAACATGCTACGCCATATATCCTTCCTAATCAAGGATGTGCTAGCACCAGTATCCACTAGGGCATGCAGGTACTCACCTTGATCCTTAGGACCGTTTTTATCCAATTTCAGGCGGATTAGAAACCGTTCGGACGGTGATCTCACCAACGGTTCCCTCCGTCGTCGTTTGACGGACTCCTCCGTCCACTAACCACTTCGGCATAACTATTCCGGCGGCCGGATGAATCGCCTCCGATACCGTATGAATAACGGCCATTTCCATCTGCACCCTCACCCGTCAGTACAAATCCGTCGCGATCCTTGTACTCATCGCGCTCGCGCATTTGATTGTTCATGTCCTTTCTGAGGTTTCTAGAACAGTCGCGTGGTGTGGTTCTTCTCTCCTGATGTCAGTCTTCGATTACATCAATGTCTAAGTCTTCTGTTCGAGGACGTTTGACCGCACGTTTGGGTTGTGGACTCGATTGTTGTGGGCTATCTCTGACCGAATGCCTATATTGTGGGCAGTCTCTAACATAATGTCCATCCTTACCGCAGCCGAAACATGTTACGGTGTTAGCTCTCATCTTCCGATTCCCAAAGGTATAGCAATCTTGGGCCACGTGCCCCTCTTTCCCACAGTTAAAACAAGTAATCGGGATTCGCTGTACCTGCTGTCTGGCCCGTGGGGTAGGCTTCTGATTAACATCCTTCCTCGGTTGCACGGCCTGCCGACAATCACTTTTATAGTGTCCCATCCGCCCACAGTTATAGCATGTTATATGCTGCATGTTCTTACTCACTCCGGCTGGTCTTGGAGAGGGTGGCGTACGTCGTTTCGTTGGCGGAGATATGGTTTTCTTCTCCTGCTTTGCTTGCCTAGGTGCCGGTTTTGGAGCTTCTTCCGCCATTTGTAAGTCGCTGACCAGGCCACATAGTTGTTCAATCATCTTGCTCTGCTGAGCAATTTGTCGCTTTAAGGTCTTGACCACACGCCAAATCTCTCTCTCCTCGTCCGGTTCCAGTACATTTACCTCCATCTTTTCCTCATGGCGCGCATCATCGATTTTCATCGCCCTCAGCAGATCGTTGCAAGTTTCCTCCTCTTCCGCGATCTCAATTGTGCGGCTCAAGGTGGTAGCTTTCTTCCTGATTATCCTTTTGCTTAGGCGGTGATCAGTTAGTGCTCTCAGATATACCCCCAGTAGGGTACGGCGATTATCATCGTTCTCTGTGGGATAAGCCTTGCTACTAAGCTCCTTGTACATTCTATTGAAGGTGATGATTGTTTCATCGCATCGTTGTCGCACTCCTTCCAGATCATACTTGATACGTTCTCCTTCGTTTGCTGACACGAAGTTCAGCGTGATGTAGTCTAGAAATTCATCGAAGGAGACATCCTCCCTCACTTTTCCCACTAAGAACCCGTCAACGGCTCTCGACAATTGCCCTCGGGCTGCCCGTGTTATGATGTAGGCGGGTATACCCTCAAGCTGTCCCTCGTTTGCTACCCACGCTCGTCGGGTCTCGTCGAGGAACGTTCTTACCTCCTCGGGTACCACCCCGTCGCATGGTTTGAATACGATAAACTGTGTCCCGTATTTCTCTCCGATATACTCGCTCCGTCTCCCTCCGATTACTATTCTCGACTATGGCCCCCGCCATTGCCATCCCCATCCCCATCGTCTGCATGGCAGCTACGGTTTCGGGCCTTAACTCGGGTGCCACTGGTCTATCTAGGGGGGGGGGTAGTTGCGGATCTGTCGGTCTGCGTGGTGTTGCCATCTTGGCTACCTATTGATAATGCAGGCAGATGATTACCCTCTGCAGTCGAGGTTGCTCAGGGCAGTGTATATCTGTAGTGATTTTTACAAGAGAGTTGTCGCGATATTCGCGGTGTTGGGTTACTTTAGAACTTTCTGACTGCTTGGCCGCTTCTACAAATACTTGCACTCGGTCAGCAATATCTTTTAATACCAGAATAGCTGGTCAGTCCGCTTGGGCCATACGTTATTACTCACTGTGTCCTCTTTAACTCTGAAGCCACTGAAGATTTTCTGTCTCCGGGTCCTCTCTAAGAATTTCTTTTCCAGCTTCGGCAAGACTTGTATGTACGATTGCTGCGGCAATCGGTCTTACCGAGGATAAAAGAGAGTGATACGAGCTCGCCTCGTCTAAAAATGTACTTGATGATATTTATTTTCGTATCCGGGCCTGATCTGACTGGACCACTAAGATTGGATGGTACGGCACAGCGTTTCTCCGTGTCCTCCAGAGTTAGATGATATATAACCCAAACTCGTGCCTTGTGATAAAGTTACAAGGTGATGCTTTTATTTATTAATTTAACTATACACTACTATCGTGACTTTTACTGTCACCATGATAAATGAAATACTTTATGTTTTAACAATTTATTATAATTCAAACTATTCAAGCTTATCCTATTTCTACTCTATACGGATTACTCTCGATTGCTGTCGATTTGCTATCCTATATAATGCTACCAGTTCTTGAGTACTCCAATTTATTCCTCAAGAACTCTAACGATAACGAAGTCTTGCTGGCTCCGGAATCAACGATGACAAGATTCTCGATAAAAGGCAAAGTGCCCCTTTTATACTATTCTCATTTTCTACCCATCTTCGTTTGGTTTCTCTTCCCCAGAGTTTGATCGGATGCTCCTTGATTGTGACGTCATCCTGACTAATCAAACTCTGGGCTTCTCTTTTATGGAGAGAACATCGAACACGGGCCAAGCGGTTTATGCTGGTTCTGATTTGATGCGATCTGTCAGCTAACTAACAACATTATGGTATCTGTTGTTGTAGCATGCCTTTCTATGATTGACATATAGTTGATATACAAATTTCGACTGTGTTATTAATTCCTACAGGACGCTACAATGCCTCTGTCCTGTCCCTTGCCTATCATGGATAAGCCTGTAGGAAGCGAACGTTAATAATCACATGAGCTGTATGATCTCATTGCCAGCTGGTGTTGTTGTACTTGCATAAGGGAGTCGGAATGCCGACCGTCAACAACTAATGTCATTCTGTCACCTATAATCCTCTCGATTCCTAACGATTCTTTTCGCTTTATTATTTACTAAACTACTGACCGAAACGACTGCTGAACATTATGAAAGTGTGTGCCGATCCCACAGCAACACCTTTCATCCTCAACTATTGACAGAAGCCACCAACTCATAACCCAGGGTCCATTCAATTTTGTTCCATTCCTAACTTATTACACCAATACTTCAGCTATAGTTTCGCATCAGTTTCTATCTGGTTTCTGCGAAACCGTTTTCAGCAGCACTGGTCGATGTCAACCAGTGCAGCGTCCTATTGCGTACATGCCTGATGACTATCCTGCTACTCAGTTCATTAGCTCACCTGGTATTTTCAAAGATGAATTTCACTGAGGTCTTACTCGTAAATATAAGGCATCCCGCGGGGTCATGACTCCCACAAGACGATCCGATATCTACAATACGAAAGTATGTATGAAACCTCTCGGGGTCAAGTCTCAGCTCCTGAATAAGGTGGGCAAACTCGCCATACTCATCACGTTTCTGAAAAATTGGGTGAACCCAGAAGCGTCTTATGTTCCTTCTCCGCTCGATAAGTGCCAAAAGCAACATAGCCTCCTCCTCTGAATCATCAGAATCAGTACTCTCATCTAAAATTTCAGGTAACATTATGATATGTTCTTCAGCCATGATCTAAATGTATGTCTAAACTTTGAATCATAGAATAGCTTTCAAGAAGAGTAGTGATCGGGCCTGACACGCACGCACGCTTGAGTTTCAAGAACTTTCCGCGCTTGGTGTGCAAGCAAGCATCGCGCGACAAAAATGTGTTTCGTCCGCATCTTCGCTCGATTAAATCACCCGCGCTTGGTCTGCAATGACCTTTAGGCTGTGTTCTCACTGGTGAGTTAATCGTGAATAACGCCATACCTCACTATGGCGGTATGCCGGTTAAGTCTCTAGTGAGAACATGTGATCCTCCATCGTGAGAATGTAAGCAAATAGAATAAATTAAGTGTGCATCTAAGGTAACTTTTGATATGTATGAATGACTATAACATCTAATTTATGTGCCTACAAGGGTATGTATCGAGTGCCTTATAATTTAATACTTGGCTTTATTTAGTTCAACAATGAGTAAGGTGAAAGATAACAAAGTAACCAGTATCATACAGGCCAACAAGTGCGCGCACTAAACAACGTATTACATGGAATTCATCGTTATCTCAAGCATACGTGGTATTGCAGTAATTTAGGATTGACCGTGGTTCGAACCCTCGACTGACGAATGCACCAAACATATCCACTACACCAAGCCGCGGAGTTGGTATAGTGGATATGTTTGCAGCCTCCCATGCAGCGCAGTCGTCACCTGATGGTTCGCACCAACGTCAGCCATGGGATTCATCGAATCAACTATAATTAATCAGATGGAAAAATAGGATAAACCTTGTATACTATACCGTAAGCACACAGCTAGTCTCTGGTCTGGAGATATTGGCTTCCTGTGGTGAGTCGTCTGTTTCTGGATATACGGACGCACTAGCTCCAACAGAATGTCAAACCTCTCTTTTGACATACGAAATTATGTAGGAAACCTCTCGGGGTCAAGTCTCAGCTCCTGAATAAGGTGGGCAAACTCGCCATACTCGTCACGTTTCTGAAAAATTGGATGAACCCAGAAGCGTCTTATGTTCCTTCTCCGCTCGATAAGTGCCAAAAGCAACATAGCCTCCTCCTCTGAATCATCAGAATCAGTACTCTCATCTAAAATTTCAGGTAACATTATGATATGTTCTTCAGCCATGATCTAAATGTATGTCTAAACTTTGAATCATAGAATAGCTTTCAAGAAGAGTAGTGATTGGGCCTGACACGCACGCACGCTTGAGTTTCAAGAACTTTCCGCGCTTGGTGTGCAAGCAAGCATCGCGCGAGAAAAATTTGTTTCGTCCGCATCTTCGCTCGATTAAATCACCCGCGCTTGGTCTGCAATGACCTTTAGGCTGTGTTCTCACTGGTGAGTTAATCGTGAATAACGCCATACCTCACTATGGCGGTATGCCGGTTAAGTCTCTAATGAGAACATGCCTTCAGTTGATGTCATCTAAACCAAACTAGGAACTAATTGACGATATTGCGTATTCGGTTATTTTCTTTATAGAAAATCAGACATTTTTATTTATTTATTTATTTATTTATTTATTTTAAGTAAAAATTATGAATTTTAAGAAAACTATCTCTCCTCTCTCTCTCTCTCTCTCTCTCTCTCTCTCTCTCTCTCTCTCTCTCTCGCCCCTCAGCCCCTCCCTCACCCACCACCCACCCACTACGTAATTGCTACTTCCAAGATTAAATAATCGATTATCCGATTAAAGCGATTATTTTCCAGACATCATAATCGATTATTTATTTCCATAATGGAACAGCCCTTCCTACACATATACTTTGTTATTCAAACTTTGATGACATTACCACTACCAGTCTTCTCCTTACTATAGATCACGATTATGTACAACTACTTCAGTGTTCTAGGTATATATATTTTATCCTAGGGATTCACAAATTAAAACACCTACAACATCTTGAGAAAATCTTATATTTGTTTTATTGTATGAATAATGTATAAATATAATATTGGTCAGTCATTCTGCGGCGATTAAGGGTTTTTTTCATCTATTAATATCAGATACTCGTCAACATTTTAGTTGGCGGTTGTGCACGCTATGTTCATTTTATTAGCTCGCCTGGCCAGAATAGCCAAGCGAGCTTATGATGTGCGACCGTCCGTCCATCCGTCATCAACTTTTTTATTTAAACGACTTCTCAAGAACCACTGGGCCGATTTCAATTATAGTAGATAGGAAGCATGCTTAGGTCCTGAAAATTCAAGTTTGTTCAAATGATGACTCTCGGCCAATTTGGCCAGCGGTCATCTTGGATTTTGGCCGATTTTTAGAAAAATGTTTAAAAATCGCCAAAACATCGTGGGGAGTCGATTCAAAACTCATGAACTATCAGCTAGGGCCAGAGCTGAACCAAGTTAATTCAAGGGAACTTGATTGGCCAAATATGTTGGTGCCCATTTTGCATGACCTAGTTTTCGCGAAAACCACTTCTCCAGAACCGCTGAACAGATCGGGATATGCTTAGGGAGTAAGGACCATTAAAGTTTGTTCAAGGGAAGTTTATGTGTCAAAACACATGGCAACAGGGGGCCAATCAAAATATAGTATGGTTGCCGGCCATATTGGATTTTTCTTATTTGATGGCATTTGAAGCCGAAACGGATTTTAAATAGGTTTTTGTGCATTTTGATTTCAAATTTGCCAATTTTGAAAATGTCGTATAAACGGTTTGGCGACCATCTTGGATCATTTTCCTGCAAAAATCTCCCATACTAAAACAATGGAAATCCAAAATGTCTTCTCGAGAACCACAAGGCCGATTTCAAGTGTATTTCGCAGAAAAGATCCTTAGGCCATATGGATACATGTTTGTTAAAACGAAGCCGATCAGCCAATTTGGCGGTGACCATCTTAGATTTTGGTCGATTTTGAGAAGCGTCTAAAGATGTTCTCCCAAACCGCTTGGGGTATCGATTCAGAAATCATGTAACATCATCTAGGTCAACAACTGAACCACGTTTGTTCGAGGGAAACTGATTGGCCAAATGCTTCAGCGGCCATCTTGGATGACCTAATTTTCGCGAAAAAAGCTTAGCAGATCAGGAAAAAATTTGGGGGAGATATCAGTAGAGACTAAGGGCCATTAAAGTCTGTTCAAAGGAAGTTGATGCATAAAGAAACATGGCCGCTGCCTTTTTGTCATAATTCTCGTCACCTTCTTAGGGTTCTACATATAGCCGATGATGGCCTTTCTAGTTGAAATGCCTATGTTATGTTCCAGGTCAGCGATACAGGCTCATTGGGCATCTTGTCTATCCACTACTCTCAAGATATTCACTAACAAACACTGTTATCATTCAAGTTGTATATGTAGAAGCTTACATCTTTCACTGCAAACAATGCTACGTTGGACCACCGTAAGTTTGTTCGTTGGCCTAACGTAGGCTTGCCCACATGGTTTACGTTGGCCGAACGTATGCCATAGGTATCCCCACGTAGATGCAACTGCAGCAAACATAAATACAATGTTGGCCCAACGTAACTTACTTTATATCAGTAATCCAACGTAACGACAACATTGGGACAACGAACATGAATGTGGTCAACGAGAAAAACTACGTTGGGCCAACGAACATAACTTACGTTGCTCCAACAAAACAACGTTTGCTGTAATCTATATAACTTGTTTTCAATAAAGTGATGACCTATAAAATTTAAAACCGAACAGTCTAACAAAAATGGAGGATGGTATCTGATATTAATATAAATTAAAATTGTGTTTACAAATCAAGATGACATCGGGGTCAATGTTTGACCGAACAGCTTGTATTATTTGCGAGATGCAACTAAAAATCTAGCGCAATAAATAGCCAAGATGGTGTTAAAGTTGTTGTACCCGTTAGATAGAGAACCTTGTACGAGATGCTTGTTGATCTATTTTCAATTTACACAGCATGCAATGCCCTGACTCCATAATCGTTGTAACGTGTGGGTTGAAATCAGATACGCGGTCGCAGTACTCCGACATGGAGTACCACGTGGTTGCTGTGCCTATCTACGCATGCGCACACTTACTCTCGCTTGAAGCAGGAGTAATCGAGTAGAATTTATACCACTGATACCATTGCCCGATTCTACTCTCGGTCGTTAGAATATGTTGTCGAGGTAACCCGCTTACACCGACAACATATCCAAACTTAGCCTTGGACACGATATTCGGTGAGTCTATTGTCTGTATAGGCCAGGATATCTCAAACAAAAAGTTCAGGTCTGCACGTGCAAATGGTCATTTATCAGTCAACTCTGGCAGTAAATTCGATGGCATTAAATAGGACAGCCTGTGTTTCACTACTGCCCATCCCATGTGGGTCTACTTCAAGAGAAAAGTACAAGATAGCTTTTATATAATTTGAGAATAATTTGCGTGAAAGTCCTTGCTATCAATGACAGCCTTCAGTCAAATTATTATCAAAATAATTAGTAGGTATTCCGATTATTATTTAGATTTGATACAGAATGAAATTTATTGCTGAAACACCTTTCAGATTAAACGTTATAAAATAATCATCATAGCTTTCAGTTGAAACTCGCTGCGGATTTGAAGACCAATTTGACTAAGTTGTTTATTACTAAGGTACCAACAACTTTGACGAATAATTGTTATCCATACTAGCTAAGTAGAATTGGTATAAGCATAGATATGAATATGTATGCATGAACGAAATATTTAGCAAAGCTAGCTTGTGCACATTTATGTTCGATCAATGTATTTCAAATAGATGCACAATCTGTCAACAAAACGAACACGCCGTTTGCTCATCATTCATTCTTGACGTGAAAGCGTATGTACGCCTATGTTCACTCTACCTACATGGTAAAATATTGACAGGCAGTTGATTGTGTGCGTGTGGCTAGCAATTCAACAATGTTGTTGGTGCCTTAGGAATCAACAACTTACAGTCAAATTGCTCTTTAAATCCATAGCGAGTGGACTGAAAATTATGATGATTGTTTTAGAATACATATACTGAAAGCTGTTGCAGCAACAATTTTCATTCAAATTTGTATGAAATCTATCAAGTAGCAATCGTATTACCTTCCAATTATTTTGATAATAATTTGACTTTGCTGTCATTGATAGCAACCATTTTCACACAAATTATTGTCAAAGTATATAAAAGCTATCTCGTATTTTTCCCCCGGGAAATTGACACACTTGTGCTGAACAATATTGAAATGCAGGCTGTCGAATGTACTGCTGTGAATACGCACTACGTACATGCTTACGCTTCCAGTTGCTCAGGGGGGGGGGGGGGAGAGGTTATTTTTGTTTGAGAAATTCTGGCATGTACAGGCAATAGACTCAACAAATATGGCGTCCAATACTTACAACGATTATAGAGACAGGACATTGCATGCTTGGTAGCAGTGCACACTGGGTAGCATTGCATGCTGGGTAAATCGAACAGAGATCAACATGCATCTCATATTTCGTGCAAAGCTTCTTTATTTAATGGGACACGATAACTTTAATATACCGTCACAATGCGCACCCATTGTTAATAGAGGAATAAAGTCTATTAGTCAAGTATATGGCGTCATAATCAAATAAGTCACATGTAGGCTGACGTCACAATCAACTACGTCACGAATGACATATCTTAGTCCATCACAAACGCTTAATAGTCCGTCAAATTGTAAGAATTACATGTTTTTACTATTTAATAACCACTCGGTTGAATATTTTGAAACTAATTTGACTGGGCTCTTTTGCAATAACACCCAGTCAAATTAGTTTCAAAATATTCCATAGCTTACCTTTATAGTCTTCTGGATATTGAGACTCGGTGTTCAATCGACCCCAACACGGACAAAGCGTTGGCGGAGCTTAGATAGGAATGGGCAGGTCATAGCTAAAACTCGATTCAACCATTGGTAAAAGGGTTTCTAAATCAAATACTTCACTTCAACAAAATAAACTTCAAAATACCATGGTCATAAGTAATGCATTATCTGCAAACCTTGTATTGAACGTGTAATAGGTTTTATAAATGCAGTAATCTGTATACGGAACTATATCCTTAATAACGGATCTTTGTAACTCAGAGAACCGTTTTAATGATGAAATCTGATGACTATCCTTGCTAAATCAGAAGAGATAAATACATAATATTGAGAGACAGACTAGAGACTAATGCAAATTTAATATAATAATAATAGTAGTAGTAGTAGTAGTAGTAGTAGTAGTAGTAGTAGTAGTAGTAGTAGTAGTAGTAGTAGTAGTAGTAGTAGTAGTATGTGGTTATTTTGGTGCATTAAACGAGAGGGTAATGGTGATATAATGCCTATATTACATTTATTATGTTTTATAAACATACATAGCACAATTAAAATAATTAATATAAGAAATTAATTTTGGCTTTGTTAATTAAATAATTATTTGTGATGTAGCATATTATATGATTATTTGCTATCAATATATACACGTTGTGTCATTGTTCGAGTATGGTGTATTCAGAGTTGTATGTGAATGTAATGTTCATTAAGAATACAGATCAAATTCACCTTTCCTGAGTATCCATCTATCAATCCGACGTCATATGACATCATAATCAGCTAAGTGACGTGTAGGGTAACATCATAATCATTACGTCATAAATCTTTAGCTCTTAATAGTTCAATATGCTGTACGAATTGTATGTCTCTGCTATTTAATAAACATGCTGTTGAATATTTTGGAACTAATTTGACTGGACGCTGTTGCTACAGCGCCCACTCAAATTAGTTCCAAAATATTCAATAGCTTACCTGTATTGTTTTCTGGAAATTGATGGTCAGGGAGGTCAGAGATCGATCGATCCCAAGACAAGCGAGGTGTGGGTGGAGCTTAGCTAGAAATGGGCGGGGCATCACTAAAATGGAAAGGTCCATTAGGAAACAAATCATAGTACAATGAAGTAGAGATGCACAATGTTACATTCGCCATTTGCATAACAAAGAGTGTGTTACTAGACAAATTAGACTGCTTTACGCTAATGCAATGCATATACCTTGAGCAATTTCCATAATAAGACAGTAAAATAATGAGTGAGCAAGAACACATGTAGTCTTTTATATAAAAGTATTATACACAGTATTTTGGATATGTACAAAATAGGTGCATACCTTGTCATAATTATTGAGCGCATTGCTGTTATGTGGCAGGATTCATCAGCCGATTTTCATTTTAAAAATGTGTATAACAGACAAACAATTCACAGTTAATTAGCTTTCACTGCTACTATAGTAAATGTGTGTTGCACTGCTATTACTAGATAGTAATAGTTGTTTCCACACACGTCTGGTGACATGAGAGGTCAATAGTACAATGACATCTATTGTATTAGTATCGCTTTGCTTTTATGCCAAAAGTATTTGCCGAGTGTGGTAGTAGATTTTAAATAAGTGATGTCAGTTAAATCGATTAAATAGTCATCTTATAAATGAAATTCTGATTTCCAAATCAGACAACATCATATAACATATATTATAAATTCTTACTGATTCAAGATAACTTTAGTAGGAGGCTTCCAACTTCCAGGTAGTTCCGATTGTATCCATACATAGGCCTTTTTATCCATTATTAGTGAATTGTATGTGAAATATGGTCAAGTTAATTTTTATGAACAATTCACTGAGATGCCGATAACTTAGTAAAATTGAACGTTCCGGCTAAAAGTCCAGCAACGTGGTGTTATCAATAAAGCTTTGTTCTCATTAACTCATGAGTTCTGGTATTAATAGTTTGAAAAGAGCCATGACTAACAGTCCAACCAACTATCAGATGGGTACCAGTCATGCCGGGGAGCATTTGACCCTTATAGGATATGCTGCGATACACAATAACAAAGTCACCATTTCATATTGTTTATCTGTCAAACACGCATGCCAATATCTTCCAGCTAGCTCTGGTGAGCTCTATGTATTGAGTGAATCATTTTCTAGTGGGTGTGAAATGCTATCTGTGCCTTGTTTAAATTATTAAATCACCATACTCATAATAGTTTTACAGAGGTTATTATTGAATCTTTTAACATGGTCAATCAACTTTAAGTATATTTGTAGTACTACATACGTCCACTATTACTGATTTGCATTAGATTGTGTCATTTTCGAACGATATTGGACAGGCTAACTGATAAACTATGCATAGTTGTGATTACCCTCGCCCAGCAATGTAAAGATGGTATTGCATTCATGTCTATCTATCTATCTATCTGTCTGTCTACCTGCTCGCCTGTCTGTCTGTCAGTTGTTTACAAATTTGGACAGTACAAATCATCGTTATCTGGAAATAAGGATTTAACCTTAATACATAGAACATCGGATCCGGATACGATCGAATTGTGTCTATGAATATTTCTGAAACTACTGTCCGATTTCGGGTGGTTTGGCTCGAACCTTAACACAAGAAAGATGGCCATACAAACATCAGAAAAATAGAACAACGCTAAGATCTCCAATCTCTAACTTTTATTGTTTCAGCAAATAACCATAAACATTATTGTTATGCACTAGCATCACAAATCATTATCATGCCAATTTAAACTGTTTCCATGTAGGAGCTCCACAGTCCAAGTCGCAAATGCCTTCTAACTCATTCAAACTTGTGGATATATTTTTTCATGTATTTTATGAATAACAATTCAAAATGTTTTAAATATGTAGCCGGCCATTATAACATAAGCTTACATCAACACGGATTGTGATGTATGAAGTTCATGAATGTCATATGACACGATTCAGATATTGAAATATGATAGCACTTGCACCTCATTTTTGGCAATGGACATTTCTAGTTTTAGTTATGCCCCGCCCACCCTAGTTAAGCTTCACCCACATTTCTCCCATGTTGGGATCAATCGAGCCATGATCTCACTAACTATCAATTTAATTTCCAGAAAACTATACAGGTAAGTTTTTCAATATTTTGAAACTAATTTGACTGGGTGCTATTGCTGCCTGTGGCCGCCCAGTCAAATTAGTTTCAAAATATTCAACAGCATGTTTATTAAATAGTAGACACACAATTCGTACAACGTGTCAGACTATTAGGCGTTCAAGACGGACTAAATCGACTCATCCGTGATGTAGTGATTATGACATCATTCTACACATCACGTAGTTGATTATGACGTCATATGATGGATGGATAAAATGGAAAGGTCCATTAATTTATGAATGATTTCCAGAAGATGAAATTGAGATAATTATCTTCATGTTCTGCTCATGGCTATATTATGAATCTAAAAGGTGTCCTCTTTGTTAAAGAAAATTAAAATGGCATGGTCGCTTTCATAAAAGAAGTTATAATCTGGTCAAATTTACCAATTTGGCCAATACGTTGCTACAATATAAGTCCCATTAGGTTATCACAGATACGGCAAGTAATATCAGTGGTGGATAAGTAGGTTTACACTAAGCATTTAAGTAATTTGTGTAATTCCACCTAGAAGTATATTGTTTTTGCATATGTCTGTCTATTATATTGCTGACACCAGTGTCTTATTTCCTCTACAATGTTATATATCCCGTCCATCTATACGTTTGACGTTGAAGAATGACGTTAATATTCCACCTGAAATGAAACAAAGCATATTTTTAAATTTCTGTGATTGGACTATGAAGTTGATTCCAATACAAATTTTTCCAAACAACATGCAACGATGAGGCAATGCATTTTCTGTAAAATTATACTCGATTATTAAACAAATGTACATTTCCGTTTTGAATATAATGTTAATTGAAGCGTTGACAGCCTTGTTTCATACAATAGCAAGGTTTATTATGCTTGTCGTTTATATTAGTTACTTTTTCTCTAATATTTGGCAGATCAAAATGCTTTGAATTGACATGATGGATTCATTGAACATACACCATTTTTGTAAGTGCTGGACTTACCATACACACAGTACATGTTTTGGTAGCATGAAATAAGACAATTATGCGACAGCCATGTGGGGGAAATGGTTCCATGTCATTGTCTACAATGGTTTAAGTATATAATAGGTACAAAGGTTATTTACTAAATTAATTACCCATGGCTGATAATCCTGAACAGAGAAAAAACATTCCATCCCATCCAAGTACTTCTTTTAATTGTGATGTCAGAATAGCACCCAGCGGCATCGATAGAGCCTGAAATAACAATGAAAATAGTGAAGTAAAGAATTCAACAGAAGAATATACCTTAATTTGATAGATCAGCGGATTTTGGTAACCATGTGTAAGCCAACATATTATTGTGTCTTGATTATAAATTTAAGCCTGATACTTCTTCAGAAGATATAACCGGATTGAGTTGCGATTTTGGTATATGACTCGTGTGACACGATCTATAAACAATCCTTTGTTAATGGAGGAATCCAGCTTTAGCTATGCCCTTTCCATCGCTGTCTAAGCTCCACCCACGCTTTGCCCGTGTGGGCATCGATCGATCACTGCACTCTCTGAATCCCAATTTCCAGAAAATTATACAGTTAAGCGGGCACTGTTTCAAAATATTCAGCAGAATGTTTATTAAATAGTAGACATTCAATTCGTACAACAATGCTTAGTCCGTCATCAATGGGCGTTTCCAGTTTATCCATCAATCACACGCCGTCATAATCAACTACATGACGTGTATGATTGCGTCATAATCATGAATGACATAGATAAGTTTGTCGCAAACGCTTAATTGATGACGGACTAGGCGTTGTTGTACGAGTTGTATGTCTACTATTTAATAAACATGCTGTTGAACATTTTGAAAGTAATTTGACTGGGCGATGTTGCTGTCAAATTATTTTCAAAATATTCAACAGCTTACCGGTATATTTTGGAAATCGATAGTCAGGGAGTTTACTGATCGATCGATCGATCGCAACATGGGCAAAGCGTGGGTGGAGCTTACATAAAGATGGGCGGGGCATAGCTAAACCTGGATTCCTCCATTAAGCATTCGTGTATGAACTTAGCTACACCATTCATGACGTAATTGATTATGACGTCATCCTACGCATCACGGAGTTGATTATGGCGTTATATGATTGATGGTTAAACTGGAATCCACCATTATAATCCAGTTATTTATTAACAATGACCACGACCGGTATCGGGAAGAGGGTATGGCATTCTGGGCCATATGCGTCCGAAGCTGTGTCTAAGCAAGTGCTTGACATGGTAGCCATCTTTGATAGAAATGTCATGAATTTGACGTGCAGACAATTAAAACTAATGATTCGATTTAGCTTAAATTTGAACACAACATGAATCTATCTACCTTTTAAGAGGATTTCTGACTGAGCGTGAGCCGCACAAAAATGGACTCGGGCCGAATCAAATTCTATGGATATCTTGGAAACAACCGGTTCAAAATTTAGCACAAGAAAGGATGCGATCGTACACCAGGATTCCGCAACTTTGGGCATGATCGGCAAAACGGGAGGCGAGGGGCTGCAATAATTGAGTGCTCTTGTTATTTTACAAATGGCTTAAACGATGGTGAAAATTAGTATGTATGATGTATGATTACTGTATTCTGCGACTGTAGTAGTAGAAACATCCTAGAGCTGGAATCAGCCCTTCGCTGCTTTTGACCACTCTGTCTTGTCCTAAGTCAAAATCTAGCTTCATCAGGTCCATTCTTAATTAGAGTGGACCGAGTCCTGCTTACTTGAGGTCACCTTGTAGGACACTTAACAGATTTATGTAATGATGTCCTCTCCTGGCTTTATATTTGCTGGTTCTCAGTAGTCTAAGGATCTCTGTGCTGGTGTGTCTTCTGGCCAAACATGGGCCATCTTTGCTGGGCGACTTTTAACCACTGTGGCGATGTATTACACATCTTATATAGTGCATCGTCGGAAATTATGCTGTCTGACCATCGGTGCCCAGTGATGGTTCGTAGGTATTTGCGGTTGCAGGCATCAAGTTTGTCTTGAGCTGCCTTGGAGCTGCCCGGCTATTCCATATGACGCAGCAATGCCAGCAGTACTATAAAGCAGTGAGCTCTGGCTTTTACTTTTCTTCCATCATTCGCCACCACAAAGGGGAACGTCATTTTCTTTAGTTTCATGCTTTGTAGATAGGTATATTTGGGTGAACTCTGTTTTGTATCATTCATAAAGAGATTCTCAGTTTTTTTATTGCTTGCAGCTATTGGAAGACGTTCACCAAGGTGTTTCTTTTCCTCGTCAGCATGTTCCATCTCTAGAGGAATACCCAGTATGGACACTGAGGCTGCCTTGCAACAGGTGAACAGCATATGGGATAGAACATCTCCCCGTGGGGAGCCGCTTGATGTCTCAAACTCTACAGACTTCACTGACTTGACTCGTACTCACGGCTTGGTGTCTGCATGTAGTAGTCTCACTAGGCGAGCTCATCTTCATTGCAACTGGCCTGGTGTAGTACATCTAGGATCTTTTGAGCATTTAATTGTGTCGAGAGCTCGTGACATATCAATGCCCGTTTTGTGGAAATTCCAGTGTTTGGACATGACTACTGACACAAGCATGCAATGGCTGCGCGGCTGCGTCCACGTTTAAAGCCACTATGACATGATCCGGTGAAGTCATCGATCTTGTCACGGATGCGGGCATAGACTAATATTGGATAGGATTTTCCGTATGCTGTTGAAGAGCACAATGGGCCGCAGATTGGCTGTGGGCCATGTGACTTCTTGGGCTTAGGTAGCGTGATATGCGTGCCTTTGCCTACAACATCAATGGGAAGGTGGTGCATAAAAGCTAAATTGATTAGGTGTGTGATCAGTTTTGAGATAATGTCACTTGGTATTTGAATAGTTCATTGCTCATGCCATCAAGACCGGATGCACGCCCATTTTTCAGCTCTTTGAGTGCCTCTTCAACTTTTGCTGTTTTAATTTGTATTAATAATAGTATGGAGTCTTCTGAGAACTGGTTCATCATCGTGGTCATTCAGGAATTGCCTTGGCTTTACCATAGTCAGCCCCGATAAGTGTCCTTCAGAATTGTGTACCAGTGAGTGGTGGTGTGTAGTCAGTAACTCTCAGGGCTCGGGCTGTCGAAAACATTTTGTGACAGTCATCTGTGGCGGGTTTTTCATCTGCCAGGGAGTCTGTTTGTTGAATGGCAAGATCTTTTGTATTTTCTACGTTTAACCAATCTTGGCATATGAATGCATTGCGCTTGTAGTATGAATTCATGGTTCACCTGGAACTTCAAGATTGATTGCATACCTTCACTGAAAGGCTGGGTTCAGCGGAAGCCCGGGTGGGATGGTATTCTTTGTGATGCACTTACTCACAAAAGCTCTAGTTTTTTCAGGATAGCCAACAGCACAGTCGATCCGTGCCATATATGGTAGCTGTTACATCCAGGTTTGGCATGTGTTAAGGATGCCAGAAGAGACACCAGCGCCGAGAGCTTTGGAATTTGCCCTACTCGGAGCCAGAAAATACAAAGCCAGGAGAGGACGTCATTGCATAAATCTTCTAAGCATGCTGCGAGTTGACCTCGAGAAAGCAGGACTCGGTACACTCAAGTCAAGAATGGACCTGAGGAAGCTAATGATTTGGGCTGAGGACAAGAAACGGTGGGCAAGCGCGAAGAAGGGCTGATTGCAGCTGTAGGATGTTTCTACCACTACATCCGCAGAATACAGCAATCATGCATACATCCAGGTTACACTCGGGCTCACACTGGCCTGCTTCCTCTGGGTTATATTGATGTACATTGTCAGAAGTAGCCAAATCATTCAGTACTTGCTCATATCCGTAGAGTTTGTAGTTGGATGAAATGCTGCAGCAGGTTTCATACGTGTATATTGAGCTAACCAACCAAATGATAAGCCAGTCATATTTATTATTCTGTGATTTATGTAGTATCTCAAGTTTACCATTGCTCGGCTCCACATTGTCATACCTACCCAAACCTGCCATGCACTGATGGCATATCCTTACTTACTCTGACATACCAACCTACCATATATTCTTGCACATTCATGCCATGGCATACCCTACTATACATTATCTGCCATGCATTATCCTATCCTGCCCAACCTTACCATACTCTCCAACTGCACCATGCCCTGACCTGTTATCTTCTGCTCTACCCTATTCATGTGCCCTGTCATGCATTAATCTGTATAACCCGCCCGACCACACATTCTTTTACCTATCATGTAATATAGTATAAGCTACGCTACCATGCCCTACTTACCTATCCTTCTATGTCCTGACTCCTATATTATCACGGCTACTATGTATAGGGCTCGTCGTGCAGATCACGGCATTTCTTGTTATGTAATATATCGAATAGCATTGGCCAGTTTTATCTAGTTTTACCTGAGAGCTGAAGACAAATCCATAATTTAGTGGATAGTATTCTTGTCCATATGCGCGTGCAGTGGCCGTCGGGAAAAGCGAAAAGTTCCCTCCAAAAGAGAAAAATAGGAAGAAGACCCATATGAAGAACATAACCCTCCCGACTTGCTGTGTCAGTTGAAGTGTCAGCATAAGAACAGTGAATGATGCACAGACACACAGCATGCTAACCTAGAGAGAACAAAGTACAGCAACAGCTGGGGAGAGTTAGCGCATTAAGTTACAGCTGATCTGTCATGCTAAATGAAGCCATGTTTAATGCCTATTAGTAACATAGTGCTATCAATAAATTTCTGTTTTAGGTAATTCTCTTATGAGTCCAGGTATTGTTACTTTAGAGAGGCCCTGCCTAACTTTCTTCATGCAGTACCTAAAGCTCTCAGTGAACCGGTAGGTGCTTGCTTGAGCGCTTGGGAGCTAAGTAATACCGTACACACGTGATAGCTCTGTATATCGTTGCGCTGTATAGTACTTAGCTGTCAAAGCATTGGTTAATTTAGCATGACTATTCAGCTTTAACAGGATAGGATGCAAAAAGCAAGGAGTTTTTAAACATGTATGCGTGTCCGGGTTCAGTGATTTCATTTTATGCATATGTGCGTACTTGTATCCCAATGAAAAAATTGCAGTCAATACTAGGGCATATATAAAATAGACCTATCGCATTTTCCTCGTGATCCCTAGCAGTTATTATCGTGATGGGTGTATATTACCTAATTAATCCTTTAACCCTTGAATTTATTCAAGAAAATATCAATTTTCTAAAAAAATGTCCATTTGCAGACCAAGAGAAGACTATTTTTGAAAATTTACCACTGGAATGGCTGGCTCGGTTATCGAGCCGGTCATTCCAGTGGTAAATTTTCAAAATTACTCTTCTCTTGATCTGCAAATGGACATTTCTCCAGACCACTGCAGAATCAATTTTGGTCGAGTTGAGGATTAAAAGGGTTAAACGAATGAACGATGGGGAGTATTTCGACAATACTGCGCCATATGCTGGTTTGTTTTAGCGTCCTTGTGGGCTGGGTCATTGGCATCGATTAGCAAGGATTATTGCATTCCGTTTCGATTAACTTTCTCATTCAAGCATGCACAAGGCGAATTTCGCTTTCAACATAGTCAGCGTATATGTATTATCGATGCCAAGGGAAAACCATAGAATATCATCATCTTGGGGTGGGGGTGGGATCCACATCGGAGTGGTGTTCATATCAGTAGGGAATCGTTTACGTAAGGAATCACCACACGTACGAATACATATTAATACACGTTAATTTAATCCAAGCATGACATGTTGATTTAGAAAGCGATCTATGTATTAAATAGCAATGAAAATACGGACTGGATGCAACCAAATCAAATATCAATCAATTAATGCATACATTGACACCGAGTCCAGATAAGAACGATCAAGTTTATATTTGGAACATAAACATTAGGATTCGTTAAGCTTACTTAGTTAGACAGTACTGCCTACATGCTATTTTGGAGATACTCCCCAAAAATATCTGACTTAAACTCACTCCCCAAAAATAATACTCTACAAGTATCTGATATAAAGTCACCCCCCAAAAATAATACTCTACAAGTATTTGACATAAACTCACTCCCCAAAAATAATACTCTACAAGTATTTGACATAAACTCACTCCCCAAAAATAATATTCTGCAAGTATCTGACATAAACTCACTCCCCAAAAATTATATTCTGCAAGTATCTGACATAAACTCTGGATTTTCTGTTAATGGAGGAATCCAGTGTTAGCTATGCTCAGCCAATCTCTAGCTAAGCTCCACCCACGCTTCACCCGTGTTGGGATCAATTGTGCATGTATTCCCCTAATCTCAATTTCCAGAAAACTATACAGGTACGCTGTTTAATATTTTGAAACTTTTTTGACAGTGCTGTTGCTGCCTATGACATCAATAACACCCAGTCAAACTAGTTTCAAAATATTCATTAGTATGTTTATTAAATAGTTAAGACATACGATTCGTGCAACTTGACGGGTAATATGGTGTGCGTAATATGATTGATCGATAACCTGGATTCCTCAACTGCATTGTCAGCTTTTACTGTGTAAATCAGCTGAATAGTAGATGTGAAAATTAATAGTAATATCTCCTGATATAATGACGATAATTAAAACAAGATCAATCATAGATTACATACAACCACCCTCTCGATTTCGTCACTTACAAACCGGATTTGCATTTCTTAAAATTTGAGCCAAAACGTACCGGGAATTTCTGAGATGTCCGCAGATATGAAAATTGATCCGATAAGAATGAGGTTCTTTCTTAATCACGGCCAACATTTGGCAATCCTCTTTGCTTGTAACAGCATTCGCTGTGTTAAAATTTGAGCCAAATCGGTTAATTAGACACATAGATGTCCGAATGCATTACCATTTCCGGTTACGGGCGCGGGTAATTAGGTTGTAAAATTTAACTTTTGTCTTACCTTAAATGAAAATTTGTCCCCGAGGAATCCCCAGGTAATCCGGCCAATCCCATTACCTATAGAGGCAAATGCACCCACTATGGCTAAAAAGATGTCATCTTGGATAAACGTCTGGCCATATGCCTGCAAAGGAAAAATTCAGTTACCAAGCTCAGATTCTTGGTTTGGTAGAATCGTATTCATCGTTATCTTTCGTACTCGGCCCACATTTCACACACATATACAGCTAGTCTGCTATTGAAAGATCACCACAATTGTAAATTGTTTCATCTTTTTGGCATGCTGGTCCCAAACATTCACCGATCCTCGCCATGCTTTGAAAACGTATTGTGAATTCTTTGTGTAGTATAGAAACATATTTGAATTATTGTGCAAACAGTTGTGATAAGCGATGCGAACATTTTATGTAATACCATTTTTGACAAATTGTAAAAAGAAAATTGAGGAAGAGATAAATATGTTGTAAACACCCTGTAGAAAATTGCAACCATGACAGTTACCATAAAATGCTAAATGGACAGGATATGCTGTTATCAGATTTGGAAACCGAGACATCATTTAAAGCCATTGGAAGACATTTTATATAATCATGGTAGCACATTGATGACATAGGAATTCCCAGTATAGTCAGATCGGCCATGACTGGACATTCGTCATAACTTTTCGTTCGTGTTTCTGCATTCCATTTGTTATTCTAGCAGATGCAATTTACTCAGAATACAATATTCAGAAGTATACGCGTTGTAAGTATTAGACGCCATATTATTCTCCATTCTCATTACTAAGCGTACATTCTCAAACAAAAAGACTTTGGTGACCGTTAGCTATCTCTAGAAGTGAAAGTACGAATTCATTTCAGTACCTCGACAGTTCATAGCTCAATCCTTTTCAGTCTGTTGTGAAAAAACACCGAAAAATCTAATGCAAGTATAGATTGGCAATAGTTCGACTGGAAACCATTACTGTCTATAAAAGCAGCACATCTCAGTCAAATTATTGTCAAAATAATTAGCAGGCAATACGAGTGCCATTTGTTACAGATTTGAGAGCAATTAGAATAAAAATTGCTTTCAGCCAAATTATTCTAAAATGTCCAGACGTTTGCTATGGTAGAGATGAAACGTACTAGGGTTAATATTTTATAACATTATTTAATCTAAGCACGGACAAATAGTTAGCATTGGTTATTGATAGAGGGGGCAGTACAGTGACATAAGTTAAATGACAGTGTTATTGTAACCTTGGTCCAAAACTCTATTTACAATTCTTTGGGCTTAATTTTCAGTAAATGGGTGAGCCATATCGAAGAATAAACTTAGATACATAGTTACCTAAACGATGATTAATTAAAATCAATGCCATTGGAACTAAACCCGGATTTTCAGCATTGGTCTAGTTTAGCTCTCATTTCTATCTCTCTTTCGGAAATAGTACATCGGTAGCGGACTAAACTTGAACATACGCTTGTCGTTGTGTCTGTGCACGTGCAAACGTGTGTGGAGTTGGCATTCGTTGATTTTTGTTGATTTTTTTAATGACAATCAAATGTCAAGATTAAACCCTGTGTAAGACCTAGTTTCTGATCTATACATCAGGATGAATGGGGCTCGATTTAGTGGCCAGGATCATACTGAATTTGGGATACAAATAGCTCACCTTGCCTGAGAGGCCAAGTGAGCTTATGCCATGGTGGTCGTCGGTCATCCATCTGTCACATGTCCGTCCGTCATTCAAATCGCTTCTTCTTAACGGTTTGACAGATTTCAACCAAATTTGTCTGGAAGCATCCTGTGCTGGTACCCTCTAGACTCTTTTTCAGAATTTTGTATCCTTAGCTACTTGATATATTCAAAATTTGGGGAGACTAATTCTATGGTTGTACGTTCGAGAACATCTGTTCAGAATTTTGATTGATAAATTTTTTGGGATAAAAATCTTAGATTTTATTTTTTTAATGTTTACCGGAAACGATCATTATACTGCTCCTGGACATATTTCAACTAAATTTGTCTAGATGGATTCTATGACGGTAGGCTCTAGAACCTCTTTTTTCAAAACTGATTGATCGATTTTTGGGGGGTGAAAATCTGAGGTTTTATGAAAAATCTCCCGAAAATGGCCAAAATGCTACTCCTTAGTTGCTTATCATATTTCAAACACATTTTCCTAGAGTAACCCTGGTAGAATCCAGAACTTCTATTTAGAATTGTGATTGATAATATTTTGGGGTGAAAAATCTACCGTAAATAGTCAAAATGCTACTCCTCCTTAGCTTCTTGACAGATTTCAACCAAATTTGTCTGGAAGGACCCAATAGTAGTAGGCTCTAGAACGGCTATTCATAATTTTGTTTGGGTGATTTTTTTTTGGTGAAAATCTTTTGTAAAACATTTACTGGAAAGTGTCAAAATGCATCACCTCCATAGCTTCTTGACAGGTTTCAGCCAAATTTGGCTTGAAGTATCCTATGGAAGTTGGCTCTAGAACTTCTATTCACATTTTTCATTGGTCAGTTTTCTTGGGGTAACAATGTTAGATTTTATAAAATATAAATTACCGGAAATTGTCAAACCGCTACTCCTTATTAACCACTTGGCGGATTTCAACCTAGTTTGGCTGGATGGGTGTAAGTTTCAGAACTTGTATACGGAATTTTGATTGGTAAATATTTTGGTGAAAACGCTACTCATTAATTGCATAGGCGATTTCAACCAGAGAAGGACCCTATGCTGGCAGGCTTCAGATTTTGTATACAGATTTCTGATTGGTCAATTTTTCTGGTGACCATCTTGGATTTTCCGAAAATTATCCATCATGTCTATTTAAATGCAAATGGTTCAAATACTAATGGTCCAGGTTATATACTAGTTGTTGGTCTATGAATATATTACTCTAATTAGGTATTAGCATGTAGCAATGTAGGCTGTTCCTGCCTATGGTAGCAACAGCGCTTAGTCAAATTAGCTGACAAAATATTCAACAGTATGTTTATTAAATAGTAGACATACAATTCATAAAACATAAGGAACTATTAAACGTTTAAGATTGACCAAATCGATACATTCATGACGTAATGATTATGACGTCACCATACACCTATTATGTTTACCGTGAACATTTCATCTCGGAGAAGTATACATTTTACATAATTGTTTGTCAACAGCACATGGCGTATGCGTATAAATTGCTTATGTTTCAACTCATTTTGAGTCACTAATACAGGAAATCAACTGGCTAATCAATAAATATATAGGTATTTCTGGTGACAATATTAAATGATACTGGCAAATGATAATAACTGTACAGGTCGTCTCCACTACCGGCCCGTACTAATTACTAAGTTACGACGTCACGTAGGATTAACCCTCTGCCGGTAGGAGAATGGGAGCGCCATAGCAACTTTATATCCCTGAATGCATTCCATTAGAGGAATCCAGCTTTAGTTATGCCCCGCCCATCCATAGCTAAGCTCCACCAACGTTTTGCACGTGTTGGGATCGATTCCTGAATCTCAATTTCTAGAAAACTATACAGATAAGTTGTTGATTAGGCGTTTATGACTAACTAAAGTTTGCCAATCATGACGTGATTGATTATGACGTCAGCCTAATGCGATATAGTTCATTATGACGTCATATTGACTGAGAAACTGGATTGTTCCATTCAACAATAAGGTCAACACAAAGTTAACGTTTCTTTCCTCGTGGAGTGAATATACGGGGTATTGAGAGAAATAACTACTTCTGAACGCCAACAAAATATGCTGTGACACTGTTATTCAGGTCTATCAGTTTATACCACTTTGATAAATAGTTAATGGACCTTTCCAGTTTTAGCTATGCCCCGCCCATCTCTAGCTAAGCTCCACCCACACCTCGATCGTGTTGGGATCGATCGATCTCTGAACTACCCGACTATCAAGTTCCAGTAAACTATACAGGTAAGCTGTTGAATATTTTAAAACTAATTTTACTGGGTGCTGTTCCTGCCTATGGTAGCAACAGCGCTTAGTCAAATTAGCTGACAAAATATTCAACAGTATGTTTATTAAATAGTAGACATACAATTCATAAAACATAAGGAACTATTAAACGTTTAAGATTGACCAAATCGATACATTCATGACGTAATGATTATGACGTCACCATACACGTCACGTAATTGATTATGACGTCATATGATGGATGGATAAACTGGAAAGGTAAATTATCAGCTGTCATAGTAGCGCTATAGGTAACCCACCTTGTATAGCGTGGTAATGAACAGAACTCCGGTGCCGTTAACCAGGAATGTTGCCCATATCAAATAGAATGACTTGTGCTTTAGCATTTGCAAAGGGGTTAACATTAACCCAGTTGTGTCAGGTTCGATCCTAGTAAAACACAGTCAAATATAAACATTAGTATACATATATACCGGGAGATAACAGCTGGTAGATTATAGATAGGCCAACAAACAGTCTTGCGTTTAGCTCGCCATTTCGTTCTTTTCTTCAGGAATGGTAAGTCATTAGGGAACTAAACTTGAACACATGCTTTCCGGTGCGTGCGTGCGTGCGTGCGTGCGTGCGTGCGTGCGTGCGTGCGTGCGTGCGTGCGTGCGTGCGTGCGTGCGTGCGTGCGTGCGTGCGTGCGTGCGTGCGTGCGTGCGTGCGTGCGTGCGTGCGTGCGTGCGTGCGTGCGTGCGTGCGTGAAGTATTAATTATATTTAGTCACATTCAATATCAAATTTACTCTTTTTGTGGAGGTCGGGCATATTCCTCTTCTTGGTCATTTGCATCATCGTGAAGTAATGGTTTCTTTTCTGCAGCCTTTGATATATTCTGAGAACATAGAGCATCTCAACACAGTTTATTATGAGTTGGAATTAATCTTATACAATGATCGTTATACGCCCACTACAATAATTCTAAGATAAAAGGATCCCGAGACAAAAAATTTCATAAAACCAACTGGAAATTTATTTATCTTTGTTCGAGCGGAGTTTATTTCTAATAAAAAAGAAAACTGGTCACTTTACGCACGCATTCGTGAGCTTGGCCCTATAAAATGTCTAATTATATCTTCTAATACAGTCATAGAACGAGTTCATTTTTGTCAAATACGAAACACGTAAGTTTGTTCAGCATTAAGTATTAAATCTTGGTAACACAAAGGCCAACAACCTGGCAAAGTTTGGTTACAATCGTTTCGGCAAAACTAAGAAACTTGGAACTGAGTTCTGGATTTAATTAAATTTCATGTAATTATTCCCTAGATCAAACCATTAGCACCCGCCAATACATTTTCTGTGGCTATATTCTTGTTAGGGAGGAGTGGGCGGATAATTGTAAGAATTAACAATTTTCCAGGAAACCATTGGCCGGGTGAATTTTAACCCTTTAATGACTAAATTTGTTAAAAAATTATAATATTTACTTATTGAATGTCCATTTGCAGGCCAAGAGAATACTATTTTTGAAAATTTACCACTGGAATGACAGACAAAAATAGTATTCTCTTGGCCTGCAAATGGACATTCTTCAAGACCACTCAAGAGGCCGGTTTTGGCCGGCTTCGTCGTGAAAGGGTTAAAGGAAAGAGCAATACAAGGTGACTGAGTTCTGGGTCGATGGGCGGTGGCAGAACCGTACAAGACAGTTCAAATATCACTCCCGTATATTTTGTGTGGAACCTTTGTGATATTCAAATGGTGACACGTCGGAAGCCATATGGTGAATGAATCGTTTTCACGCACGTGCACACCGTCCTAGATGTCACCAGAATCATTTACTACGAATAGTTTCGATGCTTAGATTATTCAGTTATGCCCATATATATTAGGGTATTCTCTGAAGAATGGAACATGACACACATCAAAAAAGTTAAAATGCATAGACGATTGTTAAGTATGGAGTTATCAAGCCATAGTCATTTGTCTCACGAATATAATTACCGCTTTCTTATAGCCGGGTGGGTTGACCATCACAAGCGATCCCAGCAATTGCATAACCGCGTATGTACCACCGAGAATTAGAAACACACTAGGAACACGATCCAGAACTTCAGCTTGTGAAAAATACCTCGAAGTAAACAAGCAACGATTATGATTATCATATAATGGATGAATCCGATCTGTTACTCAAGTATATGATGCCATAATGAATTATGTCATATGTAGGCTGCCGTTACACTCATAACTCCGTCATGAAAATCCAAAGTCCGCCATGGAGTCTACGAACTGTATGTCTTTGGTAGATTAAAAGTTTAAATAACATTCTATTGAATATTTTGAAACTAATTTGACTAGGAGCTGTTGCCATATGCAGCAACAGCACTCAGTCAAAGTTTCAAAGTATTAAAGTGCTTATCTGTATAGTTGCCTTGAAATTGGGATTTTTATGATTCAGGGTTCAAGCATATAAATCAATCCCAACACACGCATAACGTAGGCGGAGCCTAACTAAGCTGGATAGGTGATAGCTAGAAATGGATCCCTTTGCAGTTATCTTGTTGTCGACGTATGCTGTTATGGAATGGAATCTATAGTGTAGTGTCACGCGACTTCTAAAATGCATGCGTCTCTCTCCCTCCCCCCCCCCCCAGGTGCCACAGAATGTGATATCTAAGCAAGAAAAGGAAATGCAGGTGCGGCATTCAACAAGTTGAACATGCAACAAGGTATGGCAAGATCCAGATTTGTACAAATCTGGTTGCATTACGACTGTATAGGAGTGAAATCGGGCGGGTGAGAAAAGGACACGAGATCACACATGACACCATCCAGAACAAGTTCCTCAGAACGACACTGTTATTAGCCAATGAAAGTAACAAATGACGAAATGTGGCGAAAAACAAGCGCACCGAAGAAGTGAAGCGCAGAACACTGAAGGGTGCGTGGTATGTCCTAAGGATGGAAGTGGAAACACATTCATGCATCATGTGAGCCAGATGAGGTGCAAAAAAATGGGAAGTACAAGAAAGATATGGGTGATGAAAGTGGGAAGAAGACATGAAAGAGGCAGGGATCTGACAGAACTACATAACAGGTGATTTCTAATACGATTATCCACAAGAAGATTTCAGGTATGTCACATGCTTTGATTAGAATTTGGTCGTATAAACTCCTAACCGCATTCTCACTCACTCGCTCCACCCACCAACTCACTCACTCACTGTTTCACATACCATCTATAGTAGTTGCTCACTCAGTCCTTATCATGTATCACTAAAACAGTACCATATTCGCTGCCTCCCTCACTCGCTGTCTACTCAATTTAAAAGCCACACACAGTAGTAATCATGCATGCGCATCAATTACCTCACAATCTCAATCCACCAACACACCCACCCAGTTCCTCGCTCATTCACCCGCCCGCCCATTCACTCACTTACTCACTCACTCAGTTGCCCGTCCGCTCTCTCGCTCACTCACACATTCCCAACAAGCTTCGCACTTCAAACAACCCACCAACTCACCACATCGCTCGCTCACGCATTCATCAATTCACCTACTGCTTTGCTCACTTGCCCTCGTTCAATCACGCATACATTCACTTACTCATTCACTCACTCATGAGCCCACACTCGCACCCAACCTCACACACGAACAACTCGCTGACTAACCGCTTTAATGGTTTGCTTAGACAAACGCCCATTTATCATTCTCTTTAGGTTGTACATTACAATATTCACATAAGTGTGTGCATACATTTTTCATGATGTACCGTATCGAACTAAACGACTCACTGATTGTCCTCGGAATCTGGTTTTAAGTTATTTGGGTTGATATAGCCTGTCTGTACATAAGTGAATATGAAGGCTCCACACCCAAATCCAGCGATCACAAAACCATTTACTAAGCCTTTCCGCTTTGGTAGCCACTGTAAAACAATGAACACTGAATTATAACCAACACTCGTGTTAATGCTAGCACTCTCATGGACCATCCGGAAACAGAATATGAATATTGTCACATGCATGGATAGTTTGTGGCCAGAGCATTGTCTCACTTGCTGGTAGTTATGGCATGGTAGGTCGCACTATACATACACCGGGATGTTTGAGTATGGCCACTCTTCTGTGACATCATTCACATATCTGACCATTTTTCCACGACCTCGATATTTTGTTCAACCACGTGTTCTACACTGGCCGTCGATGTCAAGCCTATTAATGGGATTATCTACAGAGGAACTGTATTTACGATGCTGTTAGTGTGAACTCCTAGAGCCAAACCGAGGAGTACCTCTGTTATTGTCAGAACCACCTGAGGTGACACCAACATCTCTTTCTTCTATTTAAAACTGTGTTAGATAGCAAACGTGCTTCAATGATCAGTGAGCAAGGCTACTGGCCTTAATTTAACAGCTAAAATCCCAATCAACAACATGTTTGAATAAAATCAGCTATGACACTGTAAGAGTGTAAGGGGCATAAATGCTTAAAAGCTCAACTTGGATATTAGAAGAGGCCCTGAACTAACAAAGTAAAAAGTAATAACTCGCTAAACATGTTTCTATCTCATACCTAGATGCAAATGTTAGAGTGGCAGAGTCATCCATTCTAGTTGTATTTAATAGGTTCATTGTTAGCATCGATGTAAACTAAAGTATACTATTGTTGACGAACGGTAATGGCGGACGGATAGTCATGAACTATTTTCGACACCCAAATGATCATCAGGCAGAAAAAAAGATGTCACCCACTCTATCGATGTTCACAAGGACCTATATAATGCGACTAGTTTGGATGACATATTATACTAAGCATTGACTGTCAAAACATGTTACAGTTTTTTAAATTCTGCCACTACTATAACACAGTATTTCAGATAACTAAACGCTTCTTACTAGGCCAGTCCAGAATATCAACTGCTCCAGTGCTTTAGCTGGTCCAGAGATAAATTATGTATGGCCGATCTTACTAGGAATGGGGTTACTGGTTCAGATCCAAGGTCTTGGACCGGGTTCTGCACATAACAGGCCCTTTTCTTAACTACCGATAGTGTCAAATATAATGCTTATCTAGCTGTAGCTGTTATTGCTGCAATACATTTACAATACCGTAAAATCTTGTCGTCAACTCAAGAGCACAATGATATAACAAACTGGTGTTCTGGTTTTAGGAAGCTGTTCGTTTCCCTTTCCAACCATTCTATACTCTCTTCCCAGCAATGCTTTCCGGTTCTATGAATGCTATGCCAACCTCCTGGTTCTTTTTCTGAGAATGCCCTAGCAGTCTCTACTCCAATGAACGGATTTCTAGTTGCGAACGGCAACTAATATAAATCAGCCCTGTTGATTGACCAAATTTGTGACACCTGTCTCAAAACCGCCTATGTGGCAACTATAGAGAGCTTACACTTGTTTCTTGCCCCTCCAGCCAAGAAACCGAGGTCTACAAGTTGTCTTGCTTGGCAACATGCAGCCTACTGTTGATGATCAGATGTAGGCTCCAGTCAAGCAATGATATTGAGAGTCGATCACGGGTTGAGGACTCCGTGGATATCAACTTTATAGCCATTGTGCAATGTCGGGTCTCCCATACCAGGTGTAGTTGTACAGCAGTTAAAGACTGCTCTAGTGCTTACCACAGATAAGTAGAAAACAAATTATATACGCACGCACGCACGCACGAAGGCACGTACGCACGCACGCACGCACGCACGCACGCACGCACGCACGCACGCACGCACGCACGCACGCACACACACACACACACACATCTTTTGTAGGAAAGATACTTTAATATATTCATAGGGTCTTTTGTAGGAAACCTCCACGAATGTGGAATGTGTATGAATCGTGCTAATGTTTTACAGTTCTATGACTAGCACTGGCACAGCTCCCAGCCAAATTATTTCAAAATATTCAACAGGATATGCCTTTCAGCATAGTGTCATTTCTAGTCTGCAAGGTCTAAAGGGTTAAAGAAACCTTTATCCTTCCATGCATTATCGACAATCATTTACGATTTACTATGCTGATTATTTTGAAAAGAATCTTACTCAGTGTTTAGAATTACTTAAAAGTGCAATAACTGTTAGTATTATTGTTTTCAAAATATGCTGTGGTTTTATAACTTGCTCACCCGTGCTACAAGTGCTAGGCCTCAAAGTAGATCTAAGATCTCTGATCTTGGGTCGGGCGCAAGGGTGTAACACTTTGTCTGGGTACCAAGCCAGGTATTTGGAGCGAGTGGCCAACCATAGCACTAAACAACTCATCTTTCATGACAGTTAACATTATGAATATCCGTCATGGTGCTCGCCGTGTGAGTTCCTGCCAGGCATGTGCAGCACCCCCCCCCCCCAGCCTCGAAGGGGCCCACCAAAGCTACTGGTGGTCAAGGTTGTAGACCTTGGAGAAAAAGGAAGGAGGTTGTCCAACCTAAAGTACAAGTAAGCAAACCGCTGACTATCATGCAATGGAATACTGAAGGAGTTTCTAACAAGAAAACGGAGCTTAGTCAAATTCTCAAGGAAAAAGGCATAGATGTTGCGTGTATCCAAGAAACTCATCTAAATGCCAACAGAAGATTCTGTATAAGAGGATTTCAGTGTTTCAGATCTTACAGTGATGGAAGACAGAAAGGAGGAGTCATAACCCTGGTCCGGAATAACCTAAATGTCATTGAAGTTCAGAGAGACATGGACGGACCTGAACTTATAACAATCAAGATAATTCCAGAGAAACATCCTATTACTATTGTCAACTATTACTGCCCTAATAATCAACTATTGAATCTCAGAAAAATCCCAGTTTACCCAGATTCAACTATCGTTGCTGGTGACCTCAACAGTCATTCTCATTTATGGGACTATCATTCTACTGATAGGAGGGGTGAGGACATTGAAAATTGGATGGATGAGCAGAAGCTGATTCCCTTGAATAAGGCATATGACCCCCCCCCCCTACATTCTACTCAAGACGATGGCATAGCTCAAATTCTCCTGATCTAGCATTTTCGGCAGAAAATCTACATCAAGAATCTGTGCGTATTGTTGGGGAACAGCTTGGACCTGTTTTCATTACCATTAACATGGATGTTGAGATTGACCGGAATCAGACTCCTCGACGGAACTATAAGAAAGCAGACTGGGACAGATATCAGAAAGAGAGTGAGATTGGTAAAAGACATCGATGCCAAAAACCAAAATATCAATAAAGTTGTTAAAGAGCTTAGCTCGGCTTTACTCTCTGCTGCTGGCAAATGCATTCCTAGGGGATCCATGAAAAATTACAGACATTACTGAAGTACGTCTCTGCAAAAGTTACACGAAGAAATGTCAAACGCAAGGGAAATTGCAGAGAATGTCCCAACAGAAGCCAACCATGTGAGACTCCAACAATCCAAGGCAAAATATCTGAAAACCAAAATCAGAGCCACCAGAGAATCGTGGAGAGAAAAAACGTCAAGCTTAAATCTTGAAAAAGATACGAACAAACTCTGGAGGCTTGTGAAGCAGCTTAATGATGAAACACCAGAGTACCGAACATAACTCTTGAAGAGGCTTGTGAAATTAAAACAGGAAAGGCTGCTGCTGAACACTTTGCTTGTATGTTTCAGAAAGTAAGCATTCTAGATGTGCCAGTGAGTTGTAAAAAAGCTGCAATGAAGTCTGCAAAGTAGTATGGAGACACACAAATACATGCCGCGGGAATGGATGAGCTTCTGACCATCAGCGAGTTGAAGAAAAGCTTGAAAGTCTCCTGGAGCAGATGGAATAACCAATGAGATGTTGGGGAATCGGGGTACTATTGGAAAGCACAGGCTTTTGGAGATTTTCAACCACAGTTGGTACACAGGAGAAGCTCACCAGTCTTGGAGAGAGGCCAACATGATCCCTGTACTGAAAAAGTCAAGAATAACTCCAAAGTGGCAAGTTATCGACCTAATAGTCTGACTAGTTGCACTGTCAAAGCCATGGAAAGAATCCTCAACCAAAGACTTCTTCGACATCTGGAAAACAACAATCTCTTAGCGGATGAAAATAATGGCTTCAGAAAGTGTAGATCTACTGAGGATCAAACAACGTATCTGACACAGTCTATTGAGGAGGCGTTCCAACAGAAAAAGCATACCATCACTGTGTGGGTTGATCTGCAGAAGGCATTTGAAAAAGTATGGAAGCATGGACTCCTCCAAAAGCTCAGGTCCAGTGATATTTCTGGAAAAATGTATAGCTGGATATGCCAGTATCTCCACAACCGAAAGGCATCAGTACAGCTGAATGGCACGAGCAGCAAGAAAGTCCTGCTACGACATGGTGTACCTCAGGGTGGTGTAGTCTCTCCCACCCTCTTCACAATATTCATCAATGACCTGGTGAAGAACATTCAAATGGGAGTCAGAGCTGCATTGTATGCTGACGATCTTGTGATGTGGAGCAGCGAGAAGTATGTGTCAACAGTCAATTACCGCATGCAACGTGCAATTGATCACCTCAATTCTTGGGTTACTAGATGGTTTGTCCAGATTAACAAAGAGAAGACAGTCGCAACTCTATTCACACTATCCACTGAAAAGGAACACATGACAAGTCTGAAATTTGGTGACTCAGTTCTGCACTTTGAGGATGAAGTAAGTTATCTTGGTCTGATATTTGACAAAAGACTAACCTGGAAGGCGCAAATCAGAAAAGCTGAAGGTATAGCCAAGCGAAGACTGGCAGTTATGAGGAAGCTCTCTGGAACAAAATCGGGAGCTAACATGAAAATTCTGAAACAGGTTTACTCTGGATCACTTAGGCCAATCATCGAATACGGCTACAAGCACCCTTCAGACATTGGATAAGGTACAAAATCAGGCTCTTCGTATCATAACAGGGTCTATGAAGACCACTCGAATAGCAGCGATGGAAGAACTTACCAATATCCAGCCAATCCAGCAGAGACGAGAAATCAACGCCGAGATTCAATACGAGAAATTCAAATTGATGCCTCACCATCCCATGCATATGCTGACTCACCAAATGTCTAGAGGAAGGCTCACAAGGAATAATTTCTTATTAACTTCAAAGAAAATTGAAAGAAACAGAGAGTCGGATATCTTCCCCAGATGTAGACACATAACTGCTATCTCCGAGATGGAACCGTGGAAAGCTTCCGAAATAGAAAACACAATTTCAATCTGGCCCTCGATTCCAGGGATTGAAAGCAAGGGAGATCAAGCAGATGTGACAAACAAAGTTCTTGCATTGAGTCATATTGCAGAAAACTACCCTGAGGAAGAGTAGATACATGTTTATACAGATGGATCAGCTATCCAGGCTGTCAAGAATGGAGGGGCAGGTGCTCACATTCGGTTTCCATGTGAAGATATAACAGACTCATGCTTGCCAACACGGAAGCAATGTGGCAATTACACTGCAGAAATCCAGGCACTGATCTTAGCTAGCAAAATGCTGATACAACGAAAAACCGGAAATGAAAATATTGTCTTCCTGACAGACTCCCTCTCAGCGCTCCAGGCGCTGGAGAGTGGAAAGGAAAGTACAGATTTAATTCATGAAAATCTTCTTCAACTGTCTAAGGAGAACAATGTCAACTTACAGTGGATCCCCTCGCACTGTGGCATATTAGGAAATGACAAAGCTGCTCAACTGGCTAAGGAAGGGTCAAATAAAGAACAATTCAACCGTGAGGTTGATTTTGAAGAACTGAAGCATATCATTAAAGCCACACGAACCACCAGCAGGCAGCATAATGATGCAATACACAGCCTCAGTAGGGAGGATCAGACATGTATCTTCAGATGGAGGACTGGTCACAGTCGTCTCAATGCACATCTTCACCGTTTCCAGAGTACAGATTCTGCACTTTGTGAGTGTCAGCAGGCAGAAGAAACAGCAGAACATCTCTTGCAGCACTGCCAGCGATATGAACATGCTAGGAGAAGCTTTTGTCCTATTGAAGTATCTTTTGAAGAGAAGATCAGGGGAGACAGAGACAGTTTGATGACCACTTCAGCTTTCATGAACCAAATAAGGAAAACAGTTTAAGATTAAAAGATGAACGCAAGAAGAAGATAACTTGCCCAAACACACAATATTCCTGGTAAATCAGAAAGAAGTGTTAAAGCTCGTGTCCAGTACAGTGGTAAAGAACTGCTTCATTTAATATGGTTAGTTCACCAGACAAAAGCTTTTTTAAATAAGCTATATATATATATATATATATATATATATATATATATATATATATATATATATATATATATATATATATATATATATATATATATATATATATATATATATATATACAACCCGTTATCTGCTGAAGGACCACTATACAGGAAAGTTGTTAAATATATTGATACTAGTTTAACTGGAACCTGTTGCTGCTTATGGCAGAAATGACGCCAGGACAAATGAGTTTTAAAATATTCAAAATTATATTTCTTGTATTATAAATGTCATTTGTCATTTTGTGTTTTGGGTTCAATGGGTTAATACCAGTATATGTAAATGAAAATTATGACGTCATTTTGTTATGCTTCTCTATGGCAGCAACGGGCAGGCAGCAGCCTATGGCAGTAACAGCGCCCAGTCAAATTAGTTTCAAAATATTCAACAGACAGCAGGTTCAGTAAGTAGTACATACATACAATTCGTACAGCAACGCCTAGTCCGTAGTCAATTAAGCGTTTGTGACGAACTTATCTACGTCATTCATGACGTCATTGATCATGACGTCATCATACACGCCACGTAGTTGATTATGACGTCATATGATTGATGGATAAACTCGAAAAGTGTATTGCACTGACTGTGGAATATTCATCTCCCATGAATGTGATTAACAGGATTCGCTGTAATCTACTAGATCACGGAAGGACGAGATGCAACAGGAATGAAGTAGATAGGTATTGGACAATGACATACACTGCAGGTCCATAGAATAACACCTACAATGAATAACGAGAGCACGTGTGTGGTCATCATCTACTTCCGGATGCATCTATAGATTTATGTTTTCAATAGCTTCTGCTCGTAAAGACAAGATAATGAGAAAGTATAAACTAGTTCTCTTGTGTTAGTTATGCCGCCCGCAGTTTGCATGCATACAATACTAATATGCCCTCCACTTACCCGCATAGCGACGGCCATTGGAATAGCATAGGCAATACCAAGACCAATACCGAACATCACACCATACGTGAGTAACGTAAGCTCAAATGAATGATCAATCGTGAAATACGTTAAGGCTACGCCAATTCTGCAATAATAATAATAATAATAATAATAATAATAATAATAATACGAGAAATAATATATATATATATATATATATATATATATATATATATATATATATATATATATATATATATATATATATATATATATATATATATACTGAAGAACTTATAAAATATACATATTTATGTGAAGAGAAAATGAAATATTTTTTGACAAATTAATTCTCTGTAGTTACAGCCACGTTCTCTATCAGTCTGTCTGATTTCCTAATTAACCCCTTAATACGGAAGCCTGCAAAAACACGGCTCCTACAGTGGTATTGAGAAATGTCAATTTGCAGACCAAGAGAAGACTTGATTTTAAAATGTTAAGTTTCTTGAACAATTTATGAGAGTCAATGGGATTAACGGGAAAACCGTGGCGTGTGGTACTTATCTAAGACCCGTTTTATAAGTCAAACTTTCTGTTGCGCTGCGCTAATGACGACTGGTTGATTTTTATAGTGGACCCTGTCATTTTCAGGCAGATTTAGCTGTCACAGCACAAGCGAGGTTTGACTTATAAATCGGGCCTACGCTCACAGTGGACTGAGCGTCGCCAGCCTTTGGTCAACTCATTAATGGTCAAAACGGTCTCTATAGTGGTCTTGAGGAATATGCCATTATTGAAAGTCTGTACCCTAGCTCTGGTCATTGTGTGATAGCTCCAAGAGAAAACACTCGCAAAACATTCTACACTGTGGCTTTTATGCCTGCAAAGAATTGGCTTCCTCCAATGTCCACAGTAAAAGTTGTGCACATTTCAAAATAAAGCTTTTAATATCCTCTATTGATGTGACAGCTTTCAAACCCCCATGCAGTCACCGGACAACATGGACTGGACACATTAGTGATAGCAAAGGTCCAAAAGATTCTAAGGCTACAACAGCTGTCTTCAACCAAATAGACTTCATGCTATGCAAGACTGAAGCAAAACCCTTACTCCTGAACGCTCGTTCGTATGGAGGCACAGACCTCTATCCTGACCATAATCTAGTCATTACATGCCTTCAGATGAACAATCTCTACGTAATATATAAACACCATACCAGGCAAGAGGGTAGAGTCACCTATAGCCTACCCAAGCTCATACAAAAAAGCTCTCGGTGAGCAGATAGCTAACATCGATGTCAGCTCCGATCCAAACGAAGCCCTAATCAAAATACTGAAATCTATGGAATCATCCGCTACCAGCACCATAGGTGCTCTTAAAAACAACCAAACTAGGTATACTGACGATCCGTTAGTAGTAAAACTGAAGGACACTTTATCAGGACTGAGCAGGGAAAAGCTGAGGCGATCCGAGAATGGTTCAAGGAACAGTTCACTGACAACGATGATGAGCCCTTGCACCCATTCTCAGGAGACCCAGGTCATTACTAACACCAATTAAAACAGCAAAGGTTGAGAAGGCACTTAAATCCTTGAAAAGTGGACGTGCATCTGGACCTGATGGCATGAGCAATGAACTATTGAAATATGCAAGTGACATTATCTCAAAACTGATAATGCACATAATCAATTCAGCTTTTATGCACCACCTTCCCATCGACGCTGTAGGCCAAGGCATCCTTATCACGCTACCCAAGCCCAAGAAGCCACCTGGGCCCCTGCCAATCTGCGGCCCATTGTGCTCCTCAACAGCATACAGAAAATCCTATCCAATGTTACTCTATAATGCATCCGAGACAAGATCGATTACTTCACCGGATCATGTCAAAGTGGCTTCAAACGTGGATGCAGCTCTGCAGACATTGTATGGGCACAACGCATGCTTGTGTCGGTAGTCATGTCCAAACACTGGAACTTCCACAAAATGGGCATTGACATGTCACGAGCCTTCGACACAATTAAACGCTCAAAGATCCTAGATGTACTATGGCAGGCCAGTTGCAATGAAGATGAGCTACGACTAGTGAGACTACTGCTTGCAGACAGCAAGCTGAGAGTACGAGTCAAGTCAGTGAAGTCTGTAGAGTTTGAGACATCAATCGGTTCCCCACAGGGAGATGGGCTATCTTTGGTGCTTTTCACCTGCTACCTTGCTGCCGCATTGAAATCTGTGCGGGAAAGTTCCACAAGACCAAATCCCCCAGTGTCAATACTGGGCATACCGCTAGAGATGGAATATGCCAACGATGTGGACTTCACAGACGAGGAAAAGAAACCCCTCGACGAACTTCTCCCAATAGCTGCAAGCAGAGTAAAAATTGAGAACTTCATGAATGAATCCAAAACAGAGTTCACCCACATATACCTATCGACAAAGCATGAAACTATAGAAAATGGCGACCCACTTCGTGGCGGCGAACGATGGAGGAAAAGTAAAATCCTGGGCTCACTGCTTTACAGTACTGCTGACATTTCTGCACGCTGCGTCATGGGGAACATAGCTTTCCAGTCCATCTGGAAGCTATCGGTTCGTAGATCAAAGATGCCCTTGATAAAGAGACTACGTTTATGCAATGTAACCTGCGTATCCTTGATGCTGCATAACTGTAACAGCTGGGCAGCTCTAGACAAGCTCGATGCCTGCCACCGCAAACACCTACGCACCATCACTGGACACTGATGGCCAGACAGCATAATTTCCAACGATGCACTTTACAAGATGTGTACTACATCGCCGCTGTCTGTAAAAGTCGCCCAGCAAAGATGGTCCATGTTTGGCCATGTGCTAAGGATGCCAGAAGAGACATCAGCATAGAGCCCTGGAATTCGCCCTACTCGGGGCCAGCAAATACAAAGCCAGGATAGGACGTCATTGCATAAATCTGCTAAGAGTGCTACGAGTGACCTCAAGAAAGCAGGACGGTACACTCAAGTCAAGAATGGACCTGAGGAAGCCAAGAATTTCGGCTGAGGACAAGACACCGTGGGAAAAAGCGAAGAAGGACTGATTGCAGCTGTATGATGTTTCTACTACTACAGCCGCAGAATACAGTAATCATACATTGATGTGACATTTCTTCTGCGGTTCAGTATATAAACCATTTACCAGCTGACAAACGTGCTAGGGGCGTTGATTTAGGGGAATCTAGACGTAATGACATCAATGTGGTAAAGCTGTATTGGTCTTGAGGTATCGGGTCACAAAAATTGAAAACGCTAATCGGTATTTGTCCATAACAGTCTGTGATGGGTGAACTTGATCATGATCATAGTTTAAAGGTTATGGGTATTTGTAAATCTGGCGGAATAATAAATTAAAAATCGAAGACATTTACTGAAGTAACTGTAAATCTGCGATGTCTGGCCATTGAGGAATATTATATGGTCTCTGTTGAACATGTCTGGTCCTGAGCTGATAAAAACTAGGTGTAGCCACAGTTCAAAGAGCCATGCTTGAAATTCTCCTAGGTTTACTATGGGGACATATTGGCACGGAAATGGTGATTTCTCGAGAACTATTGGATTAATCCACTTTAAAATTGATATCACAAGTCCATAGACGAGCTAGTACAGAAAGTTTCAAGTTAATCAGAGAAAAAATAAATTTGGCGCCCATTTTGAAAATGTGTTTTTGTTTCAACTTTTCCAAGCCTCGGGAGTTCATTTCTGTCAAAAACGAAAACGGGTAATTTTGACCCCTAAATGACCGTAACCCTGATCCGGGTCACTTCGAAACCACTATTGGGTCCGGCATGCGTGATACACTTCAGTGAAATTTTACTAAAATCAAGGGGAAAATGTCAAATAAAGGAGAAATTAATTAATTTTGTTTGGGTCAGGTATTAAAAAAAATCGAATTCAACAGATGTAATTGTCTGAATCAACTTCAACAGATAAAGGGAGATAATCCATGCCAAAAATGAAACAATGATAAATCTAAAACCGAAATTACCGTGACCCTGATCAGCTCACTTTGAAACAATCACCATAGGATCTGGCATGCCTGGTATATTTTCGGGAAGTTTTACTAGGATCAAGGAAAAGCCCATCAAATGTCAAATAAATGAGAAATTAATGCGGGGTTTTTTGGGCCAGGTATTCACAGAAAATCGATTTTCACTCAATTTAATTGTTTCAATCAACTCAAGTAAAAGGAGGAAATTCATGGTAAAAATGAAAAAGTGGTAAATTTGATATACTAGAGGTTGACCACGTTTGAAAGAAATAAGATGAAATCTCTAGGAGAAAACTAAAAGTGCCATTACATTCACTAGGGCGCGATATGTCATGCATTGGGGTCAAAGGTCAACGTTAAGCTTTACATGGGCAGACATCTTCGTAACCTCAAGGGTAACATTCTAGCACAGTATGGTGATGATCCGAGAAAAACTCTAGTTGTGGGGTTGGTTTAAAGATAAATACTGAAAATATCAGTACATTTCCTATGGGATTTATTGTCCACGGAAAAGTGGTAACTCGAAAACCCTTGGGCAGATCCAAAAGAAAAGTAACCTCAATGCAAGTTCCAATGGAGTACTACTAAAACTGGTATAAAGCTTTCTAAAGCCGGCTTTCTATTCATTCCATTTGTAGAAACTTAACAACAGATTGCGGATGAATTGAAAGGGTTGCATAGGAAATATTACTAGTATAATAGTTTTGTAAACATATGCGGATAGTGGACAAATGGAAATCTGACTTAACTCATGATGCAAATTACAAGTAGTCGACCATGATGTATACTCACGCCATCACCCAAGATCCTAAGAGTACACACAATCGCGGTCCGATCTTTCGCTCCAAAAGTCCACCACCAAAAATGGCTATTCCTTGTGCAAGAGGTCCACAAGCATAGATCCATGTACTAATTCCATAATCCACATCACTGATATTCTTCATTCGGAGATATGATGTTATATATGGCGATAAATTTCCTGGCATACAGAGAAATAATATTATATGAGCTTTTTGTATTGAAACATTATTTTGTCAAGCTGCTCATGAATTGCTTTTAACATACATAAGCTTGCCATGAGTATGAATGATTGCATTCTATGTGAAATAAAAAATGGTAAACACCAACCCGCCCACCCACATATGAGAAAAGAGACATCTTAAATCACAATGCTAACGGGAAAATACCATATGAGAAGGAAATTAGGAAGAATCTTTCAACACACTGCTGGCGGAAGCATACACATGGTAAATATGAGACATGATGGGACTCGAGGGTTAGCTACTCTCGACAATCATCATAACCCAACTATTATTTACATTAACCTCGACCTTTGCGAGCTTTATTTGGTCATACCCTTTGTCATGTCATTTCGGATATGAAACTTCATCAATGTCATCGTCATCATGTCATCATTATAAGTTCTTCTAATTTTAAATAGTACTGCCCCAATAACAGTGGTATTCCTCAGAGCCAAATATCATGTCCGCTTTACACAGTGGATGTTAAATGTCACTGACTTGAGTAATTTTGCAATGATGGTGTGATTTAATGCTGTATGATTTTACCATGTAAATATTATTTGATAATCACTCATTTTAGAAATGAACAAACAAACAAGATGGATGGATGGATGGACGGATATGTAGACATTCGTGATACATTTAGATATATACTTACTATATATGTACTAGTTTGAATTAATGATAGTTTGAACCAGTTGATGTTGAAATAATAGTGGAATGATTTGACTTACCGTGAGTATAAATTGCTGCTGCCATATCAGGTACTTGTCTCCTTATGCTGTTGCTAAATAGCAGCCAGCAACGAATGCATACATTATGATTCATAATGCCATGCTAGAATCGTGTTTGATGTTAAAAGGTGTATTAGGCCCAAAATCCTGCACGTTTAAACAAACAACATTTTTAGATGCATGTAATATGCAGAGCAGCGCACTTTGGACCCTGTCAAATGTGCATTTTAACTGACTTGTTTTCGCCTGTCTAATGAGACCTATGATTTATACAGAATTGGATATAGTCTTACACAGTATTGACGGATTTAACGAAGGCTTATATTAAGAATGATTTGCAGGCATTTGGTGTGTTAATACCTTGTAAGATATTCCTTCAGACATCGTTTTAAGAAATGGAAGCCAAGATTTATCCTAAGGTTATGCATGTCGTTAAATTTCCGGTTCTCTTTTACCTTCATAATAGAACCATGTGATTTTGAATCACGACTTAAGTCCACTCGTGGTTTTCTAGATTATGGCATCATGTAAATGACAGGTCAGAGATCAGACCATAATGCACATTGATGGATAAGAACTCAGTGAATCCCAAACTTGCGCATTATAAAGTAATAGAAGAAACTTAGTCATATACATATCAGGTGAAATCAGAATGCTTAATCATGCATGGAATCCGAGTTTGACGAAGTAATTAAAATATTAATGTTATTGTTAACCACTCGAATATTCGTCATCTTAATCCAGATTATACCGATTTATTTTGGCTAACATTTCGCCATGAGAAAGTTTCAGAATATGATTTGATTGTTCAGTATTTAGGTGTATCCAATCAAATGCAAGGAATAGTTATTGTAATATCTATGTATAAGCATGTGCCCGTGCTTGCTTAGTTCTATATAATGCACTTGCACAGTACTTATATGAACAATCGACCATCTGATGTTCATAAGAGCAGTCGCTATTATAGTAAGAGCTATCATAGTACTAATTTGCTACAGTAGTTAGATTATTGCTACAGTAGTTAGATTATTGGTATTAATTCAGTTAATTATAGACGTAATCTGTGAATATTATATCAAGTTATTTCTTTAAGACAGAAAATTGTTTTACAAGTTTAATACATCTTTATTCATTATTTGGTATCAGTAGTTGCGTTAGTTCTTGAATAGGTAATTATTAATCTATGTAAGAGAGAAAGGTAACCTTTTCTCCCGAATCTGAATCTCCGAGTCATCAGGCCCAATCGTGACCAGTCAACTTCAGACCGACGTCTCACTTGGTTGTTTTTAAATCAACTTGTTTCTCAACAATGGCTTATCTGATCTCAATGAAACTTTACAGAAGTGATCTATACTATACAGGGATGCGATCAGCATATCAACAGATTTAATTTTGTGACATTGTAACTATTTTTTTCCCGGTTTTGGATTTGGACATTTTTCATGTATTTTGCTAGTGCACGTTGGTTAAGGTTTTTAGATCAATTTATTTTTCAGCAATGGCTCGCCCACTTTCAATGAACCTTTAGAAAAGTGATCTATACTACATAGGGATGTGATCTGCATAACAATAGATTTCATTAACTATTTTTTTCATGGTTTTAGAGTTTGAATATTTTCATATTTTCCTGGTTAATTTTCACTGGCTCACCAGATATCAACAAAACTTTACCGCAACATTATATGCTATGCAATGGTACTATGCGCATCATTAACAATTTCAGTTTGGAGAATCTCCTGCTTTTTCATAGCTTGGGACTTTGAATTTCTTTCATGGTTTTTTGGGTTAAGGTTGTTTATGAGTCATGTAACTCAACTATGCTCATTCCGATTTCAATGAAAATTTGCAGAAGTTCTATCCAATATAGGGATATGATCTGCATCATTAGTGATATGAGTTTGGGTCATTTGTACTACATTTTCACAATTTTCAACAATGGCTCAGCAGATATCAACGCAATTTTACAGCAGAGTTATATACTATGCAGGGGAACTATCTGCATCATTACTAGTTTCAAGATCAGACTATCAACAGTTTGTTAAAATTGTCCATGTTTGATTCGTTACACTGGATTGTTGGTGCCTTACTGAATATGTATATTACGAGCCAATCGAAGTTTGTTTTGGCAATCCACACTAGCCATGCCTTTACAGGCGAGACGTTGTACGCTTCAGCGTTCTTGTTATTTAGCTAGTGTCTATTTGCTGGCTGAGGAGACTATTTTTGACAATTTTACCGTTTTTGGCGGTCTTGGCCACTCAAAGAGTTAAGTTAACACCAGAGGGGTTAATGAGCATGTATTTGTAAATTTGTCCTGATATTTTATTTTTTTTTACTGTCATAATTTTAGCCAGTATATTATTATATTATATATCATGTATTTACGCATAGAGAATTTGACCTTTAGTACATTTTGTGATACTCAGGGTCAAACTATGGTTTATCTTACTTCACTATTTTTGCCTTTTACTTCGTTACTTTATAAAATCTTTTATTTGCCGAGTTGTGAAATTGTTTAGATATACTATCCATTATCTCATTGATTTGTGTTTGGTTGTTTCTATTGATACTAGCCATTAGGTCAGCAAGCACTGTATGTTCGGTTACATTTTAAATCAAATCCTCTCCTTTTTTCATTAATCCATTTTTTGGAGTGGTTGGGTGATTATGGGGTTTTCTTGTTCATTCGGTCCATCGTCTGAATTTGTTTTGTTTGTAAGGGCGAGTGTGTGGTGAATATCTGAAATCAATGGGCAGTAGTCGACGACATCGAATAAGACGCCACAGTGTAGTCTATCACTGTTCTATGTTGGTAGTTGGTTACCTTTCCTAGAATTTTGCCCATGCTTTTCCTGACGTTTAGTATATACAGTTTCTTGTATCTACATAGTTCTAACAATTTTTTGTCCATGCTGATCAAGTCTTGGGATACTGTGTTTGGTATGGCCTGTTGTATTTCGTCAATTTCTAGCACGGGTACACCTGCTGAGTTAAGTAGCCACATATCATCTAGAATGAAATCAGGAATTTCTGCTGTTTTTATTGCGTTAAAGTCTCCCACCATGATGGCATAGTCTGTTTTAGTCTCACGTTCTGCTATTTCTTGTCCCAATTATCAAGTGCTCAGCCAGTTGCATACTTTGAGTTTACAGGTTGGATACACTAGCATCTTAGTATAACATCTTTGCCCAGGTTTATTAAAATTGTGAGCATTGTAAAAGACATTAAAGACGAGTAAATGGTGTTTGGTGTATGTACTTAGGGTTGGGACGGTGCACAGTATACGTTATTTGTTTTTCTTGACCATATCCTATTAAGATTAAAGACAATTAATCTAAGCTGAAATGATGGTATATTCAACTGATTTTGTAAGCGACCCTAATGGGGAGGGGGGGGGGGGTAAATCTCTACTAGGGGGCTGTTGAACCGGAAACATGTGTCACAATTCTCAGTAATTAATATTTTATGATCTGATTTCCATACAGTATAACCATTTCTGATTTAGCAGGTATGACCGTTATTGGGAAAAACTTGTATGCCAAGATTAAAATCAACCTGATACAATGTGCACCAACATCGGACAGAATGAGTCAGTACGTAGTGGAGACCAATTTCGGAACGTCCCCAATCAACGCAGGTGTATGTAGCACTCATAAACACATACATCATGGAGAAAGAGATTGTTTTACCTGGGCAAAATTTAACAATTTCATGTGTTCCACTATGCCAAGATCCAATCCTCCCCGAGTGTAACAATGTGCTTCAAATATCAGTATATTACAAAATGTAAGTTCCATATTATGTTTATTTTCATTACTACAGTGACATATCAACTGATGAAAAATTATGCCATCAATTTTGGATACTTCACTAGATGTATCATATCAACAAATGGCACCTAATAGTTCTTTTTGTTGTGAAAAACATACTTTATCTGGCATTGTCTTTTTAACAACATCTATCAATGTACCTGAAATCAATTGCGTGAAACGAGGTTTATATTGCAACAAATTCATACCATCAATATGGAATTACCATTTGTACCAAAATATAGCATGTGATCCACCGTACCCCTTGATTTACAACGCCACACACTCCCATATATCATCTATTTATCAGTTTTCTAATTAATCAAGGAGTTACCTTAATATGAATGGGTTGCAAATGGCGGTTCACATTAGAGGATATGCTTATAGGATATTTCGTGTTTATCTCAGCCATATCATTTGAATTTACTGTATGGGCTGGATGGAAATTCATATGCAAAAGCACACCGTCACTATTGGTTTGAATCATTTTCCAGTAAGATTTTGAATCAATGCATGCTTCCACAAAATTGTACTGCCAACGATAGATTTGTATGATAATTTCCAGTCCGCCGATTCAAATAATAAATGGCCTTTATAAGCACTTCAATGTAGTGCAATGTGTACATTGAATAACAAATATCCCATATCTTATGTAATATCTTATTAATTGATGCAAACTTTAAGTAGGAGGTTTACCAAATGTATAGAGAGTTCCTAGACTGAGATGAATGAGTACGCCACCAGCCACTACCACATATTTCATCCATGGCTTAGCCTGGTTTGGTTCGATCGGCTGGTTATCCTCTTGAGATCTGTTTCCAAATCTGGATTCAACATATTCATCATTAGATTTAGGATGATTTCCGGAAGCTGTTAACCCATATCCACCGGTACCACTCGCCATGCTGTAACACATACGTACATAAAGACTAACGATGAGTTCACCTTTCCAAAGTATCCTTCGATCATCTGACGTCATAACCCGCTAATCAGCATATAGGATAATGTCATAATCATTATGGCATAAATGATGCTCTTTGTCTTTAACTCTTAATAGTCCGACACGGTGTACGAATTGTATGTCTACTATTTATTAACATGCTGTTGAATATTTTGAAACTAATTTGAATGGACGCTGTTGGTGCCATAGCAACTGCGCCCAGTCAAATTAGTTCCAAAATATTCAATAGCTTACCTGTATAGTTTTCTGGAAATTGATAGTCAGGGAGTTCAGAGTTTGATCTGTCCCAACACGATCGAAGTGCAGGTGGAGCTTAGCTAGAGACGGGCGGGGCATAGCTAAAAATGGAAAGGTCCATTGCAGAATAAGTATACACAATACGATGAATTTTCTAGTGAAATTATATCAAAGAGGAAAGCGCTAAAGCTAAACACATACTTTTTGATATTCTTAATTCTTTGAGCACAAAAAAACTAATTCAAAAACTAATTTACATGTCCATAAATATTCTGATAAACAATTTGAAACTAATTTGACTGAGAGCTGTTGCTGCATATGCCAGCAACAGCTTCCTGTCAGATTAGTTTCAAGATACCCAACAGGCACCTGCATAGTAACCTTGAAATTAAGATTTTGGGAATTCAGTGTTTCATGGGTTAACCATAATAACGTTTCAGAGAGCAAATCCTTCAAACCCACAGATAAGATGTGACTAATTCTTTACACTGCATGCAATGGTCCGTTTATATATTGAGAATAATTTTCATGGAAGCTGTTGTTGACTTAAATATTCAACAACGTATTTGTATTATCTCTGAATTGAAGTTTACTTATTAATTATTATCCTTGCCGTGTGTGCGCACACGTGCGTGTGTCCGGAGCTGTATCTAAAAAGGAAACTTCCTGATCCGTCAAAATTTCACGCAACAAAGGAACTTGCAATTCAAGAGGATTTGCTGATTTTGGCCATGATCCGGATTAAGAAAACCAAATTGGATCAACTGCTGGATATGTTGATATCTCGGAAACTAGTCGGAATTGGCTCAAATTTGTATACACGAAAATTCTTGACAATAGACTAGTATTCCACAACTGGGCGTGATCCAACAACATCCGGAAAAACTTAATTTTTTTACAATGTGATAGAACAGTAGGACGAGTGTCTGCAATTTCCAATTGCCCTTGCAAATGATTCTCAACATGCTGTAAGCTCTGGTATATGTGGCCTTATTAACAACTCTCATATACTATACTTTGCCTTTCTAATATCGTCCTATAATATATTTCTGTATAAGGCAGTAAAACGTTGTGCCATGTTAGCTTATTTCATGGTGACTGCCCATTGTCCACCCACCAACTTTTATGTAAAGGACTGCTGGATCGATTTCAAGCAGACTTGGCTGGAAGGACCCTAGCGTGGAAGAATTCAGAACATCTATACAGAAGTTTGCTTTGTCAATTTCGGCGACCTTGATTTATGAAAATCCAGGAAATCAATCAAAAACGGCTCCTCATTATCTGATTTCAACCAAATTTTGCTTGTTGATATTTTGGCGACCGATGTGGATTTGTGAATATATCCAGGAGATTAATTAGGAAAATATACTCAGTGGCTACGGGATCGTTTTTTTATCAAACCTGCATGGAACGACCATGTGATAGCAGGATTCACACTTCTTTACAGGAATGTGCATGGTAAGGTTAGACTTCTGAAAAACTCCAGGAAATCATTTAAAAGACTGATGCTCATTTAGCAGTTGTTGCATGGGAGGTGTCAGAATTTCTATGCACAAATTTGATAGGTCATTTCTTCGCCGGCTCAGTTGGACTTGAAATATTAAGAAATTATTTAATTACTGTATGAGACGACTCCTCATTTGCGAAGCTGGAAACCACCAAGTGCGAGAGGATTCTATACACAAATTTGATTGATCAGCATTGAGCCGCATTTCTGACAATTTTGAGGAAATTTCATAGAAGACTACTTGTTGCTGGGCCGATTTAAATAAAACTTGGATCAAAGGATCCTATGGTGGGAAGCTTCATAACTGGTATCAAGAAACTACTTCTGTCAGTATGTTCGGCAAGCATCTTTGAGATTTCCAACATTCACAGGCTATCATTATTATTAATCTGCGATTTATCGCAGATTATTGTTTTCTCTCAGGATCTTTATTGTTATTATTCTCAAGGATTTTCGCAACCTATCTCCTCCTACAGTTTTGATCTGACCAACTTCAAACTTGGGCAACTTGTAGTACCCATTGGGATCTATTTTTTACTTTTTGAGATCAGCCCAAGGGTTTTCATGATACTGGTGATTCCCTTGGCGTAAAGGTCTCATAGGAAATGTATGGGGATTTTCAGTATTGGTTTTTAAACTGCTACTACACCTAGAAATTTGATCGGATCACTACGATACTTGGTGAGGATGTTACCACTGAAGAAAATTTTTTATTTTAAAAAATGGCCGCCATTTTGGGGAAAAAATACCAGTTTTCGGGTGGTTTTTTTTTTACAGAAATGGACTCGGGATGGCAAATGGAGGAAAAAAATAGTTTTTGGACTCTTTTTTTTTCAAAATGGCCGCCTAAATTAATTTTGCTCTTAACCTAGTGATCTAATAGGTACTATATAGACTAGATTTTATATAAATTTTAAAGAGGAGCAATCCAATAGTTTTCGAGAAATGTCTAAATTGCGTTTTCTCCAAGAGTTTTATTCCGATTCTCTTTAAACCTGGTCAGATTCTAGAACATTGAGAGATCTAACTAAATGTCAATGAAAATCTTAATATCTCCCTTGGGGTCAAGGTCATTTGCAGGTCAATATTTTCAACTATCATGTTTGACATAAGTAATCTCCCTTTCATCATACACCTTTATAGACATGTTGGAAGACACGTTATTTTATACTTTAGTGTCAAGGTGACCTTTTCGTTGTCAAGACTATCGGTTTTCAAGAAATCAGCTTTTCCATGCCCAGTTTAAAACTATGGGAATTTCAACTATGGATCTTTGAACTGCTTCAACACTTAGACTTTTTTATCAGATCAGCATCAGACATGTTCAATGATCATATGAGAAGAGGGCTTATAATACTCCTTAATGCCCTGCTTTGCAGTTACTTCAGTAAATGTGTTCTAATTATTATTATTATTATTATTATTATTATTATTATTATTATTATTATTATTATTATCAATGTAGGCTTTAGAAATTCTAATGAGAAATTTCATTGTTGAGTTATTTTGGGTGGCCATAGGAATTCAATCCTTGTTCAAATAATGGTGTTCAGATGAACGTCGTGTACGTCTTGATGATATATCAATGCTGGTGTCCATATGAATATTGCGTACCTCTTGTTGATGAATCGATACTGGTGTACAGATGAATGCTGTGTACGGCTTGTTGGTAAATCAAAACCAAATTCTACAGATATGGCTATACCTTCGATTGACATAATTATTACTGGTGGACTTCCTAATATTACCAATATGATGAAAATCATGTTAATATGTTAAGGTCCTGCGTAGTGGTATAGATCTTTTCTTTGCGCATTGTGAACTATGAAAATGTATTAAAACAATGTAAATTTTCCAATTATAAACAATTATAAAATATTCAGTATCTTTCAATAAGATACATGTCAATAGATTTTGAAAATAAATTAGACATGGTATGTCGTTGATCGCAGACGGTTATGCTAAAGATTTGTTTCCATGTGATAACTCACCATAGCGGTTGTCGATTGATTGAAATGTTTACAAATCCATTGGGTGTGGTATGGAGATGTCTGAAGATTGGTTTGGATATGAAATACATTACCACCAGGTACCTATCTGGAAAACTGAATCTGATTTCGATGCGATAAGTCAATTTTTAACAGAATGATTAAAAACTTCGCAAATCCAGTGTGGTGTGATGAGGATCCATTTCCTAAATTTAATCGGCTGGATGCAAAATCAAATATGGCTACCAATGCAGCAATCTGAAAAATAAATTGTTTTCCATGGATATTGTATCATTGATGGATTGATTAAAAATTCTGGAAATCCATTGGATTTGATAAGGAAAGGAGGCCTATAAATGTTGGATAAAATGCAAAATAAAATATGGCTACAAGGCATCCATGTTAGAAATTCGGTCCGTGAGATAACTTTGCAGCAATTGACTGAAGACTTTTTGAAATCTATTAGGTGAGCTATGTGGAAGACCCTTTTCACAATTGGTATGTATGCAAATTCCGTCTTTCACGGTTTGCCTTGATCTATGGTTAAGTACAATACAACATTTATAGAGCACAATTTATCATTACATTAATCTTCAAGGCGCTGATGAATTTGTTTTTAAATGTCCTTGAATTTATTCTATGAGCTACTGATCTTAATTGTCAGTGGATTAGTAATGGGGTGAGATAGACACGGTTTTTGGTTTAATTTTGAGTGGGCGGAATTAATTTACCATATATGGAGTGGCTTGCTAGTCGCTGCATTGACATCACCGAGTGCTGTCTAGTTCATCTTTATTACACTATAATAGGGGGGGGGGGGGGGCTGCGCGTGCGTATAAGTGCATGCACATGTATGAACATGATACAAAAAGCTTAACGAGTCATGTCCTGCCTCTGATTTGTGGTGCTGGAAAGGACGGCCATACCATTTCTTCTGGGTGCTCCTGAATACCAACAACGGAATGTCCACTTTAAGGTATTCTTAAAATCTGGTGTATATCTTCCAATCGTAGGTGCTTCGAGTGTAGTAAATCGATGATGGATCTGCTGATTGGTGAGTACTTCGAGAGTAGTAAATCGATGATGGATCTGCTGATTGGTGAGTACTTCGAGAGTAGTAAATCGATGATGGATCTGCTGATTGGTGATTGCTTCGAGTGTAGTAAACCGATGATGGATCTGCTGATTGGCGAGTGCTTCGAGTGTAATAAACCGATAATGGATCTACTGATGAGTGATGGCAGAGCTTCTCCATAACTACTGCATATGGTCTGTGATGGTTAGTCGGACTAGACTGTCCGGTTACGTAAGTAAAGTGGCACTAATCCTTTAATCATTTAGCTCTGATATAGTCCAGTAGTCAATCTGAAAAAGGCCCTAAAATTGAGTTAATGGTTCAGTCCTGACAAATTTGATTTATTTGACATAATCATAAAAGTAGATCCCCTCGGCATATTATTTTGCTGAATGCCAAGAAAATGTGTTATGATTAAGCAGTATAGAGTCTTTTTGTTGCAGGTGGTAGTGACCTGAAAATTCATTTTTTAATTGTCGGTTTTTGTCGTATTATACATTATTTTGAAATCCTTAATGGCTAATGTTTTTTATATCACAATATGACTAGGAATTAAATGTTTAAAGCTTCCGCCATCACTGAAGATGAGAATTAAGGGAGCTGTGGAAATGACGCCGTCTATCCATCTGTTTGTCCATGCGTCCATCTGTCCATTTGATTTGATTGTGTATATATTTTCTTTTTGATTGATTTGTATATCCAATGGTGTTTTCTATCACAAACTGTCAGCTGGACCTTGACCGCCCTTGGGTGTTTTGAGAAATCCAAGATGGCGTCCAAGATTGCCGCCATTGCATGTCATCAGCTATAGCTTCCTTCACCTTAAATCTAGGAAAATAATTTTTCTGTCTAAATCAAGTAATCCACTGAAACAATGTATATGGTTGTTTGAGGATTACATCATAGAAAATTCAATGTGGCCGCAAAAAATGGCCATCGTTTCCTGGTGTGGGCTCTATTTTGCTTCATATTAAATTTAGGATGATAATTTTGATGGCTCTATAGGTTTTACAGGCCAATAAATCCAACAAACCATTCATAAGGTCATTCCAAAATTACCTCCTAAGAAATCCAATATGGCAGCCAATAATGATAGCCGTTTCATGATGGCTGCTATTTATGCAATAAGCTTTGCTGGTTTTGATATCTATAGCAATGGCTTTCTGTTGGTACGAACCGCTGATTCTGTAATAACCATTGATTGGTAATAATGTTCCTCAGAACATTTACGCATTATGTAGGGCTATGCTCGACTCAAAAGGCGATTTGATGACGCAAATTGGCACAAGGAACATGAATGTCAATCTGTGGGTGGATGTGTTAGCCAAACTGGTCTTCATAATCATGCTGTTTGTGAGGGCTGATCGAGAGGATGATCAGCTGCTGCATCTAGAAGTATTTAAAAAAAGTATTGCGTACTTGCTTCCAAACAGATGGTCATGCGCACCACATGCCGGATATGGTGTGTGTTCCATACAGTCCACGGAGGCAATTCCAAAAGAGGTTCTTGCTCAGTTCATGAAGAGAGAGAGCATGTCATGAGCTACCAAACGTGGCTTGGGAATAATATTTGGATTGGCATGTTTGTCGAGACAACATTCATGCGGTACACCCATGCTCCTGGGGGGTAATTGGTTTAATGCTGACGCCTGAGACACTAAATATGTGAACATCGTCCCCATGATTGTCGTAGTTTGGATGCGGGCGTGGACGACATGATTGAAAATACCAGTGCACCTGTTGATAAACACAAGTTGGGAGGGAAGACAAGAATAGCTGATGCCAAAATGGACAGAGACGCCATCATGGCAAAACTTGAATAAGGCATCAATCCTATCCGACCTACTGATCCAGTGAATCACCAAGATGTCATGTTTAACAACCTGACAGAAAAATATGGAACCTCAATGCCCAGAATACCATGTGAATAGGGTTAGCTCAGATGAATGAGTTCCTTCTGAAAATCCAAGATGGCTTACATGAGACCATTCACAAAAGGTGTTTGCATGGTAGTAACAAACATGGCAATATCGAAGACGTGAACGTGCATTACACAAACATCATTTACTCAAGAATTGACGAAAGTGTATTACACAAACATCATTTACTCAAGAATTGTTGGGCGCCAGGATAGTAGTCACGAAGTTAATGCCGATGAGGCCCTTTCGCATGAACTATCCCCAAGTGTCAATGTCAATATTTGAGTCTACAGGAGAAATGAGAGCAGCCACATTGAAATTTTCGTTTAGAAATTCTGATTTCGCTATCTGCGAGGACATTGTCATCTCAATCATACATGGCTCGGCACTACTCTGGGTAATCCATTCGCCTGGGGATGGTACATGTGAGGAGTATGCAACACGTGAAATATGACACTGTGAAGAGATTGAAAATGGGTCTGTATACCTAGTATTTGATCGGTACTGTGATAATAGTACAACGAGCGTCGAGAGAGAGAGAGAGAGAGAGAGAGAGAGAGAGAGAGAGAGAGAGAGAGCAGTTACAATTGAACAGCAAGTTATCGACAACAAAGATAGTAGTGTCCTTGATTCCTTGATCCCGAAATCATATTACTAGGCACCAGAATTAGCATCGTAGATTTAATATGAAGCAAATTAGAGGCCAAAAGAGGAAACTGTGGCCATTATTGGCGGCCATATTGAATTTTCTCTGATGTAATCCCCGAACGTGCTGATAAATCGCTTCATTGGATACCTTGCTCCTTAAAACCTATATCTCGACACCAAAATTACCTATGCTTAATGTGAAGGAAGATATAGCCAAAAACATGAAATGGACGCCATCTTAAATCTCTGAAATTGCTGAAGAGTGACCAAAGTCCACCCAGCAGATTCTGAAAGAGGACACCCTTGGCTATATACATCAATCAGAAATTAAACTATATACAAAGATTCAAGGTTCAGCCAGGCTCCTGCCAGACTGTTAGCCCTAACCCCTAAACGTTTGCTGAAAAGAAATTGATATCTGATTATACCTGTATTTTCTTTTTTGCATCCACCAAAAATCGTGTAGCTATTGGTTGTACTTCATAAATCAAGTGTCAAGTAAAAATTGCCAAAATTCTTTTTGCTACTAGATACTAGTTACAGTTACCGCTGGATTCTTGACTAATTTCAGAACCATGTGAGGTTGTCCAAACGATGTTGATAGGTGAAAAGACAGGGTCATGACTTTTGGACTTTGACTGCAAGCTTGTGATATTTAAGTTGTGGGAAATGCCGAATACGATTTGACAATTTTCCGTCCGATCAGTAGATCAAGTCATTATCCGTCGTTCGATCAGGTCATCCATCATTGATTTTTTTCCCTGTTTTTTACCATGTTTTTGCATTGTGTTCCTAAATTCATTAATTTCTTACCTCACTATTGACGTCCCCTGTCAAAAGTTGTCTATATGGAACATATCGTTACAAAACTGTTTGTAGTATTTGTCATATTTCTAATGTTTTTGTTTCAAATACTGAAGTTGTAAGTGATCAAGTGAATAAATATGAATCAACTTGAATCGACAACTATGTCTAAAGCTTGAATGGCAAGTAGATCTATACATACAGCGCCAATGTTATCGGTGTTAATACTAGGGCAGTACTACAGAAAATATGAGGTGGTTGAAATTCACATTTTGTCACCAGTATGTGCTAAAGACGTCACTCATTATAACTTATTGCCTAGACAGCAACATAGTGTAATGCTCAGATATTGCTTGGGCGTGGCCACACGTGCCCATAATAAAAGAATATGTTGTGCAATACTGAGTAGCACGAGCGTCGCGTCTCTTGGAGTAGCTCTTTTAACAATACCCCTGCGTCTAAGTCAGTTGGATCTACGCCGGACGTGTGCTAGCCTTGGTAATAACTTTACATCCAGGAGGAGCACTATGCCCCGCGTCAGGCAGTTTACATTGCAGACACATATGTCATAACTGATGGACGATTGTTGTGTCGGTTTTTATGCGTTAAGCTATCGTTAAGAAGCTTCAGCTCAGAAATGGCTCATGCATATAGAGATCAATATAAAGTAGTTTTTATTGTTGATTTTATTTGAATATCATACATGTGGTATAACCGCACGACAGTGAATTCCGGAGCGAGGAAATTATCTCGTCAGGTACAGTGTATATTGGTTGAGAGTGTGTGAATCCTTATTTAGGAGTTTAACGAATATTTCGAATTGTGGTGAATCGTTCTTCAAACCCTAGAATGATAATATACAACTTGCAACAAACAGAAGTCATTAACGCGCGATAGTCTTCTAGAAATCATGAAAATTCATTCTTCTCTCCGATTCCGGTATTGTTTTTTATTCAGCAATATTTTATTATTGTATAATGTATCCATTTCTATGGGCCCGATTGGTAAAGGAACTGTACTGTCCGTTGACAAGTCACTGTATTGTTTGTTGTGTTTTACGTTGTTCGTTGCTATTGAAATGATAGGCAATACATATGAAACCTAAATATTTTCCGATTTACCTATATCACATATGCTGTTTAGCGCATTATTTCAGCGGTCTTTAAAATGTTATTGCAATTACCGCAGGATGGCCTGATTTAAATTGGTTTCTCGTATGTTAGGAATAAATAGATCAATCATACGATAATCAATGAAAACGGCTTCTGCATTGGTCTTGAAAAATGCCCATTTGCAGACGATGACCGATCCAGTCATTCCAGCTGTACATTTTAAAATATAGTCTTCTCTTGCTCTCCAAATGGACATTTTCTATGCAAATTTAAAAAGAAAAGGGTTAACGTTTCGGTTCCCGTACACTTAGACTTATCATAATAGCCAATGGGCATTGCAGTGTGTGGGTTGGGTTAAGTAACGACACTCTACGACTTTCAAATTTGGCATTATATAATATATATTTACTATTTCCAGGAGCCCCTTGCAGTGTCAACCCGTATGCATATGGTCACGCGTTTTTAGAACATGGGCACCATCAAACTCATATATAAGCCACCTCCAACAACATTTGCAATGGATAAGAAAATAAAAAATATAAACGGTTACACACATTGCCATAAATTTTAAATTATTGTGTTGTCTCATCGAATGTGTTGGCCGAAGATATTGCATTTGACTCCATCCGTTTATCTGTCTATTTGTTTGTTCTGTAATGTGTTTGTCAGCAGCTGTATCTAAGAAAACTACTGGTACAATTTGTCTGAAATCTTTACGAGAGAGAGAGAGAGAGAGAGAGAGAGAGAGAGAGAGAGAGAGAGAGAGAGAGAGAGAGAGAGAGAGAGAGAGAGAGAGAGAGAGAGAGATGGATGGATGGATGGATGGACGGACTGAAGGCGGGAAGGAAGAGAAGGAGAGGGACATATATAAATATATGGGGAGGGAGGGAGAGAGTGTGTGCTATGGTAAACTAGGATGTATAAACTTTGATTATGGTCCGGCTAAAAATGGATCCGGATTCGGATCAAATGCAGAATCGCTGGATTTTTCATAAACTATTGTTCTGATTTGTATCCAACTTTAAAACGAGTGTGGATGTTCACATAACGTAGGTTTTTCAGATATTGATCGTGATCTGAGTAACGATCCGGATCCGGATTTTTCAAAATCTGAAAAATTACAAAATTCCGAAAGAGGAAATGGCGAGGGTTTGAGATATCTGGTTTCTCTTGGCTTGATATATTAGTCCAGTGGTTCGCGAGAAGACATTTTAAATTTTCCATTACTTTAGTATGGGAGCTTTTGGCGGGAAAATGATCCAAGATGGCCGACAAACAGTTTATCCAACAGTTTCGAAAGTGGTAATTTTGAAATCAGGATACTTAAAACCGTAGATAAAACCAATTTCGTCTTGAAAATCCATCAAATAAAAAATCCAAAATGGCAACCAAAGGCGCTACGTTTTGATTGATCCAGTGTGGCCATGTATTTTACCCATCAACTTCCCTTGCACAAACATTAATGGGCCTAATGATATCGCCCAAATTTGGGCCCTATTCATTCAGCGGTGCTGGGGAATAAGTCGTTTTCGCTAAAACTAGGTCATCCAAGATGGCCGCCGAATGATTTGGCCAATCAAATTCCCTTGAAATAACTTCGTCCAGCTCTTGGGCTGGATCATATGTAATGCCTTCTGAATCTACTGCTGAAATGGTTTCGGAAAAGATTTTTCTAAAATAGGCCAAAACACAAGATGGCCGATCGACTTCCTTTGAACAAACTTGGCTTCGTATGCCTTACGGATGATTCCTGCCACATGTACTTGAAATCCGCCCAGCAGTTCTCGAGAAGACATTTTAAATTTCCCATTACCTTATTATGGGAGTCTTTGGCGGGGAAACGAACCAAGATGGCCGCCACACCGTTTATCCGAAAGTTTCGAAAGTAGCAAATTTGAAATCAACATACTAAAAACATATATAAAACCAATTTCGGCCTCAAAATCCATCAAATAAAAAAATCCAATATGGCCGCCAAACATGCTACATTTTTATTGGCCGACGGCGGCCATGTTTTTTGATGGATCAACTTCCCTTGAACAAACTTTAATGGCCCTTAGTTCGTAATGATATCTCTCACATTTCGGCCCGATCCGTTGAGTAGTTCTGAACTATTTGGCCTGTGACTATATGGGGAGCACTCATTCCTTTGTTACCATGTAGGCCTAGGTTTATCTATAAAATTCACCTGTGATCAGATGTTTTTGGGATATCATCTAGAATTTGATTTCAATTTCAATTTGTTTAATCCGGATCATGATCATAAATCGAAAGTCTTAGGCCATGTTCTCACGAGAGACTTAACCGGCGTAAAGCAATACTGAGGTATGGCGTTATTCCAGATTAACTCTCCTGTGAGAACACGGCCTTAGTGTACGGGGACAGACATTTTGTGTCTGCCCTGATAACGCGGGTTACTGGACCAGTCTTGGGCCAGTGCCGGATCAACGCGACTCGGTATTGGCTTACAGTACTGGCCCAGTAACCTGCGTTACCAAAGTGGTTGATCTGACCTGCCCCTAATCTACAGAGTTAGCATAAGAAATGAAAGATACCTTTTCTGCTTTTCAGATTTTACAGGAATTTAAATTTTCTTTACAAATCCGAAAAATGATTATATTGTGGCAAAATACAACTAATCATTTGCAAGGAAATCCATCGATCCAGGATTTGATTGGAAAGTTTTACCGTTTTAATTTATGGTAACAACATTTCTATGTTAAGTTTCGAGTTAAATCCGACTTTTCTTTCCGACCTACAGCCATGAACAGACAGGCAGCAAACGAATAGTCAAAAGGACCCAAATGCCCTACCCCCTTTCAACATCTCCGTAGGGCAAATAGAGTTTAATAGACATGGTGTTTATCAGCTCAATATTATCGATTTTGCAATAAATACCATTCTTCATGATTTTGTTCTAGATCGTGCATACTGTCAACTCGCGCTAACGGTCTAGCTAGTTTACTCACAACCAACTATACAGTGTCGGCGCAACGGACGGTACACCGGAAAATTTAAAAATAACGAACTGCACAGCGAAATTAATTATATTGCACAAGGAACAAATATTTCTGAAATACTTTCCTATAGGTGAAAGCTAGCTAGCTGCTAGTGTTATTGGACAGATACACGACAGATACATAAATTAGCTAATGTCAGCCACACAAAGACGAGGGCATCGTTCAAGTTTATGGGGCAAAATCTTCGATTGAGAGGGGGGGGGGGGGGTGTTTGTGGGTAGGTGTGAATTTAATTTAAAATTTCTCCAGGTCGTGCGTTTTCACGATTTCGAGGAAAAATAGTTTGTAGTAATCCTAGGCGTTGAAGAAATGCTTACATCTATTTAAAATCACCCTTCAACGTCTATAATATTAATTTCAACAGTGCCACTCTCGCAGACTGAGTAAGCCAACGGTGATTTCCTCGCCTCGTGCGCAGCAACGTTCGGAATGCACTGTCGCGGGGTTATACCCCTCATAGTTGTAAGAGAATGTGCGCACATTCCCTCTGAATAAGCCTAGAGTATACTATTACACATTATATTACTTACGAGAAGGTTATTTCAGACAAATTCCAGAATCAGAACACACACTGCTGTTGCTACCAAAACTGTGTCTTCTAAGCGGTGATCATCTACTTTCGGAGTGAGTATTTGCTTCCATGTGAATTAGACAGTATGGTTGTCCGGAGACTGTTTCAGTTCAGGGTAATTCCGCACTGACTTGCATAATATCCACCACTTTATACGTCTATTTTAAATACGTAATTTATACAGCCAATAAACACAATTTAACACACCATATGCTGTTATAAAGTAATGAACATGCATCTACGCATTAAAGTATTTGATTAATGAATAAGAGCATTGATGCGCGTCAGACAAATTGATCATTAGAATATTGAACTTCAATTGCTGAGATAAAGCATCAACAGATCACTTGAACGCAATCTCTGACGGGAGCGTCTGATAGCCTAAATTGATTAGAGTGAGCCATTGTCACACGTGCAACTCCTTTTAATATAATTCGCTCTCTTTAAAGAAGTCAAGGTGACTAATTGAGGGATCCTATCTGTGGCTCAGCTATATGACGTCATAATCAAATGTCACACACTACCTTACGTCACAACCAAATGGACGTAGAATTCTGCTTCATGATGATGATGATGATGAGTGACTGTGTTCTGCAGCTGAAGTGGAAACCTATTTAAGCTGCAATCAGATTTTTTTAACTTCCCCCCACCGTGTCTTGTCCACTGCGCGTTTAGGTTCTTTCTCATCTGTAATGGTCCTAGATTACGTTCCTTGAGATCTGGTCACAAAACACTTAGCAAGTTGAGGTCGTGGTGTCATGCCTGTTGCCCGTTGGCACCTACGACGGCAAATTGTAGTACTTTCCGAGTCGTAGTTTCTGACATTAGAAGAACATGTCCGAACATAGATGGTGGCTCGAGCTACACAGTTTGTAGAGTATTGCATTTGACATTAGACTGTGTGGCCAGCAATGATTTGTAATGCCTCGCATTTGTTTGCTGTGCCATGCATCAAGTTGGTTCATGAGGGCTTTTGGCGCTGCCCAGCCATAGCAATTGCATAGCATTATGGAAAAACGTGTACCAGGCGCGGATCCAGACGGTATTGAGGGTATTGTGCAATACGGTCGTAAATTTTCAAGTGCCCTAATTTTCACAGCTACCCACCCCACACATCAACTTGGCCATACCGTCCCAACTTATTTTAATAAATATTGCATTTACTAGTTATATATGATAATGTAAATGTAAATGTATTATGTATTTTTGTTTTATTGTAATGTTTGTTATGTCTGTCTCAGTCTGGTCTCCGTCATATTTGTCACGGTGTTAACGATAATAAGCTATGCTACACGGCATGTTGCTATAGTTGTACATTATCGGTTGAGAAAAAAGCCATCAATCAAAACATTCAATGCCAGTCATTTCCACGAAATTTGGTTTCCGGCGGCATCCCTAATTAAATTAGATAGGTCGAGAGGTTGCGCCAATCAACAACAATATAGTCATTATGTTTCAGATTCTGTTGAACTTCCTTACCTAAATAATATTTTACTACTAATAACACATTGAAAATGACATCACGCAAAAGAAACGAGAAACGAAAAGTAAAGGAATGTGAAGAGATTGCAGCAAAGTGCATGAAAATCAGCTCACTTTTCAGGTAAAGAGTATGCAACATATTTTGACTACTGACTGGCGCCATTTTCTATAATTTACAACATGCATGTAAGAAGGAACGTCTATAAAGAATTTAGCCGTTAATCATAAATGAGTGACCTTAAGTTAATACTGTTAACACCGTAATATCCTCCTTTCATTAATCGACAAATGTCATTTTACAAAACATTGTTCCTAACAAGAGCCCTTTAATCCTTTAGTGACGATACCGGCCAAACCGGCCTCCTTAGTGGTCTACAGGAATGCCCATGTGCAGACCAAGAGAATACTAATTTTTGAAAATTAACAACTGGAATGACTGGCCCAGTTATCGAGCCAGCCATTTCAGTTGTAAATTTTAAAAAATTAGTTCTCTTGGCATGCAAATGGACATTCAAACAGCAAATATTTAAATTTTCAGGAATAAATTTAGTCACTAAGGGGTTAAAAGACCTGGACAAGCTTGCAGAGGGTGAACGGGTGGCTAGACAAATTGACCTAGTTTTCACCCCTGCAGCACAACGTATCCAAAATGTATCCACTTGCCAAGTTTCACTATCATACAATTGTGACATGTAAAAGTCTTAGTTTGAAACTATGGACTGGACAAGCTTGTAACGGGTGAAATGGGCGGAGGGATTGACAGACCTACAGACGAATGGGTTGATAATCTGACCTAAATTTCACCGGCTCCATAAGATTATCCAGTTACCAAGTTTCCAGGACCGGGCTGATAGACGGACAAAGCGGGGTGAAGGCCCAATGTTCCGACAGCCCAATAGTCCGACAGCCCAATCGTCTGACAGCCCATTAGTCCGACAGCCCAATAGTCCGACAGCCCATTAGTCCGACAGATTGACCAGCTAACTCAATATATCTCGCATCTCTAGGTGCACGCATGTGGGGTGATGTAGGGAGGGAGGAGGGGCGTGGGTGAGTATGTGCGTGCCTGTTTTGTATAATACCTGTCTGTGTTCCTGAGTTACGGGAATGCATGCCAGTCTGGGTGTGTGCGTCCGTGCATGTGTGTTCGTGTGGTTACGGGCGTGCTAAGCGTAGTTAGGTTGGCGGTGGTGGTGATGGTGATAGGGGTTGGGTGGGTAAGTTGGTGGTTCTGTTCACAAGATCACGCAGCAGATCTCATAAATGTGAGCCGTATGTAGGGCCGATAGGTGGTCTCTCCGTCTCTCCCTCCCTCCCTCCCTCCCTCCTCCCTACCTCGGAATCTTCCTCTCCACCCACCAATCTCTTCCTCTCCATATCCTCACCCACCCATTCTCTCTCCATCTCCTCTCTCCCTCCCTCTCGCCCTCTCTCACTCCATATCTCCATCCATCTCCTCTCTCCCTCCCTCTCGCCCTCTCACTCTCCATATCTCCATTCATCTCTCTCTCTCTCTCTCTCTCTCTCTCTCTCTCTCTCTCTCTCTCTCTCTCTCTCTCTCTCCCACCCTCCATCTCTCTCTCCCGCCCTCCATCTCTCTCTCTCTCTCTCTCTCTCTCTCTCTCTCTCTCTCTCTCTCTCTCTCTCTCCAACCGTGGTGGGAGAATTTTAGAGTACCTTATTTGTAGATAGAAGGTATCATTTTTAACATATTTTTTCAGTAACAATGCTCGTCCTGATTTTCGAGAACGTACCACCAGTACCAATGCTCATTCTGATCTCAAAGAACCTACCACCAGTACCAGTGCTCATCCTGATCTCAAAGAACCTACCACCAGTACCAATGCTCATCCTGATCTCAAAGAACCTACAACCAGTACCAGTGCTCATCCTGATCGAAAAGAGCCTACCACCAGTACCAATGCTCATCCTAATCTCAAAGAACCTACCGTCAGGGAAGAAAGTAGTCTTGCTACAATCAATGAACTAATCAGTTCTGATGACTCAGACAGTCACCAACCTAATCAGTTCTGATGACTCAGACAGTCAGCCGTCAGCAAGTGATATAAATAAACATAACTGTGATCCGGGTAATCAAGGTTCTGCTGGCTAAGTTCTAGATGAAACAGATCTAAATGATAATAATTCAATCTCAGGTAATGATCATTTCTCTTCTATTCAGTGCTTAGATTTGAAAATAGTCTAGTATTTTTATTAGGTGTGCTGTTGTGTGCCATTTTAAAAATGCTGTACATTTGGGGGTTTTCCCATTAACAGTATGATCCTACATATCATCTTTTTTGCGTTCACCAACACATGGCAAATTCGATCAAATTGTTTGTTATTTGATTTATCTATCAAATTAATAGGTGTGCTTTAGTGGTGCGGTTGGCTGTGCACATATACCTGGATCTGTATCCACAAACGTTATTCCAATGTGCGTGATTCCAGCTAACCAGGGATCTAGTGCACCAGTCTGCCGTAAGACGGGCATAAGCAAATGTTCAAAATTAGCACATGTCTAAGATATGGGCTAATGTCAGACGTTTGCTTACGCTACCTTGCGCCTTAATGATGCACTAGGCCCCCACTGCGGCGTCCCAGAGGGGCAAAGGGGCATTTGCCCCCCCCCCCCCACATTAAGATAACATACCCACATACGACTGGGTTGAGATTTGACTGGAAATTGATTAGGCCAAGTTTTGCATTGAATTAATTTGCCCCATCACCTAATCCGCCACCGGATCCAATTTCTGAATAAACCTTAAATATACTCAAAGGTTGTCAATATGTATATTGCAGGCATTATGGAATCACGTGAAGAGTCGTCAGATTTCTCCCTGCAGCAGTGCGATATTTCCACGTATGTGGGCCCCAACCTTATGCTGAGTGATTTAGAGATGTATAACTCATTTCAGAATTTGTGTATCCCCAAAGGACTATATTTCCGAAGACAAAAATCTATAATTCTTCGCGGGTGTTTCAACCAAACTGGCTCAACAGATTCCCATGGCTAATTTACATGGCGCATACTGTCGGTCATGTGTTTTCTTTGGAAAACCTGAGTCAACTGTTACTGGTGGTTTGAAGTTAGACAGATTGCTAAATGAACCAATAAAAACTGGAATGTGCACCAAAAATTTATCAACCATGAATCAAAATCAAAAATACACAAACATGCTGTGATAGATGAAAAACTGTTTTTGCGTTGCATGGAACAGAAATCTATACCAGTTAATGTTCAATTAGATACCGCTCAGGCCAAACGAATTGACAAAAATCGCTCAATGCTGAAATCAATTACAGACTGCGTGTTATACTGTGGACGGCAAAATATTCCTCTGAGAGGACATCGAGATGATTCAAATTATTATGACTGGAAATTGTGGTAATTTTCAGGCTTTACTAGATTTGCGTTGTAGAGCTGGTGACGTTATTCTTTCCGAACATTTCAAACACTGTCCTAAAATGCAAGTTACAGGTCTAAAACTACTCAGAATGAACTGATCCATTGCATAGGTTCATTAATAACCGAGAAAATTGTCACTGAAATTAAAAATAGTCATTTCTTCTCAATACTTGCAGATGAGGCACAAGATACGAGCAACAAAGAGCAATGCGCACTGATAATTCGATATGTAGATTCTAATGGCCAGATTCAAGAAATGTTCTTGAAGTTCATCCATTACGAAGATGGAACATCAGGTCAGCAGCATGCAGATTACATAACACGTGCTATTAATAAGCTTGGTCTTGATATGGAGAACTGCCATGGACAGTGTTATGACGGGGCCGGAAGTGTTGCTGGGAAGCATAGAGGGGTGTCGTCATTGATTATTCAGGATTATCCTAAAGCAGTTTATGTGCACTGTGCTTCACACCGATTAAATTTGTGCTTGATGACCTCCTGCAAAAGCCAGGAAATCAGAACATGTTAGACACTCTAGGTGAAGCCAGTAGGCTTTATTAAAATTCAGCCAAAAAGCAAGAATTGCTTAATGATGTTATTAAAGAAGTGTGTCCAGCAGAAACACGTTCTAAGGTTCTCGATGTGTGTCGAACCCGCTGGGTTCATGATTTTCTGCTGTAAGTATAGTGTATCTTTCCTTTATCACTGATTAGCCAGATGTAATACTTTCATGACTCAGTAGGCCTTTGTGATGTAGTTCATGATTTGGTACTCTATTAAAATATCATTAAATGACTTGAATAAACATATTGAAAACTTCATATTCTTCAAATCCACCACCTCTCTCACACACGCACGTAGCGGCACGCACACACTTTTCTGTACATGCCCACATGTGCCCTTTTAACCTTGGGAAGTGCCCTGTTTTGTCGGCAATACCATCATATCTTCATGCTAGATCCGCCCCTGTGTAGCATCATATAGATGCATCTTGACGTTCATGTAGACTTTACAACCTACAAAATGACTGGAAGGCGATGTTTCCTGTTACACCGCGCGTTCCAATGTCGGTAGAGCTGCAGAGGAGGAAACTCAAGATTCTGCTCTTCCTCCGCTTCTCATTGCCGTGTCATCATTCATTTCTCTGGTGTCGCATCCTGTATGCGTGAGTGAACACTGTTTTGACTTAAGTCACGAAGAGGATTGCCGCCTTGGACTGTTCTGCAACAAATGGAAGCAGTATATCAAGAGGACCTTTCGTCTCATCAATAAAGTCAACATCATCTGCATACTCCATCTCTAGCGGCATACCTATTAATGCTATTGGTGGGATTGGTCTTGTAGAGTGTTCTCAAGCAGATGATAGTGTTGTGGCGAGCTTGCAAGTGAAAAGCACTGGTGATAAACCATCACCTTGTGATCCTATTGATGATTATCCGTCATAAAGCTAGAAAAGTCTGTCAAGTGTACAAATTGTATGTCTTTAATGGGGTTACAATTTAATAAACATTCTGTTGTATATTTTGAAACTAATTTAACTGGGAGCTGTTGTCCCATATGGCAGCGACAGCTCCCAGTCAAATTAGTTTCAAAATATTCAACAACATCTCTTAACTGTATAATTACCTTGAAACTGAAACAGAGAATTAACGGTTCAAAGTAAGTAAATTGATTCCAATACGTGTAAAAAGTAAGCAGAATGGTAACTAGAAATGGAAGGACATAGCTAGAAATAGATCCCGCTTGTGTCCATTACCCCCATGACATCTATTTAATTTTAATATGATTTCTAAAGAACTTCATTGACCTTTGAGAATCACCTGACTTTGTAGTGTAAGTGTATTACGTTAGATAAAACAATTCAAAAACACAGTTAAAGTCAAATCACGCTTTCACAAATTGGACACATTAATAGGATCACCACAAGGAGATGATTTATCACACAGGCTCTTTACCACGCTTCAACTTCATCATCTGTTCGAGAACATCCATCAATTCCAAACCGCTCATTCTCAAAGCTAGCAATGCCATCGGATGGAGTTTGCGGATCGAGTTAACTTTGTCGATGACGAAAGGGGTCCTCTTAATGAATTGTTTCTAATAGCCACAAAACAGCTGAAAGCCACAAACCTCTTTATGAATAAAGGCAACCAGACTTCACACATATGAAGGAGACACATGATGGCACCGTGTTTCCGGCCGAAATGAAGTGTAGGGCGTGTATTGGATATTGGGATAATTCATGAATCAATTTCCTCACTCAATCATAAGACGTCATAATCAACTACGCAACGTGTATGCTGACGTCATAATCATGACATCATGAATGATTCGATTATGTCCGTCTTTAACGCTTAACAGCCCAACACGTACGAATTATATGTTTTTGCTATTTAAGAAGCATGCTGTTGAATATTTTGAAAGTAATTTGGCTGGACGCTGTTGCTGCCATAGGCAGTAACAACAGCCAGTCAAATTAGTTCCAAAATATTCAATAGGATGCCTGTATAGTTTTCTGGAAATTGATAATCAGGGAGTTTAGAGATCGATCGATCCTAACACAAGCGAGGTGTAGGTGAATCTTAGCTAGAGATGGGCGAGGCATAGCTAAAAATGGAAAGGTCCACTCCTCTGCATTTCAAAGTAAACCGCTGTATAACTGGAAGAAGCGTCGCATTCCAGTCCTGGAAGGTTGGGATTCGTAGCTTAAAAATGTCAATGAAAGTAAAGATGTACTTATACAATGCTACATGAGTTTCAATAACGCCATGCCACTGTGAGAGCGGTGCAGATCCAAATGCCCTTATTAACCAACTCGATGCATGGCATCGTAAACATGACTCATCATAAATGACCGTTGGCCACACAGCCTAATCTCATACTCAACACTTTGCAAACTATCTATGAGAGCAGTGCAGCAGCGATGACCAATTAGACCAGGCGTTAGCCAATTTTATTTATGAGAAATATGGCAAAAGATTCATTCATGGTAATCATGAAAAAGCTAAATTTATATACATAACGTGCTTCTGTTATCTGGTCTGTCACAAACTACCAGGACAGTGATTTTGAACGTACCTCGTTTCTGGACAGTGTGCCCTTTTAGGGTTCAAAAGAATAATTTATATTTATTTATAGGAACACCGACCTGGTCTAAACTGGTTTTGCTGTTCTTCCCCATACTTGTACACATGAAAAGCAACATTGACAGTGAATGTTCGTTGTTCTGGTCAATGAACAGTGGACTTTTCTAAAGCATGTTACATAAATCAGTGGGGTGAATGGGTGCCTATATTTTGTCTATTAGTGAACGGGGCAGAGCTTCGTTTTGTGCAGCGAATGTAAAATTCACCATGTCTTAGAATGTTTTGGCATGAACTGGCAAATAGTTAATTTTGTCTAGAAAGAGGATGGCCTGACGAGCATAGATTGGCTGATGTAGAGAAAAGAATACGTTAAAGACCGTTGGCAAACTCGTGATGAACATAATCACATCATTAGTCGGGTTGACCACTAAAGCATTCTGTGGAGACGATCCACCCACCAAGAACAAATATCTTCCCCAATACTGTGATGGCTTCCCATATTGACCTTTAATTACTCCATGAAAAAGGTCTTCAAAACCATCCATATTTTATACATCTGAAGAAGCCAGGGTTCTCACTGAATTATTATTATTATTATTATTATTATTATTATTATTATTATTATTATTATTATTATTATTATAGCTTCTTCAATTATTGTCTGATAGTCATCAGGGCAGATAGTCGGGTACGTTTTCAGCAGCAGCCTTTCAGGCGACTGCTGCAATCAGCTGATGAATCCGCGTACATCGATTATAAAACTTGCCTTTCACGAACCCGTTCAATAATCCCTCAGCTAAAATACTGTACTCGAACAATAAATCCTTGAATCTATTACGTAAGTCCAGATTGCCCCAAAGAAAGCTAATTCAAGGTGGAAAACACTGAGAATTATGACTATATTGTTGTATACTGGAGATTTGAGGACTTGAATTGAGAAGGATTTCAAGGGAACTGCCATGTTATATGTGTGTCCATTTTCATCTGCAACTAGCACGGTCCATTTCATTGACTTGAGAACTACATCATTTGTCGTTGGGGGTGAGATGTAGGGTACATGTACGAAATTCATCAGTAATTATCTGTGAATAATAGCCGTTTCACAAATGCAGTTTCAAAACTGAACCCGATATAATTCATAGCAAGTCGTTGGTATTCTGACGTAAACAACCAATGATGCCTTCATATTTAGTAGTCAGTTGTTTGGGCTGTGTTTATAGTTTTATGAAGCTCGAATTTCGCCAACATCAAGCTTCAATACAGTAGATTTCCATGGTTCCACTGTCCCTCTACTGCAATTAAAACTGCATCATATGGCATGCCATTTACTTTGCGTTGAGGTGCATCTGAACACTGCTCATCCAAATTGAGTCCATGCAGAGTTTGAAAAATGTATTTGTTAATAGTGGTACTTCGGGAGCATTGATCTTCCAGGTGTGAACAGAAGTTAGTTTATATAGAACATATATCGAATCACATCATTGATAACCACTAATTACAGCTCAATAAGTCACCATATCTTTATCTCACAGATAGCAAGCAATCTCTTCCGTTGCTAAGTTTGAATTACTTTTAGATATCATAAAGAAACATACATTCATTTCATTGGTAGACAAGAAATCTACATGTCTACAGTTACCGAGAAATATAGATTTCAACATTCATTTCATTAATATACAATACCATCCATCGCGATATAAAATGATCAAACCTATAGGAATAGTGTTTAATTCCAGAGTCGTCCGCAATAGGGTAAGTGAACCTGAATATAGCCCAGCCCCCGCCCTGAAAATTATGCAACACGGCATAACTTCCTCATTTGGGGTTTGTTGTGCATGTGTGCGTCCATGCCATTGCTGGCGTTGGGTTGGGGAAGAGAGATGGACGCTGCTGTGCAATATTCCGACAGGTACCACTATCTCTGTGCACAAAACTATAGTTGTTAATTGTGTGGGCCTACTTTGATAGTGAAAGTACATAGCATGCCAACAAAATCAGTTTGACCAATGTCTACGTTACCATGAATAAATGTAACTGTAGAACCCTTAAAGGGTTCGCTGTCCGGGAATTTGGTCAGCAAGACAAAGCTTTACCTGACATGTCTCTTGATTGGACAGGTCAAACAATAACCCGATGGATTGAATGGTTTTGCCAAAAAATGTGGTTATTTTTCATTATGGAAAGATAGACACCCATCCGAATTGATTTCTCTCCCATGCCTTCGGTAAATTCCACGTCCATTGTCTAGAACAAGGAAAACTCAATGTCAATGTTATTTTTCATTTGTACAAGTATGAGGAAGAACAGCAAAACGAGTTTGGACCATATCAATGTTCCCATAAATAAATGCCACTTTTGAACGCTAAAAGGGGGCTCACTACCCGAAAATAGGCGAGTCAGAAATCACTGTTGATGACCATTCAGTTCAATGGGTGTAGGCTGAGACCTGCCAGCTTTCCACTTTCGAAGAGGCTTCAGGCCAAATGATGTCATAATCCATGATGTCATAGGATACGGCAGCGCAGAAAGTGTTACAATTTTCAGTATTGGGTGCCAAAAAGTATCATAAGATCAATTTGTTAACTGTATGCAATCAAACGTAAATCATAACCAATAAAGACGAAGAAGAACATAAAGAAGTTTATGATGTTTGCAACCAATAAGACAGCGTGGAGAAGGTTGAAATACACTGTTTGCAGTGGAAAGAAATTTCAACCTATTAATTTTAGCTGCAGAAAAATGCATTTGTTCACTTTGTCTCTCCCTATCTTCTAAGTTCTAGCATGTGAGAACATAGACAATCTTCTACGATCACGCTCATTGAGTGCCTCCATTGAATAAAAAACATTCTTCTAATTCTTGGCGGACGTCGGGCGTGATTTAGCCATTTGCGGCGCTATGATCTCACGTTTCCAACCTGGGTCCGTAATTATTATGTACACCTCAAAACACCTAAAACCACAATAGGGGTGTGTGAGGGGTGTATTTTTAAATATTGACCAGAATAATAAGCATGATACTCCGCAAGCCGTGAAGCTAAATGTTACCAAACACTAGTAGAAGCCATCTTGTTGTAGATGACATTGATTGAGTTTGAGGATAAGTGTTCTAATGTACGGACCACAGGCTAATGGTCGAAATCATGTCTCACACGCACGCACGCACGCACGCACGCACGCACGCACGCACGCACGCACGCACGCACGCACACGTTTAAACAAAAAGTAAATTGCATTTCCCATGTCAAATTATTGCCAAAACTTTTAGTCAAATTGGTTTCAAAATATTAAAGAACATGGCGTGAGATGCAGTGCGGACAACAAGGCCTATAATATTGTTGAGTCAATAATTATTGCTACGGGTAAAAATCCGATAATCCATTGACTTAAAATAAATAGGATGTGGTATTTAACGCATAATTGACTTTTTATTACAATCATTTCTTCTGCATGAGATTCCCGTATTTTAAACACCACATTTACACTAACGGTCTTCCAAGTGCACCGTTGGCTGGCTCTTGAATCACATGTAGGAGGGGCGTAGCGCGTGGATGATTTTTGGTTGATTTGGGCGTGGTTTAATTATCAACGGGCACACATGACCGACATATAGCATATTAATTAACAATCACTCCTTCATTTTACCAAATATTATATGAAGCAAAGTTTATAGGCGTACTGCATTTAGTCGTGTTAATTGGATTCATATGTTAGATGTTATTAGTCAAATTTCAATGATGGGTAAACCGAAAAGTGATGCGTGGAATAATTTCGACAAAGTTGATCAGAATAACAGCATCTTTTACTGGACGGTGTGGCTGCAGAAGAGAGCAACGCCCTCCAGTCAAACTAATCTTATAATATTCAGCAGCGCATCAGCCTACGCTTCACATAATCGATGTTACTAGAACACTATAAAATGCATCTGCTATTTGTAAATTGAAATATCATGTATTATTTCCTTAATAAAATGTTCAACATTATTACCACAACATCGTTATTGGGCCTCGTACTATGATGTCACCATCAATTTCCATTACCTACATGAAGGGCCAAAATACGTTTACACGTTTAATAAATGAACGTTTAAACGGTTAACCTTTCCGTTCCGAATGCACAACCCTAATTCAATGTCACTGTGACGAGGTCCCGTGACATGGGCCCGATTTGAGTTCAGTAGACGAATGCAGCTATTTCATTTGGTTTGTGTTGCGCCCACATGAAAGATGGGTTGATTGTTTATAACGTTTCAGCGCCAAGCATATCCTGTGTGTGTGTGTGTGTGCGTGCGTGCGTGCGTGCGTGCGTGCGTGCGTGCGTGCGTGCGTGCGTGCGTGCGTGCGTGCGTGCGTGCGTGCGTGCGTGCGTGCGTGCGTGCGTGCGTGCGTGCGTGCGTGCGTGCGTGCGTGTTACTGACGGCGATTACCAGCTAGCTCTAGATTAGTTTCTATGTGGAAAGATGTGTATATTTTTCAAACAGTGATGCTGTAGGCTCTTGTATAAAAGATGATAAAAACAACAGACTCTCCGGCGGAAATGACAATTTAGCAGTACGTGAGAGGAGCTTTTGACTTTAGAGACCCGACCCAATACATTATTGAAATTGAATTGTCAGAGATATTCCTTTTACTCATTTGAAAACAGTTTGATTTGAAGTCATTGCTGCCTTAGAGAACAACAGTTTTAGTCAATTTATTTTCAAATTATATACCAGATTTCTGCATATTAGCTTTACAATATAGATAATGGAATTTATTTGCGCTTATGACAACATGATCATACCAGACGTCCATCTTTCTATGCGGATGATAATGAGTATGGAATGTAAGGAGTTTATCTATAGCCATCATACAACAGGTCAATATTTCAGCTGGTATAATATCAGTACATGTGAGAACAGCTCCCAGTAAGTAAACTGTTGTCAAATAATTCTGACTCGCCGGGTCAATGCCTTGTTAATTATCTATTTAAGCCTTTTAGCCCAGATACCCCCAGTATCTCAATTCAAATAACAAAGGTGTTGAATATTTTGAAAGGAATTTACCTTGAAGTTAAGCAGCATTAACTCCCAGTCATATTAGATTCCAAATTTTGAACCTACAATTTCCTACAATGCGAGATGATTGTTGTGTCTGGTACGTGGGATTGAAGGGGTTAATAAGGACTGTGAAGCTGAGGGCAGATATGTATTGATAACAAATTAGAGGTCGATAATAACATGACTCATACACGCATATCTATGTAACGCATTGATTAATTTTGTATCATTCTAATTGGCGATAATAAGTTGTTTATTATTTGTTCAATTTAACTCGGTGACGACATCCATGATCAATAGGTGTGCTATAATGAAGCCATCTATCCACAACTTGGTCAACGATACATATTGTAGAGTCTACTTTCCTTCCAGAGGCTTTGTAATTTTTTTCAGAACAGTTTACCACCCAGGAGAGTGTATTTCAGTCCGCAATGCATAATTCTAAAAAAATCGACATTCGCGATAGGCATATCTTTCATTCACTAAATGGAGACAATTTTGGGCCACGGGTCTTTGATTGAGTGCACTACTCGTGATAGACGTCAGATGCGCGAGAGTGATGCTTGGAACTGCTTTACATCTTTTACACAATACAGGATGGGACCAAATGCGTAATGTCACTTCCGAAGGACCGCAGTTTTTACACTTAACTCGTGATGAGGGGAGAGGCAATGATGAAGAGCAATCTCGTTGATTGTATAAGCTGAGTAACACATGAAAGAAAACCAAACTGGTAATTAGAGAATAGTTTGTTGTGCAGCATATGGCCCATAATATAATCTTTATGAATGCCTTCTTATAAGTGGCATACAACAGACGTCATGGTCTGTAGTTGGATGGTATTTTTTTCTCAATTTTTTTAATTGGGGAGACGTTAGCCAATTTCCACATGTCCGGAATCTTACCCATTAATATACACTGATTAAAAATGATATAAAATGAAGAAGTAATTGCATCACGGGTTTCATACACTATTTTGGGATGACGTGTGTCCGCACCTGCTGACTTGCTGGTATTTATTTAACTTCTTTTTTCTAGGATATTTTCTTGAGAGATAAAAAAAAGAACACAACGGGTGGCAATAGGTGGAGAGCTACGGTTTTAGTTGCAGTATTGGTGTCAACATCATCTTGTGTAAATACACTGGAAAGGGATGTGTAATATGTTTACCTTTTTCTTTGTCATCAGATGTTGAGGTACCGCCTGGTTTTACTAAATCACTGACCCGCCACCACCCCCACCCCCGATCGCGTTTTTGGTTTGGAAACCAAACATATTTCCAAAACGATTTGGGATCCGTTTTTACTTTTGTGAATCTTACAACAGCGGTTAACATAGTTATTATAGTTATCCCTAAATCTAGAATATTTGGTATTTTTTCACAACCTGCGGTTTTAATGATTGCATCACAAGCATCTTTGTTTATCCATGAAGGTGTAATTGTAAGCCTGCTGTTCTGAATAGTTATTTGAATATATGTATCAATCAAATTATTAAAAATATTGTGGAAGTAGTCTCAGATATCGTTTACACATTCACTATTCAGCTTTTCTTCCGAGTTTGCATTTAACAGCTGGGTTCTCATTTGGATGATGTCTCCTCTGTATAATTGGAATGTTCTGGGCTTGTTTGTAGTATTATTATCAACATAGAAATAGAATGATCATTATTTCCGACCGGATTATCAATGTGTGTGCATTGTGTGCGCGCGTGCGTGTGCGTTCTTCATTAGTACGGTCTAGATCCAATATATTCTCTTGATTTACCTATATATAGAGATCGATAGAGATCGATATATACAGTGATTTATAATGTAATTGTAATATGTACTAGATAACTATACAATGATAAATATACAAATTAAATTTGCAATATGGACTGATGTGATTTCACACACTGTCCATGCATCCTCTTGTTTATGAACTGGCCTGGATTACAATACCCAGTTCTTATCAAGATTTTTACAATACGGTAGGCTACAGTACAATACAGTAATGAACAAATGTAGTATGTTGCGTCCATTGATGAGGTCCAACTATAACATTGCTAATCATTTCATATGGTAAACATGTATTGAGCCCGTTCCTTGTCGAGTCTTGTTTTGAAGCAATTTAGTGTTGCGGCTGCTACGACGTGATCTGGTAAAGCATTCCATGAGTCTATTATCCTTGAAGAGAAAAACTGGTGTCGAAGTGCTGTCCTACAGTACTGTTTCTTGAGTTTATACGGATGACCTTGCTTTATTGTGTTTGTGTCAAGCTCTACGAGTTTACTATCAACATTGTAAATTCCATTGGTATACTTTTAACCCTCTATCATGTCGCCATGTACTCTTCTGTATGTCAGACTCGTCAGTATCAGGGTTCTTAATCTGTCCTCATACTGAAGTGTTAACAGTGACGTAATAAGCTGTGTCGCCCTCCTCTGCTCAACCTCAATGAGCTTTATATCCTTAACAAAACATGGTGCTGCAACTACGTTAGAGCGGTACTAGAGCGATAAATATACTTCAGTGATGGTACATCCAAATATTTCTATGAGGACCTTATTAACCCAGTATCTTAATTGCCTTGTTCACCTGTCCCTCTGTATGTATGGAGAACTTTAACTCCGTCTCGTCATCGGCGTTGGCACCCACGCCATTTTCCACTGAAGTTGTCTCCAGCACTACCATGCCTTCTTTACTGGTCATTTCATACATGTAGCAAGAGTTGTCGCCACCAAAATGTACGACCTTGCATTTTGAGGCATTGAACCCAAACTGCCAAGTATGCGACCAGTCAGTTAGTTTGTACAGATGATCTTGAAGTTCTTGGTGGTTACTCTCTGAACGGATCTGGGCGTACACATTAGTGTCATCCGCAAACATCTGGGCCACACACTTTATGTTATGTGGCAAATCGTTGATGGATACAACAAAAAGAAAGGTCCTGGGACACTACCTTGTGGTATCCCACTACTCACATGGGCCCAATTTGATGATGCCCCATTTAACAGCACTCGCTGCTGTCTATTTCGGAGAAAGTACCTGATGCTTACTTGCCTGTAATGTCATAGCCATTTAGTTTGACTAACAATCACTGATGTGACACTGACTCAAAGGCTTTGGCGAAGTCAAGGTATACAGTATCAATTGATATGCCTTCATCAAGAAAACTTGTCCAATCTTCAAGTACAGCAAGTAGATTTATTGGCGATCTGCCGCTAAGAAAGCCATGTTGACGCTCTGTCAACAAGTTATTTTCACGCATGTGTAACATCAACTTATTCCTAACTATTGAGTCAAGTGTTTTACAGACAATGCTTACTAAGCTAACCGGTCTGTACTTTCCAGGACTACTCATTTTTCCTTTTTTAAAGATACGTGTGACATTGGCTTCCTTTCAGGCTTGGGTTACAAAACCTTCATTTACTGGCTTGCTAAAGACAATCCACAACGGGTTGCTTAGCTCTTGTGGCAGTTCCACCAAGATCCTTTGGTGCATTCCACCCAGTCCGGGTGACTTTGAGACATTTATCCTCTTCAATTTCTTGGCCACGACTTCCTCACTGAACTCAATTTTCTCTAACAGTTGCACATTACAGCTTTCGAAGTTAGGCATATTAAGAAGATCTTCATTGTTAAAGATGTTGCTGAAGAATTTGTTTAAGACATCAGCTTTATCTTTCTTAGATGGTACCATAATTCCATTTTCAGTTTCACGGTCGTCTACACTGTCTTTCGTTTTAACTTACTTCTGGCATGAGCGTAAAAAGCCTGTGGATTTTGTTTCGCTTCACTGGCAATTTTCTTTTGAAATTCTTTCATTGCTTTACGGCATGCCCGCTTTGCCTGATTTATTGCCTTTGCATATTCTGTGTAATCCTTACATGTTCTTGTTCTCGTACACTTTTGGACAGTCATCCTTTTATCGTTGTCTTTCCTAGAGATAGTTTGTCCACATGCCTTTTGATTTTTTGACAGTTTAGCACATATCGTTGGAAGAGTTTTATTTACAGCATCTATCACACCACTTGAGAAAATGTTCCAACTGTCTTCAGCATTTAGGGTTGCTAGGTCCTTCGTGCAGCTGTAGCTTGACACTACCTCCCTCATTTTGATGTAATCTCCTTTCGCATAGTTTGCTTGGAGCAGCCTCCAGTACCTTTTGTATATATGACTACACCTCTCCTTGCCGAGGTGAGATTGTCGAAGGCATCGTATCCTTCCAGCTGAATTTCTGATGATTGAACAGGTAGTTGCATTTCTGTGGCAGAGTGTCTCTGTCAAGCAAATCATGTCAGAGTGATTGAGCACTATAACATTTTCTGCCCGTTTTAATATGTAACAAATTAGACAACATTAGAGTATAGACAATTCAACTTGCTCTGTTGCTTAGTGGTTGGTTGCTATGCTACATTCTCAGTGTGGTGGGTCTCTGCTCTCATCTTTACTACCTCTTGCTTTCTTCAGTTTCTTGATGTATTAATGACTTCCCCCACCCCACGAATCTTCCAATCTATCAGATGGTTCCATTTTGCTAATTGTCTCGTGCCTGCGAATGTCTCAGTCCATGATCAGTTCCTCTATGTCATGTCTTTCCATTGGTGCCATCTTTCTTGACCCAAACTTTCTTCAACATTCCATCATCACACTATGATATATCTTTGGCCACTCAGAGGGTATGTGTGTGATCCTCTTCAGTTGATATAATCCTTTTAGTGCACGTGTTCCTTCTCCTTTTTTATCCAAGTGGCTTAACTTCTCAAAACTTTTGTTGATATCTGAAATATTACCATAGTCTCATTACCAGGTCTTCATCATGTTTGATCCTTTGATCTACTACACATCCACTTTCGGGAAGGTTTAAGATTATGAGATTGCGTTTCCTGACTTCTTACTCAATGAGCTCCATGATACTCTATCTTGTCACCTCAGCAATATTTAAACTTGATGACGTTTTAGCTTCTCGTTCATTTTCTGTTGTTCGTCCCTAAAGAGATGCATGTCTGACTTAACTTGGGTAACATCATTCTCGACTGATGTAAGCATTCCGTCTAATTCTTCCTTGAGCGCTTCCATACGCATTTTGCATCTCTCTTCAAATAGGTTATCAAACTTCACTGCGCTCATAGCTTACTCGTTACATTCAGCACAATACCAATGTATAAGTAAAGTGCCATTAGAGAGTATTTCACACTCTTTGTCAGACAGCCCTGAGCAGCTTAGTCATAACCGCTTCTCGCTCCCTTCACACTCAACACGTTCTACATGGGGCAGATGGCTTTCCTTGCCTGATAGCTGTACTGGCTGGTTTCCGCTGACGAGGCTGGGGCCCCATCGCCCCAGTGTTTGTACCTTGCTTGATAGGCATACCTGGCTTAAGTCAATACTGTGTAATGTGCTCACTGGTGTATGCAACTGGTTAACTTTAGTTAACACAATAAAATATACCAAGATATAACAAGAATTAGTTTCACACACAATTAGTAGGTTAGAATAAATAGGAATTACACATCCAGTCATCTTCAAAGGTTGGAGGTTTCAGCTTTTCAATAAATAACAATAAACACTCATGAATACTGGAGTCGATTCGAGTCCGGGAAAGGTGGTCTACCTTTCACTAATTTATCGCTTGTATATATGACTTATTAATTGAATAAATCTCAATAGCCGTATTGCAGGCTTTACAATTAATTTTGACTGAATATCAAATCTGTGATATTTCTATACTAAATTTATCAATGATTAACAAATACGTTTCTACAAACTATATCATACACGGAGATCAACTAACGATGTTATCTCGTCTCAAGAGCGTAGTCAGAACTGTCTATAAACAAGGCATGCATGATATCACTCTGATAATGTTTCACAGGGCTTCCGCGGTAATTTCCAAAATCTAATGACTTTGATTGGTTAACACTCTTCTTCCCACACACAAAAGATGGTCGGACTCAACTGGTCAGAACCAGTATGCAAGTGATGCCTCTTGACAGTCTATGCATACATTTCTGTTTTGGCAAAACACACCAAGCATCAATTCCTTGCATACTTTAAGCTTCTGACATATTAATTATGTTGTGACAACAGCGTTAACCACTAAAGTATTGACTCATGAGGATTACTTTCCTATAGGAGAATTATATTTGTATTCGCTAACTAATGGCTACGAGTCATTATGATGTATGCCTGAGTGATCTCTGACCTGCCATGTACATGCTGGTTAATTACTAGAATTACACATGCATCATGGGATTTCTATTGGTACTGAATCACATAACTGGATCTGTATACTCTATTCATGCTATCTGACCAATTTCCTCGAATCATGCAATATCATTTCTTAATTAACCATCTTGTAAGATCTTGTTGTATTAAATACCAAGAGGTCACCTTAATATCTATCTTGAACTTAATCCAACAGAGTCTTACTGTCATGGTGTCTATAACGTATACCAAGGTGGCAGAACCAGATTCTAGCCTTCAAAGGGTTACAGATTCAGTTTATTCCTCATAACGGATTATGACTATGACTTTACGTGGGTTGAATATTTGTCTAAATTATTCACCCTGAATCCTGATTGTGAAAATGACAAAACTAGATTGATTGTGGCAACCAGTCCTAATCAAACATAAATCTAATATGGATAATCCAATTTGTCCATCACCAGTGATCATAATTATCATTTAGAAACCCTCAAAACATTCACATAAAATCTATTATTTATACCTTCAGCATACAACATGCATAATTATAATAATAGTAGTGGCGGTAATCGGATATCCTGTCACGATATAAATACTTATTACATAAATGTTACACCACCACTCTATCCTGTCTACAGCGACCTATATAAACGGTCATATTACTCATTGTCAATAGCGGCATAAATAGTTGGCCCTATTCTCAGTGACGTATTATGATGACGATGTCATGAATATTCAAGACTGAGGATGTGACCTAAAACATGCCAAGAGATCACCTTAATATCTATCTTGAACTTAATCCAACAGAGTCTTACTGTCATGGTGTCTATAACGTATACCAAGGTGGCAGAACCAGATTCTAGCCTTCAAAGGGTTACAGATTCAGTTTATTCCTCATAACGGATTATGACTATGACTTTACGTGGGTTGAATATTTGTCTAAATTATTCACCCTGAACCCTGATTGTGAAAATGACAAAACTAGATTGATTGTGGCAACCAGTCCTAATCAAACATAAATCTAATATGGATAATCCAATTTGTCCATCACCAGTGATCATAATTATCATTTAGAAACCCTCAAAACATTCACATAAAATCTATTATTTATACCTTCAGCATACAACATGCATAATTATAATAATAGTAGTGGCGGTAATCGGATATCCTGTCACGATATAAATACTTATTACATAAATGTTACACTACCACTCTATCCTGTCTACAGCGACCTATATAAACGGTCATATTACTCATTGTCAATAGCGGCCTAAATAGTTGGCCCTATTCTCAGTGACGTATTATGATGACGATGTCATGAATATTCAAGACTGAGGATGTGACCTAAAACATACTTGACCCACACAGTGTCAAAGGGTCATCTGCAAATATTTAGCTGGGTACCAAAAGGTAACCGTGGGGTTCACGGCTAGCTAGTCACAAATCCCATATTTACAATCTGTTTCTAGGTTAGTTGAAATTAACAGTGCTTTTATCGGAAAGAAGATATTTACTCGCAGTCCCCAAATTTACAGAATTTTGTTTAGTTTCTCCCGGTCCACTAGGATATCAAGGGCATCTGATTCTTCATTTGTATCAACCCATGCTTGCTAGATGTTGTGCAGGAGATAAATTATTCATACAATGCAGACCTAATGACAGGGATGTGCATCATCTTTTAATAGGTTCATACTAGGTGATATTTAGCTCGCTGGTTTCTTTGTTCAGAATTATAATCTGTCTGGCAAGCTGTCTGTCAGTTGCTTGGAATACTTCCGGTTTAGTGTGCCCATTTGCTCTATTCCACTACATAATTAATTAAAATTGGCGGAACCTCAAGAATTTTGTGTATTTAGGTCTTTGGCTACACATCTTATACACTCATTACATACAAATAAACTATTTTTTGATTATTCAACTTGTAAACAGAACATTTATTTACTCAATTCTACCAATTCTAACAGGGTTAGTTACAACATTATTTGCTTAGCAACAATTTCAAAAGTAACATATTTACATTACTTCGCATAGCCTTCTACTACTATTTCATAATATGGTATTATATCTTTATACTATACCATACAATAGAGAAGCAATAGAGGAACACTTGTGGCTATAAAATAATTCACTAAATATTAAGAACAATGTTAGTTTTGAAACATCACTGGCTCTAGCGACGGCTACACATGTTATTAGCTAAAACATTTTCTACATATCCATCTAAGACATTTTCTATTGGCTTAAAATGTTATTCTATCATATTCTAATACCATACCAATGCAAATTTTATATAAGTATACACAAATACATCACTTTGTCTTAAATGGAATGACCACATGCAAAGATAACGTATGAAACAGAATACTGCCTTGATAGTTAAAACTATACTAATTAAAGCATAACTCGGTGAATTTGCATAGTACAGGTAAGAGTTGAATTGAATAAACACCACACATTGCATACATAGCATGCACATACGCTCATATTTCTCATCCCACACCGCCAAAAATAATTAAATACATGTATCATACCTTGTGAATGATTATTTGCTCTATACCTGGTGATTATAGCTTCGCAGAAAACAACATTAGATATATCAGAATCGTGTTGCAATCATAAAAAACTGATCTAACATCAATATCTGGGTACTTAATTAATTTGATTAACATAAACAACTGGTTTCATACGTTATCATGACCTCACTGCAATACTGTCAGATGATTATCACCCAGAATTACATTTCTAATGCTTTCTTATCTGTGTCTTTTAACTTATACATTCTCATGGATTTTCCAGTAGTTTTTGCTTCAGAGACTATCCGTACTATTTTGTTCTTCTCTATCCAAATACAATCCTTACGTGTTGTAGATATCGGATTGTCTTATGGGAAGTCATGACCCCGGTAGACGTCTTATATTTGCAAGTAAGACCTCAGTGAAATTATTATTATTTGAAAATACCAGGTGAGCTTGTGAACTGAATTAATATGAATAGATAAATATATAGTAGGAAGCTGCACTGGATGACTTCAGCCAGTGCTGATGATAGGATACAGTTTCGCGGAAATAGAATAGGTTTCGCAGAAATAGAATAGGAACCAGATTGAAACTGTAGTAGTATATTCATCATAATAAGCTAGAAGTTAGAATTGATTGGAATAAGACCAACGGTTCTGAGTTGATGATGTCTGTCAATAGTTGAAGATAAAAGTTGTTGCTGTGGGATCGGCATACACTTTTATGAAATTCAGCAGTCATTTAGGTCGTTAGTTTAGTAAATAATAGAGCGGTAAGAATAGATACGAATCGATGGGAATCGAGAGAATTATAGGAAACAGACTGACATGTAGTTGTTGACGGTCGGCATTCCGACTCCCTTAAGCAAGTACAACAACACCAGCTGGCAATGAGATCATACAGCTCATGTGCTTATTAACGTTCGTTTCCTACAGGCTTATCCACGATAGGCAAGGGACAGGACAGAGCCATTGTAGCGTCCTGTAGGAATTAATAACACAATCGAAATTTGTATATCAACTATATGTCTATCAAAGAGAGGCATGCAACAACAACACATTTCGTAATGTTGTTAGTTAGCTGACAGATCGCATCAAATCAGAACCAGCTAGAACCGATTTGCCAGAGTTAGCGTGTAGATATAACATGTTTAGTAATGAATCCCTAGAAGAGAAGCCCAGAGTTTGATTGGCCGAGATGACGTCATAATCAATGAGCATCTAGTCAAACTCTGTGGCAGAGAAACAAAAAGAACTAGGTTTCAAAGTTAAATCGAGTGATAGGCGAACAGGGATTGGTCAGAACGACCAACAGAAATAGGTACGAACTTCTAGGAAGAGATAAGCAGATGTTGATTGGGGGACAAGAGTGTGTGGACCAATCAAGCTGTGGTTATAACTACCTAGAAGGATGAAAGAAACAGAAACTATGTATTACGATATATATAGATCTATATATCGCGATATGTATAGGAGTTAGGAAAATGTAAATTGTATATAATAGGCACTTTGTCTATTGATTCTTTAATCTTTTACCATCAGTGATTCGAGTAGGTAACCTTCTACCTCTGCGAGTTCGCAGCGCAGTGTAGCAGTAGTATAGAATAGCAGTTGAATAGAAAATCGTGTAATTATTCTTAATGATATATATACAGTTTAGCCTTTTATCTTCGGCAGCAAAAGTCGAATTTGTTATAAGTATATTAGTAATAAATAGCCATAATAATATAAGCAGCGAGTCTAAGTTGTATTTTACTCCAGAAGCACGAAACACCATCGTGCCTTACCTGAATCGTTCTGATTAATCAGATAGGCCCGTATTGCTAACAAAATATCTTCACAACATCGGAAGAGGCGAGCCAGCAATAAGCACCGCTATAACGTCGGAAAGATAGATTGTCGCAGCAATCTATTAACCATCATAAGTCTTTCCGGAGTCATAGTGGTCGTCATAATCGTGTGTAAATCGGAGACCGAAAATCTTCAGTGGCGAGCCTGCCAGGATTGGAGTAAAATAAACGCAAACTGTAAGTACTAATGGCCCAAGTAGACCGGCCAGCTAATATTGTACTGAAAGACATTGCCGACCGTGTACAGGTATTCGTAGAACTAGCGAAACAATCCGAATCTGCCAAAGTAACTCAGCATAGAGAATACAGTGACGATTCATTGATAAAAATAACAACCGACATTAATTGCCCTGAACAACCCCGACTTCAACGAGTAGTAGTGTGTCTGTACTACCGGTAGACATCTATAAAATGGCGTCTCCATGTAGACCCACCGTACCAGCCGACCCAGGACTACCTCCAGTAGAAATACCCCAACGGACTGAATTACGACCAGAAACGGTAATGGCCATGCAGACTATGGGGACGGCAATGGCCAATACTATTGTGGATAGCAGTAATAGACGTGAGAACGACCGGGTACATCGACAGGAGATTAGAGAAACCATCCAGCGAATTCAACCCTGTGATGGTTTGATACCGGAACAGGTGCATGCCTTTCTGGAAGACACAAGAAGGGCGTGGGTAGCAAATGCGGGATTATTAGAGGGAGTACCCGCCTACATAGTCACTAGAGCTGCCCGTGGTCAACTAGCACGAGCAGTGGATGACTTCCTGGTAGGGAAAATAAGGGAGGAAGTAACGTTTGAAGAGTTGAGGGATTATATTACTTCGAATTTCGTGTCATCCAACGAGCAGGAGAGGATAAAGTATGACCTAGAAGGAGTAAGGCAAAGACGAAATGAAACGATAATAACCTTTAATAGAAGATATCGAGAATTAGCCAACCGGGCGTACCCGATAGAAAACGTGGACAACAGAAGGACAGTGCTAGGCATATATTTGAAGGCAGTAAGCGACAAAGGACTAAGTAAACGGATTGTACGCAAGAAGGCGGGAACGTTGGCACGAGCAATAGAAATCGCGGAAGAAGAGGAGACTTACAACGATCTCCTGAAAGCAATGAGAATAGACGGGAGGTCGGAAGAAAGAATGGAGATCGATGCCTTAGAGCCTGCAGACGAACAAAGCATATGGCAAGTAGTTAATTCATTAAAACGCCAAATCACACAGCAGAATAAGATGATCGAAAAACTGTGTGGTATAATTGGCGAAATGAAAGTGGACAATGAAAAACCACGACAACGAAACCAGAGAGAAATGAAACCAAAGCGACCAACACAACCAGTGCAGAGAGCCGCCCCACCCGCACCGAGACGAACAACCGGGAACAAAAATGCCAATCACATAACGTGTTATAATTGCGGACGGATAGGGCACTACAAAAGTGAGTGTAACCAGCCCGCGCAACCACCACAACAAACTCTGTGGCAGAAGAGAGCACAGAAGCCACAACAAAGGGGACAAAGACCGCCCCTAACGTGTTTTACCTGTGGTAAGGAAGGCCACATGGCAAGGGACTGTGTTAGCAATCGGGGGTTGTTTACCGAAGGCAATAACAGACCCAAGACAGTTACGTGCTTCCGGTGTGGGAAAGATGGACACTTTTTACGAGATTGTCCCAATGCCGGTCCACCAAAAATGACCAAGCCCCTACCCCAGAGGGCAAGCAAACGTCCACGGGTGGAAGAATGGGACTTGGACATGCAAGTAGATGAAGTCGGAAATAGTGACAGACAGTTGAGACAAGAAGTGATGCCGAGGGATTGTTCGCGTAACGTACGACGGGACATAGCCAATCGGATGAGAGACCCCGACGAATACGAGGACAGGGACGGGTTTGTTCTGACGAGTGAGAACACTGACGAGTATGGACGATATGGTACTGAACGCGATTCATCGGGAAGGAGGAATTCGTATGCGGAAGTAGTGAGCGGACGAAGGAGTCCGGTAAATGGAGACGGAGGAAACCGTTGGTGAGGACACCGACCGAACGGTTTCTGATCCGTCTGAGATTAGAAAGAAACGGTCTTGTGAATAAGGGTGAGTACCTGCATGCTTTAGTAGATACGGGTGCTAGCACATCCTTAATTCGAAAGGATATTTGGCGTAGCATGCTAGATGCTAGGCCGCTAAAACGAGCAAGAACGCTTTTAGCAGTAAATGGTGCCCCAATAGAACTTTTGGGCGAAACGCAAATCAAATTTGAAAATGCCCGGCCTATTCCCAGTACGGTAGTGGCGAGTATGAGGCATGAGTGTTTGATTGGAGCGGATGCTTTGCACTTGGGAAATGCAAAGATTGACTATCGGACCAAAGTAGTAGTATGGTTTGGTCAGGTATATCCTTTTAGGTATCCCTATAGAGAACAATTGCGATATGTGAATGCGAGTTGTAAGGAAACGACCGGATATAAAGATATCGACAAAGTTATAGATGACTTTGCGGATATCTTTGATACGGCTCGTCCAAACACTTTAGGATTGGTCCCCAAAGTGAAATGTACGGTACCAACAGGAGATGCTTATCCTATAAGGCAGAAAGCCTACCGTCTACCGCTAACCAAGCAATATATGGTCAAGAACCAAGTGAAAGAAATGCTTGATGCGGGCGTCATAAGACCATCGTCATCCCCGTGGGCGTCGCCCATTACCTTGGTTCCTAAGAAGGACGGTGACACACGGTTTTGTATTGACTATAGGAAATTGAATTCGGTATGCCGCAAGGACAGTTACCCGCTACCGAATATCTCTGATATTTTTGATTCGATGCGGGGCGCAACGATATTTTCTACTATGGACTTGAAGTCTGGATATTGGCAGATACCAATGGCCAGCCAAGACATAGAGAAGACGGCGTTCGTCTGCAGCGAAGGTTTGTACGAATGGATTCGTATGCCGTTCGGTTTTTGCAATTCAGGTGCCGTATTTCAAAGGGCGATGAATGACATTTTCCGGGAATTTGTAGGAAAATGGGTGCATGTGTTCGTAGACGATATAGTCGTATATTCACGAAATCCAACGGAACATGCACAACACTTGCGTAAGGTCATGAGCAAGATTCGAGAGTATAATTTGCAAGTGAAAAAGAAGAAATGTGATTTCGCCAGTAAGTCAGTAGACTTGTTAGGATATCGCATTTCAGCACAAGGTGTAGCTCCTCAGGCTCAGAAGGTCAAGGTCATTAGAGAAATGTCTCCACCCCAAGATGTGGGTGAAGTGAGAAGCTTTCTCGGAGCTACGGGTTATTACCGATCTTGTGTACAAGGCTACGCCGAAATTGCAAAGCCTTTAATAGAATTGACCAAGAAGTATAAGCGTTTTGAGTGGGGTAAGGATGAACAGCAAGCGTTCAAGAAATTACAGAACTTGCTGTGTAGTGAGACGGTTCTCACATATCCGAACTTAAATGCCCCTTATAAGTTATACACTGACGCGTCTAGTTATGCTATTGGTGCTATACTGGTACAAGACGATGCTAAGGGTATAGAGCGGGTAATTCAATATGTAAGCTCTACTCTTAAAGATAGTCAGCTTAATTGGCCCGTAATAGAGAAGGAGGCTTACGCTGTGATCTATGCATTGAAGAAGCTCCGACCATATCTATTTGGCGCGCAGTTTACTGTGTACACCGACCACAAACCCCTCAAGAGTTTGTTTGTGGGTGAGGTGAAGAACACAAAGGTGCAGCGCTGGGCAGTTCTGATTGCTGAGTACGGATGTAAGATTGAGTACATCCAGGGCTCGAAGAATATTCGAGCGGACATGTTGTCCAGATTACGTCGTCCTGTGGAAGTCGCCACGTTAGACACGGGCGATTATGTCATACCTGAGGTAGACGAGGGTGCGTTACCGCATGTCCCTCTAGAGGTGTATGACATACCCTACGACGAGTTGCGTACTGAGCAGACCAAGGAATACCTGGAGTTGTTCAAGAACACACCGGAGGAGTACATGGTCAAAAACGGTATTTTGTATTCCTTAGTGACACCTTCAGCGTTGGACGCTGAGTACCCCAGAATCGTATTACCTACCCTGTTCCATGAGAAAGTGCTCCGGAAGGCTCATGAGAGAGCCGGTCACCAAGGTCTGAAAAAGACCATCGGTATGGTAAGGGATTCTTTTGTGTGGACGTCTTTAAGGAAAGATGTGGTTCGTATGCTTGAAACGTGTACGACGTGCCAGGTCAACCGACCCGTCACTACCCGACCTCAATACAGTGAGATGCCCATGGCTAATTATCCGAGTCAGATAATTGGTATGGATTTGATCGGTCCACTGTTGGAGTCAAGCAGAGGTAATGTGTACATCATGACGATAATTGATCACTGTTCTGCATGGGCAGAAGCATACCCAATTGCTGCCAAGACATCTCAGAATGTGGAAGACAAGTTCTTTAATGAGTATGTAGCTCGTCATGGTGTCCCTGAAATCTTAATAACAGATCAGGGTAAAGAATTTTGTTCAAACAGTCTGGAGGAACGATTTAAGGAACACGGTATCGATCATAGACGATCGAGTCCATACCATCCGCAAACAAATGGACGTACCGAGAGGTTCAATCGTACGCTCAAGGAGCTAATCCAGAAAGGTGTGAATAATGAATCTCGTGCATGGGAGGACGAATTGGGCGCGGCTTTAACGGCATACCGCAGCTCCCGTCACTCCACGACTGGATATACGCCATTTTATCTGACGTATGGTCGTCGTGCAAGACTTCCGTTAACCGTACCACTGGATGCCACGCAGGATCTTGGCGAAAGACTTACATGTCTTAATAATGCCTTGCTGCGCGCTCGTGGAGAAACGGCTAAGTCTCGAGAAATTCACCGAGAACAAATTAACAAGCGTGCAAACGCTGGTGAATTTAAGGTGGGAGATTCGGTGGTCGTAAAAGCTGAGGAGAGGATGAAATTGACCTCTCGCAGTGACCCTGAGTACGAGATCTTTAAGATCAATGGTCCTGTAGTTCATGTCCGACATCAGAGATCTGGGAAAGTACGCGTACTTAATATATCCAAGATACGTGTAGTGGACTCAGAAATGTGTTGGGACAAGGTTCGACCACGCCCTATTCGTAACCCTGCTAAAGGTACAAAAGCTAGCCATCACCCTCGAGTGATAGTACCCGAGTCCAAACCTTTGCCGGTAAACGACTCTGATGCGACATCAAGTAAGCGAGCTCGTAGGAAGCGACCAGCTTCTGATGAAGAGCCAAGGGTGCGCAAGGGTGGTAAGGGGGTTGATATAGATATGGATCAACCTCGTAGGAGTCAGATTCGAAACCATGAGTCACCAATGGAAACCCAAGTGACTCCTCGTACTGTAATGATGGACACCTCGGAGGATGTACCCGAGCCTGATAATGAGCCAATGGAAACGCTTCCATCTCATCCCTACTTTCTGCGCAAGCGCGGTCTCGCTCATGATGTCTACTCAGACCCTAAGAGACTCAGGATTGGCGCATGTGGCCGTGCTCGATACGATGATTTCATCGGTCGTATCGAAGCGGTTATAAGGCGACGTGGCCAGAGATAATTTTACTCTCTGCCTAAACGCAGTACTAGCAACATAGCCTAAGCCTAGCATCATGTATACATTACAATTATGTATGGTAGTATCGTACCAATAGCCCTCGCAGTGATATAGTATCGTATAGTCCGTTCCGAACGTAACAATATAGCTGATAATCGCGTATCTAACCTACACCATGTCAATAGCAGACCTATCTGCAGAGGCCGCACGGGCCGCGTGCGCCATGATAGCAAACATTGATAGGCTGTGTAACGCGGATAAGGACATGATGCGTACGCTGATTATGAGGAGTATGCGGGTCATGTTAAGGGATGACAAAATTAATGCCGGAAGGGTTATACTCTTGGCCGAAATCAGTAGGGCATTGCTGTCCGGGTATGGAATAAATATAGTGCATTGGGTTCGAGTACTGTTGTTGAGAAGCTTTATTAATCGCTGTATTTCTCACCAAGATCGGATAGTATGTGACCGGGTCAGAATGTCCTGGTGGTAGCCATGAAGTATGTCAAGGGCAATTAAGGGTCGATAAGACCCACGTGCCGTGCATAGTGAGTCTACTCACTAACACCACCGATAGTACCTGCAATATTAAACTGACTGAGTCCAACGAAAAGTCTAGTAAAGTATTTGCCCATAAGAAAATAGGAGTGGTTTTGCAAACGTTCGGAGAAACGGTGCGGTGGATGACTGACAGACCGGTGCGTAGTGAAGAATGGTGTGTTTGCTTTGATGTCTGGAGAATGTGATTATAGTGGCAAGGGTTGGCGATTTGAGCCAGTACAGTCTTATAGTAGGACTTACACTCGAGTCAGTCTGGCGATTGACACGCCACGGTTGGATGTGGCCGGGGTACTAAACCAATCAATGATAGTTAAGCAGTTAAGTATGCAAAAATGGGACCATTTACAGAAGTCTAAGTACGTGCAGCTAGCACCTTTGTCTGCGGTCGACCCAGCGATGGTCGATGGCATGGGGGTACGGTCGTTTGTGTCGTATTCGACCGGCTCCTTCATCGTAGTGATCGTAATAGTGGTGATATTATGGAAGTGTGGATTCATTTTGCGCATGTGGGTATGGATTAAATGCAAGCCACATGCGGCCCAGAGAAGTGCGCCACGGACTATTCGCCCTCTAGGACCCCGGAGACCTGCAGCCCTACCGGAGCCTATGAGGATGTCAGCCGGGTCGTCGCCTAATGCTGTAGCCAGGACTGAGATCGACCCGACGGCTGACGATTGGATAGACGTGGCCATTGACAATCCTAACATTCGTACATCATACGAGGATTTATCTTTATAGCACAAACTTTATTATATGTGCTATGTTTGTTATTAGTGTATTTTCCTAACGCCTATAATGGATCACAAGGTGTTTACGGAATTGTGGCACGAACTGTATTATTGTGCCCCGTATTAATCGTAATAACATGTATTGTGGATGTCATTATGACCATTGATATGACCTGTAATGATTTAACTGTAGGATTAAGGTTTGTAGCTAGTTATGTATCGTTTAACATTGTGTTTTTCGTTAAATATGTTTTATCATTATTATAGATTTTCGCTATTGCGGTGTTAACGGAGGACTCCGTTAGCTTGTGGACGTCAGTTATGGATAGCCCTGGTATAGTGTGGTTTGGTTGTTGATAGTGCACAACGAGTTAATTTTCAATGTCTTAAGGCCTTAAGAGATGGTTAATTAACTTCGGTTGAGGGGCATGTGTAGATATCGGATTGTCTTATGGGAAGTCATGACCCCGGTAGACGTCTTATATTTGCAAGTAAGACCTCAGTGAAATTATTATTATTTGAAAATACCAGGTGAGCTTGTGAACTGAATTAATATGAATAGATAAATATATAGTAGGAAGCTGCACTGGATGACTTCAGCCAGTGCTGATGATAGGATACAGTTTCGCGGAAATAGAATAGGTTTCGCAGAAATAGAATAGGAACCAGATTGAAACTGTAGTAGTATATTCATCATAATAAGCTAGAAGTTAGAATTGATTGGAATAAGACCAACGGTTCTGAGTTGATGATGTCTGTCAATAGTTGAAGATAAAAGTTGTTGCTGTGGGATCGGCATACACTTTTATGAAATTCAGCAGTCATTTAGGCCGTTAGTTTAGTAAATAATAGAGCGGTAAGAATAGATACGAATCGATGGGAATCGAGAGAATTATAGGAAACAGACTGACATGTAGTTGTTGACGGTCGGCATTCCGACTCCCTTAAGCAAGTACAACAACACCAGCTGGCAATGAGATCATACAGCTCATGTGCTTATTAACGTTCGTTTCCTACAGGCTTATCCACGATAGGCAAGGGACAGGACAGAGCCATTGTAGCGTCCTGTAGGAATTAATAACACAATCGAAATTTGTATATCAACTATATGTCTATCAAAGAGAGGCATGCAACAACAACACATTTCGTAATGTTGTTAGTTAGCTGACAGATCGCATCAAATCAGAACCAGCTAGAACCGATTTGCCAGAGTTAGCGTGTAGATATAACATGTTTAGTAATGAATCCCTAGAAGAGAAGCCCAGAGTTTGATTGGCCGAGATGACGTCATAATCAATGAGCATCTAGTCAAACTCTGTGGCAGAGAAACAAAAAGAACTAGGTTTCAAAGTTAAATCGAGTGATAGGCGAACAGGGATTGGTCAGAACGGCCAACAGAAATAGGTACGAACTTCTAGGAAGAGATAAGCAGATGTTGATTGGGGGACAAGAGTGTGTGGACCAATCAAGCTGTGGTTATAACTACCTAGAAGGATGAAAGAAACAGAAACTATGTATTACGATATATATAGATCTATATATCGCGATATGTATAGGAGTTAGGAAAATGTAAATTGTATATAATAGGCACTTTGTCTATTGATTCTTTAATCTTTTACCATCAGTGATTCGAGTAGGTAACCTTCTACCTCTGCGAGTTCGCAGCGCAGTGTAGCAGTAGTATAGAATAGCAGTTGAATAGAAAATCGTGTAATTATTCTTAATGATATATATACAGTTTAGCCTTTTATCTTCGGCAGCAAAAGTCGAATTTGTTATAAGTATATTAGTAATAAATAGCCATAATAATATAAGCAGCGAGTCTAAGTTGTATTTTACTCCAGAAGCACGAAACACCATCGTGCCTTACCTGAATCGTTCTGATTAATCAGATAGGCCCGTATTGCTAACAAAATATCTTCACAACATCGGAAGAGGCGAGCCAGCAATAAGCACCGCTATAACGTCGGAAAGATAGATTGTCGCAGCAATCTATTAACCATCATAAGTCTTTCCGGAGTCGTAGTGGTCGTCATAATCGTGTGTAAATCGGAGACCGAAAATCTTCAGTGTGTGCCATTTAAGGAAATCATCATGTTTGCCACATGTCTCCATGAAGGAAATTAAGTATTCATGTTCAACAATATCTTCCTCTAGGATCATACCGATATAAGTTTTCTCATCATACATGGCAGCTACGAAGATTCCTACTTCAAGTTCACTTGCATTTTGAACAGGCACGTCGGCTGGCTTAACTTGTACTGGAATGGACGGTCATGGGCCTGGATTGCAACGGAATAGGCTCTTGAAACTGATTTTGAATGGACTCGGATGGTGATGGAGTAAGGTTAATTTCACGTGCTGGTTTCGTTGCCTGTCGTGATACCTGATACGTGAACCATCATCCGTGGGGTGGAATTGACCCTGGGACCAACAACAACTTGAGAAAGATGTGGTGTCCAGGACATAGATATCGTCTTCATTCGGCATCACTGAGTGTAACTTCATTGTTCCAGGTACTCTGATGGCTCCGTGGGAAAGCATTTCGTCACTACATTTCTTTACCTCATCCTTTGATATTAGGAGATACCGAACTTGTGCAGATGTATTTGTTTTGCATCTTTAATTAGGATGCCTTTTTTCACTGCCATGTCAGCACCTCTCTTAACTGCGCCTCCCAGAACCATCACACGACCCCTTCCCATGACCGCTTTCGTAGTATTGCCATGTTGCTGATACTCCAAAAGGTTCACGATGCATTGCTGTCATATTAATAATATTAGCATTGCGGTATTGGCTGGTTGGCGAATCAGAAAGATCGTGAATTGTGTCTACGTTGGGAACTACCTCTTGGATCTTTGGAACCAAATGTTTTACAAATGAATATACTGTCCCTGTCGTGTGTGCTGTCTCATCAGACAGAATCGCAAATCCTTGCTGTTGGAGTTATCATCTTTCCGGAAATAAATAGTCACCTGAACCTTTGAATAATAGGCACTGCTCACCTCCTCGTTGAAGTTACATAGTTTTCTGCAAAATCGACTTGGATTGTCACATGATTCTCAGGCAGTCTAGCTTCAACAGACAAATCTGTTCATACTGTGTGATTACACGTTCGTTGTGTTCTTTAAAACAATCAATCTCTTTCTTGAACCGTGAAACAAATTCTGCTTTCTCCTTAGTGACTTCCATCAGTGTTGTCTTTTTAATTGTTTTGTCTTTGTAAGGCTGATCGATTCGCTGCCATTCTTTATATGTTATGTGTTTGATGCTAAGGTCATCTAACTCTTAGTGTATTTCTGCTTTGTCTAGTCTTACGAATACATCAGGCTTGTAAGAAACGGGTGTGGTAGACTTCAGGGCACGAAGCTTCAACACAACATTCTGGTGACTCAGGCAGAGGCACACTACGTGATGCATAGCTGATTGGCATGATGTTCTTCGGGCGACATCGACAGAAGAAAGCCAGACTTAATTATTTGCCAGGATTTTTCCTCAGAAACTTGCTGTGGAGTGACCGAAGAAAGTCATTTAAAATGTACCTTTGGGCCTTCTCTTTGCACACCTTGACGACATCTTGTTTACCTGGGAGACATGTGGCATTATTCTCCCGTTGGGGAAAGATGAGAATGGTCTGGCATAATAATGCATATTTCACAGCAGTCTTCCCCACACACGTTTGTCTAACTCTCTGACTCATGCACACTTTCTTGTCGATTTCTGTAGTAGATCAACTGTTCGCTTTAGTGGATGTGATAAGAGACCGACACGCCTTTGTACCTGATTTCTGCATAGACTTCAGTATAGCGTGACGAACAAGTGCCTTTTTCACAAGCGTGGTGAAACTTCCGCCAGTCGCATCAATTTCTTTGTTTCCTTTAGTTGTGTGAATTGTCGTATCTCTGGGGTTTTATTTACTGTCTATGGGGACATCTGAGTTTGTGTTCGCTACATCGCTTTCTTCAGGCGCCACACCTCCATCTGCAGTTCGTTATTTGCTCCTCAAGTACGACATTTTTCCGTTTGTAGTGCATAACGGTTCGATTAATCCTTTTCTTGGACTGGTTTTTGAGACTACAGCGGGCGGTAGGTTCGAAGCAAAACTTCGCAGTTAATCTGAAAATATAAAGTTGAAATGCACTGAGCAAAGGAAAGATAAATAGACTGCGTAAAGGATGGTGTGCTATCGCAAATGTCGATGTTTTCACCATATTTACCTTTAAAACCTCCACCCTCCATCAGGGTGGAGTCGGTTCGAAACCAATATCAATGTCATATCGCAATCTACTCATATGGGTAACGCACGTAACAAATTTGATTGTATTCCACCAAACTGTTTAAGAGGAGATAGCCACACAATGGAGAGACGAACATACAGGTGGACGGAATGAAATGCAACATCCCCTAATTTTTGTAATTTGTAACGTATTGGGATACCAAGAGACAGCGGGTAGAGTTACATGACTTTGGATATGAATTAATTATGTGCATATATTACGTATTTAATATAGATAATAATTTAAATTGAAGATTTAATTTGACAGAGTACTATGTCAACAAGTCAATGAATGAAGCAGTAATAGGGACACCACATTACATCAATGCATACTTAAATTCCTAAATTAAATATAAATATTACATTGTTGCATTGCATAACATTAATTACCAATTGAACTGTTAAGTGTTAAATTATTTAGTAAACTATTTAGTCTGGTCTTTTTCATTGAAGCACGAGCCCTCGCCCTCCTCTCTGCCTCTTTGTGACTGACTGCAGCTGTTGGAACATAGTAGCGTTGTACTCTTTACTCTCACGAGCATTGAATTCCTGATCCCTTGTCATAAGCTTCTCTCTATTATTGTTTTTGGTTCTCAACACTGTATGGGACCATCTTCGAACTAAAATATATATAGAAAATAGAAATAAATTACAAATATATGTTTATTACGTTATCCAGATTGTGATTAAATCGCAACGGGCGTCAGATAAAACAATTTATATGAAAAATTGTTTCATACATTATCCAGAAAAATGGCATTTCAGACGCTATTCAGCTTTCATAATATTACCAATCTATTCAGTGGCTACGAGATTCTAATAATGTAGATATACAGTTTTGATAGATTAAAAATATTCCAGCCACTTAGAGTGAAAACTGTCAAAATGTTTCATATGTTATTCGACGTTATTTACATTATCCATATCGTGCCACAGATAAAAAAAACCGTCCCTGCATCACCCTGATTGATAACAGATATTATTTCAACTTTCTCAAATAGCGTGGTGCATGGCACTTAGTTAACATAATTACTTACGAATTTTCAGCACATTTAACTTTAAATCCGCAAATCTTGAGACGTGTTTATGATGCCAGGTATTGTAGCATTTAACAGTCTGTGTAATGGCTTAGAGTAAAATATGGAGCCTCAAAATACATTGTAGCGACATTGTTGATGTGATAACGTATTAAACCGATAATGTAATACACTTTTTTGCCATTTGACCTTGTAGGAGCGAAGAGAGCATTACTATTTTACCGTCCTGTTGGTAGATTGAGTCGGGTTATGACATTTAATAGCTAAATGGAATGTAACAACTGTACTCAGTAGGTTTGCTATGATGTGGATAACGTGTCAAACATCCTTAACATGGTCGACCTTATTCCGAGACATACAAGGTTCCTGAGCGGCAGACATCATGAAAAGGGTCTCTGATAGAATTGGTCCTCCATAGTGGTGGGCAAAAGCTTATATGTGCTATATTTTGGATGTTTGTAGTGATTATATTTTATGGCTGGGCACTTATTCAGTTCGGATATCGCAATAAACACCATTTCCTGGGGCGATGTACATGGACCACAAGGATTTTATGAGTGGTCGAAACTTAGCATACACATTTATTATTATTCAACGATCCAACATTACCTGCTGCAAATAGTATGGAATTTTAAGGCTATTTGTTTCTTTTTATTTCTTAATGATGACTATCAAATTTATACCCTGCACTGGGGACATGAGTTTGTGTTCTATTTGAGCATTTTAAAGACAAATAAAAGCATGAACACATAATAATACGTATGGCAAACCATACAAGATCGCCTCGAGATCTGTTAAGATAAGACCACCTTTAGCAAGTACAATTGAAAATGTCGTCTGTAGTGAACAAAGACACCAAAAATACAAATATGGTCACTTTTTGGTAGAATGGATATATATATATATATATATATATATATATATATATAAAAATACAAATATGGTCACTTTTTGGTAGAATGGAGCTATAAATATATATATATATATATATATATATATATATATATATATATATATATATATATATATATATATATATATATATATATATATATATATATATATATATATATATGGTCTATATAAGACTTGTCACCTTAAACCTGTGGTGTGCACTTAATGTTCACCAAAATCGTTCTATATATATGGTGAACAGTAAGTCTACCAAAGATTTTGTCCTTCCACCTCTTGCACACCACAGGTTTAAGGTGACAAGACTCATGCTCGTGTTGTACCGTGCATCGTGTAGATGGTAACCCTCGCTGTCTGTTGTTGTTGGTTTTATTTAGTTATATTGGCAACTCACTGAGGTGCTTCCACGAAGGGTGGCAAAGGGTTGCATTGCTTCCCCGAAGGGTTGCGTAAAAAAGAGGCAAAACTGATATAATCAAAAAATTAAGATGTTGCTGGTTGCTACCTAATAAGCTGTTGTTGGCGGGTGTAGATGTTGTATGCCGTGTAAAGGAGGGCTAATTACTTTATTTCTCTCGGAGGTGGGATGGGGGTGAAGGGCAGTCTGTGAAATGAAATCTGAAAACGAGAATTAGGCAGAAAGGTTTGAAATAAGAAAATATTAAGACGAAACTGAAAGATACTACTATCAAATAAACGTAAGTAACTTAAAATAATGGCATGTATTTAAATAAACATGAAACGGGAAAAATTTACCTTAAAATCTAGTGTTTGCAAACACAAAATCCAAACGATCCATGCAAGTCACAGCATCAAGTTGCTAAGTGCTTTTATACTCGTGCTAAAATGTTGATCCAGCGCTGGGCAAAGGAGAGCAAAGCTGAGGGACAGCATCCACACCAAAAGCAAAGCTACATCAGTCACTATTCCCACGTCTAGTCTTCGTGTTTCCAGTGCTGCAAACCCTGCTTCCACATATATGTCATTGCATCATCGGGCGAGCTATCACCAGGAACACAGCAGCATGCAAGCAAGCAGCGCCACCAGCATCACCCACACCAACGGCATCTCTCCAGGGCGGATTGATTGCGGCTGAACAATAAGTCAAGGTATATTACCACGTGGAGCCAACCCACATCCATGTCCTGGCCTCAATCCCGTGTCATGTCCATATCTTTACTGACTGGCCTCTCTCTCTCTCAATTAGAATTGGAGTTTTATACTGTTTACCCGGTAAGTGAACAGAATCATTGAACTCTGTCAGAATCTCTTGAAGAAAAATATAAAACTCTTTTTTGATGTGTCAAGTTTAACTTTAATGATGTGTAATTACTCTCAGAAGATTTATGCTACTGATCTAAGTGATCATGTTATTGTTTATCCTGCCAAACTTTTGTTGCCTAGCAACGTCTACATAACGTCTAGTCCGAACACGGCCTGAGAAGTCGCTACGCTTCTTCAGTGTAGCGACGTCTCTGGCCGTGTTCAGACTACATGGCATCATATTACGATAACTCGTGTCACTTGAGCACCCGCTGGCTTGGCGCAGATGGGGTATCGGCGTTATACATTTCTTCATTTATTTACATAGTAATACGATAAAGAAAAAGATTAAAAGGTGTACTTATATGTTTTAGTTTATGCTAAAGATGCAGACTTTGTCTTTTCATTTTATTTTAGAATCTTCTGGGCTCTGCTAAATTCCGGGGAAAAGCTTGTAGAAATAAATTCTATAAATTAAAATATATATTTATAAAACATTAGGGCCTACATTAAACATATCAATATATACCTAAAAAGTAACAAAAGTTACGTTGCTGTATAAGAAGTAATTTGGCCAGATTAATTCAGTCTGGTTTACGTGTTTTCAAAATTACCCTAATACAAATGCCATGCACACTTTGAACCACCACAACTGTTTCTAAATTTGCTCCAGTACGGTTATTCCGACTACTAGTAGGGTTCACTATGTATTTTCGTTCAGAATTTTTGGGGATTTGTAACACTATATACTTTTGGAAAGCATTTTATATGCCAATTTCAAAAACCAATGTTTGCATTTGCATAAATGTCTTCATGGCGGCCATCTTGAATTTTCAAAATGGCCGCCATCTAAATCCTTGAAATCCAATATATCTGCAGCCATGTACCCTAAATTCACAATTTTGATGTCTATATCTAGGTTTTCTGAGTCAACGAATGCATTGGTAACATTTATAATAAACTTCAAGTGCCAGAAATAATGTTTTGGTTGATAATTCCCAAAATAATAAGCAATTCTCACACAACATCTGCAAATGTTGCACCTTTTTTCTAAATCAATATTTGTTACAATAGTTAACGGTAACAGTAGCCCATAGTAATCCTATAGAGGGGATAGAATGACGATATAGCCCAATGGCCTGTTATCTACGTAATCACATTGTCAGCATGTTTATTAATAAACATATTATGACAGAGTATGTATATGGTGAGCGCCGTGTCACAATTTTACAATAATGGATGGCCCAGGGTGATTTTCAAATTAACCAGTAAAAGTAAACTGAAAGCAAATTTTTGCAGAAAAGTTGTTCAAATGATCGTCTGCTCATAGATTTGCAATAAGCATAATCAGACAGCAATACTCTTCAGGATTATCGTTTGTAATCTTGCAATAAGCATTGATCAAATATATTTTGTCATCAAATTTGAGTAAATCATGAGCGATGTACAGCTTGATGCAACACAGGAGTTAACAAACTGGAGGCTATGCATTTTATGCCAGACAAATGCAAGTATTAAAGGACCAATGGTGCAGCGTCCAAGAATAGACTCATTTACCAATTTGTTGCAAGCAGTCGAAGAGAGAGCAACATTGAAAGATGGTCCATACATTGAAATTCAGAAAAGACTTAGACTTTGCACATATGGTGACCTATCTTCACATAAAACGGGTTGGCATCGCAGTTGGTACTCTACTGCCACTAACAAAGAAGAAATACGACGTGCACGAAATCGCATAGAGGATGCACTATCTAGTGGGTCTTACATTACTAAGAAACGTGGGATAAAGAGGAAAAGTGCTATTGATGAGGCATCAACATCAACTTCAGTATTTACACGTTCCTCGACAATTCCACTGTGTAAGGAACTGTGTTTCTTCTGCCAGACAGACGATCATAATCAGCAGTTGTTCAAATTACGAACTCATAATGCTGGTAAAGCCCTAAGAGATGCATTGGAAATAGCACAAGATACAGTATTACTTACTAGATTAAATACCTCGCTTTCCCCGTGTGATGCACATGCAATTGATGTCCGGTATCACAAGCCATGCTGGAGGAAGCATGTTTTCCACATTTTACGAGATTCGGATACTACAAGAAATGCTGATAATGATCTCTCCCGGCAAATGGCATGTCTGATTGAAATTATCCATATTGTTGATACACACACCCGAAATGGGGCTTGTCTGTCTTATGGCTGACATAGAAATAACATATATAAACATGTTTGACCGTAAATCCTTCGACAATCATTCACCTACATTTAGTACGCAGTGGCTGAAAGAGAAAATCCTTTCTGAGCTAAATCATGTAGGATCTGTCCTTCAAAAGGACAGGCGCAAGTGTGCCGTTCTGTACTCGCTAGGAGCATGTGAGGAAGAAATGGTTCATTCTGCGATGTGTGAAGATGATGGTATGGAAGGCATGAAGGCGATCTATAGGGCAGCACAGATTGTTCGAAAAAGCATCACAACATTCACTAAGAATGATGGTGAACCTGGTTCAGTCCTTGTTTCCAGCAATATGGATGACATCCCATGTGAACTATACACACTGATACAATGGATAATGGTTGGACCTGTAGATAGTTTGGATAGCAAAACCAGAGAGTGTCGTTGATAGAGCAGTGCTTACATCTTGTCAAACCCTCATGTTTGGACTTAAATCGGATAGGCAAGTGATGCATAAACCTAAAGCTGCCTCTTCTGAAAAATTCAGATCCCAGCAAAGAAGAGAACATTCTCAGGTTCTAGGATTGGCATTATCTGTGCATCACGACACCAGGAATAAGAAGATTGTGAATCTTCTTCATGCACAGAACTGTTGCATATCCTACCACCATACCATGCTTCTAGAAACAGCAATAGCTAACTCGGTTGTCGAAAACATGAGACAATTCAATAATCTGTATGTACCACCATTTCTAAAGAAAGGGACATTTGTTTTCTTTGCTGTGGACAACACCGATTTTGCTGAGGATACCATTGATGGTAAAGGTACTACGCGTGGAACAATTGTTGCGGTCTATCAAAGAGCTTCTGCACCCGGGGAATCCATTGCACCACCTTTAAACATTGGTAATACAAAGAGCTTATCCATTACACCACAACACACATCTACGTTGCCATGCATCAAACCAAAGGCTCAACCGGGAATGCAAAGTAATTTTGTGTTGAGTAAAACCGGTGTTGCAGACGCTTATCAGCTGACCCATATGGGTTGGGTCATAGCATATGTTGTTGCGAGGATGGATGAAAGGAAAGAGATGTGTTTGGTTCCTGGGTGGGCTGGGTATAATTCACTCCTGTCATCAAGTAGATCTCTAACCAATGTTGGTGCATTGCCTCTTCTCCCAGAGCTGGCTCATGAATGGTCAACGCTAGTGACTGTAATTAAACAAGCACAAACATTGAAGGAGATGGCTGTTGGTAAAGACCATCTAACAGTCATCACTTTTGACATGGCCCTGTATGAGAAAGCAGTACAGCTTGTAGATGTCAACGCCAATTTAAAGAGTGGTGTTATCCTAAGACTTGGTGAACTCCAGGTGAACTCAGTGTCGTCATGGCTGCATTGGGAGCTCTCGGTACTTCTATTGAGAATTCTGGAATAGACGATGCATGGATCGAGGCTGATGTCTTTAGCTCTACCACAACGACACAAATCCTGAAATGCAAGCACTACTCACGTTCTCTTCATGCTCATATCTACTCTTACATCGCATTGTATGAACTGGTCTTTGACGAATTCTTCAAAGAGTATCCAAATCTAAGGAATGCATCCATATCAGCTACAGATGACATGGAAGAGGCATGCAGTAAATCAAACCAAGCCAGCCGGGCAGAATCAGTGATGCCGGCTCATAGCAATCTTCTCCAAGTGCTGTCTAATACTGATATGCTGAATCACTTTCAGACATGGGTGACAAAGAGGTCCCAACATGCGATGTTCAAGTCATTAATGAACTATCTGCACCGTGTGGAAACAATCCTTTTCATTGTCGCAGCATCCCGAAATACTGATCTGACCATTGATCTTGAATCTGGAGAAGCACTGAGCAAGTTACTGACTCATGGTAATCCTTTCGCTGCTGAAGGTGACATGATCTACAACATTATCTCACTTGCTTATGTACCACAAGAGTCGGTACCACAAATCCTGGATGTAGACGAAGGAGGACAGACATTATATGAAGAGTATGTGAAAGAGCGCATTAATGGAGAGGTAAGCCTTTGGGAACCAGTGAAGCGTGAGAAAAACAAGATGTAAACATCTGGAAACAAAAAGACAACAGTACGTATTCGTGACAAAGCTGTTGATCTCAAGGAAACTAAAGATCTATATGCTAGGCTGATGATTCTCACAAAGTCGAGGCGAGACATTGATTTGAAGTATTCGATCGGCAACTTTGAATTCACACTGACACCGAGGGTGCTGTTTGCTCCGTGTGGCTCTGTCCTACAGTGCACCGACAAGTCGAAGTTAATCAAGCTCCTGACTGACCTACCACAACCCGAGAGCACAGAGGATTCACTCTTATTAGGTGCAACAGAAGCAACTGCCGTCCCAACTAAGGAATCTAGTAGGAGAATCGGAGTTGTGGATGAAATGGTTCTTGTCCAGAAGCTGGCAAAGAAATCAGCAACTATTGTGACAGTCAACGACCGTAGTAAATGTTTTAATGACAGGTTAATGAGTCTGACAGCAGGATATGATGAGATCATTCTTGTATTTGATACATATCATGCAGATTCCCTGAAAAACACGACCAGAGAGAAATGACGACATGGGAAGGATCCAATTAGATATCAAGTCAAAGATGATACCAGTATCAAGCATATCCCTATGACAAGATTTTTGTCTCATGACCAAACAAAGAATGACCTTGCGCAAGATCTGGCAGAGAAGACTATTGAGTACAATAAAGACTCATCTACCTTGTTCATGGCATGAGCATCAGGCCAGACGATAAGTAATAGAAGCCTACATTTTGATAACGACAATCATGAGGAAGCTGATACATTAATGATCTATCATGCCATATGTGCAACACAGCGAAATCTTGATACAGCAGAGTTGGTGATTTTCTCTCCAGACACTGATGTCTTAGTGCTGGCAATAGCATATTATGACAATCTACCTAAGAATACGTCTCTCAATGGTTTCTGGTACAATTAAGCTACGGCCTATATGGAAAACTCTAGGCATTGAGAAAGTAAGAGCATTACCCGCATTCCATGCCTTTACTGGAGCAGACAATATTGGCAGGTTCTCTAGGATAGGTAAATCAACATGGTTAAAGCTTTTCCTAAAGGCAGACAGCGATGTAATCGACGCTCTGATAAATTTATCGAGAAGCACTGAGGTCACAGATGAGCTACTTTCAACTCTGGCAAAATTTGTGTGTGCTGCATACTGTCCAAAGTCTATTAGAATCGAGAACATCTCAGAGTTACGTTGGCATTTATTCTGTAAGCAGTCCACTACAGAATGGATACTACAAGGAGACAGGTGGCCAACTAAAGGCAAAAACAACAGATGTTTTACCAGCTCCAAAGTCTCATTGAGATGGTCAGGTGTCAATGCAAATCGAATTGGTCCTCTCATCGATGCTCGTGCAAATCCAAAGACTTACCATGCACTGAGCTTTGTCAATGCAGCGCAGGGTGTGAAAATGATGATGACTCAATCGTTGATGTCTCTATATCAGATGATGAAGATGACGCCAATGTTGCTAGGTAGACAGCAACTGATGCAGCACATTGATTGTTGCTTGAATACTTAGATTAAATTGGTGAGATAACTCTGTTATATGCCAAATTAAATTCATCATTGCAACATTATCACAAAAAGTTACAAATTTGCAGATGCTGTCTGTAAATTACATATTAAGTCAGGACTTATCTACCAAAACATGATTTCTGTTATTTGAAGTTTATTATAAATGTTACCAATGCATTCACTGACCCAGAAAACATAGATATAGACATCAAAATTATTAATCTAGGTCATATGGTTGCAGATATATTGGATTTCAAAGATTTTCGATGGCGGCCATTTTGAAATTCAAGATGGCCGCCATGAAGACTTGTGCAAATGCAAACATTCGTTTTTGAAATTGACACATTAAAAGCTTTCCGGAAATATATAGTTTTACAAATCCCCAAAAATTCTGAACGAAAAAAATATTTTTTACACTGTGACCCTGACTATACATGTTTAAAGGTCTTTTTATACATGTAACTATTATATGATCATCTTCATCTAACTATCACTAGATCATATGTTTCTGAGATATTACATGTTAAACGTAAGTTGTCAACCACTGTATAGGCTCAGCCTTTGTTGGACTACCTGTTGTGTAAATGTAAAAACTGAATTATATGAAAATAAATGATTTTGAATCTTGAATACAGAGATTTAATTTAATTTCGGTAATTTGCAACACAATCAATGGATTTTTGGATAAAACTTAATTTCAGTTCTAAATCATTTTTCTGAGTAGTCATTCAATTTAGTAAGTAATTTCTCACCTGAATGGTTTCCAATATTGCTCAATTACCTTGATTGCTTTCCCAGGCAGGCTCCTCATCACTCATGCCTACACCATTTTCCTTCTTCCAGTGAAGCACCAACTTAATTAAATTCAAGGTTTTGGCTCTAGATGTGGTGTGTATGCGGTTAGAGTATTGTATGGTTAGATTAAAATAAGAATAGTCCAGAAATTAGTTAAAACACTAAAAGAAGTTCATTGTTTCAGGCTCCTCAAGGCAGGGGGCTGCTAGGGGTTCTGTAAATTAACCATGCTCACATGACACTTGGAAAGGTTGATATTTATGTCTACATTAAATATTAAAGTAGCATTATAATGTTATAACACTCTGATACGTTATGTTCATTACCCATCATAGTAGTCAGAAATTTAAAAAACCCCAAATACCACATGATAGTGATAATTAGCCGTATCACTTGGTCAGACTCAGAACAACTGAAGCATAACTATAAGACCAAGCATTTGAGAACTGTTTTTAGTAATCATGGTCAATGCATCTCAGATATCCCGTCCACAAAAGTGTAACTTTAAAGGTGAAGAATGGGAGGTTTGGCTGAGAAGGTTTGAGAGGTACAGTTCAGCTAGTGGATTAATACGCAAGGGCCAGGATGTACAACTCGACAGTTTTGTGTATTGTATGGTGAAGCTGAAGAAATTTTCTATAGCTTTGCAAAGCTTGATTACTGTTTAAATACTGTTTAAAAGACGAAAACTGGTCCAATCATGGAATGTATTACAGTCAAAATTCATAAAATATTTACATTGACAAATTTTCTTCAGTGGTGAGCCACCAGCCAGACCAGAACACAGGCTTCCGTGCAGTGGCGATCTTTCACGAAAGTCATCATCTGAGTATAACCTTGGAGAGGACTACATTTCTATTTTGATTTATATTTGAAGCACTAATTCCGAAAGGAGGTGCGTCATAAAGTGGGGCCGGTCTACATTGTGATAGCTTGGTCCTATTAATTTTGAAATGCTTTACAGTAGCAAACAAATAATTAAATGTAATGTAAATATCGCTGCTGGATCAATTGGATTGTGTGTGGAATCACGCCAGCCATATTGTGATGGCTTAAATGCAATAATTGGGTGTGGCAACTGCGCCAATCTAATCTATAACAACTGTATATATTTTAGTATGTTATGTGATAACCAATGGATACATTCATATGTGTTACGTTTACAGGCTGTGGGTACGGATATCCTCAGTGGTACGCCCGATCAGATATAAATTGTAAACATCTTTTATTGGCATAGCCAAACCGAAGGTCCCTCCATTAGGAGAACCGCAATTACTATCTAAGTTATGGGTATATAACACTACAATATGTAAGCCTGTTTTATAGAACTACACTTTATGACTACATGCTGCATTATATAATATTCATTCTCGATATCCACCAGTTGGGCTCATGGATGAGGGTCGTGCATGGTCCTACGGAGTAACTAATTAACAGGGCATTCCCTGCCAATTTTGTGAACACTACTGCACTCCTGAGAAAAATGGCTTCAAATTCATACATGCATGAATCGGTTAAATACTCGATCCGAAGGAGCCTTTTCCAGCAGATTTTCCTAGCTGCTTACACAGACTTCAGATACGCTCAATTACAATTGTTTCTCATGATGGTGAACTCAAGATTTATGACGGTGGACTCTGATTTATAAATAAAGGTAGATGATGCTCAATACATGGGAGGATTTGCGATACTACCAACAGGATGGATAAATGATGACATTTTAAAGGCCATAAAAGACAGGGATTACTTTAAAAATCAAAGTCGCTTCAAATGTGTACGCAGCTGCGCAGACATTATGGGCTCAAAATGGGCATTGCCATGCCACGAGCCTTCGACACAATTAAACGCTCAAAGATCCTAGATGTACTATGCCAGACCAGTTGCAATGAAGATGAGCTACGACTAGTGTGACTAAAATTGAGAATCTTTATGAATGAATCCAAAACGGAGTTCACCCACATGTACGGTACCGATCTACAAAGCATGAAACTAAAGAAAATTACAATCCACTTCGTGGCGGCAAACTATGGAGGAAGAGTAAAATCCTGGCTCACTGCTTTGCAGTATTGTTGACATTGCTGCACGTTGCGTCATGGGAAACATAGCTTTCCTGTCCTGGAACATCGATTCGTAGATCAAAGATGCCCTTGATTAAAAGACTACGTTTATACAATGCACCTTTCATATCCTTGATGCTTTATAACTGTAACAGCTGGGCAGCTCCAAAGGTAAACTCTAAACAACCCCGTTTACTGCCACTGCAAACACCAACACACCATCACGACACTGATAGCCAGACAGCATACTTTCCAATGATACAATATACAATATGTGTAATACGTCATTGCTGTCTGTCAAGGTCGCCCAGCAAAGATGGTCCATGTTTGACCATGTGCTGAGGATGTCAGAAGACACACCAGCACACAGAGCCTTGGAATTCGCCCTACTCGGAGCCTGCAAATACAAAGTCAGGAGAGGTCGTCACTGCATAATCCGCTAAGCGTGCTATGATGTGATCTCGAGAAAGCAGGACTCGGTACACTCAAGTCAAGAAAGGACCTGAGGAAGGTATGGATTTAATCATACATAATATAAAAAAGCTAAGAATATGATTGACTATAAAGACTTGTAACATAAAGGATGCCACTAGTTGAAAAGTCAAAGCGAAGCTGCTTTAGCGCAGCATTGGTTGACAATAAAAAGAACCCTTCGCATAAATGGAAAATAATAAAGAGTATTAATCCAAAAGCTAACAAAATCCCATTAGTTTTTCATGATATTGATGGAAATGAAATTAATGACATTGAAAAACACTGCAAAATCTTTAATCAATATTTCACTATGGTTGCCGCTGATCTTGCAAATTCCATAAAAACGCAAAATCACTTAATGTCAGATAACCTTAGAATGCATGTTAGAGATAGTCCCAATCATAATTGAATTACAAATATCTAGAATAACAGTAAATCGCATCTATGAAGAACTTAGTCACTTAAAAACAAATAAGTCAGTCGGCTATGACAGGCTGATTGTGCACTTCTTAAAATTAGCAACACCAGTTATTGCACCATCAATTACAAGTATTATAAATGTAAGCATTGACACGGGCATAATTCCAGCGCTACGGTGAAAGCACTACACAAATCGGTCAACAAAGGAGATGTTAGTAACTACAGACATATATCTATTTTACCTATTCTTTCAAAAATTATTGAATGTTCATAATCATTTATATAAATTTCTTGTCAATTACCATTTACTGGGTGAATCACAGTCAGCTTTCAGGCAAAAAACATTCATGCAAGACTTCACTATTAAAGTTAGTCGAAAAATGGAGATTCGCGATAGACAAAGGCGAGCTTGTCGGCACTATATTGATCGATTTCAAGTAAGCATTTGACTTAGTTAATCACCATATATTAGTTAAGCAAGTTAAAAGTTAAGCATTTATAAATTTGATACTTTGACACTAAAGTGATTTTCATCTTATTTGGAAAACAGACAGCAATATGATAAGATTTCCGGCTATTTACCGATAAATGTAGGCGTACCACAAGGTTATGTTTTGTGACCCCTGTTGTTTATCTTTCATGTAAATGACGATGCATTGCAATGTTGAAAAACTGTCACAGATAAAAGAACGACTAACTACAGATATGGCCGTGGTTCAAAAGTGGTGTCAAAATAATAAAATGGTCTTAAATACAGAGAAAACAAACCAATTAATGATAAGTAGTAAACACAAAATAAGACAACCCCAAAGCCTTCTACAGCTATGTTAAACCCAAGTTGAGGATGACATCAGGTGTCGCTGATCTAAAACTAGACAGACAACAAGCAACAACCAAGACTGATGCAGCGAAGGCATGTGAGCTAAGCTCATAATCCACACGTGTATTTACATGGGAAGACGCAAGTAGCATACTCCAACTAAAGAATGTCATATTCTACTGTACTCGACCTGATTAAGATTGAAGAACACAAACTCAGAAAGAGGCTTGAAAATCTTTTTGGCAAAATCACAAGGGCCATATCAGCTACACCCTAGAGTTATAAAGGAGACCATTCAATTTATTGTCAAACCCTTGGCAATCTTATTTAACATGTCACTCAAAGAAGGAGCAGTTCCACAGGACTGGAAAGACGGACAGATCACACCGATCTTTAAAAAAGTCAACACGGCATTGGCCAGTAATTACAGACCAGTGAGTTTGACTTCAGCCATGTGCAAAACTATGGAGTGGTTCGCCAGACAGCAACTGATGACTCGCATGTCAAATATCATGTCAGATTGTCAACATGGATTTGTCAATGGCCGCTCCTCTACAACACAACTCCTTGAAACATTGGACTACTGCACTAAAGTACTCGACAGTGGGGTACCACTTGATGTTATCTAACTTGGACTTCGCCAAAGCATTTGATACTGTTCCACATCAAATATTATTAAGTAAGCTGAAGAGTTATGGCATCCATGGCGAAGTCTTAAACTGGATACAGGCATTCCTATGAAACCGTAGACAAAGAGTAGTGGGCAATGGCTCATACCCAGACTGGGCCCCTGAACTCGGTGGGATACCACAAGGCAGTATCTTGGGACCAACATTATTCATCCGTTTCATTAATGATATGCTGGATGAAGGACACAAGATGATCAAGATGTTTGCGGATGACACCAAACTGTTTTCAAAGATCTCGACGTTGAAAGACCACAGCAAGGGTGATCTGAATTTTCTGAAGGAATGGGTCGACAATTGGCAACTGAGGTTTAATGCTGCAAAATGTAAAGTTATGCATTTGGTTAGAACAGATGCCAGACACAAATATACCATGCAAGAAAAGTCTGAAGCTATACCCTGGAGGAAACTACATGCGAGAAAGATCTTGGCGTCTATGCCGACAGTGCATTAAGGTTTAACCAACATGCCAAAACAGCAGCGAACAAAGCAAATAAATTAGTCGGCATGATCCGCAGGTCCTTTGACTTCCTGAATCCAAGCACATTCAGTCTACTCTACAAAAGTATAGTATGACTCCACGTGGAATATGGAAACGTCATCTGGTCGCTTCTATGCAAAAAAGATATAAACATCATCGAAAATGTTCAATGTAGAGCAACAAAAACCATTCCAGGGCTAAAAGATGTGCCATATGAAGACAGTGTGAAATTCCTGAAACTGCCAAGTTTAATTTATCAACATCTACGTGGTGACCTTATCGAGGCTTACAAATACACACACAGCATATACAAGGTTGATGCTGAGAGCCTCCTGCCATCCGACAAATGCGACCGAAGAAGTGAAGACATGCTAAGGCTGTCTAGTCTATCCAGCAGAAGAGGACTATGTAACTATGTAAGACAGATTAACCAGCAAGAAATAAAGATAGCAATATATAATGGAGAGCTAGGACTAGTAAATGAGGCGAAACTGTTAGGCAATGACAACATTTCATGGCAGCAACACATAAGCAAAATTTGGAAAAGGATTTCTTCACTTATTTATGTGCTAAAGAAAAATAAGCAATACTTGAATGTTGATGAAAGAACCCTGTTTTATAAGGCATACATTCTCTCTCACATAAATCGGTGTTGCCTTGACTTTTATGCCGGTAACTTGAGAAATTACAAAAGCGTGCAGCTTGAATAATATTGGAATGAATAATATTGGAATTCCCCTATCGCACCCTGTCCTAACAAATGTATGAATCATTAAAGGGGACAACATTAACTCAAAGAATGGCTATTAAGACCAACATTATGACATATAAATCTTTAAACGACCTTGCGCCAAAGTACATGAAAGAGCTGCTTACATTTGTGGAAGATACACATACTCTAATTTTATGGTAAAAAACAGATGGTCAATTAAAGCCTCCAATAATAAGAACGGATTAAGGAAAAACCCTCTTTACGTGCGCAGAAACACAAATGTGGAAGTCTTTAACTATTAATATTAAACAACACCCAACCCTTAGATCATTCACCTCAAATATATGTGATTATATAGCCCAATAATAATAATAATAATAAAAATAATAATAATAATAATAAAAACTTTTATGTTTCTTCTCTCTTTACCCCACTGACTCTGGGATAAGGTCCGTTGTCATCACGGATTCGGATGTCAGCACGAAGCGATTCACAACAGTCAAGAACAGTGCGCTCGGAGAGCCAAATGGGACAACAAGGACACCAGCAGCAGCACCAACGAGGCAAATCAATAACTTGGTGTATGCTCCCCGAAGGCATACGCTGCAGAGAAACTGAATGGATAACCCCGAAGGCATATGCTTCAGGGAAAGGTTTGGAACTGTGGCTCAGACAAAGAGAAACGAACATATGGAGGCATGGACGAATTGGTGAATGGATAACCTAAGATGCATGCATGACAAAAGAGCAGACAGATGCATGGACGGACTGATCTAGTTTGTATAAATGTCCACCACCTTCTCTCTAGGATGCATTTAATATAAATATAAATATATAATTATATAAATATATATATATATATATATATATATATATATATATATATATATATATATATATATAAATTAATATATATAAATATATATATATATATATATATATATATATATATATATATATATATATATATATATAGTATAATATAGACAGGTCATGCAAGGTGATATCTCATAAACAATGATTATTTTCAGCAGGACAAATCTATGTGAAATTAATTTGTTTAATAAACCTATAACCAGAAATTCTAATAGCAAAATACAACACATTTTTTTCAGTGAACAAAGTTTAACAGAGTTTACACTTTTTAGCTTAGAATGAAATTGTCAATGAGATATTACCACATGAGGCCATCCTTAAAATAGTGTTGGTTTGGGGTAATGATGTTAAATCTGAGTAGGAATGATTCGGTGGGCCATCATTCTTTTGACCTGGCGGGATTTGCCCTAACGAACAATTGGTTAAGGATCGCTTAATAAAAGTAAAATCTAAGTTTCTCTAAATAAACACACTTAGACATTGCTTGGCACCATATGAAAATTACATATAAAAACTATGTTCAAAATGAACAGAGATATTTCCTGTGACAATCAATACCAAGTTTGGTGACCATATCTGAAAGTCTTGAAACTATGGCCCAGAGAAACATTTTCTGTGATATTCAGTCGACCATTAAAAGTACGTCAATATGACCTAATTTGCATACTGTGCACACCTTCTCCCTAAGATGCATCCACATACCAAGTTTGGTGACCATATGTGAAAAAGTCTTGAAACTGGCCCGGACAAACATTTTCTGTGATATTCAGTCGACCATGAAAAGTAGGTTAGCATGACTTACTTTTGAGACTCTACAACCTTTTCCATAAGATGTATCCACATACCAAGTTTGGTAACCATATGTGAAAAAGTCTTGAAACTATAGCCCGGACAAACATTTTCTGTGATATTCAATCGACCATGAAAAGGAGCTCAGCATCACCTACGTTTGACCTACCTTTGATGCTCTGCACACCTCCCTAAGATGCAACCACATACCAAGTTTGGTGAACACATGTGCAAAAGTCTTGAAACTAAGGCATGGACAAACATTTTCTGTGATATTCAGTCGATCATGAAAAGTAGGATTACCTACTTTTGATCTGTTTTTCATACTCCGCACACATTCTCGCTAAGATGCATCCACATAGTTAGGTGACCATATGTGCAAAAGTCTTGAAACTATGGCATGGACAAACATTTTCTGTGATATTCAGTTGACCATGAAAAGTAGGTCAGCATGACATACTTTTGACCTACTTTTCATACTCCGCACATCTCCCTAAAATGCATCCACATACCAAGTTCGGTGACCATATGTGAACAAGTCTTGAAACTATGCCGCGGACAAACTTATATATGGTGAATGGATGGACGGATCAACAGACGTACGAACGGACGGACAAAGTGGCGACTATTTGCTCCCACAAATTTTTTTTCGGGGAGCATAATAATAATAAAATAATAATATCATAATTCTCGCCCGTTCGTTTAAGCAAAGAAAACACTGTGCACGTGGCCAAGACGACATGGGTGATAACGTCAGTCACTTATCTAGTAAGCTAAGTTCACAAGGACTTCAATCATACATTGGGAAACAGTGATGTCATTTATTAAGACTGTATTTGTGATAAGAACTCGGTGTTAATTTAGATATGGAATTGGAACGATGTTATTTTTAGCTTATGGTGAAAATTAGTAGAATATCCAAACATGTTTATTATATTTTTCTTGTAGGTCGATGTTTGTTAGTCATTTGAACTCGAAAATCACACAGCTAATAAAAACAAAACAAATGCCATAGAACCTTGCAATGCAGGAAGTTCTTAGCTGAATATTTTGTTGCTAATTTGACTGTAAGCTGTTGTTGCCTTATTTTCAAAATATGCATCAACTTACCTGTAAATTTGCCTTGAAATTGCAATACTTTGATTTCCTTGTTGAGATGGTTAAGTGTAAATAAGTAAAAGCCGTGAAACATGATAGCTATTCGTTAAAACTTTCTTATTGCAATATAAATAAAATGTGTGAGTGTGTCCAAGCATGGTTGTTTCTAGGTTCTTGTCGGCCGATGTTTGTTAGGTCTGTTCTCCCAGGAAAGTTAGTCAGGAATAACGCCATACATCAGTATGGAGTTGTTCCTGACTGGGTCTCTAGTGAAAACGGCCTTTGTCATTTGAACTCCAATACCTAGCTATGAAACACAAACCAAAATGCAAAGAACTTTACTCGCAGCTGAATATTTTGGTGTTAATTTAACTGGAAGCTGTTGTTGCCTAAGGCACCAACAGTGTTTGGGCAAATCATTTTCAAAATATGCTGCCGCTTGCCTGTAAGGCTGCTGTGAAATTGCGATAATGGGATTTCAATGTTAAAATGGTTAAGTATAAAATAAGTTTAAAAACAACCCAACAAACAAACCAAGCAAACAAAAAAAACATGAGGCATAATACGGTAGCTATTCTTTAAATTTCTCATCACGATGTGAATAACCTGTGTGAGTGTGTGTATACCTATATGTGTACGTGGGTGATGTAGTACGTGCGTGTGTGAATGCTAGTACATATGCTTTAGTGCAAGAGTGTGTGCATCTTTATTCTTAGCATAAACTAATGGTAACAACAAAATAACAACCAGGTTCTGGTAGTTTTGTCACGAGTTTGATAGACAGACAGAATGGCAAACCGACTTATAAAAATTACGATGACAAGAGCGGCTACGACAATAATAATAATAATAATAATAATAATTTCACTACTTTGTTTCGACATACGAAATACGAAAAATATCAGCTTTCCATACTTTTTTTTCGCACTCCTTCAGGCTATTTAAGCGAAAATTGCTACATCGCTTAGTTTCAAACATTTTCGTCAATTTTTCATGGAGCTATGACCCCTTTCTATTTATGAAATATTAAAAATATTAGTTTTCCGGACTTTTTTCGCAGTCTTTCATGATATTATACTGAGAATTGGTACATTGCTTTGTTAAGAAAAGTTGCAGACCAAGTTCGAGTTTCAGGCATATGCGTACATTTTTTATGGTGTTATGCCCCTTTCAACTTAGGAAATATAAAAAATATCAGCTTTCCGCACATTTATTCGCAATCCAGGTTATTTAAGGGAAAATCGGTACATCACTTTAGTATAAGGGATTAGAGAGCAAGTTCGAGTTTCAGACATTTTCGTCAATTTTTCAGACATTTTCGTCAATTTTTCATGGAGTTATGCTTTCCCCCCCCCCCCCCCCCCCCCTTTCGACGAAAAATATCAGCTTTCTGCACTTTTTCTTGCAATCTTTCAAGATATTCTAATGAGGATTGCTACATTGCTTTGTTATGAGAAGTTACAGACAAAGTTCGAGTTTCAGGGGTATGCGTCAACTTTTGATGGAGTTGTGTCCCCATTCGACTTATGAAATATAAACATATCAGCTTTCAATACTTTTTCGTTCTCCTTCACCATATATAACTGAAACTTGGTTTATTGCTATGTTATGAGAAGTTACAGATCAAGTTCGAGTTTCAGCTGCTTCTGTCAATTTTTAATGAGTTTTTTTACTATCAATCTCTAAAGATGTATATCACCAGGTAGGGGACATGTATTGCAAAGCAATACTTACATAATTATTATTATTATTATTATTATTATTATTAACTGATGGGGCAATCACTGTGCGAGATCATTATATGCTCCTGAAAACATAACTGATGACCAGTTACATGCATGATCTTGGAGTAATAATATTAGCTACCTGATGATGATTACTGTATTCTGCAGCTCTAGTAGTAGAAATATCATACAGCTGCAATCAGTCCTTCATCGCTTTTGATCACGGTGTCTTGTCCTCAGCTAAAATCCGTAGCTTCCTCAGGTCCAGTCCTGCTTTGGTGAGGTCACCTCGTAGCACGCTTAGCAGATTTATGTAATGACGTCCTCTCCTGGCTTTGTATTTGTTGGCTCCGAGTATGGCGAATTCCAAGACTGTGCTGGTGTCTCCTTTGGCATCCTTAGCACATGGACAAACATTGACCATCTTTACTGGGCGACTTTTACAGACAGCGACGACGTATTACACATCTTGTATAGTGCATCGTTTGAGATTATGCTGTCTGGCCATCGGTGTCCAGTGATGGTGCATATGTGTTTGCGGTGGCAGGCATCGAGTTTGCCTAAAGCTGCCTTTGGAGCTACCCAGCTGTTACAGTTATACAGCAACAAGAATACGCAGGTTGCATTGTATAAACGTAGCCTCTTTATCAAGGGAATCTTTGATCTAGGAATCCATAGCTTCCAGAAGGACGTGCAGAAATGTCAGCAGTACTGCAAAGCAGTGAGCCCAGGATTTTATTCTTCCTCCATGGTTCGCCGCCATGAAGTGGGTCATCATTTTCTATAGTTTCATGCTTTGTCGATAGGTATATGTGTGTGAACTCTGTTTTGGATTCATTCATAGAGATTCTCAATTTTTAGTTTGATTGCGGCTATTGGACAAGTGGTTTCTTTTCCTCGTCTATGAAGTCCACATCGTCGGCATATTCCATCTCTAGCGGCATGCCCAGTATTGACACTGGGAGGCTTGGTCTTGTGGAACTTTCCAGCACAGATTTCAATGCGGCAGAAGGTAGCAGGTGAAAAGCACCGGAGATAGACCATCTCCCTGTGGGGAGCCGATTGATGTCTCAGCCTCTCCAGACTTCACTGATGACTCGTACTCTCAGCTTGGTGTCTGCAAGCAGTAGTCTCACTAGTCGTAGCTCATCTTCATTGCAACTGGCCTGGTGTAGTACATCTAGGATCTTTGAGCGTTGTGACATGCCCATTTTGGTGCAGTCCCAGTGTTTGGACATGACTACTGACACAAGCATGTGTTGAGCCCATACAATGTCTGCGCAGCTGCATCCACGTTTGAAGCCACTTTGACATGATCCGGTGAAGTAATCGATCTTGTCTTGGATGCGACATAGAGTAACATTGGATAGGATTTTCCGTATGCTGTTCAGGAGCACAATGGGCCGCAGATTGGCTGGGGGCCCAGGTGGCTTCTTGGGCTTGGGTAGTGCAATAAGGGTGCCTTGGCCTACAGCGTCGATGGGAAGGTGGTGCGTAAAAGCTGAATTGATTAGCTGCATGATCGGGTTTGAAATAATGTCACTTGCATATTTGAATAGTTCATTGCTCATGCCATCAGGTCCAGATGCACGTCCATTTTCCAGGGCTTTAAGTGCCTTCTCAACTTTTTTAACTGTTTTAATTGATGTTAGTAATGGCCTGGGGTTTCCTGAGAACAGGTGCAAGGGCTCATCATCATTGTCAGTGAGGTGTTCCTTGAACCATTCTCGGATCGCTTCAGCTTTTCTCTGGTCAGTCCCGATAGTGTCCTTCAGAGTTGTGTACAGTGCGTGGTGGTGTGTAGTCGGTGACTCTCAGGGCTCGGGCTGCCCGAAACATTTTGTGACAGCCATCTGTGGCAGTGATTTCATCTGCTAGGGAGTTTGTGTGTTGAATGCGCTCCCGGCGTAGTTTGGTGCGGTCTTCACTTTGGCCAGTTTGATAGATGTGCAGCAGTAACGCTTTCTGATTTCTACTATGCTTGCCATTGTGGATATGATAGAAAAATTATCAACCTCCCTTGAGAATAATGAACATACGCTAGGTGTATTCTTGGATCTTTCCAAAGCCTTCGATACAATTGATCATACAATTTTACTGCAAAAGCTTGCATACTATGGAATAAGAGGTACTGCATTGAACTGGATACAGAGTTACCTGTCAAACAGGGAACAGTGTGTACAATTCAATGGGGCTATCTCCGAATGCAAAAATATAGTTTGTGGTGTTCCCCAAGGTTCAGTTCTTGGGCCCCTGCTGTTTCTCCTATATATGAATGACATACCCAAAGTCTGCAAACATCTCTCACTAATACTTTTTGCAGACGACACAAATGCTTTCTGCAGCCACAAGGATATAGAAATTCTATACAAAAATGTCAATAATGAAATGGCAAAATTAATAGACTGGTTTAAAGTAAACAAATTGTCCTTAAATGTATCAAAAACTAATTATATACTATTCACAAAATCTAAGAAACTAAAAGAAATAGCTCTCCCAAACCTCTATATCGACAACCAGATAATTCAAGAAGTTTTTAGGAGTATATCTGGACAAAAATTTAACATGGGAGAAGCATATTGAAATTATTACTACCAGGGTAGCAAAAAGCATTGGCATCATTCGCAGACTGAAACCCTATCTAACACCTACTATTATTAAAACCCTGTACTGCACAATGATACTTCCTCACATCACCTACTGCAATGCTATCTGGACTAATACATCTCAAGCTAGACTAAAAAAACTAAAATCTCTGCAAAAGCAATCTATTAAACTATTTTCACAAACAGCAGGTGGCCAGGATATCTTTAAATCAGAAAAGGTCTCAAAACTTGAGGACATAGGAGGGCTCCAACTATACACAATCTTAAGGGACTTCCACAATGGCAACTTACCCTCATCCTTATCTAACATTTTTATGCTCAATACACAATTGCATCCTCACAACACAAGAACAAGAGATAACCTCCATTCAACACACCACCAAACAAAAGCAGCACAACAAAAACCCTCACACAAAGCAATTCAGTTATGGAATAATACAGACACAAGCACACGCACAGACATCATAAAGCTACAGTACTTTAAGCAGAATATCAAAAAGAAGATTATAGAAACCTACTAGACTCTGGAAAACACTCACCATCATGGCATGCTATTCTCATACTTGCACCCAGTCACCAGAACAAATAATAATAATAATAATAATAATAATAATAATAATAATAATATTAATAACAACAAGAATAAGAATATCTGTCATAATGGTAACTACCAAACAACTAACTCTACCATCACAGCCTAAAAAATACTTTGTCATTGATAATAAGAATATGTAATATAGAATTATTAACTTAAGCAAGATAAGCACACATCCCTCTGCCATGTCTTTCCCTGTAAAAATGTAAATTGTCATACGTCTATTAACTGTTGGACTGCTGGAAGCGGACAATAACGCCAATTGGCAATGACTCTGGATTGGCTGAGTATTTTAGAAAAAATTTGACTGAAAGTTGCTTGTGGCTTAGCCACCGACAACGTTCGGTCAAATTGTTTTAGAGGTACTCAGCATACCCTGAGTTAGGCTCCATGGAAAATGTAGACTGCAGAGGCTTGGCAGAGAGACAGTTAACTATATGTATATATAGGACTATAACATGTTAACCGTATTTATTCAGTATTCTCATGTCCTATATTGTTGTTGTTATATGTTATATGTAGGGGTCCACTGCCACATAGGCTCTGCCTTTGGTGGACTACCTGTTGTGAAACTGTAAATGTATATTCTATATCAAAATAAATAATCTTGAACTTGAACTTGACAGTTTTACTACTAGACGATCGTCATTATACCTAGTTTGGTTGTTTTTAAGAACACCTATGGTGCTGGTAGCGGATGATTCCATAGATTTCAGTATTTTGGTTAGGAGTTCGTTTGGATCGGAGCCGACATCGATGTTAGCTATCTGCTCCCCAAGGCCTTTTTTGTATGACATTTGAGTGTGAGTGTCGCTGATGACCTTGGGTAGGTTGTAGGTCACTCTATCCTCTTGCCTGGTATGATGTTTATGTATTAGGTAGAGATCGTTCATCGGAAGGCGTGTAATGACTAGCTTATGGTCAGAATTTAAGTCTGGCCCTCCATACGAATGAGCATTCCGAAGTAAGGGGTTTGCTTCTGTCTTGCATAGTATGAAGTCTATTTGGTTGAAGACAGCTGTTGTAGCCTTAGAACCTTTTGGGGCTTTGCGATCAGTAATGTGTCCAGTCCATGTTGTCCAGTGACGGCATTGGTGTTTGAAAGCCGTATTTGTGACAAATAGGCCATTGGAACTAAGGAATGCCACCAGTGCATCTCCATTGCTGTTGCATGTTCCCTCTCCATAGGATCCCATGCATAAGCCACGTCCTGAACATTTGTCCGCAATTCCGAGTTTACCCAGTTTGGAGTTGAAATCTCCACACACGAACAGTTGCCATCTAGCTAGGATTGTAATGGCGGAGCTCAGGTCTGCATACAAGGAATCTGACATTGCTGGATTCTCTTTGGCTTTTTCGGTAGTTGGGCCTTATGCATTGACAATTTGACACTTAGTGGTGGTGTCTTTTGCGTAGGTATAGCGAAGGTGTCTTTTGTGTAGGTATAGCGAATGCAACGCGATCACTGACATATCCAAAACTAATGACATGATCCAATTACGAAGCCTTGGAAACATAGAATAACATTTCCACATATGATATGTTGCTGGGTATATTTTCAACATACAAGAGATAATCTTTAGATGTGAATCAGAGAGGTGTGATGTACCTAGTTGTTTCTGTTGGGTGGTGGTTTTTGTGTCTCCTGAGGATACTCTAAAAATGGACCTGAGTTGTTTTAGATGAGACTGACTGCTGGCGGTAGTCTTGCTTGACGTGTTCACTGCGTAATTGCGTGACCATATGTACTGAGGTTGTTTGATTTGATAATTAATAGGTTTGTTTGAAGTTGTCTGATGTCTAGACTGATTCTGGTAATTATTTGCTCTTCGGAATTTGCCTTGCTGATTAATTACACCTTACATTATGCTTGTTAGGTTGAAATTACTGCATTGTACTGTTAGTAACATTTGCGATTAGAGCTCTAGTTAAGGCTTCATTGATGCGACCAGAGTATCCATATGACCTGAATGAACTGGTGCATTAACCTGACTAGTATGGTGATTTGGCTACCAGTATGGTGGCTGAGCTGGGGGAAAACTCTGCTAGCGAGTTTGTGTTAGGGTTGACAGCGCAATTGTTGAGGTTTGAATATAATTGTGCCAGCACTTTTAAGTTTCAATAGTCAGTTTTCTTCTGCTATGATATTGATCATTGACTCAAGGTTACTAACTAATAACATAAGTTCTTCTATGTGGGATGTTTGCTCACTATGTTCGTCCTGCTGTTTATTGGGCTGAGATTGTTTAGCTTTTAGCGACCTTTCCTGGCTTTTTAGCTGCTTTTCCTTTGCATCAAGTGACAGTGTGTCAGTGAGTCTGCATTATTTGTACTTTTGCCGTTTTGACTGGAAGTTCTGAGATGGATACTCTGGGAGCTGCAGTTTCATCTGTAATGATCGTTCTGTTTTCTTGTAGCGTGTCACTCTGAAGCTGTGCTATCTGGTTCAGCGGATCATGGTCAGGCAGGCTTGGCAACTCAGCTGCTGCATCTACAGGAGGAGCATGTTTAAGGATTTCAATCTTGTTCCAATTTTCTAACTGCATTTGCAGTGAGGCCTTTACAGTTATAATGTATCCAATTATTTCATGTCTCGCTAAAGTACAGTGCTGGATTGAACAAACTGTGCACAGTTGCTATCTGCATCAGTGCTTTTCAAACTGGTTAAGCAAGTGGTGGGTGGCAACGGTAGTATTGACACTGATGTAGCTATACTTTCAGGAGTTATAGGCATAAATGGCTTAGAGACTGGTTCCCTGATTCTACGACAGGTTGTATAGGTGGTGATGCTTTCGTCAGGGATAGTGTTGTGACATGATGGTTCTGGAATTGCTGTTACCAAATGGTTATTTTACATCAAATCAGTTGAGCTGTGTTGGATTTGAAATTTGACTTTGAATAAATAATCTGCACATGCCCTTGTGGACGTTTTAATTTAGTTGCTGCAAAAACAGTTTATTGTAGTTGTTACATAGTTACATAGTCCTCTTATTCTGGATTGGCTAAACAGCCTGTAGCAGGTCTTCACAATCTTCTGCTTGTATGTCTTGTACTTCCTGGACAGTTTGTTGTACAGCATCAACGTGTGTTTGTCCAAGAAATCAAAGGTTCTCTGTATCATCCCAACTATATTGGCCTTATTAACTGCTGTTTTAGCATGATGGGTGAATTTCAATGTGTTGTCGACATACACTCCAAGGTCTTTCACAAGTAATTTCGTTATTGTCTTGCATGTTGTATTGTGATTTACTGTTTGACATACCCAAGTGCATAACTTTGCTCTTAGATGTGTTGAAGCGCAGCTGCCATGTCTCTGGACAGTTCTTTAGGTTGTTCAAATCTGTCTGCAGTCTCACTTGGTCTTCTTTGGAGGATATTTTCGTGAAAAGTTTTGTTAACTGCGTCTGTCATGTCGTTAATGAAATAGATTAACAGTACTTGTCGCAGGACACTGCGTTGTGGGATACCACTGATGACTGAAGCCCAGCTTGAGGAGGCATTGACTGCCACCCTTTGCGTTCTATCACAGGAATTCTCGTATCCATCCCAATACATCACCATCGATCCCGCAACTCGCCAGTTTGCTGAGCAGTCTTTGGCGGGGTACAGTGTCGAAAGCTTTAACGAAGTCTAGATAAATAATGTTTACATCTCCCTCATCTACTACATGGGTGCAGAAATCTATGAGTTGGATCATACAGGATCTTCCACTCAGGAAGCCGTGCTGGCAGTCTCATAAAGCCTAACATGTGCTTGAGGGAAGGGGTTTTTCTGACAAACCATTCCATCGTCTGACAGGTCGATAGCTGCATGCTGCTGATCTACTACCTTTCTTGGAAAGTGATGTGCTTTGTCCCTTTTGCTCTCGCAGGGACCTGTTAAACAGTAACGCCAGAGGATTGGCAATAAATTGGCTAATCTCTCAACACGAGTGGATGTAGCCAATCCAGGCCTTGTGATTCAGATACTGAGAGTGGATCCAGTTTTTTGCTGACTTCTCCGCCAATGACAAATTCCTCAAGTCCGTTGTTACTAGTTACAGTGTTTGTAAGTTATGGTGTTAGTATCCTCGCATGTGACTACGCTGGTAAACTGTGTATTTAGTATGTCAGCTTTTTCGGAGTCTGATTTGGTTGTTGAGCCATCCGCCCGATTGCGGTCAGCGATGCCAGAGGTTGTCTTCGGTTTTGACTTAACATAACTGTAGAATGCCTTAGTATTACTCTTTAATTTCGCTGCAACTTCTCATCCAAGCATTCTCTTTGCCTTTCTGACATCCCATTTAGCTGATTATGGCATTTGACATATTCTTTATAATGCGCGTCATTGTGGGACTCAAAATCTGTCAAAGGTTTGTCATTTTGTTCTCAATTTGTTTCGGATATCATCATTCATCCATGCGCTCCTTTTCTGCCTGCCGTGTGATTCTTTGCTTGTGGGCTTTCGAGGTATAGAATGATTGATAGCATCAAGATTCTATTTTTGATAACTGTCCAGGTCTCTTCCATATTATTGTTTTCTAATCCACTTTCCCAGTTTGTTTCCCGCATTATAGTTCTTAGTTTATCGTACTCACTTTTGTCGTAGCGTAATTTCTGTCTTTTTGTCAGATTTTGTGGTTTCTGACTATTAATTCATACTATATATAAATGATCTGCCTGAATTACTATCATCAGAAACCTATATGTACACGGATGACACTAAAGTGTCACGTCCAACAGCGATGAAGACAAAAGAAAACTGCAATTGGAGCAAGACTGGTCTGATAAGTGGCTATTGCGTTTCCACCCAGACAAGTGCAAGCTCATGACAATGGTGTCATACTATTCATGATTGTTCGAAATATGTTAACATTTACTGTCTGTTTTACTATAGCTTTGTCATTAACAAGGATTGACGTGATAATTGGTACAGATATACGCTTTTCTAAAAATAAGCGCTGAGTAGTTTGAGTCCAGAATTTCCAATTTGTCGGTAGCCGTATTAGCAGGTTTTGATGACATGTCTGTAGCCGTGTAGCGCAATTAATGATGACACGTCACAAGCGTTAACCCTCAAATGTTATGGAATCTTGACCAATGGGAATTACGTATTATGACCAATTGGTCATTTTATTCCTGTGTCCACTATGAAAGGGATCGATTTAGACGACCAATATCTTGGTATTTTGGTTCACAATAACAAATCATGAAAGCAAAGCTTGGGAAGCATAGAGGTACTCTATGTTGGGAAGCATAGGTGTACTCTATGTTGGGAAGCGATATTACGGCCATACGGTAACAGGAGTTAGTGAATTATAATCTGGTTATAATCTATAGCGAGCTTCGCTTTCAGGTTATAATTATTACTATTCCCGAGCGTAATAATTAAGGCTTCCTTACAAGTTCCTAATCATCAACCAGTGGACTCTGTTAATGCTAAGCTAAGGATTAATAAGTCAAAGACATTCTAGTCAACCGCTGTACACTGATTGGCTGAATAACGATTTCGTTGATGTCTAACAGTTCTTGTCGCCATATAGCGTGATGACAGCTACATAACCGACTGACGAGCTGTATGTAATAATTAATCATAATCGGAGTATGCTAAGATTATGAAATTATACATAGTATGTGTAAATACTTGATTCTCATATGTTAGATGTCCCCTGTTTAAGACTATATGCTCGGCCTCAACGTGGCGCAGGGGTGTAACCCACTGGGTGTCAATCCAGACATTTGGAGGGGCTAACCAGAGCATTATGCACAACGCTAATGAAATTACACTTGGAGATCGAATCAATCGAAATGGTGCTCGCCCTGTGAGGATCCGCCAGGCAGGTGCAGCGCCGGGCTCCATGCCTCGAAGGAGCCCACCCTCAGCTACTGGAGGTCCCATCAACTCGTCTTGTGGAGCCAGGGGACGAGGATGGAGAGCTACTGGCCAACGGAATTTCATCTTGAGAACGGCTCTCCAAGTGTGATACCAGCGATCGAAAAGAAGAAGAAGAAGAAGAATATGTTAGATGTTTCATCCACATACATATCCGTTACAACTAACAACCTGTTCAGTTACTATAAACCATTGTTTACTAAATTGAATATTTGCCCTATCCTTTCGCCCGCCCATAGCGGTTGCAGCGTTATAGAAACTGTCAACATTATTTAGGTTAAATACTATGTTCAAATACTCTAGGAAGTTTTTCCTTAACGTCATAGGACAACAAATACTTGGCATTGATAGAACTGAGTGTGATTACATAATCCATCCGGCTGGCCTGTTGATTGCTAGTTCTAGCTGTGAATGCTAACTGACTTGATAGTAACCTCTCCATTTATTAGCCTATAACGCCGTCACACCTGAATAGCCATCCTGCATTATTGGCTGTCTTAACCATCTGCCTGTGCCCATTTTATCCTAGCCAAGGATAGCCCAGGCTATTATTCATCATTGTGTCTACAGCTGTGTCGCTCATCAGGTTGAGGGTTGATTGTCTGTGTGAGTGCATGACTGTAAGAGTATATGTATGAGGCTTCAGTGCTGGTCAAATGCTACACTGGGAGGGAAATCACCTGAAGAAGAAAGAAGTTACCACATGGGAGGAGATCGAAGGGACGACCCACAACACACTTTAGCTAAGGTCGACAAGGAAAAGGATCTAGGTGTGGCCATTGATGCAAAATTGTCCTGCGAAAATGTCAACAAGGCAACTCAGATAATTCAAAGATCACTTGCATGTATGGACTTAGATAGCTTCACATGGTTGTACAAGGCACTCGTTCGCCCTCACATCGAGTACGCAAATGCAGTGTGCTATCCACTTAGGAAGAAAGATTTGGTGGCAGCCAAGAACGTCCAGGGAAGGGCTACAAAACATATCCATGAGCTCCGCAACCTGAGCTATGAAGAGTGGCTGCAGAAGCTGAAGCTACCCACGCTGACCTACAGACGAGATGTGATTGAGGCATTCAAGATGATGAGAGGCATATATGACCATGAGGTTTGCCCAACTATCCCGCTCAGAGATTCAGCAACGCGAGGACACCTGAAAATTGACAAGATGAGGGCAAACAGTCAGCTAAGGTAACGCAGCTTTTGTATCAGAATAGCCTGTCCGTAGAATAGCCATAAGAAGTAAGTGCGTGAACTGTAAAGGCATTTGAAGCAAGACTTGACAAACAATGGGCAGGACAGGAGATGAAATATCAGTTTGATGCGGTTCTAAAGATCTTTGCTACAATACACAACAAGTTAATGTAATGAAAGATGAAGAGGAAGAGAATCTGAAGTCATATGACCTAACCTTTCATCCAGTATCAACACACGGTTACATACGGCCAATTGTGAAACTTAGAACATCATGATGGCTCTTTCCAAGTGGAGGCAAGTGCGTAATCTCATCATTTCTTTTTCATTTGTAAGGACCAGATATAGTATGTTTGCTTGTTGCGTGCCTCTGTGATAAATCGGGTGAAGTATGTGCTAGTGGAGAAAAGAGTCAGCGAGACGTTTTACCTTGTTTGGGGGACGTGTTAGCTTATCTCCAAGTTGCACTTTATTGATGTACATTTTTTAGAAAAGTAATAGCAATAATATACATTTTATCCTAATACATATAGTCATGAAAGTAGGAGCAAAAAATAATAAAAGTGATGCTAACTATAAAGTTGATGATAGTGATGATGATAATATTAATATTGGTATTGACATCTGTTGTAGTTATTGGTGTTGTTATTATTATTGTTGTTGAGAAAAATTATGTTAGTGGTAACGGTGCTAATGATACATGCAACGATAGTGATGATGATGATGATACTAGTGCTAATGTTGATGTCTGTTGTTATGCGTTGTAGTTGCTGCTGTTATTTTTATTGTTAATAATGATTACTATAGTGACGATAATTGAAGACAAAGTTGATGATAATAGTGATTTTTCTGGTGCCCATCCTGTATCTGATTTCTAAAAGAAACACCGTTCATCCTCAAGTTATGGCCCGTCTTCAACAAAACGTTAATGAAAGGATTCTATGGTGATGGGCTTCAGCACTTCTCGCAGGAATCTTGATTCATCCAATCTTGTTGCGGTCCATCTAGCATTTTCTGAAAATCCTCTAAAAGGAATCCTAAATCATTGTCCAAATTTTGCTGCATGGATCATGCAGTGGTGGCCTCCAGAACCTCATCAGATTTGTTAAGCTCTGAATCAACGAAAGGTCTAGTCAATGCTAATAATAGTGATGGTGATGATTATCATAATAATTATTAATGCTTATAAAAGTTGTAATGCTACCTGTAAAATAGCTATACAAATGTTAATAATTATAATAGTGATGATCGTGATAATACTGATGGTAACAATAATAATAAATCGCAGATTAATAATAATAACAATAGTAATAGTAATAATAATAATAAAAATAATAATAACTGAAGCAGGAAGCCCCCCCCCCCTCCCCGACCCTTCCCTACCCACAACGTGATGAGTAGAAAGCATATGATATAAATAGTCTATACTGCTAATGCTACGCAACGCATCAACTAATTGAAAGAGACTAGGTGGAATGTTAATGTTTTGTTAGTATGTCTGTATATGTTATAATGTTGACTGCCTGTTATACTGTTCTTTTGTCTTCTATATAGATATATTATATATACTATGTGTTATGTATTGTAATACGTTACGGTGGATATGCACATGGATTCTGATATTGTGGAACAATTTAGCAACAAACCTGATAAAGTGTAATAGTTTGATACTCGTATTATGCAAGTACCAGCGGTTTTCACCGTATGATGTGAAGTTGTTGGTTCACCTAGTCTACATATTCCGGAACAAGAAGAGGAAATACTTGTAATGTTGCCTTTCACAGTCAAATACAAACTAATTCAGCTTCGGACTATGGCTGGGATGCATTAATGGAAAGAAACGTGTATATTTGACATACCCATTCACTTAAAAGTCCTTAAAATAATGCTTGAGCAAGGAAAGAGCCGATTTTAAAACACAGAAGTGCGCATAGTAAACCACACCCATAGCGTCATTTATCGGGGTCGGCCACTTAAGATGTCGGAATGACATGCTAGAGGGAAACACAGCACCTTTTGTGTTTATCATAGCTCATTGCAGGCCACATGAGAATAAGAATGATATATTTTGATGACGAAAAATAACATCTATTTGATGTAATTACACGAATAATTCCAGAGAACTGCTGTAACCCGTCACTTGACATAATTCAACCATGGAAATTGTGTTGCGCTCGCTTGACTAGCCATGCCCCGGGTTAGAGAGGTCACGGCCTATCATCTTGTTCAAGCATTATTAGACTTCTTGGGGGTGTTTACAACTTTATCCAGCAATGAAAACTTAATTCTGAAGGAATTTATAACACAGACAGTCATCCAAACAAATATTCGTAGCCATATATTGATGGAATCAGTAATATGTGATTTATAGACATGTCAAATTAGAGAGTTTTCCCAAAACAATACTATGTCATTACGCTTCTGGCCAATCAAAGGTTGATGTACAAACAGCAGATATGCTCGCTGGAGAGTATAAAACGCTGCGCACACAGTATTTCTTCGCCTTCTGCTTCTAGCAGTTAGCCATAACCCCCTCTCTCTCTCTCTCTCTCAATAACCTTTTAGAGTGCAATACCCTGGCATTCCTCGTGCACGCTCTACCTATGCATCTGCATGTCTATATACTGTTAAGGTTGTGCACGTTAGCCTGAATGTTAGACTCACGTTAGACTAACGGTAGATGCATAATTATTTCGTCTTTTAGGAGCACGGTACGTCAAAATGTGTTGTAGATGAACTCAAAATTCTGCTCTAAAGTTACTGCTAAAATCAACAGCTCAGCCGTTACAAAGCAGCTCAGACAGACAGCTATTGATGTAGAAAGATCTGGTGAGGTGTTAGCAAATTCTTTCTGTGCTTGTAGCTTGGCCACAGAGTTGAAAGACTCGTAGTGATAGCCTCCACAGGGGAATGTTAAAGGCAAGCATCCGAAAGCTTCTGCAAGTAGTGAGTCTGTAACCGCTAACACTGATCTAACTCGAAGTTGTGGCAATACGCCTTTCCCAGTTTGACGTCATTACGCCAGGATTCCACAAAATGCACGCTCAGAGCAAAACTGCTGGCTGGTACCGTCGCCAACAAGCAGCTGACCCATGTTGAGTTACTTTTGCACTAAAATACACCGCAATCTAACCCGTTCCTATGATACACTAAAATCATTGTATTATTTAAATCATGTATCACTGGAAAGCGCATTCAATTGCCGAAACATTGATGCATTATTTTTTATGTTTTTCTAACGTTTTCACCGAGTTATTTGCGTATATAAAATACACCATTCAACCTAGATTCATTAAATCAAATGGACAATAGGGGATATTTTAAAATTGCAATCAACTGTATTAAATTTTACAAAACTATAAAAACTATACAGAAATGTATAGAAATTTGGCTTAGCTTTCCAATGATGTATGACTTCAAAAATATTATGAACGTAGTTTTTCATATGGACTGCCTAAAGTGCACTGTATCTGATTCCTAATAATAATAATAATAATAATAATAATAATGTTTTCGCAGTGCTTCCTACATTGGCAAGGGTAACTAACTAACAGGTATCCTAAGATACAGTGGTGTATGTGACACCGTACCTTGGCCATCACCGCTCGGAAACCTCCTATAGTTTCCCAGAGGCAGATCAGCCCACGGTGCGGATAGGGACATCCAAACAATTAAGAAGCCATAAGGCTTAGTGGAACATGAAGAAAGACGATAACTTTATAAATATGAGGCCCTATAGATAAATTGGCCAATTTTACACAAACTTGCCGGGGTGCGGGGCAGAAAAGAGGCGTACACTATGTGTCTCCTAATGAAGAAATTGTCTCTAATCACATTAAACCTATCCTATCGAGCTGAATGGTCAGGTTTAGTCAGTGGCATGCCGGGCTAAACAGAGTTAATAGCACGGACAGCGACCTTAGTGAAATATTGTTGGTGGCGGGAAAACGTGATGCATATATACTGTTGCTGTATAGTATCTCCTAAGTGCACTGCGGTCCTAGGTTTTCTACAAATAAACAAAACATATCAACTGATGGCTACTTGCCATATACTAAACTAACTTGGTACAGAACGGTAATAGTACATAAATTGATTAGAACAGTAATAATACAGGTTGATAGACCTAATACAGTGCTGTTAGTGAAACAGCTTACAGTGAAACAAGGATAATATGAACAGTAATAAAGAAATTATAACTAGCGGTCCGGAGACCGGGACGGTACCTGATAGTCATCGGTACCGTTAACAGAGGAAAATACGTAATTAAGGTATAATTATATGAATATCTTTAAGAAGTAATTAATGACGGTGTAATTAAATATATCATGTATAGTTACTTGAATACTCAGTAGCCGTTCTCAATTGCGGCTACCATGTTACTGAAATTGATACGTCCCTATGCTCGTGACGTGAGCTGACACGTTCTCTGTGGACTGGATCAGTTCCCGCATGTAGATGTTCCGCAGGATACGTTCTCTGTAATGCTGGTCCAGGACGGAAGCAGTACAAACTCAGAACAGTGAAACATAGTATAAGAATAGTCTACTGATTATCCAGTAAGTTCTACACGATACAGTATGACTAAAGTGTCTGTTAATAATAACGGAAAGTGGTATAGTTAAAATAACCCATTAACAGGGAGGGTTATTGATACAGTTGTAATTAAGCGTGCTATTTAAGCTTAACAGTGCCTGGTGTGTCAGTTAGCTCTTAAGGCACACCGAGAAAAGTTTACTTGGCTGCGGTCAAAACGTTAAATCATCACATGCAGTATGGCGGTTGAAGGTCCACTTTTCAGCGTGGCTGGCGTATTAGTTCCTATACAGTTGGCAATTAAAACTGAAACAATGTAACACTGTGAAAAGGCTGTCCACAGTGCGGTGGCCCAATTTTTCTTGTGGTCCGAGCGGTGCTGGTAGTTGAAGTTGTGCTGAGATGATGCTGGATTCAGTCTTCGCCACTCCAGTTGTTCAGTCAGGTTTCCATGCTTGGAAAACTCCTGACCGGTCAGCCAGTGGCCGACGATGCTATCGGTCCTCATAATTCATCCCCTTTTGTACTCATGGTGACGTAGTAACTGGCTGCCTCAACCAATCAGAGTTTGATGAACCAGCCAATCAACGTGCTGTAATCCTGTGACATGTACACAATTATCTAAATATCGTGACAGATATAGATGTGAAGATGACGTAGTGAGTCATGTGTTACACAAGTCACTAATTATTTAGCTGTATATATATATAAATATATATATATATATATATATATATATATATATATATATATATATATATATATATATACACACACGATTACGACGCTATGGATATATATATATGGAGCATAATTAGGAGGAAAACGGCGATAACTCAGCCATTTCTTAACCGATTTTAAAACAGTTAACAGATTTGAAAAGCCCGTCGAATTCTGGTCTTTATTGATACCTGATTCGGCAGAAACGAGCAAGTATAAAGAATTACAATGTACCTACTCGGTACACTAAAAGTGCTACCAGCTCTTGGACGTGCTACACTGCTCTGTCAATGCAGCAGCCTTAACGAACTTAGGCGTTTTGACGACAAAATCGCTCATAGGCCCATATGTGCTTATGGCTCTACCCAGGGGGGCGCGTTCATGGAACGAATCCAGGACGGGCGGCGCATACCCAGCTTAGCTGGTACGGCCCACATCCAGCTTAGCTGGTACGGCCCGCATCCGACCGGTCGATCCGAGCTACACAAGCCTTAGACGATTTGGCCTATGTAACCATGAGCAAAACACACTACCTGTTAATGCACATGGCAGGCCTTGCAGTCCACCTATGACTGACTCACAGGAACAGGCAAGAGAAGACCTAGAAGACATTACCACTGCCTTAGGGGTTGAGGCAACAATGGCCGCAATGGTGCAGTTGCTAGCTGGATATACAGATGCAGCAGCATCACAAAACCAAGCTAGCACTGATAGACTAAACATTGCAAATGAATGGATGTTAAAATAAAACCAGAGCCTGTCAGTAATAATGCCACACTACCGGAGCTTGAAACTAGCCATGCTTCGAAGCCGCTTACAGGATAGTACCAGTCAATGGGAACACCAACTTAGGCTGGTGTCAGACATGGTTGCACTCCAGCGCATGTGGCAAACACTGGTGCAGATGAAATTAGGGCTCCAATTGGTGGCAGCCGGGCCGCAAAAGCTTCAGTATGTTTATGTAAGGGGGTCCACGGTACATTACTTATGTTTACTCATTACTTATGTTTACTTATGTTGTTTCTAACCACAGGCTTATGCCTCTATGGTCAGATCTTCATCTTCACACTGATATACACTGCTGTGGCTTCCGGTCTTCAGTGGCACAGTATAATTATACATCAGTGGCTGATTCCTCCAATATTTATCAACCCTGGCCCTAAAGACATTCACTGATGGGCGGTAACAAGGTGCGAAGGCAAGCTGTTCCATGATTTCACCACTCTAACTGAAAATGAGCTTTTCTGGATCTCCAACCTAGATCTAGGCATAAACAGCATTTTGCTATGGCCTCTAGCCTCTCATCTCTGAGCTGCAACCACATCCTTCAGTAGCCTGAAGATGTTTCCAATTCCACACCATTCAGTATTTTAAATACTTCAATCATATCCCCTCTGATTCTATGGAATGCTAGTGTTGGTAACTTGAGCCTTCTGAGCCTTTAATCCAGCCAAATGTTTGGTAGCTCGTCTCTGCACATTATCTAGCAGTGTTATCTGGGACTTTTTGAAAGGACTCCACACATATGCTGCATAGTCCAAGTGGCTCATTACCATAGCTTTGTATTGTATAGCTGTACGAAGGTCTTTTAATTTAAATTTAGGTCTGCACGTCTGATGTTAACATGCTGTTTACTTTGTTTACCGTCTCACTAATGTGTCTCTCAAAATTTAGTCCCTCATCGATTATTACACCGATGTCTTTTTCTTCCTTAGATTGGTGGATATCATGGCTTTTTCCATCTGCAGTAATGTGGTACTTTTGTGGTTCACTCTGCTTTTTTCCAAAACTCATATTGATACACTTGTCTGGGTGAAATCGGAGTAGCCATGTGTTAGACCACTCAGCTAGTGCGTCCATGCAGAGTCCTCATTTAGAATTGTTCGGAAGGTTTTAGTGTCATCTGCAAATAAGTATACGTCTGAGTGGACTCCTTCTGGTGGATCATTAATGTATATCACGAAGAGCAGGGGACCTAGCACACTGCCTTGTGGTATCCCACTGGTGACGTCCACCCAATTTGATCCTTCCCCATTTATGGTAACCTGTTGCTTTCTATTACTGAGAAATTCCCTAATCCACCCAATTCCTTTATTTTATCCAAAAGCCTCCCGTATGGCACTGTATCGAACACCTTTTTAAAATCCAAATAGATGGCATCCACTGTGTGACCCTCATCTATCGCCTTTGTCCATTTGTCTAAGACATGTAGAAGCTGAAATATTGTGGCTCTTCCACTGATAAAGCTGAATTGCTTTGGACTAAAGGCCCCGTTTTCTAGAAGATCTAGCTATACCGTCTAATTGTTTGCAGAGGATACTTGTCAGACTCACCGGTCTATAGTTAACAGCCTGCTTCTTATCACCTTTTTTTAAAAATTGCTGATATCCTGGCTTCTTTCAAAATTTTGGGCACAGTCTGCATTCGAATTGACGTTTGATAAATGTTTGCTAGAGGTGCAGCAAGGGGTTCTGACAATTCCCGGAGTACCCGAGGCTATGCCTCTAGTGGACTCCCTTGTATGCACAATAAATTGTAAATATCATTCAGCCAAATAAATGAAGATTCAATTCAATTCAATTCAGTCTCTTACTGCATCAACAAACTTTGGAGGGAGTGACCATAACATTATAGTGTGGGACTTGGCTCTTACTGTATCAAGAAACTTTGGAGGGAGTGACCATAACATTATAGTGTGGGACTTGGTGATGAAGACTATAATCGAGGGAAAAATCAAGCCTATTATAGATTATAACAAAGGGGACTATCAAACATTGAAAAACAAACTAATCCTCATCTCGTAGGATGATTTATTCCAGAATAAAGATTCCGTGGAATGTTGGGAAATTTTTAAAAATTATTACCATAGACTAGTTACTAAACATATAATAAATAATAATATAATAATACAGCATTTGTATAGCGCCATTTATCAATTTGACTAATTTTCAAAGGCGCTTCGGTACATATGTGTTTTTAGTCTTTCTTTAAATTTCTCCCTAGAGCTTATCGTTTTAATATCCAGTGGTAGGGTATTCCAAAGTTTTGGCGCGGCGATGCTGAAAGCTCTGTCTCCACATGACTTCAGATTGGATCATGGAATGTTTAGCAGGTGTTGATCTGTAGAGCAAAGAGCACGGTGCGGATGGTGGGGCATAATGAGATCCTTCATGTATTCTGGAGCTTCATTGTGCATGCATTTCCATGTTAGGAGGATAAGTTTGAAGTCAATTCGTTGACGGACAGGTAGCCAGTGGAGGTGTTTCAATACAGGGGTTATGTGATCACGTTTCTTGATCTTCATCAGGACACAGGCTGCAGAATTTTGAACCTGTTGTAACTTGTTTAGTGACTTTGCCGTTATACCATATAGTAGGCAGTTACCATTATCCAGACGTGATGTTATAAATGCATGGATAAGCGTTTCTGTTGTTTGATGTGTTAAAACAGTTCTTATTGAATTAATGTTTCTTAGATGGTAATATGCCACTTTGCAAATAGATCTTACCTGCGCATCCATATCCATAAACTGATCAAATATTACACCTAACTTTCTGGCCGATGGATTTGCCGTAATCAGACTGTTTACTAGTTGGACTTTACGTTGATGTTTTGTCGATATCACGAGGAACTCGGTTTTGTCTGGGTTTAGTTTAAACTTGTTAAATGTCATCCACTGACTAATGTCTGTAACACAATTCTGTACTTGTTCAAGAGCCATGGTCTCGTTTGTATGCACGTTGGGTTGGAATGTCAGGTAAAGCTGCGTATCATCCGCATACATGTGGATCTGGAGATTATGTTGTTTCGCAATGTTTACAATAGGTGCTGAGTACAGAGTGAAAAACTTCGGACCGAGAACTGAGCCTTGCGGTACACCATACTCTAACAGGACACTAGCGCTGGAGGAGTTGGAGATAGTCACAGCTTGGTGTCTGTCTGTGAGGTAGGACCTTACCCATGATAAGGCCATTCCAGTTATGCCTATGCTTTTGTTCAATCGCGTGATTAAAATTTCATGATCGATCGTATCGAACGCGGCAGAGAGATCGAGTAAAACCAGGAACACTGCATTGTGATTGTCTAATGCGCGCAGAATGTCATTCTGGACCCTGATCAGGGCGGTTTCTCTTCCATGGTGCTCTCTATAGGCTGACTGAAATTTTTCAGCCAGTTGGTACTGCTGCATATGCTTAGATATACGATCTGCCACGACCTTTTCTACAAGCTTAGACAAGAATGAAAGGTTGGAAACTGGTCGGTAATTATTAAGGGTATCCAAGTCCAATGATGGCTTTTTGAGCAACGGGGTCACTAAGGCATTTTTCATGAGAGATGGAAAAACTCCATCATCCAAGGACACATTCACGATTTTTGTGATTATCGGTGCAAGGATTTGAAGATGGTGCTTAACTATTGTAGTTGGTATCGGATCGGGCGAACAAGTCTTGCTTGGCGAGGACATAATGATTTTAGAGATTTCCTCCTCGGTTGTTGGACGGAAAATTTCTAGATCCGGTGGATGGTATAGTTCTTCGTCGTGCACTGCAACAGGGGGTACGCTGTCAAGGTTTTTGCGAATGGTGGCAATCTTCTCAGAGAAGAATGTGTTGAACGTGTTCGCTAAGGTAGCAGTGTCACTATGTTTCGGCAGTTTGGGTTTTGCTTTCCTATGAAGAAGCTCATCTATCACCTTAAATAGTTCTTTCTGATCTGCTGTAATCAGATTTGAATAATAGTCTGACTGTTTTATGGAACAGATTTACGACACATGTTCTCTGAGACTGAAAATCCAACCTATCAGTCATCGAACGAGTTCTCCTCCATTTTCTCTCATATTGTCTACACGTCTTTTTGGCCAATGTGAGGTCTGAATTATACCAAGGTGCTTGCACGTGTGTGGTTTCAGTAACTAACTGTTGTAGATTAGCACTATCGATGATATCATTGACGTGAATCGTGTCTCAAAATTCAGCTATGTCTAAATGGATGTTAAAATCACCAGCGATGATTAGTTTATTTGCACATATTCCGACAGTTGCAATCAGATCATTCAATTCCGTGAACAATTGTGATTTGGTGAACTTGTTCGTCGGCGAAGGCGGAGGGCGATACAAAACAACTACTTTTACAGCGTGCTCATGAAATAGATCGCATATAAGAGCTTCGAATGTTACGGCATTGTAGTTAGTTGTTTGTCCCCGCTTTATTGTGGATTTGTGGATAATAGCGACACCGCCTCCAGTTGTGGGTCTGGGCACATGTGTTATGTCATATCCATCGGGAATTAAGTCACCTAATGTCTTTGTGTGCTCATCTGTGTTTGAAAGCCATGTTTCGGTTAGAGCTGCAATATCAATATTGTGACTGGTAATGTAGTCTGAAATCACATGAGTTTTATTACAGACCGATTGACAGTTTATAACACAGAATTCAGTATGTGGGTGGTTCTCTGGCTGTTTCATTTGACCACGATGGCCCCCATGTGTTGGTCGAATAGGGCAAATACCTAAAGTCTTGAGGGTGTGATAAGCGCCAATATCGATTATTGATTTTTTAACTGACTGGCGAATTGTCAAACGTTCTTGTCGACTGTAGGTAATCATCATACAATTGATAACTGAATAGTGATCAGTTCTCAAGGTAGTAGAAACGTTAAGAAAGAATACTAACACACCGGCAGCATATAGCGCACAGTACACAAAACAGTTGAGTGGCATGACAAAAGAAAACTCCAGTCAGTTTATAAATGTGAACGGCCAATTGTCCATGAATAGTACTCACGAATTCCTTAATGGTTGACTGGGATATGTCAGCTATTTCCGTGAAGAATTTATGAATTTAACTGATGCACTTCGACTTAACAACTGCGATATTTTTTGCTTCTAAAACGATTAAGAGTCGATTATGAATGAAACTGACACAAAATATTTTGTACATCTGATAAGCATATAGCCTACAAAAACTCCGAAAAAATCAAACAAACCTCAATGGATGGACCGCCTGCCACTGAAAAAGGTACGTACAAAATACAAAAAGTGGAAACAATTTTCAAACAACAGAGGGCCAATAACTTATCAGATGTACAAAAAGTCCCTCGACGAGGCAACAACAGCATGCCGAAATGCAAAAAGAACATTTGAAAGGAAACTATCAGACAAAATTAAACAAAACAGCAAGAGTTTTTATACTTATATAAGGGAAAACAAAAAACAAAACATAGGGTAGGACCACTAAAAGATAATGACGGAAATATCCTTCTAGATACATTCGAGAATGCTGAGCTATTAAATGAATACTTTTCATCAGTATCTACGACTGAAGACTTAAGCAGCATCTCAACTCCAAAGCAAACCAATATACAAACCAGACTGTGTAACATAGAAATATCAGCCATCCTTGTCGAGGAAGCCCTTGCTAACTTAAAGCCAGATAAGGGAGCGGGACCAGACAATATGCACCCTAGGGTACTGGGAGAAGCCTCAAAAAGAAATTGCTGACCCTATATCCAAGATTATGATCAAATCGATTAGATCTGGAAAAGTGCCTGTGGATTGGAGATTAGCCAACATCACGTCAATCTTTAAAAAAAGGGGGAAAGGCCCAGCCAAGTAACTACAGGCTGATCAGTCTCACCTCATGTATAGGGAAAATCTTGGAAACATTACTCAAAAATCAAATCGTTGCCCGTTAGAGAACAACTACTTAATAAACCATTCACAACATGGGTTTAGGAAAGGCCTATCTACACTAACAAACCTACTTTGCTTTTTTGATAAAGTCACTACCCAATTAGACAATGGACACCCAGTTGACATAATATACTTAGACTTTGCAAAGGCATTTGACAAAGTCCCGCATCAGAGGATGTGCAAGAAAATTAAATCTCACGGGATAGACGGGGAGATACTCCAATGGATTACAAATTGGTTATCAGATATCAGCGTGTCGTAATAAATGGACAGAAATCTAACTGGACAAGCGTAAAGAGTGGAGTGCCCCAGGGATCGGTCCTTGGGCCAATTTTATTTCTGATCTATATAAATGACATAGACGGAAACATTACAAGCCAACTTGGTAAATTTGCTGATAATACTAAATTAGGTAAAGAAATTCTGAGCAAAGAAAGTACACTTAAACTCCAAGCAGATCTCCACATAATTTTAGCTGGTCTCAAGAATGGCTGATGCTCTTTAACTTAGAGAAATGTAGTGTTTTACATTTAGGACACAACAACGTGTGCTATAGCTATAAAATGGGAAGCAACACACTAGCAAAAAGCATTGAAGAAAAAGATTTGGGAATAACGATTCAGTAATCAATGAAAGTGTCAAGACAATGTGAAGTAGCATCAAGAAAAGCAAACCAAGCCCTAGGCCTGATATATCGTACAATAAAATACAAATCCCGACCTGTTATTCTCCAGCTTTACAAATCCCTCATAAGACATCACTTAGACTACTTTATCCCCTTTTAGTGCCCACACCTACAAAAAGACATACTTACTGGAGCGGGTACAACACAGGATGACACGCATGATCTTAGGTTTAGCAAGTATACCTTATGAAACACGTCCCCAGAAACTAAATCTTACAACATTGAAAACCAGGAGAATCCGAGCTGACATGATAGAAGTCTATAAAAAAAAATTCTAACCAGGACCACATTAAGCCAAATGAATTCTTCACAATGGCATCTACACACACTAGGGGACATGCACTTAAACTTTACAAACAACCCTGTCGACTTGATCTACGCAAGTTGTTAAATAGAGTTGTTAATGTATGGAATTCTCTACCAACAGAAGCAATTAACGCTCCAACATTAAACACATTACAAAAAACACCTATACTCATTCTTCAAGTCACGGCGTTTTATATAGACCTAGGGTGGTCTAACTCCCAAAAATTGCAGTCACTTCTTCTACACTGAAGTATTTGGCTGAAATCACTGGTAAGTCACTGGTAAAATTGAATTCTGGGTAATTGTGGCTGTGTTTTGTGTCGTGTGTCTGTAGAAATCGTGTGAACGGGATATCAAATTGTGAGGTGTATGCAGGAGCTCCAGAATTCGTAAAACACTCCAGAATAGAAATCTACTCCGAAAAAAGGTTTGTCTGTTTGGCCTATGGCCTGATAGACGGGAACTACTACACAAGACAAGAATAAATATAAATTTTTGGAATTTAATTTGTCCTATATTTTTAATATTAGTTAACATGGACGTGTCTAGTCTGCAGGAATGCCAAGAAGAATGGGATGAACTGGATAAAGAGTTTGTTGAATTGGAGGTAAAGTTGCACGTCTTTCTTTTCTGCTGCGTTACTAGTTTTCGTGTTTTATTGTTATTTACTTTAAACACATTGCTCTGATTCGCCGAAAACATCACACGTCTGGGCTCCTACCAGCTGACAATTACAGAAATTAGGCATTGCTGGTCAAATATCACCTGTGTAACACTAACAGTCACACCGCCATATCCACCAGGATGTGAAGACATCAAAGAGTTCTTGACAAATCACAATTCACGCCTACCACACCGCTATACTACTATGAAGTCTACCGTGTCACTACTCCCTTAGGAGGTTTGCCTGGAGGATCGATATGAATCTGAGGGACGGAAATTGCATAACAGAAAAGACCAGAACTAGGCATACGGCATCAGATAGGGAACATAGAATTATCTATATCTCTATGATATGGACCGGGTTCTTATATACTAGTAACTACTCACAATCTATTTTCATTGTACTTCTACCGATGTGTCGATTTCATTACAAATTGCAGCAGTAAATCCAGAATCAGAACAAAATGTTATAACTAGATTAAATACTATATAATGAAGCATTCTTTTAACGACGCCATGGTTACGGTACCAGACCTAAAGGCATAAATAATTACTATCATATTCTTGATGTAGGCCTATTATTTACGACAACTGATATGACAATGAATTTAATTAATCTTCCCTGATTGAAATGCTATTGCGAATGTGAGCTATGTTCCCCGAATTGTTCACAAATTAGAATCCGTTTTGTGCAGATGAAAGTTTTCATATAAGATCGGGAAATACACAATTAGTGTAGGTAGTCGTATTTCAGAGGGGGTACTCATATTATCGTGGTAAACAAAGAGTTTGATCATCTAACTTGGCTCGATGTAATCAAAACAGAGAAAATATCAAGGATGCTTTCCACGTTAACGGTCTTCAACAAAACACTATTAATTATTTGAAAATCAGTCACGATCTTGATTATCTTATACTATGTGTAGAATGTTATGCAATAGGGTGTTTGCAAGCCATGTGATTGGGAACCCCTTAAGATGGATGAATTAGATCTGTCGATGAAGTGTATATGATGTCATAGTAAATAACGTCACACGTAGGCTGACGGCACAATCATAATAGACAGAAGCACTCCGTCATGCTGCTGTAATAATAGTCCACCAAGTTTAAGCAACGAATTATATGCCTTTGATGGATTTACTATATAATAAACATTCTGTTGAAAATCTTTGAAATTTAACTTGGCGCTGTTGGTCGTTGCTGCCATAGGAATGACAGAACCCAGTCAAATAGGACACCCAGTGGGTTACACCCCTGCGCCACGTTGAACACGGGAAAACTGATGTATAGTTACCTAATTGATATTGTTGGGATTATTGTTATTAGGGTTGCAGAGTGGGCAAAAGCGAAGGACTGATTGCAGTTGTAGGATGTTTCTAATACTACAGCCGCAGAATACAGTAATCATACATCATAGGGTTTTAAAATTAAAAAAAAAAATTGCGATCATACGATTAATCATGAACTATATTAACTATGTCAATGCTGCTTAGAGGACGTTATTATGCTACTGCAGATTGTAAGATTATGGGTTAGGCACTTGGGTATACATGAATATGCCAGTTGCTGATTGCAAACAAAGGAATGTATCAAGATTTTTCTAGACGGAAAACAGAAGGTACCGTATTTCGCTTAATTGTAGCCTATGCTCTAATAGAAGCCCACCCCCTAACTTTGACATATATGACTTAACGGTTCTTGGTTCAGAATCTAACTTTGAAAATATCAACCTAATTAATGTGGTAATAGTTAAAACAATCAATGTAGAATTTACGTATTATAAATCAATAATATACGACCTGAATGTAGTATAGCCGTTGTAAATGCTCAATGGAAACAGTCATTTCTTTGTGGCTTGAAGACGATAGGGTCCTGCTGACGAATGATCACAATACAAATTCTGATATGTATTGAAGATGATGGAAAGATGTGGGTGCACCCAGACGAACGTGTAACACAAAAATATAAACGACCAGAATTTATCTTACGACATAGGCGGATCTGAAATGCAGAATAGGCCTGGCCACGGGCCGCCAGAAGGAGGTGATGGATTAGCGAACGACCGGAAGCTGGTGACCACGTTAATGGTGACCAGGAGCTTGAGACCTAATTACGGACGATATTATTAGAAGCTGGAGACCTGGCTACGGATGATACTACCAGGTAGAGCTGGGCGGTTTCCCGATAAAACCGGGAAAATCGCGATATTATTGTTATCGTTATTGTCTCATTTCTAAAAACCGCCAATATCGTCAAATACCGTCAGCGACGGTATTGACAATTTATATATTGTAATAATTTGATAATAAAGCATTTCATGCGAATTTGACGAGTCTGGTCTCTTCATAAATTTCCGTATTCATGGTAGTCAAAAGCAATAATTTTCGGCACTATTATTGCAGTAAATATATGTCCATGTGTTATATACATAGCCCTACTGTTCTTAGTATAGTTATCCTTCCATGCTCAATTAAATGTTGTTCCAATGAAGACAAGTTAAATCTGAAAATCGTAGTTGCTGACAACGTTGAATACGCAAAATAGCAACCATTTGTAAAACACAAATAAACTTAACTCAGCCTCGTTTTGATTATATTATTGGAATACCACCTTCGCTTTCCATAGCTGATGACGCGATTGACGTCATTACAAGGGAATAAATAAAACATCGACCATCCAAATATCCTAGCGGGATAAATTCACTCGCTAACTATGACGATAAATTCAAGCGATCTAACTAAACCGGTGAAGCCATAACTGCAATCCCTCTATTCTTCGCTTGTTCAAGAATAATTCAACCCGCACGTGTGTATACATGTACGCTTGGGCGAGTATTGATCAGTCTATACCAGTAATACCATTGATATGCTGAATGCGCTAAAGGCAGCCGCAATATGAATGAAACAAGCCCGGCTGATCATGACAATAATTTCCAATCAAATTGTCTCCAAAATATTTAGCTAAAATCGGACAAGTTATTAATAACTAATAACCTCTTAGATCATCTTTTCTAGAAGACAGCAGATCTTATAGGGTGGAATGTGTTGTATTCACTATATTCACGCGTTCTGGGTCATTGGCTCAGGCGACTATTGCGCCATCGATCTATAGGGCTATGATTTAACCACTTTCAAAACGAATGCAGAGGCTTTATGGAAATATAATTTAAAGGAAATAATAAATAAAGAGCTGATTAGTTCGAAAACTTTATGACCCAAAAGTTGTTACATGACATCGACAGCAACAACTTTGAGTCAAATTGTTTTGAAATAATCTGTATAAATAGCTGATGATTATTTATTTTCACACACTCCGGTAAGTCCAGTTTATAGGATGAAGTGTGTGATTGACTTTCATGCCGGTCGACAATGTTCTAAAGGGGTGGAATGGGGGCTGGGCGGACAGGTGGGGTTGATTAGTCAATTCCTTATAAAACTTGACCATTTTCAATAATTAACCATTCAGTACCAGAATTTTGCACGTCAAGTATAATAATTTAATCAGTGATCGATGATTCTTATCTACAATTATACATTCTCTATTTTATTGCTAAAAAAATTCAGGTCATTTTGTTATCTTTATACATGCATACACGCGCGCAGCTGATCACGTCTTCAGACCTGGTTTGTCCATTAATTGATCATGTGCCTAATCGCGTGGTCTTTCTCGCGGAGCAGTCATTATAAGCTTTCAATAGTAATAATAAAAACAGCTGATCGTGAATGCTTCACCAAGTATCTTTCATTGGTTTTAACCAGGTCATAATCGGGTGCAGTGTTTAATGTTTTTAACCAATCAGATTGGACCCTTGGGATTTCCCTTGGAGATTCCTGCGCGCACAGTGACAGAGTTACGGCCACTTATGCGCATCTTCCTCTTCACAATGACAAAGTAAAACGCAAAAAGGCGAGAAAAAGTATTTTATTTGGTGCTGAAACAAAATATAATACAACGTGTAGGCTTTGTTTGTTTATACATCTAAAAAGGATGCCTATTCATAGATTGGCCATATTAACCCTATCATATCCAAAATTATTCCAAATAACGCGATATTAGTAGTTATCGCGGTATTTTTCACAGATACCGTTATCGTCATCCCAATGACAATACCGCCCAGCTCTACTACCAGGAGATGGAGACCTGGCTACGGATGATATTACCAGGAGCTGGAGACCTGGCTACAGATGACATTACCAGGAGCTGGAGACCTGGATATAGATGATATTACTAGGAGCTGGAGGCCTGGCTATGGATGATATTACCAGGAGCTGGAGACCTGGCTATAGATGCTATTACCAGGAGCTGGAGACCTGGCTACGGATGATATTACCAGGAGCTGGAGACCTGGCTACAGATGACATTAC